>JASJET010000144.1:922500-3322500 GCA_034092305.1 Diaprepes abbreviatus | reverse complement strand
TATGAAAGTAATATTACAATAATTTTCGATTTAATAATCGCTTACAATATAATCGTCAAATGTAGTTTATTCTGCATTTCGAATAATAATAATGCTATCAACAGATGTTGCTATTCGTTTCATGCCATATCTCGATAAATATTAATGGTACATTAAAAATCAGTCCAATTTTTAATATTCCTAATTAATAGTATACTGTTGACCAGTGTAACAATTTTTTCGCAATCTAAAAACCATGTAAGTACGGTAAAATTATAATTATGCATAAAATGTATAAAAGTGCAACAATTTGTTTATTGCTATGTTTAACAATAATTTGGTTACAAAAAATATCATCCATTATTGGAAATTGAAGTGTCCAAGTCGCATATTTTTTCGCGCGCCGCTCACTTTCTGATTCTCAGAATAAGTGCTTTAAACTATTGCTACATCAACCATTTTGAAATAATTGAGTTGAAAACTGCTGCATACAATAGTTTAACTATCCCCCTATCAGTTCCTACTTAAATAATCTCTTAATGTTAATAAATAACTCCGCAGCGATTAAAAAAAAAAACAATTATCTCAGCTTCTAGTGTTCGAACACAATTTTTTTTTCATAATGTGCGTCAAAATGTCAGCTATCGCGTCCACTTATCAGCAATTCGATATTAACAATTGTCGAAGAGTTATTCTATTTGTTTATAACGAAAAAACGAATTTCAACTTTGTCCATCTGTTTCAACAATTTAAGATCAACAATTCATTTCATTCTTTTTTGTTATTGTTGGTATAAGTCTGGAATTTTCATTTGCGTACCCGTAGACCGCGATACGACTTTTAGTTCACTGAGAATAAACAATCAAAAAAAAATTAAAAGTTAAAAATAAATTCACTGTGGAAAAAACTATTGAATTTTTTTATTTGAAATTTTGCACATTTGTTGTATGCAACAAGAGGCTTCTTTAGTTGCTGTATAAAGTTAGTGAAACATGTTTTTCTATTGTTTCTAGAAAATTGAAAAACAGCCATTTTAGCAGTTTTTTTTGCAATAACTAACGAACAAATTATCTGATTTGGATAAGCTTTAGTTAATTTTGTAGGTATTTTTAAGGAGCACAACTTTTGAATGGAACTTTTTTACAAGATAGTACCTTTTCCTAGAACTCGAAAAAACTGTGATCGTCAACCGTACTGGACGTATTTTGTAAACTAGGTAGTGGCATGAATCGTAAAAAGTATTGCGCACTGCTATTATTGATAAGAGGATATAGGACAAAGGAAGAAGATGGTTTTGGGTTCATCCATTTATTACCATTATGAACGCATATGAATGGCGTCAATAAATGTGACGTAATATCGCACGAATGCGCGATGGGAATCAATTCGCAAGTTCTTGCGATGCGTCATGCGAGCTCGTAAATTTCTACGATGCGACGTCACAACGCAGTTTTGTGTTGTCACCTTAACATAATTATATGAATAATATCAAGTAATGACTAAAAAATGTAACACCGTTTATATTTCATGAAAAATTCGTTATAGTATACAATAGTATACCTTGAAACCGTGATTTTAACTTAAAAGCTTTTACTGAGATTTTTTGTTTGTTTGAAAAAAAAAATGATATTTATTACATTTGCATGATTCTTGTACTTGAATTTATTTTAATTTTTATATTGGCCCATCTTTTTTATACAGCATAATTCTTAAAAAATATTCTCAATGTAATATAATATTTTGGAATCGATGCGAGTAGAGGGTTGCGCCCGGGGTTTTTTTAACCGACTTCTAAAAGAAGGAGGTTCTCAATTCGTCGACTATGTATTTTTTTTTTTTTTTTTTATGTATGTACAACGATTACTCCGGAACGGCTGCACCGATTTGAGTGAAATTTTTTACGTTATGTAAAGGAAGTTGCTGCGGTGGTCCCATATTTTTTTAGATGAAATTAGTGCAGTAAAATCCAAGATGGCGCTTACAATATGGCGGCCAAAAAAATTAATTTTGTTCGATTTTCTCCAAAATTGGTATGGAGAAATTTTTGGGGTTGTACCCAACGAATCTGAAATTATTTTTAAAAAATTCAAAATGGCGGATCCAATATGGCGGACAAAAAAATTTAATGAAGTCCGATTTTCTCCAAAATTGGTATGGGGGAGTTTTCGTGGTGACACATAACGAATCTGATATTATTTTTTAAAAATTCAATATGGCGGATCCAATATGGCGGACGAAAAAATCAATTTTGTCCGATTTTCACCAAAATTGGTACGGGGGAATTTTCGGGGTCGCATATGACGAATCTAAAATAATTTTTAAAAAATTCAATATGGCGGATCCAACATGGAGGACGAAAAAAATCAATTTTGTCCGATTTTCTCCAAAATTGGTACAGGGGAGCTTTCGGGGTCACATATGATGAATCTAAGATAGTTTTTAAAAAATTCAATATGGCGAATCCAATATGGCCGACAGAAAAATCAATTTTGTCCGATTTTCTCCAAAATTGGTACGGGGGAGTTTTCGGGGTCGCATATGACGAATCTAAAATAATTTTTAAAAAATTCAATATGGCGGATTCAATATGGCGGACGAAAAAATCAATTTGTCCGATTTTCACCAAAATTGGTACGGGGGAATTTTCGGGGTCGCATTTGACGAATCTAAAATAACTTTTTAAAAACTCAATTTGGAGGATCCAGTATGGCCGACAGAAAAATCTTTTTTGTCCGATTTTCTCCAAAATTGGTACGGGGGAGTTTTCGGAGTCGCATATGACGAATCTAAAATAATTTTAAAAAAATTCAATATGGCGGATTCAATATGGCGGACGAAAAAATAAATTTTGGCTGATTTTCTCCAAAATTGGTATGGGGAAGTTTTTGGGGCCTCACATAAAGAATCTGAAATTATTTTTAAAAAATTCAATATGGCGTATCTAATATGGTGGATAAAAAATTAATTTATTTTCTTTAAATATCGATATTGGAAGGTTTTGGGGCTTATATTACCAATCTAAAATTAATTTGAGATTTAAGATAGTGGATTTTCTATGACAGACTAAATATTCGTTTGTCCCAATTTGATTGGTATTTGGAAAACTCTAAGAACTAAAGAATTTTTAGTAGCTCATTTTAGGGTGATTTACAACTTTGGATAAAATTTGTACTTTTTTGCCACTTTGGAGTCATTTCGAAGTACACTAATTTCGATTAGTACTTAGTTCAAATAATTTATGAATATCATAATGAATTCTACAACTAAAAATTGAAAAATAAAATTTTTATAAAAAAATTGAACCGCCTTCTAAAAGTGCGCTAAAAAGTGAAAAATAACCATAAATTTTTATATGATATTGAACTTTTTGAAGTCGGCGCCAAACTAATACCTGACAAAATGTGATTCGCATAAACAGATTAAAAATACTTTATTTGTAATTGATTTCTTACCATAATTTGTATATATTAGTAGTTATTTATTTCGGTACAAATAATTTGGCGCCGACTTCAAAAAGTTCAATTTCATATAAAAATTTATGGTTATTTTTCACTTTTTAGCGCACTTTTAGAAGGCGGTTCAATTTTTTTATAAAAATTTTATTATACAAATTTCGTACAATAATAAATTACCTTTGTGAAGTAGAAAATAGTTGACAAAACACTTTTCTTGCCATATAGAATCATTTTTTTGTACGGAATTTAAATCTTTTTATTGCTATTTTAAGTAGTAACAAAATGTATTAAAGCCATAGAAAAATGTTCACCGTCAAATGTTTCTTATCAAAGGAAAATAAATTTTCCTTGGACAGCCGTATATTCCATAAAAAATGTACGGCATGGCAAAAAGTCACCAAAAAATATTAATACCCTTGGATTTTATAATGGTTAAAATCTCCATCACTATACTATTTAGGGGTAGGGGGTTCCGTTCGAGGTTTTTCACCCGTATGCAGACAAATCTGTACGGTGGTGCTGAATAATGAATCTATGTAAGCATAGACATCGAATTGTACAAACGCCGTATAGTAGCAAATCACTTAAATTTGCAGAAAAATTTTTGAAAAATCAAAAATTTTCCTGGCTTCCGATTCCATTATTTTTGTACGGCACTAAATTCTTTGTGACTCTTTTTGTATTATCAATTACCTTGAGGAAAGCCGTACAAAAATATATGGTTCACATTTCCCACTTCCGGGTGAAAAATTACACTTTCCTCTGTAACCGCTTGTGCCACCCAAAATTAACAACATAGTGCTTAAAGTCATTGTTTCTTTTAGAAATATCCTTGTAAATATTCCTCATGGTATATGAAATTACCCCTTAGAAATTTACGATGGGTTTGTAGACTAAATGAGTGAATTCTAAGAAGAAATAAATACTACCTGAAAAATAACATTATTAGAAAGGGGAGGTACTAAATTGTTGGAAACAATTATTAATTGGCAACTACAAATAACGGGGAAAACCCAAGTGTTGTCTGGTCATTAAGCAAAGTTACATTTTTTTAAATATATTTATATATTTCTAAATATTCGAGATTATTTAGTTTTTTGCCCTTTGTTGAATAATGTAATATCTCAGTGTTGCTCAAATTAGGAATACTGTGGCTATATACTAAGCAATGTTTGGCAAAGCTAAAGCCTGTTTCTTCTAGCCTATATGATCCGTAGTGTTCTGAAAAATGAGTTTTAAAGCTTCTGCCACTTTGTCCGATGTACGAGCTATCATATTCTAAGTATTTTAACTCATAAACCCGCTGATTTATTAAATTTATTAGTATCATCTTTAGCATTGTAGAAGATATTTGATAGATAGTTTTGATATTTAAAAGCTACTTTTATGTTGTGTTTGGACAGAGTATTGGCTATGTTTTCTGATAGGGCACCACTGTATGACAAAGATATATAAGTGTAACTATTTTCAGCACCGAGGCTAGTTATTTTTGTTTTTTAGCTATTATTTTCTTTATAGTTTGTTTGGAAAAATTGTTTGATATTGCAATCCTTTCAATGATATTTACTTCCTCTTGAAGATCTTCTTCAGAGAGAGGTAAAGAAAATGCTCCATGTATCATTGAATTATATGTAGTCATTTTGTGTTGTAAGAGGTGAAAAGAGTCATTAAATATAGTATTGCCTGTAAACGTTGGTTTTCTAAAAATTTTATAATTACACTGATTATTTAAGAGAGATATTGTGAGATCGAGAAAATTTACTTCTTGGTTATTTTCGGTTTCTAGAGTGAATTGAATTTTTGGATGAGAATTATTAATATATAATATGAAGTTTGGATGCTGTCTAGTAATACCTTTAAACATGCTAGAACATCTTCCACATTATATCAAAACTGAACATAGTTTTTGTTTAAAGGAAAATTAAGAGCGGGCAATGAGGAGAACCCATTGGTAGGCCTGTATTTTGTAAATAAAATTTGTTATTGAACTGGAAATAGATTTGTGATAGATAAAGTTCAAATAGGTACCAAATTTCAGTAGTAGATTGAATTTATATTGCGTTTTTGTAATATTTCTTGGATAAGTATAAAGCATTCATCTCTTGGAATAATAGAAAACATGCTTTTTATGTCAAAAGAACTAATATTGAGTTATCAGGGGTTTTTACGCTTTTAGACAAGATCTATTAAATTATTTAAACTGTTGATTAGATTAAAATTAGTTATTTGTCTGAAAAATGAGTTTAGTTCTATAATTAATTCCCTTCTGGGGCTATTTATTTATGAAACGACTGGACGAATGGGGTTTCCTGATTTGTAATTTCTAATAGAGCCATAGAGTTTTGGCCTTCATGGGTTCATAATGGTTATTCTTTTTTTATCGAACTGAAAAAAAATGGCTGTTATATCTGACAGGGTTTGTTTTAATTTTGTTTGAAAACTTTTGTAGGATCACTTTTTATTTCGATTATATTTTCGGATTGAATAAATTCTTCTATTTAATTGACATATATAAAATTTAGTGGTATAAAAAATAGAAGTTCCTTTTTAATCATTTCCCTTAAAAACGATTCATTCATTACATGATTTTTGTTGAAATTTGTGTTTCTAATTATTTGTCTCATAAAACTTATCTTTTACTTAAACATTTTCTTTACGTACAAGTATTTTGATATATGTTTATTTTTTCAAATAAGTTAACCATCACAGTATATCAGAACCTATTTTTATTTATGATATTTATAGTCTATCATTGTCAAATTGATACAGAGAACTTACCTCATTCTTTGTTAATACACGAAATTAGACATAATACACGCGATGTCACTGACCTCGACCAAACCTCGACCAAAGTTTTAACTCAAATTAAGTATTCGTTTATATTTCTATAAACTAAATATTGATAAAAGAAACCGTATCTAAAATTGCGAATTTATTTGTATTTATTTCTTTGAAACACTTTAAGAACTACTCAGTCATAAAATAAAAGATGTGCACTGATGGGAAGTCAATCAGAATTATGTTTAATGATCTAGAGATTTCATAGTCCGGTTTTTAATTTTTTGCATACGAATAAACTGCTCCACCAATGAACGATTTAAAAGAAACCGTTACTACTTTAAAAGTAATTTTTAAAACAACCGACATAAAAATATGCGTAGATATTAATTTATGCCTGTTTGTCCATAAATCACATGTTTAGGTAAAGTATTATATTTAAAGTAGTGTTTGTTAGAAGGTCATAGACAACGATGTTTCTTAAGAAGTAGTAGGTATACGGGGGATTTCTTTTGTTGAATATTACAATGTTTCGGCTAGTGGTTTTTCTAGGCATTTCAGAATGAAATTGAGCAATTCCCTAAGATACACTATTATTTATACTAAAAGTAATTGCAGTGGAGTGTGGCCAATATGAATACAGTCAAAGGTGCTACGCTACGATCCTATTCATGCTGCATTTAGTTCTAGTTTACAATCACTAAGTAGTATTTTCTACAATTTTCTTGTACGAGATTATTGTTGTAAATCATTTTACTTTAAATTTATACATATTTATATATTATCATCTTCAATATACCCTCCTTTTCTATCTCTACAACGCTGCATGCGAATCTTTCATTGTTCGAAACAGTGCTAGAAGTCTTCTTCTGTGAGTTCCCTTGGGACGCTTACCGCTCTTTCTGTAACAGCTGAAACGGACTGAAATCTTGTTTCTTTTTAACGCATATTTGGCTTTGAGGAACAGATGAAAATCTGATGGTACATGGTCAGGCGGATCAGGCAAATTATCTATCAATGGTATATGGTACATGGCTAAAAACGTCTTGACGGATGATGTAGATTCAGCAAGGGCGTTGTCTTGATATTTCGGGTCGTTTCCTTCTTATTCTTTCACGGAATTGAGCAAAAACCTTAAAATTGTAATTCTTATTAATTGTTCGACCTTTAGGAACCGTGTAAAGATACACAATCCATGATCATCGCAATAAGCAATCACCATGACATTGAATCTTCCAGTGCATGGATTTGCGTTTAGTTTCAGGATCATAAGTCAAAAATTAACATCCGTCACATGTTATGACTCTTTAAAACAAGTTTTGGTCATTTTTAATGGCATTCAAAGTGTCAGTACAAACATTTTCGAGAAATTTTTTTTGTTCGATTGTGAGAAATTTAGGCAGCATGATCAAATTGAATTAGCACCGTCCTGGAAACATTTAACTCACTCAAAAACTCTCCCACATGATAAACATTTTTTACGTTACATAACCTTTAAAAAGCATATACCAAAGGAAAATATCAGTTATAAAAGCTTGTCAACCGTATTATGAGAAATGGAAACGAGTTTCATGGGGATTTATTTGATGTTTCTCTAAATAGATTAAAGCTTGTTTTAAAAAAAGCTTTACAATTGATTGTCTGAATTTGTATATTTGTTATACATCTAGATGTAACTTCTCTAAATTGTAATTGGTTAATTGTTTGTTTATTATTTGATTTTTCTTGTAATCTACATTTTAATTATACACTGTGATTATTGTTATTTAGTACTTTTGTGCGAATGGGCCTGTCCCGTGTATGGATAAATAAATAAATAAATTACCATATGCTTCTTTAAGTAAAAGATAAATTTCAGTAGCGGTTTTTCTAAAGTTCACGACAATTTGTTGCTCTATGATTGCACTCACCAATTTTTTCAGTAAAACAAATAACCAGCTCTTATACAATTGAATGTTACAGACAAAGTACGTACTCTTTCTGTAAGAGCACCAGTCTGGTTATTTGTCTGCCACATCCCGTGTCTAAAGACGATTTATTAGAGCAATTCGGATTCTGATGCATAACAGAGGCTTCTTTGGATTTCCGGTTTCTCCAGTATTGTTCTCGGGATCATTCTAGCTTTAGACCATTTATGTAATGTCCATGAATCTAGGCGTGGTTGGCAGCCCCATATTTCTTTCCTGCTAGTATTCTTTAATCCTTACTTTCAAGGGTTTCATTTTTTCGCCAACGTGAAAATTGCCACATTCACATAATATCTAATACACACATTTCTTCAAGTTTTTTTGAGTTGTTGGTATGACCCTAGTAAACTGGCTTACCAGAGAGTTATTTGAATTGACAACGAAGATGATGTTATATCATTTTTTTATTCTTACAACTAATCCAAGCCAAAATCTTCAAAACTTCCCTTCTCACCTAAACAATAACTCAAACAAAGCACAAAATAAATTACAATTTTTAGATGTGGTTTAGAAGAAAATCCAAGTACAAGTATCTTTACCAGACATGTTGTAGGATGAGCAGGACAGTCTACTGTATCGGAAGTTCTTAATGAAAAACTATTTTATCCAATTTATGCTAAAAAAATTCAAGAAAACTCTTTTCATGTACATGTGTGAATTTGTAGCAGAAAATTAGGCAAATTTACAATTCCATCTCTTATAAAACCAGCTTGGTCTGTTAATATAATAAGGAAATTATTATGAATTTCAAATTCATGTAAAATATTATGGCCCATATAAGCGTAATACCCCATTACTATCGTAGAGATCTTCTTGAATATTTTTGGCATAAAATGCGTTTGCTGGTTCCATACTAAAAACTGCACCTCAAGATTGTATTAGAACAATGCTTACCTCCCTCTCTATAAGTTTAACTCAATAGTAAGGGACAAGTTCTAGATCCACCACGGTACGCCATAAACTAAACAATAATTATAAAGGTGGACATGCAAGAAAGAATCAACACCGAAAAAGGCGAAAAGCTACCATCAGCAGGAAGAATCATGTCCACTGTTTTTGGGATGCCGAAAAATCAAAATTAAATTTAAAAATGAAAGATAGATAGCAACACGAGAGATATGCGACATAATCAGTGGACGATCACGCAAGCTCCTCTTTTTATACCTGGCCAAATCCCACTGGGGCAAGCTAGCGGGATAGTATTGTAAATGTAAGAAACACTTATCTGGAGCTGGAAAATTACCTGAAAGAAGTAAATAAGGCAATATTGGGAGCTTCCGAATCAAGTTGTCCCTTACAAACAAATAAAAGTTGTAGTGATGTACCTTGGTGGACTGATCATCTGCCAAAGTTAGGATACAAAACACGAAAACTCTTGAATAGGGCTAAGCATGACGGAGAATTTTGGCAAAGCTACACTGAGAAACTTACAAACTACAACGAAGAAATTAGAAAAGCCAAAAGAAACAGCTTCAAGAAATTCTGTGAAGATATTCAATCTAAACCTGCCGCAGCGAGACGACGCAAAGTCATGGCGAAGGGTAGGGTTGATACAGCAATGGCTCTTAGAAAGATATATGACAGCTTCACGGAGAGCGAGGAGGAAACAACACTACTTATTTCCCGGGGAGCAAGCCGAGCACGTTCTTGGTCCTTCTTTATCTGAGACAACACAGCTCCTACCCTTTGTTGCTGGCATCAGTACGTAATATGAATTTTCTCTGATCTTTTGAATAGCCTAAATTGGACTTGAACATAAGACAGCCTTTAGTGTCCGAACACCTTGACTACACTTAGAATTCCATTAACAAGAATATTTTCTTCAGTAAGCTTATGCACGTAAGAAGCAATATTGAAAATTTTTTCTAAGAATCTTCTATAGAATGTACATAATCCGAGAACGATTCTGAATTCATGTTGATCGGAGCCAATCCTTTGTTGTTTTGATTTTCCTTTTATTTATATAGATTCCCTCTGGTGATACTCCATGTCTAAAAAATTCAATTTTTATTAGAGCAGTAAGCACTTCTTGGTGTTAAGTCCAAGATTAGAGCTTTAAATCCTTGCACTACACTTCCCGTAGATTCTGAAGTGTTCTTCAAATGTTTTTCCCATAATCATGATATCATCAAGGTAATTTCCATTAACCGCTCACAGGTACCAGGAAGGTTACAAAGTCTGAATGACATAATATTAAAATTATACAGACCAGCGCCAGTGGAAAGAACAGTCTTTTCCTTATCTCTATCTTGAATGCCTACTTGTCAATATCCACTATTTAAACCCAGTGTAGAGAACCATTGTAATTTGGCAAACATTATCAAAGTATTTACAACTCTAGAATGTGGATAGCTGCCTTTCATAATGACCTAATTAAGCTTCCTATAGTCAACACAAAGTCTAGTTTTTCCATATTTTCTGGCTACCAATATAACTAAGGTCTAGGCGATTGTTCTATAACTCCCTAATTCAGCATTGTGTCTATAAGTAACTTCACTTCCTGGCGCTTGGCTATGGAAAGACTTCTATAATCTTTTGATTTAAACAGATATAATAAAATCCGAGCATGATTATTTAAAAAGTAAATTGATGGGGGTTGGTCGAAAAATGTAAATAAAAAAATAAATAATGTCATCTTTAAGCTCATTAAAAGTTGCTGAAAAAAAAAGTTTCCTTTGAACTCTAATATCGACCTGAGAAAAAACAGAATATTCAAAAATTCGGTTTTTTTAATCACTCAAACCTTAAAAGTCATGCCAAAAATTTATGACCAGCATATCATTGATTTTTAAATTACACAATTTGTTCTCAATTAAACCATATTCGTGTATCTTACTATTACTGAGAGACCTATACCGATCCTCTGTCAGTTGCATTTCTGCATAAATCGCAACAGTTGTGAAACGAATACTAAAAAATATAGGTAACAGTTACCCGTCAGAATTATATATATATATATATATATATATATATATATATATATATATATATATATATATATATATATATATATATATATATATAACAACTTCATATTTCTTTCAAGTTAAAAACATGCAATTTGACTACCCCAAAATCCTACAAAAAATAAAAATTATTTTTTCCCTACGATATATTCCTGACCTGTCAGGAAAAATGCCTTTAAACACCATAATATTACAGTTGCTCACTAAAGATATAACCTATTAAACACAAATTATCGCAATCTAAAGTCTAAAATCTCTAAAAAAAAAATTAATGTAATATACCAAATATCATGTAATAACTGTGATGGCGTCTACATTCTACAGACCAGTCAATAATTAAAAAATTGAATAAATTGCTACAAGTACGATAAAAAAAAACCGCTCTAACAAACCACATAACTGAAAAACAACACAATTTTAATTACGAAAATGTAAAAATACTAAAGGTTGCAAACCATCCAAAGGTAAGAGAATTGTATGAAATTCAAAAAACGAAAAAACTGTCAATTCAAAATTCAAAAACTGACACCAAAGACTAACAGGGTCTATTACAATTTGATAAAGTGACGCTAATTAATCTTCTTTCATTAATTTTAAAAATCAACACAAAAAAGGAAAGAAACAAACTGACAATATGAAAGCCTAAAAAAGTAATACAAGGAAAAAGAACCTCAAGCCAATAACAACCAAAGTAATATCTCGGTGATTGTAGACTAATGAAAAACGTGATCTTGTACTTGTACGTCGTTTCAGGCTAGATTCTCAATATAGAACTGTTCTCTATACGCTCTCGGTCCGGTAAAATATTCTTACAGCATAAACAATGAACCTATTCACACTATCGATTTCGTGGAGATTTCGATATTGTAAAACTCTTTTTCATTTAATTAAATATTTTATCAAACAGGGTTCAAACCGAGAGCTTATCGAAAGCGACACTATAGTAAGAATCCAGCCTTAAGATTTAAATATAAGTATACCATCAAAAATTTAATATATATATATATATATATATATATATATATATATATATATATATATATATATATATATATATATATATATATATATATATATACATATATATATATATATATATATATATATATATATATATATATATATATATTTATATATATAGGGAGTGAAAGAAAGAGGAAGAGGGGAGGACTACTTAATTTTGTAATGGTACAAAACTGTTAAAACTGAAAACTTATCAAATAATCTTCTTAATTGGAAAACTATATAAAATCGCAAAAGTACAGCTCCGCAACAAAAACTATATTGAAATGAAAATAAAAGATTCCCGATTTTGAAGCGTAAATCTACAAATTTCTATTAATAAATAAAGTCGAAGTTAGACCACAACTTTCAAGCATCCTATTTAGTAGCATTATGAGTGGCCAGGGAGTGTCAATACCATGCGGTTTTGAAAACGCTTATTCTGCTGCCCGTATGATGATAGGCCCAGAAGAAGAAAAAATAATTTAAAACTCTCACTTTCAAATATTACAATATCGAGATATATTATAAAATGATAATCGTTGTTCACAATCAAATAAATTAAAATGTAAAATCTAGGGGATTTTTTCCATTTAATTTCACAAGTCCAGTGAAGTATCGATTTAGAATTTTTATCACATGTAGGTAAATTTTAGCTTTCAGGATGATGTGAATATGGAAACTTATTAATGGAGCCTTGAAAAGATGGACTTCATTTGCCATTTTTACTTGTGCGAGAAAATCTATTGTGGCTTTGAAAACTATCTACAGAAATAATCTATTATCATTTGAAAATAATTTACCTTTATATTTCCATCAAAATCATCCTTAATTAATTAACTATCCCATGTTTACGACAGGCTGCAATAAACTCACTAAATTTTGTTACAAATATACCGTAAAAATTAGTAAAACCTGTCAAAGATTTATTATTTCATATTAGAGATATTTTATAATATTTAACTTTTAATAGACTTTTTGCATATAGCCACTACTACGAACTAATATGATACTAATAAATTTGTTGTGATTGGTTGAATTTTTATCTACAGACACTTTGTTTATCATACAGATATTTTTCTTATATTTTATTGTTATGATGAAAAATTTCGAAAAAGTTCTTGAACCTTACAAAAAACTTTTTGTATTCCATATACAATTACAGGCAATAATATTTATAAACGTACATGTTCACAACTTTTCTATTAAATACCTTATAGTCGAAGTGAATTACACGCCCTTCGCTAGGGAAGGTTTGACTACTTTTTTAATTTATAGATATATATTTTTAATTATAAATATGTTCATACTTTGGAATTGTGTTAGTACCACACCTTATTTAAGATAATAAAATTTGAGTCGTAGTAAACATATTCATAAAACACCAGGATACAATTACCCAATTAATTATCTAATTTGACATAAAATATATTTCTTTTGCAAATTAGTGATATTTATCACGTAATTAATTTTGCGTTATTTCAGTGACGTCAACGTTTAATTATGACAATGTTTATAGGACTTTTAAGCACCTGCCTCAAAATGTAGACACACGGTAGTTCGCCGACTTAGGGGTAGAGTGGCATGAAAGAGCCATGTTTTGAAAAACCACTATCATTTATGCCGTAGTTTTCTAACGAATGGTGCACTAATTATAATTTTAAAATAGCAACACTGCTCAGATGTTACCCACAAACATTTCACAGTTCACCGAAAATAGATGACGCCAGTGCAACATTCTGAAGACTTCGTCCTTATAAAGTAAGTTGTTGAGCTAGATCTACACGTAAAAAATTAACAACAATGTGATTATACTAAAATTGTGATGTTGCCGCGAAACGGTAATTTCCACCATAGAAATCCTAAAAAACACAATATTCTTCTCTATTTTTAAGGAATTTAATTTTTTTGTAAATAATAAAAATTTAACAAAATCTCCTTCAAGCCACGTGACAACGAATATCAATCAAAGCGAATATTGTCACTCCATACTAAAGTCATCGCTGACATTCCGTCCTAATATGATTATTTTTTTGAGTCATTATTACTTTCAATTTTACCACTTGAAGTAATCATGATTATTTCGACCTAATGACAAGTAAATGCATATTCACTTTGACCGTTTGATAATTACTCTAAGGAAGACAGTCAACGTCATCGCTGTCACGAACTTGACATATAAATTTTTTGGTTTTATTTCCCATTCGTGATGGCTGTCAAGGACTACGTTGCCTATTTAATATTTTGTAGTCATAAAAGCTTTTACTTAATCTTTTCCCAGAAAATTTGGGTGCGTTTAGTGACGAACAACGAGAAAAGGTTCCACCAAGACATACTAATAATGGAACAACAATACCAAGACAGATGGGATCCACCAATGATGGGGATTATTGTTGGTTTCTTATAAGAGAAAGCGACCAGGAATATAAACGAAAGTCAACATTTGCAAAAAAGTTATATACACGACTTACTATAAATATATTTTTATGTGTATTTTTGGAAATAAATCCTGTTATCCTTAAGATATCTTGTTTTGTTTGATGTTTTGAACTTAAGTATAAAGATTATTGTATTTAATCAAATTAATTGATTCACTCTATAGCTCAACATCTATACGCGGTGGAAAATTTTCGTTGTTGAATTTGCAATCAGGATGTTTTAAACTTCCACGGACAGCCATTATAACATCAATCGCAATTTTTTTTTGTATTTTTTGACTAGTGTAATTAATTCAAAATTCCAAAAATGAAGTGGTAAAGGAAGGTGGGTCACCCACAAATACCTTTTCCAAATCTCACATTCTAATTGAGATATCTTAACAAAATAACAGAGAATATATATATATATATATATATATATATATATATATATATATATATATATATATATATATTAGTATATATATAATCCCTTATTTTTTATGAAGGTCAATCTTGTAATTCATTTATATAATTTAATTCTGGACACTACACAAATTTGTTGATAATATTTTTTTTACGAATACAATAAGTAAATTAAGTTGACGTGTTTTGGGGTTTCTGAAAATAAACTAGCACAAAAGGGAGAGCTAGAACTGGAGATATTAAAGTTTTTGGAAAACTTTAATATCTCCAGTTCTGCTGAAGATATCTCTACAAAACAAAATGAAAATTATTTGTTATTTGAAATAAGGTTTAATTATGACAGTTGACAAAATTTAGAAATCTCACAAATCTCCATATTTTCTAAAAATACAATTGTAATACAAAATTTGATACTTGTTGTTACGTTATGTAGAAAACAAAAAGTTTGCGAAAAATCACGTAGCTATTAATGTCTATTTTCTGTGCGTTTGATAAGAAAAGTTCTTAATTTGTATCACGGGAGTTCATTCACCTTAAATGGTAGAAATTCCTATTTTTTTTGATATTATTTTGAGTTCGTTTTGTAGATATTCAAAAAAAGTTACAAAAACTTTCAAATAGACCAACAAATATTGCTAACAAGGAAAATCTTATGTAAAGGTTATTGAAAATATAAACTTATTTCATTTGTTAAGCATTCATATCCGTAAATTATTATCATTCATGACAAATAGTAATTTTTAATTCTGTAGCGTTCATTTAAATACAAATTTGTCAATTTTAAGAATAATAATATATGTTTGAAATGACCGTTTACTTCTATATAAAAAAATTTTTATAAAAAAAAAAATGAACCGACTTCTGCGCTAAAAAGTGAAAAATAGCTATAAATTTCTGTATGAAATTGAAATTTTTTAAGCCGGCGCCAAACTAATACCTGACAAAATGGGATTCGCAGACTAACAATACTTTGTTTGTAATTGCTTTCTTACCATAATTTGTATATATTAGTAGTTACTTGTTTCATTTAGAAATAACTTGGCGCCGACTTCAAAAATTGAAATTTTATATAGAAATTTATAGTTATTTTTCACTTTTTAGATCACTTTTAGAAATCGGTTCAATTTTTTTTATAATTTTTTTTTTGATTTTTAGTTTTGAGTTCATTATGATATCCATAGATTATTTGAACTAAGTACTAATCAAGAATAGCGTACCTCGCAATGACTCCAAGATGGCAAAAAAATGCCCATTTTATCCAAAATTGTAATCACCCTAAAATGAACCACTAAAAATTCTTTGATTCTTAGAGTTCTACAATAGTAAATCCGTTAACTTAAATTTCCAATTAATTTTATATTGATAATATAGACCCCAAAACCTTTCAATATCGATATTTAAAGAACTTGAGACGTAGGTTTCTTAGCTCGATATATTTTATAGTGCATATTGAGTTTGTATACGCTCCAAGAACCCCGCAACATCAATTTTAGACAAAATCGGAAAATTTAAAATTTTCACTCCCTCACTCCTTTGTCAACCTAATATTGTAAAAAATTAACTTCATATTCTTAATATACGACCCCGAAAACACCCAAATACCAAATCTGAAAAAATGCGAATAAGGTAAAATTTTCAACTCAGTATATTGGATCCGTCATATTGATTTTCAAAAAAATGATTTTAACGTCTTAATGTAATTTAAATCTAGACCATTCAAATCCCACAATACTGATTTTAGACAAATCGTGAGATGCAGAACCTTTAATCCGCCATCTTGGATCCGACATCTTTACTTTTTATTTAAATAATGTCAGATTTATAATGTGCGATTCCAAAAACTCCCCCATATCAATTTTGGAAAAAATCGGACAAATTATTTTTTTATTATAATTTCAGATTCGGTATGTACGACCCCGAAAACTCCCCATATCAATTTTGGAGAAAATCAAACAAAATTGAGGTTTTTGTCCGCCATATTGGATCCGTCATATTGAATTTTTTAAAAATAATTTTAGATTCATCATGTGCGACCCCGAAAACTCCCCCGTACTAATTTTGAAGGAAATCGAACAAAATTGATTTTTTCGTCCGCTATATTGGATCCGCCATATTGAATTTTTTAAAAATGATTTTAGATTCGTCATGTGTGACCTCAAAAACTCCCCAGTACCAATTTTGGAGAAAATCGGACCAAATTTATTTTGTTTTGTCCGCCATATTGGATCCACCATATTAAATTTTTTAAAAATATTTTGAATTCGTTATGTGCGACCCCGAAAACTCCCCTACACCAATTTTGGAGAAAATCGGACAAAATTAAAATTTCTTGTCTACCATATTGGATCCGCCATATTGAATTTATTAAAAATAATTTTAGATTCGTTGGGTACAACACCGAAAATTTTTCCATACCAATTTTGGAGAAAATTCATTAAAATTAATTTTTTTGGCCGCTATATTGTCAGCGCCATCTGGGATTTTACTGCACCAATTTCGTATAAAAAAAATAATGGACCACCGCAGCAACTTCCTGAACACAACGTAGAAAATTTCATTCAAATCGGTGGCGCCGTTCCGGAGTAAAAACATACATACTCGACGAATTGAAACCTCCTTCTTTTAGAAGTCGATTAAAAATAATGAAATGATATCTTTGAGGGTAAAAATCCTATAATTTTATTTCATTTCAAATACCATCGTTTCAAATAGCAAGTAATTTTCATTTTGCTTTGTAGAGATATCTTATTTAGAACTTAAGATATTAAAAAAAGTATTTGGGTGTGACTCACCGTTTTCTAGTAATTTAATTTTGGAAACCCCGAAAAATGTCAACTTAAGTTAATTATCGTGTTCGTGAAAAAAAATATTTTGAAACATAGTCAAAATCGCAAAAAACTGCATTTATTAGCATTTTTTCGCATTTTTATCGAGTTTTGAAGCATGGAATTCTCTTATAAATCCTCAGTTGTCTTAAAACTATGTATATATATATATATATATATATATATATATATATATATATATATATATATATATATATACCGGGTGTCAACGACTCTATTAGACAAGTCATAATTTCTAGAGTATTATGTGTATCAAAATGAGAATTGGTACAGGTAAATGGTATGTGAAGGGGAGAGTTTTCGCATATTTTCCAATTTCCGGCCACTGCCGGTTTCACCGGAAATGGCCCCGGTTTTGAATTTTTAAATGGATCATCCTGTATATTTTAACATTTTTGGATTTCTGAGACAATTCTAGATCAGAATGTGACGTTTTAAAAACTTTTTACGTCTACTTCATTTTTTTAGAGCCACTTTTAAAATTGCATCTAGGTGGCCATGATCGGACGCAAACTAATCTAAGGGCCTTAGGTGATGTCAAAAAAATACAATCGCAAAGTTTTAGTTACTAGTATGCAAGACAGGAATAAGAAAAGTTGACAAAATTACGTTTTCATTTCTAGCTATTAATTTTCAAATGGCGACCCCTTTTTGACAACTACTTTTCGAAATAAGCATTCTTTGACGAATCTAACGGTACTAATTTATTTGCGATTGGATTAGACATAAGAACAGAAATTAAATATTATTAAGCAAAATACTGGATAATTTATTTATTTATGACAAGTGCGCCATAGACAGCTATGATGCACAATAATTTGCAACTGTTTTTATCAAGTCTTCTTTGGAAAACAAAGCACTCACTTAAGTAGATAATGACAGTGACATACGCTCTAAGAACAGACGTAAAAGTTTCTTAATTTTCGTTAAGTTTAGAGTTCACATACCATTTACCTGTACCAATTATAAT
Source organism: Diaprepes abbreviatus (assembly GCA_034092305.1). Taxonomy (NCBI): domain Eukaryota; kingdom Metazoa; phylum Arthropoda; class Insecta; order Coleoptera; family Curculionidae; genus Diaprepes; species Diaprepes abbreviatus. The sequence continues at coordinate 3,303,694 of JASJET010000144.1, read as the reverse complement.
ACTTATATATATATATATATATATATATATATATATATATATATATTTCTATATATATATATATATATATGTATTATAATTACATACATACGTTTACGACAACGGAGGATTTATAAGAAAATTCCGTGCTTCAAAACTCGATAAAAATGCTAATAAATGCCGTTTTTTGTGATTTTGACTGTTTCACCACTTTTAAAAATTTGAAAAAATTCATGGACATATTTTGGCGTCTAAAAGATAACTTATTTTTTTCTGGGCCCTGCTATTGTTCTACTTTTTATTTTATTGAATTTAAAAATTTCATTAAATTTACATTTTTCTAGAATTAAATTACTTGCGGGAATAAATGATTTACCCTTATCAAAATAAAAGATGATATCATTGGTATGAAAATAACATAGTTCAGCACCATTTCAAAGAAGAAGTCACTTACATTTTGTTTTCTAAAGATATCTCAATTAGGTCTTCAGATTTAAAAAAAATATATTAATTTATTATTAAATAACGTGGTTTAACCTGATAAAAAAGAGAGGACGATACCCTAGGGGTTAAATATATAATCATTTCGTTACTTCGTCACTTAGAACCTGAGACAATATTGTGTTTAGGGGTGAAATTTAGGGGCCGTTTTCACCCCGTTTTAATAAATATCCACACATAACAAAAAACACGTGTCTCTTATTTTTATACTCTCTACAACATATTGAAGTTTTATTAAAATTGGAGCTGAACACTTCAGGTACTTTCCTTATTAATTATATCCTATTTGCTTTTATACGTCTGGCGAGAGTGACGTTTTTATCAACGATACCCCGTGTCTTTCTTGGTTAGATACACTCGCCAAAATATTTGTATCTTTCTCACACACACACACACACATATATTTTTTCTTATTCCCTTCTGGTTTCATCTACCACGCAGTTATCTGTTTTAAAATATACTCAAAAGATATCACTATGTTTGTCTTGCTTGAAAAAGTAAACGAAGTACAAGTGTCTTTTCCTGAAAAAAAATTGATATTGCCAGGGTTTACATTAGACTCTAACCTGCCACTGGAAGAAATCTTCTGCATGATTGTAAAATTAAGAAAATACTCCACTAAACTAGGCTCAAAAAATATCACGCTACTGGTCTTGCTTGAGCGAGTAAACGAAGAACAGGTGCCCTCTCCTGAAAAATGAAAAAAAAAAATTGTATTGCCCGAGCTCACGTTACCCTGTACCCTGCCACTGGAAGAAATTTTCAGCATAATTAACGAATACTCCACTTAATTACACCCCAAAAAATGTTCCTAATGATATGGCAAGAGAGATTAAAATTCGTTTGAATTTTGCTCAGATAGAAATTAATATTTTGGGTGCAGTTCAACCGAGCAGGACTTTAGCTCATGTCCACCATCTAAATTATTAGATAAGCCGTTACCTAATATGGTAAGATCATCTTGAAAATAAATTCGAATTTAAATTATATAAAAATGTTGTTTTGTTTTTTAATATCTAACTTCGATTTTACGGAATTTGATGTCATTTAATATATGTATTTCTTGTTATTACAATATCTCGTATATTTCTTTAATAGTAGGATATGATGATTATGAGAAGAAACAAATGAAGGTAACTGGTTATATTTATTTTACAAAGAAAAGAACGTCTTAATGTGCGTAGAAAACCTGCGACTTAAACTACGGTATTTTAAGATGTTAGTTTAATTCAAGGCAATTTTTTCCTTTTTAATGACTCATAATTACCAATTGGTCAGGTTGATGGTTAACCATCAACATAGAATGGAAACAATGGATTAATCGCTGGTAAACCCTCCGGGTATTGTCTTAATTTCTTGTTTTTGAACTAAAATTGTTTTACAATATTTAAACAAAAAAATTAATACTAAGGATAAATAAAGCCTTCCAGACACCGCAGCACTAATAAATGCAGAAAAGCGAATCTTAGGGAGATACAATCGCTACTCATGTTTACTAAAAAATATTAGATTGTATTGAATAATAGTTTAAGTCGTAATCTATACTAGAGCTGAAATTATAATATATATTTGGCAACGCTGTATGAGCGCGCACTTCAGATCTTTGATACACTCAGTATGGAGAGAGAGAAAGAGAGAGAGAGTTTATTCTGAACCCTTCCTTTTGGCACCATGGTTCCATGATACCGAGGAGGTCCCACAATATTAGTCCCCCAGGTCACGGAAGTCGCAGCTGAGTCAGTGGATGACCTAGTCGCCGACGAAGATCTGTGTATATAAACTCGACTTGTTTAGTTCATTTAACAGGCTGTTAACTACAAGGTTCCACAGCAAGGGAATAGGTTTCCTCCCTGTGAACAAAACTTTCTTGACAGTTTTTACAGTTCTAAGTCTAAGAGCATGTAAAGGGTGTTTTTTATAGAGGTATAGAACTTTAAGTTGGCAACACTTTTTTAACTGGCGGCCATTTTGTCAGCTGTCAAGTGATTTATGTTTAGTTTGGTTGGGCATTTCAACATGAATAGACTGACGCCTGAACAACGCTTCCAACGTCAATAAACAAAACTGCCGTATTTGGAGTGATGATAATCCTCAAGTGTATGTTGAGACACCGTTATATCCAGAAAAACTGACTGTTTGGTGTGCTTTATGGGCTGGTGGAATCATTGGTCCGTACTTCTTTAAAAACGATGCTGGTCAGAACGTTACAGTCAATGGTGACCGCTATAGAGCCATGACTACTGACTTTTTCGTTCATCAATTGAACAACCATGATGTGCAGGAGCTGTGGTTTCAACAAGATGGGGCAACATGTCACACAGCTCGTGCCATAATTGATTTATTGAAGGAAACGTTTGGTAACCGCATAGTTTTACGTTTCGAACCCGTGATATGGTCCTCCAAGATCGTGCGACTTAACGCCGCTAGACTATTTTCTGTGGGGATATGTGAAGTCGTTAGTCTACGCCAATAAGCCCGAAACGAACTTGGAGGACAACATTCGCCGCGTTATTGCCGATATACGGCCACAAATGTTGGAAAAAGTCATCGAAAATTGCTCCTCCAGATTAGACTACGTCCGAGCCAGCCGTGGCGGTCATATGCCAGAAGTCATATTTAAATTATAATGCCAGAAGGTTATCTTTCGAATAAAGTAAATTTCATGTCAATTTAAAAAATTCATCTTTGTTTTATTCCATTTAAAAGTTCTATACCTCTATAAAAAGCACCCTTTATTAGTGTCTTAGTGTCTGGGTTTGATTTTGGAAATTGTAAGGAATAAAATATATTATATATATATATATATATATATATATATATATATATATATATATATATATATATATATATAGATGAATTCGTTGGTCATTTGTTATATTTCAGAAAAAATTATTTGTGCTATAACGGATGTGAATGGCCAATTTTTTATTTCCGTATAAGTATGCAGTATTTTGACAACTTTTTTGCATGATAATCCTCTCCGCCAAACTAATGTGTTATTTCGATAATTTTTACATATGTAACCTTTACACTGACCTGTAAATTGTCGTATCACGTAGCAAAATCTAGACAACATCAACAACATATTTTAATTGATTAAAAAGCAGCTACAAGGATGTACCTATAGATATAAGTTGTTATAGCACACTGGGGTACAACGTTGTAAAATCTACGTTTTCTAAAAGTGTAAGGAAATTCTGCACAATCAAGCAACACCGCATAGAAGGCGTCGGGGGATGACCCACCACCTCTGGAGGATGACCCCTCCACCTTTGGGGGATGACCCCCTCCATCTAAGAACTCTCAATCGCCTAAGGCTTAAAATAAGGGAGATACCCAATAAAGCCATGTAATTCAAAATTTCACCATACCTCTTAGTTATCGAAAGATTAGCTATTTATCGAAGGGCCCCTGTATACAGGAATTATGTCTCGATTTCCGATGTTTCTAGAAAACACCAGATGTACAAAACGGATATAAGCAGCAGGTCGGTCGTCGAAGGATTGGTATTGAATATACGAACGAAGTGCAAAGAACTAGTGAATAGTGATAGCGTTCTATTAATGTAATTATTTTCGCCATGTATAAACGATGTCGTCAGGATACTGTGTGTGACGGATATTCGCACGTATATGAGCCGTTTTACACACACAAGAATTATTGCCAAAATTTATCTCATAATTATGTTGAAAATTTTCACAAAACTAATTTGCTGTTTTACACCTCAAAGAATTATTGTCAAAATTTTGGTGAAAATTTTCGGCATAAAAATATAGAACGTGTTCTATATTTTTATGACTAAAATGCAGAAAGTGCGCGAAAATCTCATAATTATGTTGAAAATTTTCACAAAACTAATTTGCTGTTTTACACCTCAAAGAATTATTGTCAAAATTTTGGTGAAAATTTTCGGCATAAAAATATAGAACGTGTTCTATATTTTTATGACTAAAATGCAGAAAGTGCGCGAAAATCGACGCAGAATAAAATTTGTGAATTGACAGCCCACGTTTGGTAATCAATTTAACCTCAATATTTATTTACTCGTTGTTTCTCGACAACTTGTAGTTTGTACGCATATTTCGTGTTTGGTAGCTTTATATTTTGATTTTTACGTATAAAAATGTCGTGGAATAGACAAGAAGTACTGACGCTGATAAAGGAATATAGGAAATGGCCGAATTTGTATAATACAAAATCCATGAATTATAAAAATCGAAATTTGAGACGTCGAGCATTGGAATCAATTTTAGATGCTATGAAAAATGTGAAACCAAACATAACAACCCAGGACATACAGACAAAATTTCAAGCCTTAAAGCAAAATGCTTCTAAAGAGAGAAGGAAATGGTTGGAGTCACAGAAAAGTGGTGCTGGTACCGAGGAAGTAAGTAGGATTAACTAAATTGAATCCAAAAAATTGTTTGAAAATATTTTAATAAATTCTAATATATATATATATATATATATATATATATATATATATATATATATATATATATATATATATATATATATATATATATATATTTTGAGTTGATTGAACCTTCTCTATGGTACTATGAAAGTATTTCTTTTATCTTTGATGATACGGAAGCCAGGACTAGCATAGACTCGCTAGATGAATCAGAAGGCAGCCAATTTATAACTGTAAGTTTTTCACTTTAAACTTAACAAAATATATTTGATGAAATAATTATTTCTAATAAATCTGTAATGCAATGCATTTTGTTTGTTAACCTAAATAAACGCAGAAATAATGTTATGAGTATAAATATGTTGTTTTTAAAAGGTTTTCCAGGTTGCATTTTTTCTTTATGTACAACTGATTTCCTAAAACCCGAAATAACAGAGAATTTGAGTTTTTACCACAGAGAACTTGGAACTCTATGTTGTAGCAATCATTAGAAATTTTATTATTTGTTTTAGTTTATCAAAAATTTTCCTGTATTTATTACTTTAGATTGAGGAATATGATGAAGAGCAACAGGCAGAGGAGGAGTTAATTACAATTGTATCGGCAAGTGATACTATAGATGAGGAAAACGTTGAGATTGGTGGACAAGACACTCCAAGCCGATCTACCTCGGTAATGAGTACGTGTTCAGGACCAGTCAAAAAAAGAAAAAGAAAATCTCAAGATCAAGATGACTCTGTATTGGGAGAGATGTCAACAACACTAAAAAATTTGAGCAAACAATTATGTGACAAATCTAATTCCCCCAATCAGCTCGAAAGCATGTCAGCCAGCAGAAAATTTGGGGAATACATAATTTCAAAACTCGACAGAATTGACATAGAAGAAGTCAGGGATGAGGCCGAAGCAGACATTATTAATATATTAAATAAAGCATTAAAGAAATGCCGGGAAGCAAAAAAATGAAATGTTCACTTTTAATTTTTTTTTTCACTTTCATTTATAGTTATTTAGTTTTTAAGTTTCTTTTTGTTAATCAGAAATATGTTTTTTTGTTTCTCATAATTAATATACATATATTTTTTTTAACTGTTATTGTATTTTTATTAAACTAGTTTAAATTTTCAATGTATTATTGTATTTTAATTTTAATCTGTAACTAGCTTTGACAACAGTGTACTATTTGGATTTAGATCTGTAATGTACTGTACTGTAAATAAATAAATAAATTTATTTGTAATAAATACATACACTATACCGAGTGTGGTTATAATTTTAACACTTTTCCTTGATTACTAACTAGGGTACATAAAATTATGGGATAAAATGTTAAATAAGTAAAAAAGTAATGTAACTTTATTCAAGTTTTGGTCTCAAAGAAAGCTTATTTCAAATACAAGTTTTTTCATGTGATTTTATTTGTAAAGAAATTTAAATAAAGCAACATTAGGTTTTCACTTATTTATCTTTATTTTCATCACATATACCCATAGAAATTTTGACCCATTCTTCAGGTTGACTGAGTGTCTACAATAAAAGAAAACATTGATATTAAAATTATTAGTGTTATTTAATTGTAATATGTGTCTGAAATAGGTGCTTGCTAAATTTCAAAATGTGTCGAGTGAAAGATATAATTCACATTTTTTAAATGAATATTTTTTTTCCTATTTCTGGTTAGCAATGGACACTGTTACCATATAATATTCAAATATGAATACCTTTAAATAAAGACTCATCAAATGTTTACAAATTGCTCGACAAGTTTCAGGAACAGTTTTGGATATAGTACTTTCATGAATTCTTGTGCTATACATTAAACTTCTGTAAGTTTCTCCAGTTGCCAAGAACCTTAGTGTGACATTTAGCCTGAAAGTATCAACAAGTAAATGATCTATTCTATTTAAATATTATATATTGGGCAACTTACCTATTTCGTGGGCTAACAGAATCTCTCATGAGTGTATTTTGTTTATATATGTCTTGTTCTACTAATTTAAGTAAAAAATTAAACTGTGCCTCATCCAATCTTAGAAAATTTCTATACGCTTCAGGATCTTCAGTTATTAATTCTTTATTTAATAGTGCTAATGTGCCCCTTCCATTTCTTCTCTCTAACCACTTTTTGGTCCATTCTTTTCTTTTGGTCTTCGATTTTTTTTCTTTATTATTTTATGTAATAATAAACAACCAACTGTTAAAGTTAATATAATTAAGTTTTGATGTTTATGTTTGGAAACTTTCATATTTATGACACTTTAAGGTTATCCTCAGAGCAACTGGAATGTCACATGTTATGAAAATGCGCATGAGCACCGACAAAATTACCACCAAAATTATATTCAGATTTCTTGTACGTATCAAACAGAGTGGAATATGATTTTAAAAGTTATCTCCAAAGAATTTTCGGCAAAAATTTGCTGAAAATTTTTGTTATAATTTTCGGAATAATTCTTGTGTGTGTAAAACGGCTCTAAGTAAGGCAAAGCTTAAAGAAAGAATATTTGTTGGACAGAAATACAAAAATTTTTTAAAGGCGGTAATTTTAAAACTATACTTTCAAGAAAAAAAATAGGGTAGGGATTGTCTTTAAAAATGTATGTGGTAACTGCCTAAGTAACAAGAAATTGAAGAAATACAAAGATCTAATTGAAGAACTTATCCAATCTTACAAGACTTTAGGTTGCAGCATGTCACTTAAGCAGCTTTTTTTCACTTCCATTTGGAATTTTACACTGACAATTTAGGTGCAGTTTTAGATAAATATGGCGAAAGATTTCATTAGCAAATTGTTCAAATGGACAAGTAGTATACTGGACCATGGTCCCCAAACATGTTAGCGGACTGTTGTTAAACCCTCAAACGTGAAACCAATCCCGACAAATACAAGCGAAAAAATACAACAAAACCATTTATTTGATTATATTATCAACCGACTTCTAAAAGAAGGAGGTCTCAGTTCGTCGCGTATGTATTTTTTTATGTATGTACACCGATTACTCCGGAACGGCTGCACCGATTTGAATGAAATTTTTTATGTTACGTTCAGGAAGTTGCTGCGGTGGTTCCATCTTTTTTTAGATGAAATTGGTGCAGTAAAATCTAAGATGGCGCTTACAATATGGCGGCCAAAAAATAAATGTTGTCCGATTTTCTCCAAAATGGTATGTAGGAATTTTCGGGGTTGTACCCAACGAATCTGAAATTATTTTTAAAAAATTCAAAATGGCTGATCCAATATGGCGGATAAAAAAATTTAATTTTGTCCAATTTTCTCCAAAATTGGTATGGGGATGTTTTCGAAGTCGCACATGACAAATCCAAAATTATATTTAAAAAATTCAATATGGCGGATCCAATATGGAGGACAAAAAAAATTAATTTTGTTCGATTTTCTCCAAAATTAGTATGGGGATGTTTACGAGGTCGCACATAACGAATTCAAAATATTTTTAAAAAATTCAATATGGCGTATACAATATGGCGGATATAAAATTAATTTTGTCCGATTTATTTCAAAATTAATATGGGGAAATTTTTGGGATAGCACATTACGAATCTGATATTATTTAAAAAAAAAATAAATATGGCGGGTCTAAGATGGTGGATTAAAGATTCTACATCTCTCGATTTTATCTAAAGTCAGTATTGGGGGACTTTTGTTAGTGTGAATTACGAAATTAAAATACTTTTTGAAAAACTCAATCTGGCGGGATTAATATGGTGTCCTAAAAATTTTACATATTTCGACTTTCTTCAAAACTGATATAAAGGGTTTTTGAGGATGCAAATTATGAATTTAATAGTATTTTTCAAGATTCAATATGGCGAATTCAATATAGCTGACTAAAAATTTTACATTTTTCGATTTTTTTCAAATGTGGAACTCAATCGTTTTTAAGGACGTAAATAGCGAATATAAAATTATTTTAAGAAAATTTACGTCAGATGCAATATGACCGTTTACAAATTTTAAATTTCTGGATTTCATCTAAAATTGGTACTAGGGGGCTTTGGAGGGTTTAGATTTAGATTAGATTAAGACGTTAAAATTATTTTTTTGAAATTCAATATGGCTGATCCAGTATGGTAGGAAGAAAATTTTACTTTATTCGCACTTTTTCAAATTTGATATTAGGGGGTTGGGGGCGGTGTACTACGAATATGAAGTTAATTTTTTGCAAATATTAGGTTAATAAGATACAATATGAGGGATAAAAAATTTTACATGTTCAGGTTTTATATAAAATTGTTATTGCGGGATTCTTAGGGCGTATACAAATTGAATATACAATATAAAATATATCGGGCAAAGAAATGTACGTCTTAAATTCTTTAAATATCGGTACTGGGAGGTTTTGAGGTCAATATTACCAATCTAAAATTAATTTGAAATTTAAGATAGTGGATTAACTATGACAGGCTAAATAATTGTTTTACACAATTTCATTGGTATTTGGAGAACTTAAAGAATCAAAGAATTTTTTGTGATTCGTTTTAAAGTGATTTACAATTCTTGATAAAATGGGTACTTTTTTGCCACCTTGGAGTCATTGCGAGGTACACTAATCTCGATTAGCACTTAGTTCAACTAATTTATGAATATCATAATGAATTGAAAACTAAAAATCGAAAAATAAAATTTTTATAAAAAAAACTTGAACCGACTGCTAAGAGTGTGCAAAAGAGTGAAAAATTACTATAAATTTTTAAATGAAATTGAAATTTTTGAAGTCGGCGCCAAATTATTTCTAACTGAAATAAATAACTACAAATATATACAAAGCAATTACAAATAAAGTATTTTTAATTTGTTTATGCGAATCACATTTTATCAGGTGTTAGTTTGGAGCCGACTTCAAAAATTTCAATTTCATATAAAAATTTCTCGGTTCAATTTTTTTGTAAAAATTTTATTTTTTTTCAATACAAAATGAAGTATATTTTGTAAAAAAAGTGATTTCCTTTTTATTTTTATTCTTTGAAAATTCACTAGATTGCTTATAGTTTGGGATTCAAATATTTTATATTCTTCTTTTCTTCTGTAAAGACTTATGGGTGATGGGTGAAAACCAAGCTCATATTTAAAATAAGCACGTTACAGTAGACACAAAAACCCAGAAAAATATCAGGGAGCGATAAAAAATTTTAAAATGCCAAACAGTGTAATTTATTGATTTTGTAAAAGTAAAAATATATACCTACCTATCTACTTACAGTTTGGAACCTAATTTCACTGAAATTATCGCAACAATATTAACTAGTTAAAATGAAAAGCAAGATTAAACGTCTATTGTTCGCTTTAAATCTGTATGTGATTTTACATTATTGTTTGAAAAACAATCCAGAGGATTTTATGTTATTGTATTCTGAGATTTCAGATAGTCCGAGTACTTAATAATTTTCAGCTCGATTTACCAAAAGAAGATCTTGCTAGTTAGTATAGGGGTCATAGAAGTTTCAATTTCCTCTTTAATTTAGACGAACCTAACATAGATTTTTTATTTATTTTGAACCACTAAATGAAAACCAATAATCGTTTGAAAAGTCTATTTTAGCATGAATCGTATCTTCCAAGGGATTTTAAACAAAAATGTCTCTTACTAATTTTCAAGATAAAAAATGTTAAACATGTGAAAAATGCAATTTTTTGATTTTTCGAAATTAACTATTCTTGACTAAAATAAACGTTTTTTAATTTTACTTGCAGCTGTCAAAAGTTCGAATCAAGATCTAGAAGTAACAAAAAAATGCTATAAGGAAAAGCTTTATTGTAGATTTTACGTTGGACTTTGTCCGCGTGAAATCGGGGACATAAAGGTTTGTCATTTATAATAGTTCTCTATCTTATCTAATAGATAGAAATTGTTATAAACAAACTTAATATTATCATATCAAGTATTGATCTCTTCTACCTTATTGGTAAAATTTACTTTTAACATATTAGTCCAAGCCATAGGTAAAAATAGTGACGTAAATTCCGAGATGTTTGAGACCTACCCAGGGGTGTTAGGGGCAATGTAAGAGCAAATCGTACATAAAATGTAACCCTAAGATTTGATTTTATGTCATTCTAACTATTAAAGGTTTAATTTATACTCGGACATTTTTTTTTTATTTTAATATTTCCCTTTCTACGATAAACTCTATTAAATTGCTTAGGGCTGTGCCAAGCATTGGCCTGGTGATGAAACGGTCAACCAGCGGTGTGTGTTACACAACACCATATCAGAGTATCAGAGATATCATGAAAAAGGTCAACAGTGTCTCTTGTTATTTTTATATTTTTTATGCCATTCTCCACTCGCCGTTATGTATATTCGTTCACCAGACTAAGGCTTTTGCTATCAAAGTCACGTTTAAATTGATAAAACAGTATAAATTTAATATTAAGAAGACAGGGAGGGGATATAACGGAAATAATTTTTTTAGTATTTTATGGGATAAAATGTTTGGGAATCTGTGCTTTAGACCGAATTATTAATTATTATTTTCTTTTTTAAGCACATTGAAAATCAAGCGTAAAATATATCTTTAAGTAAGCCTCGCTTTTATGACTTTATACTTATAAAATCCAAAAAAAATGTCCTCTCATCAACTCTGCAATAGATAGGCTAACGCAATATTCGTAAACATACAGTACTGTGATTAAAAAATCACATACACTATGAACGACCCAAATGATTTGAATTTGAAACTCTTGAAATATATATCGCTGAAATATGAAAAAGTACAACACATTACAAGAAATTGTTTCCCTTTTCTTAAAGTAGTTCCACTGTTTTCCTAACAAGTGCCGATAAATGCTAATTGATACTTGACAGCCATACCTTTAGGTTTAAATTAAAATTGTTATGTTATTAGAAGCACCAAAGACACAATTTTATTAAAACAACAAATTCGTGCTATAAACTTTTAAAATATCCGTTTAGAGATATAATCGTGGATCAGAAAATATTTCCTTTATAATATATAACAAACTATCTGCAAAGTATACAATGGAACAATAATTTAATAGATCATTTACATACTGCCAGAAAAAAAACTGGTATATAAATAATGTTTAAACAAAAAATCTTGTTCACTAATAACTTGTATGACCTCAAATATTTTTCTTCGAGCAAAACTATAAAAATAATTAATGATGATATCATGACTTGTAAAAAGAAGAAATTAATTGAATATTTTATTATTTTTTTCTTTTACAAATTTACTTCCTCTCAAAGAGACGGACGAATTTAAAAAATATTCTGTAATGGTTTTCAATCACAATGTTTCGAGTACCAATATTTATTTCTTCGTTTTTCTATTTCAAAAGGTTCTTCCGTGAAAATAGTAAAATGATATAAAATTAATTTAAAATCTTCTAAACATTTATTTATTAATATATCTATACATTATATATATATATATATATATATATATATATATATATATATATATGTATATATATTTACATTTATTTTTACTTATTTATTTGTTGCTCCACATTTTGTTAACTGCGTTTGTGACGAATTAAAGAGATTGATGCAATTTGTCACTCAAATTTTTAGCGACTAAATGTTGTCAACAGATAACCCAGTGCTATTTTACATATACACTATGGTGATGCGCCCCATGATAACGTACGCCGTTATTGTATGGTAACCTAGTACAGTAAAGCGTAAACGCCGTCTTAAACTTAAAAAAGTTCAAAGAATGGCTTGTGTGGAAATATTGAGTGCGATGAGAACTGCCCTCACCAGGACTCTGGAAGTCCTGGTGGACCTACCTCCTCTACACATAGAGAATAAGACTCTGAAGACTGTTTATCATCTGAGTCGCCTAGGGCATCTCGGACGTGGAACGGGCGGCTACTCAGGTGTTAGAGAAAGCGTGCTGAAGGTGTCCATCACTCCCCACGCAGACAGATTACATAGGGTCGCTTTTAAAATCTAACTACTCGCTGGAGATATTTCTGCCAAGTAAAAAGAATTGGAAGGGAGAGCAAAATCTTCCAAGAAATGGATCCTGGTGGTAAACAGATCTATTTAGATAAGATACAAGCTGAAGTCGGAATGTTCGTTAGGAGCACGGGAGTTAGAAAGTTATGCTCTCTCGGATAAATTATGACGATCTTTACGGCGTAAATTTATGCTATTCTGCAGTGTGTCATCTCTTTGGGAGGGACATAAAGAAGAATAGGGTAATAAACATATGTTCAGACAGTAAGTCTGCGACAGTGGCATTGAAGTCCAGTGTTGTAGCTTCGCGACTGGTGTCTGAGTACAAAGATGTACTGAAGATTCTGAAAAGGAAACAATCAGACCCGTGTGGGTTCCAAGTCACTCACTCATATGCGGGAAAGAACTGCGAATTGTGTTAGGTTTGTTGACAGGACATAGTCATTTGAGGAGCCATCTTCATAAGATTGGTCTCATAGATGACCCGACGTATAGATGGTGTCTGGAGGAAGATAAAATTATTGACTGAGGCTGGGACATTTCGGAAATTCAATTTTATTACCAGAAGCAGCAAAGTAAGTTCAATCAACCAAGCTACTTGGATTCGTAAAGGCGATCAGCCTCGAATAAGCTGTGCCTATGCTAGTATGTAAAGAGCCCAATGAGACCTAGGCAACGACGATCAAGTAACACCGTCTTTGTTTATTCATTCCCTCATATCTCAGCAATTCAAACTTATTTCCCCACATAAAACCTTATTTAAATCTTTATGGCGGTCATTAGTCATTTATATTTAAGTACGGAGTCTATAAAGATTCATATAGAAAGAAAGAAGAAGAAAAATGACGTAAATAATAATGATTGCTAAAACGAAACACTGACAAAATGAAAATATCAATTGTGCTTACCTCAAATCATGATCGCCAACTGGATTATCGGAGGAATTAAACAAAATAAAATCTTTAAAAAAATTTACTTGCTTGTTTTCAGACGTTCAGTGAAGACAATTTTAATTTACTTTAACTTGTGTATTAGGTCTATTTTGATTTTTTTAAATACTTGATTACTAATTTTCTTCTTAAAATTCAGAACACGATACTAGTATTAACAATAGATACATTAGCCTAGTCCGTGCAAGTGTACTTTATCTTTTTTCGCAGCTCTGGTCGAAGTCAAGACATGTTTGCTATCGAGTGCCATGTGTTATTATCAAATATGCAAGTTTTTATAACCATGACTACAAAGCGAATAGTTACTTACTTACACAATAATTAATATATAAATAGATAATTATTTTTCTATTTCACTATAAGTATTATGCAAGTATTAAGATACAATCTTTGTTAGATACATTATGACATCCACTGAACGCCTATGTTATAGTGATGATTTTTCGAGATGCGATCTACTTTCGTGAACCCCATTGACATTACAGATTGCAATCGACAATGGATCACTTTGAGAATTAATGGGTTGGACAACTAATAAAATTAATTCTTATGTTATTGATAAACTTTCATGAAGAATTTTGAAAAAGTATAAACACCATTCCGTGACGTAAATAACGACCCCGCAGACTCCGCGGTGCGGAGGGGCGCAACCAATCTAGGGGCGCCCTCAAGTCCCTTGATGAAAATGAATAAATACGAAGAATCAACACTGGTGCACAATAATAGAGCGCTTTCAAAAATCTACGGGTGGCGCATATACTCTTAGTTACACCACTAATACCATCCATATAAACTTAAAATAGTGCAACATTTACACCCCGGAGATGATGAACACTGAGTAACGTTTTGTTAATGGTATTTAGAACAAATCGGCACCAACGAATCTTTTGGCAGATTTGTCATCTGGTCTGACGAAATCACCATTTAATTTTTGAAAAGGCACAATAAGGGTGCTGCGAGCTTTGTGTCTCGTTTTATTTTGGGCCGACGCATGGCCAACAGGATGTATAAAAAGGGTCTCACAACACGTAGATACGTAGAAATCCTTGAGGAAATTATGCTAGAATTGCCTGAAAATGTTTCACTGGCCCATTTCAATCCCATTTATCTTCAACAAGACAGTGCCCTGAGCCACAACTCTGGGCTGTCAAGACCATTTCTGAACAATAACTTTTCTCAAAAATGGATAGGTACCAATGGGCCAGGGAAATGGCCCCTACGATCTAACGATCTTTCGGTTATGAATTTTTTGTGGGGTTTTATGCACAATCAAGTGTATAAGGCACGACATAAATCTATAGCGAGAAAAAAATTCGTCAAAGAAAATACTTTCCAGCATGAAATAATTTGCTATATTCTTAAACAAAAAATTCTTCTCTTAAATTAACAATAATTACGATATTTTCTGCAATTTTCATCTCCCCGGATTTCAATAACGAAAACATTCCTAACCAATGTTTATAGGAACTTATTCCGATATTTTATGATGGTAAATTTCCAGATCAGCTTAGGTACAGTTTTTTTTTGAAACACTCTATCTGTGTTGACAAAAATTCTTTATGTAGGAGAAATTCGGATAAAATATTTACAGATTAAACTTTGAATATTCATTGAGTTTCAAAAATAAATAGAAATATCCATCTTATCATTTTTATATTTTTAAAGTTAAAAAATCGATGACATTTTGGTGCACTTGTCGTTTTGGACCCGTTATTTTAAACTTGAATTAATTAAAATGTTAATAAATTTGGGGTACAAATTTTCAAAACTAATATAAAAAAATTGAACCAACTTGCACTAAAAAGCGAAAAATAACAATCTTATTTATATGAAATTGAAATCGTTGAAGTTGGCGGCAAACTAATATTTAACAAAATCCTTCATTTGTAGTTGCTTTATTACCCTTGTATTAGTAGTTACTTGTTTCATTTAGAAATAATTTGACGCCGACTTCAAGAATTTCAATTTCATCTAAAAATTTATACTGTTATTTTTTGCTTTTTAGTGCATTTTTAGAAATCAGATCAATATTTTCATAAAAATTTTATTTTTCAGATTTTATTTCTGAACTCGTTATGATATGCATAAATTATTTGAACTAAGAACTAAGCGAGATTAACGTACCTCACAATGATTCGTCGCAATAAAGTACCCATTTTATCCAAAATTGTAAAGTGCACAAAGAAAAATTCTTTGAGAATTCTCTAAATATCAGTCTTGAATGAAACTGTATTAGACAAATATTAAGTCTGCTATGGTAAAGCCAGTATATTGAATTTTAAATTAATTTTGGACTAGTGATATAGACCGCAAAATATCCCAATACGGATATTTAAAGAACTTATATTACTTAAATATCTCAGCCCGACATATTTTATCCTGCAAATTTAATTTATATATGCCCGAGGAACCCGCAATATCAATTTTGGACAAAATCGGAAAACTGTAAAATTTTTAGTCCCCCATATGGTATCTGCCACATTAAGTTAGGAAAAATTAACCTTAGATTCGTAAACTATGACCTCGAAAGTCACCTAACACCTAACTAGAAGAAATATGAATAGCGAAAAATTTTCTACCCGCCATATTGAATTTCAAAAAAATAATTTTAACGACATAGTATAAATTTTGAATAAAACCGAAAAATGTAAAATTTTCAGTCAGCTATATTGGATCCGCGGTATTGATTATTTTAAAAATAATTCTAAATTTTCAATTTACGATCTTAAGCACCCCTCTGAACCAATTTTGTAAAAAAAATTTATGACGCCAAATTGGCTCCGACATATCAAATTTGCAAAAAAAAATTTTATTCGTCATTACTACTCCCAATAAACCCCCAATACCGATTTTGAACAAAATCGAAAGATGTGAAATTTTTAAATAGCTATCGAGAATTCCTCATATCAAATTTTCTAAAAATAATTTCAGATTCGGCATGTGCGACCCAGAAAACTCCCCCATACCAATTTTGGAGAAAATAGGACAAATTGATTTTTTCATCCACCATATTGAATTTTTAAAAAATAATTTCAGATTCGTTATGAGCGACCCCGAAAACTCGCTTATACCAATTTTGGAGAAAATCGAACAAAATTAATTGTTTTGTCCGCCATATTATCAGCGTCATCTTAAATTTTACTATACCAATTTCATCCAAAAGGATATGAGATTACCGCAACAACTTCCTGATAATAACGTACAATGTTTCAGTCAGATCGTCGGCGAAGTTCCTAAGTAATGAATGTACAGGGAGTTCCATTTTCGACACTTTTTGGAGGTATTGGAGTTATTATCAAAGATTGAGTGTTGTGGTTTCCACTTTAGTGCAGGCGTGGATCCAAGGGGGGGCGGTGGGGACAATCGCAACCCTCAAGAGCTTTGAGTTCAGGAAAATAGACCGGATTTTGTCTCTTATACTATAGTTTATTCAAGAACTAAAGAGAGTAATAAATCATTTTTTACCCTTTTTTTTTGTTCGCAAACTACCTCCGTTTTTTAGTCCGGTGTCTTTGGCAAAATCTGTTGGACACATATATTTTTCATAAGAATGGGTTAGAAATTTTATAATCAAAAATACCAGTCTATAATAATGGACTATTGGGGTTGGATAACAATAGATATTTGGATGTGTGAAGTGTTAAAAAGGATTTTAATGCTTGTCATAGGCATCGGAAGAAGGTTTATAATCACTGTTTAGTATTTATGGCGTAGGTTATTTTTTCGGTAATAAATTTAAAATAAAAAGTTTTTATAATATTATTTTGTTTCTTATAATTTCTTAATAATTCATATACATTAGAAAATATAAATAATTTTGACATATTTAACACAAATCACAATTGTATTTTTATTATTTTTACTTTTGGCATAGAAACCGTTTAAGGCACATTCAGACTAAAACATAGTCTTTTTTTCTCAAAAAATTCTAAGTTATAATTTAAATACAAAATATCCATTGTCAAAAATACAAGAAATTAAACATATATAAAAAAAAATAAATTTGTCCATATAATACTAAAATTTTTTTGGGGCTATCGATCATTTTATTATTAATTAAGAACATTTTTAGGACATTTGACGTTTCAGTTTATTTACTTCTTAAATCATCTGCAGAATTACAACTAAACATTAAAAAGAGCTTCAAATGTTTCAATGTTCAATGTTTTCAAATTTTAAATAATTAATTATGTTTACGCTGGTAAACATTAAGTATCTAATTCGTAATCAAAGTCAGTGAAGCTATCTTCGCTCAAATTAATTATAATTAGTTCCTCGATCTCACCGATCATGAGATCGAATTTGCACATTTTCTTTTATACTTTTAATATAAGGATTCCTCCCAATTTTCTGCAGTAACTTTATTCAAAAAATTCTTTCATAAGTTCAGTTAAATTATTAATTTTGTAAGTTGTGTTATTTCTAGCAACTCTACCTTTTACTTGAGAGAGATATATCCTTCTCCTATGAACATTTTCCGGACGATGTATAAGAACAAATTTCCTATCTGGTTTTCTTCAGCAAAAAGTAAGTTCTCTGAGCAATTTCCAGAGCTCAGTTCTTTTAATTTCAGGTAAATCCCGATCTTCATTGATCTTAGAATTTTGTCGACGGTTGAGATCTGCTTCTCATAATAAAATGTATGTACAACTCCTTTTATTGCAGTTAACGTCTCTTCTTCTAACGAAACTTTTTGTCTGCATGTGATCGAATGTGGCTTGAGAGTACTAACAATTCCAGTCGTTTTTTTCTCCTTCAGTATTCGGTAGATAGTAGATTTTCCAACTCCTGTCATGTTAGAACACATCTCAACAAAGCTTTTAACATTATTATCTAGATTTTGATATCTTAATGTATCATAAATATTCATCGTAATAAGTTTTTCGTTGAGGAGAAAATGCTCTGGTTTAACGATTTTGGAATAAATATAGATGTGGAAGCCATATCTTTTGGGTATCTCACTAATCTCAAATAATATATAAAAACAAGCACAAACAAAATAAATAACTAAGGACACACTGTAAGGTGTACTATGCTCACTGACAGAAATTAAATTGAACTATCAGAAATTTTATTGTTGTGTTACTCACTCCAGTTCTTGAATAGAGTATAGGAATGTGTATGCTTGCGATCCCCCTCCCCTTCCCAAGAGCTTTGAGTTTGAGGAAAATAGACCAGATTCTGCCTCTTATACTAAGAATGTGTATGCTGCTCGCATCCTCCCTCCCATCGGCAACTTGTTTTTTCTTGTGATCGCCCCCCCCCCTCTCCAAGAACTTCAAATTCAGAAAAATAGACCCGACCATACTTTTACACTAGAAATGGGAATGTTGCTGGTGTCTCCATATCTAGCCATTGTTTTTGTTCATGTTAGGTATTCAGAAAGAAGACAACCCTTTCTAGACATATTTGCTCGTTTAAATAGAAATCTACTTGACACTGATCTTTTATTCAGCTGCGTCCCAAAATGTACGTTAAAATAGACAGGGGGAGAAAAGAAACAAATGTGTTATTTTACGCAGCAGCAAAAACTTCATCATCCTGTGGAAAAGTAGAGCAAGATGTTATTGTAGCAAAATCTGATGCTGAAAGAGTTTTGAAAAAGTAAAAACATCATCCATATAAATTTAAAATAGTGCAACATTCACCCCGGAGATAATGAGCGCCTAGTAACGTTTTGTCAATAGTATTTAGAATAAATTCGCACCAACGAATCTTTTGGCAGATTTGTCACGCGTAGCCAACAGGATGTATGAAGAAGATCTAACAGCGCGTAGATACCTAGAAATCGATAAAGAAATAATTCCAGAATTGCTTGAAAATTTTCCATGGCCCAAATGTTTCACTGGCCCATTTCAATTCCATTTATCTTCAGCAGAACAATGCTCCGAGCCACAACTCTGGGCTATTAAAACCACTTTTGGACAATGACTCTCCTCAGAGATGGATAGGTATCAATGGGCCAGTGGGATGGCCCCCACAATCTCACGATCTTTCCGTTTTGGATTTTTTTTGTGGGGTTTTATGCAGAATCAAGTATGAGGTAATTGGTTTTGTCTTCCAAACTCTTCATAATAGACCTATGATTTTTTTTAAATGCAATTAGAAGAATAACAAAACTGTGCCGTTATTGCATTCGAGAAAACGGCCGTCATTTTGAAAAACATCTTTAAAAAAACCCATGGCTGTTTTTGGTTTTACTGTTTCTTTCTGTTTTTGTTACTTTAGTTTTATAAAATAATGTTGCTCTTGTTTCTTTGCAATCAAATTTCAGTATTGTGGTTTTATAATAACAGTGTTGTTTAAAGTAAGAAATGCAATAATAATTAAGTGTTTACAATTGTACAATTGAAAATATCAAAAAAAAAATAAAATTAACTTTTAAAGTGTCTAATCTTTGGTATAATTGTTATTGTCAAAATTTTACATTATTTCTATAAATTGGCCATGACAAATAAAGTAAATTATTGAAAATATCGAATTCTGATCTTGTTTTTCAAAACAAAATAAACACATTATATATTTTTGGAAAGCCTAAATTATACTAAATCAATATCTAAAATAATGTATAGGATGTCTTATTTAAAAATTATAATTTTTAGAAAAGAACTGATTGGGCCACTGAACTCTACGTAAAAACATCTATAAAAATCGGTTTTTACCTTTTTTATAAATTAACACATAACGGAAATACGAGATGTATCTAAAAAAAGAAGATTTTCAAAATCATCCTGTAGATTAGAAACTAAGAAAAATAACCATGATAAATTTTCGTTTCGTTAAAAAGTAGGACACTAAGATGAAAATCGCAACACTCTATTTTTGATAATAACTCCAATATCCCCCAAAATTGTCGAAAATGGAACACCCTGTACATATATATATATATACATCTTCCTATCACTGAATATATATATTTATATATATATATATATATATATATATATATATATATATATATATATATATATATATATATATATATATATATATATGTGTGTGTGTATATATATATATATATATATATATATATATATATATATATATATATGTGTATATATATATATATATATATATATATATATATATATATATATATATATATATATATATATATATCGCTCTTAGAAGTAGGTTAAAAATGATTTTAAGTGTGGCGCTAATATATTTGAATACCAAAATTGGAAAGTAAATAAATAAATAAGCCTAGCATAGATAATGAAATTACATCTTCTTTAAAAGTATCTTTAAAAATGTTCTCAAACAGGTTTTCTCATAATAACAGATTTTTTGATACCGCAAGCAGTACCGTGGGTCAAGTTCTAGTAGTGTTGCAATATTTTTAACATTTCCATGGACTTTTTATTTATTTTTATTTCCAATTACTTATTCATAAATTCCTAATAATTCTAGTTTTATCGAACAAAAATATACTGAGTGGCCCAATGGTATGATAAAGTTTATTAGCTTCGTTATTATATGAGTAAGAAAATATTTTATATAAAGGTTATTTTTGGTTATAAAGGGTAATATGAAAAAGTAGGGGAGTGCAAAATATCTATTTTTTAAAATGAAACATCTCATATTTATTTACATATTTGGGTTCCCCACGAAATTCTCTATAGAGTCCTGAAACTAGCTCTATACTACATCATTTTACACCCTTGCCAAATTATCGAGAGAAATCTACATATGTCCACGAAAACTTGTAATACAGGGTGTCTCAAAAGAAAGTACACATTTGTTTTGCTTATTGCGTGAACACAACTATTCCGAGCGGCGCGGGGGTATGTCAATCGGTAGCCTGGCTCTTGGGAATTTAGTCGCTATGGAGCGTTTCTCGGGAGCGGACCGTGCTTTGTGCGTACGTGAGTTTTACAAAAACGCTAATTCGGCGACTGTAGCGCGTAGAAAATTCTTCAATTTTCGACACATTCGTCACTTAAATGATGCGCCAAGCGCTCGGCTTATTGGAAAATGGGTCCAGAAGTTTGAAGAGACCGGTTCAACACTAGATAAACCAAAATACGGGCGTCCGAGGTCTTCGAGAACGGTCGAAAACGTAGAGAGTGTTACTCAGTCTGTTCGTGACGACCCAAACGTTTCGATTCGTAAGCGTGCTGTTGCTTTAAATGTGCATAGGTCATCATTATTCCGCATTTTACACAAAGATTTAAAGCTGAACCCCTATAAAATTCAGTTGGTGCAAGAATTGAAACCTCAGGATGCTGGTTAGAGGCTTGACTTCGTAAACCAGATGACTGAACGCTTTTCATCGTTTACCAACATCTTCTTTTCGGATGAAGCCCATTTTCATCTTAATGGTCATGTAAACAAGCAAAATTGCCGCTATTGGAGTGCAAACAATCCAAAACACAAACATCAGAAACCTCTACATTCGCCGAAAGTGACTATATGGGCTGCGATGTCGGCGCGTACTTTTTTGAAGATGAAAGGGAACGCACAGTAACAGTGACTTCAGAGCGGTATGTGGAGATGTTAGACGACTTCTTCGTGCCTGAACTGCAAAATTTTCCTGGCTATAACCAGAGAACATGGTTCCAGCAAGACGGAGCAACTTCACACACGTCCAACATGTCTCTGCCACGAGTGCGTGAAATTTTTCCTGGCAAATTGATCTCAAAGAAAGGTGACATAAGTTGGCCTCCACGCAGTCCTGATTTATCACCTATGGACTTTTTCCTATGGGGTTATGTCAAATCAAAAGTTTACGCCAACAAACCGACTTCCCTGGCACAATTAAAAGAAAATATCCGCAACGAAATGGCAGACATCACGGAGAATACCTGCCGAGCCGTCATGGGCAATTTTAGTGCTCGATTAAATGAATGCCGTGAGCGCAACGGATTACATTTGGACGATATTATTTTAAAAAAATAAATTCCCAAACAATGTATTTTAATATGTAATAAACATTTTTTCAATAAAGTCCTGACTTTTTTTTAAATCGATTTTTTAAATGTGAACTTTCTTTTGAGACACCCTGTATTTAACCAACTAACACGAATGATAACCAAAATACATGTAATTTCTATAGACAGAGATTAACGAAATTCTGCAAACCCATAAACGAATTAATATTCTAGAATTCAAAACTAATTTACAATAGTTTTCCAAACAGAGCAGCCAACATTTATCTAGATATTTTGATTACCTTTCATTTTTTCTAAAGGCTCCCCTTCGCCTTTCGTGGCTGATTTTAAGGATATTTGTTCTTTTTAATTGGAAGTTTGTTAAAAAGCACTTGCTAGTTACATTTCTGTGAAAACAGTTTATGTTGCAATGTTGTGCAATTTTATGCAGCAGTTGTCAGATTCTTAAAGCGTCTGATCACATGCAGGGGCCCAATCCTCGAACTGGGGAACGTGAAGTGAACGGTGAAAAGGTGGCGAATGTGTATTCTTGAAATGTTGATCATATCCTCGTTCGCCCGGTGGAAAGCAAACGAACGGTGAAACATGCGCAAATGAAATGTCAGCCGCTAAAATGACATATTTAACGCACGGATTTCAAAAAATAAAATAGTATTACAAATTTTTATTTTATTTTTGGTTCTTTAAAATAACTCGTCATTAAAAAAAAATAATATGTTGACGAACCGTTTCTTTAGGCGTTTTATTTTTTGAATAAACTGTCGAAACGTTAATTAGGTGGTATCCCGATATTAATTTTTAAATTTTTTAATAAAATATCCTTAAGAAGTTGAATATGTCTCGCAAATATTAAGTAAATTTGAGATTAGAGACATATAAAATTATTACAGGAGATTCTGTTCATAACTCAATTGTATGAGCGTGCTATTTAAAAATGTTTTTCTAGGGTCAGTTCTGCTTATGGATTTAACATAAATACTTGTGTCCATAACAGCCAAGATACACAGTTAAATCTAACATAATTCTTTTCACGACGCATCTTGTAATAAATTTGAGAAATCACAATTTGTAAGCTATCTGAAACTTTTATTTAAATAAGTAACAAATTTTATATATAAGTTATGTTAACTACAGCACTTCTTAATTAGACTGTGTTAAACACTATACGACATTATAATTAAGTAAATATTATTATTATAATTTATCGGGACATATAAATATGAACACAACAGACCAACGAATGAGGTCCTTCAGCATAAAAACCTTATTTATGGTACATTTGATCTTCAAGCCTCTACAAATCTTTATAAAATAAAAAAAAATATATATTAAAAGTTGAATGTGAGATCTGCCAGTATCTTTAATAGACGTCTTCTGTCTGGCCTTTGGTTTTGGTCCCTGGTCATAAACGGTTTCTCTATCATTGTTCAAGTTTCAGCTTTTCTTTCAAATTTAGTTGTCAGGACAGAACATCTTGCAGTAAGAGGCTGGATATTTTGTGAATTCATAGAATAAATAACTGATTGGATAGTTCCCGTAGTGGATTGGGATGAGGGCTTTTAGTAATACTACGTAGAGTTGTAATTTCCACCGTTTCAAGGTTTATCAGTGCTGGCTTACTGCAATTACTGTCAGTATATTACTTTGTATATATGATTGCTGTTTTTCTTGATATCCCTTTTTCTTTATTTATTAGCATCTTAAAGTACTTGGCTCTTTGTATGCATTTTTGTTTAACAGTTCTAGAGGGTCAATTTAAGATAAATTTAATCCAGACAAATTACAAATATTGTAATGGCAATCAATAACTTCACAAAAATAACAACAACAGCACTATTTTTTTTATTTTTGATGATTAATTTAACGTACCAAAACTATTTTTTGTTTAAAATGGCAACCAAACATACTACGGACATTTTCAGTCTGACAGCTCAATTCAATCTGTCATCCATTTTATTTTCTGAAATTCTCGGGTTTTAGCTCGTTCATATTTGGCAACATTGCTTTTCAAGAATACGGCTTTTACTGTCAAAAAGTTCACATCGCCATTCCCATCGCCATTCACATCACACTTTCGAGGATAGGGGCCCAGATTCCGCAGTTTTAAGTTTATAAATAATTACGCACGTGTAAAGTAACTGTACCGATCGTGCAAAATACTGAAAATCCCCGGATCATTCTATTCGTCATATTGGAGAAGGTTCACTTATAACAACAGTGAATACGCTGTTACCGTAGAAAAATTATACGGGCTAAATATAATCGGTTATCTCCAACTGATAAGGGTAGAAGCAAGTCGCATAGCTTAACGAATTTGTATCAACATAAGTAATTGAACGAAACGGATAGTATTTAGAAAGAAATGAAATGATAGTATTATGTTTTAAACTCACCCGACTGATCCAATTGATTCAAAATTTTTATTATGTTTTAGTTGTAAAAAATGAATCGTCATTAAAAAAAGCAATATATTGACGAACCGTTTTTTCAAAAAGTTTTATTTTTTGAAAAAACAGTTAAAATATTAATTAGGTGGTATCCAGTTATTTTCAGTATTTTCTAATTTTGAATTAAAATATCCTTAGAAATTTGAATATGTCTGGCAAATTTCAAGTAAATTTGAAATTATAGACACAAAATTATTACACGAAATTCTGTTCATATATCAATAGTATGCTATTTAAAAATGTTTTTCTATGGCTAGTTCTCATTATGGATTCAACATAAACACTTGTGTCCATATCTCCATCAGAACCGAGTATCTTACTTTTAAACAGTTAAGTCTAACATAATTGTTTTTATCAACACAACTTTTGAGAAATAGCAATTTGTAAGATATTTAAAACTTTTATTTAAATAACTAACATTAAATTTTGTTTTCAAATAATGTTAAATGTAACATATTACTTACTTATGCTATGTTAAACACTCTATTATACTGGAATTAAATAAATATTATGATTATAATTCATTAGGACATATAAATATGAACTCTACAGGTCAACGAACGAGGTTCAAGCCTCTACAAATCACAAATCATTACAAAATAAAAAAAGGTATATTAAAGATTGAATGTTATATTTGTCAGTATCATCAATGGGTGTCTTCTGACTGACCTTTGGTTTTGGTCCCTGGTATTGCACAGTTCCTCTATCATTGGTCAAGTTTTAGGTTTTCTTTCAAACTTACAAAGAAGATTCCTGAAGTGTCAGGCTCCGATTTTAATGAAACTTCAATATGTTGTAGAGGGTACAAAAAAAAGAGACAGGTATTTTTTTTATCTGCGGAGATTCATTACAATGGGGTAAATACCGCCCCTAAAATTCAGCCCTAATGAGATATCTCAGGTTTTTTCAAAACAAAATAAAAATTACTTGTTATTCAAAATGCTGTTAAACTATGGCAAACCATATATTTACGCATATAATTTAATTCTAAAAATTACGAAATTTAATGGAATTGTTTGAAAATAGTTTTTTTACGAATACCATAAGTACCTTAAGTTTAGGGGTTTCGGGGTTTCTAAAAATTAACTAGTAAAAGAGGGTGAGCCACCCCCAGATACGTTTTTTTAAATTTCAAGTTCCTATTGAGATATCTATACAAAACAAAATGGAAATTACTTTTTACTTGAAATTATGTTGAATTATGGTACTTTCATCTCCGAAGATAACATCCCTTATTTCTCATAATAGTAAACCATTTAATTTATTTTTAAAAATTACGAAATTTAATGAAATTGTTTCAAAGTATTTTTTTTACGAATATCATAATTAACTCAAGTTAACATGTTTATCAGATATATTTACAAAACAACGTGAAAATTACTTGTTAGTTGAAGTGAGGTTATGGGGTTTAAAAAAATAAAGGAGTAAAAAAAAGGTGACTTACCCCAAATCCATTTTCTTCAAATTTCAAATTCTAATTGAGATATAACAACGTGGAAATTACTTGTTGTTGAAGTGTGTTATTTTAATATTTTTATGAGGGTTAATTTTGTAATTAATTTACATAATTTAATTTCGGACATTACGAAATTAAACCAAATTTGTTGAAAATATTTTTTTTTTCGAATACAATAAGTAGCTTAAGTTGACGTGTTTCGGGTTTCCGAAAATAAATTAGTAAAAGACAGTGAGCCACGCCCAAATAAGTCTTTTTTAATATCTCCAGTTCTAATTACGATATCTCTACAAAACAAAACTAAAATTATTTGTTATTCGAAATGATGTTAAATTATGTTATTTTCACTTCCAAGGATATTAAATTATTCCTTATTTTTTGTAAAAATATACTTTCATTTCATACATATCTTATTATTCTTAAAATTGTCAAATTTTAATTTAAATGAACGTTACAGAATTAGAAATCACTATCTCAATTAGAACTTGGGATGTAAAAAAAAATATTTGGGGGTGACTACCCTCTTTTGCTAGTTTATTTTTAGGAACCCCGAAACACGACAACTTAAGTGGCTCGTATTCGTGAAAAAATATCTTCGAACAATTCTATTATATTTCGTAATTTTTACAATTAAATTACGTGCGCAAATATATGGTTTACCCTAAAAGGAAATAAGAGATGATCTCCTTGGGAGTGAAAATACAACAGTTTAATATCATTTCGAATAACAAATAATTTTCATTTTGTTTTGAAGAGTATCTTAATTAGAAGTTGACACATTAAAAAAAAATATTTGGAGGTCATTCACCCTCTTTTATTACCCCGAAAGATGTCCACTTGAGTTAATTATTCTATTTAAAAAAAAATTAAACAATTTGATTAAATTTCTTTTTTTTTAGAATTAAATTACTTGCGTGAATAGATTTTACCCTAATAAAAAAATAAGGGATGAAAATACCTTAGTTCAACATCTTCTTAAATAACAAGTAATTTCCATTTTTTTTTTGTAAAGATATCTCAATTAGAACTAGAGATTTAAGAAAAAGAAAGTATTTGGAGGTGGCTCACCCTCTTTTACTAGTTATATTTAGAAACCCCGAAATCAATAAATAAGATGCTGATGGTACTCTTGAAAAAAATATTTTCAAACAATTATTATATTAAATTTCGTAATTTTCAGAATTAAATTAGCTGCGCGAATAGATGGCTTATACTTATAAAAAATAAGGGATGGTATACTTGGGGTGAAAAAACAATAGTTTAACATCATTTCGAACAAGTAGTTTTCATTTTGTTTTGTACAGATGTCTCACTTAGAACCTTAGATGCCTCAAAAATACTGTTTTTTTTGGGTGAAATTTAGGGGCGATTTTCATTCCGTTATAATGAACTTCCGCAGATAAAAAAATACATATCTTTTATTTTTGTACACTCTACAACATATTGAAATTTCATTAAAATCGGAGTCGGACACTTTAGGTAACTTCCTTGTTAGTTTTCAGGCAGGAAGACTTGCAGTAAGAGGCTGGATGTTTAGTGTATTCATAAAATAAATGACTGGATGGTTTATATAGTGAATTGCTAGAATGATGGATTATAGTCATACTGCGTATAGCTGCAATATCCACCTTTTCAAGGTTCATTGATGATGGCTTTCTGCAATAAATGTATATAGGAGTCAGATATTCCAATTGACGTCGGCGTATTGTTTGGTATATAAGTTGCTGTTTTTCTTGATATTCATTTTTCTTGATATCCCTTTTTCTTTATTACTTACATTACTAAAGTAACGTAAACAATTGTACGGATTTTAGTTTAACAGTTCTGGAATGTCAATTTAAGATAATTTTATAGTCTATATTTACACTTAAATATTTGGCTGATGGCTTAGTTTATATTACTTGGTTGCTAAGTAATATAATCCAGCGAAATCATAAAGATTTTAATGACAATCAACAACTTCACAACAAAACAACAAAAATCATGGTATCTTTTTGATTTTTGGCGGTTAATTTGACATGTCAAAACATCATTTTTCCACAATATGGCGAAAATCATACTCCGGACATTTTTAGTCTGAAAGCTCAATTCAATCTGTAATCCATTTTATTTTTTGGAATCCAATAATGTTGTTCAGCATACAGCTTGTATCGCATTATCTGTAATAAAAATTGTTTTTTCAAATAACCCCAATTACATGGTGGCGAGTAACAATAACAATTTCCAAACATAAAAAAAATAAATATTAAAAGTTTTTCACACATGAACGTCCCATTTTTAAAAATTACTTACAATCTGACAAACTTTTACAATTTAATTTTAAAATGTATAATTTGATTATTAAATTTCTCGCCACGGTCGAACGATACACTAACGCAGAAATGTCCGATTAACTTAAAGTTATTTCCATCGAAATAGTCGGGAGTCGGTGAGAGTATAGAGAGAAAAATTTCCAAATGGTCGCGTACCAAACCAACAAACATTTACCGCTTTAAAAAAGCGTTTCCAAAAAATCAGTAGTTTTGCTCTTACACTGATTAATTATGTACAAAATCTTACTACTAGAACAATAGAACACCAAAGGATTGACAAAGAAACTTTGGAACGAGCTGGAGAAAGCCCAAGTCTGACCACCATACATTTAGCTTTGGAACTTGCAATTTCTAGAGATTCAGTCAATAGGACTTTAACAGAAAGCTGTTGCTTCCATTTCACCTCCAGATAGTACAAGGTCTTTTACCTCTAGACTTCGAATTGAGACTAGGCTCAGTCGATTCATTAATCAACGGAAAACACATAATCTAAATTTTCATAAAGAAAACTATTGAGCGATGAAAGTTGTTTTATAGTGCGATAAGCCATTGCAATTCCAATGGATAAAATTATGAGTTAACGATCTTACTACATTATGTTGTGGGGATGATAGCGTGGGTCCATTGGTCTAGTGGTGTTTGTTTATTTACCTTTTGTTTTGTGGGATTTCTTTAAAGTAATGTTAACTTCTTCTTGGAGAGAATCGTCGACCATCATATCTAGTAAGGATTAATAAGAGGATTTTGGGGTTGATTTTCGAGATGAGCTTTTGGAGAATTTAGATGGAGGGTTGTCCGAAGAGTGGGTCTGGATTTTAAGAGGAGGATGTTCGGGTTTGGTTTGGGAGGATTTTGAAGATGCCGAGGTGTGGAGGGAGGAAAAGAATGTATGAGGTTGGGAGAGGGTAAGAATAAGCATTTTTATGGAGGGAAGTTGGTAGTGAGGGATTTGTGAGGATCTCTCGCTTTAGAGGTGATAGTTGAGGGAATGAGGGTGAGTTCATCGAAATCACACTGAGTAGAAACTGAGACCTTTTTGACAAGAGATGGTGACTGATTTCCTTGCAGCAACTGAGCTATATGGAGATATAAAAGTTGGATTCTGGTATCTGTATTTCTTCTTAGCCTGTGAGTAACTTAGTTTTTCTAGTGTACTGATCTTTTGTATCCTAAACTGTTGTTTAAAAGTTGTACA
Organism: Diaprepes abbreviatus; assembly: GCA_034092305.1. Taxonomy (NCBI): domain Eukaryota; kingdom Metazoa; phylum Arthropoda; class Insecta; order Coleoptera; family Curculionidae; genus Diaprepes; species Diaprepes abbreviatus. Next base: position 3,273,600 of record JASJET010000144.1, on the reverse strand, counting down.
GCCTTATATTCAAGTGAATGAGGTTCATTACAGTTAACATATGTAGGAGTGAGAATCTAAGTGGTATCTGAATGAGTTTGGCGGTCGCATGATGGACATGTTGCTGGATTCCTGCATCCCAAAGCAGTGTGATCAAAACGGTTGCAGTTGAAACAACCCCAAGAGCTGTGTACGTGGGTTTGACCCTAACTGAGAGGTAATCAGGTTTAATTGTGGGAGGTAAGAAGTGAAGGTTGAAGGAAATGATGAAGGTCTTAGGGCTTTTCTCCGGATCTTCAGAAGGGATTCTAAAAATTTCTATTTCTCCTTGGTCTTTAAGACCGTTCAGGATTTCTTCGTCTGTGCAAACAGAGTGATCATTGCTTATTGTTACTCCTTTTAACACATTTAGAGAAGGATGGGCGGTAGCAAGTACGTCATACGTATGCAGTTTTAAAAGTTTAGGAGGTGGGATAGATTGACTTTGGTTAAAAACCTCTATAAGAGGAGATCCATACCTAGTCTTGGAGGTTGGTTTAAGGGATCCCAAATAACCCTGCAGGGCTTTATTGGGAAGAAAGTATCTTTGACTGTTCCTACTTTTTTCTTAATTATAAAAAATTTAGTATAATTTACGTTAATCGGTGACTCTATTCTCTGTCTTTTGTTAAACCGTGGATGCCGAATTGGTTTTTGATGCAGTTGAGGGTACATCAACCCCTTTTATATTAAATAAAATAGGCTCCATACTGTTCCCACGAGTGGTGGAGGAAAAGACGGTCACCCACAGCAGTGCCCCGCACGCTGTGGAAAGGCGTTACTGTTGACATTGCCTGAATTTTCTTTCAAAAAAAATTAATCAGGAGATATTCTTTTGCTAGAAGGGATATGATAGAAGTATCATGTAAGAGTTTTTTTTTTATGAAAAAGCTTTCACAACTGAATTCATAAATTTTGGTTTCTTTTTTTAGATCTATATCTACAACAATTTTAAGGGTGCAGTTTTAGAACCAAGAGCTTGCATCATCTGGGCAATTCTGTCTCGACTCTGCAATTTTATTTAATTTTGGGACATTACCGAACTCCTCAATTCAGCAAAGTCTCTGCTCGGGCGCCATGTCTTATTAACGAGGTACAAGTATTTTTTTTTAATTTTCGCAACGCCAGTAACAATCATATCGCTTTTCGGATTCCAAGTCGAATTAGCGGTTTTATTTACTCAACTTTAGTTTAGTTTTTCCACTACCTTTCAGAAGTTTAACTATTTTTCGATTTTAGCGAGACGTCAATGTACCTCGCCATTATTCGGTATTTTTGTACTCGCCTCCGAGAATATGGACCTATTTACGCGATTACCGGATTTATTAGACTAGTTTTATCATTCAGGCAATGTGGAAGTTCGTTTCCGGAGAAATTAATTTATTTTAAGAATTTTAAGATTTTCAAATATTTGTGTCAACCTAAGCTTAACGCAAATCATGGGTTGTTGGTGAAATCCAGCCAAACCTCCCAGCTAGACTAAACACTTTAGCCCCTTACCTTTTAGCTTGCAGATTATATCCACTTTGTCCCTTTTTGGAAATGAATTTTGAATCAGGACGCGTAGGTTAAGTAACTTGTACGCGCCGCTAACCTCCCCTTTCTATCGACGTTATCAATCAGCCTGTAATGTCCTTAGTTCCACAGCTTTTATAGTAGTGGTGACGTAGCTCTCTAAAATCGAGGAAGCACCGAGTCAAAGTGCTGCCACAGAGTCGGTTAATATCTGGGTTTCCCCGCTTCCGCTATCGAAGAATTGTAGTTTTAGCACTGTATGCCGTAATATTTAATTTATTTAGGGAGTTTTGGGGGCATATTAAATCTGAAATTTATTATTTTGTTGTTAAATAAGCGTTTTTGTTTGTGGCCTGTTGACTCCTAAATACGCTGATCAGTTCTAAGTCTGGATTAAATAGCTCCGACGTATTTCAGTAAGCAATAAAACATTTAAATTCGATTATCTTAGAAAAAGCTGCTCGAGTTGACAACTGCTAGATAGACAATAGAACTTTTTTAAATGAATGTCAAGGAATAAGAAATGATAATTATAAATTTAATATTCCGAAACACAAAGAAGTTATGGAGCCAAACTCCCAAATTTAATGCAATTGAAGCTATAATTAAGATAAATATTTTTAAAAAAATTAGCGGATTGTAACTTGGACACCCTGTAGTTTAGAAACCATCAACTTTTAAACTAAGGTAAATTGTACTAAATCCTCATATTGTAGTTTCAGGAATTTAAGCTAGCGTTTTATAGTGACCTTTTAGAAATATCTTATGTATCTTCATACTATCGGAAAAGTGTCGCATAGTGCCATGAAAATCAATTAATTATTCTGGTGTATAAAGCGTTTCAAATTTCCTGTTAATTCCGAGAAATGTGACTTTATATGTAAAAATTTGAAAAAATATTTTTATATGATTTGTAATTTTGATTTCTTTTTATCAGATGATCAGAAAAAGACGGCTAGAAGACTAATAGCTTGAAAACCCCTAAAATATCAGTTCAGGACATGCTTGTCATTACATATCTTGGTGTTCAAAATAAAAACTATTACTTAAACCTAGAAGTCATGAAAAAAAAATAATACCAACTATTGTACATAAATGTTTATTTTTTATGATCATACAAATCACTATTCACTAGATCTTGGGAACCAGACCAATAATGTCTACCATACCTTTTTACGTTACACATTAATCTAAAAGTCAAAAAGTAACAAATTTCAACAAGTGATAAAAATGAGAATCCAGTAAATAAACCTAAAATACCACCACAATTAGCAAGGAAATCTGTCTGACCGTATAATTCATTCCTTTCTGATGTAATGAATTGATGTTCCTTAAAAAATATATTAACTCTCGTTATGTGAACGCCTAGCGTATGAGTGACAAGGTGTTTCCAAGTGTTAGCTTGAGATGTTTCCGCATTGTAAACTAAGGTAGTGCATCCTGGTAGACAATCGCACCGAGAATAATCATCAACCTGAGATTCTTCATGGCTTATTTCCCACTGTATTTCTTTGTCAAGTAACTCAACTGTAAAAATAAAATTTCTGTTAATAATCAATAAATTGAGATTTTATTTTGTCCAGGATTAATAGTAAATTAGTTCCGCACACCACAATCGTTACAAATGGGTCAGTACATATTAAATTTGACCAGGAAATAATTCCTCATCCTATCCTTAAAGTGAGTGAGTGAGTAAGATGGATTAAGGACGCATGGACTTTTAGGTCTTTTAGCGTCCATTAATATTGGTTTAGGTAGTTGGCTTGTGCTGTTAATGTAGTATGTTTGTTTTACACTAACAAGGAAGGTACCTGAAGTGTCCGGCTCCCATTTTAATGAAACTTCAATATATTGTAGAGGATAAAAAATAAAAGACAAGTATTTTTTTTATATGCAGTGGTTAATTTTAACGGGGTGGAAACCGCCTCTAAAGTTCACCCCTAGAAACAGTATTTTTAAAATATCTCAGGTTCTAAATGAAATATCTTTACAAAACAAAGTGAAAAATACTTCTTGTTCGAGATGATGTTAAACTATGATTTTTTTATCACTAAGGATATCATCCCTTATTTGTTATAAGGATAAACCTTCTATTCCCACACGAAATATAATTCTAAAAATTACGAAATATAATATAATTCGTTAAAAATATTTTTTTCCGAATACAATAACTTAAGTTGACGAGTTTCGGGGCATCTAAAAATAACTATTAAAAGAGGGTTAGTCATCCCCAAATACTTTTTTTTCTTAAATCTCAAGTTCTAATTGAGATATCTTTACAAAACGAAATAGGAAAAACTTGTTATTTGAAATGATGTTGAACTACGGTATTTTTATAATCAAGAACATCATCCTTTATTTTTAATGAGGGTAAACCATTTATTCGCTCACGAAATCGATTTCCACAAAATACGAAATTCAACAAAATTGTTTGAAAATATTTTTTTCACGAACATTATAATTACCCCAAGTTGACACCTTTCGGGGTTTTCAAAAATAAACTAGTAAAACTGGATCTCAAGGTCTAATTAAGATAACTCTACAAAACAAAATGAAAATTATTTATTATTCGAAATGATATTAAACTATGGTATTTTCACCCCCAAGGATATTATCCTTTACTTTTTATTAGGGTAAACCATATGTTTGCGCCCGTAAGTTAATTGTAAAATTTACGAATTTTAATGAAGTTATTTGAAAATATATTTTACACGAATACCATAAGTCACTTAACTTGTCGTGTTTCGGGGTTTCTAAAAATAAACTAATATAAAAGAGGATGAGCCACCCCCAAATACTTTTTTTACATCTCAAGGTTTAACTGACATAACTTTACAAAACAAACTGGAAATTACCTTGTTATTTGAAATGAAGTTAAATTATAGTATTTTCACCAGCAAGGATATCATTCAAAAAAAGTCATTCTATACATGTATAGTAGTTATTCTTAAAATTGCCAAATTTCAGTTGATATGAACGTTACAGAGGTTTCTTTTAATTAATAAGAAAATATAAACTTATATCATTGGTTAAGCATTCAAGTCTGTAAATTATTATAATTCATGACAAATAATAATTTCTAATCCTGTAATGATCATTTAAATTAAAATTTGACAATTTTAAGAATCACAATATATGTACGAAATGACGGTTTACTTTTATAAAGAAATACCATAGTTTAACATCATTTCAAATAACAAGTATTTTTAATTAGAACTGAAGATATTAAAAAAACGTATTTGGAGGTGGCTCACACTCTTTCTTTAGGTACTTATTGTCTTTGTAAAAAAAATATTATCAGAAAATCTGGTTTAATTTCGTAATGCCCACAATTAAATTATGTAAATGAATTACAAGATTAACCCTCATAAAAAGTAAGTGATGATATCTATAGGATTCAAACAACATGGTATAACCTCACTTCAATTAACAACTAATTTTCACTTTGTCTTGTAAAGATATCTCAATTAGAATGTATTTGGGGATAACTCACCCTCTTTTACTACTTCATTTTTTGAAACCCTAAAATATGTCAACTTGAATTAATTATGGTATTCGTGAAAAAATACTTGGAAACAATTTCATTTAATTTCGTAATTTTTAGGATGAATATATAAGGGATGATATCTTTGGGGGTGAAAATACCATAATTCAACATCATTTGAAATAACAAGTAATTTCCATTTTGTTTTGTAAAGATATCTCAATTAGAACTTGAAATTTAAAAAAATGTATCTAGAGGTGGTTCACCCTCTTTTACTAGTTGATTTTTAGAAACCGGGAAATCCGTTAACTTAGGTTACTTATCATATATTTTCAAACAATTTCATTAAATTTCGTAACTGTTAGAATTAAATTACGTGCGTAAATATACGATTTACACTAATAAAAAATAAAGGATGATATCCTTGAGGATAAAAAAACCATAGCTTAACGTCATTTCAAATAACAAGTAACTTTCATTTGGTTTTATAAAAATATCTTACTTAGAACCTGTTCTTATTTTTGTATCCTCTACACTATATTGAAGTTTCATTAAAATCGGAGCCGGACACTTCAGATACCTTCCTTGTAAGTCAAACAAGCTTGTTTCTTGTAAGGTGATTACATTTTTTTAATTGACGTATGAAAATGTGAGTGCCAGATTATTTCTGCGAGCTTGAAGGAGCGGGTGAATAACGTATCTTCTACAATTTGTAAATATGTGAACTATTTTAATGGGGATATTGCAGTTCTCGCAGATGGGTTTAGCTGACCCATTTAGTAAGTATTCGCAAGTAAGCCTGGTGTGGTTTATTCTTATTCGGGCCATTCTGATAGAAGTTTTCCTTGGTAAATTTTCTAGGAGAGATTAAGGGAAAAATTTTTCCTTAATTTGGTTAAATTTATTGGGACGTTCCAGCAGATCCCATTCTAGCTGAGTGAGTTTTTTGAAGGCGTTTTTGAAATCTGTTTTCAGGTCTTGGCGTTACTTAATTGTCTTGAGATTTCAAAAGAACTGGCTATGGTGTTAGCTTTTATATTGCCCGGAATTCCTATATGACTGGGGATCTATAGAAAGGCTATAAGCTCCTTAATGAAGGTTCGTTCCAGAGGATTTTTATTTCCTGTACTATGTGATGTTGAGAGTAAAAAAAGAATTCTTTATTGACTTCAGTAAATTTGTAACAATCAGTCATACAGGGTGGAGGATTAAATATAATTTAAAAGAAAAGATAACAAATACTCTGAAAGAACGTTGGTTAAAAGTTCAGGGAATTTAGCATGGCAAAGAGTTATTTAAGTTAAAATTCAAACACAGCTTTATTGTCCAACGAACTACTTTCTCATCGACAAAGCTCAGGAAATAATAAGCTTATTTAAATATAAATCTTAACAAATAATAAAAAAATTTAGAAAATGCATGAAAATAGGAAAAAAGTTACCAAATAAAAAAAATTGGTAGTCGGCTCTTGAAATAGACTCGTCTTTTATCAAAAAAAATAATCCATAGAGTATAATGCAAGTTCAATAAATAAAGAATTTACCCCTTTCTTGAACAAGCGCTCACCATGTATTTGGCTGATGGACAATGAAAGATCATAAAAAATTCCTGTCTAAAATGACAAGTTTGGTGTCAAGATTATATGCTTCACATATAAAAGCTACTATGAGTTACCACTTTTGGCTCTGACAATATGTTTCCTTTTATAAAAGAAATATACTATTAAATCACAGCCGAGATAAGACACCCTAAAAGCAAAGGCCATACCTTAAATATGATGAAAATAAATTGAGGAAAAAATTTTGAAAATGCTTTAAATATATAGCGAATAATCAATCGTGTGCATTATCTACTTATTTCTCAGAAGCATATAAGGAGGTCAAAATAACCCTGCTTTGTCACAAAAAAAAATTCCAAAGGAGATACAGAGCCCTAAAGGGGAACCCAGCGATTTACCTTATCGGCTCTACTACAGATGTTTTAGATCATCAGAGAAGTCAGGAATGGATTTGAAGCCACACTTAGGCCTAATTTTTGACATGTGTCATTTTATGGAGCTGAAAACTGATTTTTTTAATACTTTTGTCATTTCTCTCCAAAAAAGATACTCAAAAGCTGTTAATGCTAAACACAAACAGGTAAAAATAAAATACGCAGGGTGTGCTGATATGCTGTAATTTATGGGGAAGCACTGTTTCACTCTTGGAAGGCAAGAAGATATTATGCTGAAAGATTTCCAGCTCAGACGTTGTGACGACCGGAAATCTTGCAAAGGGTTAGTCGGGACTCAGTTAATTTACAATATTATTAAAATTCAAGAATACTGAAAACGTTTAAATGTTATTTTGCCAATGTGCAATAGAGGATCCACGTACTTCAATATATTTTCTCATTTTTCGAATATTTTCCTGCTGCACTGCAAAAAATATCCCGGCAATATTATAGATTTCGTTAGTAGTTCTTCCCTAGTATTTACTGGTGTTGAATAAACTAGTTCTTTTAGATGTCCCCAGAAGTAAAAGTCTAAGGAATTTAGGTCTGGAGACCTTGATGATCATAAAATAGGCCCACCTCGACCTACCCATCGAGGGTCAAAAACGTTAGGTAAGTGTTGACGTACTATACAGTTAAAGTGCGATGGAGCACCATCATGCATGTACCACATCTTCTAATAAATTATTTAAGTTTTACTGCAAAAATTGTAAATTAATCTCACCATTTAGCATTCCCTCCAAAACAAATGGACTTATAAGGTTATTTCTGATGATGCCAGCCCACCAAGCTACAATAAACCTTTCTTGGTGTTTTATTTTGAATTATAGCGTGCGAGTTTTCATCAGCACAAAAATGTAAATTGTATGAGTTTATTATGCCATCTCTTGTAAAACCGACTTCGGGAGTAAGCAAATAAGGTTAGAAAAATTTAGGTTGAGGTTATGTAGCTGTATAAAGAGTTGGAGTAATGAAGTCTTACGGGATAATCATCCAGAAACATAGCCTGTACTTTTTCAATGTGGTACGGGTGAAATAATTATTTTGTTAGAGTTTCATGTACATGCCATTTTGTAATATGGTTTTGTGTTGCGAGCTTTCTTATGCTGTTTGAAGGGTTTTCAGCAATATGTTGCAAAATTTGTTCCTCTGCGTGACGATCTCACACTCTCCTGGGGGCCTCAACGCCACATTGGGGCAAAAATTACCCTGAATAAAACATGTAAAAAATTAATTTGTTAACTCTGATAATTATTTTCTAATCATCTTTTACCTGTTTCTCTAAAGCTTAGATTAACCCATTGAAAGCTTATTGAACTTGTCAATCTTCGAGCTACAAATCTTTCAGCATAGTCTTCTTACCTTCAAAGAATTTGACCGTGCTTCACCATAAATTAAATTCATATCAGCATACTCTGCGTGAGAATATTCTTCCATTTTTTTAAATTATTTTTACTTGAAAGCAGTTTTGACAAGTTCCATCAATAGTAATTCATTATGTAAATATTAACAATAACAACTTGATTTTTGCTTCTTTATGTTTAGCATTAGTAATTTTTGAGTTTTTCGCATAGAAACCGATATATCTCAAAAACTGTCATATTTCAAAAAAATTAAGAGTACCTTTTGGAAGAGAAATGACCAAGGAATTTTGAAAAATCAGTTTTTAGCTCTATAAAACGACACACAGGCGACTAGAGAAATCAGGCCCAACGAGTGTGGCTACAAGTCCGTTCCTGACTTCTCTGATGATCTAAAACATCTACTGTAGTATGGTTTAATGAGCCTCTATAAAATATTAAAATTTCATTCAATTATACAGGTCCATTCAAAACTTAGAGCCGATAAGGTTAATTTAGGGCTCTGTATCTCCGGTTCAAGAATCTAAAAAATAAAATAATATATATATATATATATATATATATATATATATATATATATATATATATATATATATATATATATGTATATATATATACGTATAAATTTATAAATGTGATAATTATATTTTTCACTTACGACGAGCTTGTAATATGCATTCGGAGCTGCCTGAACCACATAGAGGTGTTTCTTCTTCCCCTAAAATTAAAAAATTATTTTTACTTTTTTACTTAAACCCATTTAAAGCATTTTATTTATTATTTAACGTTAACTGATAGTTATAATAATAATATTTAATAGGCAATTTTGGAGCTCGCTACGACCACATAGATAGTAATTCAAGAATGTTGAAATATAACACAGGCCAACAAGGGTCAAGCAACAGAGACTCTAGTATACTTTCCAGAATCTGAATCTGGCTGCAGAATTACTCCATCATGTCGGGTTTTTGAAATATCCTAACCTAAAAGTGTAAAAATATAGTAATCTCAAAGTAGTTTTTAGTGTGTTTTTGGCTTGCTTTCGAGTAAATTGATGAGACATAAAATTCGAATTAGCATATCTTGATGAAAAAAGAGATATTTAAACATTTCAAAATTAATTCGATCATACTTTCAGGTGCTTTAACTAGTTTTATGAAAAAAATTACATTATAATTTTACATAATTTCAAATATATCGAAGAGGAGTGTTTTTTGCACTTTTAGGTTAGGATATCTCAAAAACCTCACGTAATGGAGCAAATCTAAAGCCAGATTCAGATTCAGATTCAGTCACATTTTGTAACCTGTGTAATAATTAAAAAGTCTTTACCTAATTCGTATTAAAGAGCTTTTCAACTTTAGCCATTATTTCTCAGAACGTAGCAGAAATTTGATAAAGTGCTATAATACGAGTACATGTTTATTTAATTGTAATCGAAACGACAGATATTAGTTTCAAAACCTCCAACTTAAGCCGTTCGAGAAATTTTATTTACTTATTAACAGAAAACATTTTTCATTAATTACCAAAGAGCTAAAATGAAACATAAGAGTGTAAAATCAGGAACAAGAACAACAAATAAGTTTCACAGCAGAAGTTTTCCAACCAATCTGAGACAACACCATAAAATATCAATCGACAGTTAATAGTAACAACCTTTATTTAAAAAGATTCAATTCAATCAAGTCATATCAAAGAAATAATCACCCAGCCCATTAACATAACCTGCCAGCCTTGGAATATAAGAATGGTTAGCATAATTTGTTCTGTGTTCAGGACGGTGATATATAGGGGAATTATGAGTATTCCTGCGAGGGATCCACCTTAAAGATCCACATAAGACAGTCAGTGTTTATGATTTTAAAAAGAAGTTGTAAGTGTCTGTACTTTGTCTACTGCTACTTTGAATCAAGTCCGTGCAGGTGTTCCTAATACAGGAATCATCCAGAGCGTAATCTGTTATCTCTTGAATGCATGTTGAAATTGTACAAAAAATCTATTTCGTTACAAATAGTTGCTCATATTATTCTCCTTTTTGATAATTGCATGAAACCTTTTTTGGTAAATAAAATTAAATAAGATTACAAAAATGATCATTATGTAATGAATCATATAACAGACAACAGTAAAAAAAATTTCTGTCTTGAAGTTTATGATTCAATCAAAAGAGAAAAATAAATTACGTCGATTAATCATACAAATATAAAATGGCTGTTTTTTTCTTAACCGCAAAAGTACTAATCTTAACTTTAAAATTTCGATAACTTTGTTGAAAATGATTTTTTCGCAAAACGGCAAAATATGTGTAAATTTTTTTGGTTTCTATAGTGATATATTTCACGGAGAAAGTATTTTTTTTTGAAAATATCTTATTGCATGATTTGAAATCGAATCGGTCACTGAAAAAAGAAAAAAAAATATAGTGTCATCCCTGGATTTAAGCATCCATGAAAACAATTGTAATTGAAGAAACATAAAACAAGGAATTTTCGAAAAAATCGTAAAAAAAATGTGATTTTTGAGAAAATTGCGTTGGTTTTTTTTTCGATTTTCAAATTTTTTTCTGAAAGTTCATAACTTGATGTGACCATAATCAAAAGAGAGAACTCAATTATGTCGGTTAATCATAAAACTATATAATTTTGATTAAAAGAATGACTTTTACTTTTCTTCAGTGCTAAAGCTTTAGACTCAACTTTGAAATCGCAATAACTTCCTTAAAAATGATTCTTTTTTTGCAAAACGGCAAACTTTTTCGGTTCTAGGCTAATATATATCGCGGAGATAACATTTTATTTTTTTGGCATTTTTCAGTGCGTGATTTTGAATAAAATCGTTCGTATTTGATTAAAACACTGTTTGACTAATTTCTAGACTAACCTTTGTTTTAAGTAGCGACGTTATATTTTTTTGTTTTGATATATCGAATTCTGTTATTCATATTCCCAATTTTTTGTTAAATTAATTTATTAATAGTAATAAGGAAGTATTTTGTATTATAGGCAATCCCGGGACCACATTTTCGGTTTGTTATTGACGAATTTAGAGCTATTTAGCATCGTGTTAAGAAGGCAAATACATAGCAAAATATAGTGCAAACTACAGTTTATAATGAAGATGCTTTCAAAATTAAATCTTACTGATAACAAAAGGGAAAAATTAGGCACTGCAAAGTAACAGCTATTGATAACTAAGAAAATTTATTAATTATTAAACAGTAAGCATAAAAAAAATCAGCAATCGACTCTGAAACCCCAAAATACAAAATAATATTATTCTAATTTGGTCAGTTTTAGGTCTAAATGAAACTTTGAATAGCAAACTATGATTGGTTTTAATTCATATTCTAATTCCACTCGGTAAAAATCAATCCTGAGCTTAAATCATTCAAAAATTAGAAATCAATGCAGAATTGTTTTAATCAAAGGTAATTTATTATTCCTTACCCGATTTTCTGGGGCCTAGACGGATTTCTTGTTAAAAACGTTCTAAAGACTGTTCCAGTCGATAAAAGAGCCAAAAGAACGAGAAGCAGGAAAAAAAACTACTCAAATCAAACAATACCAAAGAAATACCGGGACAATCTAACACTTCAATCACAAATACTGCAGGATTGCTGCAAATCCTGCGGGATGAAAATCTGCAGTCTTCTTTTGTCGATTCTAAGAGGAAAAAGCGAATGAAGTCAATTTAGCCTACATTTATATGGAAGCCGCAAACTTGCGCGATACGCTACTTCCTTTGAAGTGTCAAAGAAAATTCTAAGGGGTACCAACTTAAAAGAAATAGCAGTACAGAAATGACCTGGAGCGACCTAAAACAACAATAATGGGCTGAAATAAATTAGCTAATTAATTAATCGTTGGCATTTTCAACTGTAATTTAAATATGCATCCATTGGTTATTTTTTTTATTTTTAAATTAAGAATTATGCTTTTCCTGCCAGCCATTAGCCTCATAGATTAGTTGCCCATCCAGACTTCCTCCCAACAATTACAACAGAACTAGCAATCCAACATGCAACGGCTTAAAAGAATACAAATTGCCTATACGTCACTGGAAATGTCACACTCGACACTGACAATTGATCTAACACTCAACAAAAATGTCAACAAAATCTACGAAATTATCCAAAATAAAATCGGTAAAAACTGCTGTTAGAAAGGATAAAAGTAAGAATTTCACTCGGATAATAGGCAAGTAAACGATATCTATCAAAAAAAAAGGTAAATTCAAATTCCTTATCTAAATGTAAACAACCTAGCGCAGTGTCGTAGTGTCAACTACCCATGAATCAAACTATAAATAAAATTTAACTGTAGGCTGTATTTTTGTGGTGAAAGAGTATAGGCAAATTACAGAATGAAAAAGAAAATAATCGAGTTGGGAAGAAACTTTGCAAAGAAGAACTTACTTTGGCCAGATTTAGTGCTCGCACTATAGTAAAACCGAAAATGCAACGAATAGTATGCTGTTATTCGAGGGATAAATAAGAAATGCTTAATGAAAAATTATATTGCGATGGTCAAAACGTAAGTATCTGCAAAAATAAGATAAAAATTAACCAAATTAACTATAATATACTTAAGATGAAATATATAAGATATATATATATAAAAAAAAACATCGGTATTTAGAAAATCTAATATTTTTCTTTATCGACAGCTGCAGATATATTACAAGGCTGTATTATCTGGGGTATTACAAAATCAAAGGACATCAGGCAGTGACATCATCGAAAAATTTCGTTTCAGCATTTTGTCCTTGTATCTAGGAGTTGTTGGTTCGGCTAGAAAAAGGGTGCCTATTTGTAAGAAATATTACATTCGAGGCGGATTACTTTTAAACCTATTTTAAGTTTATTTAATTTTATTTCGAGGATACCTAAAATTTTTTTCATTCATTTCTTAGAATTATAATGAAAACAATAACCAATCCAAATCTTGATCATTACCGTAATTGAAACTGCCGATTAAGAGTTAGTCGCATAGTTTCCGATAAATACTAATGTAAGCTAAGAAATGCAGATATTTTTCCATCCTGTTTCATTTTCCACATCTTTTGCGCCACCCCTCTACATAAAAATATGTAAAATTTGTTGTAACGGAGAATATTATTTCTCTAACGTGAAAAAATTTCTAAAATCAATTCGGTATTTTCAGAGATTACCTCGAGTAAACTAACGAACAAATAAATTTGATCCCTGACCTTTTATTTCTATCCCTTTATTACATTTTATTATTATTTGAAGATATTGTAGTCCTAAGAATAAATAAAGTACTAAGAGCAGATAAAGTAAATACTTACGAGGCATTTGATGGGCGACACATCCACATTTATATCTGGTATAATTAGTTAGACATTCCTGAACACAGTTGAGCTGGGTGTAGCTCTTGTAAAATGCTAACCGTCGTTCATGTTCAAAATAACATTGTCTTCTACGAGGATCATATTTTCTTAGACCGTCTGACGTAGTCATCATTTCAGGCTTGATTGCTAAATTCGTTTCCGTATTTAAAGGAGCTCGAAAATAATTGAATCCGGGTCTTGGTACTTCACCTGGGTTATGTATTATAATCTAAAAAATATATATGTAGTGAAACACACTCTTGGTATATTTACTTAATTAAAGGAAAATTAAAGAATTAATTGAACTAAAGGATAGATACAACTGAAACAGTACAAAAATATTCGATTTTAGGGAGCCGGAAAATCATAAAAGACGTAAGAAAAATAAGAACAGATATAGCTTGAATATATGAATGAATAAAAGTGGTGATAATTCAATCAACATGACCGCAAATCATTCGAGGCAGATTCCGTTTAGGAATCCAAGCAGCCTCGTTACCTGACCTTGCCTCATTGCTCTGTGTGATATATTGTATCCTCGAAATGTCTCTGTCTCAGATTCTTTAAGAACATGATCAACACTTTCATCCTTCTTTAGGCATCGCCAGCATACCAGATCATCCTCAACGCTAATTTTATGAAGATGGCCTCACAGGCGGGTGTTCCGTCAGTAATCCCACCAAGATCCGCAGTTATTTCCTCTTCAAGAAAAGAGGCTCCATAGTAAGTGACGCATTAGGTCCAATTATATGTTCCTTTGCGCGTCTCTTGCCAGGAGCTTCCCTCCAGCATTCAGTATATTGACTTTCCGGCAAGTTTCAGTTCTCTCTTACCAACAGTAAATAAAACAGGTATAAGTGTTGCGGGCCGTATGGCTCAGCTGCGAACCTCATGTTTGCCAAACGATCCGCTTCATCATTTCCGCGTATTCATAAGTGACCTGGGACTCACATGAATCTAATTATTCACAGAAGCAAATCCAACTTTTGTTTTTTTTGGAGGGGATATCACGAGAGCGAAGAAATGATTGAAATTATCTCCCACCCCATTCATACATAACACAATACAATATGAGAAGTGAAAGCGAATTGACAGAATTAATTCACTATGCCCTTAATATAAGTTATCAAAATCAGCAAAGGGGGAGGGAATAGCGAGGTCCACGTTCCTAATACAGCAGGCATGTCTAGTTTTTCTGAATTCGAAGCTCGTGGGGAGAGTGGCGATCTCTCCCACCGCCACCCCTTGCTACGAAATTTTTGGCAATTCCATCTAAGATTCCTGAGAGGATAGTATACTTATCTGAGAAAACTTGGCCAAAAAAAACTTTTCGAAGGACATTGGGACCAAATCATATAGAAAAGAATACTCGAGTTCCAATCTACTTTGTCAGGAGGATTGGAGTTGAGTCTTAATTCGCATCTTTTGCCTTTTGCCTATTACAAGCTAATCCCTAGAATTTTGACTCCACCTACTAGTCAGTTCCAGATTGGAGAAGCTCCATTATTTTTATTTTATTACCTTATCGTGTCTTTGTAGAAGACGAATTATCTAAGAATGCCTTTAGCTATATTATCTTGAAGTAACAGGCTTTATTTAAGTGATCTTGTTATATTTTATCTTAATATGTTTTGTGTCTTTGTAGAAAACTAATTACACTGAGCAACATTCAAAATATATTCAAAATAAAATTTACTAAATCTTACCATTTTTGGTGTGCTAAAATCGAAACTAATCCTATCTTTTTAATATTAGCTCAAGTTTTAGAGGTACGTAAAGTCATGTCTCCCTATATATGAACAATGCGATCGGAAGAATGCATGATATATTTGTATTGTTATAACAATAGAGATGCCAAATATACGTTTTGTCCAAGTTAAGGAGATTTTGTACAACTTGGCCACACTGCATGGGGATCTCAAAGAATGACCCTCCGTATAATGAAGTTCCAACCTCCCAGGGAGCCATTTAAACCTATATAAATCGACTTTTATGCTTGCTTTATACTGAAGAACCCTAGTACACAAATAAATGACAAACGCCACTATTGCGAATATTATGGAATTGAATAGAAAATTCTCGAATGTTCTCTAAAACTGTAGAAGCATCTACAAAAATCTGCGGGGGGGGGGGTAGCCTATATTCTTAGTTATGCCACTGCCTAGCACCATGGAAAACAACTTGGTTTTTTGCAATAACATTAGGAGCTAATTAGCAGCTTTAAATAAAGACTAAAAACTAAAAGAATGGAGATTGTTTATAGACAGTTCAACATTAAGTTTAAGAGCAGTACTATTGCATATGGGAAATATTTTACCTTCTATTCCTGATGGATATGCAGTTCACATGAAAGAATCATACGACAATATGAAGTACCTATTGACGAGTATAAATAGGATGAGCACCAATGGCATATCTGTGGCGACTTAAAGGTGATTGCACTTTTCCTTGGGTTGCAGCTAGGCTAGACCTAGTTTTTCAGTTTTTTGTGTGAATGGGACAGTCTGTGTAAAAGAAGCCTATTTTCAATTTCAATAGAATAAAATATTCAATAAATCGTAATTAAAAATAATTTCTTTGAAACTTATTTCCAACAGAGAAACTGCCACAACCCCTTCTAAACCAATAGTTCAAAAGGTTTACGTCGTGAAGCCCTGAGAGTTCTACATAGTGAGCATTGCTCTTCACGTGCCATAAAATTTGAAGAGTAAAAGAAAAAGATTGATTTTTTTTGTGTATTTAATTTATGCTAGAATTTTACATCAATTTTGTGGTGTCCTAATCAATAAAAAACATTTTCTTTATTTTAATATTTTCCACTCTAATGCAATTTTCATCAAATTGCGTAGTTTTGTATCTAAACCTTGGCCTCGTAGTAAAACGCAAAACGCGGCGGCGCAGGTTGAGCTGCACCGTGTCCGGGATATTATGAAAAATATCAACAGTGTCTGTTGTTACGTTGACATTTTTCATACTATTCCCGACTAGTCGCATTGCGCGTTCAATCACCACGTTTCACATGTCAAATACAAGTTTTAGTTTAAAAAGAAATGTAAAAATTCACGAAAGCAATTAAAATTGGTTCGTAATCTACGGAACAAAAAACTTTAGAAATATCTTATATAATTTTTCATGTGGCTGATATTTTCAAAAAGTAAAATAAAGAGCAATATACAATTTTTGGATTGATTTGTTTGTTTCTTTCCTTTGTGACAGTTTTTACCTCTATCCGCTTTTGGAGAATACTTATTATCTAGTTTAAGAAATATTTTCAACATAATAAAATGTAAAAAATAACTATAAATTTTTATATGAAATTGAAATTTTTGAATAACTTATACCTGAAAAAATGCGATTCGCATAAACAGATTAAAAATACTTTATTTATAATTGCATTCTTACCATAATTTGTATATTCTAGTAGTTATTTGTTTCACTTAGAAATAATTTGGCGCTGACTTCAAAAATTTCAATTCGATATAAAAATTTATAGTTATTTTTCACTTTTTAGCGCACTTTTAGTAGTCGGTTCAATTTTTTTTTTTATTAAAATTTTATTTTTCGATTTTTAGTTTCGAATTCATTATGATATCCATAAATTATTTGAATTAAGTACTAATCTAAATTAGTATACCTCGCAATGACTCCTAAGTGACAAAAAGTACACATTTTATCCAAAGTTGTAATTCACCCTAAAATGAACCACTAAAAATTCTTTGATTCTTAGAGCTCTTCAAAGACCAGTGAAAATGTATCAAACAAATATTTAAACTGTCATAGTAAATCTACTATCTTAAATTTCGAATTAACTTTAAATTGGCAATATAGGCACTAAAAACTTCCAATATCGATATTTAGAGAACTTGAGACGTAAATTTCTTAGCCGAGATATTTTCTACTGCATAATGAGTTTGTATACGCCCCAAAAACCCCGCGATATTAATATTAGACAAAGTTGGAAAATGTAAAATTTTCAGTCCCTCATATTGTATCTTGTCAACCTAATAGCGTAGAAAATTAACTTTATATTCATAATGCATGACCACAACCCTCCCCCCCCCCCCAAAAAAAAAAAAGGTAAAATTTTCAGCTCACCATATTGGATCTAAACCCTTCAAAGCTCCCTAGTGCCAAATGAAATCTGACATATTACATTTTCTTAAAATAATTTTATGTTCGCTATTTCCATCCTCAAAAACGATTCAGTTCCACATTTGAACAAAATCAAAGAATGTAAAATTTTTAGTCCGCCATATTGAATCCTGAAAAAATACTATTAAATTCATAATTTACACCCTCAAGGACCCCCTATATCAATTTTGGAGAAAATCAAAAAATATAAAATTTTTAGGACACCATATTGAATCCTCTAGATTGAGCTTTTGAAAAAAATATGTTAAATTCGTAATTAACACTAACAAAAATCTCCCAATACTGATTTTAGACAAAACCGAGAAATGTAGAATCTTTAACCCGCCATATTTAATTTTTTTTAATAATGTCAGATTCTTAATGTGCGATCCCAAAAACTACCCCATAGCATTTTTGAAAAAATCGGACAAAATTAATTTTTTATCCGCCATATTGAATACGTCATATTGAATTTTGTAAAAATAATTTCAGATTTGTTATGTGTGACCCCGAAAACTCCTGCATAATTTTGGAGAAAATCGAACAAAGTTGATTTTTTTGTCGACCATATTGGATCTGCCATATTGAATTTTTTAAAAATATTTTAGATTCGTTATGTACAACCCCAAAAACTCCCCCACACCAATTTTGGAGAAAATCTTACAAAATTAAATCTTCTTGTACGCTATATTGGATCCGCCATATTGATTTTTTTTTAAATAATATCAGATTCGTTGTGTACGACCCCGGAAATTCCCCCATACCAATTTCGGAAAGACTGGAAAAAATTTTTTGGCCGCCATATTGTCAGCGCCATCTTGGATTTAACTGCACCAATTTCGTTCAAAAAAATATGGGACTTCCTGAACATAACGTAAGAAATTTCATTCAAATACACATAAAAAAATACATAGTCGGCGAATTGAGAACCACTTTCTTTTAGAAGTCAGTTAAATATATCAATAACTTGGCACTGATTCAAGATTCTGTTAACACCAGTTCTCTATCTAACATTAATTCTTCAAAAGAAGAAGGTTATTTAATTGCCTTTTGACCTCTCATTGACGTGAAATTTTCCAAATAACAAATTTCGGCGGATTTCTTTAAATTGATTTGGGACTTCTTATTTTTACGAAAAATGATTTTCTGAAATGATAGAGACCAAAAATGAAGAGAATATCCATATGCAAAAGGACATGAGAGTAACCATATTCAGTTTAATACACGTATTTAAAAATTTAAACTTTGTCGGCTTTCTTCTCTTCTTTTATTAGTCATCTTTCCTTCACTATGATTGATGTATTAACAAATTATGAATTGATATGTAAAAAGGGGTTGAGAAACAATGAAACTGAAAGAAGTTTATAAGTATTAATATTACTTATAAGATAAAACTTTATTAAGAAATATAAAGTTTTGACACTTTTAAACCATTTTTGAAAGCAATTGCGCCACAGAAAAACTGACTAGCATATGTTTTTACTTCACATTTTATTTTCATTTTTGAGATTATAAATAAATTACAAATAAGAAAAAGCGTATCTAATCCAGATTCCAATGGCATAAAAAATTTAATCTCCTTCCAACAACGTATATTTTTACCTTATATCCTCGGACTGGCCCCAAACATATATAATCTACGTCTTCTTGGTAAGTTCTAAGTTCAACTACCAATCGATTTTCAAATCCTGCTGTCATTGCTCTACGTGGAAAAGTTTTTGTGGATGTATTTTTCGGATAACCCTCCCTTAAGGTCCATCCCTGAGATTTTGTTCCATGAGACATAAAATCGCCAGGTAAATACCTAAAAGAAAATAACTATATAAGCAGAACTGGCTTTATTACAGAAGTATTTTTTTTTAGAAAATTGAACTAATTATACGGGCACCCAAAAAAAGCAAAGTTTTCGACTTCACCGGTCAGACTACTCATTTCATATGTATTTTTGGTCGCTGGTTCCAAATCCCAGGTTCGTTTGTTTACATCAGGTCGAGTTCAAGGTCAATTGAAGGTCAAATTGAAAAAGAAACCGTGCGATTAATTTCAATCGCCCTTTATGTAGGTTTTTCGGGTCGCTAAATCCGAATCTAAAATCCGTTTGTTTGTATCAGATCTAGTTCATAGTCAATTGAAAGTCAAATTGAGAAAAACAATGCAATAAATTTGAATCAATTCAAGGTCAAATTGAGAAAAATCATCCAATCAACTTGAATAAACTTTTATAGAGATTTTTGGGGTCACTAAATCCGAATGCGTAGATTTTTTTCGGGCTAGCCCCGTTTTTCTACAAAAATGTAAAAAACTGCAAGAAAAGACAAAATTTACCCAATAATTGCACCTTCTTGTAGGTCAAACTTTAGAATCAAGATTACTTCTGTCTAGGAAGTCATATTACAAGTTAATTGTGTTGCCTCATCCAAATCCAGGTATAGTTTGAATCTAACATTGAAACAAATCCAAAATTAATGCAAAAAAGCAAAAATAGCCTCTTGTAACTCACACCCTGGATGATAATTTTTTTCATTTCCGCAGTGTTGTATATACCAAGGTCCGTTCACTACATTTGTTCGAATCAATGGCTGCATGTAACAAAGGATGTGGTTACGCGTAACCAATTACCGCTTAGCACGCTTGGAAGAAGGCACGTAAACACTTCCTAGCGAGACACGCTCGAGGAGAACCCGTAAAAAGCAGCGCGGCCACTGGTTCGGTTCGGTTCAGACCGCTCGGCCCCGCACAATCGGCCCGTTTTGGTTTATACGTAAATAAATGAGAACCCGCTCACTGGTTCCGATGCTGAAAGCGCAGAAGCGCCTGGGAAAGATACCGGTGGATCTCACTGATGAGTCGACCACCGGGATCGGGACGAAACATCCATACATTTACTACGGTTGTCGAAAATAAATCGCTAGCTACATGTCCCTACCACCAGGGGCATTGCTAATTGCGACATGGCGCCCGAGCAGGGACGGCGGCAGACGAGGGTCTTAACCGCCGTGGGCTTTGATTAAGCCTGACCCGGCCATTGGAAGACCACCGAGGATGTCCGTTCCACTTCCTTTTCAAGCCTGTGTTTTCTAACGGCTTGGACTGTCAGACAGTTTAAGCAGGAAAGCAAATGCCTTAGGGGGGGCATGTTTTGGAACATAACATCTCACCACCGCTTTCCGGCAAAACTGGACTTAAATAGAGGTCCAAGTTTGTGGAAAGTACAAGGATGTCTGGGAAAGATACCGGTGGATCCCACTGATGAATCCACCGCCGATATCGGGACGAAACATCCATACATTTACCACGGTGGTCGAAAATAGATCGCTAGCTACATGCCCTTACCACCAGGGGCATTGCTAATTGCGACAATATATATATATATATATATATATATATATATATATATATATATATATATATATATGCACAAGTAAGTCTGATGAAGCTACGCTGTCTAGCGAAGCGCATCACCTTTGTAAATTATAAGGCTTAAATAATATTTGCAAAAATACGGTATATATATATATATATATATATATATATATATATATATATATATATATATATATATATATATATATATAAATTAAAAATAAAAGTTTTAAATAATATTGCAAAAATTTCAACAAATAGAGTTATTTTGTCTATCACTACTAGTTTACAACAGAGCAACCGAGATGAGGGTGGCAGAACGCAAGGGAATCAAGGGAAATGATGAACCAGAGAGGCTCGCGAAAGAAGGGGAAAAGACTCATTTTCTTAGCTGGAGGCCTTATAATGGATTATCAAAAAAGCCAGATAAAGGAGGAGCTTCGGAGCGGGGAACGAAAATCGACAAAATTAAGGTGAGATATTCGAGAAATCACAAATAGCTTCACAGAACACTGCCCTATGAAATACTATCTCAAAAAATGAGCAAATCTGAAAGCGATGTTTGGCGTTTCTCGGATGGGACATCCGAAACACCAGAACACCTGCTATGTGAATGCATGACATTGTTCTGCACAAGACTTAAATCCCTAGAAAGTGTCACCTTAAAATCTGAAGAAGTAAAGCACCTACTTCCCAGAAGAATAGTAGACTTCAAGAATAGCCTAAATATCTCGAGCTTATATTAGATCCTGGCGGGCGCGGATCCAAGGGAGGGGGCAATCGCCCCTCCCCCCCCCCAGAGTTTTGAGCAGGAAAATAGACCCAATTCTACCTGTTATACTAGGAATTTGTATACTGTTAGCATCTCCCTCCCGGTCGACAACTTGTTTTTTCTTACGATCGCCCTCCCCTAAGAGTTTCAAATTCAGAAAAATAGACCCGACCCTGCCTTTTACACTAGAAATGGGAATGTTTTTCGCTTGCCCTACTGTACTTTTGTGATATCGTCGCCCACCTCCCCCCCCCAAAGAGAGAGACTGAATCCGCCCCTGGATCAGTGTAACGTACAAAAGATCTTATAGGCTGAAATGCTGTAGAGGGGCAAAGAAAGCTTTAACGACCCACTCGCAATCTACAATCTAAAATGGTAAGATTTATCGATGTGTAGTAAGAGTACATTATTTGTCGCATTTTCCACTATCTTTAAAATGACATCCTTATTTTACCATATCTTTTAAAATACAATACCTATAAGAGATATTAACTTTGATATCCAGGTAAAATACCCTCTAGTGACAAAAATCATATTGTTCTATAAATAAGTAAATTAAAATCCAAATAAAACATATATTTTACGTCACCCTTAACTAGGAAACCATTGAGATTTTGACATTTTTTTAAGTAATGTACTACTTTTAATTTATCACATAGAATCACCTTCTAAAGTTTCGTAACGTTGTTTTAAGGCGCTCTGTAAACGTGCATAAAATAGTATATATATATATATATATATATATATATATATATATATATATATATATATATATATATATATATATATATATATATATATATATATATATATATATAATATAAACGAAATAGACTATATTCTCTCTAATAGGAAAAACATATGTACCGACGTGACAACACTGAATAAGTTTTATACCGGAAGCGACCACAGATTAGTACGAGCGAAGATCAGGATACACATGAGAACAGAACGCAACAAGTTCATCAAACAAGAACGCTATCCAATCACGGAAACCCTGACACAAGAACAGATCAACTATCAAAATGAATTAGAAAAAAGACTAACACCAATAGAGACAATAAAGCAAATGCAAATAAATGAACTAGCCACGAAAATAAAAGAAACCATAAACACATCGGTTAAAAAAGTCTGCTCAAAATCAAAAATAACAAAGACCTCCAAACTACAACCAAATACCTTGAGACTTCTTAAAAAAAGACGGGAAAGGACAGATCGAACAACAGACAGTTTCAAAACTCTAAACAAGGAAGTGAAAAAGGAAATTAGAAAAGACAATAGAAACTACAACAATAAACTAATAAAAGACACAATAAGTGAAAACTGCAACATGAAAGTACTAAAAACAAAAATCTCAAGAGGCAAAACAACAATAATAAAAGTAAAAAACGCAAAAAACGTGACCGTCCAAAACGAAAAGGAAATAAGCAGAGCCATAGAAGAATTCTACACCAAGCTATACTCGCCACACGCACAACAAGAGCAACAATGAACAAAAAGAACCATACTCAACATAAGCTCAGAGGAAATTCCAGAAGTAACAAACTCAGAAATAAGAATGGCACTAAATAAATTAAAGAACAATAAATGTGCAGGAGAAGACAAAATTACAGTAGAGATGCTAAAAATTGCACAAAAATAAAACAAATATTGAAGATTCTATTGAATACAATAATTGAAGAAGGAAAAATTCCACAGGATTGGTATAACTCAGAAGTAATCATAATATTCAAAAAGGGAGACAATACAAATATTGAAAACTACCGACCAATATCCCTACTATCACACACCTACAAGTTGTTAACCAAAATCATAACCAACCGCATAACAAACAAACTCGATTTTTACCAACCTGTCGAACAAGCTGGATTCAGAAAACACTTTAGCACCATAGATCACATACACACCATAAGAACACTAATTGAGAAGTGCACCGAATATAACGTACCGTTCCATATGGCTTTAGTAGATTTCCAGAAGGCATTCGACTCCGTCGAAATATGGGCAGTATTACAATCCTTAGAAACGCAAGAATCGATTCAAGATACATAAACATCATAAAGAACATATACGAAAATGCAACCATTCAAATGACGACAACATGAAAACGAACCCCATAAAACTACAAAGGGGAGTGAGACAAGGGGACACTATCTCGCCAAAACTGTTCACCCTAGTCCTAGAGGACATTTTTAAAGAACTTAAATGGGACATCAAAGGTATAAACATCGATGGAACATACTTGAATCATCTCAGATTTGCTGATGACATAATCTTAATAGCAAGTAATCTCCAAGAATTGAACGAAATGCTACAACAGCTAAATGACATATCCGCATCTGTAGGCCTTAAAATGAACTACAACAAAACAAAAATAATGAGCCACGAGCAGGCAAACATAACAATACAGAACCAGAGGATAGAAAACGTCGAACACTATATATACTTGGGTCATGACATCAGACTAGGGAAATCAAACCAGGATGCTGAAATAAAAAGAAGAACACAGTTGACATGGGCCGCTTTCGGTAAACTTGCATACATCTTGAAGAATAATTCAATTCCCATAAATCTAAAAATATACGACACATGAATATTACCGTTGTGTACGTATGGATTAGAGACCATGTCCCTCACCAAAAAGTCCGCTAAAAAATTAGAAACAGTCCAATAAGCGATGGAAAGAAACATGCTAGGAATATCATTAAGAGACAGGATTAGAAACACCGAGATAAAACGATAGTCAAGGACATCATGGAGGAGGTTGCAAAGATGAAGTGGCGATGGGCTGGTCACATAGCCCGATATGAAGACAACAGATGGATACGAAGAATCCTGGAATGGAGACCGAGGGAGACAACAAGAAGCACGGGAAGACCTCAAAAAAGATGGGTAGACGACATAAGGACAGTGGCGGCCAAAGAGTGGATGAGATTGGCGAAGAATAGAGAAAGATGGAAACAATTGAGAGAGACCTACATCCAGGAGTGGACGGACAGAGGTTGACAAAGAGATTAACAGGATCGAATACTTAATATTTTTGTCTAAATTAGGCTGCTGTAAATGTGGCTCAAATTTCCTATATCCGTTCTGTCGTTAACAGTCTTTTTATCTTTTTTAATTTCTATCACTTCCTTTATCTGCAATTTTTGATAATTCATATCTTTGTTTTCGTATGTTTATGGCCATTCAGTCTGTGCTGTAGCAATTGGCTTGTCATGTCTATATGTTTTTTTGGGACAATTTGAGCAAGGTATCGAATATACTTCATTTGACTTATTCATGAGAAGAGTTTTACTTTTTAAATTAGGAAATGGTGTATTTAATTTATTATGAGACCTGTGGCATACGATAATATCATATTTCCATTCAGTTGAATGGTAGACAAAACCAACTTAGTCGGGTAGATATCTAAACTATTTCTCAAAACTCTCAAAAAAAAATAGTGTTATAATCGGTCTCTCTGATCGTGCCATCTCTCTAACGTCTCCAGAATTCCGACCAAGAATACTACAAAAGGTGAAAAATACACTAATAAATAATAATTGCAATGAAAAGACTATCACCGAAATAATTAATAAACGAACATATAAATTTGATAAAAACCTAATAACAAGAAACATAGAACAAAATAGAGCAAAAATGTAGCATTACCTTACACTAGTGAGCTGTCAGAATAAATAAAACACATTTTAAAAAAGCATGATAGTATCGTATGCCACAGGTCTCATAATAAATTAAATACACTATTTACTAATTTGAAAAGTAAAATGCCTCTCATGAATAAGTTAAATGTAGTATATTCGATACGAAAAATTCCTTAGCAGCGTTAAAAAAATACACACAGGATGAAAAACATACCTTTGATTATAACAGTACCATAATTAAAAACAAAGATATAAATTATCAAAAATTTCACATAAATGAAATGATGAAATTAAAAAAGATAAAAACACTGTTAACGACAGAAAGGATGTAGGAAATTTGAGCTACATTTACACCAGCCTAATTTAAACAAAAATATTAAGTATTCGATCTTGTTAATAAACATAAAAAATTGAATATCCTCTTAAACATAAAATTAAATGTATGCTTCCTTTTGGTTTGTTTAGTGCATTGTAAAATGTAAAAAATAAAACACTCGCATTCCATGTATACTGAGTACCTAAATAGACGATGTAAGTTTCATTTCATTATTAATAAATAAACAAAATGTTAAGGCATGTATTGGTAAAACTAAATACTTTTTTGAAAATTTTGAATAGTTTTTAAAGTGTTTGTTTTTTAAAATTATAAATATGTTTTTGTATGAATGAATTTAATTATATAAAAAATATTTTTAGGAAGATCAATAAATAAAAAACCCAAAAAAATTCTGAAGATTTCTTAAAAAAAGGATGAAATGTCAAATTGTTTTGTATATATATATATATATATATATATATATATATATATATATATATATATATATATATATATATAAACTAGTCAGGTCAAATACCATGACACATAACGAATAATCGAGAACAATAAAAGTATAAAGTTAAATACTTATCTGTGTAGATGAGTGCATAACTTTAAAACAAAAAATTAAGCACAACTCAACGAAAAAATTACATAAAATTTAGAGTAAAGGATGTTCAAGGATACTTGGATAGTCCAAGGAACAATTGAAAAAATAATACAAAAATAGAATCCTGGTTGAAAAAAAAAATCAGGATGACCTCAGACGATGACTGATAATGAAGGAAATGAGCTCTTCAGTACATAGAGATTAAAACATCCGATTCTTGCAGAGTAATGCGGGCATGAAACTTACTAAGATGCAATATATTTTATATCCTGTGCTCAACGCAGAAAAACGTAATGGGGATTTGACACAGTACTTTCACGTTTCTTCCCGAACTTAGTTGGGTCACTGACGTGTTTCTATATTATTTTAGTTTTTAATGAGATTTTTTAATTGTAAATCACCTAGTGGATTTTAATACTTACACATTACTTCTAAAAAGTTCATCCCTGTCAAGCATATTAAAAGTGAAACATATTCCTTCTTCGGTTACAATAGATGTGAACATATCCGGACATGTTTCATTGAGAAGCGGATATTGGCAAAACAATAACATGTCTTCAGAATCTGGTGCTATCTGGAATATGATCAAAATAGATATAAAGAAAAAAATTTCAACTTTCTTACATTTAAGCGGTTTAATTCAAGTTCGATTAAAATTCCAAAGGAGTAAAGCATTTTTCTATATTTCTTTTCTATTTACCTTTTTGTAGGTACCTATATTAATGTTGTTTATTGATTTTTGCCATAATTTAGTTTGTTTACATAAGTAATGTCAAAGCAGACAAATTCTTGTCAAACGACGAAATCTGCCTCGGTGCTCCAGGATAGGTTGAACTGTTATTTCAAAAAATTAATTGGTTAGAAGAGTGAGTAAGATTATTCAAAACATATTGTGAACTTGTTCTTATATATGTAATTCTCCTTTCAGGCAGAGAAAAGGAAAAATATATACAAAACAGTTTATTTTCTACAAATTCCGCTCTGGTCCTCTCTCCATACGCGTTTCGATCACCTTTTGATCTCGTCAGTGGAGCTGTATCAAATCAAGAGCAAGATTTGCAGGAAATGACTGATATATGAAATATAAATTTCAAGATATATCGGTAGGATATTGCAACCTGCCACCAGCCGACCTCGATGTTATGTATGCAATTCTCCTTTCAGGCAGAGAAAAGGAAAAATATATACAAAACAGTTTATTTCCTGCTCTCGATCCGATACAGCTCCACTGACGAGATCATAAGGTGATCGAAACGCGTATGGAGAGAGGACCAGAGAGGTATTTGCAGGAAAGAAACTGTTTTATATATATATATATATATATACATATATATATATATATATATATATATATATATATATATATATATATATATATATATATATATATATATATATATTTCCTTTTCTCTGCCTTAAACTAGAATTACATAAATAACAACTGTTTAAATACGGCAGATAGATTTATTTATTTCTTACTAAAATTATGATTTTTTAGAAAATCTTGAGAACTTGTCTGTTACAGTTTGAGAAAGGCGAATAAAAATAAGCCAAAGGTACAAGTCTCCATCAAAATATGTTAATGCGCCAGAAGCGCAGTCTTCAAGTCTAAGCTATAAGGGACTATTTCACAAGTAGGAAATCAGGACATATATAGACCAGGACTTATCTGTTTTTAGGTGGATGTGAAATGGCACATGGAGATTTTTGCATGATAGCCTTCAGAATAACCTGAATAACGATAATTTTGATATGCGTCATTTCAAGAAGTTGGGCAACATTGTTTTTATTAATAAAAATATAAAATTAACGGAAAAAAAAACGTATTTTTTTTTAAATTTTCCCTCGTGTAACTTTGAAGACATTCATTTTAGAGGATAGTGGAAGAGGGAAAAAAGTTTCGTAATTAAATTTGCCATAAAATAAGTTGGTCAGAAATCTCAAAATATATTTTACTTACTGCAAAATAGCAATAATTAAGAAAAAAAGGTAAAAAACGCAGTTTCTTAATCAATTTTTTTCGACCATTTAAATTTCTCTGAAGACCTTGCATGATGGGCACATGACATTATGATATTTGATCTCCATTATTTGCAGTACATCGGTTTTAGAAAAATGATCAAAATCGCTCCACCCTCTTTTTTTTTTCATTTTTCACGCGCGTGGGTGATATTCTTTTCATTTTTTATTGAAGTTTCCGATAACGTAAACATTTAAATATTTTTATCAAAATGGAACTCGGCAAGATAAAGTTTTTGGTTCAAGAATCAGTTCTGCATTGTTTATAGATAAACCGTAACAGGCTATCAAATTTGATAGTTTGTATCTCGAAAACCAATTGATGAATTTGAAATTTTTTTTTACAAAAAGAAGCGTCTTTCTAAGTACTTTCAAACTATGTATTGCAAAAGAAAATCCAATGAAAATCCGCCGAGATAATCTATTTGTTTATAAGCAAAAATATCAACAAAGTCTTTAAACAATTCCTGAGGGCGTCCAAATCATCCGATTTTGATTCTGAAAAAAGCGTTGGAAAACTTGGGTTCCCTACTGTATGTCGAAAATAAATTCAAATACTTTAACGTGATATTTTGGACTCAGACAAACTTGAAAAATGGTCAATTTTTGTTAACGAAATCGGATTGCAGAATTATTGTGCAAAAACTATAGATTCGACTCTAATGAGTTTTACCGTATTATTTTATCATGACATAAAGTTTTCTTTGTTCTTATATGAAGGTCCTCTGAGAAATTTAAATGGTCGAAAAAAAATGATTAAAAAAACTGTTTTTTTTTTCCTTTTTTTGTTTAATTATTGCTATTTTGCAATAAGGGAAATATATTTTGAGATTTCCGACTAAGCCCATTTTATGGCAAATTTAATTACGAAACTTTTTTTCCTTTTCAACTTTCCCCTAAAATGAATACCTTCAAAGTTACACGAGAGAAAATTTGAAAAATAACGGTTTTTTTCGTTAATTTTATATTTTTATTAATAAAAACAATGTTGTCCAACTTTTTGAATTGACGCATATCAAATTTATCGTTATCAGGTTATTCTAAAGGCTCTCATGCAAAAATCTCCATGTTCCATTTCACATCCACGAAACCCCGATATATTACAGATAAGCCCTGGTCTAATAAGGTTAATTGAAAGCATCTACTATAAAATCATGTATTTATGACTTATAACGCCCTAATAAAAATAAAGTATCCGACTATAGGTTATACAAGAAATATTCTAATTTTAATATTTTGAGAATATGTCAGAGGCAGGAGTTTCTTCAATTGAAAAATGTTTATTGACTCACCTCCTTAAGAAATTCAATTGCGTCAAATCCTATAGTTAAATTAAATTTTAGACCAAAATTTACCCTGCATACTAATGAAGCATCGGAAAGTTTTTTCAACCTAAAAAAATGAAAGCCTAAAGAATCAATAATTCCCAGACAACTAACGGTATAATATTTACTTGAAGAAGTGTATTTATAGTCTTGTATTGTCTATGACATTTTCAAAAAATATTTATATCAAGAATAGTTAACTGCAAGATCTTGATCGTTAATAGGCAAATCAATAGAAAAAAAGTGATTCTATGACCTCACACTAAAAACAATTCATAGTGATATTTAATGTTTTCCACTCTCCACTATGATCCGTTATTTTGCTGTAAAAATTAAAACAAAAAAATTTGCTTATAACATCAGAACTAGTGAAGCAATCAATATGGTCTACAGAAGAATTGTAGTAAATAAAAATTCCAAGAAAATGAGCCCTGGATTCGTTCAATAGTAAAGGAGAAAAAAAAAGTAAACCGTAAAATTCAGCGTTTTTTTCTAAAATTCAAATCATCGTCATTCACTCAAGTTGTAGCGCTGGCACTTCGCGAAATAATAGCAGTTTATATGTAATTTATTCATACCAAACCTCTCTTTAGTTTTTGCACAATTACCATTTGAAATTTTAAATGCAATATTCTTCAGCTCGCCTAAATGCGCCAAGGATTGTATTTAATTTTATATAAACATTTCGAAAGTCAATTTATCATTCTGCAAACCTGTATTTTCACTTTGTGCCAAAGATTTTGTATAATATGTGACAAATGCTAACAAACATGACCGAAAACGGCCGAGCGCGTAAAAGTAGTCGAGTAGTGGGGGTAACGCAGCTCTCGAAGGAAGTCGTATGTATATATGTATTTTTTTTATTTCGAGATAACTGATTTTTTTTCTGGGATTGTGTGAAGAAAGACAAAAACTATTTACTTTATTAATTAAACATAGTTCAATACTGGTGCGATTTCTCAATAATCTAAAAAAATACTGTAATGCAAAATGAAGTTAATATCTGAAAAATGAACTAATTAACGACTATAATGAATTTCCAATGACGCTAATCGAATTACTTTTGCGAAATTAATTACACAGCTCCACAAAAAAAAAATATTTTTCCTGGGACATAACCTACCTCACTATATATAATCGACCATGCTGAAATCGAAACTGTTATCCAAATAACCCCATTATGTCAGGTGTTATTTGTCTAACTTCAAAAAATACGCTAAAAATGATAAAACTCAACAGCATCAAAATAAAAACTCAAACAAACCCCATAACCTTAAAACCCCAATATATCGTAAACCCCTTAACTCCAAAACTCAATAACTGCATAACCCAGTGAGATATAGAATTATGAGCGTCCAAACCGCAAAATTCAATATGTTTGGAACAGTTGTGCTCTTTAAGTATATTAATCATAAAACTTTAACTCCATAACCCCAATAACCCCAAAGGCCATAACTCCATAACCTTCCAAGTCCAATAACTTCCAAACCTCATTAACCCCCAAACCTCATAACCCGATGAGAAATAGACTTATGAGCGTTCAAACCGCGAAATTTTGCATGTTTCAAACAGCTATGCTTTTAAAGCCTATAAATCATAAAACTTCAAATCCCATAGCCAAATAATCCAATAACCTTGTGACCTATTGAGCTCGAGGTATTTCTCTCTACAAGATCTACATTCTGCCGAATCTAAGAACAACGACGAGGACGTAGCAGGATTCTGTTCGCTTTGGGAGTTTTTATTTTAGTGAAGTGCCCTTGCCTCTCACGAGTAATGAAGGTTGAATAAATAAATAAATAAATGAGAGGGAATGGGAGAAACTATGATATGATCATTTAATTCTATATATCGTCTCTTGTTCGTCTTGCCTATTCACACATCTCGTTTCAGATTCCAGCATTAGCCGACCTTCATATTGATATTACATATTTCTTGATAACGCTTCTTCATGTCTTGATGACATCGTTCACTCTGCTTCTCACTGGAATCACCGAATTTGTCTAAAAAGAAATCCATATATGAGTCTAAAAAATACAAACTGATTCTCATATTACATCCTAAAATCTAAAAATTTTTAATCACATCACACATCAGTTCTTCATAATCCTGACTTTTATTATTCCCTAGAAAGTTCTAAGAAACCTTGCGAAAAGTAATCCATGCAGCTTCCTCTATATCCTTTATGTATGGCATTGTTGAAGATGGTCCGAATCTGCCGACCATCAAAAATTCCTGCCTCTAGCTAGGCATCACTGAGTTTTGGCATTTTCTGCTCTATATATTTGGAACAATTTCCAAGATTATCCAAGACTCCTACGAATTGTTTTATTAAGACAAGTTAAAGATGCAGTAAAGAATTAAAATTTTCGATTCATCTACAAGAGGCGGTTTAATGACGTTTGTGGCTCTTTTGTTTTGGCCATTCCTTTTTTCGTAGTTATTTGCTCGATCCCTACTGTCACAAAAGCAGGGGTATTTAATATTTTCACTCTACTTCCCTAGAATAATTCCAATAATTTTAAGATCGCCACAGATCCTCCACTAATGCTCCGAATATTTAATTTTTTCTAGAATCATTTTAAAGTTTCCGTAAGACTTTTCCGGTACTTACAGGTGAGCTATTGGTATAGGAGTCAGAATATGCGTGTTGTGAAGCCCTATCGCCTTCAGACTACGAAGAGCCGCCACTAGTCTGGTTTATAAATACCAGCTTTCAAACTATTCATTAGTCCGGCGACATTGTTCGGTATATTAATTCTGGATGAAAAATGGTCGCGATTTCTGCTCCCTGAGCTTACAAATTGAATTCTTTGTATTTTTTCCAGGAGATTCTTCTATTTTAACCTTGAAATCAAAAGTATACGAGCTTCTTTGTAAATTTTTGAGGCATCTCGTTTCTCTTTTCTTGCTCTTCGTCGCTACACTTGGTTCCTCCGATACTTCTCCACTAATCTAAATATCTACATCTAATATATCTTCTATTTCTATGGCACTATTGTCAGCCTCACTACAATTCGTTGAAATTAAGGCAACTGTAACCACTTTACGTGTAGAGATATACTGAATTTTAGATTTGTTTTTTCGTATTGAATCTATGAATGACGGTCATGCAAAGAAACAATCTCTCTTGATTCTGGCAAGCTCCATAAGACAGGTTAATGGTATCGTTCTCAGAACAACATGTCGATTAAATACTACACTCTAACGCGTGTGCCAGCGCATAGGTCTCTTTCCCATTGAGTTATGGGATTATGGCCATATAGGGTTTGCGGATTATAAAATTATGGGTTTAGGGAACTAAGAGGTTAAAGAGCATAACTGTCCCAAACATTCTAAATTTTGCGTTTTGTATGCTCATAAGTCTCTATCTCACTGGGTTATGAGGTTATGTGGTTATTGGGTTTTAAGGTTATGGGGTGTGGGGGTTATTGAGGTTTTAGGGTATATGTGGTTTGTTTGGGTTTTTGTTCTGACGTTTTTGAGTTTTATCATTTTAGTCATTTTTGAGGTTAGAAAAAAAATTTACACAATGGGAATATTTAAACATCGGATTCGGTTTCAGCATGGTCGATTACACATAGTAAGGTGGGTAAGATTCCAGGAAAAATATTTTCGATTTTATTTGTGAAGCTGTGTTATTCATTTAGATTTTATTTTTTGATTTTCAAAGAAACATGTTACACGGAGTCCAATGGACGTCCTAAAGACATCAGCACAAATATACAACATGGAGTTAATTATTATGTGATTAATCAACAATGATAAAAAATTAGGGTGATTTATCATAACAAGTATATTTGAAAAGCGCATTGATTGACAAAAGTATTGGTAAAAACCAGACTGTATTAGCATGTTTTTATCAATTCGCAATCGAGCTAAAATGATCTGATATTCATGATTCAAGACGCATTATTTTCGTCAATTAATACTATATTCACACTGTAATGGATTATTTCGATTTTATGGCGTTGTTGATAAATTGCATGAGGTAATTGACTATATCTGATCTATTGACAGCGTATGCACGTGTGCATGAAAAGGCACATAAAAATGGGCTTCAATAAAATTTCATGATTATTCTTTTTTAAAATTTCCGAGGGTCTTGGGTGCGGATAAAACCGCGACGTCTAACCGCTTGTGAACCACCATCGATTGATATAGAAATTTTAGTTTATTTTATTACTGCATTTCAAACTTTTGAATTTCTTTCAAACTAGACTAAATATGAAATTATGAGAGATTTTTTTAGAACCTCTGAAGTCCTTCTATATTATAATATTTAAAAAATAGCCGAATATAATTTTTTTTAAGATTTTTTTATACACTTACTCGTCATCCGTCATACTTGCAGGATCATCTTTTAGTCTGTTATAGTGTTCAGTAAAATTGTAAACAGTCCGTCTGGCTTTATTTTCAGAACAAATGGTAACAGCTAAAATAAAAGTTAAAACACTATAGTTAGTATCGGTTCTTCCTCTTTAGTAACAGTCGTCAAAACAAGTAACGTCCCCTCACTTTCTCATATGAGATTAACTAAATTCGAAACTCAGCTAAAAATCCAAATGTCTTGATTTAAAAATTGATAAAATTTATAAAATGTATAAATATACAAAAAAAAAATGCAAATTGTTTCACTAATATTTCAAAAATTTAACATTTTATTTAAAGTGTGCGGCATTTATGTTGAGACAATGCAATATCTCGGTGGGATCACATTTTTTTAAAAATTGTGTTATACAAAAATTATAGGGTAGCAGGGGGCTAACTAGCAGTAACCTTAAAAATGGCCCTGACCTTGCTCTTCAAGGTTATTTGAAGGTAAACTTCAGAATTTTAAATGGAACATCCCAATTTCGACCCTGGAAATGAAATGACGCGGGAAATTTTATCAACGATCTCAAGATGAAAGCCAAATACCAAGGTAATTTCAAGGTCAAAACAAAAACAATGCAGTATTTTGTTAAATATTTTGTAAAAATTTGTTGGATAGCACGGAGGTTAAGTGGTAGTGGCCTTGAGAATATCCCTGACCTTGCCCTTCAAGGTCATTTAAAGATCCATTTAAAAATTTGAGTACGAAACTCCCAATTTGACCTCCGGAAACAGTAAAACAGATCAATTTTCAAAGTAATTTTATCAGATATGTCCATGAACTCAAGGGCACAATGAGATTGGTGTAGAAGAGTTAATGACAAGCCTATGGGTCCATACTTTCTAGAAGGTAATTTTAACGGCGCAAAATATCATGATAATTTAGAAAATCAACTTCCAATTTTGCTTGAAGACGTACCCTTAGATGAAAGACAACAAACATGGTTTCAACACGATGAATATCCAGCACATTATTTCCAATTAGCTCGACGAGTATTGAATGGCGAATTCAACGGACAGTGGATTAGTAGAGGAGGTCTAGTAAATTGGCCCGCAAGACCGCCAGATCTTAGGTCACCAGATTTTTGTTTATGGGGTTATTTGAAGAGCGAAGTTTATAAAGACGTGCCAACTATGCCAAAGATACTTGTGCCAAAATAACACCTGAAATGCTCAACAATTGTGTGCAATTTTTTGAAGTGCGGGTCAATAAGTGTAATGAAGTCAAAGGTGACCATTTTGATCCCTTACTGAAATAAATTTTTATGAAACGTTTAACATGATCATACAAAATGATGAGGGGCGAGAGGACTCATAGAAAACAAGTACCCAGATGGTGAGAGGTGAGGGGACATACCGAAAACAAGCACCCCGAATTGAACGAAAACTACTTCGTCCACGTCGTTGTTCCTAAAGTAGTTAATCATGCACATAGTCGTACTAAGTACAGTTTTTGATAACAATTCTGAACAAACGAGTTTCTTCAAATAGTCCTGAAGATCAAGATCAAGATAATATTATAGCAACTTCGCAATTTTACAACTTTAGTATGAAACATTTTATGGAATAATAAAGATGTAGGTCCTCATTTGACGTTAAGATGACCTTGATATTAGACCTTAGCCTAGATGTCAAGGTAATATCTGATGATGAAATGACTGTGAAATTGATAGGTTTTTCCATTTCCGGAAGTCAAATTGGGAGTTTCCTGTTCAAATTTTGAAATTAAACATTAAAGGACTTGGAAGGTCAAGGTCAAGGTTATCTTTAAGGTCACTACCACTTAGCCTCCGTGCCGCCCAAAAGCTTTTGTATGAAACACTGCAATTTTTCGTTTTGACTTGAAAATGACCTTGATATTTAACCTTCACCTTGGAGTCAACGTCATATCCGATGGTAAAATTTACCGCTTTTTCATTCCCGGAGTCGAAATTAGGGCGTTCTATTTAAAACTTTTAAGTTGACCTTGGATGGCAAGGTCAATGACATTTTCAAGGTCGTGGTTAGTTAGTCCCCCTGTCGCTCTATAATGTTCGTATAAAACATTTTTCAAAAAATGTGCTCCCACCGAGATATTCCGTTGTCTCAAGATAAATGACGCACTCAGTATAATAATTTTGTAAGAATGTGGTTCTTTAAAGGCTTTCTATTACACTCTTCTGCATTTTTTATTGCTACCTGATATTTTTTTAGGTTTTTTGTGTCTACTATAATGTGATGAATTCAAATATGAGCTCGATTTTTACCCATAAATTGTTAGTGAAGGAAAGAAGAATATAAAATATGAGAAACCCAAACCATAAGCATTCTAGTTAATATTTAAAGAGAAAAACAAAACCACTTTTTTTACAAAATATATATCATTATACAGGGTGATTCTCCGGGAAATTTATGGATTGATTGTGGGAAAACTATAATTAGGAAGAATCTGAAGATTTGCATAGAAAAACAGCTGGCTAAAATATTTTCAAGATGGCGGTACTTCCGGTTATACCGGAAGTAGATGTGAACATGCTTATGGAATGGAATACCCTATATATTATTGCATTTTTGAAAATTCTAGACAGTAGTGAACATAACCCGATTCGCTCGATCCCCCCACTCCTCGACCTTGACCTTGACCTTGCTTCACCCCTCTTTGGCCCCGCCCACATGTCCTTGTCACTGACCTTGAAAGTGCACGTGTGCTTTGGCCTTGGCCTTGTGTTCAAGGTTGTGTGTGTGACCTTGACCTTGACCTTGGTCGAGACGACCTTGACTTTGTTGAAGGTCATCTTGGGTGTGTGACCTTGAAGTAGTTATTTGTGCATTGTAATAGTGTGGGATGATCTTGAAATGATTTTGACCTTGCAAATTGTTCTATAAATTGTGTGAGTCTACTTGCATTCATTCAGTGTGAAATGTCAGATACGGAACTATCTAAAGAAAAAATTATAGAACAAGTCGGCAGAGTAATTTGTTTATATCAGAGTAATTTAAAAAGTTTGTGTGATTTTGAAGAGAAGGATCTAGCATTTTTTCCTCTCGAATATTTAAAAACTTGCGTTGATACGCTGAGTTTACGGCAAATTTGGGATAAGCTGCCAGCGTCATATCGGTGTAACAAGGAACTACAGTTAAGCTTACCCTGTTACATTCACTATGAACAAATATATCATCATTATATAGATGGGCCACCACCAGCAATAAGAAAGTGTCGTGAATGTAAAAAATGAGTGAATAATATGAATAGTGCTTTGCAAGAGACAGTAAAAAAATTGGGCGATGAGTTCACTGAAACGGCTAATAATTATTTCAATGATGCAATGAAAAGTCGAGCAGAATGGGCGTCGCGCTATTGTGATTTGGCTTATGAATATGAAAAGGCTGCGAATGCATGTCGTAAATATTGCAGCAAAACAATAAATTTACAAGACTTTGTTCGTGAGATAAAAAAGTTGGGGTTTAGTGACTGTTTGGAAAAACTGATTAGGTTCATTGCAGATCCGGTTGTGTTAGATGAAATTAGAGTGTAGGACTTAAGTTTAACGTAGTAGTAGTTAATATGGAAAGTTTAGTGCGAGAAATGTACGAGGAATTTCTAATTTCTGCAGCCTGTTCGGAATTTTACGCATATGAAATGCAAGATTCGGAGGCTCAGGACTTTAGTGTATTTTTTAAGTATATGGACCATGCCGAAGTGTGTCTTTTAGCTAGTATAGTTTGTAAGAATTTTCTTAGATATAAAAATAAACAATTATTATTGAACAAATTAAGGAAATTAGGTTTAGGTGATAATGTTAAACGCATAGAAGAATGGCAGAAAAAAATCAATGAATAAAGTACATAAAATGTAGTTATTTGTTTCATTATATTTTGTCCTTGAAGTTATCCTTATACCAATTTAAATGTGTGACGTCATTTGACCTTGAATACTCCTCCCACTATTTCTATCGTTAAGCTACCCCCACCATTGTTACAATTCGACCTTGAAACCCCGCTATAAAGGTTCGTGGGAGAAGAAGTGACTTCAAACAGTCGCAGATATCAGTGGCATAAACATCAAATATTGTGTTCGTGTAGTGTTCTGAAAGTGCTTTTATATTCACGGTAATTTTTGGATTTATATACCATTTTTTTCAATAATGAGTATTGCAAAAGAAACTCTAGATGAAATTAATGAAATGTTTAGCAAAGATTTCGAGGTTTTAGAGAAAAAAAAGGTTACCGAAATGATTGTAGGCAAAGTGTATAAAATTGTAAAGATGGTTTCAATGACTACACGATTTGGTAAAACTCTTTTAGTGGCTTTACACGATGACGGTGATAATAGCACATTTGAGACTTTTTTACCAAAACGTGTGGCCGAAACACTACCTGACGATATTGTAGATATTATGAGTAAAACTAAAGATAAATACACTCTAACTTATTTGGGGCAGGGCACTAGAGTTTTTGGAAACAATACTCGAACATTATTACGTTTTGGCTCATTGGAGTAAATTGTATGTAAATTGTTTGAAAAAAAGGATGTAATTAAATTTAAAATATAGTTGCACATGTCAGAATACTTACGCGTGTTCATTATTTCTGTTAAAGATGTCTGCTGATGCGACGACGACGACGACGACCGCCAACGAATGTGTAGATAGATACATATTTTGGTTGGGGGGAGAATTAAGAAATAGGGCTCACGATATGTTAGATAGCGTAAATGATTGGTCGCATATTGATGTAACCAAAGATCAATATAAGAACGAGATCAGGGATACAATCAATTTTATGGCTGGGGCACACTTGTGCGACAAATTTTTATATGGTTCCATAGACATGGATACATTTTGTGCTGAAATGGTTGAAGAAGAATTAAAAGAATACCTCGTCAATATTCCACATTTACCAGGTGAGCTTGCTGCAAAATATGAATTGGTTTCTACAACAGCAACAGCCCAAGACGTTGACGATCGAAATAGTGTCGGATGGGATAGAATTTTGAGCAACGAGAACGAAGACATGGAAAACTAATTTTTTATAATTTTTGTATTTGTGCAATTAAATTACTGTAAATAAATATCTATTACAATCACAGTTTTATTTTATTTCTTTTATAAACATACCAACCCAGTAGATCATAGTCAGTGTTTCTTTTTCTCAGCTGAAATATTTAATATAAGTAGGGCAAATAAAAATAAAATAGTTTAGTAAAGATTGAAAATGAGTCGAGGAAACAACACAATTGATAAATTTGGTCGTCAGAAATATAATGAAAAATATCATATATTATCTGGGCCACAAGGGATTGGTTTTAAACTTACAGCGGATGGGCAGTATGATATGGGTGGAAAAATCATAACCAACTTAGGCGAACCTAAAGATGATGACGATGCTGTGACAAAACACTTTGTTAATAGAAAGTTTTACAATTTTGCAGTTGTAATATGTGACATATTTAACAAGGATGTCCTCCCCATGATATACAAAAATAATAGTGAGCTTAAAACAAAAATTGAAGTTATGCAGAAAATACTCTATCATCAGCCTT
Source organism: Diaprepes abbreviatus (assembly GCA_034092305.1). Lineage (NCBI taxonomy): Eukaryota > Metazoa > Arthropoda > Insecta > Coleoptera > Curculionidae > Diaprepes > Diaprepes abbreviatus. Next base: position 3,233,800 of record JASJET010000144.1, on the reverse strand, counting down.
TAAATGACTCATTAAGCGCACTGTCGTACGACTCGCACTCAAAAAAAATCAAAAAAAAGCAGGTTAAAGAATAGGAGAACGCACTCCGAGTGGCATAGCCTTGAAGATAACGTCGTAGTCGTCGGTGAATTGGACCTTCCCTCCAAGAATATTGAAATGTTATTTATGTGTATGATGTTTTATTGTCATTGTTTTTAATAATGAAGATTGAAATAAAAAACTTTACTTTACAATATATTGTTTATTTATTTTACATTTTAAATAAAAAATATAGTCATACAATATGTTATTTAAACAATATTAGCTTTATCTATCCAAGAGTTGAAGTGGTTGGGAAATCCTAGCCATTTGACAAATAATTGTTCGATGTGATTTTTCTTGCGTTGTCTAAGGACCTTTTCTACTAGATAAACGTCAGGACTGCTTGTTTTTTGTAGTTCTGATTCGTAAAAACACCCTCTTATAGGCTGACCTTCTAACGATTCCAACAAGTAAGTAGGTGGATTTGTAACGTTAACTTTTACAACTTTAAACAATTCGGTTGACCAAGAGGGCGTATATCCTTTCTCGAATAAGCTTTTGTACTTGCTAATACGCACAATGTCACCCATGGAAAACTTAAATTTTTTAGGTACAATTTTTAAATAATCATATGCTTTAATATGTGTTTTTTCTTGCACGTCTGCAGGCTTCATTCCAATGGTGCGATGTTTCGAATGGTTATAGGTTTTTGTTACTGCCGATAATATATGTATCCATTTGTAAGATCCTCTTGTCGAGAATTGTTTATATAAATTATTTTTTAAAGTCCTTATGACTCGCTCAACAATTGCAGCTTTCTTTGTGCTGTAAGTGGAATAATGATTTATATTATATTTTTTCATCATTGCTTGAAAGTTTGTATTATAGAACTCCTTTCCTTGATCACTTTGCAGATTTGTTGGTGTATATGATGCCTCTTCAATGATGCTTTTCATCGCATTAGTAACTTCTATACCAGTCTTGTTTTTTATGGCTTTGGTATAGACAAATTTCGAGTAACAATTTATACAGACCAAAATATAACGATAACCATCGTTTTCATCAGCATACTGTTGCATTTCAGCCAAATCAATTTGCCACAAATCTCTGTATCCTTTTATTATCGTGCGCCGTCTTACAAAATTTTTTCTAGCCGTTCTATGTAGTTCATTAACAATCTTGATTTTTTCTAGACTGGGCTCCATATTATTAGTAATACTAAAGGTTTCAGATCGAAGGAAGAACTGAATAATATCATTAAATATTGAGCTTAATATATTATATCTTCTTCTCGTAATTCCTCTATGATTGACATAATTTCATTTTCGTGTCCAGTGTGACCGGCCATTTTGGAACTCCACAACAAACGTAAACGATCCACCAACTCTTTAGCTTTGTTCCAGTAGACATATTGAAATTTTTTCGAAGATAATTTCTTTTTTGTGGGTAACTGTAGTTTTTCCGAGAGATTTTTTCTTGTAATAGTACCACCTAATTTTGTGCCCATTATCAGAGGTTTAATAATTCGTAAATATTTGTTCCATCTGGTCTCCCGTAAACCATCACTTTTTTTAAAATTGTTGTAGACAGCATTCGTTGATTCCAAAATTTCCTTGTACGTTGAAAGTACATTATCACTTAATTGTTGTTGTTCCTTGCCTACACTTGGGGGTGTTTTAAGAAATAACAAATCATAAAGTGCCGGTGATCCACCATATTCTGCAATATTTTTCCCTTTTTTGTATAAGACAATATTTCCATTTCGAAAACGCACCTCTAAATTACCAATAAAATTTTTGTTATGATCTGTTTTTGAACCAAAACGTACACCATATACAGTATCGTATAGAGATGGTTTCGAACGTAATCCTTTCAGGTGTGCGTTTAAAGTATCGGAAGTTGTGGTGTCAGCGGATGCGAGAGATGTATTAGTTGATGTCGAGGGTGTATCAAACACCGATTGGCTAATATCTTCTTTTGAAATGCGATGCTGCTGCTGCTGCTGCTGCTGAATAGGTGTGGAGGTTTGAAAGGAATGTGTAGGTTGGGGAAAACCTGATATTTGAGTCGACTGCACTGATGTACTGAGACTATGTGGCTTTGTAGCTGGATAATGTTGTTGCTGTTGTTGTTGCTGCTGCTGCTGCTGCTGACGTTGCTTAACCACATCAGATATAGTTGTCAACGGCTTAGAAATGGGTTCGTAAAACTTTTCCAATTCCACAACATTAAACTCTTTAGCCGCTTTAATTTGTTTAAATTTTTTTCTGACGGCATTGGTAGCTTCCACTAGTTTACGTTTTAAGTCGATCGCGTTATTCATGATGTTAACAAAGGACGTTTCAACAATCAAATGAGCGTTTTCTCTTATTATTACAGTAATATATAGCTATCAAATCCTTTGCGGTATCTTCCCGATTTCACATCACTGTCTTTATCAATTACTAAAAATCCATACTTATTAACCCAACATTTTGAGCACATTTCTTGAAATTGAGTAAAAGTTAGATCCGGTGAAACGTGGTCGGAAAATATGTGTTTCATATTCAACTCATCTTGTTTAATAATAATAAAATTGGCGTTGTCTCGCACAAGCTGTTTAGGCACTCGCGAATATGTTTGCGCTAGGTAAAAGGAGTCGATATTTTTATGACGTCCCATGCTAAAGTACGATCTTATAACATCTTGTTTTTCACATATAACATCATCAAAGATAAATATAGAGTTTGGTTTTGCATCGGACGGTTCCACAATATTACTGGAATCACTAAAGGCATAGTAGCCTAAACCTTTGATGGGCGCTAAAATTTTCCTTAAATACTCATATTTCGGTTGATACAGAGATTTCGAGTAAATATAGACATTTTCGGAACGTAGCCCAAGGGGGTGTGTAAGCAGCGAAATCATGACATTAGTTTTTCCACAATTGGATGGACCAATTAACAGGCCGCGAATAGAGGAAGGAAGTAAAGGACCGTGTCTCTTCATTGTCTTCTTTTCAAATCCAAGTCCGACTTTTTCATCGAGATTGTCAATAGGAAGTTTTTGTTTAAGATCGATAACGCGCATCTTAGGAAAATTTGATATTTTATAGGCAATTTTTCACAAAAACTGTCATTCAGATGCCGAGCGTCAAACGAAGTGGACGGTCTCACGTTTCCAACAAAACTGGATACGGTATTGTGAATTCGTTAATAAATAAATTACCATTCGAGGTACACATTCCTGGTTATCAATATTGCGGACCCGGAACAAAAGTAATAAAACGTGTAACAAGAGGTGATCCAGGCATTAATCCTTTGGATGCCGCATGCAAAAAACACGATTTAGCCTATTTACATAATAAAGACAACATAAGTGCGAGACATCGAGCGGATTACGAGCTCGAACAAAGTGCTTGGAATAGAGTAAAATCGAAAGATTCCAGTTTAGGTGAAAAAACAGCAGCTTGGTTAGTTACAAACATCATGAAAGGAAAACAACGTTTTGGTATGGGTGTACCATCATCATTATCAACAAAAAAAACATCTAGTAAAGGCACGCGTCATACAAAAAGGAAAGGTGTTAATAAAAATCGACATGTTCGGAAAGCCAGTTTCGGAACAGCTATTCGACAAGCAGTTCGAAGGGAATTATTAAAAGCCGGAAGTAAAAATGTGTTGGAAAAAAATGTCATGAATGCATCTAAAATAGCTCTGTCGGCAGCACGTAGATCGGTAAAAGCGGCAGGTGGCAAAAGGAAGGTTCGTACACCGAGAATAATACCGATTCCTAAAACTGGTGGAATATTACCATTAATACCAATTTTTGCCGGGTTATCAGCTTTGGGTTCATTAGCCGGTGGGGCAGCGGGAATTGTGCGCGCCATAAAAGCAGTAAAAAAAAGCAGCGAAGATAAAACCGGTGCCGGCCTGTATTTAAAATCGAAAGGAAATGGTTTGTTTCTAAAGCCATATCGTAAAGGTATGGGATTATTTTTAAATCGTAGATCAAAAAACTAATTGAATCCCTACCTCGAAGACCACTATCTAACATCGATATAGAAAAATATGCCAAAAAGAAAAGAATAGGACACTTTCGAGGCGTTTATATGAGGGATTTATTACCTAGACAAGGTCCTCGACGTTACGAAGCAGCAATAGTGAATTTGGATAGTACGCGTGGTGCAGGGACTCATTGGGTAGCTTATAGAAAAAATAATTCTAAAGTAACATATTATGACAGCTTCGGCGATTTACCCCCACCGATCGAATTGGTACGATATCTACAAACGGGATCGGAACCATCAAAAATTATTTACTATACATACGATCGTCAGCAGGATTTTGGAACAGTCTGGTGTGGACATTTGTGCTTAAAGTTTCTTGTCGAATCATCAGCGTAAAAGATGTCATCATCATCATCGTCACCATTAACACCGCAAATGGATCGCAATAACTATACTAAAATGTTGCAATCACTGAAAGCATTTCATCTAGCCGGTGGATTAAGGAAAATGACCGTGAAACAGTTAGAAAACATGCCCAAGGAAGTAATGATTGCATTAGCCCCAAATGAAATTCCATTCGTTTGGGAAAAGTTGCCGGAGCACCTTAAAAGCGATATCGATATATTAAAATATCAGTGCGGTTGCAAACATTATTTCAGCAGCAGCAGCAATTTAAACGAGGTTATGACTGATGAGGATCTTACGGCTAGAAAAATATTTTGTTGTTATTGCAAAATCAGCGATGTGCGCATAAAAGCAGAAAATAGCATAAAAACATCACTATCTAATGCAGTGAGAAAAGGTGTGACGATGAATCTTTTTAAATGTTGCCGCTAAGAATAAAACCGAGATGTGTGATGTTTTAATGGTTAGTCATGTCTTATACGTTCACACTAACAGGACACTCGAGCGTCTTAAGCGCCGATTTTTATCCACCAGTCGAATTAAATAGAGAAAACAAATATGGTCTGGCATTGCTGGGATTTTACACATACAATTCAATTTTTAATGTGGACGAAAGCAACAATAAGTTTGCCTACATGAAGGAGGGTTACACCACCGAGCCGATACAATTGCAGATTCCACCTGGGGCCTATGAAATAGATGAGATAGGTAAAGCTATGTTGGAGGCTTTGAGGATTTCAACTGAAGAAAAGAACGATGGAATCTTTTACTTGGTTGCTAATAATAATACGCTGAAATGTGAACTGAAATCCCAATATACTATAGATTTCCGGGGAGAGGCGAGTATCGGTAAAATGTTAGGATTTAATCATACAGTGTTAAAAAGAGACAAAAAGCACGAATCAACCGAGATGGTGGAAATAATGAAAGTACGCATCATACGCGTAGATTGTAATATAATTTCCGGAGCATATATGAATTCGGTGGAAGGTCATACCTTGTTCGAATTCGATATCGACGTGGAGCCCGGTTACAAAATCAGTAAAGAACCACAAAATAATATTTATATGCCGTTAATGCCGGCAGGACGTCAGTTTATCGACAACATTACTCTTCGCATCTTGGACGATAGCGGTGATCTAATCAATTTTCAAGGCGAGAAAATATTCGTGAAATTGGAACTGAAGAAACTTTCATAGAAATGGGTTTTTGCTTCAATCGTCAATTGTGTGTGCTGTCGACTAAGATGGGGGAACCGCCGAAACATAATAAAAGTAAAAGAAAAGTTAACGTCAAGGTTAGTCGTCGTCCAGACGTTAGATCACAAACATCTCAACAGTTATCTGCCGAAGACTATAAATTTTTAAAATCAATCGGTCTTAAAGTGCGAAAATGTTTTCCACCACCAGCGATAAAATAGAGGTTTTCTCCGAGCCCATCTTGGACAATTCCATTATTAGTCTAGAAGAGCATACGTATAAACCATACGGATCTCCATCATTCAACAATTCGGATGAAGTCCGTATCCCCATTAATTTTCAAGATATTATACTGGATATCGCCGAAAGTTACATATATATCGAAGGAAAATTTAAACCCATAGACGCAACGAAAAGATGTTTTTTATCAAATAATGCCCTCGCATTTTTGTTCGATGAAATTCGCTACGAGATGGGAGGTGAACAGGTCGCCGTGGTTCGTAAACCTGGAGTTACGACGACATTAAAAACCATGGTTTCATTCGGAAGTTTGCAACAAAGATCTCTCATGACGTGCGGATGGGGTCTCGACGAAGCAAACCAAGATATCGTAGACACGGCAAGTAACGTATTCTCCGGGAAATTACCCTTAAAATATCTTATGGGATTCGCCGAAGATTACGCAAAAGGTGTTTTCAACGTAAAACAAGAGCTTATTATGATTATAGCTCGCACTTTTACCAATTGTTACGTCGGCGAAGTAGAGGCAGAAATTAGTATCGACAAAATCGAATGGAAAATTCGTCACATCATTCCAGACGACAAGCAAAAATTGAAAATACTGTCTCGCATTAATAAAGGAGGAAACAACGCCAGTATTCAAATGGCATATCGTAAATGGGATCTGTACGAATTACCAGCTTTAAGGCAAACATCTTCCGACGTGTGGGCCTTGAGAACGAGTACAAGTCTGGAAAGACCGCGCTATATAATCGTCGGGTTTCAAGACAGCAATAATTGCGACAAGAAAGAAAAAAACGCAACCCAGTTTACCCACGCCGACGTATGCGACATTAGACTGTATCTGAATTCAACCGTTTATCCATACGAAAGATGGAATTTAGATTTCGCCAAGAAACTGTACGCAGCAGCCTATTACAATTACGAAAACTTCCAAAGCAGCTACTACGGGCGCGAGATAAACGATCCGATGATAACGTTCGCGGAATATATGAAAAACCCCGTTTTTATTATCAATTGCAGTCATCAACCAGAGGCGATTAACTCATCGACAGTGGATGTAAAATTGGAGTTCCAAACGAGAAAGAATAAATTAGCCAAAGACACTAAAGTGTACGCATTAGTTATTCACGACTCATTTTTTAGTTATAATGTATTAAACGGTTCGGTGACCAATAAATCTATATTTTAATGTATCTATTATATGTAACACAAAATAATGTTCTTGAATCAATAAATTTGTAATGAGTGAAGTAGTAGTTTTATATTTATTTGAAACCCAAACCAAAAAAAAAGCTGGCGGAAAAGCCCGCTCTTTAAGAAAAGAGTACGGGAATTTAGAAAATGGTGGTTTATTAAGTGGAAAAAAGAGCTTAAATAACACAAGAAAAAATTTTTAAGGCAAAATATGAAAACAACGATTTAGAAAATTTGTAGGAAAGTAACGGTTAGGAATAGGAAAAAAGTTATAAGAAAAAATTATAGAGGAAATCGAGTACTATAAGCAAGCATTTTTCTCGATAGTAAAAACGTAAAAAAAATTTTTTTCAAAAAAAAATTGAAAAATGGTGAATGCGCGCCAAAGTTGAAGTTTTGGAGCAAAATGATATTAGGAAATTAGAAAGAGAATTTTTTTCTACATATGGTAGTACTTTTCAAAATTCGGAAAGATGAAATTTTAAGAAAAGGGTTATAGTAAGTTAGTAATTTGGATTTTTTAAAGCGCTGTAGCTCGGGAACCGTTCAAGATAGAGAAAAAATAAAAGCACTTTAATTACCTAGAATTTTGAGTAGAATACAATGGTGAAAAAAAAATTTGGAAAATCTTAAAAATGACAAAAAATTTAGACGAAAAAATTGAAATTCTCGAGTTAGGAGGCTAGAGCGCCGAACGGGAGTATGCGGAAGTTGTAGGGGAGGGTGGCGTGAAAATCGTTTTTTGATAGTTTCAGAGCGATTGCGCGGCTCCTTCACCATTTTTCGCAATTTTTGAGGTATCGATTTTTTTATTTGCGGTGACAGAAGTTCGGAAATTTTTTTTTTGGATTCTAGAGAAAATTTCCCACAATATATGTATTTTTCCAATTTTTTATCATCAACCGTTACGACGCCAGAGCCCATCCAAAATGCGATGAAAAAATTTTTTTTATATTAGCGAATCGGGAAAAATAGTGTGATATACTTCAACTCTTCCTTATTACGATTCCGTCAAAACATTTTCAAAATTTTCCTTACCTTGCCTGAAAATAATTAAAATATATGCATAATTTGCATTTTTTGTAAATATGTAGCAAAGTAATGGTTAGAAATATCAAAAAAATTTGTTTGAAAAAAATGTAGAGAAAGTCTAGTACTATATGCTAGAAAAGTGGAGGGGGGTAGTTTGTGTCCATACCAGAGATACGGTGAGTTATAAAATCATATTATTCTCAAACTTATATAATGCATATATGCACTCCACCTTACCCCCTCCAACTTTTTGAATGTATATAGAGGCCGGTATTAGGATTATTTCATCATTACACATTCGATCGGCAAGATGGAAGATATACCAAAAAGGGTCATTGGCATTGTCAGGCCATTCGTGCCCGGCAAAATATGTAAGTGTGAGGAGTGCGGGGGTACCGCACCAGGAGCGGCACCTTCGGCACCGCCTGCAACGCCGACACCACCAGCGACGACGACGGTGCCGCCAATGAGAAGACCAAGGGCTGCACCTAGGTCGGTGTTAATATCGTTGGGTATTACTCCACGGTAGGCACCCCACCCTCCCCCCAGGCCCTTTTAGGGCCACAAAAACGGTCCTTTTCAGGACCACATTATATTTTGATCGTAGTTTAGTAATCGTCACTTATGGGGCGAGATATTCGTTTAACGACGATTTGTCTCGTAGCTTAAGTGCCAAGTTATATGCTTGAGAACCTATGAAAATGTTAACAGTTCAAACAAGGTTTCTATTATTTTTTTTTGTAATGTATTCTTCACAAAATATTAAGAATAAGTCTTATTGTCTAAACAAATCTAATTCCTTATTTAAAGTTTTTGAAAAAATCAATAATTCTATAAGCTCTCACCAATACATAACATTTAGAATCCGTTGGTGGGGTGGGGGTAGTTCTATATATATGAGACTGGGTCAGTTACACAGTCATATATTCATCAACCCTCATACGATAAACATGGAGGAAGAAAGACCCGCCAGCCGAGGCTCATCCATCTTTAGTGATGACACCGTAGCCGACAACGTTGGAGACCTGCAAGTCTTCGACGACGACGCCGAGGTGGATTTTGAAATTGACGTCCTACGTTGGGACGACTTGGATGAGCCGATTCCGCTAGTATATGGCCATGATCCGGGTCTAGTGGAATTAGACGACGCGGGTGATTGGGTCTTACAAAGACTCGAAACTCCGTCGCCGCAGCCAGAGCCGGACTCGACGGAAGATGCGGTGCTGGAAATTCCAGCATCACCAACACCCGACGACCCACAAGGCCCCTGCGATTCGTCAAGCTGGTGGTCGACCAGCGAGGATGGGGCACCATAAGCTCCACACTCTCCCTGGCCCTTTTTAAGGGCACACAACAACGGTCCTTTTCAGGACCACAAAATACTTTGATCGTAGTTTTAGTACATATTAGTACTTTGTTACTAATATTGTATGTATAGAATATACAATATTAGATACAAAGTATTAAAACTTTAAGTGCTGGTGGAACCCAGCTAAATCGTTCGTTCGTATTTGAGACCACAAACAACTTTTGGTCTCAATACGTAATACGACATTTGTTTTCACCCCCCACCATTAATTTGTCTCTATATATACGACCACCAATACTTATTACAATCATTTTAGTTCAACATGTCTGCGACTCAACAACAACAACCCATCCAATGCCCTGTGGTAGATTCTACCACAGAGAATTGTTTGGAGTGGGAGCCGAACGATCCTAGATGGGATGAACTTTGGCGGTTCATCATCGAATACACAGAGGACAGCACCGCCACCCCCGCTGATGATGACGGGCCGTGCGACTCCACAACTCAATAAAAGAGTCGCATGTTTTACAACCAAACGGTCCTTTTCAGGACCACAAAATAATTTGATCGTAGTTTTAGTTGGTTATAATACTTTGTAACCAATATTTTATGTTTTTTTCATAAAAACATACAATATTGAGATACAAAGTATTAGAAGTTCTGGCGACAGAACCTTAACTTCATAAACCGAACCATGTTTTAGCATACTTGTAAATATTATCAGAAAATATTTACAACTATTGCTATTGCGTAGTTTTAGTGGATTATTCACTTTTTTTTTTTTATTACCTAATATTATGTGGGACAGGGCCTATATGAAATAACACACAAAAATAAATTTTCAAGTCATTTTTATTCTCATTATAAAATATAAAAAATTTGATCAAACACTTTTTTATTAACTACAATATATATATATATATCTATATATATATATATATATATATATATATATATATATATATATATATATATATTTACAAACTTAATACTATAAATTAAAAGCTAATATCTACAACTACCTAACACCTACTACATAATTTATTAAAGTCCTCTAATTGTCTTTTTAACCGCGCAGATTTCACCTTTTTTATCTCTAATTGTTTTTCAAGTTCTATAATGTCACTGTCACACTCGTCCACTTCTTTCACTAAGCGTTTTTTCATGGCATAAATGTCGGTCAATTTGGTCTTCTGAGAGTTGGTGAAGTCTTCGACCCACTCCGGTTGTGATGGCTCCGAATATATTAACGAAGAAGACGCGGTTTTATTTGGTGAAGACGATGACGACGACGACGACGACGAAGCAGCGGAAACTTCATCGCCTTCAAAACAACGCTTAAACCGCTTCTTCATGGGTTTCCGGCACCCCAATATCGGCGACAGTGGCGCTGGCGCTGGGGAAGACTTCACCTCCGACACTATTTCATTCTCTACGCTGGCCGGTGTTGGTGGCGTTGGTGGTGTTGGTCCATCGGGGCCTTCTATGACTTCCACTTCTACCGACAATGGCTCTTTTGGTGCTGTTTTTAGGAAGTCGGGTAATGGAACAGGGGTGGAGGGACGCTTAAAGTTAAACTTTTTCTTCTTCCCTTGTCCCACACCTTTAATCGCCGAATAAAATGTTTTTTTATCGGCGATTTCCGACTTCCGCATAGTCAAGAGCTTTTTCAGTTTCGAAGCTTTCGGAGAAGATTCCCTAGGCCGCGATGCTTTTCGCACAACCACATCACTAATCACATTTATCTTTGGCTCCTTCTCCTCCGTCCAGCATTCCAGGAATTGCGCTGCCGACTGAACTAACTCCTCGTCGCGACCGTCGTTGAGGGCTCGGTCTTCGGCATCTTCATGCTCCACGCCATTCCAGTTCTCGAACACCCCCGGACTTAACACTTCTAAACCACTCATGTTATCCAGCATGCCTTGCTGTGAACCGCAGCTCACGTCAAGAGCATCTAAAAGAGACCGTACACTAGACATTTTCGATATTCAAACTCACACAATTAACTTTTTCTTAGCACTGTACTGTTTGCTGTTCTGACGAACTGTGAAGAGCTCGAGCCAGCAAGTCTGCTTTTATGCCCATTTCCCCCACTACACCGCCTTTATTCCTTTTGTTCGATGCATTAAGTATAATATTTAAACTTGTCAGATGCAAGGCCAAGGCCAAGGCCGACGTAACCGGCAATACCAGGGTCGTTTTCAGGGCTGTAATTTTCATGGATTTTTTTTTTGTCCCTGTCAAGGTTATTTTAAAGAAGCATATAAATATAGTACTAAACTTGTTAGATGCGAGGCCAAGGCCAAGGTCAAAGTACCCGTCAATGTCAGGGTCGTTTTCGAGGTTGTAATTTTCAAGGATTTTTTTTGGTCCTGTCAAGGTTATTTTAAAAAGTAATACATAATTAGAGTACCGCGATTGAAAAGTACAACATATTCAAACATCATGTTGCCAACCGATGAACAACCTAGTGAAGCAGCCAAAACATACAGTCATATACCAAAAGCTTTTTATTTAACTTGTTATCATTGTAAAAGACTAGGTATCTGCTGGCGAAATGATCTTACGTACGACTTCAACTACATTGATCTTTTCAGGGTTAAATTTGTACAATGCGGCTTTTGTGGACTAGTTTACTACCAGTTCAAGGACATTAATGAACGTGCCATCCAGAGAAGAAATTGGGTCATAGAAGAAGCTTACCTGTACAGAAGAAATTAACATGTATTTTATTTCTTAATTTTTAATTTTTTTGTTTGTTATTTTTTTTATTTTTTTTTTAATAATAAAAAGTAAACTCAATCTTTTGTTATATTTTAATTTTTTTTTTCAATAAAACAATAGTAAAATGAATCTGTATGTGTATTTATTAAACATCACCTAAAATACGTTTTGCAATCCATATTTTTCTGCAGAGTCCGTTTATTAATGAAATAGAACCATATATTAGGGTGAAATCTAATGGTTTCAAATCAGTCTCACATAACAATGTCAGAAGTAAACACTATTGATAAGTTCGGTCGCAAAAGAAAATTTAAGGATTTTAACTTTATGCGAGGTCCTTCAGGAATAGGTTTTAAACTTACACCTAATGGAGATTACGACATGGGAAGCAAAAGATTGTGCTATTTAGCAGAACCTCTTGAAGGAGACGATGCGACCACACGAAATTATGTTGATAATAACCTTGCTCAGTGTGTACAAGATACGCAGAAAGCTTTACATGACTCAACAATTGTTATTAAAGATATATTCAGAAACCAACTTGAAGGTTACGTACGCAAGAAATTAATTGAAACCGGTCAAGAACTTAGAGGATACATTGATGATACTGTTATTGCAATATATGAACTTAGGCAAGACGAACTGCGTGATGAACTTAACTCTAGAATGTTGAAAATTGAAAAGACTATGGAGGATCTTGTCAGCAAACCTGTTTCACATTAAACATTTACTCGTAGACCTGTGCGTTTAATTTACTATTAGACAAATTTTTCAACAATAACTTTTACAGTTTGTTATTTGTCGACACTTCATTATATTTATAATTTTAAAATAAAGGTTCAATAAAAAAGCAATCAAGTAATGAATACATGTTTTTTATTTAAAAAAAAAAAAAAAAATTACAATACTATCGTTACATATTAATGTTGTATGTTTAATAGAAATAATAAAAACAATACAAATAATGAAATATGGATTTTCCAGATTACGTGCTGTCCTGACTTAGAAATGATTCCAACACGGTGACTAAATTTGCTAAGTTTTCTTCCGGGTCTGTTTTGTAAAAATCTATGTCTGCATGCCCCCAAGGTAGAGTTTTGGTTGAACTGGGAATTACATAACGTTTATCATCGCTATGTGACAATGCTACTTTATTTATTATGTTGGTATAAATGTTATGTAATTCACTTCTAAATGTCTTCATCTTTCTTAATATCAAACCACCCCGTTCAACAATTCTTTGGTAGTCTTCCTGATGAAGGTCTTTCTCGATAACACATTTTTTGATACCTTTGGCTTTTTTTAATTCATTATTAATGGACTTTACATAATAAGCCTTCGCGCCGGTACCATAAAAACTTATTATCGGATCACCAGGAAACTCGTCTTTCATTCTACCAACTACAGAATTACTTTTAATTATGTTGAAATTATTAATTTCGGGGTAATTTGATGTATCGAATTTTTCGGGGTTTTCTGATATAGTTTGATAAAAGTTTTCCGTATACACTTTTAATATAAGCGAGTCAGTATCGGTGTAAAGTAACGAAGCATCATCGCCAAACTTGGATTTAATAAAATTATAATAAAAATCGTATATTACAGTCTTTGATATATCTAATATGGAAAAACCGATATAAATTGGTTTATTGTACAATATTTTAACTTTATTCATATGTATAGCAACAAAGTTCTCGGTAAATATCGAGCTACTATTGAAATTGGGGCGGGATATTAGTGCTCTAGCTCCATTTCTGCCTACACTGTTCTCCCAATGTGTTACTAATTTTATATCCTTTCGATTTTCCACATTTTCCATAGTTTTACCAAATATCGCGTTATTTTTTAATTTAAAAGTGTCCTTCGCAAATTTTGTGGTGGCCTTGTTACGTAAATTGGTATTAAAATCAATATACGATTTTAGCCATTTTGATTGCTCAAACTGTAATACTCGATGGGTTTGCATTACCACTAAGCCGTTGGCGATGGCTTGTTTTAAAGTTCTATAGTGTACAATGTATTTTTTTTTATCTTGTAAATTAGGAATTAATTTCGGTAATTTAGCGTTTTCTGTTGGCGGTATGATATTTTCTACTAGAAATGGAAGATCAGAATGTGCATCATGCAACTCAGTCGGATAATGCACATCCACTTCCAAAACGTAGCCATGTAAACTATCATCACCAACAGCCATAATATTTAAATCCAGAATTTCGCGCTCGCTTAACCATCGAAAACCACCATATGGTAATGCTTGTGACATACTATGACCATATAGATTTGTAGCATCAAGGTATGTTATAAATGAAGAAGGTTTTGTTGGGTCATAGTCTGGTAAAAAAATATTATTAGCGATGTGCTTCCTTTCTGTACACTGGCTTATGCCGCCGCGTATACCTTTCTTAAAAAAATGTATCATGTCTATATCAGTTAAGAGCTCTAACTCTACCTTAGTCATACGTAGCATACAATCAAATGATAAACTTGGAACGGTATAGTAATGTGCTGGATCAAGTTTATCGAATTTTAAACAATTATTCCGAAATTGCTCAAAAACATCACACAATAGCAACACATCTGATTTTAAATACACGTCCGAATAGTCCCCCAAAGTTTTACACCCAAACAAGCGCCATACTTCTTTTGCTCTTCTATAGCTTTGATCGCTAATATGTTCTTCCCGTAAATTATCATAAAATTCATCTTTACTTGGAAGACATGTATTTTCCATTTTTTCTATAGTGTCAATAAAGCTATAGGGAAAAACACCCTTTTGACGCATCAAATTAAATTGGTTGATATTTGAAAAATGTTTCCGCGTTTCAATAAAATCGTCGTCGTTTAAACCGCTGCCTAAATTTTCCAAAGACGTTGACAGAAATTTAAAACTATCAATAAATCGCAACTTTAAATATTTCCTCTTGACTTTTCCACATTTACTATCAAAATAATCGTGCACATAAATGCTTTTGGTAAATGATATGTACTTTTCCTTACTTTGAGCCAAAACACCAATTTTATCCCCATATTTACATAACTCTTTTATAAATAAATGGCTGTCGTAGCCGCTTAAGTTATGAAATATGATAGGGATAAAAGAGGGTAATTTATAATTTAAATTACAAACGGAATGTGCAGCACCAAATCTTTTTGCACCAGTTATGTGACAGTGGTCTCGTACTTTAATCTCACCCTCTTCAAAAGGGCCTTCACATATACCACATATTTTAGCATCATTAAACTCCCTTTTTTCTTCAAGCGTTAACGGTTTCATAGGCTTAATGTCTTTTAAATATGTGTTGTATAGAGCCCTTAAATCACACTCGATACGATCCACAAAGACTTGAGCTGCATTATTCCCCCGAAATAGCTCAAATTTCGAAAGTGAGTCGTCAAAAGAGCATTTAATTAAATAAGCAAAAGAATATGGTTCATGTTTAAAACTTTTTACAGTGTAAGAATTTTGTGGGTTTGGTTGTACCGTTTCAACGGGTTTTAAAACAGATTCGAAATCTGCATAAACCACGAATGGAACGCGCATTTGCTTTTCTATACCCTCGAATTTTAAAATATTTTCCGGCACACTCTTTCCAAATTTATCGATTTTTAAATCCACTGAGGGTGTTTGCGTGAAAATGTGGTTACAATCGTAGCTTTGATGTAAAGTTAAAGCTGACGGTGTACTAAAATAAATGAGGCAACCATCACAGAAATATATTTTATGTTGTTGACAACTAATTTGACTTGAAACTAAACGTGATAAATCCCGAATCCAACAATAATGACTCTTTGAACAAGTCGTATCACAAAAATGTTCACCGCCATCTTTACTACTACAGTCTTTTGTAATTAACAATAAATTTACATGCCTATCCAACTTTTTTGACGCATACCTCAGTGGACCAATAACTTCATGTATTACTTCATTATTTTCATATTTAGATTCCAGACCGTATACGTTAATTGATATGTTGTTCATTTCCTCAAATTTTTTAATGTCACGTAATTTTACTGGAAAATCCATACCTGTTACATTTAGCACTCTAGAAAAATGGGGGTAGGATGTCTTCTGTGAAGTCTCTGCTGTTGGAGGAAACAATGCTGATGTTACAGCCCACGCAAAGCAAAATTCGTCCTGGTTAATCACATTGACGACAGCTCCTTTCTTTTCAATAGAACACGGCAACTTGATGTATGATGAGCCACCCATAGGCATATACTTGTTGATACCAACTTCCAAGTATAAAATTCGCACAAGAGCCCATCCTATAACAAGAAAAATAATATATAAAAATCAGTTTAATATATCAGGTTTTGATTTTTCCATACCTGAATCTTTCTCCTGGAACTCTGTCGCCTGCGTTTTTATTAATTCGGTGAAAGAATGGTAAACGGCATCCAAATCACTTTCTACACTAATTATTTGATTAGCAGTGTTGAAGGATTTTTCACTGAATATTTCTTGTGATGGAAGCATGTACTCGCCAACAGCTGTCATGTTAACTTTTAAATCATGGTGCACACGCAATAAATTATTAACAAGTTCCACCACCTTGGATTTAATGTCTGCAAAGAACATTACGTAATCGGAATGCTCCATATCACTGCTAACCCGATAGGTTGCAATTCTCCTTTTGAAGGCACATTGAACGAGTTGCACACCATGACATACCGGCAAACATGAATTATTTTTATGTTGTTGTGTTCGTTTATGCACCGACATATGATTTATTGGAACATCTACATTACATGTAGCGCAATTAATTAGCGGAATCGTCGATGTATACTCTTCAATTCGGAGCCGTTTTCCTCCAGGCACTTCATTAAATCTCGCCGCACACGATTCTCTTTGATGACGTCTCATATTATAAATATTAGTAAACTTAGAACCGCAATTTTCACAAACATATGCCATGATTTGTCAAATATTAACACATGTACTACCTATACAAGTCAGAGCCAACTGATGAATGAAACTGCCCCATACCTTATATAAAACCATTCAAGGTCACCCCCAACCACGTAACATATCTTCAAGGTCACACACCCAAGATGACCTTCAACAAAGTCAAGGTCGTCTCGACCAAGGTCAAGGTCAAGGTCACACACAACCTTGAACACAAGGCCAAGGCCAAAGCACACGTGCACTTTCAAGGTCAATGACAAGGACATGTGGGCGGGGCCAAAGAGAGGTGAAGCAAGGTCAAGGTCGAGGAGTGGGGGGATCGAGCGAATCGGGTTATGTTCACTACTCTAGACCTATTTCATGTGTATTGTTCTATACTTAAGTCTCACCGTTTTGGACATTTTAAATTTTGATGTCAAACATTACGTTGGCTGACCAAAACTTAAGTATAAATTTTTCCTATAAGAAAGTCTTTATTATTTAATTTGGGCTAGTTCTCTTGTAGACTTTAGTAGTCTTTTTATATTTTCAAATTTATTAGTAAAGAGTGGTCAAAAAAGATTAATAAAAATCATATTTAAAAAATCGTCAAAATTCAGTTTTATCAAATAAAAAACACCTACTTTTATAATTTTATCATATTAAGCATTAAAAATAAGTGTAACTTTGTATAGGGTTGTCTATTCTAAAAATTTATAGTTTGGAAAATATTGGCAATTCAATATTCTTCTATTGTTAAAATGCTATACGGCTTTTAAGTTTTGTTATTAGTTGGCCATGACGGCGAGGCGTGATGAAAAATAAAACAACCTGTACCTTATCCACGTTAGTATACTATCAAATTTCCAAATTCTTTCTAATTATAGTTTTCCCACAATCGATTGATAAATTTCCCGGAGAATCAGCCTGCATATTGAAAATAAATATAATATAATGAAGTAAATTAATTTGTTGTCTTTTTTTGCTTGTATTCGCTGAGATCGGTTTCACGTTTTAGGTGACATATTGCAACCTAACGTCTTGTAAGGTTGGACAAATTCTTTAACTAGATCTTTGTAGTTGGATTTCTTGTTACCTACATACATTTTTGAATGCCATTCACGTCCTATTTTCTTTTCTCGAAATTGCAGTCTCAAAATTTTCGTGTTTAAAATGTTTTCGTATTTGCGGCTCAAAGAAGATTCCTTCTTTAAGCTACGTGCGAATTTCCGTCTTAAAGAAAAGCATTTCCTTCTCTATTTAAGGCTTTGACAAAATTTTTTATAAACCCTAGTTTTATGTACAGAGGAGGTAAGTAAATTTTCTTCTGCTCTATTAGTGGTTCATTAAGGACGTTTTTAAGACCGGCCACATGGGCAGAAATATGAAATTGCTACAATAGAGAATCACAAAATGGAAACAAAGCACAAACTATAACAATTCAAAAACTACCAATTATTTAACAAACAAGAAACTTTCCTAATATACAAAATACAGAACCAAATATTACAAAAATTACAAGAAAAAACAAACTACCATCTATTAAATGGAAAACTTAGTTTTACACATTTACAAAAATCAAAACAGACTTTATTGCATAGCTAAAGGATTCAAGGTTAAATTTACCAAAACGAATATTATACTATAAGCAGAACATCCTAAGAGTATACAATATCTCAAAATTATTAAAGCAAAAAATATTGATTTTTTTTGCATATTCGGTCATGGTCAATTTTGCGCTTAAGCTCACAATGGCTGATTTATTTGGTTTAACCTTATTTTGCAAATATTGTCGTTATAGGCAACATAGTATCATTTTATTTAATTATTTTCCAGGGATTCTTTGAAGACAAGCATTTCCTTTAGTTCTGTTCCGAGTAATTTCACTTGCCATTATTTTGTCCTACTTTGATATTTCACTACACTGTGCTTAGGTAATTTCTTATCAATATCAAATTTACTGCTACTTTTTTTTGTATTCAGATAGATCAGAAAATTTCAATTGATGTATTAATACATATTTCATGAATTTAAAAATAACTACTGGGATACTTATTAGTTTTACTATTTTTGTTTTGACTGGAAAATGCTAATGATTAACGAATTGGCTTAACTAACAAAGGCATTTTAGCCGACTGTTGTTACCCGGTGTCTTTCTTTTTGACCTGTCATTTCTTTCACACGTGGTAATTGAACGTGCCTAACGGAAGTCGATTAGTGCGCAAGCAGGGCCATGCTTATAAATGGAGGCCGTTTTGCCTTGATTTTTCACTTTTTTCTGGTTTGATTCGGCCGAAGTAGCTGCAAACTTCCACCTCAATTTTTAGTTGCCAAATTTTTGGGATTCTGAGATGGAAAATCGAAAATTATCCCGGTAACTTTGTTAAATTTTGGTGTACCGTATCATTGGTCAGTTATGTTTTTTTTACCACGATAAACCTGGAGATAGGGATTTTGGGTAGTTTGCACGGGTCAATGAAGGAATCAGTCTGACCCCAGAAGATCGGGTAAGGAACTTTAAAATATTTATTGTTAAAACGAACTTGCATAGTTTTTTTTTTAATTTATTAAAAGATTTCAGCTCAAAATTGATTATTACGAGTATAATTAAACTTATTTTAAAACCACTTTAGAATATTATTATGATATATTTTGGGATTTTAAGGCCGATTATTTCTTTTTTTTTTTTGTGATAAATATATAGCTCTTGAATTTTGAAATTTGTAAGTTTACGGTTTTTTTTTGATATCTGCTACCTTGCAGTGCCTTTTTTCTCTTTGTTACCAGTAAGTTTTAAGAGTGCTTTTATTACCAATTTTAGTTTGCACTATATTTTGCTATGTTTTGCCTCCTGGATATATCACGATGTTTCCAATTTTCAGTTAAATTAATTTATTATTAGTAATATTGAAGTATTTCGTATTGTATGCAATCTTAGGGCCTCATTCTGGGTTTATTATTGACAAATTTAAAGTTTTTTTTTGCATCGTGTTATGTTCATGACCGCACTATTTCAGTTTGATTCCAGCAATCTTTCTTTTTTTGGATGGTTGACCGCAATGCTTTAATTGGCGATTGATTAACTTGTTTTACATATAAGTAGTTTTTTTTTATTGTAATGACCCTGTTGTTGAACTTTTGCTGGATTATTTTGTGTAAATAACTGGAGTCATACTGGAATTTTTACTTATGCATTTTTACCACATTATTACCTCCTATTACTTGAACTCAATAGTTATAGCAAGCGATTACTCTAAATGATTTGTTTCAATATTTCTGGTGCCATTAATTTGTAGTTTACCTTTAATAATTTTTTCTCTTTTCTTTGATTATGGTGTGTATCTGAAAATTTAGGTGTAATTTCTTGACATTTTGATGATAGATGATTTATTCGCTTGCTCTCTCTATCAAATCTGTTATAAGGATAACACGAACTAGGCAATGCTATTTTTATTTTAGGGTCCACCCTTAGGGATATAAACAAGTCCACCCTTTGGGTACAAACAAGTCCACCCCTACTCTACGGCATAGTGGGGAGGGGGCTAGCTTGGCACTTTGCTTGCTGGTGCCGCCTCTAACTTTCAGCTCTGCTCTGCTCCTACGAGTTAATCTTTACGCGCATTTTACATTAAATACCAGTGTAGCAATTCTATCAAAAGCACTCGCCAGATATTTAAACTATGCTGACAAAAACCTAACACCTCATTCTCTCAAAGATAAGAAAAATAAATGTGCAAACCACAAAGGAAATCATAGGGCAAATAGCAAAGATTATATGTGTACAGCAATAAAATAACTAAAATACAAAAAAAAACGGCAATAAAGAACTTGATTAATATGCTATATAGATGCTCCATTACCAATTAAAACCTTTAGATGGCCAGGATAAATGGTCCCGAAGAAATTCAGAAAAAGCAGTTTTGACATAGATCATACAGAAAAAGAATTCTCACTCCTTGAAAATACAGAAAATGAAGTCCAAGCGCAAAGAAGCCGAGAAAGAAGACCAGAAGATCTGAATAAAAACTGCAAAGCCCAAGCTATGAGGATAGTGGGGAATGCTATGCGTGGGCTTAAACAGACAACAAGTTAACGGAGATTTTTCCAAAACAAATTACAAATCGTGAAGATCAAACAGAAAAACAATGATGTTTTTTGAAATCATTACTAAGAAAATTGATAATTACTGTTTCTAAATCAACATAACTAAATAATTCTGTAAAATAATAAAAAATTCCTCTTTGATAACAAATGCAATATGCTCTAATAGCATGCCGTTGCTATAATCGTAGCTGCAAAAATCAAATGGTTATTTTCATAAATTTTTTCCTCAGAAATTAAAATTAAAACAATTAATAGCAGAGTGCAAGTAAACGTCTAAAACGCTGTCTAAGTTCCTTATCACGCAAAAAAAATAGGCGGGCGAAGGTTACGCCGTGATTCTTATCACGTTACACCTACTTGAAACTTTGCTATTTTCATCCTGCTATTCTAGGCAGATTACGGCCATATTGGCAGAAGGGTGTTCCAAAAGTCTTGGATATTAGGGGTTATGGAAAGAAACTTTAAACACTAAAGTTGTAGGAAATCAAATGGCATACCTCAGGGTGACTTTGAAATTGACATAGAGATTAGCCTTCAAGGTCATTCCAATATCAAGTCAATATTTTTTAATAAGAACCCTCGCGGGAAAAATTTCCTATCCAGCGGTATACATAACATAGGACTCAAATGTTATTTAAAGGTTATATTGTGGATATCCTTTTTTCCGCAAATCAACATAAAATCAGCCACTAATTCGAAAAAAGGACTATGGAGAAAAAGTTTGATTACCAAGGATTTAGGAAATCAGATGGCAAATCTCATGGTGATTTTAAGGTTGACCTTGAGATTGACCATTAAGGTTAATTGAAGTTCAAGACTGTTGTTAGTCTTGTTCTCCATGGCTGGACCACAGATTTTGACTTCACTGACTAGATCATAGCTCTTGCCTTGACTGCCCTTCAAATGACTTTGAAGATTAATATTCAGGTCAGCCTCAAGTTCACCATGAAATGTGCCGTTTGATTTCCTACAGGTTTTTAGGACACACTTTATATATTTCAATAGAGGTATTTTCAAATGGAAATGGAATGATCCCGCACCTACGTGATCCGGCTTTGATTCCTGAAATTTTTTTAATTGTTCTATGACGTACATATTAGTCAAATGATAAAACTGTTTGTCCTGAAAGCTTTCCTATTAAAAATTATTTCAAAATATTTCGTTACCAATACCCATGATGGTAAGGTCATAAAACTATGAAAAGAAAAAGAAAATATTACATATTTAGAAAACTTTACCTGGAAAAGGTACTTTCCATACTGGAGTTGGCGTTGTGGCAAAACTTACGATGACCGGTGAAGTTTCCCATTTATGCCAAGTTTGAATAATTAAATAAATGCCAAAATAGAGGGATACACAAAACAGCGCCAACCACCATAACCTAAAACACCAGTTTTGTTAAAAAGCGCAAATTTAGATTTTTTTAATATAATTTTTCTCCTAATTTACTTATTTTTGTCCTCTTTTTTTTAAATTAAACCCATAATTGTAGTTCTCAGGGTTGTTATCCTTCGAGTAGATACTACTGCAACCTACTGCAACCACTCTTGCAATATCCACATATGGGTTATGTCATTGCTGACCACCTAATTGTTATCTGTGTTTACATTAGCCTTAGGCATAAAACCGACCCATCTTGAATTTAAGAACACTCTTAATTTTGTCCTTTTATAGTTAAGTTGTTATTTTATTAGTTTGTAATTTAAAAATAAAGTTTTAGGTGTTAAACACATAATTGGCGCAGTCTTAGTGGATCTTAAAAGACCAGTGGAAGCTAACTTCGGAAGCTGCATTATGCTCGATTTCTAAAAGAGAGTCCTGGCCATTGGTATTAACCATTGGTCTAAGAGAAGCCATGTACCATCCACAACTGGAATTGGAAGAAAAATCAGCTTTACATCGTCATAAATGACTTTTCCTTTCCTAACCATACAACTTTTGAAAAATTGGTATAACGAAGTGCAAAGTAATCTTATTTGATTGTTATATTTATTGCTTTTCCAATTTCATTTCGTATTATCTTTTACTTTTAAATCTTTCTTTTTATGAGCATTCATTTAGGAACACTAGAAGATATCATATCTAGATTTACTAATATAAAATTATGAACTGAAAACGAAAATATGACTTCTGAACGCGGTGCTAAACAAATTGCACAAACTCTTAAGCCATTCTCCGGCAAATCAGAACATTTAACAACTAACGATGATTCTCTGAAAGAACTTGTAATAGCTTCTATTTGTTCTAAAATTATCGATGATGCAGGTGATAATTTACTTTGTCATCCAGAATTGAAAACATGGCCTTTAATTAAAGTAGAATTAAGACAGTTTTTGGAGACAAAATAAACCAACACACCTTATCACAGCAATTTGATTTATAAACAAAATACAAAAACTAATACGCTCTTGAATTCCTCGACAGAATAAAAATATTAAAAAATAGAATAAACTTAAAAATTAATAACGAACCTCCGATTCAGTCGACAAAAGCCGCTCTAATTGAACAAAACGATGGAACTGTACTACTTGCTAACATTAGTAGCGAGCTTATGACTATATTACTTATTAACAAAAATGACAATTTATACGACATTTACAACACCATTTTAAATCATAGTCTAATTGAACAACAATTAAATGCTCGCTACCAAATGTTAAAGAATAATAATAACATAACTCAAATATTTTCACAGAAATCGACTGCTCGTATATCTAGTAACACCCATACATCCAATTTTATGCCGCCCATACATCCGAATATTCCAATTAATTCAAAGCCAGTTTTTCCTAGTCGGTCCATCAATATTCAGTCACAACCTGATCAAAATAGATTTTTCACAAATCAACAAGTCTTCGGGACCGGAAAATGTATTTCAGGAAAACAACCCAACACCCGACTAGATCAACCGAAGCCAATGTCCAATGTTAGCATAATACCTAAATCAAAATTTCAAAGACCTCCATCACAATAACATTTTAATTTTCCCCAACAACTCGTTGATAGACAAAACTTTTAGCGAAATAATTATCATACTAATCCTTTAGTGTTTATTGAAATAATCCGTCTTGAAGACAATTATCATAATGAAACAAACGAAGACATGCAAAACCCAAATTCCAATTATGGATACTCCGACTATGAAAACCCAGAAGTGTACCCATATTATCCAAGTGAATAGTTACCAGTAATTTATACGGAACATGAAGAATATACTAGTGGTAATAATACAAACGAAAATTTTCCAGAAGAAGCCTCATCAATACACAGTCCATCCTATATCTAAATTCCTTTCAAATTAATATGAAACTATTAATTGACACTGGTGGCCACACTTTTCTTATAAGACCAATCTTAGTAAAACAGCGTTTCCCAGGGCAAATATACGACTCCAAAGATAAAATAATAATGGACAAATCAATACCCAATATAAAATTAAAACCCCTCTTCTATAACAATTCATTATTAATAACGAACTGGAATTAATCCTTTTTAACTTCCACGATTATTGCACAAATTATGTTCCATAATATGGTTTGATATTTACGAAGATATGGTTTAAAAACAACGTAAGAAAATTGTCTATTTTTGATATTTTTTTTAGTTAATTTCACCTTCTTAATCTGGTGCATAGGTCAATCATAATCCCTGGCCTCATTCCTAAATATTTATTTAGAAAGTAGAACCACCTCTCGGTACAGCGACATCCTTATCTAGTTTTACTGGACCACTAAGTTAAATTTATGTATTAATTTTGAAAAGAGAAAACTATTGCAAACCTGAGTTAAAGTTGAGGTAACATTTAAAAAAATGTATCAAGTAAGTATAAGATATAATACTTCAATTCTTTAACAATATTACCTCTCAAAAATACTTCTTTCTCGTTCACCAATGTACCTTAAACCCTGAATACTAGTATAATTTAAATACTCCACAAAATAATCGTAGAGGTTTCTTCTAAAGCCAGGAAACCGGGCCTCTAGCTTTTTGTGAATCTCGGTGCCTTTTGCAATTTTTTTATCTGTGTTACCATTTTCTGGGTTATCTCCTTTTTCTGCTTCAGGGTCTTCAACTGCCTTCTGTGGTAAGCGATTCATTTCAAAACTGCAAAAATGTTTAACATTTAAATTTTATATACGGTGATCTATTAATATCTACAACTATACGTACAATAGCGTGTCTCAATTTAAATAAAATTTTTATAAAAAAATTGAACCGACTTCTAAAAGTGCGCTAAAAAGTGAAAAATAACCATAAATTTTTATATGAAATTGAACTTTTTGAAGTCGGCGCCAAACTAATACCTGACAAAATGTGATTTGCATAAACAGATTAAAAATACTTTATTTGTAATTGCTTTCTTACCATAATTTGTATATATTAGTAATTATTTATTTCATTTACAAATAATTTGGCGCCGACTTCAAAAAGTTCAATTTCATATAAAAATTTATGGTTATTTTTCACTTTTTAGCGCACTTTTAGAAGTCGGTTCAATTTTTTTATAAAAATTTTATTTTTCTATTTTTAGTTTTAGAATTCATTATGATATTCATAAATTATTTGAATTAAGTACTAATCGAGATTAGTGTACCTCGCAATGACTCCAAAGTGGCAAAAAAGTACCCATCTTATCCAAAGTTATAAATCACCCTAAAATGAACCACTAAAAATTCTTTAGTTCTTAGAGTTTTCCAAATACCAATCAAATTGGGTCAAACGAATATTTAGTCTGTCATAGAAAATCCACTATCTTAAATTTCAAATTAATTTTAGATTGGTAATTTAGGCCCCAAAACCTTTCAATATCGATATTTAAAGAAAATAAATTAATTTTTTATCCACCATATTGGGTACGCCATATTGAATTTTTTTTAAATAATTTTAGATTCGTCATGTGTGACCCCGAAAACTCTCCCGTACCAATTTTGGTGAAAATCGAACAAAATTGATTTTTTGTCCTCCATATTGAATCCACCATATTGAATTTTTTAAAAATAATTTCAGATTCTTTATGTGAGGCCCCGAGAACTTCCCCATACCAATTTTGGAGAAAATCGGACAAATTTGATTTTTTTGTCGGCCATATTGGATCCGCCATATTGAATTTTTTTTAAATTATTTTAGATTCGTCATATGCGATCCCGTAAACTCCCCCTTACCAATTTTGGTAAAAATCGGACAAAATTGATTTTTTGATCCGCCATATTGAATTTTTTAAAAATAATATCAGATTCGTTATGTGCAACCTCAAAAACTCCCCCATACCAATTTTGGAGAAAATCGGACTAAATTAAATTTTTTTGTCCGCCATGTTGGATCCGCCATTTTTAATTTTTTTAAAATAATTTCAGATTCGTTGGGTACAACCCCGAAGATTCCTCCATACCAATTTTGGAGAAAATCGGACAAAATTAATTTTTTTGGCCGCCATATTGTAAGCGCCATCTTGGATTTTACTGCACCAATTTCATCTAAAAAAATATGGGACCACCGCAGCAACTTCCTTTACATAACGTAAAAAATTTCATTCAAATCGGTGCAGCCGTTCCGGAGTAATCGGTGTACATACATAAAAAAAAAAAATACATAGTCGACGAATTGAGAACCTCCTTCTTATAGAAGTCGGTTAAAAAAAAATACTTTGGCATTAAAATGAAGTTCAAGGTCGCTATTAAGGTGTCCATCAAAATCACCACGAAATATCTTTTTTATTTACTATGGCTTTTGTGATTACATTACATTTTACATTATCATTCTTAGATTTAAAATTTTTTGGTTATTCGTTGACTCGTTGGATTTTAGCACTCCCCTTAGTCTCTTAAAAATGCATTTTCTAGCCTAGTTTGTGCCCACGAAAATTTATTACAAAGAGATTAAAAGCTTTTAAAGAAAATTCCCTTTACGTCGTACATGGTCTTTTAATTTTTTATAAAAAATTATATCTTTGAAAATAGAATTGTGAAAGTCCTGTGATACTAGAATTATATGATATACGATTTAGTCTATGGACACTGAAAAATATTCTACATCTTTTAAAACAAAACTACAGACACCTCGACTTTAAAAGGTCTAAACTGGATACAGAATAGTTGAAATATTGAACGTTTCAATTATATTTAAAACTAGCTTTTGCCCACTACTTCATCCGCGTGAAACTTGTAAAATAAAAGTTTTTTGAGTTATGGAAGTTCTCAAATTTTTAAAATCAAATCCTGTCCAATTAACTTTATGTGCACCCATCATGAAAATTAGCTTAATTGCTATTAATATAAAATAAGTGGATATCTGGCATGCTTTACTAATTCTGGTAGGCTGAAATCCGTGTTATTATTTCGTAATATGTCCAATATTGTGAAAACTGAATCATTTATAGGAACATTTGTATACAAGGATTCTACATCAAAACCAAATTTTGTTAGAAGAAACGACATTCATAAAATGCTTAACTGATAAAAAAAAAACAATCCAAAATAAACCGCTACTACGTTAAAATATGATGGAGGAATATTACATTATGGAGAGACATTGGTCATATAGTGAGAATTGAAGAAAATTTGGATCAGGAAAAATAGAAAAATATAATTGAAAACCGTTCAGTAAAAAAATGATTTCAAGAAAACTTATTACATTTATAAATGGGCTACCATACAATCATGACCTAAACTCCATAGAAAACTTTTGAGGTGACTTCAAAAGAGGATAAAAGGCAAAAAAATTATCAAAAAAAAAAAGAATTTATATTAAGTTGCCCAGCACAAAAAAAAAACTCAATACCCTTAGGGCGGTGTCAACATTTAGTTGAGTCAGTGAGAACAAATGGTATCTAACGTAATATTAGACTTTGCGTTATATATTAACTAATATATTTACGTTTAAAAGCGATTCTATATACCATATTATTTTTGGTTATACAGAGTGATACGGAAAAGTAGAAGAGCAAAAAAAGTGTAATTTTTTAAAATGAGGCGCTATATATATATATATATATATATATATATATATATATATATATATATATATATATATATATATATATATATATATATATATATATATATATATATATATATATATACATATATATATGTTATATCGTAGATTTTCATGGATGGTAGAATGAATAGTTTGGTTATTCCGGGTTTCAATCCTTTCGTTTAAAAATCAAAAATGTCAGAAATTCTCGAAGACGCCTCTTACAAACAAACCAACAAAGATCTAACGACGTACCTTGAAAAAACTACGAAAGCCAAGATTAAAGTCTCAAAACTAGACCCAGAAATTGAAAAATCTATAATACCAAGAGAAAAATCAAGCAGATGTCCAAAACTGTATGGCTTACCAAAAATACACAAAACAAATGCACCACTCAGACCAATAGTGAGCGCCGTGGGATCTCCTACACAAAAACTGGAAAAATATCTCGCAAGTATCATGCAACCAAGAGTCGAAGTGGCTGATTCCTTCGTGAAAAACTCCGAGCATCTGACTAAAATGATCAAAAACATTCACCTCGAAGAAAATGACATCTTAGCAAGCCTCGACATAAAATCGCTATATCCAAGCATACCACTGGTGGAGACTTTGGACAAAATCCACGCCATGAACGAGGATTTTCCACCCTACACAATTGAACTTGCAGAACACTGCCTAAAGAACACATACTTCATGTTCAATAACCAAATATACAAACAACTAGATGACGCACCTATGGGGTCCTCACTTTCACCAGGTATAGCCAACCTTTCTATGGTATATTTTGAACAAGAGGCACTGCAAAAAGCATTCTTAAAACCGAAATTTTGGAAACGGTATGTGGATGATATTTTTATAATATGGCCACATGGAAAAGAACACCTGGACGATTTCCTCATATATCTGAACAATATCCACCACAGAATCCAATTCACGCTAGAAATCGAACAAGAAAAGAAACTTTCTTTTTTGGACCTGCTATTAACTAGGAAACTCAACAACACCTTGGGCTTCAGCGTATATCGGAAACCCACACATACTGACCGATATCTCAATGCAGCGTCACATCATCATCCCTCTCAAAAGCAGGCAGTAGTCAACACATTAGTATCAAGGTCTCTCCGCCTAACAGAACTTGACACAAAACAAGACGAAATAACACACATTTCAACAGCTCTACAACGGAATGGTTTCTCACAAGCAGATATAAAGAAAGCCATAAAAAGAGAAGAGGATACTACAACAAAGACCAAAGACCAAGATCGAACAAGAAACAAAGCCATAATACCATACATAAAAGGAATAACAGACAGAATCGGAAGAATCTTAAGAAAACACAACATACAGCCCATATTTAAACCACAAAAAACAATAGCCAACATCCTGGGAAATCCCAAAGACAAGACCAACCTTGAAAATTATGGCGTTTACAGCATTCTGTGTGCAGATTGTCATCAAACTTATATAGGACAAACAAACAGGCGCATATCAGCAAGAATCGAAGAACATAAAAATAGCCTCAAAAACAAACAGACAACCTCAGCCCTATTTCAACATCACCAAACAACCGGACATACCATCTACTTCGAAAAAACAAAAGAAATAGCACCAGTAGAGAACTACAAGGTACGCGCCATGAGAGAGGCCCTAGAAATTGAAAAAGCGGGACAGTTAAATAAACGAGACGATGCTATAAATTTTTCATCTACATGGAAAACATTAATAAAAAATCAAGAAAGAAAACAACAAAAATCAACTAGTAGACGAGAGACCTGCATACAAGAAAAAAAAATATATCGCACTCGAGAGAGGGGAGGAGCCTGCGAAGCCGCCCATCCAATCAGGAAGCGAGCCAGCTAAACAAAACTCGAAATTCTTCAGAGGCCACCATCAGTTCTCAGCGAGTAACGAGACGAACCGCACTTGAAAATGCCAAATGAGATTTTGACGAAACGTCGTGAAAACGATTTTTTGAACGAAAAATGCGACCCCTATCCTTTGGGCAGCGCGTTTCGTGTACTCGATTTTACATATTTCTGTTTTAATTCACCGTCGCGCCACCATATGACGGTTCTTTTACAAACTTTGTTAATCTGTGTGGTTCTTGTACTATCAAGTGGACCATCGAGATGTCGCCTTTGTCGTCTTGTTTGCTGTTTTTTAATTTTAAATTCAGCTTTATACGATGCAAAGGCAAGATAATGGTTTGTGCCGAATGCGGTGGTCTGACGAGTCCCATATTAGGACGAAACAGCGCTGTCATCATCTGTCGAACCCGGAGTTTTTCCATATTTTGGAGTGCTCCGCACTTTTTAACACGAGAATCATGTAGATGGACAAATTTTCACGTCCGCTTCGCCAATATTATATTCTATTTTATTTTAAATTACACGGACCAAAACTTATCTACTTATTTATATATATATATATATATATATATATATATATATATATATATATACATATTTAGTCCCCCACAAAATTTTCTTAGTTTTGCATTTTTTTGCGACGGGACCAAATTACGTGTTTTTTCTAAACACAGCATTATAGAATTTGTAACATTTTCCAACTAATATCGATAAGAATAAAAACACATGTAACTGTTATTGATAAAGGTTAAAGAAATTGTCTAAACCCATAAAATACCACTACGCAACAAACTTTAGTTTATTTGTTCTATCTTGTACGAAAGGTGAATTTTTTTTTTATTAATTTCGAGACCCTGAACACAAAAATTATGATGAAATTAAAAATTTAGTTACAGTTTTCAAAAACAAGATTTTTTTATACCTGTAGAGACACTAAATGACCTGTCTTTTTGCTTTTCTTTTGTGAATTGTGTCTGGCGTATCTCCAACAAGAGGCCAAAAATAGTCGGCAAGCATGGACGCATTCCACTTTCCCTAGAACCTTTTTTCCATTGTTGCTATATCCTGATGGAAGCGTTTGTCAAACTCATCACTTACAGATCCCCAACTGTCAGGAAAAAAGTCCAGATGTGAGTGTAGGAAATGGATCTTTAGACACATATTGCAACCCATTTTTTGATATGATTGCAGCATATTTTCAACAAAAGTAACGTAATTATCAGCTTTTTTATTTCCGAAGAAATTAGTGACCATGAGGCGAAAGTCATTCCAAGCATTTTTTTCAATATCTGATAGAGTGCTGTCAAAATATTTGTCTTTCAGAACATTTCGAATCTGTGGCCCAACAAAAATACATCCTTAAATTTTTGTTTCATTTGCAGTGGTGGCAACAAAATCTTTTTGGGATTAGCCAATAGCATATGTTGTACATTCTTTCCACCTGGCTCTAATGATTGTCGAACGAACCAGTCTTTCTCTTGTAATGAAGTGTCTTTGCCCGACTGTCCCATTCACACAAAAAACAGCCAAACTTTGTGTAGCCTAGCTGCAATTGTTGTAAAAGTGCAATCACCTTTAAGTCGCTATAGATCTGCTACTGATGCTCATCGTATTTTATACTTGTCAATAAGCACTTGATATTGTCGTATGACTCTGGCATGTGAACTGCATATCCAACAGGACTAGACGGTAAAATATTTCCGATATCCAATAATACTGCTTTTAAACTCAATATTGAACTGTCTATTAACAATCTCCACTCCTCTGGCTTGTAGTTTATATTTAAAGCCGCCAATAAACCGCTAATGTTATTGCAGAAAACCAAATTATTTGCCATGTTAAGTAATGCTAGGTTTTTATGACGTATATGGAAAAACATACTGAAACATCGTCTTCTAATAAATTGCACTGCTGCAGTCTTAATCCTAGTAACTCTGCTTTACTTTTTAGAAGTTCTAAATATGGCATATCTTCTTGAGAAATCGTTGTATTGTTTTTATCTGATTCGTAAGTGAAAGTTTTTTTTTTTATTAGGAAGTTTGTCACTATGAGGCACAGATCTCTTGGCAGATGGTATATTTGGATAGTTGATGACCTACCTTTTCTTCTTAGGTATACCTGTGTCTTGCCCAACATGACGTGTGAAGCAGAAATATCAAACCATTAACATGATTTGCAGGCTCTCTCCAGATGGTTGGGACAGCAAACCGCATAGATCGTTTTTTACTATATAATCATTTCCTCAGATTTAAAGCGCATGCATTACAGCAGATATGTGGCACCCACTGTTTGTCTTAATCCTTAATATTGCAACCGAAATAAAGCTGATATACCTTTTTTATCAATGGGGTAATACACCGCTTCTGAGACCCAAAAGTCACCACAACACAAACATAACAGTAGTGATCTGGGTTGTTTACACACACCTCTTATAATCTCAATTATTCGATCCGACTCACTAACTTCTACATTTTTAGAAAAAAAAAAGTCTTTTCTGTTCAATGCCATAATATGCGCAATAGTGGCATTTGTCATTTGTTTGTATATAGAGGCTGTTCAGCACAAAGGAAACATAAAAGTCGATTTACATGGGTTTAAATGGCTATCTCCCTTATTTTAAGCCTTGGAGGGTTGTAACTTCGAATTTGGGGGGTCATACGTGGAGATTTCCCATGGCGTTTTGCCAAATTGTGCTAAATTTCCGTAACTTGTGAAAACACATATTTGGCAACCTCGAACCCCTCTATTGTTATAGCAATACAAATATACCACGTGCATTCTTGCAGTTATGTTGTTAATATGTAGCAGGACATGACATCACGTATCTCTAAAACTTGAACCAATATTAAAAAGATAACTTTAGTTTCGGAAAATGGTAAAATTTAGTCGATTTTATTTTGGATACATTTTCTCTCTTGTCCAGTGTAATTAATATTTTATACAGGATGCGTTTTGCGAGTATGCAAACTTAATAAAATCGAAAACTCCCTTACCATGTTTTTTTTCTTGAAGTGGGATAGCTAATATTTATCTAGCTTATTATGAAAATACCTTGATTATCTTTTATTTTTGTTGTGGCATCCCTGCATCAATTTTGACCGGTGTTGGAGTACTTTGAACTTCTTTAAGGATTATTCAGAAAACGTGAAAATTTCAGTTTTCCTAGTTGGTCATTACAAAAATTAAAAAAGTTTTCTGATTTATTATAGTATTCTTTTTTTAATCTAAATTTTTTGTTCCTACTGTCAATTTTTTAACAATGAAATTTTAAAAAATATTTACATCGTTGAAATAGTTGACATGATTTATGTTCTCGTTGCCAGCGACAAAAATTTGCTATTAGCAGCAAAGATTTACGAGTACAAAGAAAGATATCCTGGGAGAATATAACCAGATAGAATGGCATTTGAACAGTTAAAGAAGCATTCAAGGAAGTGTATCCTCTAACAAAAATAATAAAAAAAAGAGGTCTTACGGAAAAAAGTGAAGTAAATATAATATTAGCTGTGGATGAAGACCTGCATTTCGACCCCTTGCTAAACAAATTGATATAGTGCAATCATGGGTACAAATAATTTTAACAATACCGCATTCAGTTATTATTAGCACCAAATAGTGAAATTTACTAGAGAAGGGTAAATTTTGGTGGCTTATCTCAAAATAAAATAAGGGAGCAACGAAGATCAGGCAACATTTCATAGGAATGGTAATGTGAACAGGCACAAGATTCATGAATACTCATTGTTTTTGGTATTAATGGTTTTTGTACATTTTTGTTTAAAACTTTAAGTGTAAATATTTATATCAATTTTGGTAATAAGTAAATAGATATTTAAAATTATTAGCTGTTAATATAATAGAAAAAATAGTTCAAATAATATGTTTTTTCCCATTTTTTAAGTAAATCATTAAAAAGATTAAAAATACAAACTTTTTTTTTTGAAAATATTTACCTCATAAAATTAGAATTTTGATGTTAAATGTCATGGCTTAGTAAAAACAATTAACATTTGTAAAACACTTTATATTTCAACACGCATTCATTAATAAAAATAAAATATTACCAAAACCGGTCAAGATACGCATAGAAGTGCTTTAACAAAAATAAAAGGGAATCTAAGTATCCATAAATGTGAGGTGTCTTATTTAAAAAAAACGTGATAAACGAGTTTCGAATTTTTTGTGGGTTTAGACAATTTCTTTAACCACTGTCTATAATAATTGCAGGTACTTTTATTTTTATTCATGTTAGTTGAAAAATATTACAAATTTTATAATGTGTCTTGTTTTTAATTCATAGATTTGGCTCATTAATTTCAGGATTGTAAAGCGAATTTTATGGGGAACTGAAATATGTGGGGCGTTCTACTTTTCTACCGACAATGACGTGTCCCCTCCGGAAACAAAATCGGTATTCTTCCAAAATTGCAGTTTCTCAAATTTTATTTTGACAAGCTTTTTTTGGACAAAAAAGTCATTATAATAATGCTAAAATTCTGTTTTTATTGTTTTTGCTCTTTACAAAATCATTGTGACATGGTATTCGAAATGTGTCACAGAGGTGTTTTACATACAAATAAAATGTGTCTCTTTGCGCCGCCTAATGTTACAAAATGCTCTCGCTTAAAAAAATCATATAGAACCCTTTAATATAAAATTATTTATTGAACTTCTGAAATATTATCATTAAATTTATAAGAATAAAATAAATGTAAAGGTTCAGACTATTAAACAAAAAAATATTTTATCGTTGGATCCGGCTGTATATGTTTTTTCTTGCTATCTTCCGTCACGCATTTTGCAAAACAAAAAACGCGCTTTAGCTGTTTGACCTTCAACACTAAGCAACAGAACGGTTTCCCCTCCCCCCTTGGCCTCACGCCTTGAGGTCCCACCCGGGAGCGAGCCGAGTTAGCCGCCCGCAGGTAGTGAACAGAGGTGCGTGTATTTATTCGGCGACCCCTCTGTCACGTAAGTTACTACTTTGAAATCTTATTGTAGTTCCCATTTATATACGTAATATTATTGTTTGCCAGTAAATCTGTCATATTCACCCACTTTTACGAACAATTCGTAATTAGGTGAACGCTGAGATCCTCGAACACTATTATTTTACACCTCTGTCACGAGGCACCTCTGTCACAAAAAATCTGTGACGGAGTGGCATAACTCGTGACGGAGTGGTAATTTTTGTCTGGAACTTTGCCTTGATTGATTTTCACAGTAGTTAATTAATGTTTTTTGTGTTCTATACATTACATAATCAATTATTTTATTCATTTAAGGTATTACTATCAGGGTATTTAAAAAATGGCGTTATCTGCGGCGGAAAGGCAGCGACGTTGTCGTGAAAAAAGGAAACAAGACTCCGAAAAAGTTGCAGAAGTGAAACCTAAAGATACCATGCTCGCAAAAAGTAGTCAAAGATATGACACCAAGAGAACACAGACAAATGAATAGAAAATGACAAGTTAAAAACTACAAGAGAAGAGAACATAAAGCTTTGTAGGACGTTTTAATGAATACTCCGGCTTCCACACATGTTCCTTCAAGCTCCAGGTCACTTCCTTTAAATTCTAGATCTCGCTCACTGACTCCAGCCTCATCCGCTGCTAGCGCAAGGGAAAGAAAAAAAGTTAGACGAGACAGATTGAGCAATACAGATTTGAAAGTTCAAGCTGGAATTTTTTTGAATCTGGTCACGGTAAGGGAGCAGCTGACGGTATAGGAGGGTCTATTAAACGTTTAGCTGACCATTTTGTCGCCAGTGGACACGACATTGTTGACGCTTTACAATTTTATGAAGCACTTAAAGACTGCAGTAAGATAAAGCTGTTTTTAATGGAAATTCCAAGTGGAATTATTCCGTTGAAAGGCACTATGGACGTCCACCAACTAGTGGCTCAGCAAGCTGGAGTGCTGAGCTACCGAACATTGAGTTGTTTTTGCAACAAATTTTGTGATTGTTACAATTTGAAGACTTATCGCTCATTGCCTGAACATGAGATAGAAGTTAGCGACAGCCCAACCTCAGATTTAGAAGAACCACTGGCTGATATAACCAACATAATTAGAGTTCCTTCAAAGAGATTTTATGAGACTCTTTATACTTCTAATTCAGAAGATGAAGATGGTCAGCCCCTTGTTAATCTGAAAAAAACTGTGCACATAAAACCGGGTACTTCATATGACCTGTCTGTAGACAACATCCACCCATTATTAATAAAAAATGGTACACATATGTTAGTAAAAGTACCCAGTAAAAACAAAGTAGAGTACACCTACTTAGGAGTTACAAAAAGTTATGTGGATGAAGATGGAGATGTTCGGGTGATGTTTTATAAAACTGTTGATGACACTGGAAAAATATTTAAATTAGTAAAATCAGATGTGATGTTTGAAAAATT
Organism: Diaprepes abbreviatus; assembly: GCA_034092305.1. NCBI lineage: Eukaryota > Metazoa > Arthropoda > Insecta > Coleoptera > Curculionidae > Diaprepes > Diaprepes abbreviatus. Next base: position 3,197,446 of record JASJET010000144.1, on the reverse strand, counting down.
GATAAAAATAATTCCAAGTCCTAAAGAAGTCAAAAGAGAAAGGCGTGTTTATTACGAATTTGTTGAACCAATAGAAGTATTTGAACAGTAGAATAAGAGAAAAGAAAAGATTATTCTGATTTTACGTGTACCAACGGATGGTTCTACTAAGAAATAATATTTTATGTAGCATTATAAGAAAAGTATTATGTTTTGTTATCGGTTTAAAAACTTTAGAAATGTTAAAGGATTAAGTTCAAATATTGGCTAATTAATATCTACCACTCTGTCACAATTTTGTCCCTCTTGTAATTAAACGTCGAAGTAGCATATGATTCAGTTTAATGAAAACATATACTAAAATAACGTATTATAATATTATATATTGACCATACAATGTATGAACAGAATTTCAGCTATGTTTATTGCAATTATTTGCAAAATATTTCAAAGTTTGTTGTCTTAACAAGCAAAAATGTGACAGAGTGGTATTAAATGTCATTTTTTATATATTTCTAATAAGATTTTCGATAAATCGAGCTAAATAATAATAAATGCTCATATTCTAGTTAAGCAAAGTTAAAAAAAAACTGAACACTTGATTCTACATAATAACTAATAAATTATTTTTTTTTTGTGACTGAGGTGTTTATTTTTTCTCACTATTCCGATAAAACTTGAAATAAATAAAAGGTATAAAATAAAACTTCGATGCATTATACGTTTTTGAAATCTCCGATAACTAGACAATAATTTAAAATACATTTTATAAAAGAATATACACTTTTATTTTTTTTACAAATCTAAAAATTTTTCACTCAGATTGTCGGTAGAAAAGTAGAACGCCCCATGTACAAATATAAAAAGTATCCCATTCAAAAAAATTACATTTTCTGCTATTCTACTTTTCCATATCATCCTGCATAATAAAAAGTATTTTTTCTAATATAGCTGAACTATTTGACTTTGCTACGCTATTGAGCTATCCTATATATACTTTTATGAACATTTTTTAATTATTACTTTCAAATTTATGCAGAGAACTTACCTCATAGTCTATTAGTGGACAAAAATGGACAAATTACCAAGTAAACCTCCACAAAATTTAGAGTCGAAAATGAATATTATCAATATTTCTACGAACTCTCTGAAACAATTAACTAAAACTGAAAATTTATTTGTTTGTATTCCTGTAGAAACTACTGAATCATAAAATAAAAGAATGCACTGCGAATTATGTTAATTAATTATTTTAATAGTCCTGCTTTTTAATTTATTGCAGTCAAGTAAACTGCTCCTCTAATGAACGATCCTGCACAAAATATAACTGCTTTAAAACATAAATTTAGAATCACTTATGTCATAATCCAGGACGCATATTTTCAAAAATTCTTAGAGCATTACGTAACACTTGGTCCATTTCCCTTCCAATCCATCTTAAGTAATATAACATCAGGTATTTGATAACAATTTAATTACGATCTCAAATTACTGAAATAGCAGTATTTTCAGTCGTAATCACCTGCCTAACAGTAGAAACTAAATATTTTATAATTGCATCTGGTTTATCTGAAATTTATTAGGATGTGTTTTAATTTTTAACTCAAAGAAGGGTAAAACTAACTGTGACGCACAAAGCTCTAAAATTCTTTGGTGTAATGATGCCTTAAGTTTGGTGTACACGTATTTTTTTAGCAAATTTGTATATATCTTGGGTTTTACTACTACCTATGATTATTAACAAATGAAATTTTATAAAGGCTGACCCAGAAAAGATAGACAATCTCTGGACGATATGTAGTTAACCTAAAAAGTAACACCGCATAGTCATATAATTTTTTTTCAAAAAACGTCTGCATGCCAAAATATTCGTGTGGGGTGTGAAATGTCGTTTCCTCTAAATAACTGTTGTTTCGCTGGACAAAATTTTTTGCTTGCCAACAATTTTTTATTACATGTTTTAGATGAGCTTTTTTTGTTCCGTAGGCCAAGAGCCATTCTTTTTGCCGTCGATCCCCTCCTAATCCTTATATTAACTTTTTACAATCTTATCAACTTAAACATATTTTTGACAGCTGAAGCCTTAGTTTGATGATTAAACGCATACGCAACGAGTCGAGGAATTGTATAAAAAATGGCAATATAACAACAAACTCTATTAATGTTTTCAATTAGATAGTCAACATGGAGCTGCGCGACCCACACCGTCGCATATTACATTTTATTATCATATCAAAGCTTGACACAGAGTCACGCAATTTGGTAGGTTTTGCTTTAGAGTGGAAAATAGTGAAATAAAAATGTTAAAATTACAACTCACAGATTTTTCCTTAAACCAACACAAAATCAAATCTGGTTAAATTAAATACATATAAAAATCAATCGTTATATTCTACTGGTCAAAATTTTATGACAGGTATAGGACGATGCGAAGAACACCAAAATCGCTGCAACTTCCATTTTTTCTTCCGGCGAATTGTCCCCAACCACAAAATAACAAAATGATTGATTAGACAAAGGTCAAAACAGGTAAAAAACAATGAATGACAGAACACTGCAATAAAACTGAAATTTGCTGGATAAAAGAGATTCGGAAGATCTGGTCACGAACAAAGAGGAAATAAAACAAGTTTGAAGGAAATATGTATGTATGAAGAAATGGGAATCGATGAACTCTCACATAATAGGGCAATTATATTCCCCCCCTGCTGCCAAGTCAATAGGGATACCTCTGTAAACCATCTGGATCCATTTCTCGGAAGATTTTGCTCCTCCTCTCAATTTTCTCTACTTGGCAAAAGTATCTCAAGAGAATGGTTGGGTTTCAGACGTTGCGCCATGTCAACTGTTTGGCTAGGGAGTGATGGCCCTCTCTACACTACTTATTCACAGACACTTAAGTAGACGCCCGTTCCAGCTCTGAAACGCCCTAGGCATCTGAAACGATAAATGGCATTCAGGATCTCATTTTCTATGTATAAGTGGAGTGGAGGTAGGTTCACTAGGATTTCCAAGGCCCTAGAGGGCAGTCCTCATGACAGACATTTTTCCCACATAAGCCATTCTTTGAACTTTGTCGAGTTAAAGACGGTATTCGCGCTTTGTTGTACTTGGCTACCATACAATAATGGCATACGTGATCTTGAGGTGGATAGTGTATATACAAAATAGCACTTTCGATGTCAGTCCCCATGTCCACTCAAGGGCTCGTTTACAAGCCCAGAAATCACATATGGCTTTCTTGATTCCAATCAATATAATCATTACAGCTCAGTCGTAAGAATAGAATTACTCCCAGGTCTTTAACTGTTCCCTTGTATTGAAAGATCCTTCCCGTTAATGTTATTGTGGGAAGTATTTCCTTTTTTTTTATCTTTCTTGTAAAGTGAGTTATCTCAGCCTTCTCTGAGTTTATTCCGAGCCCCTCCCTATTGCACCATAGCTCCGCGATCCGAGTCATTAGTCCACTAGTATCGCAACCAGGGTATAAAATGACTGAGTCCTGTGTATACAATTCAGTTTCGTTTAGTTCACTCAGCAGGCTATCGATTATGAGACTCCACAACAAAAGTGACAGACTCCTTATCTGTGGACAGCCCCTACTTGGCAATACCTTAACAGTTATATTGTTAAGCTCAGAATATATTAATCTTAACATTGCTCCGATCCGTGCGACTACTGCCAGTTCAGAGCCTCGTCGTTGTAGAGCATTGCCAAAAAAATCAAATAGTAAGCTGTGTTTTCCAATGCTCTCTCGATATTGCTAAAGATACCTAAGGCGGATCGATCATTCGAAAGCGCGTTTTCGACCGTTTTAATGAGTCGATGTAATGCCATGTCTGACGATTTTCTTGACTGATGGGCAAATTGTCCTTGATATGTCGGTTCACTGTTTATTTATTGATACTTTAGGAATTCATTGTTGATATAATTTTTTATTAGACTGCGAAATTTAGGACATCATGCCTATCTCATTCTCAAGACAATCAATATAAAAAATACAAGATAAGAACCATATTTTGTAGCCATCTATTGCTCAATCTATTTACTTCTTGGATATAAATAGTTAAGGACTGAGGATTATTTTATCCTCAATGAGAAGCAAACTGTCGAGCAGCCCGAAGGAAGTATCTACAACTGTTATAAAAGATTGCATAGATCTTATTATTATTCCACTATCTTTTGTTTTCAATACATCTCTTGCCATAAGTAGCTTTCTGAGTAACTCAAAATATTCTTGTGTGATGATGACACAAATGACTCAAAATTATCGACCGATACGTTCATCTCGTCATTTAGTAAACTGTTCAAAAAAGTTTCAAAGTACAGATTCTTGGATTTTTTAGAGTCAAATCAGGTTTCTAATCCCTGTCAGCACGGTTTAAGACGGAATTATGATACAACTACTGCCAGATGTGCTTTGTTGGACGTGGTAGACCGATAGCTGGATAGATCGGGATTAGTGCTGTGTTTATTCTTTGACCTTACTCGTGCCTTTAACTGTGCATATCCGGGCATCATACACCAAGGATCGTGCAACAAATGGATGAGCTCAATTCTGACTGGACGTAAAATGATGGTCAAGATCAATAATACTTTATCTTGTGCAAGGAAATTTTCTCTTGGAGTTCCTCGTGAATCTATTTTCTTATGGTTAAACTAGAACCGCATGTTGTCGGTGAGCTAAACGCAACGTATTTTGCTATACAAAATCCCAAATCTATTTTTGAAAAAAAATAACTTATCAATGTATTGACTAAAATGTGGTTGTCGGACTTGCATTGTTTTTATTTTTGTTTATTTTTACGATGTTTCGATTGGTTTGTATCTCGAATCGTTATCAAGTATAAACGGAATGTTTTATTTTAAGGCAATGAGCTTTTATAGGAACTGTGTCCATTGAGACGCAAAGTTTCGCTTCATTGAATACACTTCAATAATTTGAGGTTACAAAATAGCGGTTGCCAAAGATTAGGTATCCTAACACTCGGTTTACTGAAGATTCCATTATTATTTTAATGTAAGCTGTTTCTATAAATTTTCTCTCTTTCATATAGAGTTTCATATATATTGCAGCAGCTTGATAGGAATGTGTTGGGTACTGGCTCAATAAGATTTAACGAAGATTTGATCGCAGTGTCGGATAAAACTTATCTTTTAGGAGGTATTGGTAACACATTCCGTAACAAGTAAACGAGAAGTTATTTTATGCCAGTTCGAATGAAAATAAATAACTTATAACCCAAAGATTTGAACAAAAAAATTTTACCAGGTTTAGAGAAGAAATTGCGTTTTTTCTCAAGTTGACGTAACAGTTGAAAGTTATATGGAAACAATTTTCTTCAAAACACTCTATATTTTGTAGGTTGCAATATTTACACTTTACAAATCCTTCCTCGGTGTCTGGGAAACCTATATCTAAAGAAGATAATTTGGTATATATTGTAACAATTAGTTCATTTTAAACCAAAAGCATTAGGACATATTTGAAACGCTATAAAACACTTTTAATGCAGGCTTGTTTACAATAAATGTGAACAGCACAACTAGTTATGTTTGTTTAAAAAAAAAACATAAATGTTACAAAATGGTATAAATGAAACACAGAGAACCTAACCAATGATTCACAATTGCAAAAAATGAGTGACAATATGGTTGACTCGAGACCCTCTTCAATCCAAATGTAGAATACATTAACATTTACCTATCAATCGAAATGTCAAGATAAACAAAAAAGCAATAAAAAAGGTCGAGATAAAGAAAAAGGCGTTTTGATCGAAATATAGAAATAAAAAACAAAAGAATAAATAAAAATAAGGAATTCCCTATTCTTGTAAACCGGAAGGAATTTTCTTGGAAAAAATTGGATTGTTAATGTCTGTAAAAATGCATAGATAAAATATCTGTTGCAACAAGACTGAAAGTGAACCGACGCACAAAGCCATTTACAATTTTAAAATGTTTCATGCACTACTACCAAATTTTTACTTGGTACAGTTCAAATGAGTTGCACTTTAGCTTCAAATTATCAAATAAACCGGTACCGAACATGGTGTCATCATCTTAAGAAAAAATTTATATTCAACGAATCTATTAATTATAATTTTTAAAATTTAGAATTAATTTTTGGTCAACTTATTGTAATCTATAGTTATAAGCGACTGTCTTGACGTGTCAAGGCAGAGACCAAATTAATAGATAGAAATATGAAATTTTAGGAAACGTTTGGCAACACCATGCACGCACCCTTTAAAAAGGGATTTTTCAAAATTCGCACTCCAAAAAGATGGAAAGGGGTAAACAGCTATTCGATAAATTTATCGATATCTCTTGATCAAATAGAGATATGGACTACGATTTTAGTTTTAAAAGGTGCCACATAACAATATCTGAAAACTAAATTTTTGTTTTTTCGATATTCGCATTTTCAAAGGGGAAAAAGGGGAAAAAGGGATAAAACTGAGATTTTACAATTGCTCATGAGAAAAATCACGATACAAATATGATTTTGGGCTTCATATATTCTGCATATTATTATATAATAAAATTGTTAAAATTTAACTGACTTCTAAAAGTACGCTAAAAAGTGAAAAATAACTAAATTTTTATATGAAATTGAAATTTCGTCGGCGACAAACTAATACTTGACAAGATGTGATTCGCATAAACAGATTAAAAATATTTTATTTCTAATTGCTTTCTTACCAGAATTTGTATATATTAGTAGTAATTTATTTCATTTAGAAATACTTTGGCGCCGACTTCAAAAATTTTAATTTCATATAAATATTTATAGTTATTTTTCACTTTTTAGCGCACTTTTAGAAGTCGGTTCAATTTTTTTTTATAAAAATATTTTTCGATTTTTGGTTTTGAATTCATGGTATCCATAAATTATTTGAACTAAGTACTAATCGAGATTAGTATACCTCACAATGACTCCAGGGTGGTAAAAAAAAGTACCCATTTTATCCAGAGTTATAAATCACCCTAAAATGAATCACTAATAATTCTTTGATTCTTAGAGTTTTCCAAATACCAGTGAAATTGTGTCAAACAAATATTTAGTCTGTCATGTAAATCCACTATCTTAAATTTCAAATTAATTTTGAATTAGTAATATAAGCCCCAAAACCTTCCAATCTCGATATTTAAAGAACTTGAGACGTAAATTACTTAGCTTGATATATTTTATACTGCATATTGAGTAAACGCCCCAAGAACCTCGCAATCTCAATTTTAGACAAAATCGGAAAAAGTAAAGTTTTCAGTCCCTCATATTGTATCTTATCAACATAGATGTAAAAAATTAAATTTATATTCGTAATACACGACCCTGAAAACACCCTAATAGCAAATCTGAAAAAATGCGAATAAAGTAAAATTTTCTACTCACCATATTGGATCCGCCATATTGAATTTCAAAAAAAATATTTTAATATCTTAATATAATCTAAATCTAAACCCTTCAAATCCCCTTAGTACCAATTTTGGATGAAATCCGGAAATTTAAAATTTCTAGACCGTCATATTGCATCTGACATATTAGATTTCCTTAAGATAATTTTATATTTATTATTTACATCCTCACCTTTGAACAAAATTGAAAAATATAAAATTTGTAGTCCGCTATACTGAATTCGCCATATTGAATCCTGAAAAAGTACTTTTAAATTCATAATTTACACCCTCAAGAACCTTCTATATCAGTTTTGGAGAAAATCGAATCGAATCGCCAAATTGAGTTTTTCAAAAAATATTTTAAATTCTTAGTTAACACTAACAAAAATCCCCTAATACTGATTTTAGACAAAATCGAGAGATGTAGAATTTTTAATCCGTCATCTTAAATCCGTCATAATTAATATTTTTTAAATAATTTCTGATTCGTAATGTGCGATCTCAAAAACTCCTCAATATCAATTTTAAAAAAAATCCGACATGCGGCATATTGAATACGCCATATTGAATTTTTTTAAAATAATTTCAGATTTGTTATGTGCGACCTCGAAAACTTCTCCATACTAATTTTGAGGAAATTCGGACAAAATTAATTTTTTGTCCGCCATATTGAATTTTTTAAAAATAATTTTAGATTCGTTATGCGCGATCCCGAAAACTCCCCCATACCAATTTTGGAGAAAATCAGACAAAATTGATTTTTTTATCCGCCATATTGGATCCGCCATATTAAATTTTTTAAAAATATTTTGAATTCGTTATGTACGACCTTGAAAACTCCCCCACACCAATTTTTGGAGAAAATAGAATAACAAAATTTAATTATTTTGTCCGCCATATTGGATCCGCCATATTTAATTTTTAAAAAATAATTTCAGATTCGTTGTGTACGACCCCGAAAATTCCTCCATACCAATTTTGGAGAAAATCGAACAAAATTAATTTTTTTGGCCGCCATATTGTCAGCGCCATCTTAAATTTTACTGCACCAATTTCGTCCAAAAAAATATGGGACACCACAGCCACTTCCTGAACATAACATAAAAAATTTCATTCAAATCAGTGCTGCTGTTCGGGAGTAATCGGTGTACATACAAAAAAAATACCTAGTCGACGAATTCAGAACCTTTTTCTATTAGAAATCGGTTAAAAAGAGGTTTTTACATTTTTTGAAATTGATTTTTGTAAGGACGAAAAGAGTTACCATGTGTTTTTATTTTTTTGCCAAATAACGCAAAAACAATTGCATGGATTGCATAGAGCAGCAATTGGCAAAAAGAGTACAAAATATATTTCACGTTGATATTTTAAATAGAATCAGAATAATACCAATTAAAATAAATTAACTATTGCGACGTAATGTATTAGTCTTTCTCGCTACACACTTTCCCCTCCTTTTCTCTATCCTTGGGAAGCCGAGTACAAAACTGTTGGTAATTTCGAGGGAACATGGTAAACTGCTTAAAGGCGCGTACATACACCCCCCCCCCCCCGGGGGGGATTACGGTATATTTACTCTTATTGACCAGATGTAGTTAATTATTTATATGATTTTTTAATAATTTAAAAAATATAATAATTTTTAATGATGCGAATGTTTAAAAAGTGAATTAATTAACGACAATAATGAATTTCACATGACGCCAGTCGGATTATTTTTGCGTAATGGCTTATTCATTTACATTTTTTAATATTCAAATAAACATACTAAATGGGATCTAATGAATTTTTCCGGGAGTCCTAAAGGTCTTAGGGCAAATACACGATATGAAATTAATTATCATATAATTAATCAATAAAGATAAGAAACTAGTAGAATTAACTTGAATGCCTATATTTAAAAAGCGCATTAATTAACAAAAATTATTGTAAAAATCATACTATATTAGCATGTTTTTAATTAATTAGCAAACACACTAGAATAATCCGGTTGCCGCAATTCAAGATGCATTATTTTTGTCTATTAATGCTCTTTGAAATATTCACACTTTAATGGATTACTTTATTTTATTGGATTTTTGAAAATTGCATGTGGTAATTAACTGGATCTGATCTACGAGAGTAGAACAAAAAGTTCGCAAAATGAAGGGGTTGGAGAGGGTATACATTCCTTGCGCTAATTGAGTAAGTCATTACTATTATTCAGGGTGTCCGGGAAAATGTAGGATATCTCCCGAATATGAAAAAAAAACGAGCAAGAAATACTACAAGTTCATATAAAAACTTTTTTCATACAGGAGATATGGGCTCTCAAACAGCTGCAATGGAATCAAGTTTTTTACACATAATTATGGAATCATCATTTTTTTTTAATATAATGTATACCAGGAAAGGCCCTTCAAATTGCTATCCAAGAAAGTGTTGTGAATTACTCTCAGCTGCAGAGACGGACTACCTGTGACACTCATCACCCCATTTTTTTACGCCCTGTATAATAAAAACTTTGGACAACAATTTTTGCATACCTTTAGCAATTAACTAAAAATTAGGTACTCTTCATCCATGTCGCTAATCCTAACCGTTTTCAAAATAACGTCATTTTATTTACATCATGTATTTGGCGTATTTCGATAAAATATTTTGGTTCTATCAAATGTTCAACCTTCAACCTTATAATAAAAAAAAATCGATCCAAAATTAGAGTTTACCTATTTAGTTAAAAACATCTAACTCTGCAAATTGCAGTTCGACCTAGGTTCCCAAAAAATATGCGTTTGATATCATCGGCACCAAAAACAAAGTATTATTGTTGCAAGAAATAAATATCCTGCATTTTAGAACTTGTCAACTTTTACATCGCTGACACATTGATTAGTTATATATTAATATTATAATTTTTGGATTTCGTGGTGAAATTAATTGTGTTATAATCCAAAATATGGAACACAGGTTTATTGAATATGCAGATATGCATGTGATGTATTGTCTTACATCTTGTAATGCTTTGAAAGCAAGGAGGTTATATCACGATAGATATCATAATCGTACTCTTCCAGATCAGAAAACATTTCAACGAGTTGACTAACGTCTAAGCGAGAATGGTAATATTATTAAATTTTTTCGGGGAAGAAGAGTAAGTATGCCGCCATTAGAAGAAAATATTTTAAATGCTCCTTCAACGAGCACTTGAAAATTATCAGCGCAGCTTAATACGTCGAAAACAATAGTACATGAAGTTCTTCAAGAATAGCTATTATGTATATATCAATTAAAAAAGTACATGAACTGGTTTCTGAAGATTTTCCCAGTAGAATGCAGTTTGCAAACTGGCTATTGGTTCAGAAACGAAATGATGCAAACTTCATTAGCACTATTCTCTTTACAGATGAAGCAGGGTATCATAAATTTACACAACTTACATGTATGGGCTAATGAAAATCCTCATGCAACCATTGTTTCGCATCATCGAGATCACTTCCAATCAATTAATGGGCAGGAATCATTGCCAATTTTTTTATTGGATCATTTGAATTGCTGGCATGACTGAATGGGGAACTTTATTTGGACTTCCTCCAGAACGCTTTTCACTATTTAGTAGAGCACTTACCACCACTTGAAACTCGTCGAAACACGTACCACTTTCACGATGGGGCCCCACCTCATTTCAGCGTTGCTGTGCGGGAGCATCTGAGTAACGTCTATCCAAATCGTTGAATAAATAGAGGAGGACCTATTGTCTGGCCTCCTCGATCTCCCAACCTAACGCCGTTGCATTTTTATCCGTGAGAACATCTCAAAACCTTGGTGTGTTCCACTCTGATCGATAGTAAGGAGAAAATTTTACGGAGAATCACGTTTCATTGTGATAAAATAAGGAACAATGCTGGGTTAATGTGGCGGGTACAACAGTCCTCAATTCGTCGTGCCAGCGAGTGGATCAGACTTCACGGAGCCCATGTTGAACCCTCTTAGTTTGAAGTTTTAACTAAACAGGTAGTATAACTTTTTATTGAAACTATGGTGACAAGGTAAAAATTATCTTGCAACCCGACAGAAGGTAGGGGACTAACAGTGTAAATAAAATTACGTTTTTTCGAAAATGGTTAGGATTAGCGACATGAATGAAGAGTACTTTATTTTTAGTCAGTAGTTAAAGGTATGTAAAAAATATTGTCCAAAGTTTTTATAATACAGGGCGTAAAAAAACTCATGGGTGTCACAGTTACTCCGTCCCTGCAGCTGTGAGTCATTCACAACACTTTACATATCAAAAAAAAATTAAATATACCTGGTATATGTAAAAAGTTTGATTTCATTGCTACATTTTGGGAGCCCATATCTCCGAAGAGGAGACATATAAGGAAAAAGTTTGTAGGAACTTGTAATATTCCTTTCACGTATTTTTTCATATCTGGATGATTTCCCACATGTTCCCAGACACCCTGTGTATATCAAATTTTGTTAAAGTTGGCTCGTTACTTACAGAGACATCATCAATTAAACAAGTGAATCTGGAAAAAAAGTGCAACTATGGAAAAAATCGAGTTTCGTGCAGTCATAAAGTTCCTGACAAAGCAAGCAAAATCTGGTCAAACCATTTTGGAAAAGATATCCTCTATTTACGGTGGCTCTTACTCTAAAAAAAACATGGTTTACAGGTGGCATAACCTATTCACACAAGAAAGAGATTAGCTTGAAGACGATCCTAGGTCTGGAAGACCCACTGATGCGACGACTGCCGAAACATCGAAAAAATAGAAAAGTTAGTACCGGAAGATGCCCTTCTGAAGAAGAAGCAACTCTTAGAAATGATTAGAGTATCACTTACAATCATTTTAAATACCCTGTAGGTGATTTTTAAACAATTGAGCTTGATTTGGTCTTTCTAGAACATAATAACAAATTTTAAAATATCTTTTCTGACGTGAAATTTCCCGTTCCTTTCTAATCTGATGTCAAAAATAGAGGTTTTCTCTAAAAGAAAATGAACTCGACCTGCATCGATTTTGAAAATTTACCCGAAGGTGAAGATGCTCTAGGTCCCTCACACCTTTGCATTTAATCCACTTGTCAAAAGTACCTTCGACGTTTGTTATTCCCGGAAACAATTTTCAATCGGATCAAGTCATTCTTATTTATTTTATTTTATATAGTCGTTCTAATTAAACAGATTTTTCAGTTTCACGTTGTGAATGACCCGCAAGGGAGCCACTGAAGGTCATTTTCAAAAGCAAAAATTTTCCATCCAAACCCCAGTGCCCTAATTTTTTTATATTTGACTTTGAAATGGTCATTTCAAGGTCATAGTCGATCGTAAAATTTTTCGCTATCTCCATTTTCGAAGTAAAAGTATAGGATCCCATTTAAAAAATTTTCATGATCTTGTTATGACATTCATGGCCAAGGTCATATTTAAAACATACACACTTTGATTTCCAGAAACTTTTGTAGAAAAAGTTTTCCTCCATCACTGTTAGTTACCGAATTATTGGTTCGTTCACGTCAATTCAAAGTATGAGGACATTTGATATTCAAATGAGCTCTAGATGTGATGTTACCCCCTATGTTAATCATGCCGTTGAATAGAAAGTTTTTTCCGCGTATTATTTCTGCGTTAAAAAATGGGGGTTTCCATTTAAAAAAAATCACCTTGACCTTTAAATGATCTTGGAAATTGACCTCAAGGTCAAGGTCATTGGTACAGATAAATTACCCCTTCTGTCGTTAACAATTTTTACCTATACCATTTTTTTTTTTTTGTAAATGGAGCATGTCAAAACGTATTTGATTATATAGATTAAAATGGCTCACCCTGTATAATACATAGGTCTATTGACATTCGTGTGAATACTATAAATGAAAATAATTGAACCTCAAGTTAAATAAAATACCAGCTTTCGAACTGTCAAAGTTGGAAACTCGTACGACTAATAGTCGAGTCACAATGCAAATTATTTATAACTTCCAAAAATACCCCTTCTTTGTTATAAAAAATGGAGATGTTATCATCAACCGATCCTTTAGCCATTAAAAACCCATAAACTATATGGTCTTATGAACAATTTCCATTATGTTTGGAGTCGATACCATCATATAAATCGTAATACGGTTTTTAAACAATAAAATTGCCCGGATAAACAAATTAAGGAATGTTAGCAACTATTAGACGTACAGTGCCAAATAACATACCACTTTTTTCAATCTATTCGTATTATCGGTCTTTTTAACGCCTAGAACTAGCTTATTTAACTTTTTTGTCTAGAAATAGTACCTGAGACAATAGATGAAAAAAACCCAAAACAAAATTTCTTACTTTGACGGCTTATAGTAAAAAACCTGCTACCTGTACGACTCAAAAGACGTAGAAGGTCTTGGGATTTTTTTTCTTTACGATGAAACCATCCCGAACTACTACGGGATTTCTCGAACTTTTTTTCCCATTGCCCCAACGTTTCAATTTCAATGGTAGCTGTTCAAAAAGTTGGCTTTTAAATCTTGGATCACCCTCCCCATAGCCGATTTGGCTTCCATTGATTACACTAGTTTACAAAATTTAACTTTTTGTCTATTGCCGTGAATTTTATGGTTAATAATATTCACTTATGACCTGTTTTTGTCAAATCTAACCTCAAAAATTTTTGTGCAGCTCGTTTTTTTTTTGATTTTTATCATTTATGCGTATTTATTTATCGATAAAGTGTGTAATTTACTGTGTTAAGATTAGTATCTGACGTTGTTTAAACAATCCAAATCATTCTTGCTATATATGCGGAGAATATGTGTTTAACAATTGTAGAAAAGTTATATCATTGTTGGTGAAAAATACCTATTTTGAGTATTTTGGGATGCTCTTAGATAAAAATGAAAAATTTTAGGCTCCTAATTGTGTTTGTAAATCGTGTGTGGAATATTTAAGATTATGGAAAAGTGGCAAAAAAAGTGCCTTTAAATTTGGAACATCGACTATTTGGTGGCAACCACAAAATCATCTCGAAGACTGTTACTTTTATAGCGTAAACCTAAACGGTCTAAATACTAAAAATCGAGCTAAATGGCAGTACCCAAGTACTAGTTGTGTTCAGCGTCCAGTGCACCATTCACCTGACTTTTCAGTGCCTAAAAATATATCTGAATCCTTAGAACAAGACAAGGAAGGACCAAGCTCATCACAAAATGATGCTGATTTTGAAGGTATATCAAATGAGCCAAAATGCTTTTCCCAAAATGAGTTACATGATCTTGTAAGAGATTTAAATCTTTCTAAACAAGCTTCAGAATTGTTGACATCAAGACCGAAAGAAAAAAATTTGATTTCCTCAAATACTAAAATAACCTTTTATCGTGAAAGAGATAAAGAATTATGGCGTTATTTTTCCGAAAAAAAAAACGGTTTCACCTTTTGTTCAGACATTAAAAACTTGTTGATAAAAATAAGCTTGAAATAATACGAACCAAACGACCGGGGCCTATTCATTGACAGCTCAAAACGTAGCCTAAAATGTATTCTATTACACAATGGAAATAAATACGCTGGGGTACCTATTGCCCACAGTATAAAGTTAAAAGAAGAATATTGTAACATCTCGCTAGTCTTAAATAAAATACAGTATAATAACCATATGTGGCAAATTTGTGTTAATTTAAAAATGGTGAACATTCTTCTCGGTTAACAAAGTGGTTATACTAAGATTCCCTGTTTTATATGTTTTTGGGACAATAGAGCTAAACAAGAGCTAAACAAGAGCATCCGGTAAGAAGAAACTGGTCCTTGAGAAAAAATATGAAGCCTGGAAAGCAAAATATAGTCCAGAATTCACTAGTAGCTCGTGACAAAATTATCCTTCCACCATTACATATAAAACTGGCCATCATGAAACAGTTTGTTAAATCATTAGATAAAGACGGGACTGCTTTTCTTACATTTGCCAAGAATTTCCTCAGCTCACTATGGAAAAGATTAAAGCCGGTATTTTTGATGGCCCCCCCAAACTAGACAACTTACGAAAGGTAGTCAATTTAGAAATTATATGACCGAGTTAGAACTAAGGGCTTGGACAGCTTTCGTTTCTGTGATGCAGAATTTTCTCGAAAATAAAAAATCAGAAAATTATATTGAACTTGTAGAAGACCTTCTGTTACAATTAAAAAATTTGGGGTGCAATATGAGCATAAAACTCCACTTCCTCCATAGTCACCTAACAGGTTTCCGGAAAATTTAGGAGATATGAGCGAAGAGCAGGGAGAGCTTATGCATCAGGACACGTCATGGAAGAGCACTATCAGGGTTTCTGGGATATGAATATGATGTCTGACTATTGTTGGTCTCTGAGACGTCATTTTCCTAAGTCAACACATCAGAGAAGAGCTTTAAAAAGAAGTTTTTTAGAACTCAATGATTAACTTGATTAATAATTTAATAATGTCAATGTGCACAATGTGTTGAATGTTCTAGTTTTAATTTTAATTGTAAAAGTTTCTAAAAATTTTTTAATTGTATACATCTTGTTCTGTGTGGAGGCTACGCTCGCGACTTTTCTCAAACTGGCAGGGTTGAGGTGTGCCCTTTGACAAGGTCTGAGCCCTGAGGATGGTCCGATAGAGAGACCGAAAGCGCTTGGCCGATTGTAATAATTTCAAATATACACTGAAACACAAAATTCGTCAATTTCTTGATTTCTTCGGTGTACAATCTGTTAATAACTTATACAGAGGAATGTTGTTCAATAAAATTTCATTGTCCTTCTCTCTTAGAATCTCTGAGAGTCTTGAGTCCTTGAGAACTAAGACGAGTAACTACTAGTTAAATAAGTTAAAGATTTTTGGTTAAAGTTGATAACAAAAACCATTCGGGAACTGAACCTACAGTTTAACGTGGCTTCGAAACAACGCTCATGCGGTTTTTCGAGGTGACTACATACCCAAGTATTAACCGTTCCCGTCATCGTTTCACTTCACTGATCAGACGGAAAATAACAGAAATTAATTAAATTATTTAAAATTCTTTTATTATTCTGGGAAAAAACCTGGCCACTGAAGTGAACCCAAGTAGTGAACATAACCCGATTCTCTCAATCCCCCCACTCCTCGACCTTGACCTTGCTTCACCCCTCTTTGGCCCCGCCCACATGTCCTTGTCATTGACCTTGAAAGTGCACGTGTGCTTTGGCCTTGGCCTTGTGTTCAAGGTTGTGTGTGTGACCTTGACCTTGGTCGAGACGACCTTGACTTTGTTGAAGGTCATCTTGGATGTGTGACCTTGAAGATATGTTACGTGGTTGGGGGTGACCTTGAATGGTTTTATATAAGGTATGGGGCAGTTTCATTCATCAGTTGGCTCTGACTTGTATAGGTAGTACATGTGTTAATATTTGACAAATCATGGCATATGTTTGTGAAAATTGCGGTTCTAAGTTTACTAATATTTATAATATGAGACGTCATCAAAGAGAATCGTGTGCGGCGAGATTTAATGAAGTGCCTGGAGGAAAACGGCTCCGAATTGAAGAGTATACATCGACGATTCCGCTAATTAATTGCGCTACATGTAATGTAGATGTTCCAATAAATCATATGTCGGTGCATAAACGAACACAACAACATAAAAATAATTCATGTTTGCCGGTATGTCATGGTGTGCAACTCGTTGAATGTGCCTTCAAAAGGAGAATTGCAACCTATCGGGTTAGCAGTGATATGGAGCATTCCGATTACGTAATGTTCTTTGCAGACATTAAATCCAAGGTGGTGGAACTTGTTAATAATTGATTGCGTGTGCATCATGCTTTAAAAGTTAACATGACAGCTGTTGGCGAGTACATGCTTCCATCACAAGAAATATTCAGTGAAAAATCCTTCAACACTGCTAATCAAATAATTAGTGTAGAAAGTGATTTGGATGCCGTTTACCATTCTTTCACCGAATTAATAAAAACGCAGGCGACAGAGTTCCAGGAGAAAGATTCAGGTATGGAAAAATCAAAACCCGATATATTAAACTGATTTTTATATATTATTTTTCTTGTTATAGGATGGGCTCTTGTGCGAATTTTATACTTGGAAGTTGGTATCAACAAGTATATGCCTATGGGTGGCTCATCATACATCAAGTTGCCGTATTATATTGAAAGGAAAGGAGCTGTCGTCAATGTGATTAACCAGGACGAATTTTGCTTTGCGTGGGCTGTAACATCAGCATTGTTTCCTCCAACAGCAGAGCCTTCACAGAAGACATCCTACCCCCATTTTTCTAGAGTGCTAAATGTAACAGGTATGGATTTTTCAGTAAAATTACGTGACATTAAAAAATTTGAGGAAATGAACAACATATCAATTAACGTATACGGTCTGGAATCTAAATATGAAAATAATGAAGTAATACATGAAGTTATTGGTCCACTGAGGTATGCGTCAAAAAAGTTGGATAGGCATGTAAATTTATTGTTAATTACAAAAGACTGTAGTAGTAAAGATGGCGGTGAACATTTTTGCGATACGACTTGTTCAAAGAGTCATTATTGTTGGATTCGGGATTTATCACGTTTAGTTTCAAGTCAAATTAGTTGTCAACAACATAAAATATATTTCTGTGATGGTTGCCTCATTTATTTTAGTACACCGTTAGCTTTAACTTTACATCAAAGCTACGATTGTAACCACATT
Organism: Diaprepes abbreviatus; assembly: GCA_034092305.1. Classification (NCBI taxonomy): domain Eukaryota; kingdom Metazoa; phylum Arthropoda; class Insecta; order Coleoptera; family Curculionidae; genus Diaprepes; species Diaprepes abbreviatus. Next base: position 3,179,407 of record JASJET010000144.1, on the reverse strand, counting down.
TTCACGCAAACACCCTCAGTGGATTTAAAAATCGATAAATTTGGAAAGAGTGTGCCGGAAAATATTTTAAAATTCGAGGGTATAGAAAAGCAAATGCGCGTTCCATTCGTGGTTTATGCAGATTTCGAATCTGTTTTAAAACCCGTTGAAACGGTACAACCAAACCCACAAAATTCTTACACTGTAAAAAGTTTTAAACATGAACCATATTCTTTTGCTTATTTAATTAAATGCTCTTTTGACGACTCACTTTCGAAATTTGAGCTATTTCGGGGGAATAATGCAGCTCAAGTCTTTGTGGATCGTATCGAGTGTGATTTAAGGGCTCTATACAACACATATTTAAAAGACATTAAGCCTATGAAACCGTTAACGCCTGAAGAAAAAAGGGAGTTTAATGATGCTAAAATATGTGGTATATGTGAAGGCCCTTTTGAAGAGGGTGAGATTAAAGTACGAGACCACTGTCACATAACTGGTGCAAAAAGATTTGGAGCTGCACATTCCGTTTGTAATTTAAATTATAAATTACCCTCTTTTATCCCTATCATATTTCATAACTTAAGCGGCTACGACAGCCATTTATTTATAAATGAGTTATGTAAATATGGGGATACAATTGGTGTTTTGGCTCAAAGTAAGGAAAAGTACATATCATTTACCAAAAGCATTTATGTGCACGATTATTTTGATAGTAAATGTGGAAAAGTCAAGAGGAAATATTTAAAGTTGCGATTTATTGATAGTTTTAAATTTCTGTCAACGTCTTTGGAAAATTTAGGCAGCGGTTTAAACGACGACGATTTTATTGAAACGCGGAAACATTTTTCAAATATCAACCAATTTAATTTGATGCGTCAAAAGGGTGTTTTTCCCTATAGCTTTATTGACTCTATAGAAAAAATGGAAAATACATGTCTTCCAAGTAAAGATGAATTTTATGATAATTTACGGGAAGAACATATTAGCGATGAAAGCTATAGAAGAGCAAAAGAAGTATGGCGCTTGTTTGGGTGTAAAACTTTGGGGGACTATTCGGACGTGTATTTAAAATCAGATGTGTTGCTATTGTGTGATGTTTTTGAGCAATTTCGGAATAATTGTTTAAAATTCGATAAACTTGATCCAGCACATTACTATACCCTTCCAAGTTTATCATTTGATTGTATGCTACGTATGACTAAGGTAGAGTTAGAGCTCTTAACGGATATAGACATGATACATTTTTTTAAGAAAGGTATACGCGGCGGCATAAGCCAGTGTACAGAAAGGAAGCACATCGCTAATAATATTTTTTTACCAGACTATGACCCAACAAAACCTTCTTCATTTATAACATACCTTGATGCTACAAATCTATATGGTCATAGTATGTCACAAGCATTACCATATGGTGGTTTTCGATGGTTAAGCGAGCGCGAAATTCTGGATTTAAATATTATGGCTGTTGGTGATGATAGTTTACATGGCTACGTTTTGGAAGTGGATGTGCATTATCCGACTGAGTTGCATGATGCACATTCTGATCTTCCATTTCTAGTAGAAAATATCATACCGCCAACAGAAAACGCTAAATTACCGAAATTAATTCCTAATTTACAAGATAAAAAAAAATACATTGTACACTATAGAACTTTAAAACAAGCCATCGCCAACGGCTTAGTGGTAATGCAAACCCATCGAGTATTACAGCAATCAAAATGGCTAAAATCGTATATTGATTTTAATACCAATTTACGTAACAAGGCCACCACAAAATTTGCGAAGGACACTTTTAAATTAAAAAATAACGCGATATTTGGTAAAACCATGGAAAATGTGGAAAATCGAAAGGATATAAAATTAGTAACACATTGGGAGAACAGTGTAGGCAGAAATGGAGCTAGAGCACTAATATCCCGCCCCAATTTCAATAGTAGCTCGATATTTACCGAGAACTTTGTTGCTATACATATGAATAAAGTTAAAATATTGTACAATAAACCAATTTATATCGGTTTTTCCATATTAGATATATCAAAGACTGTAATATACGATTTTTATTATAATTTTATTAAATCCAAGTTTGGTGATGATGCTTCGTTACTTTACACCGATACTGACTCGCTTATATTTGATTGATGATTTGGTCAAACCTTTGAAGCATTTATTTAATTGTAGTCTGGCTCAGGGTAATTTTCCGGATTGTCTAAAGATAGTAAGGACTGTTCCTTTGTTTAAAAAAGGAAATGTCGATTCCATGGAAAATTATAGACCTATATCTTTGATTCCGTTGTTGGGGAAAGTATTTGAAGTAATACTGAAAAACAGCTTGAGTCGTTATTTTGAACATCACAATTTTTTGCATCCTTCACAGTTTGGTTTTCGCCGGAATTTTTCGACTATTCAGGCAGTTGCTGCGGTTGTGGAGGGCGCGGTTGAGGGAATAGAAGGTGGGGAAAGCGTGGGGCTCTCACTGTGTGACCTCAGTCGTGCCTTTGATTGTGTTTCTCATGAACTTTTGATTAGAAAGCTTCATAGATACGGTGTAAGGGGCGTTCCCCTCGATTTGCTTTCATCTTTTCTGTCAAATAGAAGGCAGGCAGTCGCATATGGTGGAGAGCTTTCTGAGCCTACGGCGGTACGATGTGGAGTGCCGCAGGGTTCGGTATTAGGACCTCTTCTTTTCATTATATATGTCAATGATCTCTTTAGGTATTTGTCACCAGGTCTGTGTATTTGTTACGCTGACGACACGGCGCTAATTTGTAAAAGTAGCGATCCAGAATGTTTAATGAATGAAATGTCTGTTATGGGAGAGCGTGCGAGATGTTGGTTTACTAATAATTCCCTTAAATTGAATGAGGAAAAAACACGGAATTTGTTTTTCATGAATGGACGTGGAGTGGTTGATGGTTCTTCGGTGACATTTTTGGGTGTCAATTTGGACGATAGTTTGAACTGGAATGCTCACATTGCATTGTTGAGGAATAAGTTGGCATCCTCTATTTTTGTTCTCAGGCAACTTCGTGGGTCTCTTCACTGTGACACCCTTCTCTCTGTTTATTATTCCTTGTTGCATTCTCATATTTCGTACGGTGTTCACCTTTGGGGTTGCTGTGTTGGAGCGATTCAAATCTTTAGAATGCAGAAGAAGGCTATTCGACTTGTCTCTGGTATCGGCTATAGGGACCACTGTAGGCCACACTTTATAAAATTGCGGGTACTAACGTTGCCTAGTTTATTTATCTTATACCAACTACTGGAGATTCATAAAAACCGTGGAAAATTCTACCAAAATTCCCACTTTCACTCTTATAGCACTAGATCAGCTAATTTAATTAGGCCTTCGAGGTATAGATTGGAGAGATCTAAGAAAAATACACTGAATGTGTCATTGTACAACACGTTGCCTGAAACATTTAAAAATTTAGATTTTATGAGATTTAAAATTAAATTAAAGGAATTTTTGTTAGAGCATGCATTCTATTCGGTGGATGAGTACATGGAGACTTCTTCTAGAGCTTATTGTTAGGACTTTTTAATGTAATTTACAGATAGTTTTAACTTTGTTTTTATTTTGTTTTGTGACATATTACAATTGTATTTTTCTGTACAAAATGTAATGAAATAAATTTATCTATCTATCTATCTATCTATCTATTAAAAGTGTATACGGAAAACTTTTATCAAACTATATCAGAAAACCCCGAAAAATTCGATACATCAAATTACCCCGAAATTAATAATTTCAACATAATTAAAAGTAATTCTGTAGTTGGTAGAATGAAAGATGAGTTTCCTGGTGATCCGATAATAAGTTTTTATGGTACCGGCGCGAAGGCTTATTATGTAAAGTCCATTAATAATGAATTAAAAAAAGCCAAAGGTATCAAAAAATGTGTTATCGAGAAAGACCTTCATCAGGAAGACTACCAAAGAATTGTTGAACGGGGTGGTTTGATATTAAGAAAGATGAAGACATTTAGAAGTGAATTACATAACATTTATACCAACATAATAAATAAAGTAGCATTGTCACATAGCGATGATAAACGTTATGTAATTCCCAGTTCAACCAAAACTCTACCTTGGGGGCATGCAGACATAGATTTTTACAAAACAGACCCGGAAGAAAACTTAGCAAATTTAGTCACCGTGTTGGAATCATTTCTAAGTCAGGACAGCACGTAATCTGGAAAATCCATATTTCATTATTTGTATTGTTTTTATTATTTCTATTAAACATACAACATTAATATGTAACGATAGTATTGTAATTTTTTTTTTTTTTTTTTTTTTTTTTTAAATAAAAAACATGTATTCATTACTTGATTGCTTTTTTATTGAACCTTTATTTTAAAATTATAAATATAATGAAGTGTCGACAAATAACAAACTGTAAAGTAATTGTTGAAAAATTTGTCTAATAGTAAATTAAACGCACAGGTCTACGAGTAAGTGTTTAATGTGAAACAGGTTTGCTGACAAGATCCTCCATAGTCTTTTCAATTTTCAACATTCTAGAGTTAAGTTCATCACGCAGTTCGTCTTGCCTAAGTTCATATATTGCAATAACAGTATCATCAATGTATCCTCTAAGTTCTTGACCGGTTTCAATTAATTTCTTGCGTACGTAACCTTCAAGTTGGTTTCTGAATATATCTTTAATAACAATTGTTGAGTCATGTAAAGCTTTCTGCGTATCTTGCACACACTGAGCAAGGTTATTATCAACATAATTTCGTGTGGTCGCATCGTCTCCTTCAAGAGGTTCTGCTAAATAGCACAATCTTTTGCTTCCCATGTCGTAATCTCCATTAGGTGTAAGTTTAAAACCTATTCCTGAAGGACCTCGCATAAAGTTAAAATCCTTAAATTTTCTTTTGCGACCGAACTTATCAATAGTGTTTACTTCTGACATTGTTATGTGAGACTGATTTGAAACCATTAGATTTCACCCTAATATATGGTTCTATTTCATTAATAAACGGACTCTGCAGAAAAATATGGATTGCAAAACTTATTTTAGGTGATGTTTAATAAATACACATACAGATTCATTTTACTATTGTTTTATTGAAAAAAAAATTAAAATATAACAAAAGATTGAGTTTACTTTTTATTATTAAAAAAAATAAAAAAAATAACAAACAAAAAAATTAAAAATTAAGAAATAAAATACATGTTAATTTCTTCTGTACAGGTAAGCTTCTTCTATGACCCAATTTCTTCTCTGCATGGCACGTTCATTAATGTCCTTGAACTGGTAGTAAACTAGTCCACAAAAGCCGCATTGTACAAATTTAACCCTGAAAAGGTCAATGTAGTTGAAGTCGTACGTAAGATCATTTCGCCAGCAGATACCTAGTCTTTTACAATGATGACAAGCTAAATAAAAAGCTTTTGGTATATGACTGTATGTTTTGGCTGCTTCACTAGGTTGTTCATCAGTTGGCAACATGATGTTTGAATATGTTGTACTTTTCAATCGCGGTACTCTAATTATGTATTACTTTTTAAAATAACCTTGACAGGACCAAAAAAAATCCTTGAAAATTACAACCTCGAAAACGACCCTGACATTGACGGGTACTTTGACCTTGGCCTTGGCCTCGCATCTAACAAGTTTAGTACTATATTTATATGCTTCTTTAAAATAACCTTGACAGGGACAAAAAAAAATCCATGAAAATTACAACCTTGAAAACGACCCTGGTATTGCCGGTTACGTCGGCCTTGGCCTTGGCCTTGCATCTGACAAGTTTAAATATTATACTTAATGCATCGAACAAAAGGAATAAAGGTGGTGTAGTGGGGGAAATGGGCATAAAAGCAGACTTGCTGGCTCGAGCTCTTCACAGTTCGTCAGAACAGCAAACAGTACAGTGCTAAGAAAAAGTTAATTGTGTGAGTTTGAATATCGAAAATGTCGAGTGTATGGTCTCTTTTAGATGCTCTTGACGTGAGCTGCGGTTCACAGCAAGGCATGCTGGATAACATGAGTGGTTTGGAAGTGTTAAGTCCGGGGGTGTTCGAGAACTGGAATGGCGTGGAGCATGAAGATGCCGAAGACCGAGCCCTCAACGATGGTCGCGACGAAGAGTTAGTTCAGTCGGCAGCGCAATTCCTGGAATGCTGGACGGAGGAGAAGGAGCCAAAGATAAATGTGATTAGTGATGTGGTTGTGCGAAAAGCATCGCGGCCTAGGGAATCTTCTCCGAAAGCTTCGAAACTGAAAAAGCTCTTGACTATGCGGAAGTCGGAAATCGCCGATAAAAAAACATTTTATTCGGCGATTAAAGGTGTGGGACAAGGGAAGAAGAAAAAGTTTAACTTTAAGCGTCCCTTCACCCCTGTTCCATTACCCGACTTCCTAAAAACAGCACCAAAAGAGCCATTGTCAGTAGAAGTAGAAGTCATAGAAGGCCCCGATGGACCAACACCACCAACGCCACCAACACCGGCCAGCGTAGAGAATGAAATAGTGTCGGAGGTGAAGTCTTCCCCAGCGCCAGCGCCACTGTCGCCGATATTGGGGTGCCGGAAACCCATGAAGAAGCGGTTTAAGCGGTGTTTTGAAGGCGATGAAGTTTCCGCTGCTTCGTCGTCGTCGTCGTCGTCATCGTCATCGTCTTCACCAAATAAAACCGCTTCTTCTTCATCACAACCGGAGTGGGTCGAAGACTTCACCAACTCTCAGAAGACCAAATTGACCGACATTTATGCCATGAAAAAACGCTTAGTGAAAGAAGTGAACGAGTGTGACAGTGACATTTCAGAACTTGAAAGACAATTAGAGATAAAAAAGGTGAAATCTGCGCGGTTAAAAAGACAATTAGAGGACTTTAATAAATTATGTAGTAGGTGTTAGGTAGTTGTAGAGATTAGCTTTTAATTTATAGTATTAAGTTTGTAAATATATATATATATATATATATATATATATATATATATATATATATATATATATATTGTAGTTAATAAAAAAGTGTTTGATCAAATTTTTTATATTTTATAATGAGAATAAAAATGACTTGAAAATTTATTTTTGTGTGTTATTTCATATAGGCCCTGTCCCACATAATATTAGGTAATAAAAAAAAAAGAGTGAATAATCCACTAAAACTACGCAATAGCAATAGTTGTAAATATTTTCTGATAATATTTACAAGTATGCTAAAACATGGTTCGGTTTATGAAGTTAAGGTTCTGTCGCCAGAACTTCTAATACTTTGTATCTCAATATTGTATGTTTTTATGAAAAAAACATAAAATATTGGTTACAAAGTATTATAACCAACTAAAACTACGATCAAATTATTTTGTGGTCCTGAAAAGGACCGTTTGGTTGTAAAACATGCGACTCTTTTATTGTGTTGTGGAGTCGCACGGCCCGTCATCATCAGCGGGGGTGGCGGTGCTGTCCTCTGTATATTCGATGATGAACCGCCAAAGTTCATCCCATCTAGGATCGTTCGACTCCCACTCCAAACAATTCTCTGTGGTAGAATCTACCACAGGGCATTGGATGGGTTGTTGTTGTTGTTGAGTCGCAGACATGTTGAACTAAAATGATTGTAATAAGTATTGGTGGTCGTATATATAGAGACAAATTAATGGTGGGGGGTGAAAACAAATGTCGTATTACGTATTGAGACCAAAAGTTGTTTGCGGTCTCAAATACGAACGAACGATTTAGCTGGGTTCCACCAGCACTTAAAGTTTTAATACTTTGTATCTAATATTGTATATTCTATACATACAATATTAGTAACAAAGTACTAATATGTACTAAAACTACGATCAAAGTATTTTGTGGTCCTGAAAAGGACCGTTGTTGTGTGCCCTTAAAAAGGGCCAGGGAGAGTGTGGGGCTTATGGTGCCCCATCCTCGCTGGTCGACCACCAGCTTGACGAATCGCAGGGGCCTTGTGGGTCGTCGGGTGTTGGTGATGCTGGAATTTCCAGCACCGCATCTTCCGTCGAGTCCGGCTCTGGCTGCGGCGACGGAGTTTCGAGTCTTTGTAAGACCCAATCACCCGCATCGTCTAATTCCACTAGACCCGGATCATGGTCATATACTAGCGGAATCGGCTCATCCAAGTCGTCCCAACGTAGGACGTCAATTTCAAAATCCACCTCGTCGTCGTCCTCGAAGACTTGCAGGTCTCCAACGTTGTCGGCTACGGTGTCATCACTAAAGATGGATGAGCCTCGGCTGGCGGGTCTTTCTTCCTCCATGTTCATCGTATGAGGGTTGATGAATATATGACTGTGTAACTGACCCAGTCTCATATATATAAAACTACCCCCACCCCACCAACGGATTCTAAATGTTATGTATTGGTGAGAGCTTATAGAATTATTGATTTTTTCAAAAACTTTAAATAAGGAATTAGATTTGTTTAGACAATAAGACTTATTCTTAATATTTTGTGAAGAATACATTACAAAAAAAAAAAAATAATAGAAACCTTGTTTGAACTGTTAACATTTTCATAAGTTCTCAAGCATATAACTTGGCACTTAAGCTACGAGACAAATCGTCGTTAAACGAATATCTCGCCCCATAAGTGACGATTACTAAACTACGATCAAAATATAATGTGGTCCTGAAAAGGACCGTTTTTGTGGCCCTAAAAGGGCCTGGGGGGAGGGTGGGGTGCCTACCGTGGAGTAATACCCAACGATATTAACACCGACCTAGGTGCAGCCCTTGGTCTTCTCATTGGCGGCACCGTCGTCGTCGCTGGTGGTGTCGGCGTTGCAGGCGGTGCCGAAGGTGCCGCTCCTGGTGCGGTACCCCCGCACTCCTCACACTTGCATATTTTGCCGGGCACGAATGGCCTGACAATGCCAATGATCCTTTTTGGTATATCTTCCATCTTGCCGATCGAATGTGTAATGATGAAATAATTCTAATACCGGCCTCTATATACATTCAAAAAGTTGGAGGGGGTAAGGTGGAGTGCATATATGCATTATATAAGTTTGAGAATAATATGATTTTATAACTCACCGTATCTCTGGTATGGACACAAACTACCCCCCTCCACTTTTCTAGCATATAGTACTAGACTTTCTCTACATTTTTTTCAAATAAATTTTTTTGATATTTCTAACCATTACTTTGCTTTGGACTTAGAAAAAAAAAAAAAAAAACCCTCCCCTACAACTTCCACATACTCCCGTTCGGCGGCCCTAGCCTCCTAACTCGAGAATTTCAATTTTTTCGTCTAAATTTTTTGTCATTTTTAAGATTTTCCAAATTTTTTTTTCACCATTGTATTCTACTCAAAATTCTAGGTAATTAAAGTGCTTTTATTTTTTCTCTATCTTGAACGGTTCCCGAGCTACAGCGCTTTAAAGAATTCAAATTACTAACTTTCTATAACCCTTTTTTTCAAATTTCATTTTTTCGAATTTTCAAAAATACTACAATATGTAGAAAAAAGTTCTCTCTTTAATTTCCCAATACCGTTTTTCTCTAAATCTTCAACTTTAGCGCGTATTCAGCATTTTCAAAAAAAAAAAAATTATAATTTTTTTACACCATCGCATTCTCCTCAAAATTTTGGGCTATCAAAGTGCTTTTATTTTTTTTCTATCTTGAACGGTTCCCGAGCTACAGCGCTTTAAAAAATCCAAATTACTAACTTACTATAACCCTTTTCTTAAAATTTCATCTTTCCGAATTTTGAAAAGTACTACCATATGTAGAAAAAAATTCTCTTTCTAATTTCCCAATATCATTTTGCTCCAAAACTTCAACTTTGGCGCGCATTCACCATTTTTCAATTTTTTTTTGAAAAAATTTTTTTTTACGTTTTTACTATCGAGAAATGCTTGCTTATAGTACTCGATTTCCTCTATATTTTTTTCTTATAACTTTTTTCCCTATTCCTAACCGTTACTTTCCTACAAATTTTCTAAATCGTTGTTTTTATATTTTGCCTTAAAAATTTTTTCTTGTGTTATTTAAGCTCTTTTTTCCACTTAATAAACCACCATTTTCTAAATTCCCGTACTCTTTTCTTAAAGAGCGGGCTTTTCCGCCAGCTTTTTTTTTTTGGTTGGGTTTCAAATAAATATAAAACTACTACTTCACTCATTACAAATTTATTGATTCAAGAACATTATTTTGTGTTACATATAATAGATACATTAAAATATAGATTTATTGGTCACCGAACCGTTTAATACATTATAACTAAAAAATGAGTCGTGAATAACTAATGCGTACACTTTAGTGTCTTTGGGGAATTTATTCTTTCTCGTTTGGAACTCCAATTTTACATCCACTGTCGATGAGTTAATCGCCTCTGGTTGATGACTGCAATTGATAATAAAAACGGGGTTTTTCATATATTCCGCGAACGTTATCATCGGATCGTTTATCTCGCGCCCGTAGTAGCTGCTTTGGAAGTTTTCGTAATTGTAATAGGCTGCTGCGTACAGTTTTTTGGCGAAATCTAAATTCCATCTTTCCTAGGGATAAACGGTTGAATTCAGATACAGTCTAATGTCGCATACGTCGGCGTGGGTAAACTGGGTTGCGTTTTTTTCTTTCTTGTCGCAATTATTGCTGTCATGAAACCTGACGATTATATAGCGCGGTCTTTCCAGACTTGTACTCGTTCTCAAGGCCCACACGTCGGAAGATGTTTGCCTTAAAGCCGGTAATTCGTACAGATCCCATTTACGATATGCCATTTGAATACTGGCATTGTTTCCTCCTTTATTAATGCGAGACAGTATTTTCAATTTTTGCTTGTCGTCTGGAATGATGTGACGAATTTTCCATTCGATTTTGTCGATACTAATTTCTGCCTCTACTTCGCCGACGTAACAATTGGTAAAAGTGCGAGCTATAATCATAATAAGCTCTTGTTTTACGTTGAAAACACCTTTTGCGTAATCTTCGGCGAATCCCATAAGATATTTTAAGGGTAATTTCCCGGAGAATACGTTACTTGCCGTGTCTACGATATCTTGGTTTGCTTCGTCGAGACCCCATCCGCACGTCATGAGAGATCTTTGTTGCAAACTTCCGAATGAAACCATGGTTTTTAATGTCGTCGTAACTCCAGGTTTACGAACCACGGCGACCTGCTCACCTCCCATTTCGTAGCGAATTTCATCGAACAAAAATGCGAGGGCATTATTTGATAAAAAACATCTTTTCGTTGCGTCTATGGGTTTAAATTTTCCTTCGATATATATGTAACTTTCGGCGATATCAAGTATAATATCTTGAAAATTAATGGGGATACGGACTTCATCCGAATTGTTGAATGATGGAGATCCGTATGGTTTATACGTATGCTCTTCTAGACTAATAATGGAATTGTCCAAGATGGGCTCGGAGAAAACCTCTATTTTATCGCTGGTTGTGGAAATCATTTTCGCACTTTAAGACCGATTGATTTTAAAAATTTATAGTCTTCGGCAGATAACTGCTGAGATGTTTGTGATCTAACGTCTGGACGACGACTAACCTTGACGTTAACTCTTCTTTTACTTTTATTATGTTTCGGCGGTTCCCCCATCTTAGTCGACAGCACACACAATTGACGATTGAAGCAAAAACCCATTTCTATGAAAGTTTCTTCAGTTCCAATTTCACGATTATTTTCTCGCCTTGAAAATTGATTAGATCACCGCTATCGTCCAAGATGCGAAGAGTAATGTTGTCGATAAACTGACGTCCTGCCGGCATTAACGGCATATAAATATTATTTTGTGGTTCTTTACTGATTTTGTAACCGGGCTCCACGTCGATATCGAATTCGAACAAGGTATGACCTTCCACCGAATTCATATATGCTCCGGAAATTATATTACAATCTACGCGTATGATGCGTACTTTCATTATTTCCACCATCTCGGTTGATTCGTGCTTTTTGTCTCTTTTTAACACTGTATGATTAAATCCTAACATTTTACCGATACTCGCCTCTCCCCGGAAATCTATAGTATATTGGGATTTCAGTTCACATTTCAGCGTATTATTATTAGCGACCAAGTAAAAGATTCCATCGTTCTTTTCTTCAGTTGAAATCCTCAAAGCCTCCAACATAGCTTTACCTATCTCATCTATTTCATAGGCCCCAGGTGGAATCTGCAATTGTATCGGCTCGGTGGTGTAACCCTCCTTCATGAAGGCAAACTTATTGTTGCTTTCGTCCACATTAAAAATTGAATTGTATGTGTAAAATCCCAGCAATGCCAGACCATATTTGTTTTCTCTATTTAATTCGACTGGTGGATAAAAATCGGCGCTTAAGACGCTCGAGTGTCCTGTTAGTGTGAACGTATAAGACATGACTAACCATTAAAACATCACACATCTCGGTTTTATTCTTAGCGGCAACATTTAAAAAGATTCATCTTCACACCTTTTCTCACCGCATTAGATAGTGATGTTTTTATGCTATTTTCTGCTTTTATGCGCACATCGCTGATTTTGCAATAACAACAAAATATTTTTCTAGCTGTAAGATCCTCATCACCCGTAACCTCGTTTAAATTGCTGATGCTGCTGAAATAATGTTTGCAACCGCACTGATATTTTAATATATCGATATCGCTTTTGAGGTGCTCGGGCAACTTTTCCCAAACGAATGGAATTTCATTTGGGGTTAATGCAATCATTACTTCCTTGGGCATGTTTTCTAACTGTTTCACGGTCATTTTCCTTAATCCACCGGCTAGATGAAATGCTTTCAGTGATTGCAACATTTTAGTATAGTTATTGCGATCCATTTGCGGTGTTAATGGTGACGATGATGATGATGACATCTTTTACGCTGATGATTCGACAAGAAACTTTAAGCACAAATGTCCACACCAGACTGTTCCAAAATCCTGCTAACGATCGTATGTATAGTAAATAATTTTTGATGGTTCCGATCCCGTTTGTAGATATCGTACCAATTCGATCGGTGGGGGTAAATCGCCGAAGCTGTCATAATATGTTACTTTAGAATTATTTTTTCTATAAGCTACCCAATGAGTCCCTGCACCACGCGTACTATCCAAATTCACTATTGCTGCTTCGTAACGTCGAGGACCTTGTCTAGGTAATAAATCCCTCATATAAACGCCTCGAAAGTGTCCTATTCTTTTCTTTTTGGCATATTTTTCTATATCGATGTTAGATAGTGGTCTTCGAGGTAGGGATTCAATTAGTTTTTTGATCTACGATTTAAAAATAATCCCATACCTTTACGATATGGCTTTAGAAACAAACCATTTCCTTTCGATTTTAAATACAGGCCGGCACCGGTTTTATCTTCGCTGCTTTTTTTTACTGCTTTTATGGCGCGCACAATTCCCGCTGCCCCACCGGCTAATGAACCCAAAGCTGATAACCCGGCAAAAATTGGTATTAATGGTAATATTCCACCAGTTTTAGGAATCGGTATTATTCTCGGTGTACGAACCTTCCTTTTGCCACCTGCCGCTTTTACCGATCTACGTGCTACCGACAGAGCTATTTTAGATGCATTCATGACATTTTTTTCCAACACATTTTTACTTCCGGCTTTTAATAATTCCCTTCGAACTGCTTGTCGAATAGCTGTTCCGAAACTGGCTTTCCGAACATGTCGATTTTTATTAACACCTTTCCTTTTTGTATGACGCGTGCCTTTACTAGATGTTTTTTTTGTTGATAATGATGATGGTACACCCATACCAAAACGTCGTTTTCCTTTCATAATGTTTGTAACTAACCAAGCTGCTGTTTTTTCACCTAAACTGGAATCTTTCGATTTTACTCTATTCCAAGCACTTTGTTCGAGCTCGTAATCCGCTCGATGTCTCGCACTTATGTTGTCTTTATTATGTAAATAGGCTAAATCGTGTTTTTTGCATGCGGCATCCAAAGGATTAATGCCTGGATCACCTCTTGTTACACGTTTTATTACTTTTGTTCCGGGCCCGCAATATTGATAACCAGGAATGTGTACCTCGAATGGTAATTTATTTATTAACGAATTCACAATACCGTATCCAGTTTTGTTGGAAACGTGAGACCGTCCACTTCGTTTGACGCTCGGCATCTGAATGACAGTTTTTGTGAAAAATTGCCTATAAAATATCAAATTTTCCTAAGATGCGCGTTATCGATCTTAAACAAAAACTTCCTATTGACAATCTCGATGAAAAAGTCGGACTTGGATTTGAAAAGAAGATAATGAAGAGACACGGTCCTCTACTTCCTTCCTCTATTCGCGGCCTGTTAATTGGTCCATCCAATTGTGGAAAAACTAATGTCATGATTTCGCTGCTTACACACCCCCTTGGGCTACGTTTCGAAAATGTCTATATTTACTCGAAATCTCTGTATCAACCGAAATATGAGTATTTAAGGAAAATTTTAGCGCTCATCAAAGGTTTAGGCTACTATGCCTTTAGTGATTCCAGTAATATTGTGGAACCGTCCGATGCAAAACCAAACTCTATATTTATCTTTGATGATGTTATATGTGAAAAACAAGATGTTATAAGATCGTACTTTAGCATGGGACGTCATAAAAATATCGACTCCTTTTACCTAGCGCAAACATATTCGCGAGTGCCTAAACAGCTTGTGCGAGACAACGCCAATTTTATTATTATGTTTAAACAAGATGAGTTGAATATGAAACACATATTTTCCGACCACGTTTCACCGGATCTAACTTTTACTCAATTTCAAGAAATGTGCTCAAAATGTTGGGATAATAAGTATGGATTTTTAGTAATTGATAAAGACAGTGATGTGAAATCGGGAAGATACCGCAAAGGATTTGATAGCTATATATTACTGTAATAATAAGAGAAAACGCTCATTTGATTGTTGAAACGTCCTTTGTTAACATCATGAATAACGCGATCGACTTAAAACGTAAACTAGTGGAAGCCACCAATGCCGTCAGAAAAAAATTTAAACAAATTAAAGCGGCTAAAGAGTTTAATGTTGTGGAATTGGAAAAGTTTTACGAACCCATTTCTAAGCCGTTGACAACTATATCTGATGTGGTTAAGCAACGTCAGCAGCAGCAGCAGCAGCGGCAACAACAACAGCAACAACATTATCCAGCTACAAAGTCACATAGTCTCAGTACATCAGTGCAGTCGACTCAAATATCAGGTTTTCCCCAACCTACACATTCTTTTCAAACCTCCACACCTATTCAGCAGCAGCACCATCGCATTTCAAAAGAAGATATTAGCCAATCGGTGTTTGATACACCCTCGACTTCAACTAATACATTTCTCGCATCCGCTGACACCACAACTTCCGATACTTTAAACGCACACCTGAAAGGATTACGTTCGAAACCATCTCTATACGATACTGTATATGGTGTACGTTTTGGTTCAAAAACAGATAACAAAAATTTTATTGGTAATTTAGAGGTGCGTTTTCGAAATGGAAATATTGTCTTATACAAAAAAGGGAAAAATATTGCAGAATATGGTGGATCACCGGCACTTTATGATTTGTTATTTCTTAAAACACCCCCAAGTGTAGGCAAGGAACAACAACAACAATTAAGTGATAATGTACTTTCAACGTACAAGGAAATTTTGGAATCAACGAGTGCTGTCTACAACAATTTTAAAAAAAGTGATGGTTTACGGGAGACCAGATGGAACAAATATTTACGAATTATTAAACCTCTGATAATGGGCACAAAATTAGGTGGTACTATTACAAGAAAAAATCTCTCGGAAAAACTACAGTTACCCACAAAAAAGAAATTATCTTCGAAAAAATTTCAATATGTCTACTGGAACAAAGCTAAAGAGTTGGTGGATCGTTTACGTTTGTTGTGGAGTTCCAAAATGGCCGGTCACTCTGGACACGAAAATGAAATTATGTCAATCATAGAGGAATTACGAGAAGAAGATATAATATATTAAGCTCAATATTTAATGATATTATTCAATTCTTCCTTCGATCTGAAACCTTTAGTATTACTAATAATATGGAGCCCAGTCTAGAAAAAATCAAGATTGTTAATGAACTACATAGAACGGCTAGAAAAAATTTTGTAAGACGGCGCACGATAATAAAAGGATACAGAGATTTGTGGCAAATTGATTTGGCTGAAATGCAACAGTATGCTGATGAAAACGATGGTTATCGTTATATTTTGGTCTGTATAAATTGTTACTCGAAATTTGTCTATACCAAAGCCATAAAAAACAAGACTGGTATAGAAGTTACTAATGCGATGAAAAGCATCATTGAAGAGGCATCATATACACCAACAAATCTGCAAAGTGATCAAGGAAAGGAGTTCTATAATACAAACTTTCAAGCCCTGATGAAAAAATATAATATAAATCATTATTCCACTTACAGCACAAAGAAAGCTGCAATTGTTGAGCGAGTCATAAGGACTTTAAAAAATAATTTATATAAACAATTCTCGACAAGAGGATCTTACAAATGGATACATATATTATCGGCAGTAACAAAAACCTATAACCATTCGAAACATCGCACCATTGGAATGAAGCCTGCAGACGTGCAAGAAAAAACACATATTAAAGCATATGATTATTTAAAAATTGTACCTAAAAAATTTAAGTTTTCCATGGGTGACATTGTGCGTACTAGCAAGTACAAAAGCTTATTCGAGAAAGGATATACGCCCTCTTGGTCAACCGAATTGTTTAAAGTTGTAAAAGTTAACGTTACAAATCCACCTACTTACTTGTTGGAATCGTTAGAAGGTCAGCCTATAAGAGGGTGTTTTTACGAATCAGAACTACAAAAAACAAGCAGTCCTGACGTTTATCTAGTAGAAAAGGTCCTTAGACAACGCAAGAAAAATCACATCGAACAATTATTTGTCAAATGGCTAGGATTTCCCAACCACTTCAACTCTTGGATAGATAAAGCTAATATTGTTTAAATAACATATTGTATGACTATATTTTTTATTTAAAATGTAAAATAAATAAACAATATATTGTAAAATAAAGTTTTTTATTTCAATCTTCATCATTAAAAACAATGACAATAAAACATCATACACATAAATAACATTTCAATATTCTTGGAGGGAAGGTCCAATTCACCGACGACTACGACGTTATCTTCAAGGCTATGCCACTCGGAGCGCGTTCTCCTATTCTTTAACCTTCTTTCCCTTTTTTTAGATTTTTTTTGAAGTCGAGTCGTACGACAGTGCGCTTAATGAGTCATTTAAAGGCTGATGATAGAGTATTTTCTGCATAACTTCAATTTTTGTTTTAAGCTCACTATTATTTTTGTATATCATGGGGAGGACATCCTTGTTAAATATGTCACATATTACAACTGCAAAATTGTAAAACTTTCTATTAACAAAGTGTTTTGTCACAGCATCGTCATCATCTTTAGGTTCGCCTAAGTTGGTTATGATTTTTCCACCCATATCATACTGCCCATCCGCTGTAAGTTTAAAACCAATCCCTTGTGGCCCAGATAATATATGATATTTTTCATTATATTTCTGACGACCAAATTTATCAATTGTGTTGTTTCCTCGACTCATTTTCAATCTTTACTAAACTATTTTATTTTTATTTGCCCTACTTATATTAAATATTTCAGCTGAGAAAAAGAAACACTGACTATGATCTACTGGGTTGGTATGTTTATAAAAGAAATAAAATAAAACTGTGATTGTAATAGATATTTATTTACAGTTATTTAATTGCACAAATACAAAAATTATAAAAAATTAATTTTCCATGTCTTCGTTTTCGTTGCTCAAAATTCTATCCCATCCGACACTATTTCGATCGTCAACGTCTTGGGCTGTTGCTGTTGCAGAAACCAATTCATATTTTGCAGCAAGCTCACCTGGTAAATGTGGAATATTGACGAGGTATTCTTTTAATTCTTCTTCAACCATTTCAGCACAAAATGTATCCATGTCTATGGAACCATATAAAAATTTGTCGCACAAGTGTGCCCCAGCCATAAAATTGATTGTATCCCTGATCTCGTTCTTATATTGATCTTTGGTTACATCAATATGCGACCAATCATTTACGCTATCTAACATATCGTGAGCCCTATTTCTTAATTCTCTCCCCAACCAAAATATGTATCTATCTACACATTCGTTGGCGGTCGTCGTCGTCGTCGTCGCATCAGCAGACATCTTTAACAGAAATAATGAACACGCGTAAGTATTCTGACATGTGCAACTATATTTTAAATTTAATTACATCCTTTTTTTCAAACAATTTACATACAATTTACTCCAATGAGCCAAAACGTAATAATGTTCGAGTATTGTTTCCAAAAACTCTAGTGCCCTGCCCCAAATAAGTTAGAGTGTATTTATCTTTAGTTTTACTCATAATATCTACAATATCGTCAGATAGTGTTTCGGCCACACGTTTTGGTAAAAAAGTCTCAAATGTGCTATTATCACCGTCATCGTGTAAAGCCACTAAAAGAGTTTTACCAAATCGTGTAGTCATTGAAACCATCTTTACAATTTTATACACTTTGCCTACAATCATTTCGGTAACCTTTTTTCTCTCTAAAACCTCGAAATCTTTGCTAAACATTTCATTAATTTCATCTAGAGTTTCTTTTGCAATACTCATTATTGAAAAAAATGGTATATAAATCCAAAAATTACCGTGAATATAAAAGCACTTTCAGAACACTACACGAACACAATATTTGATGTTTATGCCACTGATATCTGCGACTGTTTGAAGTCACTTCTTTTCCCACGAACCTTTATAGCGAGGTTTCAAGGTCGAATTGTAACAATGGTGGGGGTAGCTTAACGATAGAAATAGTGGGAGGAGTATTCAAGGTCAAATGACGTCACACATTTAAATTGGTATAAGGATAACTTCAAGGACAAAATATAATGAAACAAATAACTACATTTTATGTACTTTATTCATTGATTTTTTTCTGCCATTCTTCTATGCGTTTAACATTATCACCTAAACCTAATTTCCTTAATTTGTTCAATAATAATTGTTTGTTTTTATATCTAAGAAAATTCTTACAAACTATACTAGCTAAAAGACACACTTCGGCATGGTCCATATACTTAAAAAATACACTAAAGTCCTGAGCCTCCGAATCCTGCATTTCATATGCGTAAAATTCCGAACAGGCTGCAGAAATTAGAAATTCCTCGTACATTTCTCGCACTAAACTTTCCATATTAACTACTACTACGTTAAACTTAAGTCCTACACTCTAATTTCATCTAACGCAACCGGATCTGCAATGAACCTAATCAGTTTTTCCAAACAGTCACTAAACCCCAACTTTTTTATCTCACGAACAAAGTCTTGTAAATTTATTGTTTTGCGGCAATATTTACGACATGCATTCGCAGCCTTTTCATATTCATAAGCCAAATCACAATAGCGCGACGCCCATTCTGCTCGACTTTTCATTGCATCATTGAAATAATTACTAGCCGTTTCAGTGAACTCATCGCCCAATTTTTTTACTGTCTCTTGCAAAGCACTATTCATATTATTCACTCATTTTTACATTCACGACACTTTTTTATTGCTGGTGGTGGCCCATCTATATAATGACGATATATTTGTTCATAGTGAATGTAACAGGGTAAGCTTAACTGTAGTTCCTTGTCACACCGATATGACGCTGGCAGCTTATCCCAAATTTGCCGTAAACTCAGCGTATCAACGCAAGTTTTTAAATATTCGAGAGGGAAAAATGCTAGATCCTTCTCTTCAAAATCACACAAACTTTTTAAATTACTCTGATATAAACAAATTACTCTGCCGACTTGCTCTATAATTTTTTCTTTAGATAGTTCCGTATCTGACATTTCACACTGAATGAATGCAAGTAGACTCACACAATTTATAGAACAATTTGCAAGGTCAAAATCATTTCAAGATCATCCCTCACTATTACAATGCACAAATAACTACTTCAAGGTCACACACCCAAGATGACCTTCAACAAAGTCAAGGTCGTCTTGACCAAGGTCAAGGTCACACACACAACCTTGAACACAAGGCCAAGGCCAAAGCACACGTGCACTTTCAAGGTCAATGACAAGGACATGTGGGCGGGGCCAAAGAGGGGTGAAGCAAGGTCAAGGTCAAGGTCGATATATTGTTAGTATAATATATGTATTTTTTATTATTAGATTATGTCATATATATTTTTAATATTAGGTCATGGTCATTATAGGCGAAAAAAAAAGGTTTCACAAATTTTTCATTCAAATCCGTAATTTTCTTGCATGAATGTCTTGGATGGGGTAACAGAAAATGCTCCTATTCTCGTACTTCAAAAAAAAACTATATTTCTTTTCAAACAATTAGACCGGAAAATTGATTTTTTTTCAATATTATGGAGAAACTATCCAATATAGAGAATAATGATGTACATACGGTTTCTTTTAACTTTTATTATATTTTTTTGTGGGCAGGAAAAATGTTTTCTGTATTTTATACCAATATAAAAATATTCTGATAATTATATTTATAATGTTTCATTAATTAAATTTGGTGCGTTTAAATATATTAGTATATAGTTTGCTAGTCTTTTTTAATAATATATATATATATATATATATATATATATATATATATATATATATATATATATATATATATATATAATTTATGAAGTAAATACGAACCGTAAATGCAAACTTCGTTCCATCATATGCTTTCCGTGTTAGAGGTTGCGGAGTTTCAATAAATTGCTACAGAACACAATTTATCCTATTCCATCACCATCGAGATGATGTCCTACCTGTACCGCCATACCGAGAAGAAAGTCAAAACATACCCTGCCCGCCACAGTGATACGGCGGATGTACGTGTTTCGTCTCTACTAGACTCATCAGGGTACCGACATGCACCTGTTTGTGCAAAGGACAGATCGGACGGAAGTATGCAACACTGAACGCCGCTTCGCCGACCTCCCGCCGGATGGCGCCTATATGTTTAAGCGGCTTTCATGGATTCCTCCATGTTAGATGCAATAGCAGTGGATATATCCACATTATGCCGTTGTAGTACTGAAATTACATTCAGCAAACGTACAACTATAAGTAAACTTCGTATATAGATGAAGTAAATGCGAACTTCGTTGTTAGAGGTTGCATAGTTTGAATAAATTGCTACAAAACACCATTTATCCTATTCCACCACGATCGAGATGATGGCCTACCTGGACCGCAATACCGAGAAGAAAGTCAAAACTTACCCTCCCCGCCAGAGTGATAAGGCAGGGGTACATGTTTCGTCTATACCGGACTCATCAGGATCGGAATATATATATATATATATATATATATATATATATATATATATATATATATATATATATATATATATATATATATATATATATATATATATATATATATACCGGGTGTCAAAAATGGTATGTGAAGGGGAGAGTTTTCGCATATTTTCCACTTTCCGGCCACTTCTGGTTTCACCGGAAATGGCCCCGGTTTTGAATTTTTAAATGGAACACCCTGTATATTTTAACATCTTTGAATTTCTGAGACAATTCTAGATCAGAATGTGACATTTTAAAAAATTTTTACGTCTACTTCATTTTTTTAGAGCCACTTTTAAAATTGCATCTAGGTGGCCATGATCGGACGCAAACTAATCTAAGGGCCTTAGGTGATGTCAAAAAAATACAATCGCAAAGTTTAGTTACTAGTATGAAAGACAGGAATAAGACAAGTTGACAAAATTACGTTTTCATTTCTAACTATTAATTTTCAAATGGCGACCCCTTTTTGACAACTACTTTTCGAAAAAAGCATTCTTTGACGAATCTAACGGTACTAATTTATTTGCGATTGGATTAGATATAAGAACAGAAATTAAATATTATTAAGCAAAATACTGGATAATTTATTTACTTATGACAAGTGCGCCATGGACAGCCATGATGCATAATAATTTGCAACTGTTTTAATCAAGTCTTCTTTGGAAAACAAAGCACTCACTTAAGTAGATAATGACAGTGACATACGCTCTAAGAACAGACGTAAAAGTTTCTTAATTTTCGTTAAGTTTAGTTTAAATTTTTGTTAAAATAATGTATACTCAAAGTGAAAAAGTGGATATGTTATTAATATTTGGAGAGTGTCATAGAAATTCAAGGAATGCTGCCGAGGTTTATCATAAATGAAGAGACTGAGATTAACGTACTTGCTATGGTTGAGGTTGATAAAACAGTTTCGTTAAGAAAAATTAGTCAAGAACTGCAGATAAGTTATGAATCAGCAAGAAAAATACTGAAAAAGCATGGATATCGAGCATTTAAATATCAGTTACATCAACATTTGTATACTGAGGATGGCGATAGACGGGTAGTGTTTTGTGATTGTCTGCTTCAAAATCATAGAGTTAACCCAAATTTTATCGATTTTATTCTATTTTCCGACGAATCCCGATTTACAAATAATGGTATGTTCAATAAGCAAAATACTCGGTACTGGGCCCAACAAAATCAACATGAAATGAGAGAGGGCAATTTTCAAGAAAGAAATGTCTGGGCTGGTATCGTTGGAAACAGAATAATTGGGCCAATATTGTTTCAAGGTCAGTTAACAGGGGTTAGATACTTAGGTTTTCTTCAAAATGAAATCGAAAATCATCTCAATGATATACCTTTAGCAGTTTTACGGCGAATTTACTTTCAACAAGATGGAGTACCGCCTCACAATACTAGAGAAGTTCTTAATTATTTAATAGAGCATTTTAATAATCGAATTATTGCAACCAATGTTCCGATACGGTGGCCAGCCCGCTCACCGGATCTTACTGTGCTCGATTTCTTTGTCTGGGAATATGTTAAAGAAAGGGTTTACTATGGGGCAGCCCCAGCTACTCTTGAAATATTAGAAGAAAGAATTTTGCGGGCATTTAGAAGTATAACGCCCCAAATGCTACAAAACGTGTTGAGAGAAACAATTAAACGAGCTGAAATGTGTCGTGAAAAAGAAGGAATGCACTTTGAACATTTACTACACTAAACTTTTTAACAAATTCAGCTACTGTACTTTCAAATATTTTAAGTGCGTCGTCTAAGTTATTAGTTTATTTTGTTAGTTTTTTGTTAATTTTGTTAAATTTTTATTCCAATTCCTGTCTTTCATACTAGTCACTAAAACTTTTCGATTGTATTTTTTTGACATCACCTAAGGCCGTTAGATTAGTTTGCGTCCGATCATGGCCGCCTAGATGTAATTTTAAAAGTGGCTCTAAAAAAATTAAGTAGACGTAAAAAGTTTTTAAAATGTCACATTCTGATCTAGAATTGTCTCAGAAATCCAAAGATGTTAAAATATACAGGGTATTCTATTTAAGAATTCAAAACCGGGGCCATTTCCGGTGAAACCGGAAGTGACCGGAAAGTGGAAAATATGCGAAAACTCTCCTCTGCACATAACATTTATCTGTACCAATTCTCATTTTGATACACATAATACTCTAGAAATTATGACTTGTCTAATAGATTCGTTGACACCCGGTATATATATATATATATATATATATATATATATATATATATATATATATATATATATATATATTTGTTACGAACTTTATAACGTTGTACATTTCATAGTATTTGTTTGTGTTCGTAGTTTGTAGGGTTTTAGGTATATTTACTAATGTAAGGAACTTTGTAGCATTTTATATTTCATAGTATTAGTTTGTGTTTGTAGTTGGTAGGGTTTTAGATATATTTTCTACGAGTTCATAATTTATTTAAGTAATTTTACCTTTGTTAATTTCCTCAGGAGACGACTATGAAAGAAGGTCTGCAACTTTTTAGAGAATTCGATTTCCTTACTTTTAACATGGAACGCCTATGATGGAAGGTCTAGAAATCGCCGGATTATTCGTTTTTCTTATTTTGATTACCCCATGTGGTATGGAAATCCTAGAGAATTAGAGAATCTTTTGGTATCGACCAAAAGGGTATATAAAGGGTTCATCGGCTTTCTTAGTCAGTATATTTTGAGAGTTCGTCGACGCAACTTGAATTAATTTGACAAGTGTCACAATTAAGGTCGACAATAAAAAGCTTTCAAAATAACAGCGTGTATTTAATAATACAGCGTGAGTTCGAAGATCGGCCGTCCGGAACAAATTGGTATCGGAAGTGGATCAAATCCAGAAGAGGTTAGTTTAGGTTAGAAAACTAGAAAAAGAAGGAAAAAAAAGTAAATTGAAATTGTATGCCAGTGGAAACTAGAAAACAGAAAGCAAAAATGGAAGAACAACTTCAAGCTAGTTTAAGTCAAATACTGATGATGATTCAAGACATGAAAACAAGCCAAGAAGATATGAAGAAAAGCCAAGAAGATATGAAGAAAAGTCAAGAAGAGATGAATAAGAACTGAAAAAAGATATTTAGAAAAATCAAGACGATATGAAACAGGAATTAAAGACAAGCCAAGATGATATAAAACAAGAACTAAAAATAAGCCTGGAGGACATGAGACAGGATCTTTAAAAAAATCAAGAAGACACGAAGCACATGGAACAAGAAATGCAACAGAAGATCAGCAAAATTAGAGAAGACGTACATGGCGAAGTGACGGGAATCCAGAAACAGATGCAACAATTACATCTACAAATTAGAGAAGACGTACTTGGCGAAGTACAACATGAAACGATAGGAATCCACAATCAGGTGCAGCAATTACATTTGCAAATCGAGAAGGTAGCCAGTACAGGTGTAATAAAGGTAGATGGTGTTCCTGCAACTAGTGTGATAAAGCCACCTACCTTCGACGGCAATGTACCTTGGCTCACCTATGTCCATCAATTCCAAGCTGCCGCCACCGGCAATAATTGGATTTTACCTGAGAAGGCCCGTGCTCCTGTTCTAGCACTACGAGGTAGAGCTATGGAGGTTCTACGTAACATTCCTGACGAAAAACAGAATGATTACGAGTTCATTGTTACTTTTCTGGAGAGGCGCTATGGGGAAGCCCACCTCCAAGAAGTTTATAAAGCCCAACAACAAGGAAGAAGACAAAAATACAACGAAAGTCTTCAAGAATATGAGGCGGATATAATGAAGTTAATAAATTTGACCTACCCAACATACCCAGAAGAAATAAAGCAAGAGTTAACAGTGAATAGTTTTATTGAAGGTTTACGCGACCCCGAAACAAGTCAGACACTGAGAATGGCCAGACTAAAGAGAATATCTGAGGGAGGGGCATGTACAAAGCCGCTGTACTGGTAGTACTGCTCCTGACAGTGATCAGAATCAGAAAAACCTCCAGTAGCCAACATAGAGGGACGAAAACTGTCTAGGTGCTACCAAGTCCCACCAACAATAACAATTAAGGTATCCCGGCTGCAAAACAATGGTTCCAGCTTGGTAGTACCCGGAAAGGTATGCGGTCGGGAATGTGAAATGGTATTAGACACTGGTTCTACTCACACCATTGTAAAGCCGAACATCTTGGCTCATTGTAAAATTTGTCTTCCGGAAAAGCATTATGTCCTGCAAACCGCCAATGGTGAAGCAATACCTGTGAAAGAAATACATGAAGCCAAAATAACCCTGGGAAACTCTACTTTCGAACATGTAGTTATTGTTGCTGATATTTTGGACGAAGTAATACTAGGTCTAAATGTCATGGAATACCAGAAGTTTGTCTTTGATCTTCCTCCACGAGTAGTGCGAACTAGAAATGAAGAAATTGTTATGAATCTACCAAGCAATAGTCAAGTGTCGGTCCGAGACGTTGTACTTCTTGAAGATGCGATGTTACCCTCAAGTTCAGAATGTATAGTAAAAGTAAAGGTTGATGATTCCGCAGAAGATGAAATAGTTTTGGTTGAACCAATTCAAGATTGCTCATTGTATGCAAAAGAAATTCTTCCTGCAAGAACACTGATCCAGAATAAAAAAGCCCTATATTTGTCAAAATGCTAAATTTGAAGGATTATCCTCAACAGATGAAAAAAGGTGACAAGATTACTACCTGCCAACCTGTCGACATGATAGTTACCGGTATCCCGTTGCAACATGGAAAATTACCTGATAATCTACCTAGAGTACTTTAAGACCTAGTTAATACGTCAACACCTTTACTGAATCAAGTTCAGGTGCCTAGACTGGAAGATCTTTTAAGAAGAAATCAGGATGTTTTCTCTTTATCAGATAGAGACTTGGGAAGGACCAATATAGTTGAGCATCGAATAAATACAGGTGAAGCATCTCCAATTAAACAAGCTTCAAGGAGAATATCGTTAGCACAACGTAACGAAGTGGACAAGATGCTTAAATACATGAAGAATCAAGGCATTATAGAACATTCCCAAAGTCCTTGGACATCCTGAGTTGTACTAGTTAAGAAGAAAGATGGCTCAACTAGATTCTGTGTTGACTTCAGACGGTTTAATGACGTGACCAAGAAAGACGGTTTTTCTTTGCCTTGTATTGATCGTATTCTAGACACTTTAACAGGATCAAAATGGTTTTCCACATTAGACTTAAAAAGTGGCTATTGGCAGGTACAGCTTCATCTAGAGGATAAAGAAAAGTCCGCCTTTTCTACTGGAATGGGGCTATGGCAGTTTAATGTTATGCCATTTGGTTTATGCAATACCCCAGCCACTTTTGAATGTTTAATGGAACGAATCTTACATAGACTAACGTGGAAAACATGCGATCTAGATGACATCATAACTCTGGGAAAAACACTTGACGATCATTTTAAAAATGTCGAAGATGTATTTCAAAAACTGAGAAGTACACATTTAAAGCTCAATCCGAAGAAATGTCAATTTTTCCAGAAAGAAGTGAAATACCTAGGTCATATAATCACAGAAGCTGGTGTACGAACCGACCCAGAGAAGACAGAATCCATTCAAGGTTGGCCAATATCGAAAAATAAGCATGAACCAACAAGTTTTATAGGTCTCTGTAGTTACTATAGAAGATTTATAAAAGGATTTATCGATATTGCAAGACCTTTACATCGATTAACTGAAAATAGCAACAGGTATGAATGGTCCGCAGACTGCGAAACCGCTATTAATGAACTAAAGAAGGCACTTCGTAATCCTCCAATACTGTCATATCCTGAGCCCGATCAGATGTTTGTTGTGGACACTGACGCTAGTAACTTCTAGGTGGAATTTTGTCCCAGATACAAAATGGCCAAGAGGAAGTGATTGCTTATTTTAACAAAGTACTTTGCAAAGCTGAGCGAAATTATTGTGTAACAAGAAAAGAACTACTCGCCATTATAAAGACAATGGAACATTTTCAGAAATATTTATACGGCCAAAAATTTCTCCTGCGAACAGACCATGCATCACTAAAGTGGCTTTTACAATTTAAAAATCCTGAAGGTCA
Source organism: Diaprepes abbreviatus (assembly GCA_034092305.1). Taxonomy (NCBI): domain Eukaryota; kingdom Metazoa; phylum Arthropoda; class Insecta; order Coleoptera; family Curculionidae; genus Diaprepes; species Diaprepes abbreviatus. The sequence goes on along the minus strand of JASJET010000144.1, from coordinate 3,152,043 downwards.
AATAGCACGATGGTTATAACATTTACAGGAATATGATTTTAAAATTCAACATAGAAAAGGCTTGAACCAAAAAAATGCAGACGCTTTGTCGAGAAGACCATGTTCAGAAGAATGCAAGCACTATAACAGACACGAAGAGCGAGAAAATCCTGACGATTTCTATTGTCGAAACACGCAACTATAATACTCTTTGGATTGGGATCCCAAGATCATCTCCAAAGAACAACAAGAAGACCCAGATCTTAACATCATCATTAAATTAAAGAATAATAAGTCAGATCGACCTACTTTTCAAGAAATCTCATCAAAATCTCAAAAAGTAAAAGGTTACTGGGCCTTATGGAATTCCTTGATTATGCACGAGGGTCTATTGAAGAGTTTGGGAGAGCTCTGATGGCAAAAACTACAGATACCAGACTATATTACCCACCAAAAAGGTTCCACAAGTACTGCAAGCTTTACATAATGGTGTAGGTGGCGGACACAGGGGTTACGAAAACTCTTGAAAAAGTTCGAGAGAGGTTCTATTGGCTGGGAAGCCGCGCAGATGTAAAAGATTGGTGCAAAACCTGCATCAACTGTGCTGCTAGTAAAGGACCGAGGACCCATAGCCATAGTAAAATGAAGCAGTACAATGTAGGAGTACCTTTTGAAAGAATTGCTATAGACATAGCAGGCCCATTTTCTATTAGTAAATCCGGGAATCGCTATATGTTGGTAGCTATGGATTACTTCAGTAAATGGCCAGAAGTCTATGCGATACCAAATCAGGAAGCCACCAGCGTTGCTGAAATATTGTTTCAACAGTGGATTTCTAGATATGGGGTGCCAGGAGAGATACACTCTGATCAAGGCAGAAACTTTGAATCTGACGTTTTTACGCACCTTTGCAAGCTTCTGAAAATCCATAAAACTAGAACAACACCCCTAAATCCACAGTCAGATGCAATGGTTGACAGATTTAACAGAACCCTGGAGAATTACATCAGGATACAAGTAAATGAACAAGATAACTGGGATAAATGCATTCAGCCATTTCTACTAGCCTATCGTTCAGCCGTTCACGATGCCACTGGAAAAACACCTGCTAGCATAATTTTGGAAAGAATTACGTCTTCAAGTCCAGAGTCCGTCAAAAATAGAAAGCGACAGAATGAAGACCCGCTATGACCTCAAGGCCAATACTGGTGGATTCATGGTTGGTGAAAGAGTTTGGTTGTACAATCCAAAAAGAATCAAAGGGCGTTCATCAAAGCTTCAAAAGTCATGGGAAGGTCCGTACAACGTAGTGACTCGACTAAACGATCTGATGTATCGAAATCAGAAAAGCCCTCATGCGAAGATGAAAGTCGTGCATCTGGATAGATTGGCCCATTATCGAGATCAAGATGGTTGATCGGAATGATCAAGGCTTGGAAGGGGGGAGGGGGGGCAATGTTACGAACTTTATAGCGTTGTACATTTCATAGTATTAGTTTGTGTTCGTAGTTTGTAGGGTTTTAAGTATATTTACTAATGTAAGGAACTTTGTAGCATTTTATATTTCATAGTATTAGTTTGTGTTTGTAGTTGGTAGGGTTTTAGGTATATTTTCTACGAGTTCATAATTTATTTAAGTAATTTTACCTTTGTTAATTTCCTTAGGAGACGACTATGAAAGAAGGTCTGGAACTTTGTAGAGAATTCGATGTCTTATTTTGATTACCCCATGTAGTATGGAAATCCTTCTAGAGAATTAGGGAATCTTTCGGTATCGACCAAAAGGGTATATAAAGGGTTCAGATCGGCTTTCTTGGTCAGTATAATTTGAGAGTTCGTCGACGCAACTTAAATTAGTTTGACAAGTGTCACAATTAAGATTGCCAATAAAAAGCTTTCAAAATAACAGTGTACCCAGATAGCACAAGATTTCCATTGGATATCCAGAATAGGTACATATAATGTCCTGTATGTCCATGGACCGTTTATGGATGTCCATTAGATGTGATGACCTGTAATCTATATGGACGTCCATATCTGGATGTCCAGTGTAAGTCCATCAGACGTCCATTAATAAAATTTCGGGTTGTCGGTAAAATCGGATACTGTTATATCGGCCTGTAGAATTGTCATTTCTTAACCCGCCGGCCCGCCATGATCACACTCATTATTGTGTTGACGTCGAGTTAAAAGAGACCTTTGGAGTTTTAGCTGAGCTAAAATCAAGTGTAATTTTTATTTGAAGAAGATGCCACCGTTAAAGGTAAGTATAGTTATTTTTAATTTAATATTTTTAATTATACCAAAAATTACCGAACGAAACTACAGACATGCCCGACGAAAAGCTGATAATTTAGTATCAAACTTGCACAAATTTGAAAGTGAACAAAATATTCAGTATCAAAACACGTATGTTAAAATATAGCTTTTGTAGCTATACTTTTTCATACAATTACTTATTTAAATGGAAATTACTACAAATAAGTGCAAATATTTTGATAGGCCAATGAATTTTGTATCTTGTTGGTTAAAATGGAGCACAGATAGAGTTGTAAATTTGTGTAATAATAAAATTGTAAATTTTAGAGAAAATTCTCTCTGACAAAGTCATTATTGAGTAATCAGTCTAATAAGATTGCTGGCATTAATAAATGTTATCAAAATTTATAATGGAATAAAAGCTATAGCAAATTTGAATAATTATATTAATTTTTTTATGACTATTTTGGATTAAACGCTAGTAAAAGTTTACATTGATGTGTATTTTTGTGCAGTATAATTGTTTAAAAATATATAATAAAGTTTTGACAGTTCGACTCTAGGTTTAGACTTATAATTTAATTTATTTTAATTATTTTTTAGATGAATTTTCCACAGATTGGTCCAAATAAAATTCCTATGTGAAAGCCAATTTGTACCAAATTAGAGAGGATAATCAGGTAATCTTAAATAGGGAAAAAACAAGTATCTACAAAGAATTTTCTACATGAGTTCAACTATCCTTTTACTTAAGAAAATAATCAGCTGCCTCAAGTCACATAAGATCTTCAGGACAATTTAAACTTCAAAGATGCAGTAAGTTTATTACACTTCTTCTGAAATAAAAGCTGAAACTTATTCGAGTAATGCTTCTTTATGTGTATGAGTCTATTGATAAAAAAAAACTTAATTTACAGGATTATTATATATATATATATATATATATATATATATATATATATATATATATATATATATATATATACATATATATATATATTTTACTTTGATTCCTAAAGTCAAAAATATTCTTAGGTTAGCATATGTGGAATTAACGTTTAATTATCTCAAAAAAGTAATATAATTTTAGGTTTTACAATTAGCGAAAATTGGAGGAAATTATACCTATTAACTTATTAAAAGATATTTTATTGTAACAATGACAGACAGCCTTTCCAAGAATTATACATATGATGGAACAGTAAAGTGCCCTTTAAAGAACTTATGTTCACTATTTGTAGGTAAGTTACCACTTAAATATAAAAATTTGATGAAAAAATCTCACTGTTTTATTTGTCATACTCGTAAATAATAAGAACAAATTAGGTGTCAGATTTCACACGTTGAACTCTAGATCCTCTTGTTCTGATAATACCCAGACAAAAAGTGTGTTAAAATTTTTTTTCTGGCCTGTTGGTTTAAGCACTCTAAGCAATAACGATGCATTTGGTTTTATATATATATATATATATATATATATATATATATATATATATATATATATATATATATATACTTAGAGAGAGAGAGAGATATTTAAATTCCTACAAAACCATAAAATACTGCATCATTTAACGTTAAAAATTATATATATATATATATTATATATATATATATATATATATATATATATATATATATATATATATATATATATATATATATATATATATATATATATAATATTTCAGTATTAATCCGGGAATACATCCGTTCATTCGTTAGCTTTGTAAAGGTTTTAATTTTGCCGTAACACCAAAAACAGTCCCCTTAGAACGAGACAATTTCGAATATAGAAGCTGCCCTAGAGAATATCCATGAAGAAAATGCCGAACAAGCCAGACAAGACATAACGTAAATTTTGAAATCAAGCCGGCCTCCCAACTCCAACTTAACGCGAGCTGAACATCAAGCCCTCTCTTCCTTAAAAAAGAATAAGAAAATAACAATACCAGCAGATAAGGGCAATGTCACGGTTGTAATGAACACCAACGAATATAAGCAAAAAATGTCAGAAATTCTTAAAGACGCCTCTTGTCATGTTCAATAACCAAATATACAAACAGATGGCGCACCTATGGGGTCCTCACTTTCACCTGTTATAGCCAACCTTTTTATGATATATTTCGAACAAGAGGCACTGCAAAAGGCACCTTTAAAACCGAAATTTTGGAAACGCTAGGTGGATGATATTTTTATAATTTGGCCACATGGAAAAGAACACCTGAACGATTTCCTCATATACCTAAACAACATCCATCACAGAATCCAATTCACGCTAGAAATCGAGCAAGAAAAGAAACTTTCTTTTTGGACCTGCTATTAACTAGGAAACTCAACAACACCCTAGGGTTTAGCGTATATCGGAAACCCACACATACTGACCGATATCTCAATGCAGCGTCACATCATCATCCCTCTCAAAAGCAGGCAATAGTCAACACACTAGTATCAAGATATCTCCGCTTAACAGAACTCGACACAAAACAAGACGAAATAAGATACATTTCAACAGCTCTAGAGCGGAATGGTTTCTCACAATCAGATACAAAGAAAGCCATAAAAAGACAAAAGTAGACCACACCAAAGACCAAGATCAAACAAGGAACAAAGCCATAATCCCATACATAAAAGGAATAACAGACAGAATCGGAAGAGTGTTAAGAAAACACAACATACAGCCCATATTTAAACCACAAAAAACTATAGCCAACATCCTGGGAAATCCCAAAAATAAGACCAACCTTGAAAATCATGGCGTTTATAGCATTTCATGTGCAGATTGCCATCATACATAAATACGACAAACAAACAGGTGCATATCAACAAGAAAAATAACCTCAAAAACAAACAGACAACCTCAGCGCTATTTCAACATCACCAAACAACCGGACATACCATCGATTTCGAAAAAGCAAAAGAAATAGCACCGGTACAGAACTACAAGGTACGCGTCATAAAAGAGGCCCTAGAAATCGAAAAAGCGGGAAAGCTAAATAAACGAGACGATGCTATACATTTCCCAACTACATGGAAAACATTAATAAAAAATCAAGAAAGTACACGAGAGACCAGCATACACGAACAAAATAAATCGCACTCGGCAGAGGGGAGGAGCCTGCGAAGGTGCTCGTCCAATCAGGAAGCAAGCCAGCTAAACAAAATTCGAAATTCATCAGAGGCTCTCAGCGAATAACGAGACGAACCGCACTTGAAAATGTCAAATAAGATTTTGGCTAAACGTCATAAAAACGATTTTTTGAATGAATAATCAAACCATTCTTATATATATATATATATATATATATATATAATTTTTAAATTAATTCTGGTAAATTACCAATTAATAATACAATAATTTGGAAAAATAAATTATTAAATTTTCTTGGAATGGGTAATTTGACGTGAAATTTATCAATTAGTGCGTTAATTGATAATTATATGAATAAAATTACCAGTTACTTTATTAATTAATAATTTTAGTAATCAAATTACCAATTACTTCATTAAATTAATTGATGAAGTAATCGATAATTCTACTTTATGAATTAATGATTATTCAATAATTAATATTCTGATCTTGGAAATTATTTCTTACAAAATTCATTGATAATATTGCCCGATAATATATACTATGATGCATATTGAAGTTAGTGTTTTAGTTAGGTTAGATAACTAAAATTATAATATGTGTTTAATCGGTCATTTATTATTTTTTACATATCTGCCCTACAAATAATTCGAAGAGGTACTCACATCAATTAGCCACACTTGTAAGTAAAAATTAACAAAAATAAATATAAAACTATATATTAAAACTAAAATGGCTGTACTAACATATGACTTCTAACGATCCCACTTCTGAATGAAAAAAATTGTCACGAGTCAACTGCACTTTTAGATTTTGATTTTCATCATGTTTAATTAGTCTCTGGGTTCTTTTTCCATTTATTTGCAATTACATTTCTACATGATTATGAGACAAACAACAAAATCATTCAACAACATAAAACTATCAAAAGGATGTTTTGATTTTCTCATTCAGAAGGGTGAATTGGTCAGGGCGGTCACTTTCACCTGAACTCTAAGTTGATCAAGGACCTTATAGCTTCATATTGATAATTAGATGGTAAAGGTAGTAATATCAAGAATTTTTTATTGCAGGAGGAATTCTATCTTTTGAGCACAACGGTTAATTAGAATTCACTTTTGCAGAAAAAAAATTATATTTATGTAGTATTACAAAAAGATTAAGAAGCCAGGGCCAAGTCCCACTCTACAAATACTGATGAAGTGAAATTGCAAAATATTGCTCGAGACTATCGTATAAAATAACAAATTAAATGATAATGTTAAACTAGTATGACTTTCTAATAAGTGTTGCCACTTGTATTAAATTTATTATAATTTTATCTCGCTTCGTTTTTTTTTTAATCTATTTGTCATTTACCAGAATACTCAAAAAGATCTATTATCAAAAATTTTATTAACAAACTGAGGTAGCAACACTATTTCCATTATGCAAACTGTCCTGGGATCTTCATCAGTTTTTGGTAGTTCATGATGTATAGAAACTAAATTGTTCCAATAACCGTCTTGGGTATTAGTAGTTACATAATCTTTTATAAAATTTTGGAGCGGCTTTACTATTAATTATATTAATGAGCTGCTTTACAGACTAATAACTGAACAATTAGTGTCACAGCTAGTAGGAAGTTAGGAAAAGTATTTCAACAACTCACAAAAACCAACACTGTGCATTAATACAGGTGCCACTAAATAATGTATCTTTTTATCAGCTGTCAATTTAAAAAAAAAAACAACAAATGTTATGGCTTACGAAGATTTAGGACTTTCACAGACTTAAGCCCTTCATCGTCATTATGCTTCCGAGATCCTTGGGTGTCCACCCACTTATTGCATTCCATAATCGGCCAATGAGGTTTAGCAACAGTAATCACATTCATTATGGTCTTCAAAGTTGAATCCTTACCATCACCTATATATGGAGCAGGCAGTGGATGACCCAAAAGAGCTTTAACAACGTTAACCATTCCTAGTGAGGTCGATTCGAGATGGTATCCCCCTTCCAGTGCTATAATCACAGGTGCAATCGGCTTCAGTAGTTGAATAAAATGTCCATAAACCTCTGGGAAGACATTGTAATTACCTAAAAAGATTTTTAATAAATGCTCAGTAATAATTCACCAAAATTTATTATTTAGTTTCCACGATATTGACACCCAAACCTACCAAGAGGATCATTGACTGCAGCGTCAAATCCGGCAGAAACCAATATCATATCCGGGTTATAGGCATAGCTTACTGGAAGAACAATCTTGATGAAAGTTTGCAAATAGTCAGCATTATCCATTTTTCCCTAAAAAAAAATACATACCATACTTAATGCCTGTAATTTTAAATTTAATTATTATTGAGAACTAAAAAAAATGAAGACCTACGTCATTGAAAGGAATGTTCAAGTTATATCCAATACCCCGGCCCTCTCCAACGTAAGTAAAATTGCCAATTTGATCTCTTGGATAGAACTTTCCGTGGTCATATCTATGCATAGAGATGTACATTATATCCCTTCTTCCATAAGTCAATTCCTGAGTGCCATCTCCATGATGTACATCGAAATCAACAATCAAAATCCTAAAATAAAAATTAGGTATAAATAAAATAAAATAATGTAATTAACAGGGATATATAGGTGTGTTTTAACACTTGTTTACCTATCGTTTAAAATGATTATATTTTTTCCTTCATTAACAAATATAACTTACTTGCCGTAACCTTCCTTGCGAATTAAATAATTTGCAGTACAAACGACATTGTTAATCAAGCAAAAACCGCCTCCTTCAGCATATTTTGCGTGATAGCCTGGAGGTCTAATTATACCAACGCCATGACGAATAAATCCTCTTTTTATTTTTTTAGCAAGTTGGCACAGAATTGCCACAGACCACTGGCACGTCTTAAAAAAAGTGAGAATAATAATATCAATTTCCAAGCAATTTATATAATGACTTTGTTTCTAACGCGAAGTCTCGATCGAACTTTTAAAAACAAATGCGTTTTTATAGAAAACCATTCCATCCGATTCCCTATTCTTGTTATAGCAACAACTGAAAATTACTTCAAGTAGGTATGTGCCCAATTATTTTAGAAAAAAAATAAATGAAGTTAACCTGTTTCTCTTTTACAAGAGTTAAAAAAAATATTTCACGTCATTCCATTTCAATATATTTATTTTCTTACTTTTTTTCTTTCTGCTTCTGTTTGTGACATTTTAATCAAGAAAATTTATAAAAAATTTTTCAATTTTCCATTTCATAAAAATGATAGGTTAAATATTAACCAAAAAAAAAAGAAAAAGAAATCAACTACTGACGTACTTATCAATTCAATTCCGTTTTAACGTGCAGCAACATATATTGTAATGTTACATGTGATCAAAACTTTAAAACAGAACCGTTTATTACGTGACTTTCAAGCGGTACAAAGCGATTAAAGGTGTCAGTTCAGAAATGTGGCCTACAAATTCAAAAATTTCCAAATTTGAAAAAAATATAATCTACACATATAATTGAAGTTACTGACATCCAAATTCTTACCAAGTTTTTTAAATTTTGTTGTATCAATAACCAGTTTCAAAAATGAACCGTAAAAGGAAATAATTATTTACTCGCTTACGTTGGCACTTATGTAGTACGTTTTTTGAAATTAAAAAAATCTGTATTTTATAATTTATAAGCCCATTAGCTAAATATTTAACAGTAAACTTACATCTCTGGATTTATCTGACCAATATAAATCAGCTCTTGGTTCTTCCAGTGTGGCCCCTACTTCATAGACATAGCTGGCAGAGTGGGTTGTAATTATTTGCTCCCAAACTAGATCCCAAATAGTAGGATGGTGAGGATCGTCCTACAATAAAAAAAAATAATAAATTATAAAAAATAATTGATGAAATATCATAGTGTGAAGGTCAATAATTATATTTTAATAAAAACTTACTTTAGTATGTTCAAAATCAATTTGTATCATTTCTTCAGTTAAACCAAATTCTTCCAACTTTGTCAGTATATCTACAATACGCGTATGAACTTCTTGGGTGCGATGTTCAGGAGTTGGATTATGGTTAATCGATTCATGATTGAAAATATAACCAATCTTGGTCTGTGACATGTTGTATCTATCTAAAAAAATTATTATGTTATAATTTCATTTATAGCTCATTTTATGATTGGTTACCGAAAGTTAGAATTTAAAATTAACTTTAAAATTGTTAATAAAAGTTAATACATTCAAGATTTTATTTGCAAACATTTTACCTTACCTTCTTTTATGAAGGCAAGTTGTGCAACAAACATGGCTTCTTGTTTAGTTGTATTAAATGAATAACCACCTGTAATAGGAAATGGAGGTTTTTTTGGTACTCCTATGTACTTCTCAACAGACAAATTGAGACCGTACCTGAAAAAGGAAATTGGAAATAAATAAATATTCAATAAAATTACAATCAATTTGTTTTACTTGTCAAATTTGGAAAAGTCTCCAACAGTGATAAGATGATCAAACTGATAAAAGCATCTCCAGTGTGGTCTCAGGGCGACTTTAACATCGTGAATGGCGTCTTTTACTGACGGGTTAATATGCCTCGAATATTCCAGCTTATTGCATGGATCATTCAATAGAGCTCGAACAGTTCTTAGAGCAGACTCTGCTAAACCTGGTAGGAAATAGCCTCCTTCTAAAAGGACAACCAGTTTGCCCTGAGCCAAACCACTTAGTAGTGTTATAACGTGTCCATAAAAAGCTGGAGTTAAATTCATTTGTCCCTAAACAAAGAAAAAAAAGTGTTTTTTTTTTATTTAATACGCTACAAGCAGAATTCCAATAACAGTATAACAGCAGAAATTTTTTGTTTTTAACATATGGAAACAGGAGTTGTTTATTAATTTTCAATTTTTAAACTTTTCCGTATACATTTTTAAACCAAAAATTTAGCATTTTAAAGCAAGTCGTAGAATGAAAATTGTGATTGCGATGATGGATAAAAAAAAATAGCTTTAACATTTGATGTTTTATGGAATGGATATGTATTGACATGGGTATGATGGTTACACAAATATAAATGAATGAAACAACACATTGGCGATTACTTATATACCTTACCATCCCCCATACAACTGTCATATCCAAAATTACCTCAGGGTTAAACTAAAAAAAGAAAAAATATATAATCACCTCTGGATCCCCCAAGCATGCATCATATCCACCTGATACTAACACGATGGAAGGCTCAAACTAAAAAAATAAATAAATACTTTATAATCTCTTACTTTAACACTCAAGGCTTATGAAAGAATTTAATGAAATAAAAACATCAGTTCTTCCACTTTGAGAACATCTAAATATTTTAAGATACCTAAACTTATACTCTGAAAAAAATGACTTAAGAATAGAGTACTGGCTGCATGACTGATCAGAGTAATGCCAAAAAAAAAATCATTAATTTCTTTAGCCAAAGTATCTTGTTTTTTAAGTTCAAAGAGATCCATTTGCTGCACATGAAGTACAGTGACTAATGGATAAATTAAATTAAAATGCTAATAAAAAATAATATAATTCAAAAATAATATAAGGCATTTATCATTGAAAAAGAGAAAATAAGAAAAATCAGTAAGTAGTGTGCGATTTGGCAACGTTGTTTTTTTCATTAGAAATACTAGAAAAAGCATTTTATAGGTGGTGAAGTCAGAGTTAAATCACTATTTTCTAAAAATGTAAGTAAAAAAACACATGTGTGACATATACACCCAAATATTTAAATAATTTTATAAAAAAAAACTAAAAATTGTTTCAAAATAGCAATTTGTCAAAGTTTTCAATATTGCACAACGTTTCGACTCTATTTTGATACAGATTAACCTTAAATTTTATTTCACTTTTTTTATTTATATTTCAGTAGTGTAAACTAAATATTTTATTGCAAAAAAGATATCTGTATGCTTCAACAAGCTAATTGTTATTTTTTTCAACCAAATCTAATCGTCTAATGCAAAGGAAAGTGCAAAGATTATGATTTCCAACTAGACTTCGTACAAATTTTTACATTTTTGAAAATTGAATTGTCAAAAATTTACACAGTAAAGTTAATAGAAATTCTGCGATAGTATAGATTAAAACTTAAACTATTATAAATATATATATATATATATATATATATATATATATATATATATATATATATATATATATATATATATATATTTTCATTATGTTCTAATATTTTTTATTTAACGTGGGCAGCAATAATTTTGAAAAAATTTCAAAGAAAATAAATTGTTAAAAAATCTAACTCTACACTTACTTCATATGCGACAGGAAGCAAAACATTAATTATAATAGCAAGATAATCATAATCATCCATTCCAGTTTCATTTAGAGGCACGTTGATATTGTGTCCAATACCATCACCTTGGCCAATAAAGTCATAATTACTCTCTTGGAGCTTAGGCCAAAAAGTTCCACGTTCGTAACGGTGAATGGAGAAATACAACACTCTAAAAATATTTGTACATCAAAACATATAAAGAAAAAATAAAAAGACTAAATTTAAAAATATAGAACCTACTTGTTGGAATCATAAAACATCTGCTGAGTGCCATGGCCATGATGCACGTCATAATCAACAATCAGTATTTTTTCAGCTAGTTTATGCTCAAGTAAATAATTGGCCGTTATTGCTACATTATTGAAAAGGCAATATCCATTTGGCTCTTTAGCAGTGGCATGATGTCCAGGTGGTCTTATGTTTGCAAATCCATTTTGATATTTTCCTTCAGCAACAAGTTTAGCCATCGACACTGCCATTTTGACAGCTCGTGCAGCACACCACATTGATGTCTGAAAAATATTAACTTGAATAAAAAAAAAAGAAAGAAATATCTTTATTCTAAAAAATCCCACCTCTGTATTATAGAAAATGTTATCATACATCTGGGCCTCTTCTGGATTTGTATTAATACAAAGACTTCTTACTGTTCTGATGTAATCGGGAGAATGAGCATAACCAAACAACAAGGCATCATCTTCTGTAACCAGTTCATCAGGCTGAATTGTTTGCATTCTTGACAAAATATTGTTTTCAAGCCTAAATTCAGTATTAAAGTCAGAGTAAATTTATACAGATATTTTTATTAAATCACTGTTAAGATACTCCCTGAAGTATAAAAATTATTTAAAAATCTTCATTGACTAAAATAATTTAAAATATCTTAAAAAATTTTAATTTTAAGAAAAATGCAAAAATATTTCGCAGAAACATATTTATAGATTGGCATTATTATCAATGTTGCTTGTCAAAAAAATGTACAAAAAGATAATATAATTTTTCGTAAAAATGATAATAAATAAAATAAAAATTGAAGCAACAATTATGGATCATAATCCATTAAGAGAATAATGCGGGAGTGCTCGTTCACTTGCAAAAAAAAAATTATTTAACAATTATAACAGTTATAACTAACACTTCATGAATAATTTCAGCCCTTTTAGGGCATTCTGGATGATCTTTATCCCACTGTGATTCATGTTCTTTGCTTGGAACATAACCATATGCAGTAGGCTTACGGAATCTATTTTTGAAGTCATATGTTCTTTTATAAGGGTCTCCAACAGGCTCTCCTCTTCTAGCCGCTTCACTTTTTGTAGAGGCTACACTTTTAATAGACTCTTTAGCAGATCTTTTTTCTTTTAAAGACTAAAAAATGAAAATTAAATTAAATAAGCACACTAATTCCGAACAGGATCAATATATATATATATATATATATATATATATATATATATATATATATATATATATATATATATATATATATATATACTTTAAATTAAAGTCAAAACCAAAAATATAAGTATGTCTTACCTTCTTTGGAATGGCACCCCTTTTCTGATCATCTTCTCGTCTAAAAAACCATTTTAAATGGTGTAGAGTTTTAAAAATTTAAGAGCATCATTATCTAATATTTTAAAATAACATTACCGATATATAAGATTTATGAATTCTTTAATAAATATAAAATTTTAAAAATATTTCTTACTGTTTCCCTTTTTTTCCATGATTATTTAAGAGAAAAACAAAAAAATTATCTAATAAATTAAAACATATTTTTTCAAATGAAGATATGACTTTAAAATCAACATAACCAAAAATACATGCTAATTAAATGCTAATGAAGATGACGTCAGACAGGATTTCTAATACGCCTGCGCATGAATCTAAACTTGCTTGAACTATACCTTTTGTCCATTTATAAGTTTATACTGTCTCAATTTTTCACATTCTCGACCAACTGAAAAAAAAAATTCATGTAGAAAATAGAAAAAGAAATAATAGAGAAAATGCCCTTTACATATAGTAAAATAAAAATTGCCTCATTTGGCTATAATAATCCAGTTATTTTTGATCTTATATGAAGTTGTTTCGTAAATCCATTTGATAAATATAAGAAACTTTATATTTTCATAGTGCCTGGTTTTCTCCTCACATAACTATGAAATATTTTAACATAAGAAAATAGCAAAAGCCAAGTCGCAAAATTTCTTTGCAATTTCGAAATTTATTTTCTACATTCAAAAATTAATACATTTTAAAAATCCTTGTTATGAAATATATAATTTCTAAATTACTGAATCATACAAGTTATTTTTAAAAGCTATAAATATTTTGCAAAGAATTAATTTTAAATAATTTCATCGATATTACCAAGTCTTATGATTAGATTACTAACGCTGTTTGAATATTTTATTATCACAATGACAATATTCTATTTTCAAATATTTTCATGTATCCTAAGTCATACTAAAAAACTGTGATTTATATTTGCCTGGCGGGAAAATTTTAAAAAATTCAAACCAAACAGCAAGAGACACGTTCATACTAGCTTTTAATTGGCTATCGAGGAAACAATCAGGTACATTAACTAAATACCTAGAGACAAGATCAAACTGGCTTTTGATTGGTCATTAAACGGGCAAGCAAAAATAAGCTTGACCGCAATTCTAGCATTTTACAAATATGGCTGCCAATTTCAACCGTCCATTTCAAAATAATCTTAAAAATCATACTTTTCATAAGAAATATGGAGTATTTTCGAGATCTACGAAAAGATTATACAAATTCTTGCTAAATAATTAAATTTAAACATTTTAATATATTCTTTTGAGAACGATGTTTACAGATTAAAAAATTGATGGTAGTGTCACTTAACGTAGAGTCGCCATATTGAAAAATAGAAAATACTTAAGTTTTACCACAAAATTAGAGATTTAATCAAAAAAAAATACTGCCTAGCGTGAATACTTTTAGTTTGGCTGAATGAAATTCAAAAAATTGAACAAAACAATACCACCTATTTATAGAAAAAATGACCAACATTTTTGAAAGCCCAAAAACTACGCCACGTCATTATCGATCAGTACAGATTTTATTCGAATTTGCAAGTTTACTAGTATTAGCAAATAAAAAAAAATACTTCAACAATTAAAAAAAAAAGATATGCTTTAAAATAGTCAAAAATTATGAAAAAAATGTTTAAAAAAATAATTTATTTCTTACCTAACCATCTACAGAGTACCGAACACGGCGATAGACCAGCAAAATGGAAAAACGGCCAAAGTTAAACCGGAAATTAAACACAGTATTGAGGCAAGTAAACATAACATATCAATTTCATATTTTTATACTATTTTTTACCATACAAAAATGTGTAACAGACAGTGCCACGGAGTAGAAAATATCAATAGGCATTGTAAATGAATATATTCAGAAAAAGAGGGAGAATGAGTTACGAATTAGCCCGAATGTAGCCGAACTAAATTATATAAGCATCTTTTTCTACCCCATTATGTGGTATTACGTAATTCAAGCCATATTTCTTTCTGTTCTTTTTCGTCATAAAGTGTGAATCTGTTACTGAATGGCCCAATCATAGTCGAGCTTTGACATTTGGTGACGTTATACCTTAATTTTGTTAGGCCACAAAAATAAAGATTAAAATGTTTAAATAAGGAGGGATGATGAAACTTGAGAAAAAAAGGGCGAAAGTGGATCAATAATATCGATTTACATAACGGGTCATTTAAAACGAAAATTTTGTTTCATTTGCATTATGGGGAGCAATAATGATTGTTACTTTATATGATGGGGTCATTTCCAAAAATTAAAACGTATCTTAAAATGTATTATAGATATGTTTTGTTTTTAGGAAGCTCAATTCTGAATGGTTCATAAAAAAACATTTTTAACCGACTTCTATATATATATATATATATATATATATATATATATATATATATATATATATATATATATATATATATATATATATATATTTTTATGTATGTACACCGATTACTCCGGAACGGCTGCACCGATTTGAATGAAATTTTTTACGTTACGTTCAGGAAGTTGCTGCGGTGATCCCATATTTTTTTAGATGAAATTGGTGTAGTAAAATCCAAGATGGCGCTTACAATATGGCGGCCAAAAAAATTAATTTTGTCCGATTTTCTCCAAAATTAGCATGGAGGAATTTTCGGGATTGTACCCAACGAATCTGAAATTATTTTTAAAAAATTCAAAATGATGGATCCAATATGGCGGACAAAAAATTTAATTTTGTCCAATTTGCTCCAAAATTGGTACGAGAGAGGTTTCGGGGTCACACATTACAAATCCATAATTATTTTTAAAAAATTCAATATGGCGGATTGAATATGACGGACGAAAAAATCAATTTTGTTTGATTCTCCCAAAAATTGCGATGGGGGAGTTTTCGAGGTCTCACATAACCAATCTTAAATTATTTTTTAAAAATTCAATATGGCGGATCCAATATGACGGACAAAAAAATTTATTCTTGTTCGATTTTCTCCAAAATTGGTATGGGGAAGTTTTCAAGGTCGCACATAACGAATCCAAAATATTTTTAAAAAATTCAATATGGCGGACAAAAAAATTCATTTTGTTAAATTTTCTCCAAAATTGGTACAGGGGAGCTTTCGGGGTCGCACATGACGAATCTGAAATTATTTTTAAAAAATTCAATATGGCATATCCAATGACAGTATTAGATCTGTTTCTGTAGTGCACGATATTATCAATCAGCTTTAACTAAAGAAGTACTGCTTAATGTGGACCCTTCCCAGATAGCACAAGATTTCCATTGGATATCCAGAATAGGTACATATAATGTCCTGTATGTCCATGGACCGTTTATGGATGTCCATTAGATGTGATGACATGTAATCTATATGGACGTCCATATCTGGATGTCCAGTGTAAGTCCATCAGACGTCCATTAATTAAATTTCGGCTTGTCGGTAAAATCGGATACTGCAATATCGGCCTGTAGAATTGTCATTTCTTAACCACAAAATATCCCTTCAGATATTTTGTGCCCATTATTGTGTTGACGTCGAGCTAAAAAAGACCTTTGGAGTTTTAGTTGAGCTAAAATCAAGTGTACTTTTTATTTGAAGAAGATGTCACCGTTAAAGGTAAGTATAGTTATTTTTAATTTAATTTTTTTTAATTATACTTACAGACATGCCCGACGAAAAGCTAATAATTTAGTATCAAACTCGCACAAATTTGAAAGTGAACAAAATATTCAGTATCAAAACACGTATGTTAAAATATAGCTTTTGTAGCTATACTTTTTCATACAATCACTTATTTAAATGGAAATTACTACAAATAAGTGCAAATATTTTGATAGACCAATGAATTTTGTATCTTGGTGGTTAAAATGGAGCATAGATAGAGTTGTAAATTTGTGTAATAATAAAATTGTAAATTTTGGAGAAATTTCTCTCTGACAAAGTCATTATTGAGTAATCAGTCTAATAAGATTGCTGGCATTATTAAATGTTATCAAAATTTATAATGGATTAAAAGCTATAGCAAATTTGAATAATTATATTAATTTTTTTATGACTATTTTGGATTAAACGCTAGTACAAGTTTACATTGATGTGTATTTTTGTGCAGTATAATTGTTAAAAAATATATAATAAAGGTTTGACAGTTCGACTCTAGGTTTAGACTTATAATTTAATTTTTTTTAATTATTTTTAGATGCATTTTCCAAAGACTGGTCCAAATAAAATTCCTATGTGAAAGCCAATTTGTACCAAATTAGAGAGGATAATCAGGTAATCTTAAATAGGGAAAAAACAACAAGTATCTAGAAAGAATTTTCTGCAGGAGTTCAACTATCCTTTTACTTAAGAAAATAATCAGCTGCCTCAAGTCACATAAGATCTTCAGGACAATTTAAACTTCAAAGATGCAGTAAGTTTATTACACTTCTTCTGAAATAAAAGCTGAAACTTATTCGAGTAATGCTTCTTTATGTGTATGAGTCTATTGATAAAAAAAACTTAATTTACAGGATTATTTTATATATATTTTTTTACTTTGATTCTTAAAGTCAAAAATATTCTTAGGTTAGCATATGTGGAATTAACGTTTAATTATCTCAATAAAGTAATATAATTTTAGGTTTTACAATTAGCGAAAATTGGAGGAAATTATACCTATTAACTTATTTAAAGATATTTTATTGTAACAATGACAGATAGCCTTTCCAAGAATTATACATATGATGGAACAGTAAAGTGCCCTTTAAAGAACTTATGTTCACTATTTGTAGGTAAGTTACCACTTAAATATAAAAATTTGATGAAAAAAATCTCTGTTTTATTTGTCATACTCGTAAATAATAAGAACAAATTAGGTGTCAGATTTCACACGTTGAACTCTAGATCCTCTTGTTCTGATAATATCCAGACAAAAAGTGTGTTAAAATTTTTTTTCTGGCCTGTTGGTTTAAGCACTCTAAGCAATAACGATGCATTTGGTTATATATATATATATATATATATATATATATATATATATATATATATATATATATATATATATATATATATATATATACATAGAGAGAGAGAGATATTTAAATTCCTACAAAACCATAAAATACTGCATCATTTAACGTTAAACCTTATTAATTTTCAGCTGCGGTAGAAGAATGGGGGGCCGATAAAAAACAGCCGAAGACGAGATTAGACAATGGCAGAAGAGATTAAACGACGGAAATAAATCTAGAAAAAAATAATTATTGTAACAATAAAAAGTCTTTATTTAAATAATTGGTATATTTTCTATTACCCAATTGAAATTGTACCTATTACTATGGAACCAGATAACTTATTCATAGCGATCCTTCTACAGCTTGAACAATTTAAATCAATTGAAGCTATATTTTGTAGCACTTGCAATTCGACTAATTATAAAATTTTATATTCTTATATAGTATTGTATTAAAAACTTGAGAATTGTAATCAATAAGTGTAATATGTGGATCCAGTTCCTGTTACCTGGTTCGCTAATGTAATTTATATCTGTTTAATTTTTGGGACTAATAGGGCCATCTATGGTTACTTGTTATCGACGTTTTGATGACATGAGTGGTCTGTGTCTTCAGAAGTGCAGATTAATTAGGTACTGTAAGCTCTCTGACCCTAAGCAAATTCTGAAAATATCTACCATTCACGTTACCGGAACGTCAAGAAGAGGGAACCATAGATTATGACCTATTTATCCAAAAAGCACAATACCATCGGATAATATGTCCACAATCGGGTCAAGAATGTACATTATATGGACATCCAAAATTAGTCCTATTAATATCCAAAAATGATCCATACCTAGACAATATATGGAATTCAAAAAGACGTCCATGAGTGGGACAAACGTATAGTCTAGTGGATATCCATAGGATGTTGGTGGACAAATTCTGGACATCCCATGGATACCCAGTATGTCCAGCTTTGGATAAACGATCGATATCCAGTGGACTGAAGTGTGCTATTTGGGAAGCTTATTCTTAAAAGGAGTTTGTGACCCACGATGATAATTACTCAACCAAGATTAGTTGGGTTTTGGACCGTCAATCGTAGAAAAACAATTCTTTCTTTTGCCGACGTTTCGCTTTATTTTAAAAAATTTTCAAGGCTCAGGAAAGCAAAAACTTTCCACAAAAACATTCAGCAGATGATGGCTCACACGAGATAAAAACTACACAAGCTAGTCCGTTTTTATTTCCCATGTGCCATCGTTTACTGAATGTTATTACGGAAAGTTCTGTATTTATGTTTTTTGTATTTTATATACAATAAAACTGCGTTCCTCAGTCTTGAAAATGCTTTAAAATAAAGCGAAACGTCAGTAAAAGAAAAGAAAATTTTCCTACGATTTACTATCCAAATCCCAACTAATCTTGATTGAATAATATAGTTTATTAGGTGCTTATTAATATAATTGCACCGTAATAAGAACTATTACAATAATTAGAATGGATTGTTAATCAATTTTCAGTTATAAACATATCATCTACATCATCCGACATATCGAATGCATCCGCAGTTGACAGCGATGAATCAGATGTAGATGGCTTGTCAATTAAAATTTCTATATTTCTTTTATACAGCTGACTTTTAGTCATCACAGAAATCACTGATTCACTTGGTTGAAAGTTTGTACAATGACCTTTTCTTTTTACACTTTTCCTTGTTAATAGTAAACCATTAATTGTGTTGGTAATCAGCCTATTTCTGCTTTTTGTTTTTATGCAGTTAACCCTACTAAACTGCCTTTCACATTCTGCATTTGAGTGAGGTAAACTTAAAATGTTTAAAACCAATTGAGCTAAATTTTGAAAAACTTGAACATCTGCTTCATTAGAAAAATTATAAAGTTTTGCCCAATCGAGTCAGTTTTATTTATAAAATTTTCTGGAAAATCATAATTAGGTAAAACCCTCCACTGATCATCAATGTCCTGCTAATTGTCGTTGTTATAAAATAATTTTAAAGAATTTAGAAGTACAGATAGCGATTGAAACTGATCTCTAAATTTAATAGACAGAGCATTCTCTAGTGTTAGTATGTACAATTTGAAAAGAATGTTTTTATCTCCAAATTCATAACGTTGTTTTATTTCGCTACATAAAGTACTTAAAAATTTTCTGCATTGACGAATCTAACGGTACTAATTTATTTGCGATTGGATTAGACATAAGAACAGAAATTAAATATTATTAAGCAAAATATTGGATAATTTATTTACTTATGACAAGTGCGCCATGGACAGCCATGATGCATAATAATTTGCAACTGTTTTTATCAAGTCTTCTTTGGAAAACAAAGCACTCCCTTAAGTAGATAATGACAGTGACATACGCTCTAAGAACAGAGGTAAAAATTTCTTAATTTTCATTAAGTTTAGTTTAAATTTTCGTTAAAATAATGTATACTCAAAGTGGAAAAGTGGATATGTTATTACTATTTGGAGAGTGTCATAGAAATTCAAGGAATGCTGCCGAGTTGTATGCTCATAGATATCCGAATCGGCATCATCCAGCCCATCAGTATTTTCCGTATGTCGAGACTCGTTTTAGGCAAATAGGAAATCAAGAGGCGGAACAGAGGTTTATCATAAATGAAGAGACTGAGATTAACGTACTTCCTATGGTTGAGGTTAATAAAACAGTTTCGTTAAGAAAAATTAGTCAAGAACTGCAGATAAGTTATGAATCAGCAAGAAAAATACTGAAAAAGCATGGATATCGAGCATTTAAATATCAGTTACATCAACATTTGTATACTGAGGATGGCGATAGACGGGTAGTGTTTTGTGATTGTCTGCTTCAAAATCATAGAGTTAACCCAAATTTTATCGATTTTATTCTATTTTCCGACGAATCCCGATTTACAAATAATGGTATGTTCAATAAGCAAAATACTCGGTACTGGGCCCAACAAAATCAACATGAAATGAGAGAGGGCAATTTTCAAGAAAGAAATGTCTGGGCTGGTATCGTTGGAAACAGAATAATTGGGCCAATATTGTTTCAAGGTCAGTTAACAGGGGTTAGATACTTAGGTTTTCTTCAAAATGAAATCGAAAATCATCGCAATGATATACCTTTAGCAGTTTTACGGCGAATTTACTTTCAACAAGATGGAGCACCGCCTCACAATACTAGAGAAGTTCTTAATTATTTAATAGAGCATTTTAATAATCGAATTATTGCAACCAATGTTCCGATACGGTGGCCAGCCCGCTCACCGGATCTTACTGTGCTCGATTTCTTTGTCTGGGGATATGTTAAAGAAAGGGTTTACTATGGAGCAGCCCCAGCTACTATTGAAATATTAGAAGAAAGAACTTTACGGGCATTTAGAAGTATAACGCCCCAAATGCTACAAAACGTGTTGAGAGAAACAATTGAACGAGCCGAAATGTGTCGTGAAAAAGAAGGAATGCACTTTGAACATTTACTACACTAAACTTTTTAACAAATTCAGCTGCTGTACTTTCAAATATTTTAAATGCGTCGTCTAAGTTATTAGTTTATTTTGTTAGTTTTTTGTTAATTTTATTAAATTTTTAATCCAATTCCTGTCTTTCATACTAGTCACTAAAACTTTGCGATTGTATTTTTTTGACATCACCTAAGGCCGTTAGATTAGTTTGCGTCCGATCATGGCCACCTAGATGCAATTTTAAAAGTGGCTCTAAAAAAATGAAGTAGACGTAAAAAGTTTTTAAAATGTCACACTTTGATCTAGAATTGTCTCAGAAATCCAAAGATGTTAAAATATACAGGGTGTTCTATTTAAGAATTCAAAACCGGGGCCATTTCCGGTGAAACCGGAAGTGACCGGAAAGTGAAAAATATGCGAAAACTCTTCTCTTCACATAACATTTACCTGTAACAAATTCTCATTTTGATACACATAATACTCTAGAAATTATGACTTGTCTAATAGATTCGTTGACACCCGGTATATATATATATATATATATATATATATATATATATATATATATATATATATATATATATATATATATATATATATATATATATATATATATATTTAGTTGGTTATTTTCTTGGGAATATGGTTCATTTTTATATTGAAACTACATATATAGAGTAGTCATACTTATTGTATATATATATTTTTATTTCTCAGGACGTTTCAATTCTTTCGAATCTTTTTCAACTGATGCGGATGCTACAAAAATGTACATTTTTAATATTATTATATATGGACAAAGAGGTTAAAAACTTACCATTAAGAACAGAGATTTTTGTTTTAACTATAGTTAATTACATCACAAACCAATTGTAGTCACTCATTCTTTTGTATATTCACTTTTTAAAAGTATTTTTAAAAGGCCAGTTTGAAGAATGGACACTACATTCTTAACCCTATAAATGTCTTGACTTGACTGAAAGTGGAACCCAGATGGTGTATGTTTTAGGCACTTTAAGTGGCGTAAAAAATTTGGGTCTTTTAATTGAAGTGATATTTTTCTGAAAAAATATCGTGATTTAATTTAGAAGAATTGGAAGCGGAGAATTATTCTTATTTATTGTTTTATTTATTTTAGAAATTCCCTTATATTGGTTTATTTTAATATGTTGAAATAAATTTGATTTAAATTATTGATGTCTGTTTTATCGTTTATGGCATTCGGATTTTTTTTATTGCAATCATTTCGTAAAATTCTCGTTTTCCTTTGTTATTTTCAGTTTTCAAGATTTTTGTATTTTCATAATCAAAGGTGTGCTTGTGTTTCATTTCGTGTTTTTTTAGGGCTGTAATATTTTTTTTGTCATATTTATGTCCATTTAGACGATTTTGCAGATACTGACTAGTTTGGCCGATGTAATTCGATGGACAATCCTTGCAGGGTATTTGGTAGACAATATTTGATTTTCTGTTTTTTGGAATGTCACTTTTTAGTTTGCTGAAATTGCTTTTAAGTAAATTATGGCCCTTATGACTAGTGGTTATATTATGTTTTTTAAAAAAAGTTTGAAAGTTTTCGGAAAGTTTTGGTATGTATGGCAAGGAAAGATATTGTTTTTTGGTTTTATTGTGTTCTAAATTTTCTGTTTTAGTGTTTCCATGTGTGTATTTTTCTAGCCTTTCTTTAAAAATTTTATTAATTAGTTTGTTTGGGTAAGAGTTTGTCATAAGGACCTCTTTTGCTTTTTTGATGCAAGCAAATTGAGGGTTGCGCGATGGGTGCATCCATATCAAGCGTTATTGCTCAATTAGTGTTAGAAGACCTAGAAACTGAAGTTATCAACAGCTTAAAATTCAAACTACCATTCTTTTACAGATATGTAGATGACTGCATAACGGCTATACCAAAAAATCAAAATTCATATATCTTAAACAAATTTAATAGCTACCATGAAAAATTGCAATTTACCATAGAAATTGAAAACAACAATCACATAAATTTCCTAGATATGACGTTGCATCATAAAAATAATACAATACTAACTGAATGGTACACAAAATCCATATGGTCTGGTCGCTATCTCAACTACAATTCCCAATACCACATGGCCCAAAAAAAAATCAGTAATA
This sequence comes from Diaprepes abbreviatus, assembly GCA_034092305.1. Classification (NCBI taxonomy): domain Eukaryota; kingdom Metazoa; phylum Arthropoda; class Insecta; order Coleoptera; family Curculionidae; genus Diaprepes; species Diaprepes abbreviatus. The sequence goes on along the minus strand of JASJET010000144.1, from coordinate 3,128,262 downwards.
ATTGGAATAGCCGATAGAGCCATCATCCTTAGTAGTCCCGATTATAGAAACAAAAGAGGTCCTTATGACAAACTCTTACCCAAACAAACTAATTAATAAAATTTTTAAAGAAAGGCTAGAAAAATACAAACATGGAAACACTAAAACAGAAAATTTAGAACACAATAAAACCAAAAAACAATATCTTTCCTTGCCATACATACCAAAACTTTCCGAAAACTTTCAAACTTTTTTTAAAAAACATAATATAACCACTAGTCATAAGGGCCATAATTTACTTAAAAGCAATTTCAGCAAACTAAAAAGTGACATTCCAAAAAACAGAAAATCAAATATTGTCTACCAAATACCCTGCAAGGATTGTCCATCGAATTACATCGGCCAAACTAATCAGTATCTGCAAAATCGTCTAAATGGACATAAATATGACAAAAAAAATATTACAGCCCTAAAAAAACACGAAATGAAACACAAGCACACCTTTGATTATGGAAATACAAAAATCTTGAAAACTGAAACTAACAAAGGAAAACGAGAATTTTACGAAATGATTGCAATAAAAAAAAATCCGAATGCCATAAACGATAAAACAGACATCAATAATTTAAATCAAATTTATTTCAACATATTAAAATAAACCAATATAATACAATTGGTTTGTGATGTAATTAACTATAGTTTAAAACAAAAATCTCTGTTCTTAATGGTAAGTTTTTAACCTCTTTGTCCATATATAATAATATTAAAAATGTACATTTTCGTAGCATCCGCATCAGTTGAGAAAGATTCGAAAGAATTGAAACGTCCTGAGAAATAAAAATATATATATACAATAAGTATGACTGTATATATGTAGTTTCAATATAAAAATGAACCATATTCCCAAGAAAATAACCAACTAAAAATATATTTAATGGTTCAAGAAAAATTAATTCCTATATTATATATATATATATACATATATATATATATATATATATATATATATATATATATATATATATATATATATATATATATATATATATATATATATGTTATTACAAGGCAAATAATTTGTTTCTCTCGTGGATTTACAGTATCAAGAGGAAAACGTAAAACATATCTTCTTTCCATATATAGCATCAGTAAATCAGTATAGTTTTTCTTCATCAATCTATTTAAATATGCAATTATTACTTTATCTGACTGAAAATATTGATTTATTTGAGTTATTTTGGGCAAAACATAATTAAGAAAAGTAAAATATAGTTTTATAAAAGGATCATTTAAAGCAATATGGATTTGTTCAGTAGCAAGTAGTCGTTCGTCTAGCTAGCCACTTGCTATTAAAAAAAAGTTGAAGTGCGGGCCATTGCTCCAAAATTCTACTTATTATTGCAGCCAAGGAGAGCCAACGTGTTTGTGAAGGATGTAGTAAGTTATGTATATTTACATCCATAAAATTTTGAAATTCTCGGTATTCTCCTTGACGTTTGCTAATGGATTTAAAAAAATTAAAAATATTCCGAGCAAAATCTTCACAAGTACGTAACAAATTTTTACATGTCTGACGGCTTCAAAGATGGAGTGAATGACAAATACACTTAAGTATTATGATCCTTGGACATACTACCCTAAATCTTGAGGCTACTGAGATATATTCACCCATCATTAGGTTGTAGCCATCCGAAGCAAAACCTATAATATTAGTAATTGGGATCTCTTTTTGTTCAAATGAATGTATTATTAAATTGAACAAATGTTCAGCACTTCCCTGCTTTTTTATGACTTCAATGTTATTAAATAGTGGCAACAATTCCCATAATGATGTGTCAACTGCCTGCAGTTCCTCATTAAAAAACCTAATTACAATGCAGATTGTTTTCATTGAAGCAATGTCAGTTGACTCATCTGCCAAAACACTGAATTTAAGTATTCTTAAGACTTTTGCTAAATCATCTTTATAGTTATGCCCTACAATATTAATAATTATAGAGGTAGCTTTTGTCCTTTTTACAGACAAACCTTTTGTTACCTTGGAATCGGCAAAAATGTTCTTTAACAGAGGACAAAGGTAATCCATTGTTCGAAAGAATATATTGTGTTCAGCAAAAAATGCACTCAACTCAATTTCAGCAGCTTTTATAGCATATATTTCAACCCTATGTGATAGAACTCCAATCTCCATAAAAGATTTTATTGTGTCTTTGTTGAATTTTTTTTAACATGGCGTTGATGTTTTGCTGCCTTCAAATGTTTTTTTATACAGCTTAGTTCCGCTACAAATTCACTATTACACAAAGCACACTTAGCATTTAAGTTATTATTTGCTACAGGCCGTAGCCACTCTTTATAATGTGGAATATTCATACACTCTCTCCTAAATTTCTACAAAAAAAAAATAATTGCAAAAGTTTTTCTTTTTAAATTAATTCTTATAATATACCTGTATTCTGTATTTTCGGCCCTTTGGGAGGTATTTTTTCATCTTCAGATTTTATCTCCATTTTTTTTATTGCTATTTTTACTTTGTTACCGCCTGAGATTTCTAAAAACGCCGGGTAAAAACCTATAACAACGTCGACTGACCGAAAATTTGTGAAATTTTAAATGCACTGAACCGAAGAAGCTGACCGCTATCAATTTGCCGTTGAACCATTTACAGTTTTTATGTATTCGCAATTCCGAGGTGTTTTCAGTATGTGTTGGTAGATGACGCCACTCAATATTAAGAAAAGAACATTTTTTAAAAATGTCCTAAAAAACAAAATTGATTATGTCGATTTGTTTCACAAATTTTCGAATTGATGAAATTACCGTACCCTTATGGTACGGTAATGGGGTTGGTTCGCGCATCAGTAGTTAACAAATAACATGACCCGCATGCGCAGTAGCAACGACCTTGACAGCCCATGTGTGCACGCGCACAAGGCCAAGGGCAAACTCTCCAAGGTCGATTTTTTCCAAGACCAAGTTTTCAAGGTCAAATCTTCCAAGATCAGTGACATTTTAAAGGTCAAATATTTTTTAAGGTCATTAAGTTTTTAAGGTAGGTGTCTTAGGTGATGGGTATATAAACTTAAAGATGGGAGGAGGTTTGTATTAGTGCAGATTTCTTCGAGTGAAAACGTACAAGTAAAAATGTCTTACGTGTGTGATCAATGTGGAAAGTTATTTACCCGTAGTTGCAATGTGTTACGGCATAAAAGAGAATCTTGTTTGTCAAGATTCGAGAATTCGGATGGAGCAAAGCGGCTAAGAGTTGATGTTGCATCAACATCATCTGCAACACATTATTGTGATGTATGCGGTATTAGTGTGCCACAAAATTGAATTTCAACTCACCATAGGACATTACAGCATAGAAGTAATGCGTATGTGCCAGTGTTCGAAGGCGTCCAGTTTATTGAAACTTCATTTAAGAAACGAGTAGTGAACATAACCCGATTCTCTCAATCCCCCCACTCCTCGACCTTGACCTTGACCTTGCTTCACCCCTCTTTGGCCCCGCCCACATGTCCTTGTCATTGACCTTGAAAGTGCACGTGTGCTTTGGCCTTGGCCTTGTGTTCAAGGTTGTGTGTGTGTGACCTTGACCTTGACCTTGGTCGAGACGACCTTGACTTTGTTGAAGGTCATCTTGGGTGTGTGACCTTGAAGTAGTTATTTGTGCATTGTAATAGTGTGGGATGATCTTGAAATGATTTTGACCTTGCAAATTGTTCTATAAATTGTGTGAGTCTACTTGCATTCATTCAGTGTGAAATGTCAGATACGGAACTATCTAAAGAAAAAATTATAGAGCAAGTCGGCAGAGTAATTTGTTTATATCAGAGTAATTTAAAAAGTTTGTGTTATTTTGAAGAGAAGGATCTAGCATTTTTTCCTCTCGAATATTTAAAAACTTGCGTTGATACGCTGAGTTTACGGCAAATTTGGGATAAGCTGCCAGCGTCATATCGGTGTAACAAGGAACTACAGTTAAGCTTACCCTGTTACATTCACTATGAACAAATATATCGTCATCATATAGATGGGCCACCACCAGCAATAAAAAAGTGTCGTGAATGTAAAAATGAGTGAATAATATGAATAGTGCTTTGCAAGAGACAGTAAAAAAATTGGGCGATGAGTTCACTGAAACGGCTAATAATTATTTCAATGATGCAATGAAAAGTCGAGCAGAATGGGCGTCGCGCTATTGTGATTTGGCTTATGAATATGAAAAGGCTGCGAATGCATGTCGTAAATATTGCAGCAAAACAATAAATTTACAAGACTTTGTTCGTGAGATAAAAAAGTTGGGGTTTAGTGACTGTTTGGAAAAACTGATTAGGTTCATTGCAGATCCGGTTGTGTTAGATGAAATTAGAGTGTAGGACTTAAGTTTAACGTAGTAGTAGTTAATATGGAAAGTTTAGTGCGAGAAATGTACGAGGAATTTCTAATTTCTGCAGCCGGTTCGGAATTTTACGCATATGAAATGCAAGATTCGGAGGCTCAGGACTTTAGTGTATTTTTTAAGTATATGGACCATGCCGAAGTGTGTCTTTTAGCTAGTATAGTTTGTAAGAATTTTCTTAGAAATAAAAACAAACACTTATTATTGAACAAATTAAGGAAATTAGGTTTAGGTGATAATGTTAAACGCATAGAAGAATGGCAGAAAAAAATCAATGAATAAAGTACATAAAATGTAGTTATTTGTTTCATTATATTTTGTCCTTGAAGTTATCCTTATACCAATTTAAATGTGTGACGTCATTTGACCTTGAATACTCCTCCCACTATTTCTATCGTTAAGCTACCCCCACCATTGTTACAATTCGACCTTGAAACCTCGCTATAAAGGTTCGTGGGAGAAGAAGTGACTTCAAACAGTCGCAGATATCAGTGGCATAAACATCAAATATTGTGTTCGTGTAGTGTTCTGAAAGTGCTTTTATATTCACGGTAATTTTTGGATTTATATACCATTTTTTCAATAATGAGTATTGCAAAAGAAACTCTAGATGAAATTAATGAAATGTTTAGCAAAGATTTCGAGGTTTTAGAGAAAAAAAAGGTTACCGAAATGATTGTAGGCAAAGTGTATAAAATTGTAAAGATGGTTTCAATGACTACACGATTTGGTAAAACTCTTTTAGTGGCTTTACACGATGACGGTGATAATAGCACATTTGAGACTTTTTTACCAAAACGTGTGGCCGAAACACTACCTGACGATATTGTAGATATTATGAGTAAAACTAAAGATAAATACACTCTAACTTATTTGGGACAGGGCACTAGAGTTTTTGGAAACAATACTCGAACATTATTACGTTTTGGCTCATTGGAGTAAATTGTATGTAAATTGTTTGAAAAAAAGGATGTAATTAAATTTAAAATATAGTTGCACATGTCAGAATACTTACGCGTGTTCATTATTTCTGTTAAAGATGTCTGCTGATGCGACGACGACGACGACGACCGCCAACGAATGTGTAGATAGATACATATTTTGGTTGGGGAGAGAATTAAGAAATAGGGCTCACGATATGTTAGATAGCGTAAATGATTGGTCGCATATTGATGTAACCAAAGATCAATATAAGAACGAGATCAGGGATACAATCAATTTTATGGCTGGGGCACACTTGTGCGACAAATTTTTATATGGTTCCATAGACATGGATACATTTTGTGCTGAAATGGTTGAAGAAGAATTAAAAGAATACCTCGTCAATATTCCACATTTACCAGGTGAGCTTGCTGCAAAATATGAATTGGTTTCTGCAACAGCAACAGCCCAAGACGTTGACGATCGAAATAGTGTCGGATGGGATAGAATTTTGAGCAACGAAAACGAAGACATGGAAAATTAATTTTTTATAATTTTTGTATTTGTGCAATTAAATAACTGTAAATAAATATCTATTACAATCACAGTTTTATTTTATTTCTTTTATAAACATACCAACCCAGTAGATCATAGTCAGTGTTTCTTTTTCTCAGCTGAAATATTTAATATAAGTAGGGCAAATAAAAATAAAATAGTTTAGTAAAGATTGAAAATGAGTCGAGGAAACAACACAATTGATAAATTTGGTCGTCAGAAATATAATGAAAAATATCATATATTATCTGGGCCACAAGGGATTGGTTTTAAACTTACAGCGGATGGGCAGTATGATATGGGTGGAAAAATCATAACCAACTTAGGCGAACCTAAAGATGATGACGATGCTGTGACAAAACACTTTGTTAATAGAAAGTTTTACAATTTTGCAGCTGTAATATGTGACATATTTAACAAGGATGTCCTCCCCATGATATACAAAAATAATAGTGAGCTTAAAACAAAAATTGAAGTTATGCAGAAAATACTCTATCATCAGCCTTTAAATGACTCATTAAGTGCACTGTCGTACGACTCGACTTCAAAAAAAATCTAAAAAAAGCAGGTTAAAGAATAGGAGAACGCACTCCGAGTGGCATAGCCTTGAAGATAACGTCGTAGTCGTCGGTGAATTGGACCTTCCCTCCAAGAATATTGAAATGTTATTTATGTGTATGATGTTTTATTGTCATTGTTTTTAATAATGAAGATTGAAATAAAAAACTTTATTTTACAATATATTGTTTATTTATTTTACATTTTAAATAAAAAATATAGTCATACAATATGTTATTTAAACAATATTAGCTTTATCTATCCAAGAGTTGAAGTGGTTGGGAAATCCTAGCCATTTGACAAATAATTGTTCGATGTGATTTTTCTTGCGTTGTCTATGGACCTTTTCTACTAGATAAACGTCAGGACTGCTTGTTTTTTGTAGTTCTGATTCGTAAAAACACCCTCTTATAGGCTGACCTTCTAACGATTCCAACAAGTAAGTAGGTGGATTTGTAACGTTAACTTTTACAACTTTAAACAATTCGGTTGACCAAGAGGGCGTATATCCTTTCTCGAATAAGCTTTTGTACTTGCTAATACGCACAATGTCACCCATGGAAAACTTAAATTTTTTAGGTACAATTTTTAAATAATCATATGCTTTAATATGTGTTTTTTCTTGCACGTCTGCAGGCTTCATTCCAATGGTGCGATGTTTCGAATGGTTATAGGTTTTTGTTACTGCCGATAATATATGTATCCATTTGTAAGATCCTCTTGTCGAGAATTGTTTATATAAATTATTTTTTAAAGTCCTTATGACTCGCTCAACAATTGCAGCTTTCTTTGTGCTGTAAGTGGAATAATGATTTATATTATATTTTTTCATCAGGGCTTGAAAGTTTGTATTATAGAACTCCTTTCCTTGATCACTTTGCAGATTTGTTGGTGTATATGATGCCTCTTCAATGATGCTTTTCATCGCATTAGTAACTTCTATACCAGTCTTGTTTTTTATGGCTTTGGTATAGACAAATTTCGAGTAACAATTTATACAGACCAAAATATAACGATAACCATCGTTTTCATCAGCATACTGTTGCATTTCAGCCAAATCAATTTGCCACAAATCTCTGTATCCTTTTATTATCGTGCGCCGTCTTACAAAATTTTTTCTAGCCGTTCTATGTAGTTCATTAACAATCTTGATTTTTTCTAGACTGGGCTCCATATTATTAGTAATACTAAAGGTTTCAGATCGAAGGAAGAACTGAATAATATCATTAAATATTGAGCTTAATATATTATATCTTCTTCTCGTAATTCCTCTATGATTGACATAATTTCATTTTCGTGTCCAGTGTGACCGGCCATTTTGGAACTCCACAACAAACGTAAACGATCCACCAACTCTTTAGCTTTGTTCCAGTAGACATATTGAAATTTTTTCGAAGATAATTTCTTTTTTGTGGGTAACTGTAGTTTTTCCGAGAGATTTTTTCTTGTAATAGTACCACCTAATTTTGTGCCCATTATCAGAGGTTTAATAATTCGTAAATATTTGTTCCATCTGGTCTCCCGTAAACCATCACTTTTTTTAAAATTGTTGTAGACAGCACTCGTTGATTCCAAAATTTCCTTGTACGTTGAAAGTACATTATCACTTAATTGTTGTTGTTCCTTGCCTACACTTGGGGGTGTTTTAAGAAATAACAAATCATAAAGTGCCGGTGATCCACCATATTCTGCAATATTTTTCCCTTTTTTGTATAAGACAATATTTCCATTTCGAAAACGCACCTCTAAATTACCAATAAAATTTTTGTTATCTGTTTTTGAACCAAAACGTACACCATATACAGTATCGTATAGAGATGGTTTCGAACGTAATCCTTTCAGGTGTGCGTTTAAAGTATCGGAAGTTGTGGTGTCAGCGGATGCGAGAGATGTATTAGTTGAAGTTGAGGGTGTATCAAACACCGATTGGCTAATATCTTCTTTTGAAATGCGATGCTGCTGCTGCTGCTGCTGAATAGGTGTGGAGGTTTGAAAGGAATGTGTAGGTTGGGGAAAACCTGATATTTGAGTCGACTGCACTGATGTACTGAGACTATGTGACTTTGTAGCTGGATAATGTTGTTGCTGTTGTTGTTGCTGCTGCTGCTGCTGCTGCTGCTGACGTTGCTTAACCACATCAGATATAGTTGTCAACGGCTTAGAAATGGGTTCGTAAAACTTTTCCAATTCCACAACATTAAACTCTTTAGCCGCTTTAATTTGTTTAAATTTTTTTCTGACGGCATTGGTAGCTTCCACTAGTTTACGTTTTAAGTCGATCGCGTTATTCATGATGTTAACAAAGGACGTTTCAACAATCAAATGAGCATTTTCCCTTATTATTACAGTAATATATAGCTATCAAATCCTTTGCGGTATCTTCCCGATTTCACATCACTGTCTTTATCAATTACTAAAAATCCATACTTATTATCCCAACATTTTGAGCACATTTCTTGAAATTGAGTAAAAGTTAGATCCGGTGAAACGTGGTCGGAAAATATGTGTTTCATATTCAACTCATCTTGTTTAAACATAATAATAAAATTGGCGTTGTCTCGCACAAGCTGTTTAGGCACTCGCGAATATGTTTGCGCTAGGTAAAAGGAGTCGATATTTTTATGACGTCCCATGCTAAAGTACGATCTTATAACATCTTGTTTTTCACATATAACATCATCAAAGATAAATATAGAGTTTGGTTTTGCATCGGACGGTACCACAATATTACTGGAATCACTAAAGGCATAGTAGCCTAAACCTTTGATGGGCGCTAAAATTTTCCTTAAATACTCATATTTCGGTTGATACAGAGATTTCGAGTAAATATAGACATTTTCGAAACGTAGCCCAAGGGGGTGTGTAAGCAGCGAAATCATGACATTAGTTTTTCCACAATTGGATGGACCAATTAACAGGCCGCGAATAGAGGAAGGAAGTAGAGGACCGTGTCTCTTCATTATCTTCTTTTCAAATCCAAGTCCGACTTTTTCATCGAGATTGTCAATAGGAAGTTTTTGTTTAAGATCGATAACGCGCATCTTAGGAAAATTTGATATTTTATAGGCAATTTTTCACAAAAACTGTCATTCAGATGCCGAGCGTCAAACGAAGTGGACGGTCTCACGTTTCCAACAAAACTGGATACGGTATTGTGAATTCGTTAATAAATAAATTACCATTCGAGGTACACATTCCTGGTTATCAATATTGCGGACCCGGAACAAAAGTAATAAAACGTGTAACAAGAGGTGATCCAGGCATTAATCCTTTGGATGCCGCATGCAAAAAACACGATTTAGCCTATTTACATAATAAAGACAACATAAGTGCGAGACATCGAGCGGATTACGAGCTCGAACAAAGTGCTTGGAATAGAGTAAAATCGAAAGATTCCAGTTTAGGTGAAAAAACAGCAGCTTGGTTAGTTACAAACATTATGAAAGGAAAACAACGTTTTGGTATGGGTGTACCATCATCATCATTATCAACAAAAAAAACATCTAGTAAAGGCACGCGTCATACAAAAAGGAAAGGTGTTAATAAAAATCGACATGTTCGGAAAGCCAGTTTCGGAACAGCTATTCGACAAGCAGTTCGAAGAGAATTATTAAAAGCCGGAAGTAAAAATGTGTTGGAAAAAAATGTCATGAATGCATCTAAAATAGCTCTGTCGGCAGCACGTAGATCGGTAAAAGCGGCAGGTGGCAAAAGGAAGGTTCGTACACCGAGAATAATACCGATTCCTAAAACTGGTGGAATATTACCATTAATACCAATTTTTGCCGGGTTATCAGCTTTGGGTTCATTAGCCGGTGGGGCAGCGGGAATTGTGCGCGCCATAAAAGCAGTAAAAAAAAGCAGCGAAGATAAAACCGGTGCCGGCCTGTATTTAAAATCGAAAGGAAATGGTTTGTTTCTAAAGCCATATCGTAAAGGTATGGGATTATTTTTAAATCGTAGATCAAAAAACTAATTGAATCCCTACCTCGAAGACCACTATCTAACATCGATATAGAAAAATATGCCAAAAAGAAAAGAATAGGACACTTTCGAGGCGTTTATATGAGGGATTTATTACCTAGACAAGGTCCTCGACGTTACGAAGCAGCAATAGTGAATTTGGATAGTACGCGTGGTGCAGGGACTCATTGGGTAGCTTATAGAAAAAATAATTCTAAAGTAACATATTATGACAGCTTCGGCGATTTACCCCCACCGATCGAATTGGTACGATATCTACAAACGGGATCGGAACCATCAAAAATTATTTACTATACATACGATCGTCAGCAGGATTTTGGAACAGTCTGGTGTGGACATTTGTGCTTAAAGTTTCTTGTCGAATCATCAGCGTAAAAGATGTCATCATCATCATCGTCACCATTAACACCGCAAATGGATCGCAATAACTATACTAAAATGTTGCAATCACTGAAAGCATTTCATCTAGCCGGTGGATTAAGGAAAATGACCGTGAAACAGTTAGAAAACATGCCCAAGGAAGTAATGATTGCATTAGCCCCAAATGAAATTCCATTCGTTTGGGAAAAGTTGCCGGAGCACCTTAAAAGCGATATCGATATATTAAAATATCAGTGCGGTTGCAAACATTATTTCAGCAGCAGCAGCAGCAATTTAAACGAGGTTATGACTGATGAGGATCTTACGGCTAGAAAAATATTTTGTTGTTATTGCAAAATCAGCGATGTGCGCATAAAAGCAGAAAATAGCATAAAAACATCACTATCTAATGCAGTGAGAAAAGGTGTGACGATGAATCTTTTTAAATGTTGCCGCTAAGAATAAAACCGAGATGTGTGATGTTTTAATGGTTAGTCATGTCTTATACGTTCACACTAACAGGACACTCGAGCGTCTTAAGCGCCGATTTTTATCCACCAGTCGAATTAAATAGAGAAAACAAATATGGTCTGGCATTGCTGGGATTTTACACATACAATTCAATTTTTAATGTGGACGAAAGCAACAATAAGTTTGCCTACATGAAGGAGGGTTACACCACCGAGCCGATACAATTGCAGATTCCACCTGGGGCCTATGAAATAGATGAGATAGGTAAAGCTATGTTGGAGGCTTTGAGGATTTCAACTGAAGAAAAGAACGATGGAATCTTTTACTTGGTTGCTAATAATAATACGCTGAAATGTGAACTGAAATCCCAATATACTATAGATTTCCGGGGAGAGGCGAGTATCGGTAAAATGTTAGGATTTAATCATACAGTGTTAAAAAGAGACAAAAAGCACGAATCAACCGAGATGGTGGAAATAATGAAAGTACGCATCATACGCGTAGATTGTAATATAATTTCCGGAGCATATATGAATTCGGTGGAAGGTCATACCTTGTTCGAATTCGATATCGACGTGGAGCCCGGTTACAAAATCAGTAAAGAACCACAAAATAATATTTATATGCCGTTAATGCCGGCAGGACGTCAGTTTATCGACAACATTACTCTTCGCATCTTGGACGATAGCGGTGATCTAATCAATTTTCAAGGCGAGAAAATAATCGTGAAATTGGAACTGAAGAAACTTTCATAGAAATGGGTTTTTGCTTCAATCGTCAATTGTGTGTGCTGTCGACTAAGATGGGGGAACCGCCGAAACATAATAAAAGTAAAAGAAGAGTTAACGTCAAGGTTAGTCGTCGTCCAGACGTTAGATCACAAACATCTCAACAGTTATCTGCCGAAGACTATAAATTTTTAAAATCAATCGGTCTTAAAGTGCGAAAATGATTTCCACCACCAGCGATAAAATAGAGGTTTTCTCCGAGCCCATCTTGGACAATTCCATTATTAGTCTAGAAGAGCATACGTATAAACCATACGGATCTCCATCATTCAACAATTCGGATGAAGTCCGTATCCCCATTAATTTTCAAGATATTATACTGGATATCGCCGAAAGTTACATACATATCGAAGGAAAATTTAAACCCATAGACGCAACGAAAAGATGTTTTTTATCAAATAATGCCCTCGCATTTTTGTTCGATGAAATTCGCTACGAGATGGGAGGTGAACAGGTCGCCGTGGTTCGTAAACCTGGAGTTACGACGACATTAAAAACCATGGTTTCATTCGGAAGTTTGCAACAAAGATCTCTCATGACGTGCGGATGGGGTCTCGACGAAGCAAACCAAGATATCGTAGACACGGCAAGTAACGTATTCTCCGGGAAATTACCCTTAAAATATCTTATGGGATTCGCCGAAGATTACGCAAAAGGTGTTTTCAACGTAAAACAAGAGCTTATTATGATTATAGCTCGCACTTTTACCAATTGTTACGTCGGCGAAGTAGAGGCAGAAATTAGTATCGACAAAATCGAATGGAAAATTCGTCACATCATTCCAGACGACAAGCAAAAATTGAAAATACTGTCTCGCATTAATAAAGGAGGAAACAATGCCAGTATTCAAATGGCATATCGTAAATGGGATCTGTACGAATTACCAGCTTTAAGGCAAACATCTTCCGACGTGTGGGCCTTGAGAACGAGTACAAGTCTGGAAAGACCGCGCTATATAATCGTCGGGTTTCAAGACAGCAATAATTGCGACAAGAAAGAAAAAAACGCAACCCAGTTTACCCACGCCGACGTATGCGACATTAGACTGTATCTGAATTCAACCGTTTATCCATACGAAAGATGGAATTTAGATTTCGCCAAGAAACTGTACGCAGCAGCCTATTACAATTACGAAAACTTCCAAAGCAGCTACTACGGGCGCGAGATAAACGATCCGATGATAACGTTCGCGGAATATATGAAAAACCCCGTTTTTATTATCAATTGCAGTCATCAACCAGAGGCGATTAACTCATCGACAGTGGATGTAAAATTGGAGTTCCAAACGAGAAAGAATAAATTCCCCAAAGACACTAAAGTGTACGCATTAGTTATTCACGACTCATTTTTTAGTTATAATGTATTAAACGGTTCGGTGACCAATAAATCTATATTTTAATGTATCTATTATATGTAACACAAAATAATGTTCTTGAATCAATAAATTTGTAATGAGTGAAGTAGTAGTTTTATATTTATTTGAAACCCAACCAAAAAAAAAAAAAAGCTGGCGGAAAAGCCCGCTCTTTAAGAAAAGAGTACGGGAATTTAGAAAATGGTGGTTTATTAAGTGGAAAAAAGAGCTTAAATAACACAAGAAAAAATTTTTAAGGCAAAATATGAAAACAACGATTTAGAAAATTTGTAGGAAAGTGACGGTTAGGAATAGGGAAAAAAGTTATAAGAAAAAATTATAGAGGAAATCGAGTACTATAAGCAAGCATTTTTCTCGATAGTAAAAACGTAAAAAAAAAATTTTTTCAAAAAAAAATTGAAAAATGGTGAATGCGCGCCAAAGTTGAAGTTTTGGAGCAAAATGATATTAGGAAATTAGAAAGAGAATTTTTTTCTACATATGGTAGTACTTTTCAAAATTCGGAAAGATGAAATTTTAAGAAAAGGGTTATAGTAAGTTAGTAATTTGGATTTTTTAAAGCGCTGTAGCTCGGGAACCGTTCAAGATAGAAAAAAAATAAAAGCACTTTGATAGCCCAAAATTTTGAGGAAAATGCGATGGTGTAAAAAAAATTATAATTTTTTTTTTTTTTGAAAATGCTGAATACGCGCTAAAATTGAAGATTTAGAGAAAAACGGTATTGGGAAATTAAAGAGAGAACTTTTTTCTACATATTGTAGTATTTTTGAAAATTCGAAAAAATGAAATTTGAAAAAAAGGGTTATAGAAAGTTAGTAATTTGAATTTTTTAAAGCGCTGTAGCTCGGGAACCGTTCAAGATAGAGAAAAAATAAAAGCACTTTAATTACCTAGAATTTTGAGTAGAATACAATGGTGAAAAAAAAATTTGGAAAATCTTAAAAATGACAAAAAATTTAGACGAAAAAATTGAAATTCTCGAGTTATGAGGCTAGGGCCGCCGAACGGGAGTATGTGGAAGTTGTAGGGGGAGGTTTTTTTTTTTTTTTTTTTTTTAAAGTCCAGGTAGTTTAGTAATCGTCACTTATGGGGCGAGATATTCGTTTAACGACGATTTGTCTCGTAGCTTAAGTGCCAAGTTATATGCTTGAGAACCTATGAAAATGTTAACAGTTCAAACAAGGTTTCTATTATTTTTTTTTTGTAATGTATTCTTCACAAAATATTAAGAATAAGTCTTATTGTCTAAACAAATCTAATTCCTTATTTAAAGTTTTTGAAAAAAATCAATAATTCTATAAGCTCTCACCAATACATAACATTTAGAATCCGTTGGTGGGGTGGGGGTAGTTCTATATATATGAGACTGGGTCAGTTACACAGTCATATATTCATCAACCCTCATACGATAAACATGGAGGAAGAAAGACCCGCCAGCCGAGGCTCATCCATCTTTAGTGATGACACCGTAGCCGACAACGTTGGAGACCTGCAAGTCTTCGACGACGACGACGAGGTGGATTTTGAAATTGACGTCCTACGTTGGGACGACTTGGATGAGCCGATTCCGCTAGTATATGACCATGATCCGGGTCTAGTGGAATTAGACGACGCGGGTGATTGGGTCTTACAAAGACTCGAAACTCCGTCGCCGCAGCCAGAGCCGGACTCGACGGAAGATGCGGTGCTGGAAATTCCAGCATCACCAACACCCGACGACCCACAAGGCCCCTGCGATTCGTCAAGCTGGTGGTCGACCAGCGAGGATGGGGCACCATAAGCCCCACACTCTCCCTGGCCCTTTTTAAGGGCACACAACAACGGTCCTTTTCAGGACCACAAAATACTTTGATCGTAGTTTTAGTACATATTAGTACTTTGTTACTAATATTGTATGTATAGAATATACAATATTAGATACAAAGTATTAAAACTTTAAGTGCTGGTGGAACCCAGCTAAATCGTTCGTTCGTATTTGAGACCACAAACAACTTTTGGTCTCAATACGTAATATGACATTTGTTTTCACCCCCCACCATTAATTTGTCTCTATATATACGACCATCAATACTTATTACAATCATTTTAGTTCAACATGTCAGGGACTCAACAACAACAACAACAACAACAACAACAACCCATCCAATGCCCTGTGGTAGATTCTACCACAGAGAATTGTTTGGAGTGGGAGCCGAACGATCCTAGATGGGATGAACTTTGGCGGTTCATCATCGAATACACAGAGGACAGCACCGCCACCCCCGCTGATGATGATGACGGGCCGTGCGACTCCACAACTCAATAAAAGAGTCGCATGTTTTAAAACCAAACGGTCCTTTTCAGGACCACAAAATAATTTGATCGTAGTTTTAGTTGGTTATAATACTTTGTAACCAATATTTTATGTTTTTTTCATAAAAACATACAATATTGAGATACAAAGTATTAGAAGTTCTGGCGACAGAACCTTAACTTCATAAACCGAACCATGTTTTAGCATACTTGTAAATATTATCAGAAAATATTTACAACTATTGCTATTGCGTAGTTTTAGTGGATTATTCACTTTTTTTTTTTTTTTTTTTTTTTTTATTACCTAATATTATGTGGGACAAGGCCTATATGAAATAACACACAAAAATAAATTTTCAAGTCATTTTTATTCTCATTATAAAATATAAAAAATTTGATCAAACACTTTTTTATTAACTACAATATATATATATATATATATATATATATATATATATATATATATATATATATATATATATATATATATATATATATATATATTTACAAACTTAATACTATAAATTAAAAGCTAATATCTACAACTACCTAACACCTACTACATAATTTATTAAAGTCCTCTAATTGTCTTTTTAACCGCGCAGATTTCACCTTTTTTATCTCTAATTGTTTTTCAAGTTCTATAATGTCACTGGCACACTCGTTCACTTCATTCACTAAGCGTTTTTTCATGGTATAAATGTCAGTCAATTTGGTCTTCTGAGAGTTGGTGAAGTCTTCGACCCACTCCGGTTGTGATGGCTCGGAAGAAGACGCGGTTTTATTTGGTGAAGACGATGACGACGACGACGACGACGAAGCAGCGGAAACTTCATCGCCTTCAAAACACCGCTTAAACCGCTTCTTCATGGGTTTCCGGCACCCCAATATCGGCGACAGTGGCGCTGGCGCTGGGGAAGACTTCACCTCCGACACTATATCATTCTCGACGCTGGCCGGTGTTGGTGGCGTTGGTGGTGTTGGTCCATCGGGGCCTTCTATGACTTCCACTTCTACTGACAGTGGCTCTTGCGGTGCTGTTTTTAGGAAGTCGGGTAATGGAACAGGGGTGGAGGGACGCTTAAAGTTAAACTTTTTCTTCTTCCCTTGTCCCACACCTTTAATCGCCGAATAAAATGTTTTTTTATCGGCGATTTCCGACTTCCGCATAGTCAAGAGCTTTTGCAGTTTCGACGCTTTCGGAGAAGATTCCCTAGGCCGCGATGCTTTTCGCACAACCACATCACTAATCACATTAATTTTTGGCTCTTTCTCCTCCGTCCAGCATTCCAGGAATTGCGCTGCCGACTGAACCAACTCCTCGTCGCGACCATCGTTGAGGGCTCGGTCTTCGGCATCTTCATGCTCCACGCCATTCCAGTTCTCGAACACCCCCGGACTTAGCACCTCTAAACCACTCATGTTATCGAGCATGCCTTGCTGTGAACCGCAGCTCACGTCAAGAGCATCTAAAAGAGACCGTACACTAGACATTTTCGATATTCCAACTCACACAATTAACTTTTTCTTAGCACTGTACTGTTTGCTGTTCTGACGAACTGTGAAGAGCTCGAGCCAGCAAGTCTGCTTTTATGCCCATTTCCCCCACTACACCGCCTTTATTCCTTTTGTTCGATGCATTAAGTATAATATTTAAACTTGTCAGATGCAAGGCCAAGGCCAAGGCCGACGTAACCGGCAATACCAGGGTCGTTTTCAGGGCTGTAATTTTCATGGATTTTTTTTTTGTCCCTGTCAAGGTTATTTTAAAGAAGCATATAAATATAGTACTAAACTTGTTAGATGCGAGGCCAAGGCCAAGGTCAAAGTACCCGTCAATGTCAGGGTCGTTTTCGAGGTTGTAATTTTCAAGGATTTTTTTTTGGTCCTGTCAAGGTTATTTTAAAAACAAGGACATTAATGAACGTGCCATCCAGAGAAGAAATTGGGTCATAGAAGAAGCTTACCTGTACAGAAGAAATTAACATGTATTTTATTTCTTAATTTTTAATTTTTTGTTTGTTATTTTTTTTATTTTTTTTAATAATAAAAAGTAAACTCAATCTTTTGTTATATTTTAATTTTTTTTCAATAAAACAATAGTAAAATGAATCTGTATGTGTATTTATTAAACATCACCTAAAATACGTTTTGCAATCCATATTTTTCTGCAGAGTCCGTTTATTAATGAAATAGAACCATATATTAGGGTGAAATCTAATGGTTTCAAATCAGTCTCACATAACAATGTCAGAAGTAAACACTATTGATAAGTTCGGTCGCAAAAGAAAATTTAAGGATTTTAACTTTATGCGAGGTCCTTCAGGAATAGGTTTTAAACTTACACCTAATGGAGATTACGACATGGGAAGCAAAAGATTGTGCTATTTAGCAGAACCTCTTGAAGGAGACGATGCGACCACACGAAATTATGTTGATAATAACCTTGCTCAGTGTGTGCAAGATACGCAGAAAGCTTTACATGACTCAACAATTGTTATTAAAGATATATTCAGAAACCAACTTGAAGGTTACGTACGCAAGAAATTAATTGAAACCGGTCAAGAACTTAGAGGATACATTGATGATACTGTTATTGCAATATATGAACTTAGGCAAGACGAACTGCGTGATGAACTTAACTCTAGAATGTTGAAAATTGAAAAGACTATGGAGGATCTTGTCAGCAAACCTGTTTCACATTAAACATTTACTCGTAGACCTGTGCGTTTAATTTACTATTAGACAAATTTTTCAACAATAACTTTTACAGTTTGTTATTTGTCGACACTTCATTATATTTATAATTTTAAAATAAAGGTTCAATAAAAAAAGCAATCAATCAATGAATACATGTTTTTATTAAAAAAAAAAAAAAAAAAAAAAAAAAAAAAATTACAATACTATCGTTACATATTAATGTTGTATGTTTAATAGAAATAATAAAAACAATACAAATAATGAAATATGGATTTTCCAGATTACGTGCTGTCCTGACTTAGAAATGATTCCAACACGGTGACTAAATTTGCTAAGTTTTCTTCCGGGTCTGTTTTGTAAAAATCTATGTCTGCATGCCCCCAAGGTAGAGTTTTGGTTGAACTGGGAATTACATAACGTTTATCATCGCTATGTGACAATGCTACTTTATTTATTATGTTGGTATAAATGTTATGTAATTCACTTCTAAATGTCTTCATCTTTCTTAATATCAAACCACCCCGTTCAACAATTCTTTGGTAGTCTTCCTGATGAAGGTCTTTCTCGATAACACATTTTTTGATACCTTTGGCTTTTTTTAATTCATTATTAATGGACTTTACATAATAAGCCTTCGCGCCGGTACCATAAAAACTTATTATCGGATCACCAGGAAACTCATCTTTCATTCTACCAACTACAGAATTACTTTTAATTATGTTGAAATTATTAATTTCGGGGTAATTTGATGTATCGAATTTTTCGGGGTTTTCTGATATAGTTTGATAAAAGTTTTCCGTATACACTTTTAATATAAGCGAGTCAGTATCGGTGTAAAGTAACGAAGCATCATCGCCAAACTTGGATTTAATAAAATTATAATAAAAATCGTATATTACAGTCTTTGATATATCTAATATGGAAAAACCGATATAAATTGGTTTATTGTACAATATTTTAACTTTATTCATATGTATAGCAACAAAGTTCTCGGTAAATATCGAGCTACTATTGAAATTGGGGCGGGATATTAGTGCTCTAGCTCCATTTCTGCCTACACTGTTCTCCCAATGTGTTACTAATTTTATATCCTTTCGATTTTCCACATTTTCCATAGTTTTACCAAATATCGCGTTATTTTTTAATTTAAAAGTGTCCTTCGCAAATTTTGTGGTGGCCTTGTTACGTAAATTGGTATTAAAATCAATATACGATTTTAGCCATTTTGATTGCTCAAACTGTAATACTCGATGGGTTTGCATTACCACTAAGCCGTTGGCGATGGCTTGTTTTAAAGTTCTATAGTGTACAATGTATTTTTTTTTATCTTGTAAATTAGGAATTAATTTCGGTAATTTAGCGTTTTCTGTTGGCGGTATGATATTTTCTACTAGAAATGGAAGATCAGAATGTGCATCATGCAACTCAGTCGGATAATGCACATCCACTTCCAAAACGTAGCCATGTAAACTATCATCACCAACAGCCATAATATTTAAATCCAGAATTTCGCGCTCGCTTAACCATCGAAAACCACCATATGGTAATGCTTGTGACATACTATGACCATATAGATTTGTAGCATCAAGGTATGTTATAAATGAAGAAGGTTTTGTTGGGTCATAGTCTGGTAAAAAAATATTATTAGCGATGTGCTTCCTTTCTGTACACTGGCTTATGCCGCCGCGTATACCTTTCTTAAAAAAATGTATCATGTCTATATCAGTTAAGAGCTCTAACTCTACCTTAGTCATACGTAGCATACAATCAAATGATAAACTTGAAAGGGTATAGTAATGTGCTGGATCAAGTTTATCGAATTTTAAACAATTATTCCGAAATTGCTCAAAAACATCACACAATAGCAACACATCTGATTTTAAATACACGTCCGAATAGTCCTCCAAAGTTTTACACCCAAACAAGCGCCATACTTCTTTTGCTCTTCTATAGCTTTCATCGCTAATATGTTCTTCCCGTAAATTATCATAAAATTCATCTTTACTTGGAAGACATGTATTTTCCATTTTTTCTATAGAGTCAATAAAGCTATAGGGAAAAACACCCTTTTGACGCATCAAATTAAATTGGTTGATATTTGAAAAATGTTTCCGCGTTTCAATAAAATCGTCGTCGTTTAAACCGCTGCCTAAATTTTCCAAAGACGTTGACAGAAATTTAAAACTATCAATAAATCGCAACTTTAAATATTTCCTCTTGACTTTTCCACATTTACTATCAAAATAATCGTGCACATAAATGCTTTTGGTAAATGATATGTACTTTTCCTTACTTTGAGCCAAAACACCAATTTTATCCCCATATTTACATAACTCTTTTATAAATAAATGGCTGTCGTAGCCGCTTAAGTTATGAAATATGATAGGGATAAAAGAGGGTAATTTATAATTTAAATTACAAACGGAATGTGCAGCACCAAATCTTTTTGCACCAGTTATGTGACAGTGGTCTCGTACTTTAATCTCACCCTCTTCAAAAGGGCCTTCACATATACCACATATTTTAGCATCATTAAACTCCCTTTTTTCTTCAGGCGTTAACGGTTTCATAGGCTTAATGTCTTTTAAATATGTGTTGTATAGAGCCCTTAAATCACACTCGATACGATCCACAAAGACTTGAGCTGCATTATTCCCCCGAAATAGCTCAAATTTCGAAAGTGAGTCGTCAAAAGAGCATTTAATTAAATAAGCAAAAGAATATGGTTCATGTTTAAAACTTTTTACAGTGTAAGAATTTTGTGGGTTTGGTTGTACCGTTTCAATGGGTTTTAAAACAGATTCGAAATCTGCATAAACCACGAATGGAACGCGCATTTGCTTTTCTATACCCTCGAATTTTAAAATATTTTCCGGCACACTCTTTCCAAATTTATCGATTTTTAAATCCACTGAGGGTGTTTGCGTGAAAATGTGGTTACAATCGTAGCTTTGATGTAAAGTTAAAGCTGACGGTGTACTAAAATAAATGAGGCAACCATCACAGAAATATATTTTATGTTGTTGACAACTAATTTGACTTGAAACTAAACGTGATAAATCCCGAATCCAACAATAATGACTCTTTGAACAAGTCGTATCGCAAAAATGTTCACCGCCATCTTTACTACTACAGTCTTTTGTAATTAACAATAAATTTACATGCCTATCCAACTTTTTTGACGCATACCTCAGTGGACCAATAACTTCATGTATTATTTCATTATTTTCATATTTAGATTCCAGACCGTATACGTTAATTGATATGTTGTTCATTTCCTCAAATTTTTTAATGTCACGTAATTTTACTGGAAAATCCATACCTGTTACATTTAGCACTCTAGAAAAATGGGGGTAGGATGTCTTCTGTGAAGTCTCTGCTGTTGGAGGAAACAATGCTGATGTTACAGCCCACGCAAAGCAAAATTCGTCCTGGTTAATCACATTGACGACAGCTCCTTTCTTTTCAATAGAACACGGCAACTTGATGTATGATGAGCCACCCATAGGCATATACTTGTTGATACCAACTTCCAAGTATAAAATTCGCACAAGAGCCCATCCTATAACAAGAAAAATAATATATAAAAATCAGTTTAATATATCGGGTTTTGATTTTTCCATACCTGAATCTTTCTCCTGGAACTCTGTCGCCTGCGTTTTTATTGATTCGGTGAAAGAATGGTAAACGGCATCCAAATCACTTTCTACACTAATTATTTGATTAGCAGTGTTGAAGGATTTTTCACTGAATATTTCTTGTGACGGAAGCATGTACTCGCCAACAGCTGTCATGTTAACTTTTAAAGCATGATGCACACGCAATAAATTATTAACAAGTTCCACCACCTTGGATTTAATGTCTGCAAAGAACATTACGTAATCGGAATGCTCCATATCACTGCTAACCCGATAGGTTGCAATTCTTCTTTTGAAGGCACATTGAACGAGTTGCACACCATGACATACCGGCAAACATGAATTATTTTTATGTTGTTGTGTTCGTTTATGCGCTGACATATGATTTATTGGAACATCTACATTACATGTAGCGCAATTAATTACCGGAATCGTCGATGTATACTCTTCAATTCGGAGCCGTTTTCCTCCAGGCACTTCATTAAATCTCGCCGCACACGATTCTCTTTTATGACGTCTCATATTATAACTCTTAGTAAACTTAGAACCGCAATTTTCACAAACATATGCCATGATTTGTCAAATATTAACACATGTACTACCTATACAAGTCAGAGCCAACTGATGAATGAAACTGCCCCATACTCTATATAAAACCATTCAAGGTCACCCCCAACCACGTAACATATCTTCAAGGTCACACACCCAAGATGACCTTCAACAAAGTCAAGGTCGTCTCCACCAAGGTCAAGGTCAAGGTCACACACACAACCTTGAACACAAGGCCAAGGCCAAAGCACACGTGCGCTTTCAAGGTCAATGACAAGGACATGTGGGCGGGGCCAAAGAGGGGTGAAGCAAGGTCAAGGTCAAGGTCGAGGAGTGGGGGGATTGAGAGAATCGGGTTATGTTCACTACTGAAACGAATTGCAACAAATCGCATAAGCAGTGTCAATGAATATATTGACTATTCATTATTTTTTAATGAAATAAGATGCAAAGTGGTGAGTTTAATAACGGAGCTGTTAGCAGTACATCACATATTGAAAATAAACATGGTAGTTTTTAGACGTTATTTTCTGCAAGCAGAAGATACCTTTAGTGAGAAATCGTTCAATACAATCAATCAAATATTGACTGCATCAAGTGATGTAGATGATGTATATGACACATTTGTAGAGATGATGAAAGCCCAATCAAGCGAATTTCAGGAGAAGGATTCAGGTATGTAACGTTGTAAATGCAAAGAAACAAAAACATAACACAATAATTTTTGTAAAATTAAAATATGAAAATGTTATAAGATTTTTAAAATATTTGTCTTTTTTTTATTGCATGTTGGGCTCTGGAGAAAATCCTATATCTGGAGGTGAATATGAATAAATATTCACCTGTATGCGGCTCATCATATATTAGATTGCCTAAATTCATCGAGCAAAAGCGTGCAGTAGTCAATGTGTTTAACCAAAACGAGTGCTGTTTTGCTTGGGCCGTAACATCGGCATTATTTCCGACATCATTCGCATCTCTCCAGCCCAGCTCGTCTTACCCACACTATTCTAGAGTGTTGAACTTTACAGGTATGAATTTTCTAGTACAATTACGTGATATTTCTAAATTTGAGTGTTTAAATGATATTTCAGTTAATATGTATGGTTTAGAGTCTAGCTTTGAAGACAATAAACTAAAATATGAAGTAGTGAAAAGTAGTAGAAATTACAAATATACATAAATTTGGTGGCCTTGTTCCATTCACTTAAAAAACAGCAAAACTTGGTGTAGTCTAGCTGCAACCCAAGTAAAAGTGCAATCACCATTAAGTTGCCACAGATCTGTCATATGTGCGCATTCGAGAAAAGTCTTGGTCTGCAGAAGTAGAAGTTTCCTTCTCGTTCGAGAATATACTCGCATCGCCAGCGGTGTAGTGACTCGTCATGTTACATATTGTTACTTGTTGCGATGTTTAATGTAAAATTCCAAAACGCCATTACAATATCTTTTTCGCGAGCCCCCTTAATAAAGCTCGCGAACACCTGATCGTTCGCGAACCACCGGTTGTGAAACGCTGGACGACAAAATGTTTTATTGATATTTAGGAAACTGGCATGCTCTTCACTTACAAGCGCAAAACTGTAAAAATTTTTATTTTTTACATTTATTTATTAACCATTACTTCAGTTCAAGGAGACCCTTGCAAACAACAGATACATGTTATTTCTATAACCTCATACTGTCTAAGAAACCAGTCAGTTAACTGTCACATCAAGTATCACGACGATAAATTAATTACCCAGGCATATAATGTGTTTCATAATTCTCGTCAATTTGGAAAACGTGACTTTATACAGGGGTCCGGTACGAACCTTCTTATTTCTCGGGAGTATACAGGGGAGATCAAAATAACCCTACTTTGTCATAGAAAAAAAATTACTAAAGTGTCCCTTAACGGAGATACAGTGCCCTAAAAAAAAGCGATTTATCTTATCGGCTCTAAGTTCTGCCATAAAGACTCGTTAAATCATACCAAGTAGATATTTTAGATCATCAGAGAAGTCGGGAACGAACCTGCAGCCACATTCATTGGGCCTTAATTTTTGACAGGTGTTGTTTTACAGAACTGAAATCTCATTGTTTAAATGTTTCTCATTCCTCTTCAAAAAAGGTACTAATTTATTTCGATAAAACTGCCCGTTTTCGAGATAAATGGGTTTTTATGCGAAACACTTAAAAGTTACTAACGCTAAACGCAAACAGGTAAAAATAAAATACGCGGAATATGCTGATGAGCTTTAATTTATAGGGAAACGCTGTGTAACTCATCGAAGGCATGATGTTATGCTGAAAGATTTCCAGCTCAGACATTGTCAAGTCCAGAAACCTTTCAAAGAGTTGATCGGGACTCAATTAATTTACAATGTTATGAGCTCCACGTACTTCAATGCTATTTCTTATTCTTCGAATATTTTCCCGCAGAACTGCAAATAATATTCCGGCAATATCACGGACTTAGTTAGAATGCTGTACTATTCCGCTAGTAGTTATTCCCTAATATTTACTGGTGTTGAATAAAATAGTTGTTTTAGATGTCCCCAGAAGTAAAAGTATAAGGGATTTAGGTCTGCAGACTTTGGTGGCCATAAAACAGACCCACCTTGACCTATCCATCAAGGGCCAAAAACGTTTGTTAAGTTTTGACGCACTATACGGTTAAAATGAGATGGAACACCATCATACATGTACCACATTTGCATTTTTTTATTAAGAAGTTCGTTTTCCAAAAATTATTTAAATTTTGCCCCAAAAAATATTAAGTTTACAATAAACCTTTGCTGGTGTTTACAACCCACAAATTTACAATAAACCTTTGCTGGTGTTTGTTTTGAATTAGAGCCTGCCAATGTTTATCAGCCCAAAAATATAAATCGTGTGAGTTTATGATGCCATCTTTTGTAAAACCGGACTTATGAGTAAACAAAATAAGATTAGAAAAATTTTGGCTAAAGTTATGTTTGTTTGGAGATTGTAGACAATGTTGAAGATTAACTAAAATGTGGTTGTCGGACTTGCAGTGTCTTTATTTTTACGACGTTACTCTAATCGTTATCAAGAATAAGCTGAATGTTTTGTCTTAGGATTACGAGCTTATATAGGGACTGTGTTCATTGAAGCGCAAAGTTTCGCTTCACTGTACACACCTCAATGATTTGATGTTACAAAGTAGTGGTTGCCAAAGATTAGGTATCTCAACACTCGGTTGACTGAAGATTCCATTATTGTTTTTAATCTAAAGTGCTTCTATCAATTTTTTTATTTTTTTTTTATGTTAGGTTCGATATATAATACTCAGATCATTTTATATGGTGTTGTGTATCCCAGGCGTGTTCTGCAATACCTGATCTAAACGTTTCCCCTTTTTGTGTATGAGTTTTATGTTTCTTAATTCTAGCTTCTAGTGGTCGTTTGGTTTCTCCAATATACATTTCAATGCACTAACATGGAATTTGGTAAACACATTCTTTCTTATCGGTAGTTTTTGGATTTGTTTTTGTTAAATCAGCTCTAAATGTATTTGCTGATTTAAAGGCTGTTTTTATATTATAATTACTGGCAATTCATCTTATTTCCTCCGAAGTACGGAATTGTGAAGAAGGAATGTGTTTCTTGCTGTCCATTGTTTGATGTTTCAAAGTTATTTATAACATGGTCAATTAGTTTTAAAGGATAACCATTCTATTGTAAATCGGATTTAATATTTGCTAATTCTTTTTCCAGTGTATCGGCTTTATTGCATCTAGATACAGCGCTATTATAGAGGTTGCGTATAATTCCCCGCTTTGTTACAATAGAATGATTTGAACTATGATTAAGATATTGTCCAGCATGTGTTGACATTCTGTACACTGAAGTTTCGATAGTTTCGTTTGAACGGTTCACCATGATATCTAGGAAGGGCAATTGATCATTTACCTCTTTTTCTATGGTAAACTTAATTGTAGGTCGAATGGTATTTAGATGTTTCAAGAAATCATTATGTCCTTGATCGTTGCCCTTCTATACGATAAAAGTCCATTCTGAATTTCGAACCATTCCATATATATATATATATATATATATATATATATATATATATATATATATATATATATATATATACCGGGTGTCAACGAATCTATTAGACAAGTCATAATTTCTAGAGTATTATGTGTATCAAAATGAGAATTGGTACAGGTAAATGTTATGTGAAGAGGAGAGTTTTCGCATATTTTCCACTTTCCGGTCACTTCCGGTTTCACCGGAAATGGCCCCGATTTTGAATTCTTAAATAGATTACCCTATATATTTTAACATCTTTGGATTTTTGAGATAATTCTAGATCAGAATGTGACATTTTAAAAACTTTTTACGTCTACTTCATTTTTTTAGAGCCACTTTTAAAATTGCATCTAGGGAGCCATGATCGGATGCAAACTAATCTAACGGTCTTAGGTGATGTCAAAAAAATACAATCGTTTTAGTGACTAGTATGAAAGACAGGAATTGGATTAAAAATTTAACAAAATTAACCAAAACTAACAAAACAAACTAAATGCCCGTAAAATTCTTTCTTCTAATATTTCAAGAGTAGCTGGGGCTACTCCATAGTAAACCCTTTCTTTAACATATCCCCAGACAAAGAAATCGAGCACAGTAAGATCCGGTGAGCGGGCTGGCCACGGTACCGGACCATTGGTTGCAATAATTCGATTATTAAAATGCTCTATTAAATAATTAAGAACTTCTCTAGTATTGTGAAGCGGTGCTCCATCTTGTTGAAAGTAAATTCGCCGTAAAACTGCTAAAGGTTTATCATCGAGATGATTTTTGATTTCATTTTGAAGAAAATCTAAGTTTCTAACCCCTGTTAACTGACCTTGAAACAATATTGGCCCAATTATTCTGCTTCCAACGATACCAGCCCAGACATTGACGTCAAATCTTTCTTGAAAATTGCCCTCTCTCATTTCATGTTGATTTTGTTGGGCCCAGTACCGAGTATTTTGCTTATTGAAAATACCATTATTTGTAAATCGGGATTCGTCGGAAAATAGAATAAAATCGATAAAATTTGGATTAACTCTATGATTTTGAAGCAGCCAATCACAAAACACTACCCGTCTATCGCCATCCTCAGTATACAAATGTTGATGTAACTGATATTTAAATGCTCGATATCCTTGCTTTTTCAGTATTTTTCTTGCTGATTCATAACTTATCTGCAGTTCTTGACTAATTTTTCTTAACGAAACTATTTTATCAACCTCAATCATAGCAAGTACGTTAATCTTAGTCTCTTCATTTATGATAAATCTCTGTTCCGCCTCTTGATTTCCTATTTGCCTAAAACGAGTCTCGACATACGGAAAATATTGATGGGCTGGATGTTGCCGATTCAGATATCTAAGAGCATACAACTCGGCAGCATTCCTTGAATTTCTATGACACTCTCCAAATATTAATAACATATCCACTTTTTCACTTTGAGTATACATTATTTTAACGAAAATTTAAACTAAACTTAACGAAAATTAAGAAACTTTTACGTCTATTCTTAGAGCGTATGTCACTGTCATTATCTACTTAAGTGAGTGCTTTGTTTTCCAAAGAAGACTTGATAAAAACAGTTACAAATTATTATGCATCATGGCTGTCTATGGCGCACTTGTCATAAGTAAATAAATTATCCAGTATTTTGCTTAATAATATTTAATTTCTGTTCTTATGTCTAATCCAATCGCAAATAAATTAGTACCGTTAGATTCATCAAAGAATGCTTTTTTCGAAAAGTAGTTGTCAAAAAGGGGTAGCCATTTGAAAATTAATACTTGTCTTTTACTTGAAAGTAAGCATAAGCAGGCAATACTCCAAAAGGTCCATCACCCCGTCCAGTGGTAACGCGGTTCGATCTGATAAAGAAGTATCATTTGAAAGTCTAGTTTTGAATAGATCTAGGGATTCCCCTAATGGCACATTAGTATAGAGGCTATCCACATCAAAGCTTATTAGTATGTCGTTTGGCTCTAGATTGATGCTACTAATAATGTTCACGAAATGTGTAGAATTTTTAACTAATGTGTTCGTCTGACCTTCGAAAGGTTGTATGATTTTTAAAAGAAACTTCGCCAGTGCATTTGTTGAGGATCCTCAGATGCTGGTTATTGGCCTGGTTATGAATTTTTGGTAGTCCGTAAAGATGTGATGGCTTAGTGTATTGTGGTGTGAGCGCCGGTCATCAAATCATTGAAGTGTGTACAGTGAGGCGAAACTTTGCGCTTCAATGGACACAGTTCCTATATAAGCTCGTAGTATTAAGACAAAACATTCAGTTTATACTTGGTAACGATTAGAGATACGATCTAATCGAAACGTCGTAAAAATATAGGCAATGAAAGTCCAACAACCACATTTTAGTTAAGTTATATTGCTGTATAAATCAATTGTAGTATTAAAGTCTTTCGGGATAATTATCCGGAGACATAACGTGTACTTTTTCAACGTAGTATGGGTGAAGCTAGTGTTGTGTTAGAATTTCATGTACAATCCATTTTGTAATATTGTTTTGCGTCGCGAGCTTCCTTATGCTGTTTGAAGGGTTGTCAGCAATATCTAGCAAAATATGTTACTCTACTTGAGGGTCTCGTGCTTTCCTGGGAGGGCCCTCACTACCACGTTGTGTCAAAAAATAACCTTGAATAACATATAAAAAATTAATTTGTTAACTTTAATAATTATTTTCTAATCATCTTTTACCTGTTTCCCTTAGGCTTCGATCAAACTTTTGAAAGGTTTCTCGACTTGGTAATCTTCGAGCTGGAAATATTTCAGCAAGAAGCGTTCTTGCCTTCAAAGAGTTAGACAGCAATTCTCCATAAATTAAAGCACATTAGCACACTCTGTGTATTTTATTTTTACCTGTTTGTGTTTAGCATTAATTACTTTTAAGTTTTTCGCATAAAAATCGATTTACCTTAAAAAACGCCAGTTTTATTGAAATAAATTAAGAGTACCTTTTCTGAAAAGGTATGATCACAGTATTTAAAAAATTGATTTTCAGCTCTGTAAAAAGAAACCTGTAAAAAATTAGGGTCAACGAATGTGGCTGCAAGTACATCTAATGTAGTATAGTTTAATAAGTCTCTATAGCCTCTATAAAATATTAAAATTTCATTAAATTATACGGATCGGTTCAAAACTTAGAGAGACCATGAGGCAAATCACTGTATACCCCTTTAAAGTTAAAGGGCACTTTAGGATTTTTTTTCCTACAAAAAAGTAGGGTTATTTTGACTTACCCGTATGCTTCGGAGAAATTAGGAGGTACTTACCGGACACCTTGTATATCAAAATTAGAAGAGAATATTTTTTTATATCATTTGTTATTTTTATTACTTAACTAAAAATGACACATTAAGGAGTACTGTTGCAAAAACCTCTAGCTGATTAGTTCAGGAATTGCTTGGCATTAGTATATCTTGGTGTTGAAGATAAATAGTCCCAAAAAGAAATAAAACAAAATATAATATATCAATGTTTATTTTTTATCATCATACAAATCATTATTCACTAGATCTTGAGAACCAGACCAATAATGTCTACCATATCTTTTTACGTTACACATTAGTCTCAAAGTCAAAAAATAACAAATTTCAACAAGTGATAAAAATGAAAAACCAGTAAATAAACCTAAAATGCCACCACAATTGGCAAGGAAATCTGTCTGACCGTATAATTCATTCCTTTCTGATGCAATGAATTGTTGTTCTTTAAAAAATATAGTAACTCTCGTTAGTTGAGCTCCTTGCATTTCACTGGAATTTTTTTTGTAAGCGTTGGAAATATGTTCCCAAGAAAAATCAGCTTGAGATATTTCCGCATTGTAGTTTAAGGTAGTGCATGCTGGTAGACAATTGCACTGAGAATTATCATCCACCTGAGAATCTTCATTGTTTATTCTCCATTGTATTTCTTTTTCAATTAACTCAACTACAAAAATAAATTGTCAGTAAATTATTTATAGCAGTAAATGGGAATTCATTTTTGTCCGGGATTGCTAATAAATTTGCTGTGTTCACCAGAATGGTGCCAAATGGGTCAGTCGATATCAAAAAATTGACATATTTCTAGTTATTTTTTCTATTTTATTTGAGAATATAATCAAAAGGTAATGTCAAATTAATATCGCTTATTTTCATTGTTATGTTTTTAAACATTTTCTTAAGTCATAAATACAGTCACATATCACAACTGATATACAGTTGTGGTCATATGAACAGTACAGTTTTAAAATTAAAATAAAATACATTCCTGAACAAAAAAACGGAACCACAAAATTTTGTTCAAATTTGACTTTAATAAATTTTTAAGTTTTGTATCGATTTTGATCACTTTAGATAAGTTTTAAGCGCTTTAATCTGATCATTATCTTATAATGGGGTTACAAAAAGTTTCATTGGATTTGCCCTTATACAAAATAGAACCAAAGTTGTGAATGTATGGAATTTCACAATAAGTTATTATTACTTCTTTTCTTGATTCATACTAATATCTTTATTCTAAAGGAAATAAATACAAGTTAACTTTGCAATTTATAGACAATAAGAACAAAAACTAAAAACATCAGGTTTTGGTCAAGCAACATTGGTGTTCTGTTGCATACCAACATTAGGACTGTACTGTCATTTTGAGGTATTTTATAATTGTGGCAAGGGCTGTTGCATTAAATGACAGTGGTCGTAATATACGCTTCATTGCCAATGACTTACGTAGAGTTAGAAGCAATCTATAAAGTGTCCGGTAAATACCTCCTTATTTCTCGGGAACATACAGGGGAGGTCAAAATAACTCTACTTTGCCATAGAACAAAAATTCCTAAAGTGCCCCTTAACGGAGATATAGAGCCATAAAGGGGTACCAATCGATTTATCTTATCGGCTCTAAATTTTGAACCGACTTTTATAATTTAATGAAATTTTAATAATTTATAAAGGCTATAAAAAACTTATTAAACCATATTACAGTTGATGTTTTAGATCATCAGAGAAGTCAGGAACGAACTTGCAGCTTCACTCATTGAGTCTAATTTTTGACAGGTGCCAATTTATAGAGTTGAAAAAATATTTTTTAAATACTTTTGCCATTTCTCTTCAAAAAAGGTGCTCTCAATTTATTTCGATAAAATTGGTGGTTTTCGAGATAAATCGGTTTTTATGCGAAAAACTGAAAAGTTACTAATGCTAAACACAAGCAGCTAAAAAGAAAATTCGCAGGGTGTGCTGATATACTTTAATTTAAGGGGAGGGGTGTCTCATTCTTCGAGGGCAAGAAGATGTTGACAGATTTCCAGCTCAGACATTGTCAAGTCCATAAACCTTTCAAAGGGTTGATCGGAGCTCAATTAATTTACAATGTTAATATAATGCAAAAATAGTGAAAACGTTTAAATGTTATTTTGACAAATGTTCAATATGGACTCCACGTACTTCAATACATTTTCTTATTCTTCAAATATTTTTCTGCTACACTGCAAATAATATTCCGGCATTATCACGGACTTCGTTAGAATGCTGTACTATTCTCGCTAATAGTTCTCCTCTACTATTTACTGGTGTTGAATAAACTACTTCTTTTAGGTATCTCCAGAATTAAAAATTTAAGGGATTTGGGTCTGGAAACCTTGGTGGCCATAAAACAAGCTCACCTCTACCTATCCATCGGGGGCCAAGAACTTTAGTTAAGTATTGACTACACGGTTAAAATGAGGTGGAGTACCATCATGCCTGTACCACATTTGCATTCTTGTATAAAGAGATACGTTTCCAATAAACGATTTTAAATTATAAATAAATCTCACCATTGGGTTTTTCTTCGAAAAAAAAGGCACCTATAAGGTTATTTCCGGTGATGTCAGCCCACACATTTACAATAAATCTTTGTTGGTGTTTGTTTTGAATTATAACGTGCAAGTTCTCATCGGCCCAAAAATGTAAATTGAGAGAGTTTAATCCCTTGTAAAACCGACCTCATCGGTAAACAAAATAAGGTTAGAAAAATTTAGATTTAGGTTATGTTGCTGTATAAACCAGTTGGAGCATTGAAATCTTGAGGAATAATCATCTGGAGCGTGCACTTTTTCAACGTACGGGTGAAGTAACTGTTCTGTTAGAGTTTCATTTTGTAACATGATTTTGTGTCGCGAGCTTTTCTATGCTGTTTGAATAAAATATATTAAAAATTAATTCGTTAA
Source organism: Diaprepes abbreviatus (assembly GCA_034092305.1). Taxonomy (NCBI): domain Eukaryota; kingdom Metazoa; phylum Arthropoda; class Insecta; order Coleoptera; family Curculionidae; genus Diaprepes; species Diaprepes abbreviatus. The sequence goes on along the minus strand of JASJET010000144.1, from coordinate 3,095,456 downwards.
CTCTAATAATTATTTTCTAATCATATTTTACCGTTTCCCTTAGGCTTCGATCAACCCTTTTGGACCTGACAATGTTCCAGCTGAAAATCTTGCAGCATAAAGTCTTCTTGCCTTCTAAGAATTTGACAGCGCTTCACCATAAATTAAATGCGTACCAGCATACTCTGTATAAGAATATTCTTCCATTTTTTTAAATAATTTTTATTTGAAGGCGGTTTTGACAAGTTCCATCATAGTAATTCATTCTGAAGGTATTACGAATCAACCTGATTTTTACCTGTTTGTGTTTAGCATTAGTAACTTTTGAATATTTCGAATAAAAACCGATTTATTTCGAAAACCGTCAGTTTTATCTAAACAAATAAAGAGTACTTTTTTGAAGTATTTAAAAAATCTGTTTCCAGCTTAACAAAATGGCACGTCAAAAATTAGGTTCAACGAGTGTGGCCGCAATTCCGTTCCTGACTTCTTTGATAATCTAAAACATCTTAATGAGTCCTTATGGCCTCTATACAATATTAGACTTTCATGAAATTATACAAGTAGGTTAAAAACTTAGACCGGAAAGGTAAATCGCTGGGTGCCCCTTGAGGGCTCTGTATCTCTGTCAAGGGACAATTTAGGATTTTTTTTTATGACAAAGTATGGTTATTTTTACCTCCCCTATATGCTCTCGAAAAATTAAGAGGCACTTACCGGACACACACATATACATATATATATATATATATATATATATATATATATATATATATATATATATATATATATATATATGTATATATATATATATATATATATATATATATATATATATATGTATATATATATATGTATATATATTTATATATATATATACATATATATATATATATATATATATATATATATATATATATATATATATATATATATATATATACATTTTTTTGACAAAAAATGAAAAAAATTGACGTTTCGCCCTTTATTTAAAGCATTTACAAAGTTTTTGTTTTATATTCCTTGCTAAAAATATTTTTATATAATTAACACATTCACACAAGAAACATATCTACAATTTTAAAAAACTAACAAAACACTTTAAATCAGTATTTAAATTTTTAAAATTTTTAAAAAAATATTAAATTTTGCCGGTACACACCTTGACATTTTGTTACTCTATTAATAATGCAATTCAATCTTTACATCGTCTATTGAAGATATATGTAATGCGAGTGTGTTTTATTTTTTATATATTTTTTACATTTCACAATGCACAAAAAAAAAACAAAATAAGGTATACGTTTACTTTTATGTTTAAGAGGATATTCAATTTTTGATTCTTATTGACAGGATTGAATACTTAATATTTTTGTTCAAATTAGGCTTGTGTAAATGTGGCTCAAATTTCCCATATCTGTTTTGTCGTTAACAGTGTTTTTATCTTTTTTAATTTCAATCATTTCTTTTATCTGTAATTTTTGGTAATTCATCTTTGATTTTTATTATGGTACTGTTATAATCAAAAGTATGTTTTTCATCCTGGGTGTGTTTGTTTAACGCTGTTGAGGCATTTTTCGTGTATTTATGGCCATTCAATCACTTCTTCAGCAATTGGCTCGTTATGCCTAAATATTTTTTGGGACAATTTGTGCAAGGGATCGAATGTATTACATTTGATTTATCCATGAGAGGAGTTTTACTTTTTAAATTTGTGAACAGTGTATTTAATTTATTATGTGGCCTGTGGAATACGATAATATCATGCTTTTTTAAAATGTATTTTATTTTTTCTGACAGCTCAATAGTCTAAGGTAATGCTACATATTTTTGCTGTTTATGTTCTATGTTTCTTGTTATTACGTTATTATAAAATTTACATGTTCGGTCATTAATTATTTTGGTGATAGTCTTTCTGCATTTTTTGTTAAATAAAGAACCTAAACCCAAGAAAAGACAAAATAAAGAAAAAATGATATATATATATATATATATATATATATATATATATATATATATATATATATATATACATAGAAAAATTTTAATTTTTAAATTTTTAACTTACATTGAGCTTGTCTCATACATTTAGTGTTGCCTGAGCCACATAGAAATGTTCCTTCTTCCCCTAGAATAAAAAAAAACACGTGAATACCTGGAACGATTATTTATGCTCCTCTATCACTCATATGTCCAAAATAATGGTCGCAAAAAAATTTCTTTTTACTTTTTTGCCCAATCCCATCTAATAAATTTTAATTCCTAATTACCACTCTTTATTAGAAACTTTAGACTATTTAATAGGCGACTCCAAAAATAGTAAAGTAAAAATACCGTTAATAAAATCTAACGTCCTGAAATATTCCTGATAATGTCAATGATGAGGGAAACTAATCAACGGGTAGATCGAAAATGACTTTCAGATCTCGCACAGAATCTACACTGGAAAATGGACTATAATTCAAATGATAATGAAAATTCAGTCAATAGCGTAACTTAGAAAATTTAAATAATTTACTCTTAGAGACACTTATATCCATCCCATCCCCTTTCCACCGTGAGACAAATCTCCTGAAGTTCCAAACCATCCCTGTAACTGTCGACGATTTTATACATTTTATGTAATCCGCAAAAATAACACGTTGCATGATTTAGAGCAGACGGACAGATCTTTAATAAATAAGTTGAATAGTAATGAACCAATGTGAGATCTCTGAAGACTTATATCTCTAAAGATACAAAACCATTCACCCACATCACCTGATGATGATCATACAAATAGCTCGCAATCCAACCAAATAATGAGGTAGATATACCTAGCCCCTAAAGCTTATCCAGCAGAATCCCATGAGAAACCCAGAGACCTTCGGGAAGTCAGTATACACTGAAACAGTCTGCTTTGATCATTCAAAGCAGCAACATTGTTGTCAGTGTCATTCTCTTAGATTGTCAGTGACTTGTCAAAGTTTTTATAAGAGTTTTTCAACGTTTTCCTCCTCATCCCCTGAGATACCCACTTACGGCCAATTCCTTGCCGTAAAAGGTGAAAAAGAAAAGCTAGAAGTTATGCTTAAGAAGACCTTCCAAGAAAACGAAGATTTGAAGAAGGGAATGCAAAATCAGAAAAAGCAATTAGATGAACTTCTCTCCCAGATAGCAAACCTCAGCACCCAACTATAGTCACTCACCTCGTTGAACGAGCAACTTATGGCGAGGATTAACAGATATGAGACTGAGAATATCTTTAATTCAAATAATAATAACATTTCCGCTTGTAATAATGTTGCTAATGCTTAGGATAAGCCGATCTCTGACCGTTCGATGGCCAGTGGAGGAAATTCCGATTCAGATAATGACAAATTTTTGACAGTATCAAGAAAGAAACGTCGCAAACGTACCAAAACCATTGAAAATTACTCTTAGTCTGAATTTCCTCTTCTACCATCAACCAGTAATAGTCATAACACTATTAACTTTACTAATAAAGCTTCTAATAAAAATAAATCTAATCCTAAATCTAATGAAGGTATACGTAAATATACCTTGTCGCAACAAAGCACGTCCGAGGTCCAGGTGACCAAGGTAAGAGTGCCACCAATCGTCTTACGTAAGAAATCTATATACAATGATGTAACAAAGATAATGAAGAATAACAATATGGATTTTGGACTTGCTCAGAATGTGACGGAAGTTATAAAGCTCTACCTCTGATGACTACCAAAAAATTTTTAAATTTTTTGAAACAAATCAAATACCATATTTTTAGCTTTCCTGTAGATAAATTGCTGCAGGTAGTCTCAGGGGCGTGCTCGAACATTGGGAGACATCCAAAATTAAATCTGACCTTGAGGCGATGCCATTGGTGCTTGTGGCTTTCCCCAAAGACCAAAACCATATTTACAAACCGAAAGCACTTGACAGTATTACTGTCAGGGTAGAAGCTTTTAAGTTTAAAAGTCATAATACCCAATGCCACCGGTGCCAGCTTTTTGGTGACGCACAATCAAAACGCACCGCAGAACCGAGATGCCTTAAATGTGCAAAGTCTCACCTTACATACACCAGCAAATTGGCACCTGGACAAAAACCCAGGTGTGCAAATTGCGGAGGTGAACATCCTGAGAATTATACAGGGTGCCCAAAACATCCTAGACAACTAAAAGCGGCCACCAGGTCCTCACCTGTTCTGAATACAGGGTCAGGTCAAAATGTACCAGCTCCTAAAATATATGTATGGGGTTCTCAAAGCAATAGGAAACTTGAAGTTCCTAACCAAACATCTTTAACTGCCCAGTTACATAGCCTCATTCAGACTATCCCGACTTCGATGGATGCTTTTAACTCATGGTCGACACAAATGCAGTTATGCATTTGTGTCGATACTTCTGCCGGTGTCCATTAGATGCAGACGGCGATGATAAATCCCGCCTATCTGAAAATTTCTACTTTTAATGGCAACGGCATTTTTGACAAAAAGTTAGAAATTTTGAATTTCGTCGAAACCCACAGAATCGATGTTTTTTTTTAATATAGGAAATCTGGTTAAAAGGGCAACGATTCACGTGTCCAAATTATAACATTTTTCGGATAAGACTGCGGGGGGGGGGGGGGGCACGATGATCTTATTGAAAAAGCACATTGTTGCACATTCCGTACCGAATCCTGATGATGTTCTGGAAGGAACATTTGTCAGGATTAGTATGAGGAATAGACCTCTCATTTTAGGTTCCATTTATTCGAGCCCCAGAGCGGGTATGGAACTTTTTTGACACAGACGAAAGCATTCTTGTAGGAGGTGATTTTAACACCAAACACCTTTTATGGGATTGCAGGACCACCAATACGAAAGGGTTAGTTTTTGAAAACGCTCTGTTGGAAGTCATACCACCCGACGAGCCGACACATTTAGGCCCATATGGCTTACCTGAGAAACTGGACATTTTGTGACAGATTATCAAGGCCTTGGGTCTACCATGGGATGACATCGGATCATGCTCCCGTCGTCATTGAATATAGTGACCCAAGAACCAAACAAGACGCATGTTACCTAAAAACACAAATTGAGCAAAATTCAAAGAGATCCTTGAGGAGGCTGACTATCCGGACATTGCTCCAGATACTGATCTTGAGAAATCTGTACGCAATTTGACTTTTCAAATAACAGATGCTCTTGCCAGATCCTCCGTCACAAAGGTGTTCAGGCACTCAAAATACGTGAAGCTTCCAGCAGATCTCAAAGAACGTATCCGCGAAAAGAATAGGCTAAAAAAACCGAGCCTATAGGGCTGGTGATCCTGCAATCAAACGACTAGCTAACCGTACATCTGAGCAAATAAAAAGAAAGTTCGTTTATTTGTACAATCGATGCTGGCAATCAAAATTAGAAACGCTGCAAACCCAAGATGGTAGTCTTTTTAAAATGATACGACGCTTGACTAAAGGTTCGAAAAGAACACTACCACATAGTGTTAACGGTGGTGTTACGCTTGTGCATCCTCAAGATAAAGCCAATGGGTTTGCAGACAAGCTCTATGACCAGTTTAGTCCCAATCCCAGCGTCGATTGTGCAAAAGAGCTGAGAATTGAGAATTTAAATCAGTCCAATTTATTAACTTGGGCATACCTGTCATCGGCCTTGATGAAGTCAAGGGGATTGTCGCGGGCCTATTGGTCAAAAAAGTGCCAGGTTTGGATGGTCTGCCGAACGCAGCGTCGAAGCGCGTTCGGGACAGAACTCTCTCAGCTATTACTAATATAGCTAATGCCATTGTACAGTCAGGTCATTTTCTCACAGATTGGAAGGTAGCTAAGGTAATTCTTATTAAAAAGAAAGGCGAAAGGGCCACCAACATTGACAGCTACAGGCTTATTAGCCTACTTTCCAATCCGGAGAAGATAATAGAACGTGTAATTCTGAACCGCATATCTGACTTTATAACAGAGAGGGAATTCTGCCTCCGGAATAGTTTGGCTTCAAGAGCTGCCATAGCAGCGTCCAGCAGACCACCATATTGGCGCCAATGATAACCCGGGGGTTCAACTGGAGATTCCATACGAGTGCAATCTTTTTTGATATAAGCAAGGCCTTTAACAAGGTGTGGCACAACGGGCGGATTGTCAAAACGACAAGGTTAGGAATTCCAAGTTACCTTGTGAAACTTGTCTCAAATTTTCTAGAAGCGATAACTTTCGTAGTATCGTCAGATGACGCAACGTCAGAAACAAAGCATGTTAGAGCGGGCGTGCCATAAGGTTCACCTCTGTCACCGACCCTATCAACTTATATACGGCAGATATTCCGACAGACAATTTTAGTAAGCTGTTTCTGTTCGCTGACGATACTGCGTTTGCGACCTCTTCCGGGTCATTACAATATGTTATGTTGAGATTGCAGTGGCATATCAATAAACTTGAGAATCGTTCGATACAAATCAATATGAAATATTTACGATGGAACACATAAAAAATAATAATAATTCTAATAGAAATAAACAAAATAATATAACTAATGTTAAAGCTTTAATTCGCACAAATCACCTTAACCCTGGAGAAAAACAGCTGTTGCATAAATTATGTAACGATTTTAATGACATTTTCTGTAAACCCGATGACGATCTAACATTTAGCTCGAAAATAAAACATGAAATTAAAACCACCGATAATATTCCAGTTGATACAAAGTCATATCGCTATCCGTTTATTCATAAAGACGAAGTACAACGACAAATAAACGAATTGCTAGATAAGGGAATTATAAGACCATCTTGTAGTCCATGGTCTTCACCTATTTGGATTGTTCCTAAGAAGCTTGACGCTTCAGGAAAAGTCAAATGAAGGGTAGTTTGTGATTATAGGGCCGTTAACTCTAAGACGATAGTTGATAGGTATCCTATCCCCAATATCAATGACATTCTAGATCGTTTAGGGAGAGCACAATATTTTTCGACACTTGATTTAGCCAGTGACTTTCATCAAATCGAAATTGAAGAAAAATCAATCGAAAAAACAGCTTTTAATGTAAACAATGGGCACTATGAATTTCTACGTATGCCCTTCGGGTTAAAAAAAAACGCCCCTTCGACATTCCAACGTAATATGGACGAAGTCCTAAAAGATTTACAAAATAAAATCTGTATGGTATATATGGATGACATTATTATTTTTAGTACCGGTCTTCAAGAACATATTCAAAATTTAAAATTAGTATTTACAAAATTAAAAAAAGCTAATCTAAAGGTACAATTAGATAACTCCGAGTTTCTTAGAAAAGAAGTAGAATTTTTAGGTGATGTGATTACATCTGACGGAATTAAACTGAACGAGAAAAAAATCGCGGCAATACAAAAATTTCCAATACCCAAAACTCAACGAGAAATAAAATCATTCTTTGGTTTAATATGATATTATAGGAAATTTATCAAAAACTTCAAATCACCAAACCAATGACCAAATACTTAAAAAAGAACGAAAAAGTCGAGCATACTAAAGAATTCTTAGACTGTTTTGAAACATGTAAAAATATTTTAACTTCAGAACCCGTACTAGCATACCCTGATTTTAACAAAACAAGCGAATTAACTACTGATGCATCAAAATATGCAATAGTTGCTATTTTATCACAAGATAACCATCCGGTATATTACGCATCGAGAATATTAAACCCCGCGGAAATAAATTACTCAACAATTGAAAAAGAATTACTCGCTAATGTATGGAGTTGCAAATACTTTCGACCATATTTATTTGGATACAAATTTACCATTTTTACCGATCATAAACCACCACAATGGTTGTTCTCTTTAAAAGAGCCAAATTCACGTTTAGTACGATGGTGACTAAAACTCGAAGAATTTGATTATACTATTCAATATAAAAAAGGTAAACTAAATCAAGCTGCTGACGCACTTTCGCGTAACCAAGTATATTTTAATCCCTTAGAAGCGCAATCTGTCTGTAATAACCCTGGTGATGTAGATGACATCATAAAAGACTTTTTGCAAGAGAACGTAATACTTCCTAATTTAGATTCAGAAGATATAAACAAAATTCTTCAAAAAGACATAAGTAACGAAAAACCCAAAATTAATATAATTTCAGGCATTGCCATTAAACCAGCGAAAAAATTAAGTCAAATACAACCAGTAAAACAAATCCGAGATAATCAAAGTGATTTAGAAACGGTGCATACATCAATCGAAAATCCAATTTTAAATATACCAATCTCCGAAAGATCTCTAAACACCTTCAAAAATCAAATTGTTTTGACTCTAGGAGACAACGATCAAATCCAATGTAAGTTTTCGAAAATTTACGACTACTAGTAACAATCCCTAAAAACAATATAACAACTCACCTTATTAAGCTATTAAAAGAATATGTTGATCCGAAACAAATGTATGCAATATTCTTTAGGAATTCCGAATTGGCTAAATATTTCATAGTTACATTACCAAACATCTCTAAAAATTCATCTTTTAAATTTATACATTGTTCCAAAATTCTAGAAGATATTCAAACGTTGAACTACCAAAAAGAAAAACTAATGATATATCACACTACCAAAAATTGCCACCGAGGCATTAATGAAACGAAATTGGCATTAACTTCAAAATTCTATTGGCCAAAAATAGCAAACGATATTGAAAATTACGTGAATAATTGCGAAACTTGTCTAAAAAATAAATATGACAGAAATCTACCCACAATAAAATTTAATCTCACGCCTACAAGTTCCAAACCATTCGAACATATTCCTATGGACATATTTAAGATTTCAAACGAAGGTTTTTTAACAATCATTGATTCTTTCTCACGTTACGGTCAAGCATATCCCATAAAAAATTCAACAGGTACCTTAGTCATTGAGAATCTCCTTACTTTTATTATACACCATGGCTTATCCCAAAAAATAACGGTAGACTCAGGAACTGAGTTCAAAAATAAAGAGATCGAAAACTTTTGTAAAATATACAAAATTGAAGTACCTAAAAACAGCAATTCTAACTCCCCAGTAGAAAAATTCCACTCCACAATAATAGAACACTTTAGATGTTTAAAAGAAAATAATAAACATTATTCCGCCGAACAACTAATGAAACGAGCAATATTAGACTATAATAATTCAATACATAGTGTAACAAAATTCACCCCCTTTGAAATAATAAAAGGTCTTATAAATAATATAGATCCATTCGATTTAAACGACCACCTTATTGTATCAAACTACGTACAAACGCACAAAGAAAACGCGAAAGAATTATATAGACAAATTCAAAGCAAAAATGCCAAAACGAAAGAAAAAATTATAAATAAAATAAATGACAAACGACATCAACCCCCTGATTTCGAAAATCAAAATACAGTATATATAAAAACCAAAGCTCGAAATAAAAGCAAACCAAAATTCAAAAAGCAAATTTAATATCACAAACAGGCATAAAATTGACAACTGACCAAGGTACTTATAAACACTTTGCAAGAAAACCAAAATTTAAACAAAAATCCCCTTTACAGGTAGAAGATGCAGTCGAGAATCCTGACAATGATCCTGATCCTAGTATCTCCGACATTAAGCAATGACATTGAAATGTTAAAAATGAAAAATCCCATATTACCTATACAGTTAGGAAAAGCTAAATTAGTTTATAGCAAATATACGTTTATCCACTACATAGATTTACTACCAATTATTAATCAATTAAAAGATTTAGGAGAACAATTCAAAATATTTAAAAAACATCTTGAAAATCAAAATTTTACAAATCCAATTTCCTATCATGGCATATCCGAAAACTCTCTTCGTAGAACTGAATACTTAGTTAAAAATACGCAAGATAAATTGGCAAATCTTTACCCTCACATACGCAGTAAAGAGGTTTAATTAATTTTATAGGCAAGACGCAAAAATGGCTCTTTGGCACATTGGACGTTGATGACGGAAAACGTTACGATAAAGCAATCAGTAACCTTCAAAATAATCAAAGAAACATGATGAAAGAAATAAACCTACAAATATCATTTTCGAAAAGTTTAATAAATAATTATAATAAAACCATCACTACTCTGTATAACAATCAACAAACATTACAAAAAAGTTTAAAAATATTTAAGGCTACTTTCGAAAAAGAAATCAATAATTTAAATAATTATATTGTCTTTCAAGGAATGTTAACGCAAATTAATTTCGATTGCGAAAGTTTAATAAATTTTATAGATAATTTAGAAGACGCTATAACATTTGCAAAATTAAATACCCTACATAATTCCATAATAGCAAGTTCAGAATTAAAAGAAATGCTAAAATATTTAAGAGGAATTTATTACGAAAACGAAATACCCACTTTCAAAAATATTTTAAATTATTATCAAATTTTGGGAGTACAGTAACATTTATAGAAACAAAAGTAATTTTTGCTATACACGTACCTATAGCAAAATCTCAAACGTACCTTTTCTATCATTTATATCCCGTTGTTCAAAAATCAAAAATTATAATCCCAAAATACCCTTACATGGCACGTACAGAAAAAGAAATTCAATTTGAAGACAATACTTGCCCTCAGTTGGAAGAAGTATTCTACTGTAATGAAGCTTTCAACCAACAAGACAATTGCATTTTGGCGCTATTAGATGGTGTGCCCTCAACTGATTGTCCAATAATCGAAGCCAATATTGAAAAATCAATAATTGAACAAGTTACAGCCGACGAAGTAATTATAATGCCACAGAAAAAGGAAAGAATCCATACTTAATGCAAAATGGACCAATACTTTGATGTAGATGAACCAACTTTAGTGAAAATACAAATAGGTACTAGAAAATTTACCAACACAATGGAAATCCGAATTGGAAAACCTTTATTATTACCAGAACTACAATTTGATAATTTCACCTCCACCAAATTGGTAAAAATACTCGAAATAAATGAAGTAAATCTCAGCGAAATATACAAACTAAAGGACTTAACTAATGAACTTCAACCAATCGAAGGGATAAACCAATCAAATGGATATTCGTCAATAGTAATCGATACATTTATATTCATGATATTGATTGCTATCATTACATTCTTGGCATTAAAAAGAAAACCAATATTTTGGAAAGAAGAAAAGAAGAAAGAAGAAAATGAAGTAACCCTCGAAAATACACCCTGTATTTTCTCAGCTTGATGAGGGAGGAGTTACATACACAGAATCCTACGGAAGCATACATGGGAAGAAGCTAACTGGGTGCTGCCCACAAAAACAGCTTACTAAGAAAACCTTCAAAGAAGTCTATAAATATAAGTTAATTACTAATGTAAATCATTCTTGTGATCTCAATACTTGTATTAACATTCAATTGTAAATCTTGTAGTTGCTCTCATTGTATTTTTAGAAATAAAGTAATTTTTAAAGACACAAGTTGGTGTACCAAAAACTTAATTCGTGCTAAAATTTTTAAAATCACTTCGGTAATTTCGGACATTACTTCGAGGATATAAATGAACAAACTCAATCATATCTTTTTTTAAGATATTATTAAAGAATTATAGTATAAACTAGTATAAATAAAGTAGATACTTACGTGGCATTGGTTGGGAGACACATCCACATTTATTCTTGGTGTAATTAGCCATACATTCTATTATACAGCTCAACTGTGAGTAGCTCTGGTAAAATGCTAAACGTCGTTCATGTGCAAAAAAACATTGCCTTCTTCGAGGATCATATTTTTTTAGAGCCTCTGACGTAGATATCATCTCAGGTTTGATGGCTAAAAGAACTTCTTGATTTAAGGGAATTCGATAATAATTTAATCCGGATCTTGGTAATTCAGCTGGGTTATGTAACATAATCTTTAAAAAATGTATAAAGTTAGAAAAAGAAATGTAGTCAAATTATAGTTTCCTAAATAAAGGCCATTTAGAAAATTAAATGAGCCAAAGAATAGAGTAAACGAAAGAGAATGCAAATACTTAGTTCAGGCCCTTTAAGGACCCAGATAACCATCAGTTGACATATATTACCTAACATATTTAAACCGTCTTAAGAGCTATTTTACTTAAATTTTATTTCTTTCGCAGTTCCAATTAGTGACTTTGAGACAATGATTCAATTTGAACTTAAATAAAATGACGCTGAAACCAGTTTTTCCAATAAACAAAAAACCCTTTTTTATATTTTTTTTAGTTTAGATTTTGATTATCTGATGTTAATAAAAAATAAATAAATACATAAAAATTGCTCCACTGTTTTTTAAAGAAGGCACAATACATCATAATAAGGTGAAAATAAAGTCAATTTATTGTATCCAATCAACGAAGATAGTGGAAAGCTAGTAGCAGCACCAGCGAGCAGAAATGCCAAGCTAACCCCTACGCTGGAGAGTAGGGGTGGGTTATTCAGGGCGTCACTGCATCGAAGTTAGGCTGGATTTAGAAATCTTTCACGATGTTGTTAGGAACTAGCTTTCAACTTTACTCTCTAAAATTAGCTAACAAAAAATAAAAGACTAAACCGTAAGTAGCATGTGGGACGAATAAAACTCGGTATAGAAATTAATAGTTAAAAATCTTTAATTAAAAGATTAAACTGCTAGGACAGATTCGCAAAAAAAATCCAAACACTTACATTGACATATAATACCGCCTCCTGGCCTAAAGCAAACTCGTTCATTGTATAATCATAGATTAATTTTTATTGCGCAAAGACCTACAATAATTAAGAATAAATTCCTTAAATCAATAAATAAAAGTAATACCAGGTTTCCCTTAGGAATGGCGAGTCTGCTAGTTGTTTAATCTCTCGGCTACGGTTTAGACTCTGATGTAACCACAGGACAGGAACACACAGGTAGAGTAGATTACGGTACAATATGCCCCAAGGGGGAACTACAATATAATAAGGGCCGAGGGTGGATACCAGTAGGGTAGATTACAGTAATGTTCAAACCAGTAGGGTGGACACTACAATAATGGTAGTGCCTAAGATAGTGTTTACACAAAATAGAAAGAGCAAGTGAATTAATTAACTACCTCCAATGTGTCAAGAAATATATGAATTAAAAATTTTAAACTCACTATATATTGAAAAAAACAAAAAGAGAGAAATTATCAAAGGTGATATTTAAGTAAATTGAAAAGGAAATATAATTAAAAGGAAATAAACAAAACATTACTTCAGAGTAGCTTTAAATATTGAACTCGAGTTACGTAAGAGTAAATAATAGACAAAATGTATTCGATAAAACATCAGGATGACCCCAGGTATTCACCAGAAATAATCGGGTAAAAGTAAAACAAGAGGTTCACTAATTGAAATAACAACAATGTAAATGGACAATAGTTAGGATATGAGATCACTGAACGTTTGGTTCTTTACCACTAAATAAATTGGCTTAAATCCGGCTAAAGTAAAACACAGTGCTAATTAACTACAAAGCAAAAACCATAAAGTATATATACTCAAAATAAATTCATATTAATACCACTCTATTATGTGAAAAGTTAGGATATGCACTTTGGCACCAACCTTTTAATTAAATAAAATTATATGAGCTGAAAGAATTTCTAATTTCGCTCGATAAGACAATCTCTAGTACTTAAACATTGCAGTCGAACACACAAATATTACTGGAGTCAACGGAAAGTTAAAGTGGCCATGAACATATTACGATGCTAGATAACTCACCAACAACAAACCCAGAATGGGGCCCAGAGATTGCATTCAGTACAAAATGGGAACATCTTGAAACATCCAGGAGACAAATATATAGCAAAATATAGTGCATAATACAATTTATAACAAAAGTACTCTCAACATTAACTCTTACTGACAACAAAAAGAAAAAAATTATTCACTGTAAGGTAACAGCTATTAAAAACTAGGAAAATTACAAAAATTATTATTCAACAACCATAAAAAAGCAACAATCAGCCCTAAAACTCCAAAATACATCTTAATAATATCCTTATGTGGACAATTTAGGTGTTTTTTATTTATGCTCTAATTCCATTGGGTAAAAATCAATTTGTTAGCTGAAATCTATCAAAATTTAGAAATTCAAGCGAGATTGCTTTAATAAAGGGTTATTTAATATTCCGTATCCAATTTCTTGAGGCCTAGACGAATGTATTGTTAAAAACGTGCTTAAGACTAACAAAATCCCTATTTCCAGGTTATATTTCGGTAAAATAGCCAAAAAAAAAAAACGATAAGCAGGTAAAAAAAATTCTCAAACCAAACAATACTACACTATTACCGGGAAAATCTAAAAACACTCCAATCCCAAATCCAGCGAGATAGAAGTCTTCAGTCTTCTATGGCTCATTCTAACAGGAAAGAGTAAAAATTATGTCAATTTGACCTCCATTTATAACCAGGGCCCTGCTTGCGCACTACACTGCTTCCGTTAGGCGCGTTCAGTTGCCACATTTGAAAACAGCTCAAAAGGAATGACACTAGGCAACAACAGTCGGATGAAATACATTTGTTACATAAGTCAATTCGCTAATCATTAGCATTTTCTGCTCAAAAGAAAAAATCAAATAAGTATCCCGATAGTTATTTTTAAATTAAAGAATTATATTTAAAATAAAGGAATTCATTTCCTGAATCCCAAAATACATACAATTCCACTTAGATAGTAATGGCAGGGAAAATCGAGATCTATCTGAATAAAAAAAGGTAGCAGTAACTTCAGCATCAATAAGAAAATACCACAGTGTAGTGAAATACCAAACAAGACAAAGATAAAATTAATTAAAACTGTACTTTATGGATGAAAATATTTTGGTAAAAAAATCTATGGAAAATACTTAAGGAAAATGATATTGTGTTATCCGTAACGAGAGTATTTGCAAAGATATCAGCAGCCAAGATCAGCTATTAATGTTGGCAGAGAACTTCAAACTGCTGCAGGTAGAGAAAGCGCCATACTATGAATATAGCCGTGAACCTATACTGGAGAAGAACTGGTCTTAATATTAAGGCTTTAGCGAACATCTGTATAAGGCTATGCAAAGGGCAGTGCCTCTTAGGACCGCTTGAACTGTTCAAAAGATTATGGTAAATGTGGCAGACAATGACATTATCTAGGCCCGACAATATGGAAACGGCCCATACAGAGCTTCATCCTTATGATATCTGGGTGTATTTGGGATGAATTAATGTTCCCCTGGAAGTAGTGCGAGAGCTATGATTAAGTCTATAGGATAATAATAAAGTGTTTATTTTAAACTCGGCAAGATTCAGTGTACAACTCTTCAATATACTCGGGTATATAAACTCTAAAATCGCTACACTAATATCAATACAATGTTTACCTAACGCAAATTAAGTACTTGGAGTGGACAACGAACGCTCTTAAATAGCAAGGAGTACGGAATTGTGGATATTAAAACTGTATAACAAAAATATATTTTGAATAAAGCACTTCAATTCTGTAGAACTTACAGAGTTATAAATTAACTTGATCTTTAATTATGCCAGTATTCCGAACCTTTCGAACAAAAAAGTAGCCACACGCAATTTCCTTCTTTCATACATGTTTCGGCATCCTGAATGTGCTAACCAAAGATAAATGTGGCTTCGTCTACGAATTCCATAAATAAATCTCACAAGATTTCAAACAATCAGACAAGATCCATATACGACATCAGCATAGTTTACATAACTCTTTCCTTATCATTATTTATTATGTTACGATAGCGATATAGATTTTTTAAAGCAGCACATGCCTTTTGTATTACTGCTTTTACATGAGATCTAAAACGTAAATTTTCATCTATTAACAAACCAAAATTTTTACTATAATCTAGAAGTATCAATTAAGTTGTGTTATTTTCTTTAGCTCCCTGAAAAATATGGTTCAATACATCTGGTAAAGCATACACTCAGAAAACCTGACAGTACTTTTGAAAACAGATTTTTCTCGTTATAAAAATACTCATCTGCAAATAAACAATTTTTTCAAAAATTTGTCAAGGACTGGCTGAAGAGAGGAAAATTTTTCTGAATTGGATTTTTTCGGGAAAGGGGTGAACTAAAATAATTTCCCATACATTAGAAAAACGATCATCAATTATACATGAGTTAAATATATGGGTTCTGTACAGAATAATATTGTAACGAAGGACTAGGGTAAATCGGCCGCATCCTTACAGAAATATTATTTCGATTAATCATCCTTTTTAGTTATGTCTATAGTGGAATTCTAGATTTCTATTCCAGTATGTTCTATAGGTTTATACAAATAGTAAACCAGAAGAAATAGAGAAAAACGGACTTCATAGTTGGATTTGTTATTAAGTAAGAAGATGAGACTTATTTTCGATAAAGTTCCAGATCGTTTCATTTTGAAATCAAATCACCTTGAATATGTCATCAAGAAAAAAGCTTAAAACCTAATTTTCGACAAAGTTTTGAAACATGCTATTTTAAAAATAGAAAAGATAGCGAAAAACTGACTTCACCAACCACCAACGAACGAAGGTTAGAACTGCATTTTCAGCATCATTCTAGAAATTTCTATAGTAAATACTAGACAGCAAACAGCCAAAATTGAGCAAACTAATAAAACATTGTTTGATTTTATGGAACTTGCAGAAAAACGAAGCCTTAAAGATAAACAAGAAGAAGAAGAACATCGCCAAAAAGAAAAACAACGTCGTCTGAAAGAGAAATAGTAAGAAGGAACACGTCGTCAAACAGAAAAACAAGGAGACGAAATACGTCGCTATAAAGAAAAATAAATAGAAAAAACATATAGCCTAACAGAAGAACGACATCTCAAAGAAAAGCAGGAAGAAGAAGTACGTCAGCAGAATGAAAAATAAGAAGAAGAAGTACGTCGCCAAAATGAAAATTAATAAGAAGAACGTCGCCAAAAAGAAGAAAACCGTGCTATTATAGATCAAGATAAACTTTGCCCGATACAGGATGCTATTGTAGAAGAACAGCAAAATTTCGATTAAATTATATTTGGGTAAACGCAAAAGAAAAAAATAGGCGAAATGCGACAAGATATAAAAGATGTATGCCAACAAGTAAATGGTATAGAATCAATTGTGCAAGAGGACATAGGATAGTGCGACAAAATGTAGTAAAAGTGCGACAAGAAGTGAAAGAAATCGTAGGAGGAATGAAATCTAAAATGAAGAGCCTTCAGAGAGAAGTGAATAAAACAAAGGAGCTTCTGGTAAAGTAATAAGCACCGAACAAAACAACAAACTCTTAACTTATGAAAGTAAAACATCTTGGATAATGTATAAATACCAATTTGAAGCTGTTCTTACTGAAAATAATTGGAACTTCAAAAAAATGACTACTGCATTAGTAACTGCACTTCCTGAACTAGCACTGGAGTTCTTTTAAACCATTCCTACAACACGACAAAAATACTACGAAGTCCTCAGTGCTGCATTGAAAAGGAAATTTGTTACCAGTTATACTAGCCACAGCTCAACTGAAGACATCAGAGAAATGAAGAAAATTTGCAAGAGTATGAAACAGAGGTTTGTTCGTCTGGCCTACCCAGAAGTTACGGAATAATTCCGAGATAAATTCATTCAGTATTTTAATGATAAAATCAAAGACCAGGAAATACAATATATGTTGCGTATAAGCAAGTGTAGTTAGTGTGATGAAGCGTTAGAGAGGGCTTTGAAAACATAAGCAGCTGATAATGTGTTAAGGCCAAAAATTATAGCTGTTACCATAAAGAAAAACAAGAACTGATCGAACCAAACAACGTATAAATTGTTACTTCAGATCCTAAAAAAACTAAACATAATAAGTGATACTTCACATTATAGAATAAACCAGATAGAGTCAAACATAATAAATGATTCTTCAATTATAGGAGAAATCAAATAAAGTGCTACAGATGTGGACGAACTTGACACATGAGAAGGAATTGTCGGGTGCGATTAAGATCTGGTTCACCATCTGGAGAAAGCGCGGAAAAGAATTACAAAAACTACAATTAGTCAACATCTAGGGGCGGGAGTTGACCAATATCGAAAAGGTCCCCAAAATTATTTCTATTTGTAGCCTAGGAAGGACCGCTGACAGTCTTAGAATTAAAGAAAAAGTCAATGGTATGCCTATTGCTAAAGTTGTTGACACTGGTGTCAAACCTTGTTGATGAATTTAAAATCCTACCACTGCCGAAAAATGTAACATTGCAAATGGTAACTGGAAAAGCAGCTGATGTAATTGGAGAAATTCAGGTAAAGCTTCAACTTGAAAGGCTAAAATTAAATCATTTGGTGTTCACTGACAATATAGAACATGAATTTATTCTGGGTTCAATTTCATGATTTATCACCATAGATTTTCCTTCGACATCAAGCTTAACATTCTAAAGTTAGGCATCAAAATTTATTCTGTCAAGGAACCGTAATACTGAACCAATAAAAGTAATTGCCGATCAATCAGAATAAAGCGAAATACAAAAAAAAATATTTGCGGAAGACTGGACAAGAGTTCTAAAAGTCACATCAGATTGGTTCAACACCTCAATAAATCCGGTTAATACCTTATAACGAAGTCATTAGTCAATTCAGATGATATATCACTAAAATGGCCAATATTCTTCCGAACTATTTCAAAATTAATAAAGAAAACAAAGTAGCATTATATGAGATAGTAAAATAGGTGGTAAAATATGGAGGAAGGAGACATAATGATGTTTTTGAAGCAAAAGATGGTAGTAAGGATAAAACGAACATCAAACAGCATAAAATAAATACTGGCAATGCACAATCAATATGCGAGACACCTAAAAGAATCCCCATAACCAAACGGAAGTGTACTTCTAGACAGTATGCTGAATGCTCAGGAAGCTTACTGACGTCACTAAGAAAAACAGGTATCAACTTCTTAGAATTGACGAAACTTTGACAACTTTGACAGGATCACAATGGTTCTCCAAACTGGATCTAAAAAGTGGATAATATCAAGTAGGCATCCAAGATAAATATAAGGAAGAAACTGTTTTTTCCGCTGGCCCTCTGTATGAGTTTATTTTAAAGCCATAAGTATAGTTTTATTTAGGTATGGGGAAACTAGAGTAAAGCAAACACCCTGGGCAACGCGAATAATTGGGTTGAATTCATGAGTTTAGCACTTAAATATGCAAAACGCAACAAACTGAAATACTCTGAGAGTTGATATAAAAATTAAAAAGCTGGAGACTAGATACGAAGTTTTATGTCCCGTCATACCAACTTAACTCTAAGAATGCCAAAGTCAACATCTGCTGCGAGATTGAAAGGATTTAATAGCCGCGAAGTGAGCAAATTTAATGAAAGTCTTGAGCGACTACTTTAAATGATTTGTTTCAATATTTCTTTTTTAGTAGTTTACCTTAATGTTTTTTAAATTTTTAATGTAATTTCTTGACAATTTGGCGGTAATTTTTTTAATTAATTTTTTTTTCGTTTGCTCTAACAGGAAAATATTTTATTAGGCATTGCTATTATTTTTTTTTATTTTATTTAAATTAGGGTCCACCCTCTGGTTAGGGAAACAAACAGCAATCCACCCTTAGGGACATAAACAGCAATCCACCCTTAGGGATACAAACAGCAATCCACCCTTAGGGATACAAACAGCATATCCACCCTTAGGGATATAAACAACATAGATCCACCCTCTGGGCATAAGAACAGTCCAGATCCACTCTTAGGGATATCAGTGAATAAAGAGTAAAATTAATATTAAAATTATTGAATTTCATTTGAACCCCACAACTTCTTGTCTTTTGCAGTGCGTTACCTCTTCTTTGTTTATTTTTAATATTATATTCAGTAAATTAGCTTTACTTATAATTTTTTTTGTGTGGTGATTTGAGAGCTGAGTTGAACGATAGGCCCAAGCAACAACGTTGGGGTGTTTCTGTGTTTACCCGGCAAAATTCAGTAGCGTCCTCTTTAAATACCCACCCCCTACTCCACGGCATAGGGGCTAGCTTGGCACTTTGCTTGCTGGTGCCCCCTCTAGCCTTCAACGCTACTCTGCTCTCACGAGTTAACTCTCACTAGCGCCATTACAATAAATACCAGTGTTGCAGTGAAAATATTTTATTAATAAAGGTAAAGTTCTTTTTTTGTATACCCTCTTATTAAATATATATTTACACAAATAATAACTATTTCAAATCAAATATTTTTGATCCAGTTTCGTAAATCAGTTGCAACATAGGAAAACTGGATAGGATGTTTTCCTTTACCTTTTGTTTTCATTATTGAGATTATAAATAAATCACGAACGACGAAAAGTTCATCTATTCTAAATCCCGTGGTCATATACAAATATAACCTCCTTCCAATATTATATATATTTATACCTTAAATCCTTGTACTGATCCCTTACAAACATAATCTAAGTCTTGTTGGTAAGCCCTAAGGATAACTTCAAAACGACTCATAGCTCCCGCAGTCATTGCCCTTTTTGGATAGGTTCTTATTGGTAAATTTTTTGGATATCCCCCTTCCAAGGTCCATCCCTCAGATTTTATTCCATGAGACATGAAATCGCCAGGCAAATACCTAAAATAAGATAACTATATAGAAAATTTTATTCGTTGTTAAAGTTTAAGCATGGTATTTAATCTTCGGTTAGCACAGGGCTATCAGCGAACTCAACGTTCTCATACGGCAAACTAGTACGCCCCATCGCCGTGTCACTAGAATACGAGTCTATGGCAACATGAAATTTGAGGGTTCTGCGTACCCACTTCAGCAGCGGGGGACAGGAATTTTCTATTTGGAATTTATTACACAGTTTTTGGTCCATTTAACAATATTTGAGAAACAGGTACTCTTGCTATCTGAGATAGTGTTTTGTCTCTAACTGTGTTAGAACAGACTACGTTTTTCAGTTGATTAAGAATTAAAATAGTTTCTCCTATATGTTATAATTGTATTTATACACTCAACTGCAAGTATATTGTATTTACTATATATATATATATATATATATATATATATATATATATATATATAATAAGAAATTCTAGGCTATGTGGACAAAGACTAATGATAAATATTACTCTCATGGTAAAAAGTGCGGAGAACTCCAAAGAAACATGGAAAAACTCCGGGTCCGAAAAATGACGAAAGCGCTGATTCGTCCTAGTGTGGGACTCATCAGGCCATCATATTCGGTACAAACCGTCACCTCACATCTGTGTCCTATAAACAGATATGACTGTTAAAAAATTATAAATAAGACACAGTGGTGACATCGCGATGGCCCAGTTAATAACATAAGAATAACACAAATCAACAATGTTGTATAAAACCGCCACGTGGATCTCCCTAAGAAAGCTGTTGTGTGTTTTAAGCCAACAAATATAAAGAAAAAAGAGAAGTTATCATCCGTGTAACTTTAAAATAAAACAAGAGATTCTCGGCTATGCGAACAAAGACCGTTGATAAATATTACTCTCATGCTAAAAAGTGCAGAGAACTCCAAAGATACATGGAAAAACTCCGGATCCGAAAAATGACGACAGCGCTGTTTCGTCCTAGTGTGGGACTCATCAGACCATTGTATTCGTGGAATTCATATTTGGTTTGGTTGCCGATGTGGAATAATGCGGTCTCTATCCTTAGAGAAGCAAGTTTCGTGTGTCGAGTTTTGATATATTTCTTTTTTAATTTACCGTCGCGCCACCCCATGGCGGCTTTAGACAACATTGTTGATTTGTGTTATTTTTATGTTATTGAGTGGGCCATCGAGATGTCTCTACTGTGCCTGATTTACTATTTTTCAACAGTGAAATCTGTATATGGGACGCAGATGCGAGGTGATGGTTTGTACCGAATGCAATGTCCTGATGAGTCCCACACTAGGACGAAACAGTGCAGTCATCATTTTTCGAATTTTTCTGTTTCTTTGGAGTTCTCCGCACTTTTTACCATGAGAGTAATATTTATCAACGGTTTTTTTCGGCATAGCCGAGAATTTTTTTATTTTATTTTAAAATTACAAGGACGATAACTTCTCTTTTTTCTTTATATTTGTTGGCTTAAAACATACAACAGCTCTCTTATGGAGATCGTTGATGCCACACTTTACTTAAGCTGTGGAATTCACAGTTGGTTTGGTTGTCGATACCGAATAATGCGACCTCTATCCTTATAGTAGCAAGTATCGTGTGTCGAGTTTTGACACATTTCTTTTTTAATTTACCGTCGCGCCACCACATGGCAGTTTTATACAACATTGTTGATTTGTATTATTCTTATGTTATTGAGTGGGCTATCGAGATGTCGGCACTGTGTCTTATTTACTATTTTTCAACAGTGAAATCTGTTTATAGGACACAGATGCGAGGTCATGGTTTGTACCGAATGTAATGGCCTGATGAGTCCCACACTAGGACGCAACAGCACTGGCGTCATTTTTCGGACCCGGAGTTTTTCCATGTTTCTTTGAAGTTCTCGGCACTTTTTGAGAGTAATATTTATCAACGGTCTTATTTTATTTTAAAATTACACGGACGATAATTTCTCTTTTATATATATATATATATATATATATATATATATATATATATATATATGAAACAAAATGCGAACAGTAAATGCAAACTTCTCTCCATCATATCCTTTCTGTGTTAGAGGTTGCACAGTTAGGATAAATTGTTATAAAACGCAATTTATCTTATTTGACCACCATCGAGATGATAGCCTACCTGTTCCACCATACCGAGAAGAAAGTCAAATCTTACCCTCCCCGCCACAGTGATACGGTAGAGGTACATGTTTCGTCTCTACTAGACTCATCAGGGTACCGACCTGCACCTGGCTATGCATACACGGAGCTGCATATAGTTGTACGTTTGCTGAATGTGATTTCAGCACTACAACGGCATAATGTGGATATAGCCACTGCATCTCACACGGAGGAATCCGTGAAAGCCACATAAAAATTTTGTGTTAGTGACATGTTGATTATTATTTTCTGGCTTATTTTCGGATTGATTTATTTTTGATTCATTTTGTGAATATTTTTGTATGATGCTTATGTGTGTAATTTAATTTGTTGAAGCAGTCATTTTAGGATGTTAGGATAATAATCAAGCAAGAAACCTTAAGTCAGAAAACGTCCAAACCCTTGACCACCGGAACCCATAAAATAAAAATCAGTTCAAATAAAGATGTGTCATTAGAGCAAAGATTTTGTTGTATCGTGCCAAATATTAGTCAGGTGTTACCAATATGTAATTATTTATTATGCTTGCTTCTTGTGAAAACTGTATAATATATATGGTATGTTTTACAATTAATTAATGATTTGATTTTCATAATTTAGCAAAAAATTTGCTGTTATAGTTAACAAAAAATTATTCTAAGGAAGGTCAAGTGTGACCAAAACATTAATAAATATGTATAATTACAACACATGTAATTTAATTAATACAATGGATTTTTCCCCCAAAAAAACAAACCTTGAAAATATTTACAAATAGGAAAATCCAAGAAAATATATATATATATATATATATATATATATATATATATATATATATATAAAAACTTATCTACATATTTATATATATATATATATATATATATATATATATATATATATAATATATATATATATATATATATATATATATATGTATATATATACGTGTATATTTATATATATATATACGAGATTAAATATTCAAATTACATGGAATGCTGGGAGGTGGTGCTGATTGTGTTAGATTTCATATTTTGTCTAATAGAAATTGCTTAAAGAATTTACTTCTCCGATATTAAGGTGCGCTTGCCTATTCTGTTCTGACGAGAACGAATAAGTTCGAAACCGGTATACAGATGGCAGTGTACTACCATGCAAAGGACTTCCACCCGTTCCATGTATCTGAGAGAGCGCTGTGCCTTTATTTTTTCCTACCGATTTTTCCTACTAGTTTTTCCCATCGGTACTATCTACTGCTTTTGTTTTTGGTTTATCTATTACGTTTACAGAGTTTGCGTTATGTTTTAGAGCCAGTAGATACTAGAGTGTGTTACATGTTAAATTTTATTTGATCGTTTTTTTATAATAAAATATTCCTTTATTACTATTTATTGAAATTATTTTACCTTCGTTAGCTTCAATTTATTTTCTATTTTGTTTGATTATTTATACTGGAAATTTTATTTATAACATATCTATCTATCAACACAGCAATACCGATTGATATTAAATTACAGGTTTTTATTATTATTTATTAGTTTTATTTGGCCCACATGCTCACTTGCGCATTTTTTTTGTAATTGCTTATCCTCTGAAAGCTATAAGAGCGCTAAAAACCAAAAAACTCATCTCGAAAACTGGAACCACAATTTCCACCAGTAGCAAAGCAGCCTCAAGGTATGTCATTTTCAATTTTTGAGATTGTCTTACCTCCGCCGTCAATTTTGACTGAAATTGAATTCTTTATTAGCGCAAAAATACAGTCTACTTCCTTGCTCGTACACCAAGTAAACTCTCTTTGGGTGGCAAATCAGGTAAATAATTTTAGCTGTAAATGGGACCCTTTATTAGACTTTCTTTAATTATTATATTATGGAGTTATATGAGTTTCAAATTTTCAAAAAATATTTTTTTATTGACCCATTGGAAAGTACACTATTTCAGAAATGTCCTCTGAAAATTTCAAGACAATCGGGCTTAAGCTTTTGGAAATAGAGCCTATAGAAGGTCCGCCCATCTCCGGCTCGCTCGGTCGGTCCGCGCGCAGCAGGTATAAAGAAGCAGCTGTTCTTCCTTTAACTCTTGGTGTGGTTGGCAACGTGCTACAGCTACAGATAGCCTAGAAGGTTTCAAGCATGATTATGAACCTTTGGCAGATGATGTCTTGGCAGCTATCAATCCGATCTACAATGAGCTGAGAAAAAACGAACTTCTGCAGCGGTGTGTCGGAGGATTCACACAAAATAATAAGGGAAGTTTCAATCAATTAATTTGGAAGATTACTCTGAAATACTTCCGACTGGCTCCAAAATATTGCTGCATACATAGCTGCATCTATTTTCAATGAAGACATGTTATCTATTTTGATGTTTTTTCACAATATGGATGTGAAAGTCGACAGGAATTGCCATTAATATGCTCGGATGACAGAAGAGCATCGCATTTCCTTGGCCGACAAAAAAGTAGAGGCTACGACTCGAAAAGCCCTAATTCGACTTAGAAGAGAGCAAAAGGATGCTTTATATATTGCAACGGACGTCGAAACTTTGCTATATAGCCCTGGCATTGGCAATTCTATGTAATTAAAAAAAATTTTCTCGGGTTTTTTCTTATATGAAATTTTAAACGCGTTTTTCTCAAAACTACGTTTTTGAAGGCGGTGGATACTATTTCTCGAAAATGAATGCACCGATTTTCTTCAAATTTTACACGTTTTTCTAAAAGTGATTCTCTAGGGAGTGAATAAAGGATTTTACAAAAAAAATAAAATTTGTATTTGTGGCAAAGCTTTTTGGCATCAATTTTAACAAAATTTTGAATTTTTTTGCAACCCTGCAAAAATGCAATGTTTAATTTTTCGCAAAATCCTTCGTTCACTCCCTAGCAATACTCATGTACTAACAGGAAATATTTGGTTTTTTGATTTCAACTAAGGCTATCTCGAGTTATCATGTCCACCGCAAAGTTCCTTTTTTTCGAAGCGTCTCCGAAAACCAGGTCGCACCGACTCATTTATCAAGATTTTTAGATCAATTTTTTACTGAAAGCAGCTTAATAGTTGCTCTTTCATCTGTAAAAAGTTTGGCTATAATAAATATTTTCTTATGTGAAAAAAAAATTCGTAAACTGCAGAAACCCATGTAACCCCTTAAATCACCTCCTGAACTTCTTAATAGAGTGAAAACTAGTGAGAGCAAATACAAAAGCCTTTACACATGACAAGCAACCACGAAAAATAAATGTACAAAATTGAACGCTTAACTGTGTAGAAGGGTTAGGTTGAGTTTGATTTTTTTTTTATCAAATCGTCTTTTGACTTTTTTAATTTATTTTTAAACATCGACATAAAAAGTCAGACAGAGCAAGTCAAGGGGATTTAATCATTTTACTATCGAGTATACAATTAACTGAATATTATTTTTATATTTTTAATATCAGATTTATAAGCCAAACGGCTTCGCACTGCTGAATCTTACCAGGTATACAAAGACACCAAAAGTAAGAAGCTCTGTGGGAACCCTTTCCATGTTATCGGATCCTAGGTGGCGATTACAAGGAGAACTGCTTTCTGAATCGATATATAGATGTTTACTAAGGCCCAGTCCCTTGATGTTCTGTAGGAGGTCCCTTGGTATCATTCCAGTTGTTGACAGTATTATGGAAATCGTGTGGACGCTGTTCAACTGTCTGCGGATGATCTTCTCATTGAATTTTGGTCCTAGGTTGTTATTATTAGGTATTACAATGTTAATTAATGTAAATCTCCTAGAAATTTTATCTGTTAGTATAATGTATGACCTATCATGAGCAACTGTTTGATCTGTTAGAACCGTTCAGTCCAGTATAATTTGAACTCGTTGTTTTCAAGAATAGGCTCCGGACTGTATTTGTAGTAAGGAACTTTTTCGACCTATAATAATTTTAACTTATTTGCGAACTTTTGGTGGAGTATGTTAACGACTGAGTCGTGTCTTTCCTTATACTCGATTGCAACAAATGCTTAACATTCTCCAGTTATGTGCTGGATTTTCTCTGATGTTCGACAGCCATATCTACGCTGATCATTTTTAATTGAGAGATTTCTGATGATGAACTTCCGATAGTTCTTCGTCGGTATAACCTGGTTTTGGATAACTAACAAGAAACCCTCCGTTTCCGGAAACATTTGTCCTGAAATCAACCAGTAATTCGACGCTGAGTTGTTGACATTGTCCCGTCAGTGGATGCAGTCCATGAAGTGGTTTCTGTAATTTCTCTTGGTCTGTTCGATGTAGTGTGGAAGAGTCCACTAACCTGTTGAAATAAGAATGTAAATTTACTATTTGGTGGTTGAGCTGCTTACCAATATGGACCAATCTTCTTCCTCCTTGGTACCTGGAAGCATTGTACGTTTAATAGCACTCCGAGAGTGGTGTTTGTGTTCTTTTGTTTATAGTTTTCCTTTGCAGGTCTTCGATGTTCGTCAATTCGGTCTTCATAATGCGATAGTCAATTCGTTTAGCGTGTTTCATACCTAAGTATTTGTATGCTTGTTCTACTTCCATTGCAGCTATAGTTTCACTATTCTGCATCTCAAATGCTCCCGGTTGTGTCTTTCCTTTAACGATATCCCAGAAGAACTCCTCACAATTTTGAGCATTTGCTCCAGCTGATTTTTGGTAGCAGCCTTCAGTTTAAGATCATCCATATATAGAAGATGATTCATTCTTACTACTTCTCCGTTGTTATTTCTAATACTAAAGCCGTACCCGGTGAAGTTCAAACAGCGTGACAGTAGGTTCATTGCAAGGCAAAACCAAAATGGGCTTAGTGAATCGCCTTGAAATATTCCCCTTCGTATTGGGATTGTATTAGTTTCAATAGTATCGCTGTATGGCACTTGCAATTGGATCCTACTTCTCCAGACTGACATGATGCGTTATACAAGGGAAACGAAATGATTATCGATCCTATACATTTTCAATATAGTTTTGAGCCACTCATGCGGCACTGAGTCGAAAGCCTTCTTTGGTTGGTACAGACTTGGTTACATATGACAGAGTCAACAATCAATTTTTTCTTGCATCCCATTGCTCCCATGGTGCATCCTGTCTGTTGAGTTGAGGTGATGTTATTTTGTTCACAATATGCATAGATGCGTTGGGTCATGCACGAGGTGATTACCTTATATAGTGTGGGAAGGCAGGTGATTGGCCTATACTTAGCTAGGTCATGTGTGTTATGTTGGTCCTTTGGTAAGAGTAACGTAATACCTTCTGTCAGAAACAATAGCATTTTTGCTGGGTTTAGAAAAACAAATTAATAAGATTAGCCAGTTGATGGCGTATACTTCAGAACTTCTAGTTCTGGACCCGGTTGAGACCTGGAAATTTCCAGTTATGGAATTCGTTTATTATTCCTGAGATTTCCTCGGTGGTAAATGGCTCAAACTGCATCTGGCTGTAGCCTTGGCAGATTTGGTATTCTTCATTGATTCAGCCAGCTGCCACGTTACAATTTGCGGATGTAGAAAGTTGGTTTCCCCAGAAGTCTTCTACCTGCTCTCTGTTGGGATATCTATTATCTGCCATGTTAGGTTAAGAGTTTAGCTTATAGTAGAAAGTCTTCTCTAATCATTGGAACAGCGCATTGCCTCTTCATCGGTTATTGCTGGTCTGGTATCTCTTTACCGTCCTGCAATAGCAGAGAGTTTCTGTTTCAGCTTGTCGAGACATTATTGAGCCGTACCATTCGCTGGATCGTGTTGCGAATGGTACCGGGCTCGATTCATTATTTCTTTAACTCGTCTTTGAAATTTACTTGTTCTCATGCCCCTAATATACTCCGTCAGCTATCCTATATCTTTTCGAAGATCTTCGATTTTGTTATTTAGACGTTTCTCCCATGGTGGAGTGTTGGGTTCCATTCTTGCCGATCGGAGCTCTGTTGTAATTTTAATTTCTAAAGCTCTAGCTATCGCAGTCACAGCACAATAGATATTTTTATTATTTATATATTTATATTTACATTACTAAACTTACATTTTACATGTAGGTATATATTTTTCTGCATATTTTTATTTTTACTAAGAAAAATAAAGAAACAAAATTTTTATTTTTTACGGATATTCTCATTCAAAAATTTAATTTATTATTATCAATAATAACCAACGCCCAACAGGTAGGTAAAAATAATTTTGTAATTAAAAACTTAAACCACTTTTTACTTATTTATTATTTAGCATAAGTAACTGTATTGTAAACTGAGTAGGTTTTCTACTACTTTTTACTTTTTCATTCCCCAAATACAAAATCAAGGCATATTTTCCTTTTTTTTGGTCTACCAGAACTTGTTTTTGTCATTTAATCGGCTTTTACTTCCAGAAAATTAGTGTCGAGACTCCCCTACTTGTTTATCTATAAAATGTTAAGGTGTTCGTGCTCATTTTGTTATATTACTGATTGTGTACTGGCAGTGGAGTGTTGTAGTTTTTATTCAAATAATTATGTTTATTGAAATGACTGGGAAGAAAGAATACTACATATGACAATTAATAGATTCTAATAAATCTGGGATCTATTAATTGCCATTGTTGTAGGGCAATTTGTAAAAGCTGCATAAAAGAAATTCAAGTATTAGTCCAAAGGACATTACAAGTTGTGTACTGACTACTAAGCAGCAAAGTGCAATTTATAGAAGTAACTAGTGTAAGTACTTAGCTAAGTGACTAAGTTTTGTACAAGATTAACACGATTTTAAAATTTTCCCATTATTTCGCGACATTTTCTTCAAAACCTACTAGCCGATGAAAATTATTTTTAACACAGTGCTACAATATTTCTTGATAATTAATTGGGTTTTATACGAGGTTATCAAAATAAATTATTTTTCTTGAAAGTTTCTATGAAATTAGAACAAAATTTTTAGTTTTAGATACACAATAGAGTACTTCACAACAAAAAGAAAAGTATGAGAATGGAAATTAAGCTTCATCAACTTGTCAGGTGTATTGAACACTGGCAAGTACGAAAGACGATTCAATAGTTGATGCCTAGTTATACATACTCGTCCAGGACATATGTAGCATCTACCCTTTTTGATAAAATTTATAAAGAAGAAAAGGGAAAATGACTTGCTTCTTCTCTTCCGAGAATGCGTAAATATGTCAATTTATGTGTGGTCAAATGTCAACAACGAACCTGTTATCGAACGGGAGATTTTGCTTGGTGTACTAAACGATCAAGAAAATTGATAGTGCCCTTAATGCTTAACAAATAGACCCTCCAGTGTACATATTTTCACTATAACTAGGCACTTAGCTGAGTATCTTTCAAACTGAAGTGGTTTAACACGGCCTGTGAAGTAGATGGCTTCACCAGAGATGTCATTGACCTGGGTAAAAACAGTTTGCCCATTCAGAGGCTCAAAATTCTAAAAGTGCCGCTCAATTCCCAAAACTGCATACAGTTGCCACAAAGCAGTATATTCCACAATTTTATTCAAAAAATAACTGCAAAAAAATATACGAAGACGTATACGAAATATATCTGGAAAACATCCTAAGATATCCTCAGAATCTTGAACTCAACAAAATAATAGCTTTTAAAAAACACTTCTAATCCGTTCTTTCTTGTCTGCCTGTAGAACTTTTATTGCCAAATTGACTATAGGATAAAACGACTAAGTCAAGCCATAAATGTTTGTACCCAGGCTTTTGTTTTAGTTAACTTAATCGTCCATTTATGGTTAAATCCCTGAATTTGGGAAAAAAGTAACACAAAACACTTTTTCACGTCCTTTTGTCAGATAGCGAAAAGAGAACGATTTTTCTCAGATCACTAGCACATGCTTTCTAACGGATATTACCAAAAAAAACTTAACAAAAATCCATGAGAAAAAAATAACGTTAATCTTGATCAAAGAATCTAGAAAACTTTAAATTTATCAAATCATTTCTGACTAGAAATCAAACAATTCAGACAGATATAACATATCTAAACCATAATACTTTAAAGTGGCTCGTCCTACAAAACGAATTTCCTATTAACTAAGTACTTTACTAGTTTGAAATATTCAAAATGGGATCGAATTGGTTCGAACTGGTTCGGAAGTCTAATTTCAAATATGGTAACTACCGAAAATTCTAATTAGAAAAGTAAAAAGAAATAATTGCATTTTTACTGAAATAAATTTTTAAACTAAAAGTAATATAATCAAAAAGTCAAGTTTTATCATATTGCATATTTAGTACTTCGATATATTCAACAGTTTTGCCGTATAGACAACCATGAAAACCTTGAATGCAATCAAATAGAAAAACATTTTGTAAAAAGAGGAATCAAAAAGAAAACAATGAAATATTGTCCAATTTACAAAATCATGATGAAAATATATTTCCCAATCCGTGATCCATTTCCGAATTTGACACAGAGAAGGTAAAATTATGAATAGAAACAAAAATAATGATTGAAAAACAAGAGGTAGCCATTGGTTCTCTAATAGAAAAAAACAGTTTACAATAAATTTAAATTCTAAATTATGTATGTTATGGATAAACTTTAAAGAAAATCATACAAAGTAAAAGATCTATTCATAACTTTAATGATCTGATTGAATGTAAGCAAAAATATTTATTATTTAAAACCAATTTTTAACCATAATGATGTGTAATATAAATAATGACAATATCATAAGCAAGACAAAACTTGTCACCTAGAAAGTCTATTGTAGATGACAACTGGTTCAGTCTTAAGTTTTAAACCTTCTTAGTGAATCTGACAGAAAAAGTTGTCAATTTGTGGTAAATTTAGACCTGCAGCCCCTCCAATGACGAAAGCCTCGAAAATAAACTTTGTCTTAGATCATTGTTTTATATCCTTTGAATAAGTACCTAGTCAATTTTTATACTTACACATTACTTCTGAAAATTTCACTGCTGTCAAGCATATTAAAGGTGTAACATACTCCTTCACCAATGAAAATGGGTGTGAATAGTTCCTGGCATGTTTTATTGAGAAGCGGCGAACTGCAAATCCATAACGTTTCTTTAGAATCAGGTGCAATCTAGAAAATGATCAAAATAGATAATCAGAAAAAAAAATTACAAATATATCTCTTATATTAAAACAGTTTAATTCATTTTGGTTAAAATTCCAGATCAATCAAGCACTTTTATATATTTTTATACCTTTCGTAGGTATCTATGCAGATCTTGTTTTACTCTTTAAGAAGTCTCCTCTTTCATATGTACAAATTGTAGAAGAAAATTCAAATAAAACAACTATGCTAAAACCTGGTTTTAGGCGATTATTGGCACCTTTTTTTTACTACCTAATATTATGCGGGAAAGTTCCTATACGAAATAAAATACCAAAAAGTATATTTTCAAGCAATTTTTTTATTCTATATATAAAAAATATATATTTCTAAAAAACATTTGTTAAAATATAAAAATCTTTTTTTTTATTAACCTACAAAATTCTTTTACAAAATATATTTACAAACTTAATACTATAAATTATAAACTAATACTTATAACTACTTAACATCTACTACACAACTTATCAATCTGCCAATTGTCTTTTGTACCGCTCACCCGCACTTTTTCTAACCGATAATTGTTTTTGTATGTCAAAGAATTGTTTTTCTAGTTCACCTATTGCACTCACTAAGTTTATTCACCAAGTCTTTTTTAATTTTTAACATGTCCGACAGTTTTGTGCTTTGCGAGCTGGTAAAGCCTTCAGCCCACTCCGGTTGGGATGTCGCAGAACATTTTGATGAATCAGTTTCCTTCAGGAATGAAGACGATGAAACATTAGATATTTCATCGCCTTCATAACACTGCTTAAACCGCTTCTTGAATGGTTTGCAGCATCCCAATATCGGAGACAGTTTCGCATTAGTCTTCACTGGTGAAGGTTCTACCTCTGACACCTCCACTACACTGGCCGGTGTTGGTGGAGTTGGTCCATCGTCGCCTTCCACTATCTTCACCTCCACGGACAATGGTTCTGTCGGTCGCGGTGGTGGTGACGGTGTTGCCAAGAAATCGGGTAGCAGTACAGGCGTCTTGGGTTTCTTAAAAGTAAATTTTTTTCTAGACTGCCCTACACCTTTAATCGTCGAGTAAAATGTTGTTTTATCCACAATTTTCGATTTTGGCATCGTCAAGAGTTTCTGCAATTTTGAAGCTCTTGGAGAAGGTGCCCGATTTGTACGCTACGCTTTTCGCACTACCACATCACTTATAACTTTTATTTTGGGCTCCTTCTCCTCACTAAAATTTTTCAGAAATTCTTCTGCCGACTGAACCAACTCTTCGTCCCGACCATCGTTCAGGGCTTTGTCTTCGGCATCCTCTTGCTGCTGGTGTCAGTCCTCGAGGTCCCTTGGAGTTAACACTTCCAGACCACTCATGTCTTCCAACATCTGGGATCTGCAAATCACATTAAGTCCATCCAAAAGTGAACTGACACTAGGTGCTCCTGAAGACATCTTCGTTTTTTTTCTTGTTGTACTTCGCCCTGCAGTTACTATTGTACTGATTGCTGTTCTGACGAACTGTGAAGAGCTCTAGATAGTGAGTCTGCTTTTATACCTATTTCCCCCACTACACCGCCTTTATTCCTTGTGTTCGATGCATTAAGTATAGTATTTAAACTTGTCAGATGCAAGGCCAAGACCAAGGTCGACGTCACCGGCAATACCAGGGTCGTTTTCAAGGTTTTAATTTTCAAGGATTTTTTTTTGTCCCTGTCAAGGTTATTTTAAAAAGTTACATATAAATATAGTACTTAACTTGTCAGATGCAAGGCCAAGGTCAATGTCAAAGTACCCGTCAATACCAGGGTCGTTTTCGATTTTGTAATTTTCAAGGATTTTTTTGGCCCTGTCAAAGTTATTTTAAAAAGTAACATATAAATAGAGTACAGCTTTTGAAAAATACAACATATTCAAACATCATGTTGCCAACTGATAAACAACCTGGGAAGCAACCAAAACATACATACATATCCCAAGAGCTTTTTGTTTAACTTGTCATCATTGTAAAAGACAAGGTATCTGCTGGCGGAATGATCTGATACACGATTTCAACTACATTGAGGTTCTCAAGGTCAAATTTGTACAATGAGGTTTTTGTGGACTAGTTCACTACCAGGGCAAGGATATTAATGAACGCGCTATCCAGAGAAGAAATTGGGTTACAGAAGAAACTTACCTGTACAGAAGAAATTAACCTATGTATTTTATTTCATCATTTTTTATTTTTTTTTGTTTGTTACATTTTTATTTTTTAATAATAAAAAGTAAAGTTAATTTTTTGTTATATTTTTACCAATAAAACAATAGTAAAATGAATCTGTATGTGTATTTATTAAACATCACCTAAAATACGTTTTGCAATCCATATTTTTCTGCAGTCTGTTTATTAATGAAACAGCACCATATATGAGGGTGAAATGTAATGGTTTCAAATCAATCTCACACAACAATGTCCGAAGTAAACACTATTGATAAGTTCGGTCGCAAAAGAAAATTTAAGGATTTTAACTTTATGCGAGGTCCTTCAAGAATAATATTTAATCTTACACCTAATGGAGGTTACGAAACGGGAAGCAAAAGATTGTGCTACTTAGCGGAACCTCTTGAAGGAGACGATGCGGTCACACGAAATTATGTCGATAATAACCTTGCTTAGTGTGTTCAAGATACGCAGAAAGCTGTACATGACTCAACAATTGTTATTAAAGATATATTCAGAAACCAACTTAAAGGTTACGTACGCAAGAAATTAATTGAAACCGGTCAAGAACTTAGAGGATACATTATTGTACTGTTATTGTAATATATGAACTTAGCCACGCGTGATGAACTTAATTCTAGAATGTTGAAAACTGAAAAGACTATGGAGGATCTAGTCAACAAAACTGCTTCATATTAAACATTTACTCGTAGACCTGTGCGTTTAATTTACTGTTAAACAAATTTTTCAACAATATCTTTTACTGTTTGTTATTTGTCGACACTTCATTATTTTTATAATTTTAAAATAAAGGTTCAATAAAACGCAATCAAGTAATGAATACATGTTTTTTATTTAAAAATAAATTACTATAATACCGTTACATATTAATGTTGTATGTTCAATGGAACTAATAAAAACAATAGAAATAATGAAATATGGATTTACAGATTACGTGCTGTCCTGACTTAGAAATGATTCCAACATAGTGACTAAATTTGCTAAGTTTTCTTCCGAGTCTCTTTTGCAAAAATCTATGTCTGCATGTCCCCAAGGTAGAGTTTTGGTGAGTTGGGAATGACATAACGTTTATCATCGCTTTGTGATAATGCTACTTTATTTATTATGTTGGTATAAATGTTATGTAATTCACTTCTAAATGTCTTCATCTTTCTTAATATCAAACCACCCCGTTCAACAATTCTTTGGTAGTCTTCCTGATGAAGGTCTTTCTCGATAACACATTTTTTGATACCTTTGGCTTTTTTAAATTCATTATTAAAGGACTTTACATAATAAGCCTTCGCGCCGGTACCATAAAAACTTATTATCGGTTCACCAGGAAACTCATCTTTCATTTTACCAACTACAGAATTACTTTTAATTATGTTGAAATTATTTATTTCGGAGTAATTTGATGTATCAAATTTTTCGGGGTTTCTGATATAGTTTGATAAAAGTTTTCCGTATACACTTTTAATATAAGCGAGTCAGTATCGGTGTAAAGTAACGAAGCATCATCGCCAAACTTGGATTTAATAAAATTATAATAAAAATCGTATATAACAATCTTTGATGTATCTAATAGGGAAAATCCGATATAAATTTGTTTATTGTATAATATTTTAACTTTATTCATATATACAGCAAAAAGTTTTCGGTAAATATCGAGCTAATATTGAAATTGGGGCGGGATATTAGTGCTTTAGCTCCATTTCTGCCTACACAGTTTTCTCAATGCGTTACTAATTTTATATCCTTTAGATTTTCCACATTTTCCATAGTTTTGCCAAAAATCGCGTTATTTTTTAATTTAAAATTGTCTTTCGCAAATTTTGTGGTGATCTTGTTACGTAAATTGGTATTAAAATCAATATACGTTTTTAGCCACTTTGATTGCTTAAACTGTAATACTCGATGAGTTTGCATTACCACTAGGCCGTTAGCGATGGCTTGTTTTAAAGTTCTATAGTGTACAATGTATTTCCTTTCATCTTGTACATTAGTAATTAATTTCGGCAATTTGGCGTTTTCTGTTGACGGTATGATATTTTCTACTAGAAATGGAAGATCAGAATGTGCATCATGCAACTCAGTCGGATAATGCACATCCACTTCCACAACGTAGCCATATAAACTATCATTACCAACAGCCATAATATTTAAGTCGACTATTTCGCGCTCTGTTAACCATCAAAAACCACCACACGGTAATGCTGGTGACATACTATGACCATATAGGTTTGTAGCATCAAGGTATGTTATAAATGAAGATGGTTTTGTTGGGTCATACGTAGTCGGGTAAAAAAATATTATTAGCGGTGTGCTTCCTTTCTGTACACTAGCTTATACCGCCGCGTTTACCTTTCTTAAAAAAATGTATCATGTCTATCATCAGTTAAGAACTCTAACTCTACCTTAGTCATACGCAACATACAATCAAATGATAAACTTGGACGGGTATAGTAGTGTGCTGGATCCAATTTATCGAATTTTAAACATTTATTCCGAAATTGCTCGCACAATAGCAACACATCTGATTTTAAATAGACGTCTGAATAGTCCCCCAAAGTTTTACACCCAAATAAGCGCCATACTTCTTTTGCTCGTCAATAGCTTTCATCGCTAATGTGTTCTTCCCGTAAATTATCATAAAATTGATCTTTATTTTGAAGACATTTATTTTTCATTTTTCCTACTGAGTCAATAAAGCTATAGGGAAGAACATCCTTTTGACGCATCAAATTAAATTGGTCGATATTTGAAAAATGTTTCCGCGTTTCAATAATATCGCTATCGTTTAAACTGCTGCCTAAATTTTCCAAACCCTTTGACAGAAATTTAAAACTGTCAATGAATCCCAACTTTAAATATTTCCTCTTGACTTTTGCACGTTTATTATCCAAATAATCGTGCACATAAATGATTTTGGTAAAGAATATGTACTTTTCCTTACTTTTAGCCAAAACACCAATTTTATCCCATATTTATATAAACCTTTTATAAAAAAAATTGCTGTCGCAGCCGCTTAAGCTATGAAATATGATAGGGATAAAAAAGGGGAATTTATAATTTAAATTACAAACGGAATGTGCAGCACGAAATCTTTTTGCACCAGTCATGTGACAACGATCTCGTACTTTAATCTCACCATCTTCAAAAGGGCCTTCACATATACCACATATTAGCATCATTAAACTCTCTTTTTTCTTCAGGCGTTAACGATTTCATAGGCTTAATGTCTTTTAAATATGTGTTATATAAAGCCCTTAAATCACACTCGATACGATCCACAAAGACTTGAGCTGCATTATTCCCCCGAAAAAGCTCAAATTTCGAAAGTGAGTCGCCAAAGAGCATTTAATTAAAGAAGCAAAAGAATATGGTTCATGTTTAAAACTTTTTACAGTGTAAGAATTTTGTGGGTTTGGTTGTACCGTTTCAACAGATTTTAAAACAGAATCGAAATCTGCATAAACCACGAATGGAACGCGCATTTGCTTCTTTCTATACCCTCGAATTTTAACATATTTTCCGGCACACTTTCCAAATTTATCAATTTTTAAATCCACTGAGGGTGTTTGCGTGAAAATGTGGTTACAATCGTAGTTTTGATGTAAAGTTAAAGCTGACGGTGTACTAAAATAAATGAGACAACCATCATAAAAATATATTTTATGTTGTTGACAACTAATTTGACATGAAACTAAACGTGATAAATCCCTAATTCAACTATAATGACTTTTTGAACAAGTCGTACCACAAAAATGTTCACAGTCATCTTTACTACTACAGTCTTTTGTAATTAACAATAAATTTACATGTCTATCCAACTTTTTTGACGCATACCTCAGTGGACCAATAACTTCATGTATTACTTCATTATTTTCATATTTAGATTCGAGACCGTATACGTTAATGGATATGTTGTTCATTTCCTCAAATTTTTTTATGTCACGTAATTTTACTGGAAAATCCGTACCTGTTAAATTTAGCACTCTAGAAAAATGGGGATAGGATGTCTGCTGTGAAAGTAATCTTGTTGGAGGAAACAATGCTGATGCTAAAGCCCACGCAAGGCAAAATTCGTCCTGGTTAATCACATTGACGACAGCTCCTTTCTTTTCAATAGAACATGGCAACTTGATGTATGATGAGCCACCCATAGGCATATAATTGTTAATGCTAACTTCCAAGTATAAAATTCGCACAAGAGCCCATCTTCTAACAAGAAAAATATTATATAAAAATCAATTTAATATATCGGGTTTTAATTTTTTCCATTCCTGAATCATTCTCCTGAACCTCTGTCGCCTGCGTTTTTATTAATTCGGTGAAAGAATGGTAAACGGCACCCAAATCACTTTCTATACTAATTATTTGATTAGCAGTGTTGAAGGATTTCTCATTGAATATTTCTTGTGATGGAAGCATGTACTCGCCAACAGCTGTCATGTTAACTTTAAAACCATGATGCACACGTAATAAATTATTAACAAGTTCCACCACCTTCGATTTAATGTCTGCAAAGAACATTACATAATCGGAATGTTCCATATCCCTGCTAACCCGATAGGTTGCAATTCTCCTTTTGAATGCACAATCAACGAGTTGCACACCATGACATACCGGCAAACATGAATTATTTTTATGCTGTTGTGTTCGTTTATGCGCTGACAAATTATTTATTGGAATATCTACATTACATGTAGCGCAATTAATTACCGGAATTACCGATGTATAGTCTTCAATTCGGAGCCGTTTTCCTCCAAGCACTTCATTAAATCTCGCCGCACACGATTCTCCCTTATGACGCGTCATATTATAACTATTGATAAACTTAGAATCGCAATTTTCACAAATATATGTCATGATTTGTCAAATATTAACACATGTACTACCTATGCAAGTCAGAGACAACGGATGAATGAAACTGCCCCATACCATATATAAAACAATTCAAGGTCACCCTAAACTACGCAACATAACTTCAAGGTCAGCCCCCCCCCCCAACAAAGTCAAGGCCATCTGGAACAATGTCAAGGTCACGCGCACAACCTTGAACGCAGCATTTTCATGGTCAAGGGCACAGAGCAGATGCGCTTTCAAGGTCAATGACAAGGACATGTGGGCGAGGCCAAAGATGGAGTGGGGCAAATTCAAGGTCGAGGTCAAGGAGTGAGGGGATAATGAGAATCGGGTTATGTTCACTACTCACGCCACACCAGAAGTTAGAAGAAGGAGCAGAAATAATACAACAGGAGGTAGCTCGCCGACTAAGAACCAACAAACCACCAATACCAAACATGAAACGCTTAGAAACAAAAGCCCTAAATAATCTTAAAAACAACAAAAGTATCATCATCCTACCAGCGGACCAAGGGAACGCCACTGTAGTCATAAACACAGAATAATACAAAACCAAGATGATAGAAGTCCTTCAAGACAACACCCACAAGCAAATTA
This sequence comes from Diaprepes abbreviatus, assembly GCA_034092305.1. Classification (NCBI taxonomy): domain Eukaryota; kingdom Metazoa; phylum Arthropoda; class Insecta; order Coleoptera; family Curculionidae; genus Diaprepes; species Diaprepes abbreviatus. Next base: position 3,056,102 of record JASJET010000144.1, on the reverse strand, counting down.
TAAGAAATCCAACTACGTACCTCGAAAAAAACAATAAAAAGAAACTAATTAAAACAGTCAGACTAGGAGTTAAAATCGAAAAGCGCATATTTCCTCGGGAAAAAGCAAGCATATATCCGAAACTATATGGACTACCAAGAATCCATAAAGAAGGAACACCAATATGATACAAAGTACATGCAGTGGATCCTCAACTGGAAAAATACTTAGCACAAAATATGCAATCGGCAACCAAAATTGCAGACTCATATCTAAAAAGTTCGAATCACCTGGTCAGCATAGTTTAACGGCTAAAACTGCAAAAAAAATTACATTCCTACTAGTCTGGACATCAAATCGTCCCCTCTCTCTCTCTCTCTCTCTCTCTATATATATATATATATATATATATATATATATATATATGTATATATATATATATATATATATATATATATATATATATATATATATATATATATATATATGAAGTAAAATGCGAACAGTAAATGCAAACTTCTCTCCATCATATCCTTTCTGTGTTAGAGGTTGCACAGTTCAGAACAAATTGTTATAAAACGCAATTTATCCTATTCCACCACCATCGAGATGATGGCCTACCTGTACCACCATACCGAGAAGAAAGTCAAAACTTACCCTCCCCGCCACAGTGATACGGCAGAGGTACATGTTTCGTCTCTACTAGACTCATCAGGGTACCGACATGCACCTGGCAGTGCAAAGGACAGATCGGAAGGAAGCATGCAAATACTGAACACGGCTTCTCCGACCTCCCGTCGGATGGCGTATATATGTTAATGCGGATTTCACGGATTCCTCCGTGTGAGATGCAATAGCAGTGGATATATCCACATTATGCCATTGTAGGGCTGAAATCACATTCAGCAAACGTACAACTATATGCAGCTCCGCGTATGAATGAAGTAAAATGCGAACAGTAAATGCAAACTTCTCTCCATCATATCCTTTCTGTGTTAGAGGTTGCACAGTTAGAACAAATTGTTATAAAACGCAATTTATCCTATTCCACCTACCTGTACCACCATACCGAGAAGAAAGTCAAAAATTACCCTCCCCGCCACAGTGATATGGCAGAGGTACAGGATAAATTGCGTTTTATAACAATTTGTTCTAACTGTGCAACCTCTAACACAGAAAGGATATGATGGAGAGAAGTTTGCATTTACTGTTCGCATTTTACTTCATTCATACGCGGAGCTGCATATAGTTGTACGTTTGCTGAATGTGATTTCAGCACTACAACGGCATAATGTGGATATATCCACTGCTATTGCATCTCACACGGAGAAATCCGTGAAATCCGCATAAACATATATATATATATATATATATATATATATATATATATATATATATATATATATATATATATATATATATATATTTCGTAGTTTCGTTTGTCTTCAGATTATTTGAGTTATTTATGTTGCGGAAGATATGTTTCAGGTTCCCAGATGCAGCTGATTCTGAGTGTATTTAGCATATGTACTTTATTTTTGTATGTTAAACCTTTTTTTATATTTTTCTTTAAATTTTTCTTGGATGTAGGTTTCTTATTTTTAAATTGAAAGACAATAAAAATTTACAAATTTTTCTGACGTTTTGCTCTACATGGTGAGCTTTTTCAAAATTTTTTTATTTATCATGCGTACTTTTTCATATCTACAAAAGTTACAATTTTTTATAAAACTACACTATAATTTTTTTTATTTTGCATTTGTATTTTTAATTTAATGTTTAAAATAATAAAAACAAACAGATTTTATAATAATCTAAAATTAAAACAAACGTTACAACAGATTAAAAACAGTAAAAACTATAAATAGTACATGCCTCGAAAGTAGCTTGGCTAGAGTATTTAAAAATAAATAAATTATTACAATTGGTATGTATTTGATATGAGTAGTTACTTTTTATAATAGCAAAAAGATTATTTTTATAACATTTTTTAATTTACATGCGTTTGTATAGAGTGGTGTCAAGCATCATTACATTATTTATAATATTTATTATAGTGTAGCTTTAGGTAAGCTGTATTTAAAAAATTATGTTATAGAAAATTTGACTAAGGATTTTGACATTTCTGATCAGTTTGTGGTAATTTCTCTCTTATCTGAAACGTGGGTGTTATTAAAATCAAATTCATGCTTAGTGTATCGAAGTTACTATATTTTTGGGCATGAGTATGTTTGCTGGGATTTAATTTATTTATTTTACATCCGAAAAATCTGATTCTTGGGCGAAAAGATTGCTTAAAGTTTCAATATTACCGGAATATAATTAGATTTACCGCGCTATGCCGGGAAATATCATTTTTTGAGATTTTCAGAGCGTCCGACCATTGTAATCGCGCGCCGCATACAGCAGTATTGTATGAGCGATCACTGAACGCCGTCACATGTCAGCGTAGTGAGAGCTCGGGCCGTCTATTTAAGCCTGAGCAGACCATTATTCCGCTGAGAACTGCACGTTCTCTACCCGGGTCAACAGTCCAAACGGACTGGACTGGGTCGCCTGCCGGACCGCGCCTTCCTGGTCTAGCAATGTAGATGAGGCTAGGCTTGTGTGTATATGGTGTTTCACTATACACTTCCTTCCTTAGACCCTACCCCGCTAATGGTCAGCATTGCCGAGGACCCTTGTAAGAACGGGCAATGTTGTGTCATCCTACCGTCACTGCCGAGGACCCTTATAAGAACGGGCAGTGTCGGTTCCTTTCCTAATTTCCTACCGCTATTGGTCAACATTGTCGAGGACCCTTATAAGAACGGGCAATGTCGTTCCATCCAGCTGACCCTTTCGAGGACCTTTATAAGAACAGGCAGCGTCAGTTCCTTTCTTTCTTTCGTACCGTCGCCTATGCACACACGCACTGGTGCCGTCAGTTTAGTTTTGTTTCCGGATTGATCAGGAATGTGTTTTACCGCCAGGGGCCCTCTGATGTCCGTTGAAAAGGGCGCTTAACAACTGTCGCCCCGACGTTTATCGCCGCCGCCGCGTGTAGAGACGCCGCCTATCGCCGATCGATGCCGGGTTATTGTTACATACCGGGTATACAGCCGTCGGTCGAATTTTAGTACGAAGCGCCGTGAACAGCGTCCGCGGATTTTAGATACGAAACGCAATAATTTGCGTATGAGCCGTCGTGAATAGCGTCGCAACCGTGTAGTACGAGGTTCATTAATAGCGTCGTGAATGATACCGCCGGGTTACCGTCTTTAGCGCAACCGACTAGTACGAGCTACCGTGAATAGCTCTCAAAACATTCTCTTGCCCTCCAGGCCGTGTAACTGTTAGTTTGTTGTACATCTTAGATTGTAAGTTAGTTTAAGGCCAGGTCTTTTTTATAAAAGAATGAAAAACAGGATGTTTTATAACCCCATATGCCTCACAAATTTGGCGCCTAGTCCCATTTTTAACATTACATATAACAATTGGCAGCCGGCAGCTAATATACGCAATTGACCCGTGGCTTGCCATTTCTCCACTGTAACAAGCTGCCCGGTGTATAAGTGGTCCCTCGACCACATGAGTTCCGAGGGTGGCACCCGAGAACCGATCACCGAGTGGATGTTTTGACCTTCAGGCAGTCAAACCGTTGATCAGTTCAGAGAGCAGGGATATTCCGAAGATAAGTAGATACCGTCATACCGATACCCCTGCGCTGAGCATTTGACCGATGACTGTCTGCACGAGAAATATCCACTGACCGATGTTCCGCTGCCGTAATCAAAGCAGATCCGCAGAGCACACCTGCACCCCCCCCCCCCTACGAAAACGCGTCACATTAGTTGTTTGTTCATGTTTATGTAAAGATGTCGATGCGTTTTTAGTATACTTGTGTCCATTAATTCTATTTTCAATATATGGTGTCATCTTGCCGATGTATTACTTCTTCTTCTACATATTCCATAACTTTAGGGAAATGAAACAGGTGATGCTAAGTCTTAGTCTAAGTGTAAAACGAAGAAATTAGGCAGGAAAAAAAAGTCCTAGATATAATATCAATGATAGCCCAAACGAAATTGAGGTGGACAGGTCACTCGACTGGGGTGTGGGTAGACCATAGAAAAGGTGGTTTGATGATGATTGTAAGTTAGTTTTAGACCATATGTTTGTATAAAAGAATGGAATACAGGATACAGGATGTTTTATAATCGTTTATTTCATTACCTAGTACCATTACATGTAACAATTGGCAGCCGGTAGTCAGCACTAATATGCACAATTAACCCCTGGCTTGCCGTTTCTCCACTGTAACAAGCTGTCCGGTGCATAAGTGGGCCCTCGACCACATGAATCCCGAGGGTGGCGCCCGAGAACCGACCAATGAGTGGATTTTTTGACCTTCAGGCAGGCAAACCGTTGATCAGTTCAGAGAGCGGGGATATCCCGAATATACGTAGATACCGCCGAACCGATACCACTGCGCTGAACATTTGACCGATGACTGTCTGCACGAGAAATATCCACTGCCGTGAACGAAGTAGATCCGTAGAGCACGACTTGCGTAGGAGGACCTACGTAAAAGGCGTCACAGTTTACACAAGTTATAATGTCTGGAGTGCAAAGATATGCAAATTCTAGTCAACCCACGGAATTTGCTTAGGTGCTTCACGAGAGGTTTAACTGTTATTTCCTAAGGAGTTGGTTAGAAGAGTATTAAGAATTTGTCGGTTATAATTTGAGAAATGCCAAAAGAATAAGCTAAAAGTATCGGGCGCCGTCAAAGAATGTTAAAGCATAAGGAGCGCAGCCTTCAACTCTGAGCTTTAGAGGACCCACTCACAGAATATATAAGGTTAATTGGGATAGTCTGCCGTGGAATCAAATCTTATAAACCATTTTTTTAGACTTTCAAAGCTCCTATATAAACAAAGTATCGGAATATGTGGTTTACAAAAATATTTTAAGTTTAATACTCTAAGAAAATGCCAGAGGAAGGCATTCCTTTAATTCGAACATGTTTATGTACTTACCTTCACAAGAAATTCTATTGTGTCAAATCCTGTAGTTAAATTACCTCCAGTGTAAGGGTGTGTGTTGCATACTAAAGTCGCATCAGAATATTTTTTCAACCTAAAAAAATTAAATTCTAAACAATCAACAATTACCAGGAAACTGACGAAAAGGAACTGAGTTGAAGAAAGGCACTTATCATTTTATATTGCCTATGCAATTTTAAGAAAATATTCAGATAAAAAATAGATGAACGTTAATATCTCAAAAGCGAGCTCGTCTAGTGACTTCAAAGCTTCTATTAGCTAGGATTGTAGAGAACAAACAAAATTTTCTTAACAAAGTCATAACAATAAGTGAAATATAAATTCATCACTAAAACTTTAAGACTAAAGGTCATAGTTTAGAATGGAAATATCGCGGTTTCCCACTTCAAGATTTTCATTACAAATTACAAGAGAGCACAATGACTCGCTTTTTTTCAGACAGTCAAATCAGGCAAACTTTTTTCGCTAGGAAACTTAAACGCACATCCAAAATACCTTGATCATTACACACATTACACTAATTTTACATTATCACGTTTTCAATCAAGGACACTATATCAGAGATATATAAAAAATGAATAAAAAATATGCTTAAATTGTTTATATATATATATATATATATATATATATATATATATATATATATATATATATATATATATATATATATATATATATATATATATATATATATATATATATATATATATATATATATATATATATATATATATATATATATATATATATCCAGATTCTTGAACCATAGATTATATTTTTTTTTATTTTGTCTTTCCTTGGATTTAAGTTCTTTATTTAACAAAAAATCCAAAACAATTTGACGTTTTGCTCTTTATTTAAGGCATGTTCAAAAAATTTTGTGTCTTTTTATATACTGATACTCCTAAAAATATTTTTTATATAATTAAAAGCATCATACAAAAATTATTTACAATTTTAAAAAACAAACAAACACTTTAGGAACTATTCAAATTTTTAAAAAAGTATTAATTTTACCAGTACATACCCTGACATTTTGTTTATTTATTAATAATGAAATGAAAATTTTACATCGTCTATTTAAGAACTAAGGATACATAGAATGCGAGTGTGTTTTATTTTTTATATTTTACAATGCACCAAAAAAGCCGAAAGAACCAATAACTTTAATTTTATGTTTAAGAGGATATTCATATTTTGATGTTTATTAACAGTCTCGAATACTTAATATTTTTGCTATATCTGTTCTGTCGTTAACATGATTTTTATCTTTTTTAATTTCTATCATTTCCTTTATCTGTAATTTTTGATAGTTCATATCTTTGTTTTTAATTACGGTACTGTTATAATCGAAGCTATATTTTCCGTCCTGTGTGTGTTTATTTAACGCTGTTGAGGCGTTTTTCATATATTTATAGCCATTCAATCTGTTCTTTAGCAATTGTCATACTTATATATTTTTGGAACAATAAGAGCAAGGGATCGAATATACTACATTTGATTTATTCATGAGACGAGTTTTATTTTTCAATTAGTAAATAGTGTAAATAGCCCCCCCCCCCCAAGAGCTTTGAGTTTAGAAAAATAGACCCGATTTTTCCTATTATACTACAGTTTATTTAGGAACTAGAGAGAGTAATAAATCATTTTTTACCCTTTTTCTCTTCGCAAACTACCTGTGTTCTTTAGTCCGGTGTCTTTAGCAAAATCTGTTAGACACATATATTTTTCAAAATAATGGGTTAGAAATTTTATAATCAAAAATCCCGATCTGTAATAATGGACTAAAACGTAAAATTCGAAGTTATAATTTAAATACTTACAAAATACCCATTGTCAAAAATACAAGAAGTTAAACATATATAAAAAAATAATTCGTCCATATAATATTAAATTTTTTTTGGGGCTATTTTATTATTAATTAAAACATTTTTAGGGTATTTGACGTTTCAGTATATTTATTTCTTAAATTATCTGCAGAATAACAATTAAGCACTAAAAAGGGATTCAAATGTAATTACTTTTTTTATGTTGTAATTAAAATTAGACCCACTTATTTTTATTTCTATTGTACTAATTTACTTTATTATATGGAAATACGATAGCCCCAAAAAAATAAGATAAACATGTTAATTCTGCTTAAGAAAAAGACATAAATACAATAATAAAATAATAAAAAACTTAAGGCTAATTAGAATTTATATATATATATATATATATATATATATATATATATATATATATATATATATATATATAATTAAAGAGTGGGGCACACTAAAATAAAAATATATAAAAAATTTAAATAATAAATTGTGTTTACACTAGTAAACATTACATATCTAATTCCTAATCAAAGTCAGTGAAACTCTCTTCGCTCAAATTAATTATAATTGGTTCCTCTATCTCACCGATCATGAGATCGAGTTCTCACGTTTGTTTTATTCTTTTATTATATGGATTTTTCCCAATTTTCTGCAGTAACTTTATTCAAAAAAATCTTTCAAAACTTTAGTTAAATTACTAATCTTGTTAATTGTGTTATTTCTAGCAACTCTACCTTTTACGTGAGAGAGATATTTACTTCTCCAACGGACAGTTTCGGGCGATCTATAGGAACAGATTTTCTATCTGGTTTTTTCCAGCAAAAATTAAGTTCTCTAAGCAATTTCCAGTTTCCAGAGATCAGTTATTTTAATTTCAGGTAAATCGCGATCTTCATTGATTTTAGTTAGAATTTTGTGGACGGTTGGGATCTGCTTCTCATGATAAAATATTATACAACCCTTTTAATTGCAGTTTTCATCTCTTCTTCCAACGAGTTTTTGCGTCTACCTGTGATCGAATGTGGCTTGGAAGAACTAACAAATTCAGTCATTTTATCTCCTTCAGTATTCGGTACATAGTAGATTTTCCAACTCCTGTCATGTTGGAACACATCTCAACAGAGCTTTTAACATTATTATCTAGAAATTGATATCTTAAGGCATCATAAACGCTCATCGTAATAAGTTTTTCGTTGAGTAAAAAATGCCCTGGTTTAACGATTTTGGAAGTGGAAGATGGAAGCCATATCTTTTGGGTATCTCACTAATCTCAAATATATAAAAACAAGCGCAAACAAGATAAATCACTAAGAACAAACTGTAAGGTGTACTTTGCTCACTGACAGAAATTAAATTAAACTATCAGAAATTTTATGTTGCAATAAATTTATAAAATATATTTAAATATAATTAAATATAATTAGATTTACGGCAGTTCTCAGTTACCTGCGGCACTGGAGCAGGTACGTTGGAGGTTTCGGTAACAGTTTTATTACCCTCTCTAGTTCTTGAATAGAGTATAGGAATGTGTATGCTTGTGATCGCTCCCCCCCCCTCCCAAGAGCTTTGTGTTTAGGAAAATAGAACCCATTCTGCCTTTTATATTAGGAATGAGTATGCTGCTTGCACTCCCCCCCCCCCCCGTTGACAACTTGTTTTTCTTGCCATACTATACTTTTGTGATATCACCGCCCCCCCCCAAAGAGAGAGGCTGGATCCGCCCCTGTACGACAATATCATGCTTTTTTTAAATGTGTTTTATTTTTTCTGACAGCTCACTAGTGTAAGGTAATGCTACATATGCTGCTTATGTTCTATGTTTCTTGTTATTAGGTTATTATAAAATTTAAATGTTCGTTTATTAATTATTTCGGTGACAGTCTTTTCATTGAAATTATTATTTATTAGTGTATTTTTCACTTTTTGCAGTATTCTTGGTCGGAATTTTGGAGACTTTAGAAAGATGGCATGATCAAACAGATCGATAATATCACTATTTTTATGAGTTTTTGAGTGATTTGAGAAACAGTTTGGATATCTACCCGACCAAGGTATGATTTATCAAAAATTACAAATAAAGGAAATTATAGAAATTAAAAAAATAAAAACACTGTTAACAACAGAACAGATATAGGAAATTTGAGCTCCATATACACCAGCTTAATTTAAATAAAAATATTAAGTATTCGATCCTGTTAATCAACATCAAAAATTGAATATCCTCTTAAGCATGAAATTAAATATTTGTATTCTTTCGGTTTTTTGGTGCATTGTAAAATATAAAAACAAAACACATCTCCTTGTATGTATGTATCCTCGTACCCAAATAGACGATGTAAAATTTTCATTTCGTTATTAATAAGTAAACAAAATGTCAGGGTATACTGGTAAAATTAATACTTTTTGAAAAATCTAAATATTTTTTTAAAGTGTTTGTTTGTTCTTTAAAATTGTATGAATTTTTTAGTTATATAAAAGATATGTTTAGGATTATCAATAAATAAAAAGACAAAAAATTTTTTGAAGATGCCTTAAATAAACGGCAAAACGTCAAATTGTTTTGGATTTTTTGTTAAATAAAGAAGCTAAACCCAAGAAAAGACAATATATATATATATATATATATATATATATATATATATATATATATATATATATATATATATATATAATTGTTATATCATTTTCACGGGTGGTGAAATGAATGGTTTGGTTTTTTCAGGTCAATTCTTTCGTTTAAAAAATCGTTTTCACGACGTTTCGCCAAAATTTTATTTCATATTTTCAAGCGTATCTCGTCTCGTTACTCGCTTAAAACTGATGGTGATTTTTCGAATTGTTCTCGAAGAATCCTGTCAAGTAGTGAAATAGAACTTTACAATCTGCACTTAGATTTAACCAACAAAATACATCATCTTCTTTGGAATGACATAGAGAAAATATCCTTTTGGTGAACGGAATCAGACACCCACCTAAAGGTAAAAAAAAAACAGCAAAAGAAATTTTAAACACTACAACAAGGCTGTACTCAACATATATAGCAAACACTGCAAAAAAATTGTTCATAAGATCCTAGAACTACAATTTTGACATTTTCATCATTGATAATAGATTTTTTGAAATGTTCCGTGACGGTTTCTGTTTATCTGGATATCTATCAGCAAATATCTGGTATGTTTTTGATAAAACTTTGTTACATTCCCATAGATAATAAACAAATTTAAATAATCTTCTTGCGAATAATTTAATCGAGCCGGAATGATTTTTATTAATAATTGTCCAATGACAAAAAATAGTAACATTTCTGTAGTATTCTATTGTCTTCTTTCGTCGCGTTTCGCGGTCATGGCCAACTAATAATAAAACTTATGAATGAATGAATGAAAAAAGGGCGGTAATACTAGATCATCGATGCCTAGGCCTCCATTGGGCCCTTTACATCCCACTATAGCTGCAGGTTATTCGAGGCCGATCCCTTTTGCGAACCCAAGCAGCCTCGTTTGTTGAACTTGCCTAACTGCTTCCGGTAACAAAATTGTATCTCCGAAATATATCTGTCTCAGTCCGTTGAGTGCTGGGCACTCTCTGAGGTCAACAGTTTTATCCTCCTCCAAACACCATCCGCATGTCGGATCGTCTTTGACACCGATTCTATGAAGATGGCCCCTGAGGTGACAATGTCCTGTCAACAATTCCACTACAATTCGCAGGTCTTTCCTTCCTAAGGAGAGAAGCTCCTTAGTACGCCGTGCACTAGGTCCAGTTATAAGTTCCAAAATCTAAAAAATTTCCTAAGTCTATTTTCCGAGAAATCGATCACGGCAATTCGTCATGGGACACCCTGTATAGGAACATTGGAAAACTGTTGGGAAAGAAAAACGTGACTGAAGGCAATTATGTAGCAAAATAAGGTACATATTTGTTTCGTTCTTATTCTTATAGAGTACGGGTACCAACCAATGTATATTCAACTTAAAAAGCGGATTACTATGCAAATATCTAGAGCCCTACCGAGAATTATTATTCAGTGGTAATAATATAAAAAAAAACAACCTGATCGACATAGGAAATTTCATTTTTTTAATAACTGTATTTGAGACTCTAGAGTTTCTTTCGAACTAGACTAAACATGACATTATGCCAGTTTTTTTTCAAATCTGTCACATCCTACCACATAGTAATATAAAAAAATTAGCCGAAAATCAATTTTTCATAATATTTTTGTGTACACTTACTCTTCTTGCGTCATACTTGCAGGATCATCTAACATTCTGTGATAATATTCTGTAAAATTGTAAACAGTCTGTCTGGCTTTAGTTTCAGGACAAATAGTGATAGCTAGAATAAAATTTAAAATGCTATGATTAGTATAGGTTTCTCTTCGGTAACAAGAAAATTCAGAACTTCGCTAAAAATTTAAATGTATTGACTTAAACCTTTTTCAAAGATAGGGTTACTATACAAAACGAAAATTTAAAAATTCTCAACTTAATATAAATATACAGGAGAGGGCAATTTTTTTCTTTCCTGGTGTTTCAAAAATTGATTATTTTATACGGGGTCTGTAAAAAGTTAAGCATAAATATCAAAATAAGAAATTAAGATTGGATCACAGTTGCGATGTACATTGCGGAGGGCGCCACCGGTAACACTTTGCCTACATCTTAAGCTTCATAACTTTTTTGTGCCTGGGTATATGAAATTTCTAATTAAAAATTCTTTATATACAAAAAGGCTATACTTAGTTGGTGTCGCTCAGAGCAGCCGCTTCTGAGATAATCGAATGTAAATGTTTTATTGCATACTGAAACCTGACTAAAATGTAGTTGTCGGACTTGCATTGTCATTACTTTTATTTATTTTTATGACGTTTCGATTAGGTTGTATCTATAGTCGTTATCAAGTATAAACTGAATGTTTTGTCTTAAGACTACGAGTTTATATACGAACTGTGTCCATTGAAGCGCAAAGTTTCGCTTCACTGTAGACACCTCAATAACTTGGTATTACAAAGTAGTGGTTGCCAAAAATTAGGTATGTCAAAACTCGGTTTACTGAAGAGTCCATTATTGTTTTTAAAGTAAGCTGCTTCTATAAATTTTCTTTTTTTCATGTTGGGTTCCATATATATGCCGCAGCCTCAGACCATTTTATATGGTGTTGTTTATCCCAGGAGTGTTCTGCAATACCTGATCTCGACGTTTTTTGTGTATAAGTTTTATGTTCCTTAATCTAACTTCTAGTGGTCGGTTGGTTTCTGCATTTCACCACTCTCACATGGAACTTTGTACACACATTCTTTCTTATCGGTAGTTTTTGGTTTTGTTTTTGTTAAATGAGCTCTAAGTGTATTTCCTGATCTAAAGGCTGTTTTTATATTTTAACTACTGACAATTCGTCTTATTTTCTCCGAAGTTCCCTTAATGTACGGACTTGTGAAGGAATGTGTTTCTTACTGTCCAGTGTTCATTGTTCTAAAGTTATTTATAACATCGTCAATTAGTTTTAAAAGATAACCGTTCTGTTATAAATCGAATTTAATGCAACGGTGATAATGGACATCGTTACGTACCACCAAAAATTGGAGATATCTTGGAAAAAGAAAAATATAGACAATTAGCTTCTGACCATATACCAAGACCGTATACCTGATAACCTACGATCGGCGCTCACACGCCACTACAGTAAGCCACCATATCTTTACGGACTACCAAAAATTCATAAAATGAACATACCATTGAGGCCAATAACCAGCTCCAGTGGATCTCCAAAAATGCACCGGCGAAGTTTCTTTTAAAAATCATAAAAGCTTTAGAAGGTAAGATGAACACATATGTTAAAAATTCTACACATTTCGTGAACATTATTAGTATCATCAATCTAGAGCCAGACGACATACTAATAATCTCTGATGTGGAAAGTCTGTATACTAATGTACCATTAGGGGAATTCCCCATAAAAATTAATCCATAGGAGTTAAACCGGTGAGCGGGGAGGCCTATTTGCAGGGGCATCATTTCCTTTGCCAATCCATAGATTTGGAAAATTCTTATCTAAATGATTTTTAACATTTAATGTGAAGTGTGAGGGTGTACCGTCGTACATGAACCACATATTTTGTCTAGTAGTCAGTGGAAGCTCATCAAATAAATGTGTTAAATTAAGTTGATGTTCTAGAATTTTTCTCCATGTTCCTTAGTTTCCGAGACTTCAGGGATTTCCATACATTTGAGATACCCGATATATACTTAAAATCTATAGATATAACTATATATGGATACCGAATAAAGGAACTTTAAAATGGTAATGTAATGAGCCCTCACCAACGTGATACGGGTTTGATTCTCGAAGTTCCCTTGGAAGTTCTATATCGTATTTATTTAGGCAATCTAAAAGTTTTTCCTTGAAAGCTTCCCTATCAAAAATTATTATAAAATATTTCGTGGCAGATACCGACGATGGTCAGGTTATAAAAATAAGAAACAAAAATTAACAAAATATTATGTCTTACCTGGAAAAGGTACTTTCCACACTGGAGTTGGAGTTGTGGCAAAACTTACGATGACGGGTGAAGTATTCCATTTGTTCCAAGATTGAATAATTAAGTAAATACCAAAATAGAGGGATACGCAAAAAAGTACCAACCACCATAACCTGGAACATTATTTTTGTTTAAAAGCTAAAATTTGGAATCAGTATATTTTTTCTCCTATTTCATTCATTTTTATTCCACTTTTTCTTTCAATATTAATTTTGTTTTTGTTTAGGTCGTGCAGTCAATTATAAAATTACATATTGTGATATTAGTTTTAAAATTTGTACAGGTAGTTATCTTTATTATTCATACAAGCCAAATAAAATACAAATAGACAGGACACAAACATAATCCTACTGGGACCTGCAAGGGTGATTTTAAATAGACAAACGAAGACTACATTTTCATAAACAGGAAGACATTTACATCCAGATTCACTAAGAAAGTATATAACTTATACCCGATATATTTGTAATAGAAGCTGAATCTTCTGATTGGTCAGTTTTTCTTTGCTAATAATATTATAGAAATTTTTATCATACAGGGTGGCGCACACCACATTTCCGTCGGTATATATACAGAGAACGAAACAATATCTTAAAAATATTTTATTTATGGGATGTTCTATTGAAACTGCGTTTTAAAATTATTTTGAAATATACACAGTAGTTAAAAAAAAGTTTCACACCAAATGGTCAAAATTTAAATAGAATCTCCTTTATAATATTGCATATTTTAATAGCGCGGGTCAAATAAAGTTACTGCTATGTTTCTTATTTAGGACTAGCGGTTCTTAAGATATTTAACTATTCTTGAAAATGTAGACCTAAACTTAAGAAGCATACCTGCCTTGCCTTTTAAAGTTAGGTGTTTTAATTTGTGTTTGTTTTTTAATAAAATTATTCGAAGTAATTGTAACATAAAAAGGGTATCTAAACTTATACAGGATTGATAGAAACTTATATTTGAATTTATAATCATTAAAGCATAAAAAATTTCCTATATTTTATGGAACACCCTGTATTTAATATCTAATTTGTATTCTAATTTTACCGGTCTTTAGAATGGCATTTTTTCATCTATCTTCCATATTTTTTAGTATTTTAGCATTTTCAATTTTAGACATTTTCGTTTTTGAATTCGCAATCAGAATGCTTTAAACTCCCACGGACAGCCATTATGACATCAGTCGCAATTTTTTTTTGTATTTGTTGACTAGTGTTATTTAGGAGTAAACAAATCCATCTCACCTTAAAATGTCTTCTTAACGACTTTGAAGTACACAATGAGCTGCTAAATGACAATGACAAACCAAAATCACATAAAAAAATATTTGCTACCAAAGAAATTATTATTAAACATTTATGGAACATTTGTTGATTGCGCACTGCTCGCGCGCTATGCTGAATTAACAAATTATTATGCAAAAACTATCTGGCTGTTTTGATTTTTTTTTTGTTAAAATGTAAACTTTAATATGCCTGAAGTCTGAAAGCCTTGGCTATTTTTCCCCTTTTTTGCATATTTTTCCATTTTGAAATGTAAATTTGTGTAATGGAACAAACACTAGTTATTTTATTCTGTTTGACGTGAAGTATATTCTGCTTAAATGGCTAATTATATAATCACTCTGTGGATAGATTTTATCCGTGAGAACGGGATAATATATTTTTTTTATTACCACCCAAGACAGTCTAAAGGAAAAATAAATTAATTATCATACTTCAGCATAATCTCAGTTTTATTACCTCTGAGTCGCTTTAATGTTTTTTTTTTTAAATATGTAAACCTAGACAATTTATTATGACATAAACTAAAAGACCTTCTTTAAGATTTGTAAATAAATCTGTCGAAGAAAACCTACCCTGGTTATGCAATTAAAACCGAAGAGATAAGAGCCGAGGGAGGTTTTAGCATGTGATGTATGCAAATACCGTTAAAATGTATTAAAATATTGAACAATTTTTCCATTATTAGGAAAGAAATAATAATCAAATAAACTGGCTAGAATGGAATATATTGTTTGACATCATGTAAAAAGAATTAATATAATTACTGTTTTTTTCTAGTCACAAGAAATAAAAAATTAGGTATATATTTTTCTTTTTATTATAGGAAGACGTAGATTAGTTTGGTTAACTGTTTTTATATAAAAATTAAGATTAAGACGCTCAGAGGCCAAGTCGAGAATTAAATATTCGGTGTAGAATGGCTGACGCTCTCTGGGACAAACTTTTCGATCTATTAGGGAATGAAGTTTACAGTTATAGGGATGCACGGGGTGAATAGGAAGATACCAATCCGGAATTCGTTAAGGTCGGTTCCTTTTCAAGAACAGTGTCTTAGAAAATTATGTGACGTGTACATGCGTCGGAAATGAAGGTTTTCTTTGCTTTATTTCTATTTCTTTTGGGAAATTTAAGGGAATATCTTGTGTTTATTTCACTGAGTAAAAGGAGCAACTTTAATACTATTTATTTAAGTAATATAAATAACTGTTTTTTGCGTTTTTATTCTTTTTTTTTGTTTAATATTTTAGAAAGCTATTCATATGTTTTACCTTCTAAATTGGGTTTTACATTTTAATTAATAGAACAGCAATTCAGAGCAATTATTTTAGTAACTCGATATTGTTATTCATTTCTAATTTTAAGTTTCTCATTGTAAATAATTCCGTTTCCTATTTATTTTTGTCAATAGACTTAAGTGTTTTTAAAAACTTGATTTATTTAATTTATTAAAAATCTTCACGCGTTTAAACTCGCTGACGCATTGTTGTAAGAGCTTCAAACAAGAGATGTCATCTGACCAGCTAGTTAGCAGCCTTGCCCGAGTACTGAATTTTGATAGTGGTGAGCCTTAACTAATCTGTAGTTATTTGGAAATAAAACTGCAAAAGAGAAGATAAACGACTAGACTTTCAGAGTGTCTTTGTTACTCTAAGACTTAATTGTAAGGTTTTTAAAATAGCTACTAATATGGAATAGCAGTATGATTGTAGACGGAACGATCAACGCTATCCAAGATATTCCGTTTGCAGGAGTCTATGATCAAATGTTGTAACATTTGCATATTTCGAAAAACACATAATGTTCTATAATATTTTGCTCTAAGATTAATATTTATGATGATATAATTGAAAAAAGGGTAAGAAAATTGTCTATTTTTGACATTTTTTCAATTAATAATTTTTCACACTCGAACTCAGCTTCTCAAACTGGCGCATAGACCAGTCATTTATAAGGAAAGTAGAACTTCCTCTCAATGCAACAACTTTGAAATTTAGTTCAACTGGACTACTGTTATAGTTATAGATTAATCTTAAAAAGAGGAAATTATTGTGAACATGACTGATTATTAAGCTGCCATTTTAAAAGATTTATTAATAAACTATATGTAAATATACAATATAATGCTTGAATACTTTAACAATCTTACCTCTCAAAAATACTTCTGTCTCGTTCACCTATATACTTTAAACCTTGGATACTTGTGTTATTTACATATTCAACAAAATAATCGTAGAGGTTTTTTCTAAAGCTGGGAAACCGGGCTTTTAGCTTTTTGCTAATTTCAATGCCTTTTTCTATTTTTTTATCTGTTTTGACATTTTCTGGGATATCTTCTTTTTTTGCTTCAGGATCTTCAGCTGCCTTTTGTGGTAGATTGTTCATTTTAAAACTGCAAAAAAATTTAACTTTTAACTTTTATATAGGGTCCTTTATTCGAGTTTGTTCAAAAAAAAACTCGACTCACCGCGTTGGAGGCGTGACGAATAAAAACTCGAGAATGAGTTTTCGAATAAACTCGAATTTTCAAAAAACTCGAATATTCGAACCAACTTCCATACCAGTATTTTATTTTTACTCTTGTAAAAAAAATTATTAACCTATAGTCGAAATGTTCAGACAAAAAGAAAAAGATAATTAACTTATAATAATCAATGAAAATCATTTAATTATTCTATCCACAGATTTTTCCGAGTGTTGTTGAATCCAGTAGTGTATTACCAAATGCTACATGATGCACTCCGACTAGTTGGTTGAATCATATGAATCTGTTATTCAAATGTTTATTTTTCAATTTCCGAGTTTTCGAACGTTTGAGTCTGTTTGAAAATTCAGCTTTGTTCGAAAACTCGAAAAACCAAATATTCGACTCGAACTCGACAAGAAAACTCGACTGGACTCCAATTCGAATTTTTGAACACTCGTATAACCTTAATTAATATTTATATTTTGGTATACAATAGCGTTTTTTACGTCAAAGTCACCATGGATTTTTTTTTATATTTAATACGACTTTTACCTATATTTACCATTTTGCCTTATCAAGTATCTCGGTTACTTTTTACGCGTTAGTTATAAGCACCCCATGAACACTCCTTAGCCTGTTAAAACAGCATTTTCTGACTCTGTGCCAATGAGAACTTTTTATCAAGAATTTACAACCTTTCGTAGAAGATTTGATCCAGCCTACTGAATGCTGACCCAAAATCTCATTTACTGTATGCGTAGTCATTTAATTATTTAATGAAAAATTGTATCTTTGAAAACAGAAACGTGTGAGTACTATGATTGGATGATGATATCATTTAACTAAAATACATATTAAATCTATGAACTCTTTAAAAACCTTTTAAAACAGAACTATAGACACCTCGAGTTTAAAAAATCCAAACTCAAATTTAATTGCTGTTTATAATAAAAAATAAAATGTCATATTTTTAGCTACTGTCTTCAACGACATCTAGGGATTAATACTAAAAAGGTTAGAATTTATTTATAATGGGGTCTATAGTGTAGTTCTTTACTTAATTTCTCAAGAACCACTCTATTACTTTATTTCTTCGAAATAATCCTAGCTTCAATTTTTGCTCATTCAGAATAGCAAAATTAGCGAGTTTTTAGCTTGTTTTAGAATACCTTTTATTTTGGGATCATAGCGGTCGACCTAAAGGTGTCAACATTTGGTTAAGTTAGTGAGAACAAATGGCATTCAACGAAATATTAGACTTTGTGTTACATGTTAACTGATATGTTTTTAGCTTAAAATCGGTTCTTTCCTTAAAGTCAAAATTTGTATTTCCAGTGGAAGTCCCATCAATAAAGATTTTTTCATGTAAAAAAATTAAACGACAAACCGCTTGCACCATGACTGAAAGAGTAGTCTATAGACAACTAAAACAGAAAATCCAACTTTAACACTGAGCATTGGAACTTTTTTAACAATTAAAACGATAAAAAAAGGTGATTTTTTTTTTGGATTTTTTGCTTATATTATGGAAATTATTGACTAAATCGCATTATATTCAGTAGCCCATTTGTAGGTAATTAAAAAATCTACAAAATTGTTTTCTATAGAACCCAATTAGACAATTGTTTAGCGAAAAAAGTAAAAGAAATCCACAAAAATGTTTTTTTGAATTGATGTCTTTGGTAATTTACAATATTAAGGGAAGATTTTTCGGAAAATGATAATTTATTATGTGTATTTTAAAAAGGAAGATCAGAGCCTTAGTAGTTTTTGCATAACTGAAATATAAATAATTTGGAGCATTTTTTTTCAATGCCACCGTATTAACCTGATCCGAAGTCCGATTTGAATTTACCAAACGAATTCTGAAAGTAGAGATTATGAAGTTCAAATCGTCTATGTCAGATTTGCGTATAAATTTATTGAAATATGCTTAAAACGTTTTCCAACGCGAAGCAGTGGTAGTGGGGTTGCAAACAGCGGAGGAGAAAAGAGCCGCGAACGTGCTTCTGACGACAGACGCTACAACTATATTTCATATATGGAAATGCATAACATATAGACCTATAAACAGAAAAATAAAAATATAAAAGGATAGATTTATTTATTGATATTTCGAATAAATTTTTGTGCATATCTAATAACATTTTATTTAAACGTGAAACAAATATTAATACGTTGCCAAGCAACTTTTGCAATAAGTGGTGCTCGGTTTCATAGAAGTATAAAAAATTTGTATGTTTATACTACGCTGGCGAAAAAAAAATTTAGGCCACTTAAGAAGTTGCAAATAATTTTAGGAGCAATAATAATAAGGGAATTATAGTACTAATAGGCGGGTAATCATTTGTTTTCTGAGAGATGTTATCTGTGATATTTGTTATCAGTCATGTATTGATACTGTATTTATAACTTTTATGAAAAACCGTGTATTCCCTTTAATTAAAAATTCACATTTCGTGTAGTATTTATTTAACAGGTATAATGCCTTAAGATCCTATTGTGGAGGCAAGAATTTTAATTTTGATTCAAGATGGTCGGAGATAACGTGAAATTGCAAAAATTGTTGGTAAAAGCTTTTGTGCTGAAAAAAATGTGCCAACTCGATGAGGAGACTGGCATGATAACCAGAAGACCAGAATCCGGGCGAAAAAGAGTAACCTTCCAAAGAGATGACCGTTTTTGGTATCGGAAAGTTTGCGGAATAAAATAACTTTGCTGCGAAATCAACTCCAAGAAGTTAGAAATGTAAATATTAGTGAATGGATGGTTAGAAGAAGACTTTATTCTGCTGGACTGTCTTGTAGAAGGATGGCTACAAGTCCACCATTGCAACGTCGGCATCGAAATGTAAGATTTGTTTTTGTCCGAAATCACTTGGCATTGAATGAGGATTATGGCATGATACTGTTTTCAGATGTCAGACGGACGTCGACGAATAGGCCGAAAACCTGGAGAAATATATGGTTCAGTTTATATTGACGGGCGACTACCATTTAGCGATGGGTCGGTAATGGTTTGTGCAGGAATCTCAGCACAAGTACGCGCAGAGTTGATCTTCATACAGAATGGCTCACAGGTACATTACCAAAAGTTCTAGAAGGCCATGTTATGTCTTCCATGATCACTATGGGCGAGCATGGCATTTTCATGCAAGATAATGCTAGACTCGCTCAGCCAGAGTTGTTAGAATATATCAATGAAATGAGAATTAGGCGGTTTGATTGGCTATCACTTAGTTCAAACATAAATCCTATCGAACATATGTGGGATAAGTTGAGCCAACGTATCCGTATCTTTAGTTCAGGTTACAATCTTGGAATGAGCACAATTAGTTGTATTTGAACTATCAAGATATCCATCCTAATGAAATTTAAAATCCACGTCAACGGGGCAATATTGCATAGCAAATCACACAAAAAAAGATCAAAAGACAAGCCAACGGTCTACTTAGATTTTATGAAAAATTCGCATTTTTCCGCGGTTTTTTATGTGCATTGTGTTAAAAAAATGATTGAATGTTGTATTGTGTTGATAAATTTTGCTTGAAGTGTCCAAAATTTAAAGATACTGATCAGAAAGTACAAGTTAAATGAGTGAAAAAGAAATCTCTTTTTGAAAAAATCACGCTAGAGTGAAAAAAAACTTCATATTCGGGTTCTGCGATCCGAAAATAGGAGATGTGTAAAAAATCATCTAAAAATTCGTAAAATTCGATGTTTTTAATTTTCGAAATAATTACTTATTTTGTTGTCCTATGTGATAGCTAAGCAAAAACTATTAAATTTTTTTAAAGTAATGTGCATTTCAACAACTTTCAATAAAGAAATAAGTTACTATCAAATCTTGCTAAGATAAGCACAGGCGTGTCTTAAAAAAATTAAACGGAATTTAAATATTTATGGATTGAGCCAAATAAATATATTTGAAAAAACGTGGTACACGAATAATGAATTTTGTTAAGTTGACATGTCTGCCAAACGCGCCCTGTACAAAATGTTAAGTATTTTAAGGATTTAGACAATTCTTTTATCTATCATTGAAAATTGCAAAATATCACGAACTTTATAATGCCACGTTTTATTCAAACTTTACAGATTTTTTCTCATCAATTTGACTATGACCTAAAAATATAAAATTAAGTTCATGACTTCACAGCAAATTTTGTAGGGAACTCAAGTATGTAAATATATATCAGATATCCTCTTCAAAAAATAATATTTTTAGCTCCTTTACTTTTCAATATCACCCAGTATAACCAAACGTACTTTTGAAATATAGGCATATTAATCCTGCTAAGATACGCACAGGCGTGTCTTAAAAAAATTAAAGGGAATCTAAATATTTGTATTAACTATTTTATGGGTTTAGATAATTCCTTTAACCTTTATCTATCATTGTTGCAGATATTTTTGTTTTCATTGATGTTGGAAAATATCACAAATTTAATATTGCTATGTTTTCTTCCAACTTCGTAATTTTTTCTTATTAATTTGGCAATGATGCAAAAATGAAAAATTAATTTCAGGACTTTATTTTTAAAAAAATATATTTTTAGCTTCACCCTGTATAACCAAACATACTTTTGCAATATAGATATATTAATCTTCCACAGCTTTTATACAAAATATTTTCCTCTCACATCTAAAATAACGGAGCTATTAGACTCTGCCACACTATTGGGCCGCCACCATGTACATACTTTCATTGATCACCCTCAATTTTATGCATAGAACTTACCTCATACTTTGTTAATGGACGAAATTAAAAACAATTCATATTATGTTCTTTACTTCCATATCAAGTATACCTCTACCAAATTTAGGGACCAAAACTGTCTGTATTTCTGTGAACCTAATATTCATAAAAAAAAAACACTTAAACAGAAAATCTATTGGTTTCTGTTCATTTAGAACACTTCGAGAATTACCGAATCGTAAAATAAAAGGATGGACTGATGTAATTTAAATCAAAACTATGTTTGTGCATCTACAATTTTAATAGTCCTGTTTTTTAATTTTTGGCATTTAAATAAACTGCTCCACTAATGAACGGTTCCGCACAAAAAAGTATTCCCTTTAAATCTAATTTTTAGAATTACTTACATAGAAACCAGATTGAAACTGCTCTATCAGCTAGTTGCGTAAAATATTAATATTTGATACAGTTGCAGTTACTATTGACACTAAGACCCCTGTTAAGTACACAAAATTAGGTAAGGAAAAAAGTAATAATCGAGGACTTGTCATATTTTACATAATAGTTATATTTTCAAAAGTTCTTTGAATTTTACATAATATATTATCTAATTAATTTTTAATAATATAATTTTTTTTAATAACAAATTAATTGACTTAAATGTGGTTGTCGGACTTGCATTGTCTTTATTTTTAATTATTTTTACAATGTTTCGATTAGGTTGTATCTCTAATCGTTATCAAGTATAAACTGAATGTTTTGTCTTAAGACTACGAGCTTATGTAGGGACTGTGTCCACTGAAGCGCAAAGTTTCTATTCACTGTACACACCTCAATGATTTGATGTTACAAAGTAGTGGTTACCAAAGATTAGATATCTCAACACTCGGTTTACTGAAGATTCCATTATTGTTTTTAATGTACCACCACCGGAAGTGGTGATGGATTTTTAGGAGTGTTGCCTGCGTAGTGCTTACTTTCAAGCAAAGGGCAGGTTTTACGCTCAGGACGACGGGCTTCCGATGGGTTCTTCACTCTCTCCAGTCGTCGCCTATATATATATATATATATATAATAAGGAGAAGAGTAGTTCTTGACCGACTAGTTAGAAAGGAAAACTCAAATTCTTGGGATAGCGGTCCTAGGGCTGAATGAAACTCTGTTTTTTACAAACGCCAAGCTTTCGGAAGTATATTATTTCCTTCTTCAGGGCTACAATACAGAACAGTTCTGTTGATTATAATTTTAAATTTTACAATATATGATATTTAATAATAAAAAGAAAATGATTCTAAATTCAAAGACTTAGGTGTAAATTGAGTCCATTTATGTTGATTTTTACATAATTATCACATTTTACTATTACATGGTTTTTTAAACACTGATATATAAATTTATTTTGTGGGTTATTTTAGTTGTACTGAATGTAGGTTTATCTGATAAGAAAATCCTTGATACACTCTTTTTTTGGTAGATGGGATATGTCAGAAATGTCTAATTTTATTTTAGCGGCAATTTTGAATGTGGAATCATTATGTTTTACAAGAAATGTTATTTTGATTTTAATTTATAGGTTGGGTATTTAATAAAATAATTTTTCTTTGTATTTCTATTGATGAGATTTATGTTTATTAATGAGTAATTATGTTTTTTATGAGTATTGTTACGTTTAAAAATTGTTATAATTGTAAGAAGGTATTAGGAAATGATTGATGGACATTATTTATATAGAACAAAGAAGGTTAGAAAACCGTCTCCCAACCTTTCGCCCTCTCAATATTCAAAATTGCAAAATATCTATTAGCAATGTAGTTGTTATAGGTAAGTGACAAAAATGCACTTACGTAATTTGCAGAAAACTATGGAGAAACTGTGAAGTCAAGAGGCTGGGAGGCTTGTTGTCTAGTATTTTTATTATTTAAGGTGGACAAGAGATGAGAGTAGATTACACTGAGATTTTCAATATATTTTCTTTTGTTGATGCAGTTATCTAAATAAATTTCTACCATCTCCAGAATGGAGAGAGATAATAATCTGCTCTTTTTGTTTCGCGCCAAACAAAAAGAGCAGATTATTAAGCGGTACTATTCTGGTAAAAGTGTGGATGAGATAATCGACAGATTTGCATTTACGTGCGAAAATCATCCTGTTCCTTAAAAATTTAGAATTTCGGAAATTATTAAAAAATTGAGACAACCGATTGTCTAAAAATTTGTAAAAAATGCACTAATAATAATGAGGAGCTACCGGTTCCTAAAATTACTGAAGAACGAGCAAATCGGGAGACTGACGTTTGCAGTTTAGCAGAAATTAATTTTCCTTGCAATAGTAACCCCTGAAATTTTTGCAAATACGCCAACCGTATTTTACAATAGACTGGGTTATTGTCTCGCTCAATGTGTAGGCCTGTTTGAACACCTCTTGTAGACGTTTAGGTGTTTTTGTTAGTTTAAATTGAATTTAAATATTGTTTATTTATTTACCATTACTGAACGTGTTACTTTTATTTTTTATCAGAATGATTTTTAATTTTAAAGTGGTCTATTAGCTTATTTACTTAGAAATTACCGTTACATTTCACTAGTATTTTTATTACAATAAATGTTTATTTTGTAACAGACATATCAATTTTCTTTACGCTCAATGCCCAACAAAAACTAATTTTTTGGTATTTCGACTATTTGATGTATTTAAAACAATCAATGTATCAAATAGTCATTAAATATTCCAAAATCCGTCGATTACATTATAAGTTTAGACGAAAAGTAAATACACCCTCTCATTCGTTTCAAGGTACTGCTCGTCTTCGTGTCGCACGGAAGTTAGCGGGGGTAATATTGCGCGTAGGCGTTCCCTAAGATCTTCTGTCCCGAACCAACCTGAAGGAAGTTAGACGGGCTTAGTGGGTCAGAATTTAAGAAAACGGGCCAAAATAATTTCTAGTTAAGAAATTTAAAATAGAAGGTTGGCTATAGTAACGCTTCTATTAAACCTCGATAATATGAACGGCCAGTCTTTTCTTTCTAAAGTTTCGTCTCAGGTTAAGGGCGACAGTGTTGTGGTTGCGTCGCGCCCAGTTACATTTATGTGCCGCTCTTCTATTTGACATTGGATTGTCGAGAAACAAATATCAACGATTTCAAAATTGGGCTAAACAGAAAGGCAGCAATATATTTTCGCCGTACTCTGGTGTGTAAAATACAAAAAAAGCACATTATTCACATTATCCACATGATGTGTAACTTTTACTAAATCAAAAGCCGGGGTTAAATTCCAAGGTTTACTAGATCACACAGTGGATCGAATTATATTGCTTCAATTAGACGCCCTTGAATAAATCGATAAATTAGATTGGTAGATCTGAGTTTCATTTGCAAATGGGACTTCGATGGAACGTCAGGTCAGAGCCAGTACGAAATAAAACTTACTGATCCGACTATTTCTAATATAAACTTATTCCTCACTTCTCTTATTCCACTTCAATTAGCTGGTATTAACACGCAAACTCAACAAGAACAGATTGTGTTGTACAATTCCAAACCCTCCTCTACTATGAATTACAGGCCTCTGAAATTTGAATTTATTAAGGAAACCGAACATCAGTCTTTAAAGAAAATGGAAAATTATAAACTCGAACCTCTGCCAAACAATATCTCAGTTCAACAACATTGATACTGTGTCCCAGTAAATACAGAGTATTTCAAGCTACAACTGTTAACTCTACATGCATGTATTCGATTCTTCGAACGCTGCTTGTATTTGTCGTATCAACGTGACACACAGAAGCCTATAATCAGAAAGACAAAGAAGTGAAAGCACAGACAAAGGCTACCATCCAACAGGCCTTTCAGGATAGAGATTAGGACTTCTTGTTGACATGCCAAAGAAAGGGTTAGGAAGCACTAACGATGGCAACATAGTTCGACGTTTCTTCGAGAACAGTGATGAATCAGCCATTATAACAAGAGTAAAGCGAAATCTGATCCTCCGGTTTCCCATCATTTTGCAAACTATTGGAAGCAGACATTAAACTGCAATAGAGAAGATTTGGGGATACAAACTTCAAACAGCAAGATTATTCTTCAAATAATATTCTTGGTACAACATGCTAACAGGAATCCACAAATTACTTACTCCATTGACCAGACATCATTGCATTTGCATATTACCGATAGGTAAACTATCGAAAGATGTACAAAAATCAACGGACAAGTTAATAAGAAACTATTGCCTAGACTTTGCTCGAAAATCTTCTCGAGAAAAATATGGAGGATGTGTTCCAAAACTTTTGGCGTCGATGGACAAAATTGATGAAGTAAATTCCAAGATGGCGCTGACAATATGGCGGCCAAAAAATTAATTTTGTCGGATTTTCTCCAAAATTGGCATGGGGAAATTTTCGGGGTTGTACCCAACGAATCTAGAATTATTTTTAAAAAATTCAATATGGCAGATCCAATATAGCGGACAAAAAAATATAATTTTGTTCGATTTTCTTTAAAATTGGTGTGGGGGGAGTTTCCGGGGTCGCATATAACGAATCAAAATATTTTTTTTAAAATCAATATGGCGGACAAAAAAATCAATTTTGTCCGATTGTCTCCAAAAGTGGTATGGGAAATTTTCGGGGTCGCACATGACGAATCTAAAATCATTTTTAAAAAATTCAATATGGCGGATCCAATATGTCGGACGAAACAGCAATTTTGTTCGATTTTCTCCAAAACGGGTATGGGGGATTTTTCGGGGTCGCACATAACGAATCTGAAATTATTTTTAAAAAATTCAATATGGCGTGTCCAATATGGGAGATAAAAAATAAATTTTGTCCGATTTTTTTCAAAATTGATATGGAGAAGTTTTTGGCATCGCACATTACGAATCTGACATTATTAAAAAAAAAATTAAATATGGCGGACCTAAGAGATTAGTATTGGAGGATTTTGTTATTGTTAATTACGAATTTAAAATATTTTTTTAAGAACTCAATCTGGCGGATTCAACATTTTATATTTTTCGATTTTCTCCAACACTGATATAGGGGATTCTTGAAGGTGTCATTTAATAGTATTTTTTCAGGATTCAATATGGCGGACTAAAAATTTTACATTTTTCGATTTTTTTCAAACGTGGGACTCGTTTTTAAGGATGCAAATAGCGAATATAAAATTATTTTAAGAAAATCTAATATGTCAGAGGCAAAATGACGGTCTAGAAATTTTGAAATTCTGAATTTTATCTAAAATTGATATTAGGGGGCTTTAAAGGGTTTAGATTTAGATTATATTAAGACGTTAAAATTATTTTTTTGAAATTCAATATAACGGATCCAATATAGTGAATTGAAAATTTTGCCTTATTTGCATTTTATTAGATTTGGTATTAGGATATATTCGGGGTCGTGTGTTACGAACATGAAGTTATTTTTTTACAATATTAAGTTGACAAGATACAATATGAGGGAGTGAAAATTTTACGTTTTCCGACTTTGCCTAAAATTGATATTGTGGGGTTCTTGGAGCGTATACAAACTCAATATGCAGTATAAAATATATCGAACTAAGAAATTTAGACCAATTTAAAATTAATTTAAAATTTAAGATAGTGGATTTACTATGGCAGAATAAATATTTGTTTGATACAATTTCACTGATATTTGTAGAACTCTAAGAATCAAAGAATTTTTAGTGGTTCATTTTAGGGTGATTACAACTTTGGATTAAATGGGTACTTTTTTGCTACCTTGGAGTCATTGCGAGGTACACTAATCTTGATTAGTACTTAGTCCAAATAATCTATGGATATCATAATGAACTCAAAACTAAAAATCGAAAAATAAATTTTTTTTTAAAAAATTGAACCGACTTCTAAAAGTGCACTAAAAATGAAAATTAACTATAAACTTCTATATGAAATTGAAATTTTTGAAGTCGGCGCAAAGTTATTTCTAAATGAAACAAATACTACTAACATATACAAATTATGGTAAGAAAGCAATTATAAATAAAGTATTGTTAATCTGTTTATGCGAATCCCATTTTGTCTGGTAATAGTTTCGCACCGACTTCAAACATTTTAATTTCATATAGAAATTTATAGTTATTTTTCACTTTTAAGCGCACTTTTAGAAGTCGGTTCAATTTTTTTTTATAAAAATTTTATATATTACCCACGTCAATATCATTCTCAGTACCGCCACTAGAGAAACCTTCTACGTGATTAACGGTTGACGAAAAGACTCCACTTAGTTACTAAATCATGCCCTAAAAATTTTTCTTATTAATATGGCAAGGAAAATTCATTTCGATTTCGCTTACAAATAAATATTTTTGGGGTGCAGTTCAATCGAGTAGCACTTTAGTTAATGGCAACCTTCAAAATTGTTAAATAAACCGGTCCCTAATATCAAAATATTATAAGAAGAAGAAGTTCGCATTTAATGAATCTATTAATTATAATTTAAAAGCCTTAAAATTTATTTTGCATTATAGTATTTTAGATTAAGAAGAAATTTTGTGTTGTTTTTTAATATCTGAATTTGATTTTATAGAATTCCTCGTAATATAAGTATTTTATGTTAAAATATTTTCCAATAATTAAGTTTAATGGAACGTGCTGATAATTATTGTAATATATTTTAATCAAACAAATAACGTTTGCATTATTCTTAGAGGATCTATGACTTAATTGAATTGGAATTTTAAGATTTTAGTTCGCTTGAAGCAAGGCTATTATTTTTTTTTCTTTTTAATAATTTATCCATGCTCATTAGTTAGATTCAAGGTTAACCATCAACATAAAGTATACATTTTCCTTGAAATTTAGAGAAGTATTTTTCAATTCTCTATTTTTTTTTTGAACCCGTAATGTTTTAAAGTTCTTCTTCTTCTTCTTCGTTCTTTCCTGAAGAGTTAAGAATGAAAAAAAATTAATATCATTTCAAATATAGTAATTCAACCTGCCATTTTGGAAAATCAACATCAAAATTTAAGTCAAAGGGCGCAAAATTTTATAGTATGGTCGAAGAAATGCAACAAAACAATTTAGAAAAGAAATTACTTCAAAATTCTACAGAACCTGATATTAACTTTTTAAATAAATTTGAGAATATTCCGGATTTAGATATTATTTCACAAACAGATTTTGACATAAAAATTCTATTTTAGCTCAAAATATAGATTTAAATAATATTTTAACTCCCGAAACAGCAAGTATTTTAACCCCAGAATTTCCAAACATAAATTCAGAGACTACGGAACATGACAGACGCAACTCCTGACATTTCAACTCAGGACTTAGAAAACTTAGACAATTTTAAAAAACTAATGGGAATTCCAAAAAATGTAACTAATGATAGTGATAGCGATTCAGGTTCTAATATATCCAAAAATTTCTTTGGAATTATTAAAAATACAAATTTAAACTTTGAAATTTCTAAAAATAAAGACAATTTTGAAGTAATTTCTAGCAAACTTGCTCTTTCTCCTTCAACTTCATTCAAAAGTTCGAACGATCCAAAAAATTATAAAATTTTTAATTCGTGGCAAAAGGCTAGTAGTAATAGGAGGGGTCCTGGGGGGCTTCTTGGAGGGAGGATGATTCACAAGAAAATTATGAAATTTCGAATTGGGGTGATGTTTTAAGTGAACATCCTAACGAAAATTCACCAAACCTTTTCAAAGAGTCGAGTTCGCGAGAGAGTCAAAATTCATTTGATATACCATGTGCACAAAAAAGATTTAGGGAACCATTTCACCAATTTCTAAATTCACCAGAAATTTTTGAAAATTCTCCATCTAATTTTGATGAAATTTAAAATTCTGTTTCTACCCAAATAAATATAGCGGGTGTAAAAATTCCATTAAATAATTATCCAAAAATTAATTTTACCTCTAAAACAAATATTAAAATTAAAAACAAACAATTGTCTAAATTAAAATTTTTAGGATTTGTTTTAGATACAATTTTAAATGAAGGTGGTGGTAAAAACGAGGAGAAATGGCAATTGTGGAAACGAGCATCCGAAATGTATAAAGATACTCAACTTTTCTAAACTCATTCCTTAACTTTCTTGTTTTCACATAAAAGGTCCTTCCCCAAGTTTTCCACTATCATTTAAATTCATACCTCAACATATTCAGTTTACTTTGTTGAAATTGACTTAAGCTTCACAATAGGAGATTGTTTTAGAACAAGATGGTCTTTAAATGCAAAGACTGTGCCAAGACTTTTACCAGACCAAATAATTTAAATCGTCACGTGAAAACCTTACACAACAACATTCCCAAGTTAGAAGATAAGAAGAGCAGTGCTCATCACTGACAGCTCTCTAGCTGTCAGGAAAAAAGTGCAGATGTGAGTGTAGGAAATGTATCTTTAGACATATTGCAACCAATTTTTTGATATAATGACAGCATATTTTCAACAAGAGTAACGTAATTGTCAGCTTCTTTATTTCCGAACAAATTAGTGACCACGAGGCGAAAGTCATTCCAAGTTTATTTCTCAATATCTGATAGAGTGCTGTCAAAATGTTTGTCTTTCAAAATATTTCGAATCTATGGTCCAACAAAAATACCTTCTTAAATTTTTGCTTCATTAGCCATGGGAATTTCTGATACAGGTACTGAAAATCTGGCCTATCAGTATTCAGTTTTTCATTGGGCCCAATTTGATACGCAGTGGTGGCAACAAAATCATTTTGGGGTCTACCAATGGCATATGTTGTGCACTCTTTTCACCTGGCTCTAGTAATTTTCAAATGCACCAATCTTTTTTCTTGTAATGAATGGCCTTGTCCCATTCACATAAAAAACAGCAAAACTTGGTGTAGTCTAGCTGCAACCCAAGTAAAAGTGCAATCACCATTAAGTTGCCACAGATCTGCCATTTGTGCGCATTCGAGAAAAGTCTTGGTCTGCAGAAGCAGAAGTTTCCTTCTCGTTCGAGAATGTACTCGCATCGCCAGGGGTGTAGTGACTCGTCATGTTACAGATTGTTGCTTGTTGCGATGTTTAATGTAAAATTCCAAAACGCCATTACAATATTTTTTTCGCGAGACCCCTTTATAAAGCTCGCGAACTCCTGACCGTTCGCGAACTACCGGTTGAGAAACGCTAGACTACAAAATGTTTTATTGATATTTAGGAAACAGTCATGCTCTTCACTTACAAGAGGAAAACTGTAAAAATTTTTATTTTTTACATTTATTTATTAACCATTACTTCAGTTCAAGGAAACCCTTGCAAACAACAGAAACATGTTATTTATATAACCTCATACTATCTAAGAAACCAGTCAATTAACTGTCACATCAAGAATCACGATGATAAATTAATTACCCTGGCATATATAGTGTTTCATAATTCTTGTCAATTTAGAAAACATGAATTTATACAGGGGTCCGGTATATACCTTCTTAATTCTCGGGAGTATACAGGAGAGATCAAAATAACCCTACTTTGTCATAGAAAAAAAATTACCAGTGTCCCTTAACGAAGATACAGTGCCAGTACTAAGCGATTTACCTTATCGGTTCTAAGTTATGCCATAAAGACTCATTAAATCATACTAAGTCGATATTTTAGATCATCAGAGAAGTCAGGAACGGACCTGCAGGCACACTCATTAGGCCTCAATTTTTGACAGGTGTTGTTTTACAGAACTGAAATCTGATTTTTTAAATGCTTTTTTCATTCCTCTTCAAAAAAGGTACTAATTTATTTCGATAAAACTGGCCATTTTCGAGATAAATGGGTTTTTATGCGAAACACTTAAAAGTTACTAACGCTAAACGCAAACAGGTAAAAGTAAAATACGCGGAGTATGCTGATGAGCTTTAATTTATGGAGAAGCGCTGTGTAACTCATCGAGGCAAGATGTTATGCTGAAAGATTTCCAGCTCAGACACTGTCAAGTCCAGAAATCTTTCTAAGAGTTGATCAGGAGTCAATTAATTTACAATGTTATTAAAATACAAAAATAGTGAAAACGTTTAAATGTTATTTTGGCAAATCTTCAATATGAGTTCCACGTACTTCAGTAGAATTTCTTATTCTTCAAATATTTTCCCGCAGCACTGCAAATAAGAATCCGGCAATATCATGGACTTCGTTAGAATGCTGTACTATTCCGCTAGTAGTTATCTCTTGTATTTAATGGTGTTGAATAAAATAGTTCTTTTAGAAGTCCCCAGAAGTAAAAGTAAAAGGGACTTAGGTCTGGAGATTTTGGTGGCCATAAAACAGATCCACCTTGAGCTATCCATCGAGAGCCAAAAACGTTTGTTAAGTGTTGACGTACTATACGGTTAAAATGAGATGGAGCACCATCATGCATGTATCGCACTTGCATTTTTTTATTAAAAGGTTCTTCTTCCAAAAATTATTTAAATTTAGCTCCAAAAAATGTCAATAAATCTCACCATTGAATCTTCCTTACAAAACAAATGGACTTATGCTATTTCGGATGATGCCGGCCCACAAGTTTACAATAAACCTTTGTTGATGTTTGTTTTGCCTGACGATTTTCATTAGCCTAAAAATATAAATTGTGTGAGTAAAACCGGCCTCATCAGTAAACAAAATAAGGTTAGAAAAATTTTGGCTTAAGTTATGTTTGTTTGAAGATTGTAGACAATGTTGAAGATTGACTAAAATGGGGTTGTCGGACTTGCAGTGTCTTTATTTTTACGACGTTTAAATTAGGTTGTATCTCTAATCGTTATCAAGTATAAGCAAAATGTTTTGTCTTCAGACTACGAGCTAATATAGGGACTGTGTCCATTGAATGGCAAAGTTTCGCTTTACTTTACACATCTCAATGATTTGATGTTACAAAGTAGTGGTTGATAAAGATTAGGTATCTCAATACTCGGTTCACTGAAGATTCCATTATTGTTTTTAATGTATGGTGCTTCTATCAATTTTTTTATTTTTTTTATGTTAGGTTCCATATATCTTACCGCAGCCTCAGATGATTTTATATGGTGTTGTGTATCCCAGGCGTGTTCTGCAATACCTGATCTAAACGTTTCCCCTTTTTGTATATGAGTTTTATGTTTCCTAATTTTAACTTCTAGTGGTCGTTTGATTTCTCTAATATATATTTCACTGCACTAACATGGAATTTGGCAAACACATTCTTTCTTATCGGTACTTTTTGGTTTTGTTTTTGTTAAATCAGCTCTAAATGTATTTGCTGATTTAAAGGCTGTTTTTATATTATAACTATTGGCAATTCGTCTTATTTCCTCCGAAGTTCCCTTAATATACGGAATTGTGAAGAAGGAATGTGTTTCTTGCTGACCAGTGTTCGTTGTTCTAAAGTTATTTATAACATCGTCAATTAGTTTTAAAGGATAACGATTCTGTTGTAAATCGGATTTAATATTTGCTACCTTTTTCCAATGAATCGGCTTTATTGCATATAGATACAGCGCGATTATAGAGGTTGCGTATAATTTTCCGCTTTGTTACAACAGAATGATTAGAACTATGATTAAGATATTGTGCAGTATGTGTTGACATTCTGTACACTGAAGTTTTAATAGTTTCGTTTGAACGGTTCACCATGATATCTAGGAAGGGCAATTGATCATTTACCTCTTTTTCTGGTGTAACCTTAATTGTAGGTTGAATGGTATTTAGATGTTTCAAGAAATCATCATGTTCTTGATTATTGCCCCTCTATACGATGAAGATATCATCGACATATTTCAACCATACTTTCGGTTTTACTGTTGCCGTTTCTATGGCATGAGTTTCAAACCATTCCCTATATATAGGCAATATTCCATATATATGTATATATATATATATATATATATATATATATATATATATATATATATATATATATATATATTGGCGACAACTGGAAGGAGTGAAGAACTCATCGGAAGCCCGGCGTCCTGGGCGTGAAACTTGTCCTTTACTTGAAAGTAAGCATAAGCAGGCAATATTCCAAAAGGTCCATCACCCCATCTAGTGGTAACGTGGTTCGATCTGATAAAGTAATATGATTTGAAAGTCTAGTTTTGAATAGGTCTAGGGATTCTTCTAATGGCACATTAGTATAGAGGCTTACCACATCAAAGCTTATTAGTCTGTCGTCTGGCTCTACATTGATGCTACTAATAATGTTCACGAAATGTGTAGAATTTTTAACTTAAGTGTTCGTCTTACCTTCGAAAGGTTGTATGATTTTTAAAAAAAACTTCGCCAGTGCATTTGTTGGGGATCCTCTGGAGCTGGTTAATGGCCTCAATGGTATGTTCGTTTTATGAATTTTTGGTAGTCCATAAAGATGTGATGGCTTACTGTATTGTGGTGTGAGCGCCGATCATCAAATTATTGAGGTGTGTACAGTGAAGTGAAATTTTTCGCTTCAATGGACACAGTTCCTATATAAGCTTGTACTCTTAAGGCAGAACATTCAGTTTATGCTTGATAACGATTAGAGGTAGAACCTAATCGAAACGTCGTAAAAATAAAGACAATGAAAGTCCGACAACCACATTTTAGTTAAGTTATGTTGCTGTATAAACCAATTGGAGTATTAAAGTCTTGCGGGATAGTTATCCGGAGACATAACGTGTACTTTTTCAACGTGGTATGTGTGAAGCAAGTGTTGTGTTAGAGTTTCATGTACAATCCATTTTGTCATATTGTTTTTTGTGGCGTCGCGAGCTTCCTTATACTGTTTGAAGGGTTGTCAGCAATATCTAGCAAAATGTGTTCCTCGACTTGAGGGTCTCGTGCTCTCCTGGGAGGGCCCTCACTGCCACGTCGTGTCAAAAAATAACCTTGAATAAATCATGTAAAAAATTAATTTGTTAACTTTAATAATTATTTTCCAATCATCTTTTAACTGTTTCCCTTAGGCTTTGATCAAACCTTTGAAAGGTTTCTGGACTTGGTAATCTTCGACCTGGAAATCTTTCAGCAAAACGCCTTCTTGCCTTCGAAGAGTTAGACAGCGCTTATCCATAAATTAAAGCACATTAGCACTCTCTGTGTATTTTATTTTTACCTGTTTGTGTTTAGCATTAATAACTTTTAAGTTTTTCGCATAAAAACCGATTTATCTCGAAAAACGGCAGTTTTATCGAAATAAATTAGGAGTACCTTTTATGAAGAGGTCTGATCACAGTATTAAAAAAATCGATTTTCAGCGCTGTAAAATGATACCTGTCAAAAATTAGGGCCGTCGAATGTGGCTGCAAGTAATCTAATGTAGTATAGTTTAATAAGTCTCTATAGCCTCTATAAAATATTAAAATTTCCTTAGACAGGTCGGTTTAACACTTAGAGCCCATAAGGCAAATCGCTGAATACCCCTTTAAAGTTATAGGGCACTTTAGGAATTTTTTTTCTGCGAGAAAGTAGGGTTATTTTGACTCACCCGTGAGCTCCCGAGAAATTAGGAGGTACTTACCGAAAAACCTGTATATCGAAATTAGAAGAGAATATTTTTTATATGATTTGTTATTTTAATTACTTAACCAAAAATGACACATTAAGGAGTACTATTGCAAAAATCTCTAGTTGACTAGTTCAGGAAATGCTTGGCATTAGTATATCTTGGTGTTGAAATTAAATAGTCCCAAAAAGAAATAAAACAAAATATAATATATCAATGTTTATTTTTTATCATCATACAAGTCATTATTCACTAGATCTTGAGAACCAGACCAATAATGTCTACCATATCTTTTTACGTTACACATTAGTCTCAAAGTCAAAAAGTAACCAATTTCAACAAGTGACAAGAATGAGAAACCAGTAAATAAACCTAAAATGCCCCCACAATTGGCAAAGAAATCTGTCTGACCGTATAATTCATTCCTTTCTGATGCAATGAATTGTTGTTCCTTAAAAAATATATTAACTCTCGTTAGTTGAGCTCCTTGCATTTCACTGGAATTTTTTTTGTAAGCATTGGAAATATGTTCCCAAGAAAAATCAGCTTGAGATATTTCCGCATTGTAGTTTAAGGTAGTGCATTCCGGTAGACAATTGCACTGAGAATTATCTTCCACCTGAGAATCTTCATTGTTTATGCTCCATTGTATTTCTTTTTCAATTAACTCAACTACAAAAATAAATTATCCGTAAATTATTTATAGCAGTAAATTGGAATTTATTTTTGTCCAGGATTGTTAATAAATTTGCTGTGTACACCAGAATGGTGCCAAATGGGTCAGTCAATATCAAAAAATTGACGTATTTCTAGTTATTTTTTCTATTTTATTTAAGAAGATAATCGAAAAGTAATGCTAAATTAATATCGCTTGTTTTCATTGTTACTAAGATGCTATCTTTAAATTTTTAAGTCGAGTTTTCACCTATCGATCTTTATAATGCCAATGTTTTCAAATACGAATCTGCTTTTTTATGTTTTTAAACATTTGCTTAAATCCTAAATACAGTCACATATCACAACTGATATACAGTTGTGGTCATATGAACAGTACAGTTTTAAAATTAAAATAAAATACACTCCTAAACAAAAAAACGGAACAACAAAATTTTGTTCAAATTCAACTTTTAATAAATTTTTAAGTTTTGTATTGATTTTGATCACTTTAGACAAGTTTTAAGCGCTTTAACTTAATCTTTATCTTATAATAAGGTTGCAAAAAGTTCCATTGGATTTGGCGATATACAAAGTAGAACTAAAGTTGTGAATGTATGGAACGACACAATCATTTATTATTATTTCTTTTCTTGATTCATACTAATATCTTTATTCTAAAGGAAATAAATACAAGGTAGCTCTGCAATTTATAAACAACAATAACAAAAACTTAAAACATCAGGTTTTAGTTTGGTTGGTGTTCTTTTGCATATGAACATTAGGACTGTACTGTCATTTTGAGATATATTATAATTGCGGCACGGGCTATTGCATTAAATGACAATAGTCGCAATATACGCTTCATTGCCAATGTCTTATGTAGAGTTAGAAGTAATATACAAAGTGTCCGGTGAATACCTCCTAATTTCCCGGGAACATACAGGGGAGGTCAAAATAACTCTACTTTGCCATAGAAAAAAATTCCTAAAATGCCCCCTAATGGAGATATAGAGCCCTAAAAGGGTACAAAGCGATTTACTTTATCGGCTCTAAAGTTTGAACTGACTTCTATAATTTAATGAAATTTAAATAATTTATAGAGGCTACAAAAAACTCATTAAACCATACTACAGTAGATGGTTTAGATCATCAGAGAAGTAAAGAAAGGGCTTGCAGCTACACTCATTGGGCCTAATTTTTGACAGGTTTCAATATACACAGCTAAAAATATATT
Organism: Diaprepes abbreviatus; assembly: GCA_034092305.1. Lineage (NCBI taxonomy): Eukaryota > Metazoa > Arthropoda > Insecta > Coleoptera > Curculionidae > Diaprepes > Diaprepes abbreviatus. The sequence goes on along the minus strand of JASJET010000144.1, from coordinate 3,018,947 downwards.
TTTTAAATACTTTTGTTATTTCTCTTCAAAAAAGGTGCTCCCAATTTATTTTGATAACATTGGCGGTTTTCAAGATAAATCGGTTTTTATGCGAAAAACTGAAAAGTTACTAATGCTAAACACAAGCAGATAAAAAAGAAAATTCGCAGGGTTTGCTGATATACTTTAATTTAGGGGGAGGGTTGTTTCATTCTTCGAGGGCAAGAAGATGACAAATTTCCAGCTCAGACACTGTCAAGTCCATAAACCTTTCAAAGGGTTGATCGGGGCTCAATTAATTTACAATGTCATTATAATGCAAAAATAGTGAAAAAGTTTAAATGTTATTTTGGCAAATGTTCAATATGGGATCCACGTACTTCAATACATTTTCTTATTCTTCGAATATTTTTCTGCTACACTGCAAATAATATTCCGGCATTATCACAGACTTCGTTAGAATGCTGTACTATTCTCGCTAATAGTTCTCCTCTACTATTTACTGGTGTTGAATAAACTACTTCTTTTAGGTATCCCCAGAAGTAAAAGTTTAAGGGATTTAGGTCTGGAAACCTTGGTGGCCATAAAACAAGCTCACCTCTACCTATCCATCGGGGGCCAAAAACTTTAGTTAAGTGTTGACTACACGGTTAAAATGAGGTGGAGCGCCATCATGCATGTACCACATTTGCATTCTTATATCAAGGGGGACGTTTCCAATAAACGATTTATATTTTGCTGAAAAAATTATAAATAAATCTCACCATTGAGTCTTTCTTCGAAAAAAAAAATGCACCTATAAGGTTATTTCCGATGATATCAGCCCACACATTTACAATTAATCTTTGTTGGTATTTGTTTTGAATTATAACGTGCAAGTTCTCATCAGCCCAAAAATGTAAAGAGTGTCAGTTTATTAAGCCATCTCTTGTAAAACCGACCTCGATAATCGATAAACAAAATAAGGTTAGAAAAATTTAAATTTGGGTTATGTTGCTGTAAAAACCAATTGTAGCATTGAAATCTTGAAGAATAATCATCTGGAGCGTGCACTTTTTCAACGTACAGGTGAAATAACTGTTCTGTTAGAGTTTCATTTTTTAACATGATTTTGTGTCGCGAGCTTTCCTATGCTGTTTGAATAAAATATGTTAAAAATTAATTCGTTAAATCTAATAATTATTTTCTAATCATGTTTTACCTATTTCCCTTAGGCTTCAATCAACCCTTTGAAAAGTTTCTGGTCCTCACAATGTCCCAGCTGGAAATCTTTCAGCATAAAGTCTTCTTGCCTTCTAAGAATTTGACAGCGCTTCACCATAAATTAAATGCATGCCAGCATACTCTGCGTAAGAATATTCTTCCATTTTTTAAAATAATTTCTATTTTAAGGCGGTTTTGACAAGTTCCGTCAATAGTAATTCATTCTGTAGGTATTACCAATCAACCTGATTTTTACCTATTTGTGTTTAACATTAGTAACTTTTGAGTACTTTTTTAAAGGAGGATTACTAATGTATTTAAAAAATCTGTTTCCAGCTTAACAAAATGACTCTTGTCAAAAATTAGGTTCAACGAGTGTGGCCGCAATTCCGTTCCTGACTTCTCAGATAATCTAAAACATCTTAATGCGTCCTTATGGCGTCTATACAATATTAGACTTTCATTAAATTATACAAGTCGGTTCAAAACTTAGATTGGTAAGGTAATTCGCTGGGTATCCCTTTAGGGCTCTGCATCTCTGTCTAAGGACAATTTAGGATTTTTTTTACGACATAGTAGGGTTATTTTAGTCTCCCCTATATGCTCCCGTATATATATACGCCATCCAGCGGGAGGTCTGTGAAGCCGCGCTGAGTATTTGCATGCTTCCTTCCGATCTGTCCTTTGTACAGCCAGGTGCATGTCGGTACCCTGGGACGAAACATGTACCTCTGCCGTATCCGTGTGGCGGGGAGGGTAAGTTTTGACTTACCCTCGGTATGGTGGTACAGGTAGGCCATCATCTCGATGGTGGTGGAATAGGGTAAATTACGTTTTATAACAACTGTGCAACCTCTAACACAGAAAGGATATGATGGAGAGAAGTTTCCATTTACTGTTCGCATTTTACTTTAAATAAATAAATATATATATATATATATATATATATATATATATATATATATATATATATATATATATATATATATATAGACAGAGAGAGAGAGAGAGAAATAATTTTATTTTTAACTTACATCGAGCATGTCTCATACATTTAGTGTTGCCTGAGCCACATAGAAGTGTTCCTTCTTCCCCTAAAATAAAAAAAAAACACGTGAATACCTGGAACGCTTATTTATCCTCCTCTATCACTGATATGTCCAAAATAATGGTCGCAAAAAAATGTCTTTTTACTTTTTTGCCCAATCCCATTTAATACATTTTATTTTCTAATTACCACTCTTTATTAGAAACTTAAGACTAGTTAATAGGCGACTCCCAAAAATAGTAAAGTAAAAATACTGATAATAAAATCTAACATCCTGAAAGATTCTTGACAATGTCAATGATGAGGGAAACTAATCAACGGGTAGATCGAAAATGACTTTAAGATCTCGCACAGAATCAACAGTGGACAATGGTCTATCATCCATATGATAATGAAAATTCAGTCAATAGTAACTTAGAAAATTTAAAGAATTTACTCTTAGAGACACTCATATCCATCCCATCCACTTTCCACCGTGAGACAAACCGATAAAGCATCTCCTGAAGTTCCAAACCATCCCTGTAACTATCAACGATCTTATACATTTTATGTAATCCGCAAAAATAACACGTTGCATGATTTACAGCAGACGGACAGATCTTTAATAAATAAGTTGAATAGTAATGAACCAATGTAAGATCTCTGAGGACTTATATCTCTAAAGATCCAAAACCGTTTACCCACATCACCTGATAATGATCATACAAATAGCTCGCAATCCAACCAAATAATGAGGTAGATATACCCAGCACCTAAAGCTTATCCAGCAGTATCCCGTGAGAAACCCAGATACCTTCGGGAAGTCAGTATATACTGAATGGATTTCAGATTATTTTCCAATCCTCAGACCACGCACCCACAAAAGAGACCAGATCTACCTCTTTCCGATCAACACAAAAACCCTACTGCTCTTTAGTGATGGCAGACCTAAATATGGAGGTGAGAAAGGTATTAATCATCTTTTCGATATTTCATTTATGCTGATAGGTCTATAATTTTGGATGTCCACCTATAATATAAATGTTTATAAAAAAATACACCTTTTTAATTCTTGATGGTAGAATTTGGAAGAAATGCTGAAATTTGTATTTATTTCAAATTTAAAGCCTGTCTCCAACATTAATTTCTTTTACGATATAAAATTCTTATTTAAGAAAAAGGGACCCTCTTTTCAATCTCTCGAACATGAAAGAACAGAACCTCAGAAGACCATGCACCAATCTTGTAGAAAATGATTTCGAGGGAAGTTAGCTGCAAATATAATATGAGGTAATCCTTGTCTATCTGATCAAAAGTTCTAATGGGTCATCCTGTGATTCAGAAGGACTTAGAATGGAATGTTGGACATAGGCGCCACTCACATAAAGTTGAATAACTTTGGAAATAAAACATTTTGGAACAGAAGTTTTGATACAAAAGTTGTAAATTCTTAAATAAGCAATACCTTGACGTTGATTCATAACTCCTACAGTAATTTGAAGGCCAAGTTGTCTTTCAATACTAAAATATATATTTTATTGCAGAGGTGAAATCTCTGGAAAATTTTGCATCCAGCGGTATGAATAATGTATATATATATATATATATATATATATATATATATATATATATATATATATATATATATATATATATATATATATATATATATATAGATATATATGTATATATACATACATATATATATATATATATATATATATATATATATATATATATATATATATATATATATGTATATATATATATATACATATATATATATAGCATGAGAATTTATGAGTTTATAATTTCTGACAAAGCTTTTAGATTTCGTGTCGTGACTTTTACTTTTTCAATGATCTTTAAGGTATCTTGGTCATTTTTTAATAAGAATCTCCAATTTTTACCTCAGATATGAAAATTACGAAAAATTTCATGTTCAATTATATAAATATCAAGGGGATTAAATGTCATCTAAAGGTAATTTTTTTCATAACTCAATATAAAATCAGTCTATAACTCACCAAGGGAATTCGAGTAAAATATTAGCTCAAGAAGACGTCCAGATTGACCATTTTTTTAAATATAGTCCACATATGATATATTTTTTCTTAATATATCAAATTCTGATATTGATACAATTAGAAATATCGATTGCCACGGTTAAAATTTAATCTTAAGTTTACTATGGTTGATTTGGTTAATTTTACCTTATTTTAACAAATATTCACGTTTTGGACAATGCAACATCATTTTCATTATGTATTTCTCATATATCCTTCTAATAACAGCTTAATAATCATTGAATTTTTGGGTTTTACTATATCTTGAGTAGTTAGGAATCAAGCACAAATGTCAACCTCACCTGTTCGCGTGATGACTTCCTGGCTAACAGCTTCGAGTGGAAGAGCCAGCAAGTGTAAGGGCACTCTTTTGTCCTGGGATCAAGAAATTGATCCTAAAGGCGGAGGAACTGTTAATTAGTCAACGACATAAGCATGCAGAAAGCAAGAGGAAACTACTGCATTAGTATAAATCATCATGGAGATGTTCAGAACAAAATTATCTGGAGAAATAAATTCCCCAATCGGATTCCGGCGGGGGGGGGGGGGGAGCAGTGATGAACAGCATTGTAAAAATAAACAATTTAAGAATTGGTACATGGAGCGTTAGATTCAGGTATGAATCTGGAAAGATGTATAATGTTGTACACCAAATGCAAAGATTGAACCTTTATATCTTAGCAATTAGTGAAACAAGATGGCCCGGTCATGGTCAGGTCCTAGTGGATGGAGGTATGTTATACTTCTCTGGAAGCGATGATAACCATCACAGACACGGTGTCGCAGTTGCTGTCTCTACAGATACTGTGGCGTCTGTTACCTGCTTTATTCCTATCTCGGACCGTGTCATGCTCTTACAACTACTGATCAGCTGAAGGAAATTAAACCTAATACAAGTATATTCCCCTACGGCAGACAAACCTGAAGAAAACGAACGACCTAATCAAACAAACGCTAGAATCACTAAAACCAAGAGATATCACCATTGCACTTGGAGACTGTAATGCTAAGGTCAAAAACGAGAGATGTGCATGGGTGAATATGGTTTGGGGATAAAAAATCAAAAAGGCGACAGACTAGTATAATTTTGCCAAGACGAAGAAATGATAATAACGAACATCTTCTGCAAACTTCCAAAACGACGACTCTACACGTGGAGATCCCCGCAGGACAGTGACCATAAGCCAATAAGAAATGAAAGAGACTACATTTTAATAAACACAAGATATAGAAACAACATCACGCCAGTTAAGACATACCCGGGCGCTGATGTCTTCTCAGACCACAGTCCCTTAGTGGCCCAGATGCACATCAAACTCAAAAGAACTCCGAGGAAAAAAGAAACTCGGATAAATACAGAGTACTTAAAGAACCAAGACATACGGAATGAGATACAAACAAGAATAAAGGAAAATCTGAAAACACTCGAAAGCAAGGAAGAATACCGAAACTGCAAAAACATAAATGAAAAATGGTGCGGAGTTAAATCAGCCTCATTGGAACCCTCACTAGACATTCTCAAGAAATAAAAAACACAGGAAAGAAAGAATGGATAATTAACGAAATTCTTAATCTTATGGATATTAGAAGAAGCTATAAAGGAAAGAATGAACAACAATATAAAGAAACACAACGGATACTCTGCACAAAAATCAGAAAATCAAAGGAAGACTATTCCAAAAAAAAAAATGTGAGGAAATTAAGGAATTACAAGCAAAGCATGACTGTTTCAATCTACACAAAAAAGTCCAAGAACTCGCGTGCACCAATAAACAAAAGCAACTCAATATACTTTATAACAACGGAAAGATAATCACCGAGACAAAAATTGGAAAAATGGAAGAACTACATTTCAGAACTCTTTGAAAATGAGAGACGACAAACTAATCTTAGAATATAGACGAGGAGATAGGCCCGAAAATTATTAAGGACAAAGTGATACACGCAATGAATATGTAAAAAACCGAAAATCTACAGATCTAGACCAACTGCCAGTGGAAATTTTTAAATTGATAGAGGATGATCAGGTTCATACTGTAGTAGAATTAATCAACACCATGTATAAAATAGGAATATTACCAAATGAATGGTTGTTATCAACTTTTATAACCCTCCCAAAAAAGAAAAATGCCAAGCATTGCTCTATCTATCGTACAATAAGCCTGATGGATATAGTAAATAAGGCATTTGGAGATCTGGACATGGGCATTAAAATAAATAGCATAACAATAAATAATCTGAGATACGCCGACAATACGATTGTTTTAGCTGGAACACATGAAGACCTACATACTCTAATTAATAAAATGGCGTAAGCGAAGAATATGGACTATCACTGAACATAAACAAAACAAAATATATGCTGATGGCAAATATAACTCAGGATATTTGTTTTATATATGTAAAGAATTAACCTACTGAAAGAAGAAGAGAATACAAATACCAGGGCACAACCATTAATGAAAACAATGACAGCTCCCAAGAAGTACGAATAAGAATTGAACAGCCCAGAAGTACATGAAGAGGCTTTTTTTTGCTCAAGAGTACTATATTATGGAATGGAAGCCTGGACACTGAAGATGATTGACGTGAGGGGCTGGAGGCATTTGACATGTGGATGTACCGGAGAATGCTGAGAATTTCATGGGTAGAAAAAATGACCAACGGGAAAGTAATGAGAAGTATACGTAGGGAAAGAGAAGTAATTCTAACAATTAAGAAAAGAAAGCTGCTTTACATGGGACATGTCATGAGAGGAGAAAAATATGGCATACTACAGATAATTATGCAGGGAAAGATCCAGAGAAGGAGATCAATAGGAAGGAGAAGAAACTCATGGCTGAAGTACCTTAGGGAGTGGTTTGGTTGCAATAACAATGAACTATTTAGATCTGCAGTTTCAAAAGTGAGAATCGCCCTGATGATTGCCAACCTTCGAAGCGGAGATGGCACCTAGAGGAGAAGATATCTCGAGCCACCCCAATTTCACTTCCTTCCCAAAGTAATTTGCCTATAAAAAATACAGTTGTAATTTAATTTCATTTTATAGGTCATCGATTCTACGTCACTGCACTAGGCTGTTTAAATTTAAATAAGGAATTTGTATTTATTTTTTGTGTTAGATATCATTTTCTTGCCGGTCATTCAAATGAAATACTTGTTTTCCCTGATTTTCATTTTAAATAATTTCATAGGGTATATTGATATTTTATTTTTTTGAAGTTAGGTTATTTGTCACTGTCCAGTTAACATTTAGGCAATTCGTATTATTTCATGCAGTTGCATGTAGAGTTCCGTTGTAATTTTTGGAAGAAAGTTTAGTTGGGCAACTAACACCGTGCTGCTAATGGCTAACAGAAAATATACATTTCTTAATTTAGAAATGAAAACTAAATAATGAATTCTTAGTTAATTTAAAGTCGAAAAAGTCGAGGATTAATTAATTAACGAATGTGTTTAAGCCCACTATTTTTAACTGTCATTTCTTCTGTCTAGTTGCTACTCGTTTAAAGTTTTTTTTGACTCTCTCCCTTACGTTTGAAAGAAGAAGGTTATACAGCGCAAGCTTAAGGCTTATCTAGAAAATGAAGCCATTTTCGCCTTCATTTTCACTTTTTCCTGTTAAAATCCACAAAAAAAGGCTGAAGGCTTTCATCCCGCTAGTTTTGCAGTTTTATGCTGGATTTCGGGATTTGAAGTGCTAGTTTGTCCCGTATTACCTTCAGTATTGTTTGAGTTTTTTTGCGTGCTTGCGTTTTTTGTCATTACCGAGACAAAACCTGGTAACAGGGATTTTTGTTAGTCTTAAGCACCAGGAATCAGTTTAGACGCTAGGAAATCGGAGTCCACCCTACGAGATAGAACTTATCACCACTATTCACCCTACAGGATAAAACTTTTGATTGCTATCCATCCTACAGGATAGGACTTTTGATTGCTATCCACCCTACAGGATAGAACTTTGGATTGCTATCCCCCTACAGGCATCCACCCCCAGGATATGTCTTACCGCTAGCCACCCTACAGATATCCACCATACAAGTTCGACATTCCTGTGCTCCAACCTACAGGTAAACGCTTACAAATATCCTCTTATCTACAGTTACGCTACATTTGAATCTTTTGATTGAAGATTTCTTATTTTAACCATTTAAATTTTAAATAAAGATTTTTTATTATAATTAGTTAGTACGAGTTTTATTCGACCCACAGGCAGCTTGAATTTGGCATTTCTTTTGGTTTAAATTTCAAAGAGTAAAGTTGAAAGCTAGGTCCAATCAACATCGTGGGATTAGCGTGGCATTGTTGGTGTTGCCACTAGCCTCTTTGCGGGGTATCGCGCTATTAAAAATCAGTGTAGCACGATATTTCGAAGATCTGATATTTTTATTAAGAGCCCTAACTGGAGAAATATTGTGGAAGTTCCCAGACCTCATTATCGGAGTTATTACGAAATAAATAAACGTTGGGCTATGATATCATCAAAAAATTTCGTCTCAGCCTTCTGCCCTTGTATCTAGAAGTTGTTGTTTCGGGAGAATTTATGTCTACACAAATTTGTTTTTATTCCAACGAATAAACAATGAAAGAAATGAAATCAATAGCCTGAACGTTCAAGAACGAAGTAAATCAAACCAAATGACACACCCAGGATTTAAAATTTAAGCTATAATAAGCGATTTCTATTCAATTTCTTGAAGAGATTATTAATTTAAAAAAATTCAGTGATTATATTATTATTAACAAAAATAAAATGAAAAAAATCTGTTAAATAAAAGAATCTGTAACTGTAGATATGTTTCTCTGCAAGTAGCGTAATCTAAAAACCGAACGTAATTTAGGACCTTTCCAACAAGTTCCATTGTTTGTAAGTTCTTTACGGATTTTTTATGAAACCCTTGATGAAATACTATTGAACATTCCAACTTTTAAGAGTTACTGCGAAAAATCATCCTGCAAAGTTAAATTAATCTAAAAAGGCGCACTCGTTTGTAAAAAAAAACTTTACGTTGAAGGCAGTTTTTTTCAAACGAATTTTTGGTTGATTTAATTTTTGTTTTTTATTTCTTGTCTAATAGCAGTAGCGAATCAAAATTTTGTGTGCTGATGATGATAACCTGTACTACGGATTTTTCGGTTAAGTCACTCTTACATGAAAACTTGGATCACAGGTATTCTGTTTGTATCCTTCATTCATTGCGCTATCGGCTCTCGTATATTTCACAACTGTTCAAAAATTCGGCCATTTTTTTCCAATGTATTTAACCTTTCTTTTGCCTTGCCGGCATCATCGGGCGCTCCTTTTTATGAAGACTACACAGTCTGTAAATTATTTGATCGATTACTTTCCATCTTCACAATTCTTAATACTGGGACTTTAACTTGTTTTTCTAATTTACTTAATACTGAAAATAACCTTAACACTATTTTTACTTCCAAAAATGATAAGAAACAAATTATTTTTGATTGTATATGCTTTCATGATTTAATTCAATACAATAACATTTCTTACTTTAATTAAATGATACTGGACTTTGTTTTTCAAATTGTTTAAATATCTTAGTGTCACATAACCAGTCACCGTTAACTAATATAGATAGGCATCATCCCCCTTTCTAGTAGATTATTGCATCGACGATGCAGAGGATACGGGCTTGGAGTTCACTGAATTTAATTTTCGCGGTGTGACTTTGATTTGCTAAACGACTACTTCCAGGATATTGACTGAAGCTTTCTGCTCTGTAGCAATATTGACGACTTAGTTGAAATGTTTTATACGGTTTTAAACATTGCGTTTGATTTGTATGTTCCCCAATCTAAGGTCCATGCAAAAAATTATCCTAACCACTCAAGGGAGACAATTAATTTAGTAAAAAATAAAGCATTTCAAAGATATAGACGTACTCGATTGTTAGTGCACGAGAATGAATACAAAAGTTGGAGACCCAATCAAATCAATATTGAAGCTTTCTGGTGTTATATTAAATGAACAGCAGGATACCCAGCAATAATGAGGCTTAATAATGTGGAATCAAGTAATTTAAAAATAATCGCTAACATGTTTGCTGACTTCTTTCAATCAGTTTTCACTTGTATTGATGCTATAACTAAAAGCCCATATTCTTCGTCTATCACTAACTCAAATCTCTCAAACATAAATATTGATAGCTCGATGGTGTTTGAAAAGCTGGTTGAGTTCGACGAGACTAAGTGTGCTGGACTCGATGAAATTCCACCTGTTCTCATAAATAATTGTAACCCAACTTTAGCGTTGCCGCTTAGTTATCTTTATCAGCTCTCATTGCATTCAGGCCAGTTTCCTAGTATATGGAAAACCGCCTATGTCATAGCAAATTATAAGGGTGGTAACAGACAGGTTATTGGTAACTATCGCCCGATATCTGGTCTTGACTGTATGGGCAAGGTTCTGGAATCCATAATCGTTGATCAATTGTTATTAAATTTACACAGAATTTTATTAGAACATCAACATGGCTTTCTGCCAAGACGCTCGTGCCAAACCAATTTGTCTCTATACTCTAATTATCTAACTACAGCTGTGGACTCGGACTTTCAGGTCGCCTCAGTTTACTTTGATTTTAAAAAAGCATTCAACAGAGTAGACCACTCTGTCGTGAATTTCTAGTTATCTCACCAATCGAACACAAGTAGTTAAATTTAATAATACTTTATCTAAACTGATAAATGTAACATCCGGTGTACTTCAAGGGTCGCACCTGGAACCTATTTTCTTTCTCATCTTTATAAATAATTTTAGCAGTGTATTTGAAAACTGTCAATTTCTCTTCTACGCTGACGACTTGAAGATATTTAAGAGAGTAAACAATACTGATGATGGCCTGCTCCTACAATCTGAAATTAACAAATTAATGGAATGGTGTGAGGCAAACCAGATGCAACTCAACAACTCAAAATGAAAGATAATTTCATTTTCTAAGAAGAAATCTCCAATTTTACATCCTTACATTATCTCTAATGCCCTCCTGACCAGAGTTTCCTTAATCGATGACTTAAGCGTTATTTTTGACACCGAATTACCATTTAATGACCACATTAATTATATTTTAGCAAAGTCCTATAAAATGACAGGATTTATAACGAGACGCTGCAAGGATTTTTCAAATATCCAAGTTTTAAAATCATTATATTATTCACTTGTGCGTGGCCACATAGAATATTGCTGTGTTGTTTGGAGCCCTTGTTATATAACGATTAAGCGGATTGAACGCATACAGTTGAAATTTTTGAATTTTATGCTCTATACTGATTAACTTCCGCGTTCCTTCACGCGACACTCGCCTATTTCAAATGTTTTCGGTTAAGAGAAGCCGAACTGATGTTGGTAGAAATAATATAATGAATCGTATTATGCATCATTTCAATACATATATTTTCCTTAATTTCGATCTCGAATGCTCCCTGCCGACGTTCAAAAAGAAACAAAAATCACTCTATTATATTTGAATATTTGTGTGCTGCAATTTCGACGGTTCGTTTCATCTGATATATAGAGTGTATTCCTGCCGAACTATCTTTGTTTTTTGTTCTGTTTTTTTTTCTGAGTGTGCATTCTTTGTTAAACGTTTGTATCACCGTTAAGCATTAGAAAAGTTATTTTATTTTATTTGTGTACTACAAGGAATGTACTATTTGGATTTATTCTGTGATGTACTGTTTGAGATAAATAAATAAATAACTCCCATGCATAAGAAAGCGATTCGTTCAATCCTCCTAACAATAAAATTGCAAGTTAAAAATTTTGTATTTTACCTATTCGACGTTAGCAAATTTTACCTATTTATTCGCATAGTCCCCAATAAACATTAATGTGAGCTCAGGTATACAAGTATGTTTTGAATTTCGCTTCATTTTCCATCTTTTTTGCGCCACTATTTTACATAAAAAAATACTAAATGTAACCTTTGTTCGAACGGAGAATGTTATCTTTCTAATGTGAAAAAATGTCTAAAACCACTTCGGTAATTTCAGAAATTACTTCGAGGAAATAAATGAACAAACTCAATCCTTTTATTAGATCATATCTATTTTTAAGATATTATTAAAAAAACTGTAGTATAAACTAGTATAGATAAAGTAAATACTTACGTGGCATTGGTTGGTCGACACATCCACATTTATTCTTGGTGTAATTAGCCATACATTCTATTATACAGTTCAACTGTGAGTAACTCTTGTAAAATGCTAAACGTCGTTCATGTGCAAAATAACATTGCCTTCTTCGAGGATCATATTTTTTTAGATCCTCTGACGTAGTAATCATTTCAGGTTTGATGGCTAAAAGAACATCTTGATTTAAGGGAACTCGATAATAATTTAATCCGGCCCTTGGTGATTCAGCTGGGTTATGTATTATTTAAACCGTCTTAAGAGCTATTTTACTTCTTATTTCTTTCGCAGTTCCAACTAACCAGTTTTGTCAATAAACAAAAAATCCTTTTTTATAATTTTTTTTAGTTTACATTTTGATTATCTGATGTTAATAAAAAGTAAATAAATGCAAAAAAAATTGCTCCACTGGTTTTTAAAGAAGGCACAATACATCACAATAAGGTGAAAATAAAATCAATTTATTTTATCCAATCAACGGAGATAATGGAAAGCTAGTTGCAGCACCAGCGAGCAAAAATATCAAGCTAACTCCTACGCTGGAGAGTAGGGGTGGGTTATTCAGGGCGCCACTGCATCGAAGCTAGGCTAAATACAGAAACCTTTTACGATGTCGTTAGGAACAAGCATGCAACTTTACTCTCTAAAATTAGCTAACACCAACAAATAAAAGATTCAACCGCAAGTAGCATGTGGGACAAATAAAACTCGGTATAGAAATTAATAGTAAAAAATCTTTAATCAAAAGATTAAACTGCTACGATAAATTCACAAGAAAAAAATCCAAACACTTACATTAACACCTAATACCGCCTATTGGCCTACAGCAAACCCGTTCATTGTATGATCATAGATTAATGTTTATTGCGCAAAGACTTACAATAATTAAGAGTAAATTCCTTAAATAAATAAATAAATAAATAAAAGTAACACGAGGCTTCCCTGAGAAATCGCGAGTCTGCTAGTTGTTTAATCTCTCGGTTACAGTTTAGGCTCTGATGTAACCACAGGACAGGGACACACAGGTAGGGTGGATTACGGTACAATATGACCCGAGGGGGAACTAGAGTATAATAAGACCCGAGGGTGGATACCAGTAGGGTAGATTACAATAATGTTCAAACCCGTAGGGTGGACACCACAATAAAGATAGTGCCTAAGATAGTGTTTACACAAAATAGAAAGAGCAAGTGAATTAATTAACTACCTCCAATGTGTCAAGAAATATTTAAATTCAAAATTTTAAACTCACTACATATTGAAAAAAACAAAAAGAGAAGAAATATCAAAAGTGATATTTAAGTAAATTGAAAAGCAAATATCAAAACTAATTAAAAAGAAATAAACAAAACATTACTTCAGAGCAGTCACTTGCTTTAAATATTGAGTTCGAGTTACGTAAGAGTAAATAATAGACAAAATGTATTCGATAAAACATCCGAATGACCCCAGGTCTTCACCAGAAATAATCAGGTAAAAGTAAAACAAGAGGTTCACTAATTGAAATATCAACAATATTTATGGTATGAGATCACTGAACGTTTGGTTGTTTAACACTAAATAAATTGGCTTAAATCCGGCTAAAGTAAACCCCGGTGCTAATTAACTACAAGGCAAAAACCATAAAGTATATATACTTAAAATAAAGCCATATTAATACCACACTACTATGTTAAAAGCTAGTATATACAATTTCGCACCAACTTTTTAATTAAATAAAATTATATGAGCTGAAAGAATTTCTAATTTCGCTCGATAAGACAATCTCTAGTACTTAAATATTGTAGTCGAACACACAAATATTATTTCATTCAGTACAATATACTTCAATAATTCTACTAATAAGTTAATTAACCTAAAAAATGGGAACATCTTGAAACATCCAGGAGACAAATATATTGCAAAATATAGTGCATAATACAATTTATAACAAAAGTACTCTCAACATTAACTCCTACTGACAACAAAAAGAAAAAAATTATTCACTGTAAGGTAACAGCTATTAGTAACTAGGAATATTACAAAAATTATTATTCAACAACCATAAAAAAGCAACAATCAGCCCTAGAACTCCAAAATACATCTTAATCATATCCTGATGTGGACAATTAGGTCTAAATGAGACTTAAACGAGCAAACTATGGCTGGTTTTAATTTATGCTCTATTTTCACTGGGTAAAAATCAATTTTTTAGCTGAAATCTATCAAAATTTAGAAATTCAAGCGCGATTACTTTAATAAAGGGTTATTTAATATTCCGTATCCAATTTCTTGAGGCCTAGATGAATGTATTGTTAAAAACGTGCTTGAGACTGACAAAATCCTTGTTCCAGGTTATATTTCGGTAAAATAGTCAAAAAAAAAAAAAATACGCAGGTAAAAAAATACTCAAATCAAACAATACTACACTATTACCGGGACAATCCAAATAACACTCCACTCCCAAATCCAGCGAGATAGAAGTCTTCAGTCTTCTATGGCTCATTCTAACAGGAAAGAGTAAAAAGTATATCAATTTAGCCTCCATTTAGAACCAGGGCCCTGCTTGTGCACTACACTGCTTCCGTTAGGCGCGTTCAGTTGCCATGTTTGAAAAAGTAACAGCTCAAAAGGAATGACACTAGGCAAAAACAGTCGAATGAAATGCATTTGTTACATAAGTCATTTCGCTAATCATTGGTATTTTCTGCTCAAAAGAAAAAATCAAATAAGTGTCCCCATAGTTATTTTTAAATTAAAGAATTTGATTTCAAATAAAGGAATTCATTTCCTGAAACTTAAAATACATACAACTCCACTTAAATAGTAATGGTAGGGAAAAAACGGGATCTATCTGAATAAAAAAAGGTTGCAGTAACTTCAGCCTCAATAAAAAAATACCACAGTGTTGTGAAATACGAAACACAGGAAATTTTTTAATATTTGTAATGTTTCCAAACAGTAATTTTTATGATTTCTACAAAATAATAGATAAATAACAATCCAGAACATAATAGGGAAATGCCAAGAATTTACCACACAGGACTACAAGGAGAGACACGATTCAGTAGCCAAGATTAGCTATCAATGTTGGCAGAGAACTTCAAACTGCTGCAGGTAGAGAAAACGCCATACTATGAATATAGCCGTGAACCTATACTGGAGAAGAACTGGTCTTAATTTTAAGGCTTTAGCGAACATCTGTATGAGGCTATGCAAAGGGCAGTGCCTCTTAGGACCGCTTGAACTGTTCAAAAGGTTATGGGAAATGTAGCGAACAATGACATTATCTGGGCCCGACAATAATGAAACGGCACATACAGAGCTTCGTCCTTATGATATCTGGGTGTATCTGGGATGAATTAATGTTCCCCTGGAAGGAGTGCGAGAGCTATGATTAAGTCTATAGGATAATAATAAAATGTTTATTTTAAACTCGGCAAGGTTCAGTGTACAACTCTTCAATATACTCGGGTATATAAACTCTAAAATCACTACACTAATATCAATACAATGTTTACCTAACGCAAATTAAATAGTTAGAGTGGACAACGAACGCTCTTATATAGCAAGGAGTACGGAATTGTGGATATTAAAACTGAATAACAAAAATATCTTTTGAATAAAGCACTTCAATTCTGTGGAACTTCTAAAAATGAACATGGCGAGTGCCTATGGTATGGTTTACAGAGCTATAAATTAACTTGATCTTGATCCGAACCTTTCGAACAAAAAAGTGGCCACATGTAATTTCCTTCTCTCATATATACTTAGGCATCGTGATTGTGCTAACCAAAGATAAATGTGGCTTCGTTACGAATTCCATAGATAAATCTCACAAGATTTCAAACAACCAGACAAGACCCGTATACATCAGCATAGTTTACACAACTTTTTTCCTTAAATCATTATCTAATATGTTACGGTTGCGATATAGATTTTTTTAAAGCAGCACGTGCCTTTACATGAGATCTAAAACGTAAATTTTCATCTATTAATAAACCAAAATTTTGACTATAATCTAGAAGTATCAATGAAGTTGTGTTATTTTCTTTAGCACCCTGAAAAATATGGTTCATTACATCTGGTAAAGCATACACTCAGAAAACCCGAGTAGTGACTTATTGGTTGAAGATCGGAAAATTTTTCTGAATTGGATTTTTTCGGGAAAGGGGTGAACTAAAATCATTTCCCATACATTAGGAAAACGATCATCAATTATACATGAGTTAAATATATAGGTTTTGTACAGAATAATATTATAACGAAGGACTAGGTTAAATCAACTGCATCCTTACAGAAATATTATATCGATTAATCATCATTTTTAGTTATGTCTATAGTGGAATTCTAGACTTCTATTTCAGTATGTTCTATAGGTTTATACAAATAGTAAACCAGAAGAAATAGAGAAAAACGGACTTCATAGTTGGATTTGTTATCAAGTAAGATGATTTTCGATAAGTAAACGCAAAATTGTAAGAAAGAAATAGGCGAAATGCGACAAGATATAAAAGATGTATGCCAACAAGTAAATGGTATAGTATCAATTGTGTAAGAAGGCATAGGATTGTGCGACAAAATGTAGGAGAAGTGCAACAAGAAATGAAAGAAATCGTAGGAGAAATGGAATGAAGAGCCTTCAGAGAGAAGTGAATAAAACAAAGGAGCTTCTGGTAAAGTAATAAGCACCAAACAGAACAACAAACTCTCAACTTATGAAAGTAAAACATCTTGGATAATGTATAAATATCAATATGAAGCTGTTTTTACTGAAAATAATTGGAACTTTAAAAAAATGACTACTGCATTAGTAACTGCACTTCCTGAACTAGCACTGGAGTTTTTGTAAACCATTCCTACAACACGACAAAAATACGAAGTCTTCAGTCTTACTTTTGATCTCGGAAATGAAAAGGGCAGAAAATTTTAAAAGCGGATATGACCTTGGTCACGAGGTCACAGTCAAATCTTAAGATCAGGAAAAAACAACAGGTACAAAAGTAATACCTGAAAGTGACCTTGATCTTTATGAGTATATTCAGATAAAGATCGGAAATCCTATTTATTAATATAAAATCAAGATCCAACCAGTTGACTACTTGACCTAATCGTGATTATTAAATCGGTTCTTGATTTTAAGGCCAAGGTGATATCCGATTGTAAAAGTTTCTGCTCTTTGCATTTACGGGATCAAAAGTAGAAGGCCCGTTTGAAATTCACAGTATTGCCTGCAAATGACCTTCTTTAAGGTGAAGATTAAAGTTACGGTTAAGGTTATTTTTTTGAATCTCGGTTGATGCTAGGATATGCTGATGACCTGGTAATTCTACAGACTATTAGGGTTGTAGAATAATGAGTAGAACAGGAAGGAGACTATAAAAGCTCCTAAAAGACTGTCTTAATCCCTTTTACAAAACGAAAGAATCTAGAAGGCCTCGGTCTCATTATCCTAGAAGTAAACACAGTGCTACTTTCCCAGAAAATTAAACATCTAGACGTAATCTTGGACTCTAGACTGACTTGGAACAAAAATGTACAAAAAATAACAAGAAAGTCAACCAACAAACCTGTTGACTGTTAGAAGGTTGCGTGGGAAAACATTTAGAGACGCCCTAACTCTTGATGTTGTATTGGCTATATACCAGTATGGTGAGATTAGCGATCATATATGGTCTTGGTTTGGTGGCCCAATGTAATACAAAGGACAACTGTGACCAAGCTAGGCAGCATACAAAGGATGGCTTGTTTGAGCATAGCTGGGGCTATGAAACTCGACCTTAGCAATGGAGTGCGTTCTGGATCTCCCTTCAATACATTTAGTGTTTCAGGGAAAAGAAAGAATAGAACTTAACCTGCTACACCACTCAATGCCAACAGCACAAATGCTGCATAAAACTTTATGTAACAAAATCACGGACCTTGAGTTGGAGATGGAAACAAACCATGCGTTGTAACCAGGAAGAGGAATGATTTTTCCTTGGGAAATACCAACAGTTAGTCGGTATATGCAATTTTACAATGTACACGCGAATTAAAAAGTAGAGCTTACAAGGAGATGCAGATCTATATTTATTCCGACAGCTGAGCAGCCCTGAAGACCCTCAAGGGCCAAGGGTTATCATATAGAATGGTTTAGGAATGCTCAAGTGAACTTATAACCTTGGCAAAGGATAACAGAGTTATGTTGCATATGGTACCAGGACACGAAAGCATACATGGAAATGAAAAAAACCGATGAGCTAGCGAAAGCTGGCTCGTTATCTCTGTGGTCCAAAACCGGCTCTTGGGGTTCTAAGGTGTGCGGCACGAGAAGATGTTAAGCACTAAATCAAAAAAAAACACAAAAATCATTAGAGAAGCAAAGCATACATTTTATTTTAAATCGTGAACCGAAAAAAAAACTACTGTGCTTACAAAATTGAAACTATAGCATAAAAAGTGTAAGTTCAGGTTAGTTATTTTCAAAGCTCTGTATACAGTAATTTTTTTGCAATAAAATTTTAACTCTTTAACAACAGCGGATTTTCTTTTCTTCTTTCCATTTGTGATTTTTCCTTCACTATGCGAGGGATATAAGAACTTATATGTATAAAACGTACAAAAAAGAATTGTGGAGCAAAAAACTGAAAGAAACATAACAACTAATATGTTTTATGAGATAAAATTTTATTAATAAAGGTAGGGTTCCTTTTTTGTATACCCCGTTATTAAATATATATTTACATACACACATATTTTTAATCCAGTTTCGTAAATCGGTTGCACCATAGGAAAACTGGATAATGTTTTCCTTTACCTTTTGTTTTCATTATTGAGAATAAATCACGAACGACGAAAAGTTCACCTGTTTCAAATCCGATGGTCATATATAAATGTAACATCCTTCCAACAATATATATTTTTACCTTAAATCCTTGTACGGGTCCCTTACAAACATAATCTAAGTCTTGTTGGTAAGCCCTAAGTGTAACTGCAAATCGACTCATAGCTCCTGCAGCCATTACTCTTCTTGGATAGGTTCTTATAGGTAATTTTTTCGAATATCCCCCTTCCAAGGTCCATCCCTCAGATTTTATTCCATGAGACATGAAATCGCCAGGTAAATACCTAAAATAAAATAACTATATAAGCAAAAAACTGGCTTAATACAGAAATATTTTTGTAAAATTATATTCTTTAGTAAAGTTTACGCATGGTATTTAATCTCCAGGCTATATAATTTCAAACATGCCCTCATTTCAGCAGAATTTAACATTCTCATCCGGCAAACTTGTGCGCCGTATTACCGGGTCACTAGAATACGAGTCTATGGCAACATGAAATTTGAGGGTTCTCCGTACCCACTTCAGCAGCGGGAGACAGAGATTTCCTATTTAGAACTAACTATATATATATATATATATATATATATATATATATATATATATATATATATATATATATATATATATATATATATATATATATATATTATATTATATATATATATATATATATATATATATATATATATATATATATATATATATTCAAGTTTTGGTTTTCTTGGGGGTAAAATATTATTAATTAAACTCCATATGTTTTAGTTATTATACATATTTATTGACGTTTCTGTCACACCGGACCTTTCTCAGAATAATTTTTTGTAACAGAAAATGTTTGGCTAAATATGGAAATCAATTTAATTAGATAATTGTAAAACATACAGTTTTCACAAGGAGCACATATAACATATAATTACATATTGGTAACACGTGACTAATATTTGACGCGATACAACAAAAACTTTGCTTTGTGGCATATCTTATTTTGAAATTATTACAAAAGTCGTAAAAATTGTCTTAGCAACTTCATTTTAATGAGTTTGCCACACTGTGAAATTTTTAGAGTATGAGATGGGCGCTTTTCCGCTTGTGCAACACCTAAATGTGTCGTTCTATCGCGGTTACCCTTTTTTATTACAAAAATCAAAATTTTTATTTCTAATGAAAGATTATGTGTCAAAAAAAAAGAAAATTTTTTTGTCCGAAAAAAAAGAGGGCGCGATAGCCAAGTCCGACAACCGCAACATGTTATTCTAGCGCGGTACCGTTTCGCCATTGCAAAATACCTAATTTTTAAATGAAAATGCTCATAATTACCTGTAAAATGTAGTCGATAACTTGTACGACAAGTTTTCAGACTCGCTTTTTCAGTCCGGTAGCCTGAATATGTCAATTATGGCAAGTTATGTTTTGTGATTACAAAATTTCGGAGAAAAATTTCACACAAAAGATTGATACATTTTTAATTCAAATATAACATTGTCCGACAAAAATAGTGGATCAGATTACTAGTCCGACAAAATTCGATTAAAAAGATGCATTCTTGATCGAATTTTTATTTTCATGTACAATTATAGCTGGAAATGTTACATTAATTAATTTTCATGTATTATATTATGCACTTATTTCATTCATTTCCTGACAAAGGGAAATTTTGCAAATATTGTAAATAAATAATTACTAATAAATTAATTAATAAATAAAATATAAGTAAGCTTGATTATTTTTTTGTATAAATAATTTGGACAAGTAATCAAGTTAAATTTTGTTTATAACAATTTTTATATGTTATTTAATTTATATTATTATAAAGATCTATTGTACTAGATAGTAAATAATTAATAAATTGATAAATACATGCTATATATCAATTAATTTTAATTTTTTTTATTTAGAAAATATAAAAAGTTATAAAACAACATTTTAATTTCTTAACTTTCATATTACTTAATGTTTAACTTTCTTATTACATAATACCTATTGAAAATTTGAATTTTACTTTGAATTAACCTCTTCACCACTCGAATAATCATCAGATTCATTATCATTTTCATCATAATCAGTTTCACGAGTCTTCATCATCGGTAGAAGATTCTGAAACACATAATGATAAAGTTGCAATTTTGTTTAAAATTAATATTAGATTTTCGTAGTAATATGCGTAATAGTATACTATACAACTAGAGAGTTTAAATTAAAACACGAGTGCGCTGAAGATGCCCAAGAATGGGCGAAGCCCGCCCGAGGGCCATTTTGAGCGCATGAGTGTTTTACATCAAACTTTCGTATTGTATATGATATTTTTTGAAACGATGGCGACAATATGCAATTTTGTCAAGCCGCCCTAGGACTGAAAATTACATTTTTGGCACAGAGTGTCAAAAAATGAGTTTTTAGACCTCGTTTTCAAAGTACTTAATTAGGTATTTATTGCTCTGTATCTAAAATTATGTTATACAACGTAGGGGCGTAAATGCCTGTAAAATATCATTTTAGCTTTTGAAAACATGTTGTATAAAATGTTTTTACGCAAGCTGTCAACGAAAAATATCGTATGCACTACGGGCGTAAAATTTTAATCTTTTTAAGATTAATGAAAATCCTCGGGCTGAATTCGTCGAGACAAAAAATGCGTTTTGCGCCTTAGAGGCATACTATAATATTTTTACGAGATTTTAATTGTTTACCTATATTTCCTGAAGATATTTCATGGAATCTTGGACTTTGAAGCCCATCGAACCAATAAAACTCGTAGGCATCATCTATCAATTCCCACCCACATTCTTCTGGTATCTTGTTGGCGTTTACCTGTGTACATTGGACCATATGCTGCTTATATAAATTATGCGTTTTACATGTTGTAAAAGCTCTCTTTTGCTTGGAGGTAAATTTGAGGCGTCCCAAGATTTAATTTTCTTCTTTAATACTTCCTCTGAAGAACTAGTATTTTAATCTCGCACATTGTATAGTGAGCGCGTTTTGGCGCAACTTTCAAAAATTTTTAATACTTTTTTTATTTTGTGTAAGTTTGCGTAATTTTTTTTTGTCGGATACCTAGTTTTTTAATATACATACATTATTTTTAAGTGAAAAAAATTGAGACTATAATTTTTGTAATCACAAAACGTAACTTGCCATAATTGACATATTTAGGTTATCGGACTGAAAAAACGAGTCTGGAAACTTGTCGGACAAGGTATCGACTACATTTTACAGGTAATTATGAGCATTTTCAATTAAAAATTAGGTGTTTTGCAATAGCAAAACGGTACCGCGCTAGAATGACATGTTGCGGTTCTCGGAATCGGCTATCGCGCCCTCTTTTTTTTCGGACAAAAATTTTTTTTTTTTTTTGACGCATAATCTTTCATTAGAAATAAAAATTTTGATTTTTGTAATAAAAAAAGGGTCACCGCGATAAAACGACACATTTAGATGTTGCACAAGCGGAAAGGCGCCCATCCCATACTCTAAAAACTTCACAGTGTGGCAGACTTATTAAAACGAAACTGCTAAGACCATTTTTACAACTTTTCTAATAATTTCAAAATAAGGACGCTATACTGGGGACTATATCACTTACTTAACAATTAAAAATGGGAAGGTGTTCATAATTTCCCTATAGCAGCGTCAGCAAGTTACATGATTAAAAGTCACGTAGTCCGTGTTACAATGTTGCTGATTTTGCCTAATTGGAAAATTGTTATTGCAACATTTGACACCGCGGTCAACGAACAAGTTATTAATTATAATATAGGCGTAGAATCGCATATAACAACTCCCGCTTTTAAACGAAAGTTTGTGCCTTGCAGCAGCTTTTTAATCTTCTCATTAGAGTTCCATTTCTTCTACGTGTAGGGGTTTGTCTAGGTGAATGTTGGGTCTTCTTCTTGGGAAGATACTGCAGAGGCCGGAGCCATTTTTCCGATTTGCTGGTCTTGGTCTCGTCGGATGGGCGTGAAGTTATCATCGGCAGTCTCCTGCGTCGACATTTGGATAGGGCATAGGTTGTAGTCAGGAGAACGACTATGACTATAGTTAAGGCTGTAAGCCATGGGAGATGATTGTTTGCGAAAGGTTTGGAGATGATTTTATTCAACTCTTCTGAATATTGTTTTAGCTTGTGTTGAGTAATATTGAGGTCATCAATATCAATGTTGTTCAACTTCAAGGGTTTGACGTCCGGTAATGATGATTTTCGTGGAAGGTGTTCGCAACACTTGTATGGAATTTTTATTCATAAATTCCTGTAGGTGACGCTTTGGTATACTTCAATCACATGCTTTCCATGAACTCTGGTTGTTCCAATAAACCGCTACAGTCTGACTGAAGACTTAGAAGGGTGTTAACTTGGACGATTTTTATGGTGACTGGCTTTTCGTCGCATTTTATATTGATGAGTAATGGAACTGACACCGAAGTTAACCAAAGGTTTTGATCAGTTTTTTTGGACATTGTACCCTTTTGTTAGTAGCAAACTTGATTGGCAAGGTCCTGGTAGTAGGTGCTTTAGGAGTTATGCTTCGTAAATTGATTCACTATCAATCGGGTGTGGAAGTACTTTGGAGCAGATTTTGTTATTTAGACGTCTCTTCTATGGTGGAGTGTTGGGTTCCGTTCTTGCTGATCGGAGCTCTGTTGTAATTTTAATTTCTAAAGCTCTAGCTATCGCAGTCGCAGCACAATAGATATTTTTAATATTTATATATTTATATTTACATTAATAAACTTACATTTTACATGTAGGTATATATTTTTCTGCATATTTTTATTTTTACTAAGAAAAATAAAGAAACAAAATTTTTATTTTTACGGATATTCTCCAGCAAAAATTTAATTTATTATTATCAATAATAACCAACGCCCAACAGGTAGGTAAAAAATAATTTTGTAATTAAAAACTTAAACCACTTTTTACTTATTTATTATTTAGCATAAGTAACTGTATTGTAAACTGAGTAGGTTTTCTATTACCTTTTACTTTTCCATTCTCCGAATACAAAATCAAAGCATATATTCCTTTTTTTTTGCCTTACCAGAACTTGTTTTTATCAGTTAATCGGCTTTTACTTTCAGAAAATTAGTGTCAGGACTCGCCTACTTGTTTATTTATAAATTGTTAAGGGGTTTATGTTCATTTTGTTATATTGCTGCTTGTTTACTGGTTCAGTGGAGTGGTGTAGTTTTTATTCAAATAATTATTTTTGTTGAAATGGCTGGGAAGAAAAAACTACATATGACAATTATTAGATCCTAATAAATCTGGGACCTATTAATTGCCATTGTTGTAGGACAATTTGTAAAAGCTGCATAAAAGAAATTCAAGTATTAGTTCAAGACACATTACAAGTTTTGTACTGACTACTGAGCAGCAAGGTGCAATTTATAGAAGTAAGTAGTGTAAGTACTTACTATGTGACAAAGTTTTGTACAAAATTAACACAATTTAAAAATTTTCGCATTATTTCGCGGTATAATTTTCTTAAAAACCTACTAGCCGATGAAAATGATATTTGACACAGTGCTAGCTTATTTCTTGATAATTAATGATACTGCTTTTGTTATTTCTTGGCTAAAAATCATCTTTGGGTTTTATACGGGATAATCAAAATAAACCATTTTTCTTGAAAGTTGCTATGAAATTAGAACTAAATTTTTGGTTTTATATACACCATAGAGTACTTCACCACAAAAAGTAAAGAATGGAAATTCAGCTCCATCAACTTTGTCAGCTTTTAGCTTTATATCCGCCAAACATTTCTGACTCAACTTAAAAGAAAAGAGAACCGAAAGTTGTTCCTCTATTATCAGTTTCATTACTCATATATCAACATTTGAAAAACATAATATTGATAAAGAAATAGCAAAAGCAATTTTTACTACCAATTCTAGCTTTAGGGGTATTGAACACTGGCAAGTTGGAAAGACGATTCAATGTTGAGACCTGGTTATACATCCTTGTCCAGGACATCAGTTGCATCTGCCCTTTTGGATAAAATTTATAAAGAAGAAAAGAAAAAAGTTTTTCTTCTCTCTCAAGAGAGTGCGTAAATATGTCAATTTATGGTTGGTCAAATGTCCACAACGAACCTGTAATCGAACGGAAGCTTGGTGTACTAAGCGATCAAGAAAAATTGATAGTGCCCTTAATGTTTAACAAATAGACCCTCCAGTGTACATGTTTTCACTATAACTAGGCACTTAGCTGAGTAGCTTTCAAACTGCAGTGGTTTAACACGGCCTGTGAAGTAGATGGCTTCAGCCGAGATGTCACCCCCTAAGATATCCTAAGATACTCGAACTAAACAAAATGATAGCTTTAAAAAAAACAGTTCTAAGCCGTCGTTTCTTGCTTGTCTGAAGAAAATTTATCTCCAAATTGACTGTAGGATAAAACAGCAAAATCAAGCCATAATTGTTTGTACTAAGGCTTTTGTTTTAGTTAAATTAATCGTTCATTTATGGCTAAATCCCTAAGTTTGGGACAGAAGTAACACCAAACACTATTTCACTTTCTTTCATCAAATGGCGAAAAGGGAACAATTTTTCTCAGATCACTAGTACATGCCTTTCAACGGAGATTACCAAAAAAAACTTAACAAAAAGATAAACCAAAAATCCACGAGAAAAAAATAACGTTAATCTTGATCAAAGAATCTAGAAACCTTTAAATTTATCAAATCTTTTCAACTAATCCAGTCCAAATCTATACAAAAATACTTCTCTTTCAATTAACTGACCATAAATCAAACAAGTCAGACAGAGACAACATATCTAAACCATAATACTCTATTAATTAAATACTTTTCTAGTTCAAAATATTCAAAATGGGATCGAATTAGTTCGAACTGGTTCGGAGGTCTAATTTCAAATATAGTAACTACCAAAAATTCTAATTAGAAAGGTAAAAAGAAATAATTACATTTGGACTGAAATAAATTTTTAAACTAAAAGTAATATAATCAAAAAGTTAATTTTTATCGTATTGCATATTTAGTACTTCGATATATTCAACAGTTTTACTGTATAGGCAACCATGAAAACCTTAAATGTAATCAAATAGAAAAATATTTTGTAAAAAGAGAAATCAAAAAGAAAACAATGAAATACTGTCCAATTTACAAAATCATGATGAAAATATATTTCCCAATCCGTGATTCATTTCAAAATTTGACACCTAGAAGGTAAAATTATGGATAGAAAGAAAAATAATAATTGAAAAACAAGAGGTAACCATTGGTTCTCTAATAGAAAAAACAGTTTAAAATAAATTTAAATTCTAAATTATGCATATCATTGATAAACCTTAAAGAAAATAATACAAAGCAAAAGATCTATTCATAACTTTAATGATCTGAATGAATGTAAGCAAAAATATTTATTATTTAAGACCAGTTTTTAACCTTAACGATGTGTAATATAAATAATGACAATATCATAAGCAAGACAAAACTTGCCGCCTAGAAAGTCTATTTTATATGACAAATAGTTAAGGCTAAAATTTTAAACCTTTTTAATGAATCTGACAGAAGAAATTTTCTGTGCTAAATTTAGACTTGCAGCCCCTCCAATGACGAAAGACTCGAAAATAAACTTTGCCTTAGATCATTGTTTTTTATCCTTTAAGTACGTACCTAGTCAATTTTTATACTTACACATTACTTCTGAAAATTTCACTGCTGTCAAGCATATTAAAGGTGTAACATACTCCTTCACCAATGAAAATGGGTGTGAATAGTTCCTGGCATGTTTTATTGAGAAGCGGAAAACTGCAAATCCATAACATTTCTTCAGAATCGGGTGCAATCTAAGAAATGATCAAAATAGATAATCAGAAAAAAATTTACAAATATCTCTCTTATATTAAAACAGTTTAATTCAATTCGGTTAAAATTCCAGATCAATCAAGCACTTTTATATATTTTTATACCTTTCGTAGGTACCTATGCAAATCTTGTTTTACATTTTAAGAAGTCTCCTCTCTCACATGTACAAATTGTAGAAGAAAATTCAAACAAATCGACTGTCAAATAAACTGGATTTCTATCAACCAGTAAAGCAAGAAGGGTTTCAAGGAGGTTTCAGCACTATCGACCCCTCGCAAGCTATGCATACCCTTATTGAAAAAACTACCGGATATAACATACAAATATGTCTAGCTTTTGTTGACTACTATAAGTCTTGGTCAATTTTGGAAAGTTTAGAAAATGCACGAATTGACACAAGATACTGTACACGTAAAAATTGACGAAAATACAGAAACAAATAGAATACATGTTAGAAAAGGAGTCCGTCAAGGAGATACAATTTCCCAAAAGTTGTTTACTTTAGCATTAGAGAATCTGTGTCGAGCATTAAATTGTCGGATAATGTAGTTCTGATAAGCAGCCGTACAAAAAAATTGAGAAGTGTGTTGACAGAATTACAATAAACATCGGATTAAAAATAAACTTGAATATATATATATATATATATATATATATATATATATATATATATATATATATATATATATATATATATATATATATATATATATCCTTCTGTAATATTTTCCTGGGTAGAGGTTTTTTATTTGAAAATTAAAAAACGGCAATGCACAAAGCTACTCTATATATATATATATATATATATATATATATATATATATATATATATATCAAATTTTATTTTTAGTTTGGAATTTTTTTGCATAATACCGAAATATAGGGGAAACTCAAGAAAAAACTAGGTAATCGATATTTTTTCAATTTTAAACCCCATTTTTTATTTCAGAAACGGCCCATACATAACAAGATAAATTTCGATATTATTTACATAAGGAAACTGTCAAGAAAAATTACAGTAAATTTTTAAAATATAAAAAAAATTGGTACCATATAAAGTAAATGTTCAAACTAGGCCCCCTTAGCAATCTGATAATAGCCAAGTCGATGAATAAATTCTTTTTGAATAGTGTCGATGAGATCGGCGGTTACGTTTCGTACTTCTTAGCCTATTCGAAGTTTTACGACTTCTAAATTATATATATATATATATATATATATATATATATATATATATATATACATATATATATATATATATATATATACATACATATATATATATATATATATATATATATATATATATATATATATATATATATATATATATATATATATAAATATGTAGATAAGTTTTTGTCCGTGTAATTTAAAAAAAAATCGAGATATGTAGAATCTTTAATCCGCCATCTTAGAGCAGCCATATTTATTTTTTTTTAAAATAATTTCAGATTTGTAATATACGATCCCAAAAACTTCCCCATATCAATTTTGGAAAAAATCGGACAAAATTAATTATTTCGTCCGCCATATTGAACTCGTCATATTGAATTTTTTAATAATAATTTTAGATTCGTTATGTATGACCCCGAAAACTCCCCTGTACCAATTTTGGAGAAAATCGAGCAAAATTTATTTTTTCGCCCGTCATATTGGATCCGGCAGATTGAATTTTTTAAAAATAATTTTAGAATCGTTATGTGCGACCACGAAAAATACCCTGTACCAAATTTGGAAAAAATCGGACAAAATTGACTTTTCTGGCAACCATATTGGATCCGCCATATTGAATTTTTTAAAAATGTTTTAGATTCGTTATGTACGACCCCGAAAACTACTCTACACCAATTTTGGAGAAAATCGCACAAATTTAATTTTTTTTTCCGACATATTGGATTGCCATATTGAATTTTTAAAACTAATTTCAGATTCGTTGTGTATAACCCTGAAAATTCTCCCATACCAATTTTGGAGAAAATCGGACAAAATTAATTTTTTTGGCCGCCATACTGTCTGCGCCATCTTGAATTTGACTGCGTCAATTTCGTCCAAAAAAATATGGAACCACCGCAGCAACTTCCTGAACATAACGTAAAAATTTCATTCAAATCGGTGCCGCCGTTCCGGAGTAACGGTGTACATACATAAAAAAATACATTGTCGACGAATTGAGAACTTCCTTCTTTTAGAAGTCGGTTAAAAATGGCGTTTGCAGAGCTAAACATAACTAACAATTTCTACTATATGAAAGCGTTTATTATTTAATTGAGTTGGTTTCCTTATAGAAAAGAATCTACTTTAATGTAGTGGGTTGATATTTTAATAATAAATAAATACAGGGCTAAGGAACATATAATTGGACCTAGTGCATGGCGTACTAAGGAGCTTCTCTCCTTAGGAAGGAAAGAGCTGCGAATTGTGGTGGGATTGTAGACAGGACATTGTCACCTCAGGGGCCATCTTCACAGAATCGGTGTCGAAGACGACCCGACATGCGGATGGTGTTGGAGGAGGATAAATTGTTGACCATGTCCTCAGAGAGTGCCCAGCACCCAACGGACTGAGACAGAGATATTTCGGAGATACAATTTTGTTACCGGAAGCAGTTAGGCAAGTTCAACTAACGAGGCTGCTTGGATTCACAAAGGCGATCGGCCTCGAATAACCTGTAGCTATGGTGGGATGTAAAAGGCCAATGGAGGCCTAGGCATCGATTATCTAGTATCACCACCCTTTTTTTATTCATTCATAAGTTTTATTATTAGTTGGCCATGACCGCGAAACGCGACGAAAGAATACAATAGAATACCACAGAAATGTTACTATTTCTTGTCATTGGGCAATTATTAATAAAAATCATTCCAGCTCGATTAAATTATTCGGAAGAAGATTATTTAAATTTATTTATTATCTATGGGGAATGTAATAAAGTTTTATCAAAAACCGTTAGGCAAATATTTATAAATGGAAATATATTTTCAATGATGAAAATGTCAAAATTGTAGTTCTAGGATGTTTTGAAAAACTTTTTGGCAGTGTTTGCTGTATATGTTGAGTATAGCCTTGTTGTAGTGTTTCAAATTTCCTTTCCTGCTTTTTTTTTACCTTCAGGTGGGTGTCTGATTCCGTTCACCAAAAGGATACTTTCTCTATATTATTCCAAAGAAGATGATGTATCTTGTTGGTTAAATCTAAGTGCAAATTGTATAATTAAAAACATACTTACAATTTTAAAGAACAAACACTTTAAAAAACTATTCAGATTCTTAAAAAAGTATTAATTTTATCAGTACATACCCTGACACTTTGTTTACTTATTAATAATGAAATGAAAATTTTACATCGTCAATTTGGGAACTAAGGATACATACAAAGCGAGTGTTTTTTTTTTTCTATATTTTACAATACCACAAAAAAAACAAAAGAATGCATACATTTAATTTCATGTTTAAGAGGATATTCAATTTTTGATGTTGATTAACAGGATCGAATACTTAATATTTTTGTTTAAATTAGGCTGGTGTAAATGTGGCTCAAATTTTCTATATCTGTTCTGTCGTTAACAGTAATTTTATCTTTTTTAATTTCTATAATTTCCTTTATCTGTAATTTTTGATAAATCATATCTTTTTCGGGTAGATATCTAAACTGTTTCTCAAATCACTCAAAAACTCAAAAAAATAGTGATATGCCATCTTTCTAACGTCTCCAAAATTCCGACCAAGAATACTACACTTATAAATAATAGTTGCAAGGAAAAGACTATCACCGAAATAATTAATAAACGAACATATAAATTTTAAAACAACTTAATAACAAGAAACATAGAAAATAAGCAGCATATGTAGCATTACCTTACATTAGTGAGCTGTCAGAAAAAGTAAAACACATTTTAAAAAAGCATGATATTGTCGTATGCCACAGGTCTCATAATAAATTAAATACACTATTTACTAATTGAAAAATAAAACAGATTGAATGGCCATAAATATACGAAAAATGCCTCAACAGCGTTAAACAAAGACACACAGGACGAGAAACATAGCTTCGATTATAACAGTACCATAATTAAAAACAAAGATATGAATTATCAAACATTACAGATAAAGGAAATGATAGAAATTAAAAAAGATAAAAATACTGTTAACGACAGAACAGATATAGGAAATTTGAGCCACATTTACACCTGCCTAATTTAATCAAAAATATTAAGTATTCGATCCTGTTAATAAACATCAAAAATTGAATATTCTCTTAAACATAAAATTAAATGTATGCTTTCTTTCGGTTTTTTGGGTGCATTGTAAAATATAAAAAATAAAACACACTTGCAATCTCTGTATCCCTAGCACCTAAATACACGATGTAAAATTTTCATTTCATTATTATTAAATAAACAAAATGTCAGGGTATGTACTGGTAAAATTAATACTTTTTTAAAAATTTGAATAGGTTTTTAAAGTGTTTGTTTGTTTTTAATATTGTAATTAAGTTTTTGTATGAGTTTTTAATTATATAAAAAATATTTTTAGGAATATCAATAAATAAAAAGACAAAAAATTTTTTGAACATGCCTTAAATAAAGGGCAAAACGTCAAATTATTTTGGATTTTTTGTTAAATAAAGAACCTAAAGACAACATAAAAGAAAATGATATAATCTATGGTTCAAGAATCTGGAATATATATATATATATATATATATATATATATATATATATATATATATATATATATATATATATAAACAATTTAAGCATATTTTTTTAAACATTTTTCATACATCTTTGACATAGTACCCTTGATTGAAAACGTGGTAATGTAAAATGAAAGTCTAATGATCAAGGTCTTTTGGATATGCGTTTCAGTTTCCTAGCGAAAAAAGTTTGTCTGATTTGACTCTCGAGTCACTGTGCTCTTCCTGTAATTTGTAATGTAAATTTTGGAGTGGAGAGCCGCTATATTTCCATTCTAAACTATGACCTTTAGTCTTAGACTCCTAGTGATGAATTTATGATTCACCAATTGTTATGATTCTGTTGAAAAAGTTTTGTTTGTCCTCTCCGATCCTAGCTAACAGAAGCTTTGAAGTCACCAGACGAGCTCGCTTTTGAGATATCAACATCCATCTTGTAGATAACTACTATATATCTCAATGTTTTCTTAAAATTGCATAGACAATATAACATGACAAGTGCCTTTTTTCAACTAAGTTTCATACTGTTAGTTTCCTTGAAATTGATGACTGTTTAGACTTTAATTTTTTTAGGTTGAAAAAATATTCTGATGCGACTTTAGTATGCAACTTACACCCTTACACAGGGGGTAATTTAACTACAGGATTTAACACAATAGAATTTCTTATGAAGGTAAGTACATAAACATGTTCGAATTGAAGGAATGTCTTCCTAGAGTATTAAAATTAAAATATTTTTGTATACCACATATTCCGATACTTTATTTAAATAGGAGCTTTGAATGTCTAAGAAAAATGATTTATAAGATTGAATTCCACGGCAGACTATTCCAATTAGCCTTATATATTTTGTGAGTTGGTCTTCTAAAGCTCAGAGTTGAATACTGCGCTCCTGATGCTTTAATATTCTTTGACAGCGCCCGATACTTCTAGCTTATTTTTATTGACATTTCTCATATTATACCCGACAAGTTCTTAATACTCTTCTAATCAACTCGTTTGGAAATAACAGTTAAACCTCTTCTGAAGCACCTAAGCAAATTCCGTGGTTTGACTAGAATTTGCATATCTTTGCCCTCCAGACTTGTGTAAACAAATTATACTGTAGCAAAAAATAAATAAATAAAATTGATATAGGTACCTAATTTGTTCTTCTTTTTTTTTCTTTTCTTTTCAGCCTTCATCGATCCACTGCCTAATATAGGCCTCCTTCGAATTTCTCCATGTCTTTCTATTCTCTGCGAGATACCGTCTTTCTTCCTCTATCTGTTTAACATCATCCAACTACCTTTTCTATGGTCTACCCACACCTTAGCCGAGTGACATGCCCACCTGTTTCGTTTGGGCTATTTTTGATATTATATCTAGGACTCTTGTTTTTTGCCTAATTTCCTCGTTTCAGACTCAGACTAAGACTTAGCATCACCTGTTCCATTTCTTCAAAGCTATGGAATATGTAGAAGAAGAAGTAATACATCGGCATGATGACACCATATATTGAAACTAGAATCAATGGACACAAGTATACTAAAAATACCTCGATATCTTTACATAAACATCATCATACAACTAAGCATGAATTTGATTTTAATAACACCCACGTTTCAGATACAGAGAGAAATTACCACAAAATAATCATCAGAGAAATGATACATATAAAAAGAGACAAAAATGTCGTAAATGACAAACAAGATGTCAAAAACATTAGTCAAATTTAACTTAATTTTTTAAATACAGCTTACCTGAAGCTACACTATAATAAATATTATAAATAATGTAATGATGCTTGACACCACTCTATACAAACGCATGTAAATTAAAGAATGGTAAAAAAACAATCTTTTTTGCTACTATAAAAAGTAACTACTCATATCAAATACATACCAATTGTAATAATTTAATTTATTTTTAAATACTCTAGCCAAGCTACTTTCAAGTTATGTAGTATTTATAGTTTTTACTGTTTTTAATCTGTCGTAACGTTTGTTTTAATTTTTGATTATTATAAAATCTGTTTGTTTTTATTATTATTAACATTTAATTAAAAATATAAATATATATGTAAAAAAATTTCTGTAATGTAGTTTTATAAAAAATTGTAACTTTTGTAAATATCAAAAAGTTCACATGATAAATAAAAAATTTGGAAAAAGCTCACCATGTAGAGCAAAACGTCAGAAGAATTTGTAAATTTTTATTGTCTTTCAATTTAAAAATAAGAAACCTACACCCAAGAAGAATTTAAAGAAAAATATAAAAAAAGATTTAAGATACAAAAATAAAGTATATATGCTAAATACACTCAGAATAAACTTGAATTGGCTTCATCTGGAAACCTCAAACATATCTTCCACAACATAAATCAAATAATCTAAAGACAAACGAAACTGCGAAACATATAAATATATATATATATATATATATATATATATATATATATATATATATATATATAATTATATATATGTTATATCGTAGATTTTCACGGATGATCGAATGAATAGTTTGGTTATTCCGGGTTTCAATCCGTTCGTTCAAAAAATCGTTTTCACGACGTTTCAGTTCTCAGCGAGTAACGAGACGAACCGCACTTGAAAATGCCAAATGAGATTTTGGCGAAACGTCGTGAAAACGATTTTTTGAACGAACGGATTGAAACCCGGAATAACCAAACTATTCATATATATATATATATATATATATATATATATATATATATATATATATATATATATATATATATATATATATATACATATATATATATATATATATATATATATAGAGGGATTTGATGTCGAGACTAGGAGGAATGTAATTTTTTTTGCAATTTAAGCCGTTAAACTATGCCGACCTGGTGCTTCCATCTTTTCAGATATGAGTCTGCAATTTTGGTTGCCGATTGCATATTTTGTGCTAAGTATTTTTCCAGTTGTTGAGTAGATGGATCCACCGATCATATTGGTGTTCCTTCTTTATGGATTCTTGGTAGTCCATATAGTTTCGGATATATGCTCGCTTTTTCCCGAGGAAATATGCGCTTTTCGATTTTAACTCCTAGTCTGACTGTTTCGATTAGTTTCTTTTTGTTGTTTTTTCGAGGTATGTAATTGGATATCTTGTAATTTGATTGTGGTGTTGTCTTGGAGGACTTCTATCATCTTGGTTTTGTATTCTTCTGTGTTTATGACTACAGTGGCGTTCGCTGGTAGGATGATGATACTTTTGTTGTTTTTATGATTATTTAGGGCTTTTGTTTCTAAGTGTTTCATGTCTGATATTGGTGGTTTGTTGGTTTTTAGTAGACGAGCTACCTCCTATTGTATTATTTCTGCTCCTTCTTCTGACTTCTTGTGTGGCGTGGCCTCAACATTGGCGATAATGTCCTCATTGCGTAGTTGAAGCCATTATTTAGAACTTATTTTTCATCTTCTGAAAACTGGTAATTGGAGATATTATGGACCACCTTTGTGATGTCTATCGGCTTGGTTTGGTGACGAGTTGTTTGTCGTAATTTTAAGTCGAGCAACCGTCAAGCAAGCATCACTTGAAAACTGACGAATGGATTCAATATATATATATATATATATATATATATATATATATATATATATATATATATATATATATATATTAATATATATATAGTAGCTTTGTGCATTGCCGTCTTTTAATTTTCAAATAAAAAACCTCTACCCAGGAATATATATATATATATATATATATATATATATATATATATATATATATATAAAATAGAATAAAATATTGGCGAAGCGGACGTGAAAATTTGTCAATCTACATGATTCTCGTATTAAAAAGTGCGGAGCACTCCAAAGTATGGAATAACTTCGGATCCGACAGATGGCGACAGCGCTGTTTCGTCCTAATATGGGACTCGTCAGGCCACCGCAGTCGGTACAAATCATCATCTCGCCTTTGCATCGTATAAGCCATACTTATAATCAAAATACGGCAAATAAGACGACAAAGGCGACATCTCGATGGTCCACTTGATAATACAAGAACCATACAGATTAACAAAGTTTGTAAGAGAACCGTCATATGGTGGCGCGACGGTGAATTAAAACAGAAATATGTAAAATCGAGTACACGAAACGCGCTGCCCAAAAGATAGGGGTCGCATTTTTCGGTACTGGCAAGCAAGCATACCGCTATTTAAGCAGCCAAAGCCACGTGCCGCACCAAACGATCCCACCATGAGAGCATCGTTTAGCGTGTTTCAAAGCCAAACAAGTAAATAAATATGTAGATAAGTTTTTGTCCGTGTAATTTAAAATAAAATAGAATAAAATATTGGCGAAGCGGACGTGAAAATTTGTCAATCTACATGATTCTCGTATTAAAAAGTGCGGAGCACTCCAAAGTATGGAATAACTCCGGGTCCGACAGATGGCGACAGCGCTGTTTCGTCCTAATATGGGACTCGTCAGGCCACCGCAGTCGGTACAAACCATCATCACGTCCGCTTCGCCAATATTTTATTCTATTTTATTTTAAATTACACGGACAAAAACTTATCTACATATTATATATATATATATATATATATATATATATATATATATATATATATATATATATATATATATATGTATGTATATATATATATATACCGGACCCGGAGTTATTCCATACTTTGGAGTGCTCCGCACTTTTTAATACGAGAATCATGTAGATTGACAAATTTTCACGTCCGCTTCGCCAATATTTTATTCTATTTTATTTTAAATTACACGGACAAAAACTTATCTACATATTTATTTACTTGTTTGGCTTTGAAACACGCTAAACGATGCTCTCATGGTGGGATCGTTTGGTGCGGCACGTGGCTTTGGCTGCTTAAATAGCGGTATGCTTGCTTGCCAGTACCGAAAAATGCGACCCCTATCTTTTGGGCAGCGCGTTTCGTGTACTCGATTTTAC
Organism: Diaprepes abbreviatus; assembly: GCA_034092305.1. Lineage (NCBI taxonomy): Eukaryota > Metazoa > Arthropoda > Insecta > Coleoptera > Curculionidae > Diaprepes > Diaprepes abbreviatus. Next base: position 2,982,247 of record JASJET010000144.1, on the reverse strand, counting down.
ATATTTCTGTTTTAATTCACCGTCGCGCCACCATATGACGGTTCTCTTACAAACTTTGTTAATCTGTATGGTTCTTGTATTATCAAGTGGACCATCGAGATGTCGCCTTTGTCGTCTTATTTGCCGTATTTTGATTATAAGTATGGCTTATACGATGCAAAGGCGAGATGATGATTTGTACCGACTGCGGTGGCCTGACGAGTCCCATATTAGGACGAAACAGCGCTGTCGCCATCTGTCGGACCCGGAGTTATTCCATATTTTGGAGTGCTCCGCACTTTTTAATACGAGAATCATGTAGATTGACAAATTTTCACGTCCGCTTCGCCAATATTTTATTCTATTGTATATATATATATATATATATATATATATATATATATATATATATATATATATATATATATATATATATATATATATATATATATATATATGTATATATATATATCTATATTCCTGGGTAGAGGTTTTTTATTTGAAAATTAAAAGACGGCAATGCACAAAGCTACTATATATATATTAATATATATATATATATATATATATATATATATATATATATATATTGAATCCATTCGTCAGTTTTCAAGTGATGCTTGCTTGACGGTTGCTCGACTTAAAATTACGACAAACAACTCGTCACCAAACCAAGCCGATAGACATCACAAAGGTGGTCCATAATATCTCCAATTACCAGTTTTCAGAAGATGAAAAATAAGTTCTAAATAATGGCTTCAACTACGCAATGAGGACATTATCGCCAATGTTGAGGCCACGCCACACAAGAAGTCAGAAGAAGGAGCAGAAATAATACAATAGGAGGTAGCTCGTCTACTAAAAACCAACAAACCACCAATATCAGACATGAAACACTTAGAAACAAAAGCCCTAAATACTCATAAAAACAACAAAAGTATCATCATCCTACCAGCGAACGCCACTGTAGTCATAAACACAGAAGAATACAAAACCAAGATGATAGAAGTCCTCCAAGACAACACCACAATCAAATTACAAGATATCCAATTACATACCTCGAAAAAACAACAAAAAGAAACTAATCGAAACAGTCAGACTAGGAGTTAAAATCGAAAAGCGCATATTTCCTCGGGAAAAAGCGAGCATATATCCGAAACTATATGGACTACCAAGAATCCATAAAGAAGGAACACCAATATGATCGGTGGATTCATCTACTCAACAACTGGAAAAATACTTAGCACAAAATATGCAATCGGCAACCAAAATTGCAGACTCATATCTGAAAAGATGGAAGCACCAGGTCGGCATAGTTTAACGGCTTAAATTGCAAAAAAAATTACATTCCTCCTAGTCTCGACATCAAATCCCTCTATATATATATATATATATATATATATATATATATATATATATATATATATATATATATATATATATATATATGAATAGTTTGGTTATTCCGGGTTTCAATCCGTTCGTTCAAAAAATCGTTTTCACGACGTTTCGCCAAAATCTCATTTGGCATTTTCAAGTGCGGTTCGTCTCGTTACTCGCTGAGAACTGAAACGTCGTGAAAACGATTTTTTGAACGAACGGATTGAAACCCGGAATAACCAAACTATTCATTCGACCATCCGTGAAAATCTACGATATAACATATATATAATTATATATATATATATATATATATATATATATATATATATATATATATATATATATATTTATATGTTTCGCAGTTTCGTTTGTCTTTAGATTATTTGATTTATGTTGTGGAAGATATGTTTGAGGTTTCCAGATGAAGCCAATTCAAGTTTATTCTGAGTGTATTTAGCATATATACTTTATTTTTGTATCTTAAATCTTTTTTTATATTTTTCTTTAAATTCTTCTTGGGTGTAGGTTTCTTATTTTTAAATTGAAAGACAATAAAAATTTACAAATTCTTCTGACGTTTTGCTCTACATGGTGAGCTTTTTCCAAATTTTTTATTTATCATGTGAACTTTTTGATATTTACAAAAGTTACAATTTTTTATAAAACTACATTACAGAAATTTTTTTACATATATATTTATATTTTTAATTAAATGTTAATAATAATAAAAACAAACAGATTTTATAATAATCAAAAATTAAAACAAACGTTACGACAGATTAAAAACAGTAAAAACTATAAATACTACATAACTTGAAAGTAGCTTGGCTAGAGTATTTAAAAATAAATTAAATTATTACAATTGGTATGTATTTGATATGAGTAGTTACTTTTTATAGTAGCAAAAAAGATTGTTTTTTTACCATTCTTTAATTTACATGCGTTTGTATAGAGTGGTGTCAAGCATCATTACATTATTTATAATATTTATTATAGTGTAGCTTCAGGTAAGCTGTATTTAAAAAATTAAGTTAAATTTGACTAATGTTTTTGACATCTTGTTTGTCATTTACGACATTTTTGTCTCTTTTTATATGTATCATTTCTCTGATGATTATTTTGTGGTAATTTCTCTCTGTATCTGAAACGTGGGTGTTATTAAAATCAAATTCATGCTTAGTTGTATGATGATGTTTATGTAAAGATATCGAGGTATTTTTAGTATACTTGTGTCCATTGATTCTAGTTTCAATATATGGTGTCATCATGCCGATGTATTACTTCTTCTTCTACATATTCCATAGCTTTGAAGAAATGGAACAGGTGATGCTAAGTCTTAGTCTGAGTCTGAAACGAGGAAATTAGGCAAAAAACAAGAGTCCTAGATATAATATCAAAAATAGCCCAAACGAAACAGGTGGGCATGTCACTCGGCTAAGGTGTGGGTAGACCATAGAAAAGGTAGTTGGATGATGTTAAACAGATAGAGGAAGAAAGACGGTATCTCGCAGAGAATAGAAAGACATGGAGAAATTCGAAGGAGGCCTATATTAGGCAGTGGATCGATGAAGGCTGAAAAGAAAAGAAAAAAAAAGAAGAACAAATTAGGTACCTATATCAATTTTATTTATTTATTTTTTGCTACAGTATAATTTGTTTACACAAGTCTGGAGGGCAAAGATATGCAAATTCTAGTCAAACCACGGAATTTGCTTAGGTGCTTCAGAAGAGGTTTAACTGTTATTTCCAAACGAGTTGATTAGAAGAGTATTAAGAACTTGTCGGGTATAATATGAGAAATGTCAATAAAAATAAGCTAGAAGTATCGGGCGCTGTCAAAGAATATTAAAGCATCAGGAGCGCAGTATTCAACTCTGAGCTTTAGAAGACCAACTCACAAAATATATAAGGCTAATTGGAATAGTCTGCCGTGGAATTCAATCTTATAAATCATTTTTCTTAGACATTCAAAGCTCCTATTTAAATAAAGTATCGGAATATGTGGTATACAAAAATATTTTAATTTTAATACTCTAGGAAGACATTCCTTCAATTCGAACATGTTTATGTACTTACCTTCATAAGAAATTCTATTGTGTTAAATCCTGTAGTTAAATTACCCCCTGTGTAAGGGTGTAAGTTGCATACTAAAGTCGCATCAGAATATTTTTTCAACCTAAAAAAATTAAAGTCTAAACAGTCATCAATTTCAAGGAAACTAACAGTATGAAACTTAGTTGAAAAAAGGCACTTGTCATGTTATATTGTCTATGCAATTTTAAGAAAACATTGAGATATATAGTAGTTATCTACAAGATGGATGTTGATATCTCAAAAGCGAGCTCGTCTGGTGACTTCAAAGCTTCTGTTAGCTAGGATCGGAGAGGACAAACAAAACTTTTTCAACAGAATCATAACAATTGGTGAATCATAAATTCATCACTAGGAGTCTAAGACTAAAGGTCATAGTTTAGAATGGAAATATAGCGGCTCTCCACTCCAAAATTTACATTACAAATTACAGGAAGAGCACAGTGACTCGAGAGTCAAATCAGACAAACTTTTTTCGCTAGGAAACTGAAACGCATATCCAAAAGACCTTGATCATTAGACTTTCATTTTACATTACCACGTTTTCAATCAAGGGTACTATGTCAAAGATGTATGAAAAATGTTTAAAAAAATATGCTTAAATTGTTTATATATATATATATATATATATATATATATATATATATATATATATATATATATATATATATATATATATATATTCCAGATTCTTGAACCATAGATTATATCATTTTCTTTTATGTTGTCTTTAGGTTCTTTATTTAACAAAAAATCCAAAATAATTTGACGTTTTGCCCTTTATTTAAGGCATGTTCAAAAAATTTTTTGTCTTTTTATTTATTGATATTCCTAAAAATATTTTTTATATAATTAAAAACTCATACAAAAACTTAATTACAATATTAAAAACAAACAAACACTTTAAAAACCTATTCAAATTTTTAAAAAAGTATTAATTTTACCAGTACATACCCTGACATTTTGTTTATTTAATAATAATGAAATGAAAATTTTACATCGTGTATTTAGGTGCTAGGGATACAGAGATTGCAAGTGTGTTTTATTTTTTATATTTTACAATGCACCCAAAAAACCGAAAGAAAGCATACATTTAATTTTATGTTTAAGAGAATATTCAATTTTTGATGTTTATTAACAGGATCGAATACTTAATATTTTTGATTAAATTAGGCAGGTGTAAATGTGGCTCAAATTTCCTATATCTGTTCTGTCGTTAACAGTATTTTTATCTTTTTTAATTTCTATCATTTCCTTTATCTGTAATGTTTGATAATTCATATCTTTGTTTTTAATTATGGTACTGTTATAATCGAAGCTATGTTTCTCGTCCTGTGTGTCTTTGTTTAACGCTGTTGAGGCATTTTTCGTATATTTATGGCCATTCAATCTGTTTTATTTTTCAATTAGTAAATAGTGTATTTAATTTATTATGAGACCTGTGGCATACGACAATATCATGCTTTTTTAAAATGTGTTTTACTTTTTCTGACAGCTCACTAATGTAAGGTAATGCTACATATGCTGCTTATTTTCTATGTTTCTTGTTATTAAGTTGTTTTAAAATTTATATGTTCGTTTATTAATTATTTCGGTGATAGTCTTTTCCTTGCAACTATTATTTATAAGTGTAGTATTCTTGGTCGGAATTTTGGAGACGTTAGAAAGATGGCATATCACTATTTTTTTGAGTTTTTGAGTGATTTGAGAAACAGTTTAGATATCTACCCGAAAAAGATATGATTTATCAAAAATTACAGATAAAGGAAATTATAGAAATTAAAAAAGATAAAATTACTGTTAACGACAGAACAGATATAGAAAATTTGAGCCACATTTACACCAGCCTAATTTAAACAAAAATATTAAGTATTCGATCCTGTTAATCAACATCAAAAATTGAATATCCTCTTAAACATGAAATTAAATGTATGCATTCTTTTGTTTTTTTTGTGGTATTGTAAAATATAGAAAAAAAAAAAACACTCGCTTTGTATGTATCCTTAGTTCCCAAATTGACGATGTAAAATTTTCATTTCATTATTAATAAGTAAACAAAGTGTCAGGGTATGTACTGATAAAATTAATACTTTTTTAAGAATCTGAATAGTTTTTTAAAGTGTTTGTTCTTTAAAATTGTAAGTATGTTTTTAATTATACAATTTGCACTTAGATTTAACCAACAAGATACATCATCTTCTTTGGAATAATATAGAGAAAGTATCCTTTTGGTGAACGGAATCAGACACCCACCTGAAGGTAAAAAAAAAGCAGGAAAGGAAATTTGAAACACTACAACAAGGCTATACTCAACATATACAGCAAACACTGCCAAAAAGTTTTTCAAAACATCCTAGAACTACAATTTTGACATTTTCATCATTGAAAATATATTTCCATTTATAAATATTTGCCTAACGGTTTTTGATAAAACTTTATTACATTCCCCATAAATATTTGCCTAACGGTTTTTGATAAAACTTTATTACATTCCCCATAGATAATAAATAAATTTAAATAATCTTCTTCCGAATAATTTAATCGAGCTGGAATGATTTTTATTAATAATTGCCCAATGACAAGAAATAGTAACATTTCTGTGGTATTCTATTGTATTCTTTCGTCGCGTTTCGCGGTCATGGCCAACTAATAATAAAACTTATGAATGAATAAAAAAAGGGTGGTGATACTAGATAATCGATGCCTAGGCCTCCATTGGCCTTTTACATCCCACCATAGCTACAGGTTATTCGAGGCCGATCGCCTTTGTGAATCCAAGCAGCCTCGTTAGTTGAACTTGCCTAACTGCTTCCGGTAACAAAATTGTATCTCCGAAATATCTCTGTCTCAGTCCGTTGGGTGCTGGGCACTCTCTGAGGACATGGTCAACAATTTATCCTCCTCCAACACCATCCGCATGTCGGGTCGTCTTCGACACCGATTCTGTGAAGATGGCCCCTGAGGTGACAATGTCCTGTCTACAATCCCACCACAATTCGCAGCTCTTTCCTTCCTAAGGAGAGAAGCTCCTTAGTACGCCGTGCACTAGGTCCAATTATATGTTCCTTAGCCCTGTATTTATTTATTATTAAAATATCAACCCACTACATTAAAGTAGATTCTTTTCTATAAGGAAACCAACTCAATTAAATAATAAACGCTTTCATATAGTAGAAATTGTTAGTTATGTTTAGCTCTGCAAACGCCATTTTTAACCGACTTCTAAAAGAAGGAAGTTCTCAATTCGTCGACAATGTATTTTTTTATGTATGTACACCGTTACTCCGGAACGGCGGCACCGATTTGAATGAAATTTTTACGTTATGTTCAGGAAGTTGCTGCGGTGGTTCCATATTTTTTTGGACGAAATTGACGCAGTCAAATTCAAGATGGCGCTGCCAGTATGGCGGCCAAAAAAATTAATTTTGTCCGATTTTCTCCAAAATTGGTATGGGAGAATTTTCAGGGTTATACACAACGAATCTGAAATTAGTTTTAAAAATTCAATATGGCAATCCAATATGTCGGAAAAAAAAATTAAATTTGTGCGATTTTCTCCAAAATTGGTGTAGAGTAGCTTTCGGGGTCGTACATAACGAATCTAAAACATTTTTAAAAAATTCAATATGGCGGATCCAATATGGTTGCCAGAAAAGTCAATTTTGTCCGATTTTTTCCAAATTTGGTACAGGGTATTTTTCGTGGTCGCACATAACGATTCTAAAATTATTTTTAAAAAATTCAATCTGCCGGATCCAATATGACGGGCGAAAAAATAAATTTTGCTCGATTTTCTCCAAAATTGGTACAGGGGAGTTTTCGGGGTCATACATAACGAATCTAAAATTATTATTAAAAAATTCAATATGACGAGTTCAATATGGCGGACGAAATAATTAATTTTGTCCGATTTTTTCCAAAATTGATATGGGGAAGTTTTTGGGATCGTATATTACAAATCTGAAATTATTTAAAAAAAAAATAAATATGGCTGCTCTAAGATGGCGGATTAAAGATTCTACATATCTCGATTTTGTCTAAAATCAGTATTGGGAGATTTTTGTTAGTGTTAATTACGAATTCAAAATATTTTTTTAAGCTAAATATTTGTTTAACACAATTTTACTGGTATTTGGAAAACTCTAAGAATCAAAGAAGTTTTAGTGGTTTAGTGGTGATCTACTTACGACAAAATGGGTACTTTCTAGCTACCTTGGAATCATTGCGAGGTACACTAATCTCGATTACTACTTAGTTCAAATAATTTATGGATATCATAATGAATTCACAATTAAAAATTGAAAAATAATATTTTTATAAAAAAATTGAACCGACTTCTAAAAGTGCGCTGAAAAATGAAAAATAACTATAAATTTGTATATGAAATTGAAATTTTTGAAGTCGGCGCCAAATTAGTTTTAAATGAAATAAATAACTACGGATTATATATATATATATATATATATATATATATATATATATATATATATATATATATATATATATATATATATATATATATAAATTATGGTAAGGAAGCAATTACAAATAAAGTGTTTTTAATCTGTTTATGCGAATCACATTTTGTCAGATATTAGTTTGGCGTCGACTTCAAAAATTTCAATTTCATATAAGAATTTATAGTTATTTTTCACTTTTTAGCGCCCTTTTAGAAGTCGGTTCAATTTTTTTATAAAAATATTCTTAACATAAAATTCAAAATTTGTCAAAAATACTTGGAGTTAGGTATAGGATATAATACATAAAATAAAACAACATATAGGGTGTTCCATTTAAAATAAGCAGGAAGGCATCAACTTCCGGTATAACCGGAAGTGCCACAATCTTGAAAATATTTTAACCGAATTTATTCAGTTCCAAATTTTAAATAATTTCCTAAGTCTATTTTCCGGGAAATCGATCACGGCAATTCTTCGTGGGACACCCTGTATAGAAATATTGGAGAACTGTTAGGAAAGAAAAAAGAGACTGAAGGCAATTATGTAGCAAAATAAGGTACAGATTTGTTTCGTTCTTATTCTAAATAGGTCAGGAATAGAATACGGGTATCAACCGATGTATATTCAATTTAAAAGCGGATTACTATACAATTATTTAAAGCCCTACCGAGAATTATGATTTAGTGGTAATAATATAAATAAAACATAACCTAATCGACATAGAAAATTTGAGACTCTAGAGTTTCTTTCGAACTAGACTAAACATGACGTTGTGCGAGTTTTTCTTTAAAATCTTTCAAATCCTACCACAAAAAGAAAAAATAGCTGAAAATTAATTTTTCATAATATTTTTGTGTACACTTACTCTTTTTCCGTCATACTTGCAGGATCATCTAACATTCTGTGATAATATTTTGTAAAATTGTAAACAGTCTGTCTGGCTTTAGTCTCAGGACAAATAGTGATAGCTAGAATAAAATTAAAAATGCTATGATTAGTATCGGTTTTCCTCTTCGGTAACAAGAAAATTCAGGACTTCGCTAAAAATTCAAATATATTGACTTAAACATTTTTCAAAGATATGATTAGTATGCAAAAAGAAAATTTTAAAATTTTCAACCTAATAAAATATACAGGAGAGGGCAATTTTTTCCTTTTCTGATGTTTCAAAACATGATTATTTTATACGGAGTCTGTAAAAAGTTAAGCATAAATACGAGGATGAGAAATCAAGATCGGCTTACAGTTTCGATGTACATTGCGGTGGGCGCAACACTTCGCCTTCATCTTAGGCTTTATAACTTTTTTGTGCCTGGGTATATGAAATTTCTAATTAAAAATTCTTATTCCTTGATATTTTTTATTCAAAAAGCTATACTTAGTAGGTGTCGCTTGGAGCAGCAGTTTCTGGGATAATCGAATGTAAACGTTTTATTTGAAGGTTGTAGACAATGTTGAAGTTTGACTAAAATGTGATTGTCGGACTTGCATGGTCTTTATTTTTATTTATTTTTTGACGACGTTTCGATTAGGTTGTATCTCTAACCGTTATCAAGTATAAACTGAATGTTTTGTCTTAAAACCACGAGCTTATATAGGGACTGTGTCCATTGAAGCGCAAAGTTTCACTTTACTGAACACACCTCAATGATTTGATGTGACAAAGTAGTGGTTGCCAAAGATTAGATATTTCAACACTCGGTTTACTGAAGATTCGATTATTGTTTTTAATGCAAGCTACGTCTATAAATTTTATTTTTTTCATGTTAGGTTCCATATATATTGCTGCAGCTTCAGACCATTTTATATGGTGTCGTTTATCCCAGGCGTGTTCTGCAATACCTGATCTCGACGTTTCCCCTTTTTGTATATGTTCCTTAATTCTAACTTCTAGTGGTCGTTTGGTTCCTCCAATATACATTTTTTACCACACTCACATGGAACCTTGTGAACACATTCCCTTAATGTACGGAATTGTGAAGAAGGAATGTATTTTTGAATAGATTGCTACAGAACACAATTGTGCAGTCTCTAACACGGAAAGGGCATGATGGAACGAAGTTTGCATTTACTGTTCGCGTTTTACTTCACTTATACACGGAGATGTATATAGTTGTACGTTTGCTGAATGTGATTTCAGCACTACAACGGCATAATGTGGATGTATCCACTGCTATTGCAACTTACACGGAAGAATCCGTGAAAGCCGCATAAACATATATACGCCATCCAGTGGGAGGTCGGCGAAACTGCGTTCAGTATTTTGCATGCTTCCTTCCGATCTGTCCTTTGCACAGACAGGTGCATGTCGGTACCCTGATGAGTCTAGTAGAGACGAAACATGTACCTCTGCCGTATCACTGTGACGGGGAGGGTAAGTTTTGATTTTCTTCTCGGTATGGTGGTACAAGTAGGCCATCATCTCGATGGTGGTGGAATTGGATAGATTGTGTTCTGTAGCAATCTATTCAAACTGTGCAGCCTCTAACACGGAAAGGGCATGATGGAACGAAGTTTGCATTTACTGTTCGCGTTTTACTTCACAACTATATGGAGTTGTATATAGTTGTACGTTTGCTGAATGTGATTTCAGCAGTACAACGGCATAATGTGGATGTATCCACTGCTATTGCAACTCACACGGAGGAATCCGTGAAAGCCGCATAAACATATATATATATATATATATATATATATATATATATATATATATATATATATATATATGTATATATATATATATATATATATATATATATATATATATATATTGGTGACGACGTAGAACTTGTCCTTTACTTGAAAGTAAGCACTACGCAGGCAACACTTCACAAGATACATCCCCTCGTCCAGTGGTAACGTGGTTCGGATAAAGTAGTATCATTTAAAAATCTAGTTTTGATTATGTCACGTTAGTGCATAAAGTGCCGATAAGAAACAATGTGTCTACAAAGTTCCATATGAGTGTGGTGAATTGAAGAAACCAAACGACCACTAGAAGTTAGAATAAGGAACATAAAACTCATACATAAAAAGGGAAAACGTCGAGAACAGGTTTTGCAGAACACGCCTGGGATAAACAATACCATATAAAATGGTCTGAAGCTGCGGCAATATATATGGAACCCAACATGAAAAAAAGAAAATTTATAAAATCAGTTGATATTAAAAACAATAACGGAATCTTCAGTCAAACGAGTGTTGAGATACCTAATCTTTGGCAACCACTACTTTGTAACATCAAATCATTGGGGTGTGTACAGTGAAGCGAACCTTTGCTCTTCAGTGGACACAGTCCCTATATAGGCTCATAGTCTTAAGACAAAACATTCAGTTTATACTTGATAACGATTAGAGATACAATCTAATCGAAACGTCGTAAAAAGGAATAAAAATAAAGACAATGTAAGTCCGACAACCACATTTAAGTTAAATGTTTTATTGCGTACTGAAAGTTGTCGTGGTTCCCCTTCACGCTTTACCTAGGCTTAGAACTGGTCCAAGAAATTTGGAGCATTTTTAAGAACCAGCGTACCAACAGCATTAAAAATTTACGCAGCAACGATCTAACAGTGGTAATAATATAAGAATGAACTGGCGAAGAACAAAAAGAATAACACAAAGTCAATAACAAACCGAAACAGAAAAATTATATTTATTTAACTGTTTCATTGAAGACTAAAAAAAGGTTCAAAATAACCTCCGTTTATATGTATACAAAGACTAATTTACGGAGAAAGAAAAACTGCAAATTATCCATAATCTTTGTATCTAAACATTATGTGATGAATTTGTATTCGTGCCCACAATTTTTTTTTTTCGGTATTTGCAGGTCTATAGTATATCATCTGTTTAAGAGTTCCCCATAAAAATTAATCCATATGAGTTAAATCCGGCACGCGGGGAGGCCAATTTGCAGAGGCATCATTTTTTTCTCAATCCATAAATTTTGAAAATTCTTATCTAAATGGTTTCCAACATTTGATGTGAAGTGTAAAGTTACACCGTCGTACATAAACCACATATTTTGTCTAGTAGCCAGTGGAAGATCATCAAATAAATTTGTTAAATTAAGTTAATATTCTAGATAATTCAAACCATTTAAACGAAGTGATAAGTTGATAGGACCAATAATAAATCTGTCGATGATCCCTGCCCACACATTAATTTAAATTAATGTTGATAATGCATAATTTTTATTGGGCTCTGGTTTGTATCAGCACCAATTTGGTCACTATATATTTTTTAATGAAAATTTTTATCATATGATTTCCATTCATTAATGAATCGACAAAAATCTAGTCTCAATTCGAGGTCGAGAGGTAAATGCTATTGCACTGTCTGGAGGGGAATGGATGCAATAGTTGTTCTCTTAAAGTCCAATTTAAACTATCTCTCGAAACTCTATGATCCAAAGTGTCTGGTAATCAGACTCGGACTTTCTTTAACTCGTTCTAAATTTTCTTCGCCAACGTATGATGTTGTAAGATTCCGTCCTTGATCAATTGTTACAGAAACAATGTTAAAGAATTTTTTGTAATTCCGTCATTCTACTTTTTTAATACCCTGGGACAAGTTTATAACTACTCCACCCGTTTCAGCTATCATAGTCAGTTGATATAGTATGATTACCGATCGCAAGTAAAAGTCGTTCATTGAACCATTTTTTCGTATTTTTTCGGATTTTGTTTTAAAGTGTTTTATTGAAAAGAAAAAGGGTAATTATTTTTTATAACTTAACTTATGTAGTTTAAAAGAGTTTTGGATTATTTTTATTAGTGTAGATATTTTTCTGGTTGGTTTGTTACGCCAAATTTTAAAATCTGCCAAACATCCTTTGTTGAAAGGTTTTCTGTGGTGGTAGACCGGAATCATGGACTTCGGGTCTTCGTTTGCCGACTACGATAGACCGAGAAATATTTCTTAGTTCTCTTGAGTTTTTTGAAAATTTAGCCGATCGTCTTCTCTGAGGTACAAACTACCTTTTGTTTCTGATTAAGCATGTTTAAATGTACGTAGGCCTAAAGATGTTATGTCATTTATAAGAAGTCATCTCTGAACCGATAAAAACTATTTTAATGACCTCTTACTGATCTAAGTTACCTATTTTTTTTATTTAAACTAACTAAAGCGTTTTGGTCCCCAAATATTGTGTTAAGAGTTGAAATGTCTAGTTTCATATTTTCTTAGCACTATCACCAGGATAAAATCTATCTAAAAGGTACCTGCCCTTGTACAACCTATAAATTCCTGAGCTGATAGAATGTTTATTTGAGGGAACTTTTTGAAGCAAATTGGGGCTAAAGCCATATAGAGAGATACTCTAGCTTCAGCCTACTTTGTCCAGAGAAATACAGGTCAGTCTTAATTTTTATTTTAGACTCCACCTGTTTTAGTCTGTTCCAAATTTACGGAGCGCGACTATTCTTCAGATCTTATCGTAGTATGTCTTTGCAGAAGACAAATTATCTTAAAATATCTTTGGTAATATATTCTCTTGTAGCAACAGGCATTACATGAATTGCCTAAATATATCTTTAATTACTTTTTATCTTTAGGTTTATGTTTAATGTAACTAGCACAAGGGCAGACCCAGTTTATCTGTTAGAGCGTATTATTGTTTTCTTGCATTCTAGTTTTTCACAGATTTTTTCCTCCGAAAACTAAAATTATAGCAATGAATAACAGAGTAACAGTAAATCCCTAAAATATTGTTTAAGCGCTTTAACACAAGTAATTACTTAAGCAAAAGATAGACAGGTGAAGACTATACCTTAATATCAATAAAAATTCACCTAAAGCTAATACCACCTGCTGTTTTTAGCGATATACCGTCACATCAGCAGAAGAAACTACAATATATATGTATGCCTCAACAGTATGGAAACCCATAAAAATTTCAGAAACCAAGGGTTATAGATAAAAATTCACAATACAAAAATTGTATTAAATCAAACGGCGCACCTCAAGATGACATCAAAATAATCTTCAAGGTCATTTGGAAGTCAATTTTAATTTTTTTAATGAGAACGCTAATTTTGCTTTGCAGATATGGAAAGCATAGATAATTTCCTTTCCAACAGTATAGATAGATTTGAGGATGTCCTTTGTTAATCAATCAATATAAAATCAGCCTTTAACTCCGAAACAAATAGTTATAAATAAAAATATTCACTGAGTCGTACCCAGTTTATATTCGTTGGACGAATCCCAGACGGTTTTGCCTTCACTGACTAAGCCGTGACAGATCTCAAATGTTGCCTGCATAGACTAGACCCTAGCAGGTCTCGCTCTCAGGGTATATCTACTCTATTTGAATTTAACATTGTTTTAACCATCAAAATCATTTCACAATTCGTGTGAATCAGCTATCTAGATGTAAAATTTTCTGCTCTTTTCATTTCTTGACTCATAAGTACAGATTCACGCTAGAAGAATATAAAAAAACTTTCAAATAACTTCGAGAGTCAACTTCCAAATCAAACTTAAGGTCACCTTGAGATACATCCACAACTTTCAAAGTTTTTCTTTATAACTCTGCTTCCGAGTTGACAGCTGGTTTTATATTGATTTTTAAAAAAGAACCCCAAATGATCCCTAAAGTTATTTATTCCTTTATTTACCCCCGATTTCCATTTCTCCAATAAAAAATTTTAATTTCCATAGAAAAAATCTTAATCGCCATGAGATGCCCCGTTTGATTTCCAACTTTTGCTTTCAAAATTTTTCTTCATGTTCCTTAGTTTCCGAGACTTCAAGGATTTCCATACATTTGAGATACCCGATATATACTTAAAATGTGTAAATATAACTATATATGAATATCAAATAAAGGAACTTTAAAATGGTCATGTAATGGGCCCTCACCAGCGTGATCCGGGTTTGATTCTCGAAATTTCCTTGGACGTTCTATATCGTATTTATTTAGGCAAGTAAAAAGTCTTTTTCTGAAAGCTTTCCTATCAAAAATTAATATAAAATATTTCGTGGCAGATACCGACGATGGTCAGGTCATAAAAATAAAAAACAAAATATTATATATTACCTGGAAAAGGTACTTTCCACACTGGAGTTGGAGTTGTGGCAAAACTTACGATGACGGGTGTAGTATTCCATTTGTTCCAAGATTGAATAATTAAGTAAATACCAAAATAGAGGGATACGCAAAAAAGTACCAACCACCATAACCTGGAACATTTGTTTTTGTTTAAGAGCTAAAATTTGGAATCAATATAAATTTTCTCCCAGTTCATTCATTTTTGTCCCACTTTTTCTTTCAATATTAATTTTTTTTGTTCAGGCTAATCAGTCGTGCAGTCAGTTACAAAGTTACATATTGTGATATTAATAGTTTTTAAAATTTTTACAAGTAATTATGTTTATTATTCATACAAGCCAAATAAAATACAAATAGACAGGTCATAAGCATAATGCTACTGGGTCCTGCAAGGGAAAACGGACAAATGAAGATTACATCGCTATAAACAGGAAGACATTTACATCCAGATTCACTAAAAAAGGAGATATATTTGTAATAGAAGTTAAATCTTCTGGCTGATCACTTTTTCTTTGCTAATAATATTATAGTAATTTTTATCATACAGGGTGGCGCACACCACATTTCCGTCGATATACAGGGTGATTCAAAAATCGATCAGGAAACTTAAGGGGGTGATTCTACTTGACAAAATAAGGGTAGAGCTTCATATAATTTTTTTTCAAAATGTCATTCGTTTTCGAGTTCAAGTTTTTATTTTTTGTTTTTTGAATTACTCGCTTACAGGAAAACCGATTTGACTAATATTTGAAAGATAGGCTAAGTCTTCTACGCTTCATCATTTTAGTAACAATTCATATTGATTGTTTGCCGCTAAAGGGCACTTTACCTACATTGAAAATTGTTTTTTTGTCATAATTTTTTAGTGTTGACAGCTACAGTAGTTTTTGGCATAATTTCTGAAAGACTGATGCCAGGCCTTTAAAAAAGGTGCTCTTTATTTACATCGCTAAACCCAATGGTTTAGACGTAAATCACCCTTAAAAATTAAGTGGTAAATTTACTTTTCTCATTTCATTACCACCAGCTACCAGATAAATAGCTATCAAAGTATACTAGAGCTGTCAGTTTAACATCAAATAAATTCGCTTTTTAAACTATTTAATTTATAATCTTAAAATAACTAATAATGGCTAATCACCAATATTCAAATATCGAATATTGTGATATCCATTTTTGTTATGGAAAAGCAAATGGTAATGCAGAGTTGGCAAGAAGATATTATATGGAGAGTTATCCGGAAAGAAATATCCCTCATGCTCAAACATTTTCCAGTGTGCACAGGAGGCTTGCGGAATGTGGTTCCTTTAAAAGTTATAATGGAAATAGGGGAAGACCTAGAACTGCTAGAAACGTGCAACAAGAAGAAAGAGTGCTTGAAATTATTAAAGATAATCCAGGTATTAGTACTAGAAAAATTGGGAATGAAGTGCGGCTCTGTCAGGCTAGTTCATGGAGGATACTAAGAGAAGAACAACTCTACCCGTTTCATTCAAAAAAGGTACAGGCTCTTTATGACGATGATCGGCCGAGACGGTTGGAAATGTGCAATCAGATCCTAGCTAAGTATGAACACGATAATCGATTAATTGGCGTCATATTATTCACTGACGAAGCTGGTTTCACTCGTGATGGCATAACAAATCTACACAACATCCACACATATGCTTACGAGAACCCAAACAATGTGGTAGAAACGAAACATCAGCGTAGATTTTCACTAAATGTGTGGGCAGGGATAATAGGAGATTACCTTATTGGTCCTCATTTCTTTGATGGCCCATTAACTGGTGACGTATACTTAGATTTTATCCAAAATCGTCTCCCATTGTATCTGGAAGATGTGCCATTGGAAGTAAGGGCCAACATGTGGATCCTCCAAGACGGAGCTCCGCCCCACTTTAGTATACGTGTCCGACAGTATTTGAATGCAACGTATCCTGAGCGATGGATAGGACGAAGTGGACCATTGGCATGGGCAGCGAGGTCACCAGACCTTAATCCTATGGATTTTTTCTTTTGGGGTCATTTGAAACAATTGGTGTACGATATTCCAGTAATCAACGTCGAGGATCTTCGCTTCAGGATAATCGAAAAGTGCCAAATTATTAAAGAAACACCAGAAATTTTTCATCGAGTTAGGCGACATTTTTTGAAGAGTGTTAGGAAATATATGGAAGAAAATGGGGGACATTTTGAGAATCTTTTTTAGTTTGTTTAGTACTGTTTCATTAATTTTTATCAATTAAATGTATATCGCAATAATCCATAATATGAATATTTACTGATTAGCCATTATAAGTTATTTTAAGATTATAAATTAAATAGTTTAAAAAGCGAATTTATTTGATGTTAAACTGACAGCTCTAGTATACTTTGATAGCTATTTACCTGGTAGCTGGTGGTAATTAAATGAGAAAAGTAAATTTACCACTTAATTTTTAAGGGTGATTTACGTCTAAACCGTTGGGTTTAGCGATGTAAATAAAGAGCACCTTTTTTAAAGGCCTGGCATCAGTCTTTCAGAAATTATGCCAAAAACTACTGTAGCTGTCAACACTAAAAAATTATGACAAAAAAACAATTTTCAATGTAGGTAAAGTGCCCTCTAGCGGCAAACAATCAATGTGAATTGTTACTAAAATGATGAAGCGCAGAAGACTTAGCCTATCTTTCAAATATTAGTCAAATCGGTTTTCCTGTAAGCGAGTAATTCAAAAAACAAAAAATAAAAACTTGAACTTGAACGGCTTGTAACTCGAAAACGAATGACATTTTGAAAAAAAATTATATGAAGCTCTACCCTTATTTTGTCAAGTAGAATCACCCCCTTAAGTTTCGTGATCGATTTTTGAATCACCCTGTATATATACAGAGAACGAAACAATATTTTAAAAATATTTTATTTAAGGTATGTTTTATTGAGACAGCGTTTTAAAATTATTTTGAAATATACACAGTGGCTAAAAAAAAGTTTCACATCAAAGTGATCAAAATTCAAATAGAATATCCCTTATATTATTGCATATTTTTATAGCGCGGGTCAAATAAAGGTAAGTTACTGCTATGTTTCTTACCTAAGACTAACGGTTCTTGAGATATTTAACTATCCTTGAAAATATAGACCTAAATTTAAGAAGCATACCTGCCTTGCCTTTTCAAGCTAGACGTTTTAATTTATGTTAGTTTTTTAATAATATGATTTCAATTAATTGTAACATAAAAATGATATCCAAAATTATACAGGATTGATAAAAACTTATATTTGATTTTTACTATCATTAAAGCATAAAAAATTTCCTATATTTTATGGAACACCCTGTATTTAATATCTAATTTGTATTCTAATTTTAACGGTCTTTAAAATGGTATTAAGTTTTTTCATCTATCTTTCATATTTTTTTAGTAATTTAACATTTTCAATTTTAGACATTTTCGTTGTTGAATTCGCAATCAGGATACTTTAAATTTCTACGGACAGCAGTTAAAACATCAGTCGCAATTTTTTTTTGTATTTCTTGAACAGTGTTATTTAGGAGTCAATAAATCCTTGTCACCTTAAAATGTCTTCTTAACGACTTTGAAGTACACAATGAGCTTCTTCTTCAAGTGCCTTCTCCATTGCGGAGGTTGGCAATCATAATAGCTATTTTAATTTTTGAGGTAGTTGCTCTAAATAGTTGTTTTGAACTGCATCCAAACCATTCCCTTAGGTTTTTTAGCCATGAAATTCGTCGTCGTCCCACGCCTTTTCTGCCACTTATTTTGCCCTGGATTATGAGCCGTAAGATGGTGTACTATTCTCCTCGCATAATGTGTCCGAAATATTGCAGTTTTCTCTGTTTTACTGTTATCTCGACTTCCTTTTCTTTCCCCATTCTTCTCAACACTTCGGCGTTCGTAACTCGATCCACCCACGAAATCCTCTGAATTCTTCTATAGGTCCATATCTCAAAAGCGTTAAGTCTTCTCATTGCCTCTCGATTCAGTGTCCATGCTTCCATTCCATAATATAGAACACTATATACGTAACATTTAGTCAGTCGTATTTTCAGGGCTAACGTTAGATCTTTGCTGCAGATAACCTTTTTCATTCTAATAAAGTTGGCACGTGCTTTTTCGATTCTGGTTTTTATTTCGACGGTATAGTCATTATTTTCTGTTATTAGGGTTCCCAAATAAGTGTACTTCTTAACTCTTTCTATGTGCTGGCCTCCTACCATTAGGGTTTCATTATTATTGGTGTTGTTTTTACTAATTATCATGAACTTGGTCTTTTTCGTGTTAAGAGAGAGTCCATATTCTCCACTGACTTTCAATATTTTATTCATTATCTGTTCTAAGTCTTTCAAACTATCAGCTATTATTTCGGTGTCATCTGCATACCTAATATTGTTGATCAAAACTCCGTTTACTTTTATCCCTGCTGTTTCAGATTCAAGATTTTCCAATATGACCTCTTCAGAATAAGCGTTAAATAGTAAAGGTGACAATATACAACCTTGTCTGACTCCCCTTTGTATTTCTACATCTCCGGATATTTCCTGTCCAAATCTTACTGCCGCTCTCTGATTGTAATACAAATTTGATATCAACCTTAAATCCCTTTCATCCAAATTTTTGCTTCTGAGAATCTCTATTAGTTTGTCATGTTTGACCCTATCAAAAGCTTTGTTGTAATCTATGAAGCAGACATAGAGGTCCTGATTGATACCTAAGCATCTTTGAGTAAGCACATTAAAAGCAAATAATGCTTCTCTTGTACCCACCCCGTTCCGGAAGCCAAACTGTGTGTAACTAATATCCAGCTCCAACTTGGAATGTATTCTAGCGTGTACAATTTTTTCAAAGTACGTGACATGTGACTGATTGTTCGATAGTCACTGCATTCTTTTGAATTTGCTTTCTTTGGTAAACATATGAATGTTGATGTTAACATTTCTCGGGGGATAGTTCCTGCCGTGTAAATTGTATTAAATAATCTCACCAATAAACCCAAATTTTTGTCACTGATCAGCTTTAACAACTCACCTGGCATTTCATCTGGACCAACAGCTTTATTAGTTTTTATCGACCTTAATGCATAAATGACCTCTGCTTTAGTAATTTCAGGCCCTATGTCACCGCCCAGACTGTTTATAGAATAATTTTCGAGTCTTTGATCTTCAAATAGTGTTTCTATGTATTCTTTCCACCTGCCTAATTTTTGTTGTGTTTCCATAATAATGTTTTCCTCTTTGTCTAGCAATACGTTTGAGGTTTTTCTCTTTTCTATTCCAGCTAGTTCTTTGACTTTTTTATGTAAGTTGAAGTTGTCGTACTTGTTTTGCAACTCCTCTATTTCCTTGCATTTTCCAGAAAGGTACTCTTCTTTTGCTGCTCTTATTTTTCTTCTTATTGGAATTTGCAACTGTTGATATCGGGTCTTGTTGGTCTTGTGTTTCCTTCTTTCATCCATCAACTCCAAAATATAATCTGTCATCCAATCTTCCTTCTTGTGTCTTGATGTTGTAAGTACTTTCTTGCTTGGTTTGATAATTGACGTTTTGAAAAACTGTCACTGTTGTTCAATGTTGTCATCGTTTAACCCAAGCTTGCCTTGTCTTCTTTCTAAGTTTGTGTTGATGTCTTGTCTCAGCTTTTCTTTCGTTTCTTCTGATTTTAATTTTTGTATATTTAGTTTTTTGTTGTTATGATTTGTTTGTATCCTTTTTAATTTAAGTTGCAATTTAGCGATAAGGGGATTGTGGCCCGGAAATATGTCCGCATCTGGGTACGCCTTTACTGAATGTACTGCGTTTCGATATCTGTTTTTTTATCAAGACGTAATCAATCTGGTTTCTAACTATGTTGTTGTCCTTATCAGCTGGTGACTTCCATGTATAGAGACGACGTTTAGGTAGCTTAAAAAAGGTATATGCTCTTGACAGAATTCTATAAGACGATCTCCTCTATCATTGCGCACTTCAAGGCCGTATGGCCCGACAATGGAATCACATTTACCCTGGCCGATTTTTGCGTAAAAATCCCCCATTACAACAGTAATATCTCTAGATTTTGTGATGCGTAGTGTCTGTTGGAGCTCATTATAAAAGTTTTCTATTTCGTCTTCCGTTTTATCAGCAGTCGGTGCATAAATCTGTAATAGATTTAATTTGCCGTGGGTTGTCATCAGCTGTAGCATTATAATTCTTTCGGATACCGGAATGAATCTTATTACTGATTTTGCTACCTTGTCACTCAGAATAATAGCGACTCCATATCTGAGTTGAGTGTCGCTGCTGTTAGAGTAATAGATTCTTCCGTTCTCCGACTTAAGTTCTCCAGAACTGACCCATCTTGTGTCGCTTATACCCAGCATGTCGATCTTAAGTTTCGATATTTCACGTTGAATGTTTCTCAATTTTCCATGTTCATACATGCCTCTTACGTTCCACGTTGAGGAGCTAAATGATAATGACAAACCAAAATTACATAAAAAAATATTTGCTACCAAAGAAATTATTATTAAACATTTATGGAACATTTGTTGATTGCGCACTGCTCGCGCTGCGTACTGAATTAACAAAGTATTTTGCAAAAACTACTTTCCTGTTTAGAAATTTTTTAGTTAAAATGTAAAATTTAATATGTCTGAAGTTGCCTTGGCTATTTTTTCCCTTTTTTGCATATTTTTCCATTTTGAAATGCAAATTTGTGTAATGGAACAAACACTAGTTATTTTATTCTGTTTGACGTGAAGTATATTCTGCTAAAATGAGTAATTATATAATCACTCTGTGGATAGATTTTATCCGTGGGAACGGGATAGTATATTTTTTTTATTACCACCCAAGAAAGTCTAAAGGAAAAATAAATCAATTATCATACTTAAGCATAATACTTTTATTACCTCTGAGTCATTTAAATGTTTTTTTTTAAATATATAAACCTAGACAATTTATTACAACATAAACTAAAAGACCTTCTTTAAGACTTTTAAATAAATCTGTCGAAAAAAGCCCACCCTGGTTATGAAATGAAAACGGAAAAGATAAGAGCCGAGGGAGGTTTTAGCATGTGGTGTATGCAAATACCGTTAAAATATATTAAAATATTGAACAATTTTTCCATTATTAGGAAACAAAAGAAAAATCAATTAAACTGGCTAAATGGAATACATTATTTGATATCATGTAAAAAGAATTAATATAATTACTGTTTTCTTTAGTCACAAGAAATAAAAAATTAGGTATATATTTCCAGAACAGCTAAGAAATTATCGATTTTTCTTTTTGTTATAGGAAGACCTAGATTAGTTTGGTTAACTGCTTTTATATAAAAATTAAGATTAAGACGCTCAGAGGCCAAGTCGAGAATTAAGTATTCGATGTAGAATGGCTGACGCTCTCTGGGACAAACTTTTAGATCTATTAGGGAATGAAGTTTACAGTTACAGGGATGCACGGGGTGAATAGGAAGATACCAATCTGGAATTCGTTAAGGTCGGTACCATTTTAAGAACAGTATCTTAGAAAATTATGTGACGTGTATATTCGTCGGAAATGAAGGTTTTCTTCGCTTTATTTTTATTTCTTTTGGGGAATTCAAGGGAATATCCTGTTTTTATTTCACTGGATAAAAGAAGCAACTTTATTACTGTTTGTTTAAGTAATATAAATAGCTGTTTTTCGCGTTTTTATTCTATTTTCTGCTTAATATTTTAGAAAGCTATTCATATGTTTTACCTTCTAAACTGGGTTTTACATTTTATTTAATAGAATGCCATTAAGAGCAATTATTTTAGTAACTCGTTATTGTTATTCATTTCTAATTTTAAGTTTTTCATTGTAAATAATTCCGTTTCCTATTTATTTTTATCAATAAATTTAAGTGTTTTTAAAAACTTCGTTTATTTAATTTATTAAAAACCTGCACGCGTTTAAACTCGCGGACGCACTATTGTGAGAGCCTTAAAAAAGAGATGTCATTTGACCAGCTAAATAGCAGCCTTGCCTGAGTCCTGAGTTTTGATAGTGGTGAGCCTTAACCAATATGTAGTTATTTGGAAATAAAACTGTTAAAGAGAAGATGAACGACCAGAATTTCAGGGTGTCTTTGTTACTGTAAAATTTAATTATAAGGTTTTTAAAATAGCTACTAATATGGAACAGCAGTATGATTGTAGACGGAACGGTCAACGCTACCCAAGATATTCCGTTTGCAGAAGTCTATGATCAAATGTTGTAACATTTGCATATTTCGAAAAACTCAGCTTCTCAAACTGGCGCATAGATCAGTCCTTTATTAGGAAAGTAGAACTACCACTCAGTACAATAACTTTAAAATTTAGTTCGACTGGACTACTGTTATAGTTATCGATTAATTTTAAAAAGGGAAAACTATTGTGAACACGACTGATAATTGAGCTGTCATTTTAAAAGATTTATTAATAAACTATAAGTAAATATACAATATAATGCTTCAATACTTTAACAATCTTACCTTTCAAAAATAGTTCTGTCTCGTTCACCTATATACCTTAAACCCTGGATACTTGTGTAATTTACATATTCAACAAAATAATCGTAGAGGTTTTCTCTAAAGCCGGGAAACCGGGCTTTTAGCTTTTTGCTAATCTCAATGCCATTTTCTATTTTTTTATCTGTTTTGCCATTTTTTGGGATATCTTCTTTTTTTGCTTCAGGATCTTCAACTGCCTTTTGTGATAGATATTTAAAACTACAAAAATATTTAAAATTTAAGTTTTATGTAGAGTGGTCTATTCGAGTTTGTTCGAACTCGAATTTTTAAAAAAAAAGCTGGAAAATTTGAACCAACTTCCATAACAGTATTTGGTTTTTACTCTTGTGAAAAAAATATTGACCTACCGTCGACATGTTCAGATAAAAAGAGAAAGATACTTAATTTATAATAATCAATGAAAATCATTTAATTAGTCTACCTGCATATTTTTCCATCTGACTGTTGTTGAATCCAGTAGCCTATTACCAAATGCTGCATTATGCACTACGACTAGTCTGTTATGCAAATGTTTATTTTCAATTTCCGAGTTTTTCGAATATTTGAGTTTATTTGAAAATTCAGCTTTGTTCGAAAACTCGAACAACTGCATATTCGACTCGAACTCGACAAGAAAACTCGACTGGATTCAAACTCGAATTTTTAAACATTCGCATACCCCTAATTAATATTTATATTTTAGGCGTACAATAGCGTGTTCTACGGCAAAATTACCACTATTTTTTTATATTTAATACGACTTTTACCTATATTTACCATTTTGCCTTATCATGTATCTCGGTTACTTTTTACGCTTTAGTTATAAACATCCCATAACCTGTGCCAATGAGAACTTTTTATCAAGAATTTACAACTTTTCGTAGAAAATTGGATCCAGCCAACTGAACGCTGACCCAAAATCTCATTTACTGTATGCGTAGTCATTTAATTATTTAATGAAAAATTATATCTTTGAAAACAGAATTGTGTGAGTACTATTACTGGATGATGATATTGTTTAACTAAATTACATATTAAATCTATGAACTCTTTGAAAATCCTTTAAAACAGAACTACAGAGACTTCAACTTTAAAAAATTCAAACTCAAATGTAATTGCACGATGTATTTATCATAATCTTAGCTGCTGTCTTCAACTACATCTCGAGATTGATACTAAAAAGGCTGGAATTTATTTAAAGTTATCTATAATGTAGGTCTTTACTTCATTTCTCGAGAACCATTCTATTACTTTATTTCTTTGAAATAATCCTAGTCAGTGAAAACAAATGGCATCCAACGAAATATTAGACTTTGTGTTACATGTTAACTGATATGTTTTTAGCTTAAAATCGGTTTTTTCCTTAAAGTCAAAATTTGTATTTCCAATAGAAACCCAATCGATAAAGATTTGTTCATGCAAAAAAATTAAACGCCAAACCGCTTGCACCATGATTTGAAAGGTAGTCTATAGACAACTAAAACACAAAATCAAACTTTAACTGAGCATTGGTGGAACTTTTTTTAACATATAAAATGGTAAAAAAGGTGATTTTTTGGATTTTTTGCTTATATTATGGAAAGTATTGACTAAGTCACATTATATTGAATAGACCATTTGTAGGTAATTAAAAAATCTACAAAATTAGATAGAACCTTATTACACAATTTTTTAGCGAGAAAAGTTAAAGAAACCCCCCCTTCCCTTTAGCGTTGGCTTCTCTGTAAAACCTATCGGCCGGCGGTGTAGTGTTTATTTAACAAGTATAATGCCTTAAGATCCTATTGTTGTGGCAAGAATTGTAGTTTGGATTCAAGATGGTCGGAAACAACGTGGAAATGCAAAAATTGTTGGTAAGAACTTTTGTGCTGTACAAAATCTGTGCCAGCGCTATGAGGACAGTGGCTTGATAACCAGAAAACCAGGATCCGGGCGAAAAAGAGTAACCTTTCAAAGAGGTGGCCGTTTTTGGTATCGGAAAGTTTGCGGAATAGAATAACTTTGCTGCGAAATCAACTCCAAGAAGTTAGAAATGTAAATGTTAGTGGATGAACGGTTAGAAGAAGACCTTATTCTGCTGGACTGTCTTGTAGAAGAATGGCTACAGGTACACCATTGCAACGTCGGCATCGAAATGTAAGATTTGCTTTTGCCCGAAATCACTTGGCATTGAATGAGGACTATAGCAAGATACTGTTTTCAGATGAGTCAGACGGACATCGACGAATATGCCGATAACCTGGAGAAATATATGGTTGAGTTTGTATTGACGGGCGACTACCATTTGGCGGTGGGTCGGTAATGGTTTGTGCAGGAATCTCAGCACAAGTACGCGCAGAGTTGATCTTCATACAGAATGGCTCACAGGTATATTACGAAAGTTCTAGAAGGCCATGTTATGCCTTTCATGATCACTATGGGCGAGCATGGCATTTTCATGCAAGATAATGCTAGACTCACTCAGCCAGAGTTGTTAGAATATCTTGATGAAGTGAGAATTAGGCGGTTTGATTGGCTAGCACTTAATCCAGACATGAATCCCATCGAACATATGTGGGATAGGTTGAGCCAACGTATCCGTATCTTTAGTTCATGTTACAATATTGGAATAAGCACAATCAATTAATTGTATTTGAACTACCAAGTTATCCATCCTAATGAAATTTAAAATCCACATCAACGTGGCAAAATCACATAAAAAAAGATCAAAAGACAAGATAACGGTCTTCTTACATTTTATGGAAAATTCGCATTTTTCCGCGGTTTTTTATGTGCATTGTGTTAAAAAAATAATTAAATATTGTATTTCGTTGGTAAATTTTGCTTGAAGTGTCCAAAATTTAAAGGTACTGATCGGAAAGTTCAAGTTAAATGAGTGAAAAAGAAATCTTTTTTTGAAAAAATCACGCTAGAGTAGAAAAAACTTCATATTCGTGTTCTGCAATCCGAAAATAGGAAATATGTAAAAAATCATCAAAAAATTCGTAAAATTCCGCTCAATTTTCGAAATAATTACTTATTTTGTTGTAGCTTAGCAAAAACAATTAATTTTTTTAAAACAATGTGTATTTCCACAACTTTCAATCAAGAAATAAATTATTACCAAATCCTGCTAAAATAAGCACAGGCTGTCTTAAAAAATTAAACGGAATTTAAATATTTATGGAATAAGCCAAATAAATATATATTAAAAAATGTGGTAAACGAATAATGAGTTTTGTTAAGTTTACATGTCTGCCAAACGCACCCTGTACAAAATATTAAGTATTTTAAGGATTTAGACAATTCTTTTATCTATCATTGAAAATTGGAAAATATCACAAATTTTATAGTACCACTTTTATTCAAACTTTATAATTTTTTTTCTCATCAATTTGACAAAGACCTAAAAATATAAAATTAATTCCAGGACTTCAAAGCAAATTTTTTTTTGTGGGAGGGGGACTCAAGTATGTAAAAATATATCAGGTATCCTCTTTAAAAATATTATTTTTAGCTCTTTTAATTTTCAGTATCACCCTGTATAACCAAACGTACTTTAGGAATATAGACATATTAATCCTGCCAAGATATGCACAGGCGTGTCTTAAAAAAATTAAAGGAAATTTAAATATTTATATTAAATATTATATTAACTATTTTATGGGTTTAGACAATTCCTTTAACCTTTATCTATCATTGTTGCAGATATTTTTATTTTCATTGATGTTGGAAAATATCACAAATTTAATCATGCTATGTTTTCTTCAAACTTCGTAAATTTTTTCCCATCAATTTGGCAATGACGCAAAAATATAAAATTAATTTCAAGACCAAACATACTTTTGCAATATAGACAGCTTTTATACAAAATATTTTTCTCTCACATCTAAAATAACGGAGCTATTAGACTCTGCCATACTCTTGGGCCGCCACCATGTACATACTTTTATTTAACACCCTCAAGTTTATGCATAGAACTTACCTCATACTTTGTTAATGGACGAAATTAAAAACAATTCATATTATGTTCTTTACTTCCATATCAAGTATACCTCTACCAAATTTAGGGACCAAAATTGTTTGTATTTCTATGAACCTAATATTCATAAAAAAATGTCACTTAAACAGAAAATCTATTGGTTTCTGTTCATTTAGAACACTTCGCAAACTACCGAATCATAAAATAAAAGGATGAGCTGATGCTACTTAAATCAAAATTATGTTTGTTCATTTACAATTTTTATAGTCCTGTTTTTTAATTTTTTGCATTCAAGTAAACTGCTCCACTAATGAACGGTTCCGCACAAAAAAGTATTCCCTTTAAATCTAATTTTTAGAATTACTTACATAGAAACCAATGCGTTGCGTAAAATATTAATACTTGATACAGTTACAGTTACTATTGACACTAAGACCCTTGTTAAGTGCACAAAATTAGGGAATGAAAAAAGTAATAATCCAGGGCAGAATTTTACATAATGTCTTATCAAAATAATTTTTAGTTATATAATTTTTTTTAATAGCAATTTAATTGAATAAAATGTGGTTGTCGGACTTGCATTGTCTTTATTTTTATTTATTTTTACGATGTTTCGATCAGGTTATATCTCTAATCATTATCAAATATAAACTGAATATTGTCTTCAAACTACGAGCTTGTATAGGGACCAGGCGCGGATCCAAGGGGGGGGCGGTAGGGGCGATCGCCCCCCCCCAAGAGCTTTGAGTTTAGGAAAATGGACCCGATTTTTCCTCTTATACTACAGTTTATTTAAGAACTAGAGAGAGTAATAAATAATTTTTTACCCTTTTTCTCTTCGCAAACTACTTGTGTTCTTTAGTCCGGTGTCTTTAGCAAAATCTGTTAGACACATATATTTTTCATAGGAATGGGTTAGAAATTTTGTAATCAAAATTACCGGTCTATAATAATGGACTAAAACGTAGCCTTATTCTCACAAAAAATTCGAAGTTATAATTTAAATACTTACAAAATATCCATTGTCAAAAATACAAAAAGGTAAACTTATATAAAAAAATAAATTCGTCCATATATTATTAAAATATTTTTGGGGCTATCAGTCATTTTATTATTAATTAAAAACATTTTTAGGGTATTTGACGTTTCGGTTTATTTATTTCTTAAACCATCTGCAGAATTACAAATAAACACTAAAAAGGGATTCAAATGTAATTACTTTTTTTATGTTGTAATTAATATTAAGCCTACTTATTTTTATTTCTATTGTACTGATATCTTAATTTAATTTACTTTATTATATGGAAATACGATAGCCCCAAAACAATAAGATAAACATGTTAATTCTACACGCTTAAGAAAAATAATAAAAAAACTTACAGCTAATTAGAATTAAATATATATAAAATTAAAGAGTGGAACACACTAAAATAAAAA
This sequence comes from Diaprepes abbreviatus, assembly GCA_034092305.1. NCBI lineage: Eukaryota > Metazoa > Arthropoda > Insecta > Coleoptera > Curculionidae > Diaprepes > Diaprepes abbreviatus. Next base: position 2,953,377 of record JASJET010000144.1, on the reverse strand, counting down.
TATGTAAAAAAACATATAAACAACATTAAAAAATAAAATACAACAAAAACAAAAATTTAACCAATAAATTGTATTTACACTAGTAAACATTACGTATTTAATTCCTAATCAAAGTCAGTGAAACTATCTTCGCTCAAATTAATTATAATTAGTTCCTCTATATCACCGATCATGAGATCGAGTTCTTACATTTTGTTTTATTCTTTTATTATATGGATTTTTCCCAATTTTCCGCAGTAACTTTATTCAAAAAAATCTTTCAAAAGTTTAGTTAAATTACTAATTTTGTTAATTGTGTTATTTCTAGCAACTCTACTTTTTACTTGAGAGCGATATTTACTTCTCCAACGGACAGTTTCCGAACGATCTATAGGAACAAATTTTCTATCTGGTTTTTCACAGCAAAAATTAAGTTCTCTGAGCAATTTTCAGAGATCAGTTCTTTTAATTTCAGGTAAATCGCGATCTTCATTGATTTTGGTTAGAATTTTGTAGACGGTTGGGATCTGCTTCTCATAATAAAATGTATGTACAACTCCTTTTATTGCAATTTATATATCTTCTTCCAACGAGCTTTTTCGTCTGTTCGTGATCGAATGTGGCTTGGGAGTACTAACATTTCCAGATTTTTTTTCTCCTTCAGTATTCGGTACATAGTAAATTTTTTAACTCCTGTCATGTTGGAACACATCTCAACAGAGCTTTCAACATTATTATCTAGATATTAATATTTTAAGGCATCATAAACTTTCATCGTAATAAATTTTTCGTTTGAGTATCTGACTAATCTCAAATAATATATAAAAACAAGCACAAACAAGATAAATCATTAAGGACAAACTATAGGGTGTATTTTGCTCACTGACAGAAATTAAGTTGAACTATTTCAAATTTTATTGTTGCAGTAAATTTATAAAAGCTTATAATGTTTAAATATAATTCAATATAATTAGATTTACGGCCCCTTCTCAAGAACTTTGAGTTTAGGATTCTGCCTCTTATACTAGGAATGTATATGCAGCTCTCATCCTCCCCCCCTGTCGGCAACTTGTTTTTTCTTGTGATCGCTCCACCCCTCTCTAAGAGCTTCAAATTAAGGAAAATAGACCCGACTCAACCTTTTACATGAGAAATTGAAATGCTGCTGGTGTCTCCCGTCCCCCCCTCGTCGACAACTTGCTTGCCATAATGTACTTTTGTGATATCACCGCCCTACCCAAAGAGACAGGCTGGATCCGCCCCTGTATCAACCTGATAATTAAAAGCTTCAATTTCAATAGGTAGTATAATATTTGCTCTTATGTCTGCCAAAACTGAAGTTGCTATCAACGATTTCCCGCGTTTCTCGTTTAGAGATCCTTCCTAAAATATTTCTTTTCACACAGACATATTTTTTCGTAGTTCTTATCTTATTTTAAATATATTCGAAAAATATTCCTATCTTTGTCGTGTTTAAGAGAGTAAAAAAATGTATTCTCCCGCAAAATCGAGAAAAGAAAGTCTCGCACATTTTATATTACCCCCGTCAATATCATTCTCAGTCCCGCCACAGGAGAAACCTTCTACGTGATTAACGGTTGAAGAAAAGACTCCACTTAATTAATAAATCATGCCCTAAAAATTTTTCTTATTAATATGGCAAGGAAAATTCATTTCGATTCAACCGAGTAGCACTTTAGTTAATGGCAACCTTCAAAATTGTTAAATAAACGGGTACCTAATATTATAATATTATAAGAAGAAGACGTTCGCATTTAATGAATCTATTAATTATAATTTCAAATTTATTTTATATTAACTGCAAATTTTATATTGTTTTTTAATATCGATATGAATTTGATTTTGTAGAATTCCTCGTAATATAAGTGTTTTATGTTAAAATGTTTTCCAATAATTAGGTTTAATGGCAGGTGCTGATGATTATGATAATATTTTTTAACAAAAAAAAGTTTTTATTGTGCGTAGAGAATCTCTGACTTAAATGAATCGGGATTTTAAGAATTTAGTTCGCCTAAAGCAAGGTCATTATATTTTTTTCTTTTTAATACTTTATCCATGCCAATTAGTTAGATTTAAGGTTAACCATCAACATAAAGTATAAATTTTGGAGATCTATTGGTGACAAATCTTCAGGACGTAAAAGTATATTTTTTAAAATGTCCCTTTAACAAAATAAAATATTTAAACTGAACACCGATCAGATATTTTTTGAAGTATAATTTACGACTTTTTCCTTGAAATTAGAAAAGTATTTTTCAATTGTCTATTTTTTGAACCCATAATGTTTTAAAGTTCTTCTTCTTCTTCTTCTTCTTCTTCGTTCTTTGGTTAAGGAATAAAATGTCTGTTTTTTTTTCGTCCCCTTCACCTATTCGAACCTTAAATTGTCGCTCCATCTTTTTCGAGGTCGCCCTACACTTCTGTGACTTAAGGATGATTTGTCACGTGCTACCTTAATTATTCTCGAGCCGTCCATGCGATTGATGTGATTGTTCCATTCCATCTTTCTCTTCAATATCCATTCGTTTATCTGCTTCATACAGTTCTCTGATGTTCTCGCTTCACTCTCTCTTCATTCCATTTTTCCAGCTATCTTCCGTAGTACCTTCAGTTCCTTTTTTTCATCATCTGCTGAGTTTTTGTTGTGTCAGGTCATGTTTCTACAGTGTATATCATGATTGGCCTGGTCGTGGTCTGATATATTAATTTTGCCAAATGGTTTTATTTAGGCATGCTGCTATTCTAGCTGCTTTGTTGATTTATTCTCGAACCTCTGCTTCGATATCTTCATAGCCGGATATTTCTATTTCCAGATTCTTAAATTTCTTCTTCTGTTGAATGATTTTTCCGTCGACCACAGCTTTCATCTTATCGGTAACTTTAAGGTGATCATGCATTTTGTCTTAAAAGTAGATATACTCAAAACGGTGTATATCTTTACGTCAAAATTTGACAAATACATCAAACTGGTGACTTTTTTGATTATTTAACAAGAAATTTGTCGAATGGTTTATAAGCAAGTTTCACAAAGTAAATATCCTTAAGAAAGAAAAATGTTATACATACAAATTTTAAAATCGAAGTTCCACCTTCTGTATAGACATATCGATAATCTTATATCCCGTTTGTATAGGGTTATTTAATAAGGAGTTTAAGTATTTATAATGGGTTCGGTATTTTAAATAAAATTTTAAATATGAGAGATTTTAAAAACGGATTAAAGTAATCAACAACAACTAAATTGAACATCAAGTAAAACCGATATGACTAAAAATAATGATTTTTTTCATTGTCTGACCAGATTCTAGCCTGCTTTTTACTAGCACTTAACCGCGGTTTTACCTGCGTATATATATAAGAAAAAGAAACAACCGGTAATTAATATATTTACTGAACAAGTTATAAAATATTTAATTAATATATCCCTACATTTTGTAAGGTTCGAAAACCACTAATTCGATTTTCATGCGTTTCTTTTTCATGCGTTTCTTTTTCATTTATTACTTTAGTGTTTTTTCTACGTAAGATTTTATCGGTTTGTAATTTGATATTTTACTGCTGATGATTAAAAAGTTGTACTTTGGAAACACTTACAGTACTTTGTCACAACTGAATTAGAGCTTTTTAACAAACTAGTGGAGTAGAATGAGTTTCATTTCGTCTTTTATAATATTACTACTCTGAGAGATGTACTACTGCCAAAAATAATTTACTTTACGTATTAGTACATTCTTTAATAAGCATTGCCTTTTTAATATGTTTTTAGCTAATAATTTTGAAATTGTCGAAACTATTGTACTAAAAATTTTAGATACAGTAATATTGGAATTAGTAGGGTGAAGCTTGAAGGTACAAGTGTGCGTGCTTGTTTGTATGTATGTGTGTGTATGTTTACTTTTATAACTGAACCTATGATATTGTAATGTTTTACCTATGAAACCTATGACAATAAAAGCTTTATTTATTCATTTTATAAAGTAAATTGTTTATATTCTAAATTATTGGTAACTATTTTGATAAAAGGAAAACATTACACGCAATTTGTTTATAAAGTTCTTTTTTATTATAATACTTCAATTAGGTATAACCATATTAGGGAAGTCTACTTGAAAATTAAAAATAAATTGACTATTCTATTAGAATCGGAACTAAAAAAAATAATACAATGGGTAAGTAGATAATATAAATACAGAAATAAAAAATAAATGTGTGCCCCGAAAGGTAAGATTTAACACAGTGCACGACTCATGGCTCCGAGTCTTTTATTGACTCCATTTCAAGATTCCACATGCAACATCCTCACACATAAATGTATAAGCATATAAACATGTAAAATAATGAAAGGGGCACGGTTGGAGGCATCCAGATCTGACACAAAAATCTGTGGCCCCCATATTGCATCAGGTTCACTGAAACAGAACAACAAATACATAAAAAATAATACTGCCATAAAAAAATAGAAATCGTAAATGAACTATTTACAATTACAATTAATTATTTATTCACATATATTTATATATATATATATATATATATATATATATATATATATATATATATATATATAACTTATGACATTTTTATGTATGAAAATGCCAAAATAGATTTAATTTAAAAAAAAATGAAAATTATTAAAAATGGCTGTACACCCACGTATTATCAATATATGAAAAGAGAACTAAGGATCAAGACGACTTCTCTTATTCTGAAGAATCGCTATCACTCTCATCAACATTAATAATAAATGGTTGTAAAAGAACTCGAATTTTCTTATCAATTTCCCACTGTTTTTTAATAATATTATTCATATGTTTGATACAGTTAGCCCAATTCTGTTTTGTCACCGTTCCTAACGTCTTTTTCCAAGCCAATATTGGATCTTTAACTTGTAGAATCAGTTTTTCATAATTTCTCTTTACCTAACTCCATACCATTTCAACTGGGTTAAATTGGTAATAGTATGGAGGCAAGCGTAAAACTTTATATCCAGAACTGATCTACTGCAAAATATCTTTTGTAGCATATTCTCCAAAGTTGATATTTTTTTATTTCAGCCATCCTTTCCTAACATCCTTGCTCTAATCTTTTGTTGGCCATTTTTGAAGTTGTCTACTGTGATAGGAGGGATTATCTAAAACAATTAAAGAAGGTGTTTCCAACTTTGGCTAAAAACCTTTTAACCAAGCTTCAAAGTTTTCCATGGTACTGCTTTACTTTTTAAAAGTTTTAAGTCTCGCACAATATCGTTTCATTCTGATTGGGTTATTGTGTGCGGTTGGCGCTACAACGTGCTGGATGTGAAATTAGGATCTCTTGATGTTGATGGCATATCTTCTTCTTAGGAAATCGTTGTATCTTTATTATCTGATTAGTAAGTGAATGTTTCTGTTGGTTGTGGAATGGAAAGTTCATCACTACGAGGCTCATGGCGGATGGTATATTTGGATAGATGATAACCGAATTTTTCTTCTTGAATATACTTGTTCCTTTCCCAACACGAGGTGTGTTACAGAAATAGCAATCATTAACATGATTTGAAGGCTCTCTTCAGATCATTGGAACAGCAAACAGCATGAATCATGCGGTATCTTTCTTTTTACAGGGTACGGTAACAGATGCGTACGGCAGCTCAATATGTCGGAGGCTAGGTTCGTATCTCTTTTAGAGATAGTTGTGCTCTGCCCAATAGGCGCCACCTGTTTTACATTATCTGTGTTACTTACCTAGTGATTAAACAGGAAAACACATAGGTATGAGGAATGATTTTAATTTATTGACTGCTCGTGTATAGCTCTACAATGAAACGACTTAATTAAAACAAAATAACAATTCCGTTTAATTCCGAAAAAAAATATTATGTACATAAATTAGAACGGTACCTACAATTTTTTTTATACTCTTTCTTAATAACTATTGTTGTTATCTCGTTTTTTAAAGGTTATATAAAATTTGGCCGCAAACGTTCTAGAACCTTTAATTGCCAACAACGTAAGTTTTATAAAAACAGTTATCAAAAAGTTCTTACATGTTATTATATCAAATGACAATATATTTATTTTGTTTTGTTGGCATGAAGAAAATTGATGTCGAGCTCCAATTCTTTAACTTAAAGTTTTCTTCTACTTGGTCTATGCTATGGTACCTCTCACTTCTATTATTTGATCCAGCGCTGTTGCTAGGATTCCTGTTGTTGTTGTGGATGAATGGAGGCTTCACAAGGCCACTTCCAACTCACCAACCAAACGCAGGGTAAGAGTTAAAATAGTTTTGGTCACACGGACAGAAAAACTAGGGCCGGAACCATCAGAAAGCCTTGACAACAATATCAAAATGGAAATCACATTAAAAGGAGTGAGATGAAGCCAAAGATGAAAAAGACTGGCTTCAGATAGCCCTGAAATAAAATGTTATTTTTACCACATGTTCGTAAAGATAAGGGGCAAAATCTTACCTCATTGATTAGTGGACTTTAAAAAAAACACTTGACCCTCTGCCCTTTCAAAGCTGATGGCAGGATTGGTCTACTACCTTCGACGGTTCAACAGTAAAAGGAAAAATCTCTCTTGCAATTAGAGGTGGGTCGGACTTGAAAAACCCGTTCTTTTTACCCGGATCAGTTTACAGTCCGAAAGATCCAGATCACTAAAATTTAAAATATCGGACTCGGACAGTACGAAAGTTCGCCCTCCGACTGGTCATACGTTACATCGGACTTATAATGAGCCGAGATCCGTTGAACCGTTTTAATCGGACGGTGTTCGTTGTGTCTTTTACGGGTCTTTGTATGTTTCGAACATTCGGTTCGGTATAGTACGATGGGTCAATGATGTTTCGGGTCCGCTGGCGAACCTCATTTCATTCGATTAATAATTGCAGGAACAGTAAATACGTTAAAGGCAATGGCCGTGCAGTACAAGGATTGCTCTAGTTTAGATTATGTTTCTTTAGGACATTTGTACACTTTATACTTACGAATCTAGTATTTCGGTAGTTAAAATATGAATTAGGAACGTGATTAAAATTGTTTAGCCCTATATACCGATTCTCGCTTGTTTTAAATTTAATTGGATATGACAGGGATATTTAATTGCAATTTTTGGGAAAGTGGATGTAATTTAAAATGTAATAATAATAATAAATGTTTTGTTTCACAATCGAATTATATTATTACGATTGGTAAAGTAGGTACATATATTATTTTGCTGAAAATAATAATTTAGTAGCATGATGTAGGCACATAGAGAAGCCTGTTTTTCCGTATATTTTTTGTTATGGCTCGTAAAACAGTGACAGAAATTGTAAAATCATAAAAATGACGATCAATTATAATTTTGGGTTTTTAATCCTGGAACAAAAAGGTTGGTTTTTAATTAAAAATTATTAACAAAAAACAAAGAAAATGTAGTAAAACCAATTTTTTTAAACATAAATTAAGGTTCTCGGAAAAGTGACAATAATAAAAACATAATTTTAATTTTTGTTATTAAACAAAAAATTAAAGTTATGACTGCTTTACAATTTTGCAATACTTGTCAACGATTGTTCTGATCGGTCCATATTAGTATCGGGCAAACTGATTTCTAAATTTTGTTGATTTTCTGGTGCTGCATTATGGTACGTTATTTCTTGTGGCTCAAGTAGAGTGACTAATGGATGCCTACTTTTAAGATGTCTAGCTAAATTTTCAGTAGTTACCTATATTGCTTAAAACATAATTCACACTTGACCCAATTTTTTCCAATGGCCGTAAAATTATGCCAAACACCATTTTTTTCGATAATTCATATGAGATGGTGAACGAGCAAATATTAATATATGCAGTTAAATGAGAGAGCCGCAATATTACTATTTGTTGAAAATACAGCTTAAATGTCCTATTCGCCTTTTTATTTTGTCTCCTAAATTGTAATAGAAGTTAAATTTAAGCTTAAAAATTTTATTTTTTGAAAAAAAAATAATGAGGCTTGTAATTGGATTTTATAAAAAAAAAGGATCGAAATGTAATTATCTGTGGTGTACTATTTCCTAAAATTATATATTAAAAATATGAAATGGGAAAGTCGTTCGAACTTTGGAATTCTTGACGGGAAACAGACAATTGAACCGGTTCTTTGACCCGGATCTTTAAAATTAGTGATCCGGACGGTCCGAATCACCAAAAAGTCCGTTTTGCCCACCTCTACTTGCAATCAGACGTGACAAATCTTAGGGATATTTGTATTTACTTTTGCCAACCTTATTCTCAACCTGGAGCACTCGAACCTAGTTCCGAACTTACACTGACCACCAAGTAATACATCAAATATTGACAAGCCATGGAAAATTATCAAAAATAAAATTATGATCAAACAGTCCAAAGTTACTAATCATGATTAAAACAAAGTTCAAAAAAAATTGCCACAAATTCCATACTGCATATTCAACCTTAAATGATCGGTCTCGACATGCCGTGCTCGTGTCATGAATGGGTATACATCCACAACAAATGCTAACTGAACTATATTACCGACTATAACCTTATACTTTTAATACTGAAATGGAATGTAAATAAATGAGAGTTTATTAAAAATAAAATATTTTATGACTTTTAAATTCAAACCAAATAATGTGATATATAAACTACAGCAATTTACATACTGTGTTAAGAGGAAAGAGTGATAAGTTACAAGATCAAAAGAGTTGTGAACCAAAAAAACAAATTCCATGTTTACTATTTTAAATTACAGGATAAATAATTAAATTTAATCGGGTAAAAATATACAAATTATGTCATATTACTAAAAACATGTAGCATTGATGCAAACTGGTAAATTTAAATGCTACAATCATTTTTTAGTATATAATCAGTTTCTCAGACTTGAAACGCCTGCATGACAGCACATATGTGATACCCACTGTTTGCCTTGAGCCTCAATATTGCAACCGAAATAAAGCTGATATGCCTTTTAATCAATGGGGTAATGGACCGCTTCTGAACGCAAAAGTTACCTCACCTCAAACATAACAGAAGTGATCTGGATTGTTTACACACTTTCGAGACATCAACTATTCGATTCGACTCACTAACTTCGATTGATTAACCCCACCGCTTTGTAGCTGCTTATATACCCTAATACAACTACATTTTTAGAGAATATTCAAGAATTTTTTATTCAATTCCAGAATATTCGCAATAGTGGCGTTTGTCATTTGTTACAGGGGCTCTTCAGAACAAAGCAGACATAAAAGTCCATTTACGTGGGTTTTCTCCCTTATTTTAAGCCCTGAGGGGCTCAAACTTCGTGTATGGGGGTCATCCCTAGAGAACCTCCAAGCGGTGTTGCCAAAACAAGTTTAGTTTCGGTTTTAGCACACCAAAAATGATAAGATTTAGTCGATTTTATTTTAGATATATTTTGGCTGTTGTCCGGTGTAATTTATTAAAGAAACAATTGGTATTTCTGACTGAAATTAATCACAAATTATTTTCATTCAAATACTTTTTATTTAAAAAACGATTTGCTAATTCAAATCAAAATATAATTTATTATATGATTTTCAATTTTAATTATTTTTCTGATAATAACGTCATAACATCTAGTATATAGTTCAGAACAAGTTTTGCATTACAATATTTGGTGTTCGATATATGATTACAGACGTCATAAATAAATAAAACGAAATAAAATCTATCAATATTTATTTTTTATGATCATATGTATCATTATTCACTAGATCTTGAGAACCAGACCAAAAATGTCTACCATATTTTTTTACGTTACACATTAGTCTCAAAGTCAAAAAGTAACAAATTTCAAAAAGTGATAAAAACGAAAAACCTGTAAATAAACCCAAAATACCACCACAATTAGAAAGGAAATCAGTCAAACCATATAATTCGTTCCTTTCTGCTGCAATGAATTGTTGTTCCTTAAAAAATATATTAACTCTTGTAATTCGAGCTTCAGGCATGTCACTAATATTCTGTTTGTAAGCATTTGCAAGTTCTTCCCAAGAAAAGTCAGCTTGAGAAGTTTCCGCAGTATAGGCTAGGGTAGTGCATCCTGGTAGACAATCACACCCAAAGTGATTTTTCATGTGAGATTCTTCTTGACTTATTTCCCACTGTATTTCTTTTTCAACTAACTCATCTACAAAAAGTAACTCTTCGTAAATTATTTATATAAAAAAATTAAGATAATTTTTCCCCACGATTAAAAGTAGATCTGTTGTACAAACCAGGGTTGTACCAAAAATCAAATTATATGAAAAAATTTTTTGGTCTATTTTTAAGTGATATCGAAATGAAATTTGGCAGGTAATGTAAAATTTTGACCGTCACTTTTTCCCGTTAGTAAGGTGATATCTAAATCTAAGTTTCATCTATCGATCGTCATACATAATGTCAATAATTTTGAAATACAGACCTGCGATTTTATGTTATAACATTTCTTTAAATTTTAGATACAGCATCGTTTTATATTTGATATAAAATCAAAGTCATATAAATTACACTGTTTTAAAATTTTAAATGCAAAACATGTATGCTTTCTTCCATGATCAAAACTAGTATTTTTTACAAAAAAGAAACGAATGGACAAGCTGAGAAAATATGTTTAAATATATAAAATTAGTTAGAAACTTATGGAAATATAAATAATTTAAGGCTCCATCCAAAAATTCCCTATAACTAAAATATCACTTTTTGCGATACGCCAAGTAGTTAAAAAAACTTACAACTTACAGGCACAAACTACAATTCTTACAGTTGAACTACAGCATTCAAACTTATAATCCAAATCATATGCATCAAATCTGGTTAACAAATAGTGAATATTTTAGACCCCAGCCCATATTTTAATTCCATAGAAAACATATAGCAACGGATTTTATATTATTTAGAACAAAAAAAACAACAAACAATCCAAGAAAACTTTGGAATAAAATTGAGGAAACTTGACATAACATTCTATAGGGCCATTATAAAACTTTGATAGAGTCAGGGACGGATCCAGCCTCTCTCTTTGGGAGGTTGGGGCGGTATCAGAACAGCAAAGAAAAGATCGAAAGAATCCTACTCCATTCATAAGAATGGGATGGAGGTTCTTTCGATTTTATATACACAAGACTAATATTGCAGAGAAAAAAATAAATTTTATCCGATTTTCTACAAAATTAGTATGGGGCAATTTTCTAGATCACACAAAATAAATCTGAAATTATTTTTAAAAAATTCAATATGACGGATCCAATATGGTGGACAAAAAAATTAAAATTGTTCAATTTTCTCCAAAACTAGTACGGGGTAGTTTTCGGAGTCCCACATAAAAATCTGAAATTATTTTAAAAAAATTCAATAGAGCGAACAAAAACGATTAATATTATTCGATTTACTCCAAAATTGGTATAGGGAGTTTTTGGGGACACACATAACGAATCTGAAATTATTTTTAAAAAATTCAGTAGGGCTGACAAAAATGATTAATTTTGTTCGATTTACTCCAAAATTGATAAAAGGAGTTTTTGGGGACGCACATAACGAATCTGAAATTATTTTTAAAAAATTTGATACCGCAGATCCAATATGGCAGACAAAAAAAGATAATTTTTTCCGATTTTCTCCAAAATTGGTATTGGGGAGTTTTCGGGGTGGCACATAACGAATCTAAAATTATTTTTAAAATATCCGATATGGCTGACAGAAATTCATTTTGCCCGATTTTTTTTCAAAATTGATATGGTATTTTTGAGAGTGTTAATTACGAATTAAAAATTATTTGTGGCAAATTCAATATGGCGGATTCAATATAACGTCCTAAAAATTTTACATCTTTTGATTTTCTCCAAAATAAGGGGTTCTTGAGAGTGTAAATTACGAATTTAAAATTATTTTTAATTCTTCAATGTAATGAATCCAACATGGCGGACTAAAAATTTAACATTTTTCAATTTTGTTCAAAACGGGTACCGAGTCGTTTCTGAGGGTGTAAATAGTGAATTTAGAATAGCATTATTTTAAAAAATTTAATACATGTGTTAGGGGCAATATGATTGTAATTTCCTGATTTTATCCAAAATAGGGAGTTTTCGAGGGTGTAGTTTTAGATTAGATTAGGAGGTTAAAATTATTTTTTGAAATATAATATGGCGTATCCAATATGGTGGGTTATGGGGCTATATACAAAGTTAACGTAAGATTTAAGATAGCGGATTTACTATGACAGACTAAATATTTTATTAATACAATTTCATTCAAAACTGGTATTTGGAGAATTCTGAGAATCAAGGAATTTTAGTTGTCCATTTTACTGTGGTTTACAACTTTGGATAGAATGGGAACTTGTTTGCGATCAAGGCATCATTGCGAGGTACACTAATATCGCTTAGTACTTAATACAAATAATTTATGGATATCATAACGAATTCAAAACCAAAAATCAGAAAATAAAATGTGGATAAAAAAATTGAGCCGACTTCTAAAATGCAATGAAGCGAAAAAAACCATACAAATTTTTATATGTATTTGAAATTTTTGAAGTCGGGGCCAGATTATTTAGTATTAGGTATTAGTTTAACGCCGATAGAAAATTTCAATTTCATATGAAAAATTATATTATTTTTCTCTTATTTTATTGCATTTTTAGAAGTCGGTTCAATTTTTTTTATAAAAATTTGATTGCTGAACTCGAAGCTTTTTAAAGGAGGGGGGTCAATCAAAATATCCTTTAAAATTTTAGTTTAATTCAATTACTTTCTTTTCCACCGAAATAAATATTAATTTTAATCTTTCTACAATATATTTAATTTTAAAATTGATCTTATCAAAGAGGGTAAGAAAACAACAGATATTTTGTTACCATTTTTTTTTATAAATTTTTTTCAAATTTACCTAAATTATCTCGTGCTATTTATATGACCATAACTGTGAATAAAGTAGCTATTTTGTGCCTGATTTAAAAAAAAATCCAAGTGCGTGTCGGATACGCATTACATTAGGGATCAGTAACACTTGTTATTTCTAATAGCTTATTTTAATAATTCGAAAATTATTATACTTGATATTCAATATTTTTCGAGATATATAAAAGCAGTAAAATACTTTCCAAATTTTGATTGTTTTAAATAACATCATTTACCAGTAAAATTCATAAATTTTAATATAAATTTAATATGAAACTTGATATTAATATAATAATCACCTCTTAGCGTATTGTCAGGCACAAAAAAGTCGCCAACACTTAAAGGAAAATATTTTATTTTTTATTTATTTTTATTTACAATAAACTTACATTCTATCAAGGAATAGACGAAAATATCAAAATATTTATATTTGCTGGGACCTAAGTAACAGAGTTATTTGAAATCAACTCAGTGTGCAAAATCTGAAATTAGAAAAATATACAGGGTGTCACAACCTGAAAAGGTATGATGTTATAAAATAAAATTGAGATTTGCTCTAAAAAGAAAGTATACTTGACGAAATAATAAATATATGAGCAAATTAACTTACGTCGAGCGTCTATCATGCATTTAACGTTCCCTGAACCACATAGAGGTGTGTCTTCTTCTCCTAAAATTAAAAATATATATAATTACATTTAACTATTCTTTATACCTCTACGCCTTAGCTTAAACGCATTTAATACACTTGAATGAGTAATTTCCATGGTGTGGTCCAACACTAAAATATGACGTTTTCTAGTGGTATAACGACCATCTATAAAATAGTGTAATTATTACAAAAGTAATGTCATCAACGTTATGACAACCTAGATATCTATATCGGATAATCGCATGTATATGAAAGATTTTTTAGCTTTTTGAAGAATTTTCGTTAGATGAGCGGTTTCGTCAGAAAAAAAATATTTTCAATTACATTCATCAATTAACTGTAATAATAATAAAAAACCGCTAACAATAATTTTTTAAGTCATTTTGTTGCTATGGCATTTAATAATTTGACTATTAACAAATTGCCATCACTATCTAATAAATCAGCTAAAATAAGATCAACATTCTAAATTTGTAAGTCTATTTTACTATTAAACTTGGACAACTACACGCACTCAGGGAAGTTTGACATGCTCCTGGTGTATTAGTACAGTCACTGAAGGTAAAAAATAGGCTATTACCTTAGAATTCTTTGAACCTCTATCGATTTTCATGAAAATTTAGGACCAAGCTTATTTTACCCTTAACTTTGAAAGTGACATGTGCCCGACTTGCGGAGGTGAAATTCACCCCTTTTGCAAGAAATTGAAAAAAATGCAAATTTGAGCATTCTATCGGTGGAAATCTTAACTAAAGAGGTAAACTCTAATTTTGGTTCGAATTACTTTTTATCATAAGGTTGAAGGTTGAACATTTGATAGGAACAAAGATTTATCGAAATAGGCCAAATATATAATGTAAATAAAATGAAGAGTACTTAATTTTTAGTCAATAGTTAAAGGTATGCGAAAAATATTGTCCAAAGTTCTTATCATACAGGTTGAAGGTTGAACATTTGATAGGAACAAAGATTTATCGAAATACGTCAAATATATAATGTAAATAAAATGAAGAGTACTTAATTTTTAGTCGATAGTTAAAGGTATGCGAAAAATATTGTCCAAAGTTCTTATCATACAGGGCGTAAAAATGGGGTCATGAGTGTTACAGCTAGTCCGTCCCTGCAGCTGTGAGTATTTCACAACAATGTCTTGAATAGTAATTTGAAGGATCAAACCTGGTATAAATCATTTTAAAAAAATTGAAATATAACTGGTCATTCCATAATTATGTGTAAAAAATTGATTCGATTGCCGCTCTTTGGGAGCCTAAATCTCCGAAGAGGAGGCCTATACGAAAAAAGTTTATATGAACTTGTAGTATTCCTTTCACGTTTTTTTTTTAAATCCGGGAGATTTCCCACATTTTTCCGAACACCCTTTATGCAGAATGCACACAATTTATTTGCTATTTATTTATAGTTGCCTCATTTAATACTAGTCTTATCCTAGAAAATAAGCTATTGAACGATTACCTGTGATTTTTTTCTTGCATAGTTACTATCATTTTAAGAACAGGTGAGTAGATTTTTAGAGGCTAATATCGTTTTTTGCACACTTTGATCCGCTATTTTGAATCCACCATATTAAAAATTAAAAATTTATATTTTTTGACCAATTATTCAGCAACTCTGAAAACTCCAAGCAAAATTTTTTAGAAACTAATATAGTTTTTTTTTTTAATTTTGATGCGATATTTTGAATTCGCCGTTTTGGAAATAAAAATTTTAATTTTCTGACTTCATATTCAGCGATCCTAAAAACCCTCAATTGCAAATTTTTGAGTGAAATGTATAGAGTAACAAAACGTATGCCTCAAAGGACTAATGTGAATATTCATGTGAATCGTAGGTGACCGCTCAAGTACAAAAGTGATATTAAATGATTCAACTAAAAAAATACCTAAAAAAATTGTATATCCTGTATATAAGTTCAAAAGTATCCAAAAATCCATTTTTTGAGTATATAACCTCAAATATCTTAAAATCTTATAGTCCTAAGTAATTCTTAGAAAAAAAAATTTTTAGGATTCTTGAACAAACATATGCTTGCGGGTCTAGAACTTAATAGTGAATCTGGGGATTATTATTTAATCATTATCGACAAGGTTCCACGGGTTGAGAGAGTATATCTATAAGAATTTCGCATACACTGCCGGAATCAGCTCTTATTGCATTGATTGTGCTATAAACCATTCGTGTTCTTTTGGAAATTTCCCAGCCTCGTTTAGGAAAACAATTGTTATTCCAATTCATAAGGATGAAGCCACTGTTTGTCCCTCAGACATTGAATCGACTTCATTAATATCTACAATTACAAGTCACTGAAAAATTGATGAAAAATGGGATTGTCATTTTTTTGCATAGTAATCTTATGTTAAGTTTTCATAAGTTTGTTTTCCAGACTAAGAAAGTACTGTGCTAACTTTTTTAGATAGTCGGTACCATCATATTAATGTAGAAGAGGTGGCCACGCAGTATTTTATAAGTTGTAGAAAGTATTTGTACAGATGGATCATGGGATAGTATAGCGCCTGTCCCGTATGTCTCAAAAAACGCGAAATTTAATAAAAAGAACAAATAAAAATAATTGAATAACCACTAGAGTGTACACAGTTCCGATAGGGACATAATACATTGTTTAATAACTTCATATGATCTCTTTACTTATACAAGCGAAACAACGTATTATATATCTTGTCTTGATCATGAATATGTACCCTTAGACTGCTGACAGATTATAGTATATCACAAAATGGTCTAGTTGATTATACGACCCAAACTTTTGGCATAGTAAATAATTATTTTGTGCATATATCTTTTAGAAAATATAGTAAAAATAATTTTGAAAGCTTTTTGTGACATTTTGGGAATGCCTGTATTGTGGATGAATATAGTGCTAATGATCTGAATGTTGCATTTGATAACTGCAATAGCAGTATTAATTAATTGCTAGATTTATGTTTTCCGCTGACAAAAGTTAAAGAAAAAAGTTTAAAAGTGAACCTTGGCTCACACTAGATATTAAAACACTATCGAATACACTAAAGAGGCTATTTAGGAAATGGGTTTAAACTGGAGATCAAAACGACCAATTTTAATTTACAAAAAAATCATTTGTGCTGCAAAAGCATGATTTTATAACAACATATATTTGAATTCTGAAAATAAATATAAAACCATTTAGAACGATATAAACTTTAGTTCAGGTTAGAAAGAATATTAAGAAAAAATTACAAAAATTATCAAAAATTCACTGTAATCATAGTATCATTACTTGTGATAGCAATAATGCTAATTATGAACATCCATGCTTTGCAGACTTGTCGATTCCGCTTCAAAGTTAAATTATCGCTGTTCTGGATAATTCCTGCGGACTACTGAATTCAAATATATCAATTATATTGTTAAGTACTGCTTTTGAAAAAGAAGCATTAAAAATTATTCTTAATCTGAAAAACACAAACTCTAGCGGAACTAAAAACATTACTTCTAAAATAATAAAAAGGAGCAAGGGTTATTTTCTTTAAACCGAACTAACCTTTTAGGTTAATTGGTCCATAAAAAAAAGTATATTCCCAAACGCTCGGAAGACTGCCAGGATTGTATCAGTTCATACAAAAGAGGATACTAAAGAAATTTACAACTACAGGCATGTGTCTATTTTGTCAACAATAGCAAAACTTTTATAGAGAAATGAGTCTCTTTTGAATAAATTTAATATTATCAGCATATAGCATCACGGTTTTAAAAAAAAAATCTACAGAGACGACAGTTTTAAAATTTTCGGAATTTTTGTATAAATACTTGTATATTTTGAAAATCTATCTAGGTGTGTTTATAGATTTGACTAAAGCTTTTGATTTGGTATCGTTCCGTAGATAGAGGTTTTGACTTTTTACATTATAGAATAGAGATTATATGGAACACTTTTCCAATGTGGTTTCAATCTAGTAAATTATAAATAATCTATTTACTTCGTTAGCACGTGTTTCGTTTGCCGTTTTTAAGTAAATTTGCAGTAAGAAAACTGTAATATTACACTACTATGTACACTTTTGCAGCTGGACCTAGTATTGAATAATATTTGAGAGTGCTCAGTGCACCTAACTCGATTATTTTCCTGGCAAAAAGAATTAAAAGATATATTTTTGGAACATCTTACCCACTCATATTAGGAACAATGAGAATATTGACTATATAATTAATGTTTTTAATCAATGCTTGTTTCTATTTTTATATTAAAAGAACAAGAAATAATTTGTGTGTTTCCTCCCGCAATGTTCTTATTTTTATAAACAGTCCTAATTATAAGGAAATTATGTTTCATAACCACTTGCCCAGCTGTCTGTGAGCCGTAACCAACCTTAACTTGTTCAGAAAAGAGATGTCTGCTTTTCTTAAACTTACATACCATTATAGTGTACATAACTTCTTACTAGAACATTTTCTTGAGTGACTAAATATTTATGTACCTACAAATGAACATTTTGACTTCATCTATACTAATTTAATACACTTTGTATTTGATCTTTTATATGTACTTAACGAGTCTGTATTTTTTTTAATTTGTATTTGAGCTATTTAACTATGACAAATTTAAACTGACTTCTCGCATAGTCGCATAATGTGGCAATTTCTTCCCGCTTTCTTTCCTTTAGCCTCTCATACTTTTAACATGAAAGAATTGGTTCTGTAAAGACTACCTCTAGCAAACAAACCAATAAATAAACTTCAGCCCTTTATTAAATTTTATTATCATTTGACGGTGTTATAGTACTATAATATCTACTCGTAGAGAAAGTAAGTACTTACGAGGCATCTGAAAGGCGACACATCCACATTTATTTCTGGTGTAATTGGTTAAACATTCCACTTCACAGTTCTGTTGGGTGTAGCTCTGATAAAATGCCAAAGGTCGTTCATGTGGAAAGTAACATTTTCTTCTTCGAGGATTATATTTTTTTAAACCCTCTGACGTAGATATTACTTCGGGCTTGATGGCCAAAATAACTTCTTGCATTAAAGGGGCTCGAAAATAATGCATTCCAACTCTTGGTATTTCCCCTGGGTTATGTAGTATAATCTTTAAAAAATAAATAAATTTCTAAAGTGCGAGAGTCTCAATATGGTTACTTAAATAAAAAGTTATTAAAGAATAAAATAAAAGAGCAGTAGAGAAAGCGGAAAAATATCCAAGTTCAAGCTCGTTCGGGGACCCGGAAAACTCTAAAATATGTAACAATAATAGGAATAGATAGGGTTAACATATATTATTACATTTCTTCACTAACTTTAACTGACGATGAACTAAAAAGTATTAGAAAGAAATGATGTAATGGAACAAATATTAATTATTTTACACCATCCAAAGTGAACTATGTTCTGTTAAAATGACTAATTAAATAATCACTCTGTGAATAGATTTCCCGTGGGAATAGGGTAGTTATATTTTTTGTCACTATCCACGAAAGTCTAAAGAAAAAATAAATCAGTTATCGAACTTAACTTTTATTATCTTTGTCGTTTAAATGTTTTCTTAAAAATATATAAACTCAGTAAATTTATGAAGACATAAAACTAAAAGACCCTTTCTAAGATTTGGCTTTAAATCTGTCGAAATAATCCTACTCTGATTATGTAAATAAAACCAGACGTGTTAAGGGTAGTTTTTAACATATGATATATGAAATACCGTTAAAATGTATTAAAATATTGGACGATTTTTCCATTATTAGGAAACAAAAGAATAATCAAATAAACTCATTATACTGTAATATAACGTTTGACCTGTGAAAGGAGGGATATAGCGACTGTTTTTCCTAATTGCAAGAAAGAATAATTTAATTACCAGCAATGTGAATAAAAGGGCACTCAGTTTTTTTACCAGACGTTATATTATCTTATTCCTTTAGTTATAGAAAGAAATGGAATAGTTTTATTAACTATGTTTATATAAAAATTAAGATTAAGACGCTCAAAGGCCAATTCGGGAGTCGAGCATCCGGTATAGAATAACTAGCGCCCTCAGCGCGTAGCGATCGAAACCTTCGAGCTTTAAGGGAATGAAATTGTTGGTTACAGGACGTACTACCGAAAAAGTCACTAAAAAGAGGTAGAGGGGGTGGAAGATTTGAGAACGCTCTTTTAAAAAATACTAAACGGCAGTCATAGTTTGAACGTCGTTAGATCGGTACCGTGAGTACCAGTGCCGTAGAATAATTACGTCACGGGTATAATCGTCGGGAAAGAAGGTTATCTTTGTTTTGTGTTGTTTTCAGTTAATTTGGGAAATTAAGGGAATAAACTGTATTATTTTAGTCGGGCATTTCGCGATTGTCATACGGTTTGATTAAGTAATATAAATAGCTGTTTTTTGCGTTTTATTTCTTTTTCTGTTCAATAATTTTAGTAAGCTAAGTGTTTTTTTCTTCTAAATTGGGTTTTATATTTTTGGTTATTAAATCGTCCAAGAAGAGCAATTATGTTAGTTTTCGTAATTGTTATTACTTTTAAGTTTCTCATTGTAAATAGTTTGTTTTTCTATTTATTTTTGTTAAATAGATTTAAGTGTCTTGAGAAACTTGTTTTATTCAATCTAATTAAAACCTGCACGCGAATTAACTTGCGGGCGCGCTGTTGCGAGACCCACAGAACAAGAGATGTCTTCTGACCAACTAATTAGCAGCATTTCCCGAGTCCTGAAGTTCTGAGTTGTGGTTGGTAAGTTTAAATAACCGTAGTTGTTTGGTACTAAAGCTTCAATAGAGAAGATGTACGACCAGACTTCCAGAGTGGCTTTATTACTGTGATGAACTTTTATTTTTATAATTGAGATAATAAATAATATCGAACGAGGCAAACCTAATCCAGATCCCAAAGTTATGAAAAAACTAACCTTTTTCAAATAACGTATATTTTACCTTATATCCTTGCACTGGCCCCTTACACAGATAATCTAAGTCTTTTTGGTAAGCCCTAAGTATAAGTACAAATCGGTTTGCAAATCCTGCGGCAATTGCTCGCCTTGGATATGTTTTTATTGGTGAATTTTTCGGATAACCCTCTCCTAAGGTCCATCCTTCAGATTTGGTTCCATGAGACATGAAATCGCTAGGTAAATATCTATAATAAAATAATTACATAAGAAAAACTGGCTTTAATACAGAATTATTATTAACAAGATTCGAACCATTAAAAACTCGATATTGCTTGAAATTTGCAGGAAAATTTTTCGAGAGATTGTAAAATGATTTGCTATCATGTCATAAATCGTATTGCTTCTTAATTTTTGCGCATTTTAGAAAAAAAAGGAATGGACAATAGTAGTATACAAATATAAAATCGTACTGAAAATATTGTACATCCCTCGAATTATCAGAATTTTATATTTATTTTTACTCCCTAATGTATTAAATCTCTTTTCTAGTACTACGCCAAAATATAGTGACAGTGTCCTCGATTCCGGGTTCCTATATTGTGAGGCATGAAATTATCCTGGTGGCCATCAAAAAGAAATTAATAGATGTAGGCCATTTTAATATTTGTTTCACGCTGTACTAGGTCTAACTTTTTTGGATAGAAGATATCGAGGAATAAGAATTTTGAATTAAAAATATAATATACCGAGGAATAAAAAAGCTATGAAGCTTTACACGTAGACAAATTACTGCTGCTGGCGTCCCCTAAAATATACATCAAAAATTTAATCTGATCTTCATTTCTCACTCAAACCTAAAAACACCAAATTGAGTATAAATTAAGCTATTATTAAGATACATATTAACAAAAACTTTGACTTTAAGGTAAATTAAGCTAGATTTCCATATTTTAGCCTAAGGAATTTGCATTAGTGATGTCTCGTATCTTTTATTTTAAGTTAATTATTAACATGATCAAAATAACCTTTAGATTTGGTTTTATACATACAAAATTAGGACGCATACAGATTTTATAAGATACATACTAATCATTTAGAAAAACTTGTATCTGCTTTAACTTAGTTATTGATAATTGCACGTACTCTAACTGGTTGTGATATTACACCTTCACTATATTTTATTCGTAAGATTACAGCTTGTTGAACATTAAAGAAATTATTAAATGATAATCAAGCACAAATAAAATTAATCAAAGAAGGAGGCGACTCACTAATAAATACATTAAAGCTACTCTTGGACAACTGCATTAAACAAAATAAGATGCCGGAAAGTTAGAATACCTTCTCAATAATCCCGCTTTAAAAAGTAACTAATAGCATCTAGATAACAAACTGGAATTGACATGACCAGCAGGAAAAATCGTAGGAAGAACTTCAGAATACCATTTAAATCTTTACATAACATCATCAGACCTTTGTGAATATTTGGACACAGAAAATACCCAACTTATAAGATCAATTCACAGTAGCTTACAAATGGTTATAAAAGTAAACTACGGAACCAGACCTAGGCCTGCAAAACATAGAGTCAGGCAAAATACGGAAGGTTCAAAATTTATGTTTAAGACTTATTTAGTGTAGTAACTACTGACACCAAAACATAAACCAAACTCTGTAAATTCCATGGTCATAGAATAGAACACACAAATTTTGTGGCAACTTACAAAGGAAAACGAATAAACTTAATAATTTACAAAATCATTTAGATTTATGTTATTTAAAACTGGAAAAAATTATAATACTAAGTTGGCCTGCTATGCCGATGGTGAAACTGCTAGTTATGTTTTCTCGTACAAATCTAACAGCAATGCTGCTAAACAGTGTAGTGGTGTGTAGGTACTAGTCAAACATTAGTGTTCATAAATTGAAAATTGAAGTTTAGTGAAAATCCCCGACAAGGAGGGAAATCTAAAAGATAAACTAAAAAGAATACGAAGAACTCCTGAGTTCTCAGTTGGGATTAGAGAATTCCTTTATTGAAACATGCAGAACTGCTAAAATCCATATTACCAGGCCTAAATTAAACAACTAAACTCAATTACCAAAACATTTTAACTATTTTTAATTCCTAAATCACACAGGATGTTCCAAATAAATTAAGAAAAGATCATAGCTGCTTTAGTTATTTCAAAAGAAAGTAAGGTCAAGGCAAATAATTTCAGTCTTATATCAAAGATGCATGCATGCGCACAAAAAAAAACTAAAATTATTCTATTCACATAAAATTTAGCCCTTTGAGATATTCCAATGCCGGAAGATCCAAAAATAAGTGTTGTCCAGAATAATTGGTTTGAATATGTCATTAATTAATTTTAATACCTACACATTACTTCTGAAAAGTTCACTTCTGTCAAGCATATTAAAGGTAAAACATAGTCCTTCTTCAGTTAAAATTGGTGTGAACAAATCTTGACACGTTTTATTAAGAAGCGGGTATTGGCAAAGCCACAACATTTCTTCAGAATCAGGTGCAGTCTAAAAAAATAATCAGAATTGGTATTGAGAAAAAGTATACAAATATTTCTCTTACGTTAAGGTAGAAAAATCTTAATACCTTTTTTAAATGTCATAATTTACAAAACTATTTTTAACAAGTTACTCAGTTATACAGAGTGTCAACAGATAGTGTACCACACTATAGTAAACTCCAATATGTTTCTAGGAAAATTTATTCTTAATCAAAAGTTTTGCTTCCCTTCAGATTTCACAAACTGATCGACATCATAATAACGCATACAGGGTTATCAAAAATAGTCAAAAATGCAGAATTAATCTTAAATATAATTCTCTTATTTGTAATTCTTCTTACAATTTTTTTAACTTCGTTATTTTGAAATAGAAACAAAGCCTAAGTACGTAGTTTAACAAAAAAAAATGAGTTTCAACCAAAAAATAAAATTTTTGAAGTAAAGCTATTTGTGACTGAATGGATGAATGAACTCGACAAGAATACTTTTTTGTCAATGTCAACTTAACAGAAATTACTTGTGTTTTGCCAAAAATACTTACTAAATAACAAATTGATCATGCTTAGAACAACGGATTTTCCTAATAAAATGAAAATGTATCTTATCCATAGTCATGTCTAAATTATTTCCAAAAATTTGTTGCTACTGGGAATGTGAAAAATATCAGAAAGGTAAAAATGCAGTGCAACCATAATGACTCTGCCACCTTATTAGTTCTTGACTTAGAACAAAATTCAAAATTACCCTTAAGGGAAAAAAGCAGACACATCGGGTATAGTTATCCTGTCTCTTATTTATAATAGTTTAGTAAGCAACACATTTCGGGCATTTAACACATTGCAAGATGGAGATGATCCTCGCTGTTTAAAGTTTTCTTTAATAATGAATGAAAAAATTTTAAATAGTTAATATTTGGTGCAGCGTAATGTATCATAGAATAATAGGACCTAACAGTTGAATAAACAATTTAAATCAAAATTTATATCTGGAAATTTTTACTAATTTTCTTATGACCGATCTAAAGAATAAACATTTACAGCCAGATTCACTAAGAAGATTTAATATTTAAACCCGATCTAGTTGCCATAAATTTTAAATCTTTTAGTGGACCAGTTTTATTTTGTTTATGATATTGTCATAATTTATATTAGATATGTCAACAAATAAAGGCTTATATTAGTAGAAATAGTTGTATCCCGAAAATAAATAAAGTCCTTCATTTTTACCGGTTCAGTAATAACACAAAATGATTTTTTATGTTTTTATTTTTAGGGTTAGAAATTTACTTGACTTACTGTTGCATTTGTCAATTTAATACCTCAGCTGTAAATTTAGGGCGGTTTTAAATTTAAACCATGTTAGTGAATCCGGCTGTTAGAATCTAGTAGAAACCTGATTATTCAACAAGACATGCTCTACTAACTCCATATTGCGGTTAGCAAACTGGTTAAATATTCAATTTCAGTGTAAGTGGATTGGCCGTTTTGGACAATAGTCTGGTTTGCTCGATCGCCTGATCTAGCTCTATTAGATTATTTTCTATGAGGTTATTTAGAACAAAAAGGTTTACGATAATAATTTTAATGACAACATTGACCTATTAAAAGAGAAAAATTGTGGAAACTGTTACAATTTTAAATGTATATATGACGCATCTGTGTACGAAGAATTCAGAAAAAGATTAGAAAAATATGTGTACTAGTAGGAGCGTAATAGGTGGAATAATATTTAAAGCTTTTTGTTAAGATTTCACAACATTGCTTCAGAAAATTAAAATTAAGGTAAAATTAATTTTTGAATTTTTTTTAATAAAATTTTTACTTCGAAAAAACATAGTTAAATAAAATTTGTTGAAAAATTATAAATAATAATATTTTATTTAAGATTAATTCTACATTTTTGAATACTTTGAATATCCTGAATACATTGTCGTCACAATAGTTTTTCTTCGAAAAATCAAAAATATAGAATTTTAATAGAGTGTAGTAGCCTATCTATGGCTACTGGCTAATTGAAAATTTACAAAATTATTTTCAAAATTTAAACTTAATATATAAAGTTATATCTTGAAAATATCTAAGATTGTTGTGTTTTCTCATTTTGGTAATTAATATGAACTTGTCAAAACCTACTTTTTTGACAACTTTTATATTCTTGCAGGGTCTAGAGCATCTAGATATTTACAAGAATCTAATAACCGGATCTGTCATAAATTTTAGTTATTATTAGGTTTACTGCTTACTATATGAATTGTAAGTGTCATAGAAGATAAAACGTCCAGTAAAAAACTGTATATATATTTTACAATTTTTTTTCGAAGTTTTTCTAAAAAAATAATAATAAAAATTCCATATTATTAAAGTATATTTTGTAGATATTTTTTTTTTTGTATTATAAGCTTTCCTATATACTTATATCAATTTTATGTGTTTTACTGCAAAAATTTTCTACACTGGTATTTCACGCCAAAACCTCATAATTAGATAAGAAGAAAAATTTATCTAAAGCAACATCGCCACAGTAAAATTAAAGGCTAGTAGCAGCACCAGCAAACAAACAAGCAGAGCTAACCCCGGAGAGTAGGGAGGGGTTATTCAAGATGCCACTGTATCTGTAGCTAGGTCAAATGCAAAAATCTTCCTCGATGTCATTAGGAACTAGCTCTCAACTTTACCCCTATAAATAATCAAGTACCCAAAAAAATACAGACACCAGTGAGCATGTGGGTCATTTCAAACTTGGATATAAATAGTGATAATAGAAATCTTTAATTAAATAACTAATAACGTTTGTCCTGCTTAAAGCTAGATATGCTATAATGAAAATCCTATACTAAATAATTACACAATTTAACAAAAGAAATCATTTAAAATTTAAGAAATAACGCACGCTATTACCTACCGGCGCTAAAACATTACAAACCCTATATATTTCATGATCACAGAATGTGGGTAAATTGCCCAACGCCTTATAAAAAGGTATAGAATGAAATTTACTTCATTTTTAAAATTTATAAGGTATCTTTAAAATATAAAAAAAAAATAATAAAAGTGTGCCTGTGAGATAGTGAGACTGCTAGCTGAATGATATTTTAGCTTAATTATGTATTTACTAGCGTAACTTCATAAGAATCGTCGCCCAAAATAAGCCAAAACCTGAACAATAGGTCGGATTCTAATATAAGGGCCCGTAGGTAGATTACTAGTTATAAAGACCCGTAGGTAGAATAACCCTTAAGTAGAATACTCGTAAGTAGAACCCGTAGGAAGAGCCTTGATGTTATTGAAGTTTAACAGAGTTTCTTTGTTGACATGTGAAAACTGCCAAAATCGACGTCTCCAGGTTTATCCCGGTAAAAATAACACAATAAATGCCAAACAGGCAAAACATAAAGTAACTCAATAACTAAATACAATTACCGGGATAATAAAGGACTTTCCAACCCAAAATCCTAAAGAATGGATCCAAAAAATTGAGTTGGAAAAAGTCTTCAGTTTTCTCAGTCGCGTCAACTAAGGAAAAGTGAAATGCAATGCAAAGTTGGCCTCCAAGCTTGCGCAATACTCTTCTTCTTTCAACCATCAAAATAAATTTTAAAATGGTTGACAAAAATAACAGTTCAAAAATAACCCTGGGTAACAACGGTCGGCTGAAATAGATTTATTAAGTAAGCCAATTCATTAATCATTAACATTTTTGACTGAAAATCAAATAAGTAACCCGCAAATTATTTTTGTGCTTAAATTAAAGAAATACATTTTCCGCCATTCATTATCGAAGCGGAAAAAGTTACCTGATCAAATTTGCTCCAAAAAATTACAAACAGAAACGTATGCAAGAAATATGACTAAAATAATACTTCATTGAAAGTGTAAAATTGCCTATCGACGCAAAAAGAAGAAGGTGACATATGATCTCACCTTAGCAGAATATAAACAAAATCTACGGAATTATCCTAAATAATTTCAAGAAAACTGCTATAAGAAAGGATACAAGAAGAAACATGCACACTGTAATAAAGTATCAATATAATTGTCAAACTGATAATGAATTAACTTAAAACTACATTTTGTTGTGTAAGAACAGAGGCAAATTTCAGAAACATAAAAACAATCGAGCTGTTAAAAAAAAAAGGAAGTAGAACTACGAGGGTTCAGAATACAGTAAAACGAAAGATACAACAATAATATGCTTTTATTCAAAGAATTTATGAGAAATTATGTTGTTGCCCATAACGTGAGTCATTGCAAAAATAAGATAAAATTAATTAAATTAGCCATAGTGAACTTAAGCTGAAGTTTGTACCATAACAAATTTGATTTGTTTACAAAAGTTTTCCTGTCTAGAACATAAACACATGCAAATTTTCGTTAAATGCCATCAATGCTTTAAGAGAGATTGAATTGTTATTTCAGAAAATTAATTAAAAAAGTGAATAAAGCCATTTACACGATATTATGAACTTTGTCCGGTGTATTCTAAGGAATGCTGATAATAATACGCTAAAGACATAAGGCGCTGTTATAGAGTGTTCAGTCTCAGGAGAATAAACATCAATTTTTAATCATAAGAATCCATTTTATAAGTAAAAAAATAGAAGATGTAAGGTTAACTAGAACAGTCTATCACAAAATCGAGTCATTTGGACTATTTTTTTATAGATCTTTAACAACGTAAGGAAAATATCCAAATAAGTATACAAGATATATTTCAAATATTCTTTTATTTAAACTTATTTATATACTTGCCTGCATAATTAATTCAATGGCATCAAGTCCTGTAGTTAAATTACCTTGATGAAAAAGGTGTGTGTCGCATACTAATGATACATCGGCAAATTTTTTTAACCTAAAATTTAAATGACGGTAGTAAACTTAGTTGGAAATACGCACATATCGTATTATACCATCCACGATATTGTAACAAAATTTTTAAGTATGAAAAGTTGTCTGCAATATGGGTACCTCTGAATCATAGAAAAATTTTGTTTCTTTCTTTAATTACTATATTTAATAGTTTGGAAGCCCGCCCATATATAAGAAAAATCATTAATATACTTTTGTTACTTCTTATGTGGCTTAATTATGAGTAGACCGAAAACTTTTTCCTCTGCGAAAATTCTCGTAATCGGTTTTCTCGCTTTCCAATTTTTTCCGTAACACGTCGGTTTTCCGTCGTAAGAAAATTTATAAATATATTTTTTTTGCAATTGTAGGCGTTAGAATTAAACAAAAAGCGTGGAAAAAAATTGTCCGACAAAAATTGTGGTTTATGAAGGGTTGTCCACCACTCTCAATATAACAATTTGATAAATTTTGGAGATTTACTGGTAACAAGCTTTTTTTAGAATTGTTTGACAAAAATATGTTAAAGTCACCAATGATGTTTTCCGACAAAATATATTTTCGGATTTTCCTGTCCGATTCATTGATGTCGTCGCTCCCATGACAGCACGGTATTTGTTAATAACATTTTTTAGTTGTTTTTTGGTTTTGGAAAAGACAAAAGAACATGACTTACGAGTTGCCCAACAAAAAATTTTTACCTTTTTTTATGAAAACTATTTAACATTTTAAAAAAAGTTAAATATCAAAGGGCATTTATTAATAGGCTAAGTGTTTCACCGCCAAAGATGATATCATCTAACGAGACATTTGTCAATATCGAAGAATTTGTATGTCGGATGTACTCGTTAAAAAACAATGATGTTAACTTAGGGTGAATAAAAATGTTCGAAAAGGCATTTCAGAGCAAGAACGTACATAAGGCAGTATCTAAGGACTAATTGATGGATGTCGATGCTTCTACTATGCCACCGACAAATGAAGAATTATTGCAGCAATGCAAAGGAACAATTTATATTTTGAGTGTGTGGTATAACGTTCACATAAGATGCTCAACTGCTCTCAAACCTGAAAATTGTGGATGGATGATAGCAGATAACACATACCAACAATATTGGTTTAATCAACCCCAAAGTCCTTCTTTTGGAGACATATCTTCAAATCTTGCAGGTATTATATCAGTAATCTTAATAGTTATCTAACGTAATTGATTTCAAATAATTTGAATTTATACTCATAAATTATTAATTTTACAGATGCAGACCTTAAGGAAAATGATGATTCGGATGATGGTGATGTTACAACGGGTAACGAAACTGAAGATGATAGCTCCGAGGAGTCTGATAATGATAGATCAATAATGATTTAAATTATTTTTAAAATCTTATTTTGTACTTAGTAAAGCGATAAAATTAAAATTAAAATTGATGAATTAAAGTTTATTAACATTCGATGCTTTTTTGAAAAAATAAACCTTGAACATAATTTCAATTTCAATATTTTTTGGAACACTAATTGTAATTGGTATATATATATATATATATATATATATATATATATATATATATATATATATATATATATATATGTTTATTTTTTATACATCTTTAGGTGTGTAGCGAATCAAAAAGCGGCAACGCCGCAAATGTCGCGGTAAACAACCAAAAGAAGTCGCGTGTTCTTACCGAGACCCATAAAATAAATATTTACATAAAGTAATTAATTATTTTATACGGTTTGGAACAAAATGTGTAGGCTTTTGAGATGTACAAAATTTCGTGTGCAATAACATATACAAAATTTTAAATAGCTTTATTAATACAAAACTTTTTGTTACAAGAAACTCCATAGAGAATTTCTTTGTAAAAAAATGTAACTTTCATTCTGAAAATAATTTGCGTGTTACTTTAATAAAAATTATTTTATTTCTTAAAAATTTAATTTTTTAAGTAGATATATTTTTCGGTAATTCTAGTTTTAATAAAACAGGGATCATTATATTATTTATCAAGTGTTTTAGGATTTGGAAAAATACTGAATTTTATAAAAGGCGCATGACGCGCTCGTGATAAGCCGGCCGTGAATCTGCAGCAAACCTCCTTTGAACTTTGCCGAATCAATTGAAGGCGAACGCACCACGCAAATTTATCATGAAACCAACAGAGGGTAGGGAAAAAAATATATCAATGTTTGTAGACAAAAATATTTATTTTTTTCTTGTGAAAAAATATCTATTCTGGTACAATATTTATCGTATTAGCGCAAGACGTATTTTGTTTGTATTTGCAAAAATCCGTAAATTTTTCCAAGTCTCAAATTTTCGTGAAAAATGTATATGTAATTCGGTCGCAAAAAATATATGGGTAAGAAGATCGCTTCGGTAAAACAAGTACAAAAATTAAATGTTCCCTAAAAACAAGTTAAGTGGTTGCCGCAAGTAAAATTGTAGAATTTTATCGAGCACAATGTCTCTGGAGGGTTAAAGTTTTTCTATCCAATTTGATATAAGGTTTCGCGATCTTTAGTTGCCAGACCCCATTCCACCGCAACCTCCTTCAGGTACACGGAGTATACGCGATCTTTGGCCGAACACAAGTGAATCTGGGGTCCCTTTTTATTTCCGAAAACTTACCTAAGAGTCCGTAAGCAGGTATTCCTTATATTCTTAATGCTCGTCAAAATCAAAAAATTAGATAGAAAAACTTCATTCCACCAAAGACATTACGCTCGTTAAAATTCGTCAATTTTACTTGCGGTTTTTCGGGATTATCTAATTTTTGAACTTGTTTCTACGGAAAGCGGTCTATTACCCATACTTTTTTCGAACTTGCGTCCAGTTACCCATACATTTTTTGCACACAATTTGCGTTAAAGTTCAAATTATGATATGAAAGCATTAAATCCAAGTTAGTTAATTTTTTGATAAGAAAAAATTAAACAAATTTTTTCCAAATCCAAAAAACAAGTCATTTTTCGCGGAAAATAAAAGATAAAAGACATTCTCATTAGATCGAAAAACTTTTACCCTCCAGAGACATTATGCTCGATAAAATTCTTCAATTTTACTTGCGGCATTCAATTAACTTGTTCTTCGGGAATATCTAATTTTTGCTCTTGTTTTACCGAAGCCATCTTCTTACCCATACATTTTTTGCTTCGGTCTTTTTCATGTCTGCTCCAAGGCTCCTCTCACTAGTGATCTTCCTCGCAGTCTGACCGCAGCAATTAGCATGCCTTCTTTATCCCACTCAACATCATTTACACTCACCTCACATAAATTAGAACTATGTTAAATTTATATAGAAAAAACTGCGCTTGTTTCTATTATAAATTAATCTATAATAAAAATAATAATATAATGATAATTTAATAATATAATGTCATGTGTTAAGGGCAGCAGTGGAATATCTATAAACCGAGATAAGGAACGAAACCCGAATACGTTATTTGTAAAATTCATTTTTTTAATTATTTGAGTGAAGAAATGACGAAAACATATTTTGATTATATTCATTTTCAACGAGATATGCTCATCACAGTGGTCATTTTTAAGAAAAACGACTATTGCATATTTTCAAAATGACATAGCCTGCATATTTTACTTTTTGATGTATACTTAAAATTCTGTGCAATTTTCCATAAAACTCGATACATTAATAGATATTATCGTGGTTTATGCATATTAAGAGTTATTCTTTCAAAGCGTCGTTATACTAGAGTTACCATATTTGCAACATATTTATTATATAATAGAAACAGAAAAAATACACTTTAAATTAATCACTTTCATTCGCAGAACCCAATAAGATAAAACAACTTTTTTCACTTGAAATATTATATAGAAAAAACCGAATTACATTAGCGTTATTAGAGTTAATTTACTTCACTCTAAATAATATATAAATTTCGACATCTACCGTATTTTAGCGCGATTTAGGAAGTCGCGCTAAATTTCTAATTTCCCCAATACCATTTTATTTGGCACCGCAATGGTGCGCTAAAATACCGTAGATGTCGAAATTTTAGCGCGACGTCGCCCTGAACATCATGATGTGGCGGTAAAGTACTAAAGATATCAGAAAATGTCGCGATAAGCTACGGTAAACATATATATATATATATATATATATATATATATATATATATATATATATATATATATATATATATATATATATATATATACGGTGCAAATAAAATAATCCCTTACATGACTGATGTACGCTATCGT
Source organism: Diaprepes abbreviatus (assembly GCA_034092305.1). Taxonomy (NCBI): domain Eukaryota; kingdom Metazoa; phylum Arthropoda; class Insecta; order Coleoptera; family Curculionidae; genus Diaprepes; species Diaprepes abbreviatus. The sequence continues at coordinate 2,921,366 of JASJET010000144.1, read as the reverse complement.
ACCAAAAAAAATTATATAAATTATTTTTTATCGGAGAGAGGTGTTTAAACCGATATTTTTGTCGGTCACTTCGTTCACACATAAATAATAAGCTTAAATTTTTTTTGTCCAACTGGCTCTGAAATGCATTTTCAAACATTTCTATTCACCCCAAAGTTAACATCATTACGTTTTAACAAGATAAACACTTAGCAGATTAATAAATACTCATTAGTATTTAACATTTTTTTTAAATGTTGAATGATTTTAATGAAAAAAGGTGACGTTTTTTTTGTCGAACATCTCGTTAATCATATTTTCTTGTCTTTTTCAAAACCAAAAAAAACACAAAAAAATGTTATTAATAAATACAGTGCTGTCATGGGAGCGACGACTTCAATGGGTCGGAGTGGAAAAGCGGAAAATATATTTTGTCAGACAATATATATCTCTGGTGGCTTTTGTATATGTTTGTTAAACAATTCTGAAAAAATTAGCCTGTTATCAGTAAATCTTCAAAATTCACCAAATGGTCATGTTGAGAGTGATGGATAACCCTTTGTAAATCGGACCATTTTATTTCATGCTCAATAATCTAATGCCTACAATTGGAAAAAAATATATTTATTAATTTTCTTACGACGGGAAACTGACGTGTTACAAAAAAAAATTGGAAAGTGAATAAACCGATTACAAGAGTTTTCGCAGATGACAGAGTTGTCGGTCTACTCATAATTAAGGTACAGAAGAAGTTATAAAAGTATATTAATCGTTCTTCTTATATATGGGCGGCCTCTCAACATATAAAATCATGTGTTTATTTGAAGGTCATAGACAATGATGTTTCTTGTGAAGTAGTAGATATCTGTTGGACTTCCATTGTCTTTATTTTTGTTAAATATCACTTCCATGTGATATACAACAAAAATAAAGACAATGGAAGTCCAACAGATATCTACTACTTCGCAATATAAGATCATGTTTCTTCTAACTGAAATAAATATGAAATTATTCCAGGATATATTATCCTACTATATAGTAATTTTCTGAGATCAATTTTTCATAAGATCTGTTTGGGAGCCTCTAACTTTTGTGTACACTTACTCTTCCTCTGTGATATTTTCCGGGTATTCCGAGATCCTGTGATAGGTTTCTGTAAAATTGTAAACAGTCTGTCTGGCTTTAGTCTCAGAGCAAATAGTGACAGCTAAAATAAAAATTTAAATGCTATTATTAATATTCATTATCCTCCTCCCCTTCCTTTTATTTCAAATCTACATATAAACACAAGCTTTAAAAGATAAGAGATATAAATGGAAAACGATACCGAAACATTAACAACATGACATTTGCTATTCTTCTATTTTGTAAAATAAAAAGCGCCCTCTTATGATTCATTTAAAAACTTAAATATATTTTATTTTAATACACCTTGGCTACCTTAGTCAAGCATATTTTTTTCCCGAAAACTCTATAACCAACATTTTCCGTCGCTAGCCTTTACGAGACACTCGATACATGGAACCTAACATAACAAAGACAAAATTTATAAAAGTAGCTTTGTAGGTACTTTGCTATATCAAACATTGATGAAGCCAAACTTCACGTTTAAATGGACACAGTCTATATATAAGGGTGTCTCAAAATTCACGCAAGATTTGACTTTGCCGCAGTTTGTGTGTCAAGTATTGTCAACAAAAAACAGTTTGACAACTGACAGTTTAGGGTTAGTGAAAATAGAGCGCTACACGAAAGCAAAAATCGTTTTCATTGTTGAACATTTCAAAAATATTGAAAATTTGGTGGCCACAGTTCGAAAATTCCGTAGAAGATATGATCGGAATATTGATTTAGCTTCGTCAACTGTGAAGAGAGTAATTGACAGATTCAGTGAAACTGGATCAATTGGTGATGCTAAACATACTGGTCGTCCAATTTTAAATCGTTCAAATGTTCATTGTAATTGTCTTGGTGAAACTCCAGAAATATCAATTCGGGATCATAGACTAGAATCACAACTTTTTAGAAGCTCTCTACAGCGTATACTCACTAAAAATCTGCATCTTTATGCTCAAAAAGTTCAATTGATACAACAATTGAAGCCTAATGACCATGCACAGCGAAGAGACTTGGTTAAATGGATTATTGTATATCAACAAGTGGATTTTTCGAGCAAAATCATCCTCAATGATGAAACTCCTTTTTCACCTTGGTGGTTCCGTTAATCCTTAAAATTGCTACATTTGTAGTTCAGAGAAACCACATGTGATCCTATATCATGTGATTTAACACCGCTGAATTTCTTTCTATTCGATTATTTGAGGATAAAAGTCTATGCCAATAAGCTCACAACCCCCGTGCATTGATGGAGGAGATTCAACGCTGCATCAATAAAATTCAGTCATTTTTATGCAAAATTGTCATGAAAAATTTCGACAAAAGAGTGCGTATGTACCAGCAAAGTCATGAAGATCATTTGCTCCATTACGCTATTCCATACATAACACTATCCTATATACTTCATGAATTAATAAAGAAATTATATTTAAAAAAAAACTGTGTTATCTATTTAATTGCGAATCTTACATACATTTTGGGTCATCCCTTTTAAGCTCGTAGTTTAAAGAAGCAATATTACTATAAAACATACAACCAAATCGAAACTAGAAAATAAAAACAATGCAACTCAGAAAACCACATTTTATTCAAGGGACTATAGCAATCTTAACTGGATCAAGTGCCAACTTCTGCACTATCCTAAGCATCGCATAGGAATCCAAAACCAACAAAAAAATCCTCTGGTAATGTAACTTATAATACTAATTTTAAATTCATTTTAAACAGTTACACATTAACGTTTTTGTTTTTAGTTTACAAAAGAGTCAGTTTATAATGTAAAAATTTGCTGACAGTCAAAATGATCACGTCAAGGCCAAATGTTTAGAAATATTTGTGTGTATATTATCCGGCAAGTATCTGTCAAGAAATAGACGGATTTTGTATTTCAGTGTATATTTTTAAATTATTACTATCGGCTAAGCGCTTTCGGTCTAATTTAGACCATCCTCAGGGCTCAGAACTTGTCAAAGGGCACACCTTAACCCTGCCAGTTTAAGAACAGTCTCCAGTCGCGAGCGTAGCCTCCACACAGAACAAGTCGTATACAATTAAAAACTTTTAAAATTAAAATTAAAACTAGAACATTCAACACACTGCGCACATTGACATTATTAAAACATGTTGAACTGTTACAGTTTTTAATTGAATACGACTTGTTCTGTGTGGAGGCTACGCTCGCGACTGGAGACTGTTCTCAAACTGGCAGGGTTAAGGTGTGCCCTTTGACAAGGTCTGAGCCCTGAGGATGGTCTAAATTAGACCGAAGTCACTTAGCCGATAGTAATAATTTAAAAATATACACTGAAATACAAAATCCGTCTATTTCTTGATTTCATCGGTGTATAACCTGTTAATAACTTATTAAGTATCTGTCAAACTCTAAGCAGTATATAGAAGGTGTTAAAATGACCCTAGCATTTCATATACTTTTTTGTCCTAAGGTGCTGTTTAACGGAGATATGGATCCAAAAGGAATACCCAATGATATACCTCTTAAATGAAATTTAAGCATCTTGTGTATCCGATAAAAATAAATCTTGGCCATAAATAAACTGTAACGTTACTAAAGAAGTTAGAAACTAAATTTCTTAGTTATTTGATATAATTATAGAGGGCCACAAATAGAAACAAAATTGACCAAAACAAACGTACGTCTCCTATACGTATTTTTGGCCGCTGAATTCGAATCCCTCCAACATTTACCTCCAGCACGTCAGGATTTTCCGTTAATCGAAAAAAAAAATTTGAAAATTAATTTTCTAACACGCAAAAGTCTGATATCGGTAAAATAAACCATTTTTCAAACCCATAAACCAACAAACCACATAACCACAAACCCAAAACCCACGCACCCATAAATCTATCACCCACAAACCCAAAACTCAAAATCCTAAAACCCACAAACCCCAAGCTCGTAAACTCGAAACTTACAGACCTCAAACCCACAAAGACCAAACCGACAAACAAATCGCAAACCATAAATCCACAAATCCCAAACTCACAAACCCAGTTTGGGGTTGTTGGAATAAGGGTTTGTGAGTTTATAGGTTTAAGGTTTGTAGATTTGGGGTTTGTGGTTTTTCGGTTTGTGAATCTTGGGTTTGGGAATTTTCGGTTTGTAGATTTATGAGGTGTGGATTTGGGGTTTGTAGTTTCACGCTTTGTTGGTTTGTTATTAGTAGGTTTGAGTTTTATGAGTTTGGGGTTTGTGGGTTTGGTGTTTGTGGCTTAAATCGACTTTGAAAGCGAGTTCGAAAATGTGTTGAAGCAGAATGCGAAGCGGATAAAAGCAAAATCGAATGCGGTTGAAATCAGATGGAAAGTGAAATTAAAATTGAGGTTGAAACTAAGTCGACTACGAGACGAAAAGGATCGAAGGCGGTCGAATATGAAGTTGAATATAGTTAAAAGCAGGACCCTATTTTAGCTTCGTTTCTCATGCGCTTTAAAGTTCTAATCGACCTCGTTATTTTTGACTGCGTAGTTAGTTCATTCTTAAATCTAAAATCCCATAAAAGATATCAAATCAATTAACTTTATTCCACCAAACTCCTAATAAGTAAACCTCAAATACATAAATACAAAGCACGAAAATTCTAAACATTCATAAGTTACTACAAAATCCTAATACCAGTAACACCCATTTTTTATCACGAAATATGAACATCTATAACGTATGAGTTACGGAAAAAGCTTCATACTCGCCTGATATAAGATTTTGTAGATTTGGAAGCTTGCGTAACAAATTTTTCTATAGGTTATGGAGAAATGTGCAAAGCTCAATCTGTGTAGAGTTATGTGGATTTGGAGGCCAATTTCGATCACCCTATTTTTATCTGAGTAGTTTTGAGTTTGTCATTTTTCAATCTGTAAGTAAGAAGAGTGGATTTAAGGTTTGAGGTTTGTAGCTTAGGGATTTTTGGATTTAGGGTTTGCGAATTTAGGGCATATGGATTTAGAATTGGTAGTTTTAGGGTCTGTATTTTGGGTTTGGGATTTGTAGATTTAGGGTCTGTCAATTTGAGATTTGTGGGTTTTGGGTTTATGGGATTTGGCATTCTTGCTTTAGGGATTGTGAGTTTGGGGATTGTGATTGTGGGTTTGTAGATTTAGGGTTTGTCGGTTTGAGATTTTTGGGGTATTGATTTATGGGATTTGAGTTTGTGAATTAACAGTTTTATGAGTTTGGGGTTTTGTAGGTTTGGGGTCTGCAGGTCTGGGATTTAGTGGCTTAGAGTCTCTAAGTTTGGAGTCTGTAGGTTTGGACTTTGTGGATTAAGAGTTGAAGGTTATTTATAGTCTGGATTCTTTATCGATTGTACAACGTGTCGAATTTTTATTAAAATATATGAATTTGCTCAAAAACCACAGCCCAGCAATAAATCACTGAGTACTCCTTTTCGGCCCCTATCGCCGTTGTGGGGAAAACATATTTAAAACGCTAGGATTATTTTGACGTCTACTGTATACCGCGTTTGACACATACTTATCGGAAACACTGTGGAAAGGAAAATTGATTATCTATCCTTATTACAAATGTCCATATACAAAATATTGGATGTTTGAATTTGTAGGAAATTTCTTCATCGTGATAATACTCTTACAATTTCAGTAGTTGTTTTCGATTAAATTTTGAAGCATTTTTTAAAACCAGTATATGGTAATATTTCAGCTAGGTTAAAAAAATGGCCTCATTTTTATTACTTATACTTCAAGCTGTACCTAATTTTTCCAATATGTAAATATATCGTAATATCGAACATTTGTCACTTTTTCCCTTTATTCTCAAATACAAGAAATAACATATTGATTTCGACAATTTACCTGTCAAAAATAACAAGATAAATTTATTGTTACGAAAAAGTGTTGTGTCCTGGAATATCTGTTATACATGATGAAAAAAGCGACAATTAACATTGCAATGCATTTAAGTACTTTTTACTAAAATATATATCTAAAAAACGTTACCTGGAAAAGGTACTTTCCACACTGGAGTTGGATTTGTGGCAAAACTGACAATGACCGGTGAAGTATCCCATTTATTCCAAGATTGAATAATTAAATAAATACCAAAATACAGGGATACTGCAAAAAGCGCCAACCAACATAACCTAAAACATTATTTTTGTTTAAAGAAATTCGATGGTTTTATGCGAGAGATGCTGGAGAAGGAGCTGGGTGTATTCTATACTTTAACATGAGATGGAAACCTTGAAGAAAACTTATGAACAGATAATTATATAGTAATAAAAACAATATTTTCAATAAAGGCAGTTTGGCAGCATGGTATATATGTTTCTTTCATTGAAAATGTTTCATAAATAATAACATAAAATATGGAACGAAGTTTGGCAGCGTTCTATGTAACATGTCGTTGAAAGTTGACACATCTGTCAAGCCTACCGTTCGCTCTAGATTAGAAGATTATACGGCCAACAAGCAATATTAAAAATTAGGTGCATATAAAATTTTTCTTTAAGATCATTCTTCCAGAAGATGTAGAATGACCACCATGTTTGGTGTCTCAAATTTTATTTTAGAAATATTTTCTTATTAATTATAAGGAGCGGAAAATTTGTTTTCTATATTTAATTTGAAAATTGTGAGCTCTACTTAAAAACGTAGTATCTGAAACTTTTGATATGTTTTACTGTTTATGAAAATCAGTAATTATTTAGATTAAGTGAAAATTAGGAAAACAACGGTTTTTTGAAAAAAATTCAACACTTGACCTCAATTTCAAGCTCGTACAATATGACTCTGACTTTTATTTTCTACTATTTTTCCCCATTTTCCCGGGAAGTGGAGAAAATCACTTTTCACTTTAGGTTCAATTTCTAGTACTAAATCGTCAAAATTTTGTTACAAAAATAAATATCACACTAGTAGAAACTTTTGTGTCATATAAAATTTCATAAATTTTACACAAATTAAGCAAAATCAGTGGATACATCTAACAGTCACGTGAACTGTTTGGTCAATAGAATGATTTGCGCTGTTTTCAGAGTATAAATTACCATTTCTGTGAAACTCAAGACACATTTTTTTCTTTCTATTAAAACTGTAAAGAAAAGGACACGAAAAACATATTTTCCCTTCTTTGATTTTAACATTATGCACGATTTTGCCTTTAAATATTAAAGGTTATAATGATCATTTTTACTCCTGTTTGTTTCCCTCCTTTAATTTTATATTAGGCATAATTTTCTGTTCAAATATTAACGATTTTAAGAGGGAAAGTGTTGAGTGAAAGAAAGGCAGGAATTATGTTTCGGTTGACCAGAACAAGAATATGTATCATGAATTTTTTATATATATGGAACAAGTTTATCCCTCTCTTTTAATGAGTTTAATAGTTTGCTTTTATTGGATATTTCTTTCTGCCCTCTGTTTTTTCTATTGATCTAGTACCAGATAATACACCTTCTTTCATCGAATTTATAACCTTAATTTATTTCATCAACTATATTATTATTTGCATCAGATACTAAATCAGCGATTTTCCTACTAATTCAGACCTTTCTCAATATCTTTCCGCGGCAGAGATGGTCCCACCAACACGTGACCTCTGCTTTACAATAAAATGTTTTAATCAATATTAGTTTAACTTAGTTCAAGTTTTTCAAACTAACTAAAACCAAGCTAAACCCGAACTAAGTAAACTATAAAAATATTGAACCTTAAGAAAAATATAATATAATAAAATATAACAAATAGGTAAATTGGAAAGGATAAGATAATATTTCGTGTTTCCGACAAAAAAAAATATGGGGGGCTTAAAGCCGCTACAACTTTACAGTTGTTCTTACATTAATAAAATTAAACTATATTATTGATTAAGATAGACAAATTTCGTAGTTTTTTTTTCAAATAAAAGTTTATACCACATTAGGCAACGTCGCAGCGAATATTTGGAGTTTCTGGTAATACAAGGATCGATGACGCTTACAAAACGTATTTTTGCTTTTTTGTAAAAAATACAAGTTCTTCTAAATTTGCGTGCTCAAATTTGCGCAAAAATAATTAAAATATATTACATACAACATATTTTAATTAGAATTATTTAAAATAAATACGAAAGTTCGGTGTTTTCTTCAGAAATAAAAGTTACCTTGTAAGGCGAAAAGTGATATTTTTTGTATTTTCCGGAAAATAGAAAAAAAAATAGTGAAAAATCAAAACCAAAACCGTGTTCTACGACCATCAAATAGGGGATAAATGTCGGAATGTTTTTAAAAAAAACGTAATTTTCCTAAATTTTACTTAATTTAAATAATTACCTCCAAATATTTCCTGTACTTACCGAGATGTTTGCAAAAAACATTAAAAAACAAATTTTTGTTATTGTTACTAACTTCGTAAAAAACTATTAAAAACTCTAACGATAAAAATAAAACATAATTATTTATACAAAAAATTTTTATGGTGAAACTTTCAATATGTCATCTCCTAAAATGTGGTCACCACGTTTTGTAAGATAAATTTTACAAAAAAAATCAACAAGGTACTTAATTTTCGCTATAATAACTGAATTCCATAATTTTTGGTGTGTGGTCTAAAACTATAATATGACGTTTTCACATAGTATAGCGACCGGCTATAAAGTAGTGTAGGAGTTATAAAAGCGACGTCACTTATAAACATCGCTTCTAATTTTTTATGTCGTCAACGTTATGACAACTTAAATATTTCTATCGGATAACCGCATGTATTTGGAAACTTTTTTACCTCTTAAAAAATTTACACCAATTTAATATAATAATAAAAGAATTTTTGAAATAAATGTTCGAAGTATATATATATATATATATATATATATATATATATATATATATATATATATATATATATATATATACGTTTATGCGGCTTTCAAGGATTCCTCCGTGTGAGATGTAATAGCAGTGGTTATAGCCACATTATGCCGTTGTAGTGCTGAAATCACATTCAGTAAACGAACAGCTATATGCATCTCCGTATGTAAATGAAGTAAAATGCGAACAGTGAATGCAAACTCCACTCCATCATATCCTTTCTATGTTAGAGGTTGCACAGTTTGAATGAATTGCTACAAAACACAATTCATCCTATTCCACCACCATCCAGATGGTGGCCTACCTCTACCACCACACCGAGAAGGAAGTAAAAACTTACCCTCCCTGCTACAGTGATAGGGCAGAGGTACATGTTTCGTCTCTTACTAGACTCATCAGGGTACGGACATGCACCTGTTTGTGCAAGGGACAGATCGTAAGGAAGTATGCAACACTAAACGCGGCTTCGCCGACCTCCCGCCGGATAGCGTATATACGTTTATGCGGCTTTTACGGATTCCTCCATGTGAGATGCAATAGCATTGGTTATATTCACATTATGCCGGAAAGGATATGATGGAGCGAAGTTTGCATTCACTGTTCGCATTTTACTTCATATATATATATATATATATATATATATATATATATATATATATATATATATATATATATATATATATATTTCGAAAACAAACTTAAAATAAAACATTAATTAAGTAAATGTGCAAAGTGGCCGCCATTTTGGTGAATACACATATTAACACCTTTTAAAAAGGCAACTGGGCTCTATTCAATATTTCAGGATTATTAAAATGGTTGTTTGAATTTAAAATGCGCATCAATAACACAGATTTACATAAAATGTTGATGCATATTTGAACAAGCCATTTTGTTCTTATGTAATTTAACGACCAGAATCCAAATTTGAGGTCTGCTAACCCCTATCACGACAGGCTCAAGGTCAATTCAAGGTCGAATGAAGTAAAATTTACTAAACAAATCTGAAGAACTAGATATGTAGGTTTTCAAGGTTGCTGAATCCGAACTCGTGGTTTTTTTGATCTTCAAGGTCAGCCAGATGTTATTTCAGGATTATTTCAAGGTAAAATTGAAAACATCTACTAAATATTTTATAAGGAAGATATGTTAGTTTTTGGGGTCGCTGAATCTGAAATCGTGGCTGATATAATTCCGAAGTCAACTAGAAGTCATTTCAGCGTCATTTTAAGGTGAAATTAAGAAAAATTTACTAAATAAGTTTGTAAAAGAAGATGTAGACTTTTGAGGGCGCTGAATTCATAGTTTGTTTAAGACCTCGAGTTTAGTTACAGATCACTTCAAAGTCAATCTGAAAAAATATTCCACTAGATAAATTTGTAAAAGAGAAGAATTCATGCGCTATTGAAATAGATGTTGGGATTTCTTATATAAAATCATTAATAAGTTTACAGGAAAATAAGTTAAAATGTCACAAGACAGGAAAAACTCAGCCTCTTCTCTCTGGCGATCCTCAACGAAAACTTAGTTTCTGTAATTGATACATGGATATGTAACGAAATAATGATTTTTTCTTTAACATTTTATGGACGGACGAGTCAACAATAACTACTAACGGTATATTTAGTCTCCATAATAATCATCTATGGGCCGATCAGAAACCTCACCAACCAACGAATAGTGTAACACAAGGACGATTTGGGTTTAATGTGTGAGTAGCTTTGTTGGGTAAGAGAATAACGGCCTTCGAGATATATGAAGGGAATTTAAATTCTCAAGCCTACCTAGACATTTTAGTAAGACACATCATCCCATTTATGGATAATTTGCATTTAGCGAAAACTAACAGATTGTACTTTCAACACAATGAAGCCCCGGCTTATAACATGGGAATTGTTGTCGAATGCGTTAACGCTAATTTGACACAGAAATGAATAACAAACAATGGACCAGTCAGGTGGCTACCTAGGTCACCTGATCTTACCCCCTTAAGGTGCGTATTAATATGGCGAGTCGAGTATGCCTCGAACTTCCAACCTCCTTTGAAATTTTGCCGATTTCTATTGTTATCGAGGGCCATCGTCGGCAAATTTGAAAAGAGATAATAAATGCAGTTGGGTCACAAGAATTCAATTTTTTATAATTCTATTGCCTTCGAGTAGCACGACCGATACCCACAGCGATCCATTTTCTGTCGGTTTTTTGGTGCGAACTCAAAGGGTTTTTTATCTAGTGGGACCGGTTTATGACATGCTTTTTCGAAAAAATTTACTTTGCAGTGAGACTAAAGACCGAGATTTTCTTATTTTTTGTTAATGAAATGAAATTTATTTAGCACTTGGCATTAGTTGATTAAAAGTTGTTCATCAGTGAATATGGAATGATCGGAACAAAATAAAGGAACCTGAAAATAATTCCAAAATTTGTGAGTTATCGACAAAGATTTTAGAGAAGAAAAAAAGTAAATGTATGAAATGAAATTACCTCGGAAAATTTGCAGAGACCAGCGAGAAGAAAATTTCGAGTGCGTCTGCCATATGGAAATGGGCTGCTGATAATATATTTTTCTTTTGGAAATAACTGCTTCTATTTTGTTTAACATATATTCAAAATGTAACGAAGGGATTTTGGCAAAATTTCTGTATTATCCGCTAATATGTTGAAACTATAAATTTTCTAGAAGTTCGAATCCTAACCATTTTTGTATAGAAGGTAGTGTGCTTTTGTAGTCCAAGTTTTCGTTTTTTTGTTTAATATACTTTTCACGGTAAAATCCCACTGCATAAAAGTAACAAAGCTGTAGTTTGTTCTTCATTATCAGACAAAATATGATAATTGAATGCACACCTGAGAAGAGGCATAAACCAAAGCCATAGAAATTCTCGGAACAGATTTCATAAATAATTCGGCTTTCCGAATTCGGATAACGCAAGGGGTAGATATTGTATGTGTCTTAAATATGTATTTGAGGAGAGAGTTATATACTTAAACGATAATTAGATTTAGAAGTATACATCTCAATTGGGCAAAACAGTAATGACATTTTTAAGTATACTTCAGATATGTATAAATGTAAGGCCTTGCTATGTTATTGTCTTACAACTTTCAGTGCTAGCTATTGAAAATTGAGTTATATACTTAAACGATAATTAGATTTAGAAGTATACATCTCAATTGGGCAAAACAGTAATGACATTTTTAAGTATACTTCAGATGTGTATAAATGTAAGGCCTTGCTATGTTATTGTCTTACAACTTTCAGTGCTAGCTATTGAAAATTTCTATTTTTACTCTAAAACTTAGCGAATCTACAACTTATAGGCGAATTAAGCAAAGGAAAAGTGGAACTGTGTGCTAGCCTGAACCGTACCCTAGAAGAAAAAAATTATACGAATGCTTCAAAAACATACTTAGAAGACACGTTCATGAATTAAAAAGTTTTTAGCTAGAAAATAAAAAGCAAGTCTCGCTAAAGTTTTGAGAGTTATGAAACAAGACCAGAATATGCCTGGCATGCGTAAAACCAATCTGTAGAAAATACTGACAAAAATGAATTTCTCGTAGGGAAAGTGAAAATAGAGGCGATACAGAGGAAATACTTTTAGAGAAAACGGTATTTGCTGGAAATTAGAAAATACCACAGGGAAGGCATCTGGATGTAATCTGTCTCTGTCCAGGACACATAGTACAAGAAATGTATGAAGATAAGAATATAGCATTTTTCCGTGAAGCATTCTTAGAAGGATTATCGACAGATTTAAAACCCTTATCCGCTAAGGGCCACAAACTCATTACAACTCACATTGGAGGGAATTTATAGGAGTTTTGCAGCAGTTTGAACTGAAATCTACCAAAGATTAACATGAATAAATGACGCCGAATATATTTCAAAGATATTTTTATCAAAAGATACAATTGATTCCGGAGAGGTCAGTTGTAGATTTGGATAACGCCAGTTATCATTCTAGACTGGTGGAAAAGTTGTCAATAACATCGTTGAAAAAGCGATATTACAGATTGGTTATCAAAAAAACATATTTCCTTTATGAACGGTTAACTAAAGAAGGAACTTGTAAAAATTGCGAATGAGAAAGAAAGACAATTTAAGAAACATGTGATAGAAGAATGGGCTGAAGAACATGGAAATGTTGTGCCTCGAACGCATTAATTAAAATCCATTAACTAATTCGTAGCTCGGGATGACCCAAAATATAAACTATAAGGAATACGTTAATTTCTTAATACATTAAAAAAATTATCAGCGAGGACTGGTGAAACGGCATTAACTATGTTATTAAAGAAAAACTTAATTGAAGTCCGCATCGATGCAGCCACACTCGCCGCGACAATCATCGCCAAACAAACTAGTAAACAAACTGGTTAAATTTCGCTTTGAAATATTAAAGATAATTAGAAAATAACACTCCTGAAAAAAGTATGTTCTTTTTTAGCAACCTGAAAACCGCCATAATGAACCTTGAACAGATTACTGACGACCTACGTATAAGCTAATTTCGAGATTAATTAAGTAATATTTTGAAAATAAGAAAAACTACCTCTTATTTATTTCGAAATATAACGATATAAGGAAAATATGATAATAAAAAAAATTCAGCCAATTTGACAGCATGAGGTATTGTAATATTGGCCAGTGAACGGGAAAACACAAAATCGTGTAAAAGCTGATTTCCAAGATTTTTCAATAGATCTTGTAAAAGTACAACAAAAAGGTATCTTTTTTATTTATAAATATAGGAGATAATATGTAAATAAAATCACTTAAAAAATTAGATTTATTTCTAATGTCCCGGCACCACAGTCATATAAGCTGATTTCGGATTTCATTATTAAATATTTGGAAAATAAGAAAAAATTAACTAAATTTTATTTCGGAATATAAAGAATATAATCTAAATTTAAATATTTTTTTTCTTTACCCTTTATTGGTTTACACCGTCCAGACGCCAGAAATCTCTTTTGGCGCCGCGCGTCCAAGAAGGGTTCGAACCGACAAAGATCAGTTCGTTGCAAGCTCGTCACCCGCTCGACTCGCCATATTTATACGCACCTTTAGATTTCTTTTTTGGGTGTATATCAAAGTCAATATCTATCTAAATAGAAATCAAACTCTAAAAGAATTACAAGAAAATTTTGTGGCAGCTATGCGAAGTTATTACTAATATTCATATTCATAATGCTGTGAGCAAAGGAGTACAAACACGTTGCCAACTATGTCTGGATAACATTGGACAACAGTTTGAACATTTAATGAAGTTAACTTGGTTTTTATTGATATTTTCAGTTTTGCTTAAGTCTATTTTTCATTTGTGTATTTTATTAGCTTATTGGTCTTTTAAAATGTGTTAACATAGACATGCACAACTTGGCTCCTCTGAATCGCTAACTTTTATGAGCTAGTCTGTGAGCTTAATATAAAAATAAAAAAGATGTTTTTAGCTTACTTATTGTCAATTTATGTTGATAATATAATATATTTTTAAGAAAAATGCAAAATGAAAAAAAATTATGTAAAAAAATACAGGGGGTTCCATTTAAAAAATTAAAACTTGATATTATATCCCCGTAATTAGAATTAAAACTAAAGATCTGAGTAAGCCACTCGATTCAACAGAAAAAAGTACCTTATTAGTACTTATTATGCCTTACTAGTCTTATCGTAGATGATTTGATTAAAAAAATATACTACATTTGAGAAAATTGTAAAAGTCAAAAATCGCCCTTGTAAATCCGAAATAGATTGCAATAGCCGCAATTTGTTTTGGCCATTATAATTTTCTCAAAAAAAGAGCTCGGGACCACTTTATCAAATTTTTAAAATCTTTTATGGTTTCTCGTATAGCATGTAAAAACATCCAAAATGATCCACCCTGTATAGTGTTGGTAAATGGGTATTTGCTGGCAATTAGGGTGAAATATTCGAAAAACCTCTTTAATATTTTGCATCACATAATATAAGGAATAAGATTAAGAAAACTGACATTTTAATTTGACAATTAGAAACTTTCAACTCACATTTTAATGACGTTATAATTTTAAGTGTAGCTTGTAAAATGTTTTTTACCAAGCAATGTAATATTTCTGGTCACCGATTGTTTTGGAATCATGCCGACTACAATAGAAATGATGGAGTGATAATTTTAGTAAAATATTATATTAGTATTGAATTCTCCAGTACAAGATTTCCAATGGCATTTTACTACTGTAAATAGAACGTGTTCATGACTGATTTTATAGTATATATATATATATATATATATATATATATATATATATATATATATATATATATATATATATATATATATATATATATATATATACATATATATATATATATATATATATATATATATATATATATATATATATATATATATTGAGAATATAACAAATAATAATAACAATAATTTTGAATTTTTAATAGATAATATTTCTAATATAGAGAGGAATAATGAATCCCACAATTGTTTAGCAATAATATGAAAGTAAGGTCTTGAGTCATATATAAATGTAGTCACTCGTCCTGATAGTAATTTTTAACTTGACTATTTTCGTTAACAAAAAAATAGCATGTCATATGACAGATTATATGCCTGTTATTCTTAGGATTGTTTGAAAAAATATTCGAAAATATTACTTGCAAAGAAATAAAAAATAAAATAACCTTAATCTTAATAAGAAAAAGTTTTGCCAACTGCCTAGAATTAGACTGATGTTTTGAGTGATTCAAATCTCGAATAAATTTGTTACAACTTATTAATGTTTGAAGTGTCTGAAGCAACTTGCAAAAATATTTTTAAAAAAATATACTTAAATAATACAAAAAAGTATTAAAGAAAGGATAACTGATGTTCTTATTATATTATCATCTACTAAGCATAGAGATAAAATAAAGAGAAAGCTGTTGCACAATTATGATATGGCTTTGGTTAATGAACATAAACAATATCGAAATATTTTAAATAGTTTAATTAAAAAATGTAAAAGCCAATAATGCAAAATACAAATGCCGAAGAACTGTCTGCAGAATTTAAAGGGATTAAGGGATTGGGATTTAACGAACACCTGTATAAGACTACTCGAAAGGCAATACTATTTTGGACCGCTCTAACTGTCCGAAAGTTCATGGAGAGAACTATAACATCACTTAGGGCCTGACAACAAGGAAAGGGCCTACACAGAGTTCCATCTTTATGATTCCTAAGTATATCTCAACCCATCTTACTTCCATATAGTCACATACAACACACGAACTATGAGGACCCAAGAACACCTTGACGAACTAGAACACGAACTAGCCAATGTCAAATGGGATATACTAGGACTTTGCGAAACTCGCTGGCAAGGAGAGAAATGCACGACCTTAAAATCCGGTCATACTCTATTCCAGAAGAACTCAGACGAAAACTGCCATATAGGTGGGGTAGCACTTCTGATAACTAAAAGGTTTCCATACGAAATAACAATATACTGCGCAGTGTCTAACAGGGTCATATACATTATAATAACTTTAAACAAAAGATACAGCCTACAGATCATACACGGATATGCACCGACGGGAAACTTAGAAGACGAAGAAGCTGAAATCTTCTATGAAGATTTGGTAATGAGAAGAAGAAAAGAGAAAACACAATTCGTAATAATTACAGGAGATTTTAACGCAAAAATCGAAAAGAAAGAGCAGAGAGACACACACTATATTGGCCACTTCGGGCTGGATGATAGGAACGAGAGAGGGGAGATGTTATACAACTACCTGAACAACGAAAACCTTTTTTTTTCTCAATACCTTTTATAAAAAACCCAAACAACGTAAGTGGACCTGGACCAGCCCAGACAAAACAACTAAAAACGAAATAGACTATATTCTCTCTAATAGGAAAAACATATGTACCGACGTGAAAACACTGAATAAGTTTTATACCGGAAGCGACCACA
Source organism: Diaprepes abbreviatus (assembly GCA_034092305.1). Lineage (NCBI taxonomy): Eukaryota > Metazoa > Arthropoda > Insecta > Coleoptera > Curculionidae > Diaprepes > Diaprepes abbreviatus. The sequence goes on along the minus strand of JASJET010000144.1, from coordinate 2,904,495 downwards.
GATTAGTACGAGCGAAGATCAAGATACACATGAAAACAGAACTCAGAGATAAAAATGGCACTAAATAAATTAAAGAACAATAAATGTGCAGGAGAAGATAAAATTACAGTAGAGATGCTGAAAATTGGCGACAGAAAAATAGAACAAATATTGAAGATTCTATTTAATAAAATAATTGAAGAGGGAAAAGTTCCACAGGATTAGTATAACTCCGAAATAATCTTAATATTCAAAAAGGGAGACAATACAAATATTGAAGACTACCGACCAATATCCCTACTATCACACAGCTACAAGTTGTTAACCAAAATCATAACCAACCGCATAACAAACAAACTCGATTATTACCAACCAAGCTGAATTCAGAAAACACTTTAGCACCACAGATCACCTATACACCATAAGAATACTAATTGAGAAGTGTACCGAATATAACGTACCGCTCCATATGGCTTTTGTAGATTTCCAGAAGGCAGTCGACTCCATCGAAATATGGGCAGTATTACAATCCTTAGAAAATGCAAGAATCGATTCAAGATACATAAACATCATAAAGAACATATACGAAAATGCAACCATTCAAATAAAAATAGATAAGATGCAAACGAACCCCATAAAACTACAAAGGGGAATGGATAAGGGGACACTATCTCACTAAAACTGTTCACCCTAGTCCTAGAGGACATTTTTAAGGAACTTAAATGGGACATCAAAGATATAAACATCGATGGAATATATTTGAACCATCTCAAATTTGCTGATGACATAATCTTAATAGCAAGTAATCTCCAAGAATGCTACAACAGCTAAATGACGTATCCACATCTGTAGGCCTTAAAATGAACTACAAAAAAACAAAAGTAATCAGCCACGAACAGGCAAACATAATAATACAGAACCAGAGGATAGAAAACGTCGAACACTATGTATACTTGGATAATGACATCAGACTAGGGAAATCAAATCAGGATGCTGAAATAAAAAGAAGAACCCAGCTGACATGGGCCGCTTTCGGTAAACTTGCATACATCCTGAGAAATAATTCCATTCCCATAAATCTAAAAAGAAAAGTATACGACACATGCATATTACCGGTGTGTACGTATGGATTAGAGACCATGACCCTCACCAAAAAGTCCACTAAAAAAAAATTAGAAACAGTTCAAAGAGCGATGGAAAGAAACATGCTTGGAATATCATTAAGAGACAGGATTAGAAACACCGAGATAAGACGCAAAACGAAAATCAAAGACATCGTGAAGGAGGTGGCAAAGATGAAGTGGCGATAGGCTGGTCACATAGCCCGATATGAGGACAACATATGGACACGAAGAATCCTGGAATGGAGACCGAGGGAGACAACAAGAAGCACTAAAAGATCTCAAAAAAGATGGGTAGACGACATAAGGACAGTGGCGGGCAAACAGTGGATGAGATTGGCGAAGAATAGAGAAAGATGGAAACAATTGGGAGAGACTTACATCCAGGAGTGGATGGACAGAGAGAGAGAGAGAGAGAGAGAGAGAGAAGTATATCTGGGTTAAGTGAATGTTCCCTACATGGAATGTAAAAACCATTTAGCGTGTATCAGAAAAGAAGTGGAATGTATTTTAGCACTAATTAGGGTTTACTATCAGTTAAATATGTTAAAGTCGACGCGACGGCGTGGCTTCTTTGCTGCTTATGGACATTGCGGTTCTAGTTTTAGAGATGAGTTTCTCGACGACACTGATATGTATATAATTTAAGCAAAGCTTCGCTTAATATTTTTGAAATAGATTTAGCTAGCACAGCGGTACTAAAATACACTAGCGTGGTATTTGTTCAGTGTTCACAAACAAGTAAAGTGTTCATTTTGGCTGCCTTGTACTGTTGTGGTACGTGCGACACTCACTGGCCTTTTAAGTAGATATTGCCATATATCACGCAACGCAATATATGATGCGCCAGGAGAGTTAGATAAAATAAATTTCAGTTTGCCTAAATATATAAATATTTACAAAAATATAGAGGAAGGTTTATTTTACCCACATAAATATATCATAAAATTTATACTTAGACAAGATGAAATATTGCGGGATATTAAAAATGAATTAATTAGAAATGCTGCCAATAAAAATTTGTTGTTGAGTTTATATTATAAAATATTTACTAATAAATTTTAAATAAACACACAATATATTTTAACAATCTTACCTTTCAAAAATAGTTCTTTCTCGTTCACCTATGTACCTTAAACCTTGAATACTAGTGTAATTTAAATATTCAACAAAATAATCGTTGAAATTTTTTCTAAAGCCTGGAAACCGGGCTTTTAACTTTTTACCAATCTTAAGGCTCTTTGCTATTTTTTTATCTTTCTTTTCATCTCCTGTGGCATCTTCTCTTCCTACTTCAACGTCATCAACTGTCTTATGTGGTAAGCGATTCATTTTAAAGCTGCAAAAATGTTCGATATTTAAATTTTGTTTAGAGTCCTTTTATCCATTTGTATCTATTATTTACATGCATTTTCACCGACTTCTTAAATTCTATTCCAATTTAATTATTTACATTAGAATTCAGGCTTCTAACTAGAACCATCTAGCAGAATCAGGCGCTACAATTTTAGAGACCCAGCAAAACCTGTGGAATACTCCCCCTCTACAACTTAAAATTTGACGCACAAGTATGATTTGATTTATGAATAATTCCCACTGATTTTTAAAATTCAAGTTACTGATGCATTGCCCAGCCAGTTTAAACAGCACACTTTTGGAAAAGTACTAGAGTCTTAGTTACGGTTCAAAAAATTCACAACTATTTTCTGAAGCGATTTTGTGTTTTAAATACAGTAACGTTAAATGCTGATTTTTTATATTGCTGCAATGGGTACTGCATACAAAAAAAAATTACCTCATAAACTAAAACACGATTTTTGTAAGAGTCTGAAACTCATATGGTACCTTTATTTAGATCTGTATTTTAAAAAAAATTGTATATAGACGTGTGTCTTTGGTTCTTAGAACATTTCATCAGGATATTTAATGGGTACTCGATTTCCGTAAATTTATTTTTTTTATAAATTATATAGCTCCAGAATAATTGTAGTAACTGCGATAAGTAAAGAGATATTTAAATTTATTGGTTATCAATGCGATAAAAAAATGCGTTATATAAAACGTTTTTTTTTACTATCTCTTAGTTAAATCGTTTAAAAAATGTCAAGTTTTGTTTTTTATTCTAATATAGAAAACGTTTGTCCTACGAAACTAAAATTTTATAGTTCTGTCACTGCTTAGTAAATGCAATGAATTTTTTTACAACAACGAGTATTTGAAGACTTTAAACAAAAAAAATTAAAAATCGTCAAAACCAGCCACAATATTAACAAAAACTAAAGATAATTTTAATATCTATAAAATAAGCTTGATAATTAAAAAAAGGTCGTAAATTAATTTTAAATTTTGTTAAATTTAGATGTCTCCAAAATGCACTCAGTACACAATTAATTATTTTATAATTAAAAAATTACAATTGTTTTATTCTTACTGATATTAGTTGGAAAATATTGCAAATTTATAACGCTATATTTTCTTTCAAATTTATAGATTTTTCTCATTATTTTTACAACACTGCAATAAAATGTAAAATTAATTTCAGCGTTGTCTAATGAATTTTATGGGGAACCCAAATATGAAAAAATATATAGGTTGTCTCACTTAAAAATATAAATTTTTTGCTCTCCTAATTTTCAGTATCATTTAGTTTTAGAATATAGACATATAAATTTTTTACACCTTTCATATAAGGGTTTTTCTTACTTTTATAATAACAGAGCTATTAAATTTTGCTACATTACTGGACCACCCTCCTTATTCATCATTTGATGCTCGTTTCATTTCATATTCATATAAACCATTTTTATTGACTTTTGATGACCCACAAATGTATATATGCGTATGATGTTACTAACCTGCATATCAAATACAGCTTCGCCAAAGTACATCAAATTAAATATTTATTTATATTTCTACGAACTAAATACCTACAAAAAAATCAGAACTATAACAGAAAATTTATTTGAATGTAATTACTTTTAACACTTCAAAAACTATAGAATTATAAAACAAAAATTACGCACTAATGCGTAAATCAGAATTATATTTGATCATCTATAGTTTTCATAGTCCGGTTTTTAATTTTCTGTACAAGTAAACTGTTCTACTAATGAACGGTTCCAATGAAAAAGTTACTGCTTGAAATGTAATTTTTAGAATTAACTTCGTGAAAACTTGCATCTACTAGATGTATGTCTGTCCATTTGTTCATGTAGAGTACAAAATAGTACTGAAGGAAAGAAGTAATAATCCTGGGCTTTTTTTATTATTATATTCCCGAGTCCGTCCTAAAGCCGGATGCACTGCGGCCAGAGTAGGCTTATTGTGCTCATCCTAGATATTACAGCCACTATGTCAACCTAGCCCCCTGGCTCAATCTGTACAGTCCTGCTAAGGAGTGAGTGAGTATTACTCCCGGTTCCAGACTTACTGACCCGAATGTTTGTTGTCTAAATCTCACCAGTGACTCACAGTCACATATGATATACTTCACCGTTTCCTCGACTTGTCCACATAGTCTGCAGCCGAGGTTTCCGTTATATAGATTCATTCTATTCAGATGTACTTTGACGGCCATGTGTCCCGTCATTATACCCGTAATAGTCCTTAATTGGTTCCTACTCATTTGTAGTAATTTCCTTGCCAGTTTCGGGTCAGGATTCCCAATAAATAGCTTGCTGTGGTTTAAACCCTGTCTGGTCATCCAGTGGTTTTTATGTTCTCTTTTGGTCCATTTTATGACTGCTTCCCGGGTCGCGCACCGCAGCACTCCATAGGCCGGTTATGGACCTATGTATTGAGATGCCGACCCTGCTCTAGCCAACTCGTCAGCCTTTTTCATTTCCATGTATGCCTTCATGTCCTGGTACCCACTTTAACATAACTCCGTTGTCTTTTGTCAGAATTTCCAGCTCACTCTGACATTTCCAAACCAGCCTCGATGATACCTTTTGGCCCTTGAGGGCTTTTAGTGCTGCCTGGCTGTCAGAGTAAATGAGGATTTGCTTCCCTTTGTAAGCTCTCCTGTTTATCTCGTCTGCACACTGTAAGATTGTGTGTATTTCTACCTGGAATACTGTTGGGTATTTCCCAAGGGGAAGGGTTAATTCCTTCCTCGGTTGTAGCCCATATATCCCAGCTCCAGTACCCTCACTAGTTTTTGAATCGTCAATGTACCAGATACTTGCACCCGAGAATGTTTCCGGTTTTTCTCTTTTACTTGCCATTCGATCCTCTATTGTGACTTCAAACGGTATATTATAACGGTAGCTCGAGTTCATATGGTCTGTGTCTATTTCCAACTCAGGGCTCCTGATTTTTTTACATATGTTTTTGGGTCCTAACAACATCCTTTACGATTTTACTGTTAAGTGATTTAGTCGGTGGAGTCACATTCTTGCCTCTGCCTGAATCACTATGTGTAGCGGAGGCAGATCCAGAATACATTCCATTGCCGAAGTGGGGGTTGATTTCATGGCCCCAGTAATACACAAACAGGCGACCCTTTGTATTCCGCTCAGCTTTGTCATGGTTGTTCTCTGCATTACTTTGGGCCACCAGACCAAGGCTGCGTAAGTGATGGCTGGTCTCAAAATACTGGTGTATAACAAATGTACCATTTTCGGTGAGAGACCCCATGTTTTCCCACATAATCTTCTAACAGTCATAAGAGTTGTTTCCAATTTTCTGGTTATGTTTTCCACTTGCTTGTTCCAGGTCAGCCTGGAGTCTAAAATCACCCCCAGATATTTTACTTCTCTGGAAAGTGGTATTGTGTTTCCTTAGAGGATTATGGGACCGAGATTCTCTGTCCTTCTCCGTGTTGTGAAGGGGATTAGGACAGTCTTTTGGGGACTTATATTGAGTCCCTCCTGCCTTACCCATCTTTCTACAACTTTAAGAGCCCACTGCATTCTTTCTTTTACAGTTGTATTAAATTTGCCTTGGGTTAAGATTACCAAATCATCTGCATATCCCAGTACAGAGTGACCTTCCCTACTCAGGGTTCGCAAAAGGTCATCCATTACTAGGTTCCAAAGCAATGGGGAGAGGACCCCCCCCCCTGCGGACACTCCCTAGTCACCCGTGCCATCAGCGACTCTCCAAGCAGTTCTGTATATATCCCCCTGTCTTTTAACATATTTTCATCCTGGGCTTGCCACATTATAGATAATGGTCATATGTTAAAAAATTCTTAGAACGCGAACGAACACTTAGTTCGTCTCCCATCTAGTCAGTTTTTTGCAATATAATATTTGTTTATTTTAAATGTAAATTAATGAAAAAACAGTATTTCCAAAAATCGGCAATAGGCCAGGGTAATTAATTTATGGTCGTAACTATACATATTTCTTGATTCAGATAGGGTATCTGAACAATGCGTATTTTATGTTCAAGTCACCTATAAGTGAAAGGTACTGGAATTTTTCGGAAATATACAGGGTGTCTGAGAAAATGAGGGAAATATCCCGGATATACAAAAAAAAGGCGAAAGGAATACTACAAGTTCATATAAATTTTTTTCATATAGGCCTCCTCGTCGGAGACATGGGCTCCCAAAGAGCTGCAATGGAATGGAAGTTTTTTTACATATAAGTATTGAACCACCAGGTATATTTCAATTTTTTTAATATAATGTATACCAGGCAATACCCTTCAAATTACTATCCCAGAAAGTGTTGTGGATTACTCACAGTTGCCGGGATGGACTAGCTGTGACACTCATGACCCCATTCTTTTACGCCCTCCATGATAAGAATTTTGTACGTTTTCTACATACTTATATCTATTTACTAAAAATTAAGTTCTTCATCCATGTCGCTAATTCCAACCGTTTTCGAAAAAACGTCATTTTATTTACGTCATGTATTTGGCGTATTTCGATAAAAGATACATTTTTGTTCCTATCAAATGTTCAACCATCAACTTTGTAATAAAAAAATTCAATCTGAAACTAGAGTTTACCTTTATAGTTAAAAACTCTAATTCTGTGAATTGCAGTTCGACCTAGGTTCGCAAAAAATGTCCGTTATATTTTACCGGCACCAAAAACAAAAATTGTTAGATACGAAAGAAATAAATATCCTGCATTTTAGAATTTGTCAACGTTCACATCACAAATTGATTCATTACTTGGATATTAATTTACTAATTTTTGGATTTCGTGGTGAAATTATTTGTGGTAATTCAAAATATGGAATACTGTAGTATGCAGATATGCATCTGATGTATCGTTTTGCATCTTGCAATGCTTTTAAAGCTTGGAGGTTATAAATAAAACGACAGATATTCTAATCGTACTCTTCCAGATCAGAAAACATTTCAACGAGTTGATTAATGTCTAAGAGAGAATGGTAGACAACTCCATTTAATAAAGTAATATTATTGAATTTCTTCCTAATTTTAGGAAGTACTTCGCAATTAGAGGAAAATATTTTAAATGCTGTAGATGACATCCTTCAACGAGCACTCGAAAATTATCAGCGCAGTTTAATACGTCGAAAACAATAGTACATAAAGTTCTTCACGAACAGCTGTTATATCCTAATCATTTGAAAAAGTACGTGTACTGATTCCTGCAGATTTTTCCTATAGAATGTAGTTTGCAAAATGGCTATTGGATCAGCAACGAAATAATATAAACTCATAAGCACTATTCTCTTCATGGATGAAGCAGGATTTATCAAAAATGGTATCATAAATTTACACAACTCACATGTATGGCAGATGAAAATCCTCATTGTTTGGCATCATCAACATCAGTTAATGTCTGGGCAGGAATCATTGACAATTTTTTGATTGGACTATTTGTACTGTCGGCACGACTGAATGGAAAACTTTATTTGGAGTTCCTCTACAACGCTTTTTACGATTTAGTAGAGCACTTACCACTTCAAATCTGCCGTAACATGTACGACATGCATGATTGGGCACCATCTCATATCAGAATTGCTGTGCGGGAGCACCTGAATAACGTCTATCCAAACCGTTGAATAGATAGAGGAGGACTTATTGCCTTTCCTCCTCAATCTCCCGACCTAACGCCATTGGATTTTTACCTGTGGGGACACCTCAAACTTTGGTATATTCTACTTCAGTCGATAGTAGGGAGGAACTTCTACGAAGGATCACCTTTCATTGTGATCAAATAAGGAACAATGCTGAGTTAATGTGGTGGGTACAGCAGTCCTCAATTTGTCGTGTCAGCGAGTGTATCAGACTTCACGGAGCCCAGATTGAACCTTCTTACAAAGTTTTTAACTAAGCAGTTTGTTTAACTTTTTATTAAACTATTGTGACAGGGGAAAATTCCTCTTTTTAAAAATATTCAACCTGACAGATGTTAATTAAATGACGTTTTGCCGAAAACGGTCAGGGTTAGTGACATGAATGAAGAGAATTTAATTTTTAGTCAATAGTTAAAGGTATGTAAAAGACCTTGTCCAAAATTCTTATAATACAGGGCGTAGAAAAAGGGTGTCATGAATATCACAGCTAGTCTGTCCCTGTAGCTATGAGTAATTCACAACACTTTCTTGGATAGTAATTTGAAGAGAGGGTAAAAATTTTCTTATTGTTTCATATACAATAAATTTTGCCTTACCACATATCAAGTCCATTAAAAATAAGTACTACCTGCCGCAAATAACATGTTTCTTAAAACTTTGAAGGATTGTTTAATATATTTTTTCTCAGAATGTTAAATATCACTAGAAACATTTAATTAATAACAGTAAATACCAATGTCACTTTTAGCTATGGCAAACTCCAAGTAAAAGGAGGACGGTCAAAGGTTACATACCTGGGTTCTGCCAGCAGATAAAAACTTCTCTAGTTCATGGAGTCCTCTCATTTTTGATAGTCTGTTTAAGGTTATGAAAAGTAAAATTTAGTTCGGATTTTAAACTAGAATTTAGGAAATACCCAAGTTATCAGTGGAGAAGCCAGTTCCTTATAACTGGCTAGCATAGCAAAAATCATTTACGGCATTTTTATTTAAAGAATAATCAGTAGTATTACAGCAGTGAACGCACTTCCAAAGCATATTTTTAAAATCCCTGAATAAGGAGCAATGCAACTGATCAAAATGTGTGACTGGGAGACTTGTAAAATTCCAGCACTGACGAATTCATAAATATGGCTACACTGCAATTCAGTAATTTCCATTTGAAATTCTGGGGAAGGTTTTCTATATCGGGATTAAAATAATTTTGAATATCATCCGCAATCGCATGAAATTCTGAAAACGAGACTCAAATTTATTTTTAAATCACCCAAAGTTTCAGTTACAAAATCCATGAGTCATAAGTAATCGTAACAATATATAATGCGCAACACGCGCATCGATTATTTCCGCCCTAAGTACTAACCAAAATTGCAAACGGAACAAAGTTCACCCTCGCGCCCTACGCCGTAGTTATCTCACTCGCCGGTTAGATTCAATACGAAAATTTGAGCGTATTTCAAAACTACAGTATGTTGGTATGACTTAGTAGACATGTCAATGTGGCCCTTGGACTAAAAATTTAGATACCTCTATTCTAATTTAACGGATAGAGTTACTTATTTGATTATGTAACAGTAAGAACTACAGAAAAATACAAATATATGAAGAAAAAGATTTAACAGGAATACTTAATTTATTATAAATAAAGGTATTTTGTAAGATATTGTAGAAAGAACTCTAAAATCCCCTAGCATTGACAACACTTTCTTATTAGTCTTACTATGTTAAAAACATAAACATCTCTTACTTTTTTGTTATTCTTGAATATTTTTTCTTATATAAAGGGTGTTTTTTATAGAGGTATCGAACTTTAAGTTGTCAACACTTTTTTAACTGGCGGCCATTTTGTCAGCTGTCAAGTGATTTATGTTTAGTTTGGTTTGGCATTTCAATATGAATAGACTGACGCCTGAACAACGCTTCCAAATTGTGCAAATTTATTTTGAAAATCATGGTTCTGTTCGAAATACGTATCGCGCACTACGTCCATTTTACGGTCAACATAATCGTCCATCAGAGCAATTAATTCGATTAACTATGGAACATTTTCCCACCACGTTTACTCTAAATGATAATACGCATCCACAGAGACGTCGTACAGTGCGTACAGAAGAAGTCATTGTTGCTGTAGAGCGTAGCATAGAGGAAGACCTGAATCAGTCTATCCGCCATCGTGCACAGGAATTGGATATGTGTCCATTCACTTTATGGAAGATATTGAGGAAAGATCTTGGTTTGCGTACTTACAAAATCCAACTCGTGCAAGAATTGAAGCCACACGATCACCTAGCAAGGCGTAGATTCGGTGAGTGGGCCCAAAACAAGATTGCCGTTGATCCCGATTTTCATAAGCGAATTTTGTTTAGCGATTAAGCTCACTTTTGTTTGAATGGATACGTTAATAGACAAAACTACCGTATTTGGAGTGATGATAATCCTCAAGTGTATATTGAGACACCGTTACATCCAGAAAAACTGACTGTTTGGTGTGCTTTATGGGCTGGTGGAATCATTGGTCCGTACTTCTTTAAAAACGATGCTGGTCAGAACGTCAATGGTGACCGCTATAGAGCCATGATTACTGACTTTTTCGTTTATCAATTGAACAACCATGATGTGCAGGAGCTGTGTTTTCAACAAGACGGCGCAACATGTCACACAGCTCGTGCCCCAATTGATTTATTGAAGGAAACGTTTGGTAACCGCATAGTTTCACGTTTCGGACCCGTGATATGGGCTCCAATATCGTGCGACTTAACGCCGCTAGACTATTTTCTGTGGGGATATGTGAAGTCGCTAGTCTACGCCGATAAGCCCGAAACGATTGATTACTTGGAGGACAACATTCGCCGCGTTATTGCCGATATACGGCCACAAATGTTGGAAAAAGTCGTCGAAAATTGGACCTCCAGATTAGACTACGTCCGAGCCAGTCGTGGCGGTCATATGCCAGAAGTCATATTTAAATTGTAATGCTAGAAGGTTATCTTTCGAATAAAGTAACTTTCATGTCAATTTAAAAAATTCATCTTTGTTTTATTCCATTTAAAAGTTCTATACCTCTATAAAAAACACCCTTTATTTTATTTTCTAGGAATTACCATGCAAAAAAATGTAGCGAGCGTGACATCTACTTGGTCCGTAAGAACCCGACCAACTGTGAAGGAACATTCTATTTAAGTACATCTTTACTCAGTGCATTATGACTAGAAGTACTATCTTGTTAAACATAAATATTAACTTATTCTACTAATGGTTCGTCATCCAATAACTTTATAGAAATAGTTTCTAATATATTAGATTCTTTGTATTGAGATTTTCTTCAAAAATATGATAAATGAGCTTATTCGATTTTACAAAACAACTTATTTTATAACCAAATGTATCCTGTTGAGAAACTTCTCACACAGTATAAAGATTCGTGTGGATTTCACTTAGTAATATCGTATTTGATTGATATCGTATTTGATTTTATACGTCCTCCAACACTAACGATGAAGACGAAAATGCTACACTTAGATACCAAATTATATCTGAAAAATTATTCTTAATAATATATCAAGAAAAATTTTAATTCATTTTGAATCTCCATTATAAAGAAATATATTTTTTGGGTGCAGTTCAATCGGGAAGCATTTTAGCCGACGGCAACCTTCAAAATTATTAAAAATACGTAATAAGGTAACATCATCTTAAGAAGAAATTCACATTTAATGGATCTATTAATTAAAATTGAAGGGTTTTTTGCTATATAATGATAGGCAACAATATGATGAATTTGAATAAATCCACTTTTAAACATTAAATAAAAATATAAATTCGCAAAAATATTTATTTTAAATTTAACACTGCTAATTAAAACAAACAAGTGATAATATCCAATTTTAATTATAAACAAATATATATTTTGTACTAGTATGTTAAAACACAGAAATAACATTTTTAATGCGGCTTTTCATACTATGATAAAAATTTAAAAAATACCTTTTTTATATCCAGTAACCAAAATAAAATATGTCACTTGGACAATTTTGTTTCATCCTTCCGAGCATTTAGGTCCGGCCCAAGAGACTTATACTAATGATGATATACAGGCGATATATATGGCAGTAGTCGTTTTATGTTGTCGACCTTTGTCTTCGATATTTCGAGAGGTACTTTCCATTTAAGTGGTAACATATTTAGCCTTAACAGTGCTGGTCCTTTTTTTTTAACAAAATGGCTTCTGGGTATGCGTCAATAACATACATACATTAACAAAAAGCATCGGAAGCGTTACTATCGCACATAAATGGAAACAATCCTGCAAAATCAAGTTTATTACCGTTATCAGTTTTGATCGTTCTTTTGACAGTCTGTTGCAGTCTAATAATGTCCAAAAAATCATTTTGCTTGATTTGTGTGACTTCACAAGAATATTTTTATTTGATTTTTTAATATCACGCCATTCTGATGGGAAATATATATATATATATATATATATATATATATATATATATATATATATATATACATATATATATATATATATATATATATATATATATATATATATATATATATATATATATATATACATATATATATATATATATATATATATATATACATATATATATATATATATATATATATATATATATATATATATATATATATATATAAATAAGTAGATAAGTTTTTGTCTGTGCAATTTAAAATAAAATAGAATAAAATATTGGCGAAGCGGACGTGAAAATTTGTCAATCTACATGATTCTCGTGTTAAAAAGTGCCACTCCAAAATATGGAAAAACTCCGGGTCCGACAGATGGCGACAGCGCTGTTTCGTCCTAATATGGGACTCGTCAGGCCACCGCATTCGGTACAAACCATCATCTCGCCCTTGCATCGTATAAAGTTGAATTTAAAATCAAAAAACAGCAAACAAGACGACAAAGGCGACATCTCGATGGTCCACTTGATAATACAAGAACCACACAAATTAACAAAGTTTGTAAAAGAACCGTCATATGGTGGCGCGACGGTGAATTAAAACAGAAATATGTAAAATCGAGTACACAAAACGCGCTGCCCAAAGGATAGGGGTCGCATTTTTCGGTACTGGCAAGCAAGCCTACCGCTCATTTTAGCAGCCAAAGCCACGTGCCGCACCAAACGATCCCACTATGAGAGCATCGTTTAGCGTGTTTCAAAGCCAAACAAGTAAATAAATAAGTAGATAAGTTTTTGTCCGTGTAATTTAAAATAAAATAGAATAAAATGTTGGCGAAGCGGACGTGAAAATTTGTCAATCTACATGATTCTTGTGTTAAAAAGTGCGGAGCACTCCAAAATATGGAAAACTCCGAGTCCGACAGATGGCGACAGCGCTGTTTCGTCCTAATATTGGTGCGGCACGTGGCTTTGGCTGCTAAAATGAGCGGTAGGCTTGCTTGCCAGTACCGAAAAATGCGCCCCCTATCCTTTGGGCAGCGCGTTTCGTGTACTCGATTTTACATATTTCTGTTTTAATTCACCGTCGCGCCACCATATGACGGTTCTTTTACAAACTTTGTTAATCTGTGTGGTTCTTGTATTATCAAGTGACCATCGAGATGTCGCCTTTGTCGTTTTGTTTGCTGTTTTTTGATTTTAAATTCAGCTTTATACGATGCAAGGGCAAGATGATGTTTTGTACCGAATGCGGTGGCCTGACGAGTCCCATATTAGGACGAAACAGCACTGTCGCCATCTGTCAGACCTGGAGTTTTTCCATATTTTGGAGTGCTTCGCACTTTTTAACACGAGAATCATGTAGATTGACAAATTTTCACGTCCGCTTCGCCAATATTTTATTCTATTTTATTATATATATATATATATATATATATATATATATATATATATATATATATATATACTGCCCGGGAATGGTTCAAGCCGATCTTATAATACTTCTCGTTTATTCACCCGTCTTGATGTAATTAGAAATCGATCAAAACTTTACTAACCATAATGCACCTTTGTTTATGACATATCCGGGTTGTTCACCAATCAATGCTTGTTGTTAGCTATTTTATATATTGGTTAATTGCTGTGAGTTGTTATAATTTACGTAATGTTGATTATTGTGTTATTTGTTTACATCAATTGATCTAATTTATTAAATGTCATTTTATTAGATATTTTTATTGTCCCGTTTGCACAGTATATGTACACATAGGCATTTTTTGCCGTAAAGGAGTAAAAAATTATGAAATTTTGCAATATTCGTTTAACACTGTTCCGTGATGGTTTCTGTTTATCTATCAGCAAATGTCTAGCATGTTCTTGATAAAACTTTGTTACATTCCCCATAGACAATAAACAAATTTAAATAATCTTGCGCATATAATTTAATCGCCCCAGCATGATTTTTATTAATAAATATTCAAATGGCAAGAAATAGTGAAATTTCTATAGTGCTCTATTGTTTTCTTTTATCGCGTTTCACCGTTGTGATCAACTAGTAACAAAACTTAAAAGCCGTATAGCGATTTTACAATACAAAAATTTTAAATTGCAAATATTTTAAAAACTAAAAATGTTTTGAATATTCAAATGGCAAGAAATAGTGACATTTCTGTAGTGCTCTTGTTTTCTTTTATCACGTTTCGCCGTTGTGATCAAATAGTAACAAAACTTAAAAGCCGTGTGGCCGATTTTACAATATAAAAATTTTAAATTGCAAATATTTTAAAAACTACAAATGTTTCAAATAGAAAACTTGGTTCAAAGTCACCCATATTTTTAATGTTAAATAAGATAACATTATTAAAATAGGGAGTTTACATTTTAAAAAGTTGAGTTTTAACAATTTTTTCAAGTTAATATTTAATATTAGTTTTTGATTATTCTGTATTTATTTATTATCAAAATATCAATACAATACAATAAAGTAGATCCCTTTCTAAAAGAAAACCAATTAACTGATAGTTATGTTTAGGCGTACAAACGCCATTTTTGACGAAATTTAAAATATGTCAAAAACAGTTAGACTTAGGAATAGGACATTAAATATAAAACATGTTTATAATTTTGCACAGAATATAAAAATAAGAAAATATATAAGGTATTTCATTTAAAATAAGCAAGAAGACATCAACTTCCGGTATCACCGGAAGTGCTATCATTTTGAAAATGTTTTAGCCAAATTGCCCCCATCGATTTTAGTAAACTGTCAAATTTTAAAAATTTTCCAAATTGTATTTTCCGAGACATCGATCGCGGCATTTTGTCGTGCGACACACTGTATAATCCCCTTTACAAACTTATTACCATTCAATAATCAAGTTTATAACTTATTGAGTTGAATGGAATATTGCATGATGTTAAGTAGTCGCATAATGATATTTCAACGTCTTTAGTGGTTTCATCAATTCTTATTCGTATTGAATTTTTGCTTAAAAGAATATTTCTGATTATGTCTGATGCATTTTTATAATGAAAAACTATTTTTAATATGGCATCCATTGCCGAAAAGATTAGTGCTTCGCCAGATGTGTGTGGTTTTCCAGCTTTTGCGATTACCAATGAAATATTATATGAAGGCCATAGTCCACCATCTTGTTGTCTAGATTTGATACGACTGGCTGTTTCCAATAATTCTATTGCAGTACTTAAAACTAGAGAGTAAAAAAAAATTTATCGTTTTTATCAGCATAAAGTTTAATTAAATATTGTTTTGGCGTAAAACAGTTCATGGCTTCATTTAATTAAACAGAAAGAAAATGATTCGTTTAAAGGAGAATATCCAAGTATATATTTTCAATACTCAACACTGTACTGTCGACGTTTCTTCTTGAAATGAAATGAAATGAAATGAAATAATTTATTAGCCATAAAACTGATATTTCAGCATTGGTTTCGTCTATACAATTAAATAAAAAATATATACATAGCATACCTTAATGCTAGAAAAAACAAGAAACAGTTAAATTGGTTAGTATCATTAGATACTTGTTATAATATAAAAAATGTAAAATAACTTAATCTAATATTTAATAATAAAAACCACAGATTAAAATCCTACAACAACTAACGGGAAAGAAAAAAATAAAACGATAAGAACACAATCCGTAGCATTGGTCAGCGAAGGACGCAACGAAACAATCACTCAGTAAACAGTAAAAGAGTCAGTACATCCTACAGGCTTAAGTATTCGTTAAAAGAATAAAATGACCCCTGAACAAGAAATTTTTTTTATTTCTGTTTTGAATTTATTAATGTTTGGTATGTTTTTTAATTTTACAGGCAATTTGTTAAACAGAATAATGCAATTATAAATTGGGGATTTCTCAAAGAATGCCGTTCTATGTTTAGGTATGCTAAGAATGTCACTATTTCGTGTATCATATCTGTGACCCTGGCCAAGAGTTTTAAACTCTGAGTAATTTTGTTTTACATATAAAACGCATTTTAGAATATAAATTGAGTAAAAAGTCAAAATGCTATTTTTCTTAAAAATGGGTCTACACGAATCCGTCGGCTTAAGACCAAATATCAACCTCAGTATTCTTTTCTGAGCCAGAAATACTCTATTCACCTCACATCCTCTTCCCCAAGACATGACATTGCTTGACAGATGACTGTATGCCAAAGAATAATACACAGTCAGCAATCCAGCCCGGTCTAGAGATGACCTCATCTGCAAAATAGCAAAGAAGGCAGAATTCAATTTTTTACAAACATGTTCGATATGAGAAAAGAAATGCAGCGACTCATCAAGCCACGTGCCTAAAAATTTAGTATAAGCTGAGGTTTCAATATTATATGTTTCTTTATCCTCTACCAGCAATGGTTTTTTAATATTGAAATTTATATATACAGTCTTTGTTGGGTTAAGTATTAACTGATTACGCTGACATCAAATCTCCAGCTCCTCACATACCCCTCCCGCTGTACGCAACAGCTCTTCTGGGGCATCCGCAGATATAACTATCGTGGTATCATCAGCAAACATAACCAACTTTCCCCTACTGATGAATCTAGGTAGGTCGTTAACATAAATCATAAACAAGAGCTGCCCCAAAACTGACCCCTGCGGCACACCCAAGGCGACTTTTTTGCAATCTGATTTACTTTTTTGGTATCGAACAAATATACTCCTATCAGACATATACGAGTTGATGAGTTTTAGGATATTTCCTCTTATACCCGAAGCAAAGAGCTTTCTCAATAAGAACTCTCTACTCACAGTATCAAACGCACTTGTTAAGTCAAACATTAGGCACATCACATACTTGCCCCTGTCGAGCTCAGCATATACAAAATTAAGTAAATCACAGCATGCTGTCTCGATGGATTTGTTCTGTCTGAAAATATGTTGACAAGGAGTAATAATTGAATTCTGGTTAAAAAAATTTATCAAATTTTCGTATATTATTTTTTCAAAAACTTTAGAAAATACACTCAGTATAGATATTTGCCTGTAATTGGCCGGGTTGTGAGGATCATCCTTTTTATATATTGGCGTAACTGCCGCCTGCTTTAGTATCTGAGGGAAAATGCCCTCTGAAAGTGATCTGTTTATTAAATATGTCAAGGGAAGTGCGACAGATTCTGAAATTAATTTTAAAATTTGAGGACTTATACTATCGGAACCCGAGGAGCGTTTGTTTTTTAACGAATTAATAGTCGATACTATCCTTTCCTGAACCACCGCAAAAACTACTATTGTTTGAGGAATTGATTCTATAGTTGTTGCTGGTAAAGACATGTTTCGACCATAGGCCTCAAACAACTTCAACTTGGTAACAGAGCTGAAATATTCAGCGAAGTGGTTAGAAACCTCTTGAGGGTCATCGCTTTCACCATTGCTGAAGCGCAAAACGATGTTGTGGTTTGTTACCCTTTTCTGTCTATTAAGATTTTGGTTAATACAATTCCATATTTCTTTCGTTTTGTTGGTTGCATTATTTATTTTGTCTCTATAATAAGTTTTTTTTTGCGTTTTGTATACTTCGCCTATAATCTTTTTTTTTTGTTGCGATAAAGCATCCTATGTTCGGCACTGGCTATATATCTTTGTAAGAAATAAATTCCGACTTGATGAATAACGATTTTTTACATGGTTTAAACAGATTTATTTATAACTGTTCATCGTTATATTATTTATTATGATTAATGACTTACTTATATCAAGTATATCTCATATATTAGGATTATTGGTTAGCACACAATAAGTAACTATTTTTAAAAACTTTTGGTATCAAAATAAGATGGAAAACTTCAAAGTTGGTATCATTAATTTCTTCAATAAGCCGTCTCAGACCTTGACCAATTTAATGCTACGTAGTTGCTCCCGGAACTGTTACTGCTTTGTTGAAATGCTTCAATGCCCACTAGGGGACATTAAAACCTCTGTTGGCAATCTATGCTCTAAATTCTTTTTATAATAAAATAATATTTTTTTAAGATGAAATTCTATAGAACACAAAATATTTCGCTAATATTATAAAATACCCTCCTCGCAAAGTATAAAATATAATAATAATTTTATCAATTACTAACATACTTCCTTAAAAAAAATCGTATAAAAATAATGAATGAATCAAAATGATTTAACTATTAATGACAATAGAACTATTTCATATTATTTACAAATTTTATTCAATTAATAAATTGTTTGACGTCAAACGTCCTTCTGAAAGCAAAACTATAAAATATTTCGGGATAATAAAATTCAAATTAATTGAATATTTTATTATTATTTGTTTAACAAGATTGTTTCCTGTTTGTGAAGTGGGCGAATTTTGAAGATACTTTGTTATTGTTCTAAATCACGTTTCAACTGAAGGTATTTATTTATTTTAAAATGTTCCACATTGAGAATGGAAAAGTTGTATTGAAATAATCAGAGAATTTAAACTTAAAACTAACTAAATATTGTTACGAACTTTATAGCGTTGTACATTTCTTAGTATTAGTTTGTGTTCGTAGTTTGTAGGATTTTAGGTATATTTTCTAATGTAACGAACTTTGTAGCGTTTTCTATCGTATAGTATTAGTTTGTGTTCGTAGTTTGTCAGGTTTTAGGTATATTTTCTAATGTATCGAAATTTGAAGCATTTTATATTTCATACTATTAGTTTGTGTTTGTGGTTCGTAGGGTTTTAGGTATTTTCTACGAGTTCATAATTAATTTAAGTAATTTTACCTTTGTTAATTTCCTCAGGAGACGACTATGAAAGAAGGTCTGGAACTTTTTAGAGAATTCGATTTCCTTATTTTTAACATGGAACGCCTATGATAGAAGGTCTAGAAATCACCGGATTATTAGTTTTTCTTATTTTGATTACCCCATGTAGTATGTAATCCTTCTAGAGAATTAGGGAATCTTCCGGTATCGACCAAAATGGTATATAAAGGGTCCAGATCGACTTTCGTGATCAGTTTAGTTTGAGAATTCGTCGACGCAACTTGAAATTGTGTGTCTCAAAAATAAGGCTTACCATAAAAATATTTTGAAATAGTAGCGTGTTCAATTATACACTGTGTGTTCGAAGATCGGCCGTCCGAAACAATATTAAAGCAGTCATCAAAATCAACACAAGTTAAAATTTTAAGCAAGATGATCAGATTACAAACTCACTAAGAAAGTAAAACATTTCATTATTAAAAAAGGCTTTTAGTTTTTTTTAGTAAATTATTACTTGCGTAACTTTTTAGGTCATGTGATAAATGATTGAAGATTTTAAGACCAATGACCTTACGTAATTTATAAAAATTTGGAATCTAAAAGATGCTATATAAATTTAACATTATTAGTAGTATTTATAGAATGAATGCCTTTTGGATATTAATCTCTATTTTTATAGATATAAACAGGTTTCAAAAATATACAAGCTAAATAATGTCTTGTTAATAAATCTTAAAGGGATCATTATCAAAGAATTGATCTAACCTAAACACATTGCAATATATACAAGTTTTTTTAAAGGATTTTTTTTTGATTTAGTAGTAAATAATACGCTGTATTCAGCTTTTGAAATTATCTATTCACAATGATTCTTCCAATTTAGACTAGAATAAATATACATACATATATATACATAGCATTTGAAGAACTTATTCCTAAGATAATAAGAAGAGCCACCCATGAAGAGTTCCTGCTTTGGTGCGAAAAATGTTTGAAAGTTCAGGGGCGTCAATTTGAACATTTACTCAAATAATTTTTGTATCTTTATTTTATTAACACTGGTTTATTTCAATTTCTTTTAGCTTTTCTAGATCCAAAGTTCTTGACGTTTTTTATGATAACTAAAATGTGGTTGTCAGACTTGCATTGTCTTTATTTTTATTTATTTTTACGACGTTTCGATTAGGTTGTATCTCTAATCTTTATCAAGTATAAACTCAATGTTTTGTCTTAAGACTATGAGCCTATATAGGGACTGTGTCCACTGAAGCGCAAAGTTTCGCTTCATTGTGCACACCTCAATGATTTGATGTTACAAAGTAGTGGTTGCCAAAGATTAGGTATCTCAACACTCGGTTTACTGAAGATTCCATTATTGTTTTTAATGTAAGCTGCTTCTATAAATTTTCTTTTTTCATGTTGGGTTCCATATATATTGCCGCAGCCTCAGACCATTTTATATAGTGTTGTTTATCCCAGGCGTGTTCTGCAATACAAACTCGACGTTTCCCCTTTTTGTGTATGAGATTTATGTTCCTTAATTCTAACTTCTAGTGGTCGTTTGGTTTCTCCAATATACATTTCACCACACTCACATGGAACTTTGTAAACACATTCTTTCTTATCAGTACTTTTTGATTTTGTTTTTGTTAAATGAGCTCTAAGTGTATTTCCTGATTTAAAAGGCTGTTTTTATATTATAACTACTGGCAATTCGTCTTATTTTCTCCCTTAATGTACGGAATGTGTTTCTTGCTGTCCAGTGTTCGTTGTTCTAAAGTTATTTATATCACCGTCAATTAGTTTCAAAGGATAACCATTCTGTTGTACCTCTTTTTCCAATAAATCGGCATTATTGCATATAGATATAGCGCGATTATAAAGGTTGCGTATAATTTCTCGTTTTGTTACAGCAGAATGATTAGAACTATGATTAAGATATTGTCCAGTATGTGTTGGCTTTCTAAATACTGAAGTTTTAATTGTTTCGTTTGAGCGATTCACCATAACATCTAGGAAAGGCAATTGATCATTTACCTCTTTTTCTATGGTAAACGTAATTGTAGATCGAATGTTATTTAGATGTTTCAAGAAATCATTAAGTTCTTGATAATTGCCTTTCCATACGATGAAGGTATCATCGACATATCTCAACCAGACTTTCGGTTTTATTGTTACCGTTTCTGTGGCATGAGTTTCGAACCATTCCATATATATATTGGCGACGACTGGAGACAGTGAAGAACCCATCGGAAGCCCGTCGTCCTGAGCGTAGAACCTGTCCTTAACTTGAAAGTAAGCATTACGCAGGCAACACTCCAAAAGATCCATCACCCCGTCTAGTGGTAACGTGGTTCGATCTGATAATGTAGGATCACTTGAAAATCTAGTTTTTATTATGTCTAGTGATTCCCCTAATGGTACATTAGTATACAAACTTTCCTCATCAAAGCTTATTAGTTTGTCGTCTGGCTCTAGATTAATGCTACTAATAATGTTCACGAAATGTGTGGAATTTTTAACATATGTGTTCGTCTTACCTTCTAAAGGTTGTATGATATTTAAAAGAAACTTCGCCAGTGCATTTGTTGGGGATCCTCTGGAGCTGGTTATTGGCCTCAATGGTATGTTCGTTTTACGAATTTTTGGTAGTTCGTAAAGATGTGAAGGCCTACTGTAGTGCAGGGGCGGATCCAGCCTCTCTCTTTGGGGGGGGGGGGCGGTGATATCACAAAAGTACAGTGTCGCAAGAAAAACAAGTTGTCAACCAGGGGGGGGGGGGAAGTTGCAAGTAACATACTCATTCCTAATTTAAAAAGCAGAATGGGTTCTATTTTCCTGAACTCACAGCTTTTGGGAGGGGGGGGGCGAACACAAGCATACAGACTCCTATACTCTATTCAAGAACTAACGAGAGTAATAAAACTGTTACCGAAACCTCTAACGTACCTGCTCCAGTGCCGCAGGTAACTGAGAACTGCCGTAAATCTAATTATATTTCATTATATTTAAATATATTTTATAAATTTACTACAATATAGAATTTCTGATAGTTTAATTTAATTTCTGTCAGTGAGCAAAGTATAACTTACAGTTTTTTCTTAGTGATTTATCTTGTTTGCGCTTGTTTTTATATATTATTTGAGATTAGTGAGATACCCAAAAGATATGGCTTTCACCTCTATATTTATTCCAAAATCGTTAAACCAGGGCATTTTTTCCTCAACGAAAAACTTATTACGATGAATGTTTATGATGCCTTAAGATATCAATATCTAGATAATAATGTTAAAAGCTCTGTTGAGATATGTTCCAACATGACAGGAGTTGGAAAATCTGCTATGTACCGAATACTGAAGGAGAAAAAACTACTGGAATTGTTAGTACTCCCAAGCCACATTCGATCACAGGCAAACGAAAAACCTCGTTGGAAGAAGAGATGAAAACTGCAATTAAAGGGGTTGTATATACATTTTATTATGAGAAGCAGATCCCAACCATCTACAAAATTCTAACTAAAATTATTGAAGATCGCGATTTACCTGAAATTAAAAGAACTGATCTCTGGAAATTGCTCAGAGAACTTAATTTTTGCTGGGAAAAACCAGATAGAAAATCTGTTCTTATAAATCGTCCAAAAACTGTCCGTTGAAGACGTAAATATCTCTCCCAAGTAAATGGTAGAGTTGTTAGAAATAACACAATTAATAAAATTAGTAATTTAACTAAACTTTTGAAAGATTTTTTTGAATAATGTTACTGCGGAAAATTGGGAAAAATCCATATAATAAAAGAATAAAACAAAATGTGAGAACTCGATCTCATAATCGATAAGATAGAGGAACCAATTATAATTAATTTGAGCCAAGATAGTTTCACTGATTTTGATTAGGAATAAGATACGTAATGTTTACTAGTGTAAACACAATTTATTATTTAAATTTTTGTTTTTGTTGTATTTTATTGTTTAATGTTGTTTATATGTTTTTTTATTTTTTTATATATTTTTATTTTAGGGTGTCCCACTCTTTAATTTTATATATATTTAATTCTAATTAGCCGTAAGTTTTTTATTATTTTATTATTGTTTTTGTGTCTTTTTCTTAAGCGTGTAGAATTAATATGTTTATCTTATTTTTTTGGGGCTATCGTATTTCCATATATAAAAGTAAACTAAATTAAGATATCAGTACAATAGAAATAAAAATAAGTAGGTCTAATTTTAATTACAACATAAAAAAAACTAATTACATTTGAATCCCTTTTTAGTGTTTAATTGTAATTCAGCAGATGGTTTAAGAAATAAATAAACTGAAACGTCAAATACCCTAAAAATGTTTTTAATTAATAATAAAATGACCGATAGCCCCACAAATATTTTATTATTATATGGACGAATTTATTTTTTTATATATGTTTAATTTTTTGTATTTTTGACAATGGATATTTTGTAAGTATTTAAATTATAACTTAGAATTTTTTGAGAGAATGATCTTACGTTTTAGTCTATTATTATAGACCGGTATTTTTGATTATAAAATTTCTAACCCATTCCTATGAAACATATATGTGTCTAACAAATTTTGCTAAAAACACCGGACTAAAGAATGCAGGTAGTTTGCGAAGAGAAAAAGGGTAAAAAATGATTTATTACTCTCTCTAGTTCTTGAATAAACTATGGTATAAGAGGAAAAATCGGGTCCATTTTCCTAAACTCAAAGCTCTTGGGGGGGGGATCGCCCCCCCTTGGATCCGCGCCTGCTGTAGTGTGGTGTGAGCGCCGATCGTAGGTTGTCAGGTATATGATCTTGGTATTTCCTTAGTGTTCTGTAGATTTTTGACTCTATAGAGTTAGTGGGGTCACAAGTAATTGTCTATATTTTCCTTTTTCCAGGATATCTCAAATTTTTTGGTCGTACGTTACGATGTCCATTATCACCGTTGCATTTCCCTTATCCGCTGGTAAAATCTTTATGGATTCATCCTTATGAAGTTCTTTTAAGGCTGATGCTTCTAGCTTGGAGAGATTTTGAACTGGATTTTTCTTGTCTTCCAAAGTTGATTTTATTTTCCACCTATACTCGTCGGAATGGTTTTCGTCGACTTGTATAGATTCTATAGAGCTTAGGGTCTAGAACAGCCATGCTTTATGATGTTACTGCGAAATTAGGTCCCTTGCTTAGTAGTTGTTCTTCTGATGTTGAAAGTATTCTTGAAGATAAGTTTATGATGATTTTTCTTGAAGGTGTTTCAGGTAGAGTCGGTTGTTGATGTAATTTTAGTTTTTCTAGTTTATTTTGGTGTTTCCTCGCCATATTTTCTTTCAATTTGTTGCATATGTTATGTATTTTATGGAAAATTGGCTCATAATCATCTGACAAAGTTTCGGCTTTGATTTCTTCGTAGCTTTGTGTAGCTTTATTCAGAAGAAGGGCTTTTCGCCATCGGTGATAATTTATTTGTCTTCTTAGTAGTGCTTTACTAGCGTTGTCCAGAATACGGCGTGCTCTGTTACCTGATATTGGTGATTTCAATCTGAAACCAATAGGAATGACGTTGCTGTCTCGTGCTTGTAGCAAAAATGAAGAGTGGGCTTCCCCCTTGGCAAGTTTGATCCTAATTTTCTCGTAGGCTTTGATTTTGTCGCTGATATCGGCTCCGTATCGGATTTCCAACGTTTGTTTGAAGGTTGTAAACATTGTTGAAGATTGACTAAAATGTGGTTGTCGGACTTGCATTGTCTTTATTTTTATTAATTTTTATGACGTTTCGATTAGGTTATATCTCTAATCGTTATCAAGTATAAACTGAATGTTTTGTCTTAAGACTACGAGCTTATATAGGGACTGTGTCCACTGAAGCGCTTCATTTTACACACCTCAATGATTTGATGTTACAAAGTAGTGGTTGCCAAAGATTAGGTATCTCAACACTCGGTTTACTGAAGATTCCATTATTCTTTTTAATGTAAGTTGCTTCTATAATTTTTTTTCCATGTTGGATTCCATATATATTGCCGCAGTCTCAGACCATTTTATATGGTGTTGTTTATCCCAGGTGTGTTCAGTTTATACGTCCATTTAATGTGAAATTATTCAATACTATACCATGGTAGCTATAACATATAAATAAAACCCTTTTAGAAATAATTATTTTATTGATATTTTCAACTATAAAGAAGATTATAAAAAAAAAACCGACAACTAAATTTTATTTTAATTTTAATCTCTATTTTTTGTATATTTATTTTCCAGATTCAATTTTAAATATATTTTTACCTAAATTAAATAAGTTCCAAGATATATACATCTTTAAGCTGACACTTTTATGCTTTAATAAGCTAACCCTAACACGAATTGTAGTTCATCTTATTTTTTATGATCTACCCAAATGAAAACCCTATTGACTTTAACATATACATGAAACTTTTGGTTTTGGTTCGGCCGGACAAAAAATGAGTTTTTAAAGCATTTTTTGTGTTGCCAACCCAAAATATATATTATATTACATGTTAGTTAATATGCATATCGTTTATTTAATGTGAAATTGTTCATTATTATATTATGGTAGCATTAACATATGGTTAAAATCCTTTTAGAGATAATTATTTTATAGATATTTTCAACTATAAAGAAGATTATAAAAAACCCCAACTAAATTTTATTTTAATTTAGATCTCTATTTTTTGTATATTTATTTTCCAGATTCAATTTTAAATATATTTTTATCTAAATTAAATAAGTTCCAAGATATTCACATCTTTAAGCTGATATTTTTTATTCTTTGGTAAGCTAAACCAACACAAAATGTAGTTCCCCATCTTATTTTTTATGTTCTATCTAAATAAGAGCCCAATTTTATTTATGTGTAAAACTTTTGATTTTAGTTAGGTCGGAAGTGGACAAAAAATTATTTTTAAATGCTAGTATCTGGGTTTCTATTTAATTTAGAACAATAGGTTCGTTCCAACCTTAAATCACTAACAGATTTCCCACGGTTTGCAAATCATTCTTAATGCGCTTGTCTGTAAGATAATTGGCCTCCTGATCAATTTTTGTCTATGGTTGGAACAGCTGATAATTCTATTTGAAGTTTGTGAATTGAAACATAACCTTAATAAAATATGTGTCAACTTTCCTAATATACTAGAATATTTAAAATAATTGTTTTCATGTGTTTTTATTCAATTAAAAAATAAATTCATAACAGATTTAGTACTCTGGCGAGTTATATGTGAGGTTGTAATCTGAGAAATAGTAATACGCATGCGCCAAATGACTAAGAAGATAATTCGCAAACCGTTCTGATAGTTTTCAAACAAGTTTGAATCTTAGATTGAACAGAAAACTAATTATTTACTAATCGTTTCTAACTCTGGTAAGAACGCATTTAAATTAATGCGCAGAATCTTAACAGTCAAAACTATTTCTGATGCTGGTTGAAACGAACCTAATAAGTGGCATAAAATGTAATTAGACTCAATCCAAGAATACAAAAAATTGCATGTATTTAGTATATCTCTCTACAAGTAACAATTTACCAGATACCGAAAGATTACGCACTAAATGAACATCCAGTATATTTTTTGAAGTCTAAATAATTATTTACAACGGTGCAAAAATTAGCTTGTCTGGTGCGGTAACTTCTCTAAAATTTCTTATTTTTCGTGAATATACATATTGTTATTTATTAATTCTGGAGAACCAGACCAATAATGTCTGCCGTATTTCTTTATATTACATATTATTCTTATAGATAAAAAGTAAACGATTTCGACTAGTGACAAAAACGAGAAACCTGTGAAGAATGCTAAGAGACCACCACAATTGGCAAGAAAATCGGTTTGACCATATAACTCATTTCTTTCTGATGTGATGAACTGCTGCTCCTTGAAAAATATATTAATTCTTGTTAACTGAACACCAGGAAACTCGCTTATATTCGCCTTAAAGGCGTGGAAAAGTTTTTCCCACATGAAATCTGCTTGAGAAGTTTCAGCATTGTAGACTAGAGTTGTGCATCCTGGTAAGCAATCACAATTAGGTGTACCATCCATTACCGACTCTTCTCTGTTAAGGCCTGATTGTACTTCTCTACGAAGCAATTCATCTAAAATAAAATAAATATTTTCAACTAGATTATGAACATTATTTTTATAAATTAATCAAGTACACGGTTATGGTCATTTATAAAAGATATAAAACATAAAATTTCACCAGTTTTTCTTTAAATTGATGATTTTTCCTCTTGAACAAAAGTCCGCAAAAGCACATTAGAATCGTAAGGGTAGTTTTGAATCTGGGTAATTTTGTTATTACAAACATAGATGTTATGCACAGCATTACACTACAAATTTATTTTATACACAGTGACGGGCGAAAATGTTATAGCATATAAGAATCTTGATATGTATTAAGTTTCTCAAAAAAAATTGAAATTTATTTCTGCACATCCTAAAACTAAAAGGCACATAAGATATTTTGAAAATCCTACATATATATATATATATATATATATATATATATATATATATATATATATATATATATATATATATATATATATATATATATATATATATATATACAGAGTGGAAGCAAGAACTTGATTTAGGTTCAAGATTAACATACCGCTATTTTAACAGGGCACGGCCACCTGAGGAAGTACCTTAAGAAACTTGAATTAGCAGGTTTTTCGAGGAAGAGAACTAAACTTTCTTTCAAACTATTTTAGAACGTTTCGTCTTCTGAAACGAGGTATCTGCGAGTTTTCTAAGAGAAATGGGATTGGAGGACCCGTTTTAGTAAGCAGCTTAATAGCAGAAGGGGGCATAATGGACCTTTCATATCACAGTTCAGATATTATTTTCCAATATGTACAGGGTTCCGTGACGAACTCAGTTTTTTCAGATTCCACTCTTTCGGAAAAATAAATCAAACTTGTATTTTTTTAAATAGAACACCTTATATATTTTAGAATAATGTGATTTAGTTTGTTACAAGCTTTTCAAAAATATATAATACTCTATAGTTATTATTAGTATTGAGTCTGAAATTAGCGTTTTTTTTAAATATCAGACACTGTTAGTAGGCCGTGACGGATATTTAAAGAAGCAAGAATCTATTACCGCCATTAATAGATGAACATAAAAGGCCTATGTATATTTTCGGATCCTTAATATAATTTACTTTATAACAACAATTGTATTTAAATTGTTCTCCATTATGTCTTAAACATGCTTCACACATAATTTTTATTTTCTTTAATGCATTTGAAATAATAAAAGGCCGCGTCTGTAACTTCTTAAAGGCCCATTGAGTGACATTTCTTAAATCCACCATGATTTGATACTGGACAGTATACATTTTAGTTTTGAAAGATCTCCACAAGAAAAAGTCCTAAATCGACAAATCGGGAATCCTGGGTGACTATCTTATAAATCAATTTATCCCAAATCAGCAGCCCGAAAAATTAGTGTCTAGATAAGCCCGTACAATTTGCACATTGTGAGGGAATTACATATTGATTTTACTGAGACAAAAATCTAGTATTCTGTAGATTTAACATAACGGCGATGATAAAATAATTTCCCTTGCTGTAAATTATAGACAGTGGTTTAGAAAACCAACCGTGTTGAATTAAATTTGGTTTTATCCTCGAAAACATTCTTTTATCTGGCTGTCTTCTTTCTAGATATCTATAAATTACAGACATTTACAAATTGAAAAGAATATAAAATTTCTCAAACCGTTTAAAATATACCTCTTGCGCTTATTCAAAAATATATTGGGTGTTCCACTTAAAAAAGACAAGTTTGATTTATTTCTCCGAAACTTATAATAAAATCATTATAAAAAGAAATTGAACCGACTTCTAAAAGTGCGTTAAAAAGTGAAAAATAACTGCAAATTTGTATATGAAATTGAAATTTTTGAAGTCGGCGCCAAGCTAATACCTGACAAAATGTGATTCATAGAAATAGATTAAAAATACTTTATTTTTAATTGATTTCTTACCATAAATTTTATATATTAGTAGATATTTATTCCATTTAGAATTAATTTGGCGCCGACTTCAAAAATTTCAATTTCATATAAAGATTTATAGTTATTTTTCATTTTTTAGCGCAGTATTAGAAATCGATTTAATTTTTTTTTATAAAAATTTTATTTTTTAGTTTTTAGTCTTGAATTCATTATGATATCCATAAATTATTTCAACTAAGTACTAATCGAGATTAGTGTACCTCGCAATGACTCCAAGGTGGCAAAAAAGTAACCATTTTATCCAAAGTTGCAAATCACTCCAAAACGAATCAATAAAAATTCTTTGATTCCTAGAGTTCTTCAAATACCAGAGAAATTGTGTCAAACAAATATTTAGTCTGTCATAGTGAATCCACTATCTTAAATTTCAAATTAATTTTAGATTGGTAATATAGGCCCCAAAACCTTCCAATATCGATATCTGAAGAACTTGAGATGTAAACCCACTAATACCAAATCTGAAAAAATGCGAATAAGGTAAAATTTTCAACCCACCATATTGAATCAGCCATATTGAATGTCAAAAAAATAATTTTAAGGACTTAATCTAATCTAAATCCTTCAAAGCCTCCTAGTATCAATTTTGGATAAAATCTAGAAAGTTAAAATTTCTAGACCGTGATATTGCATCTGACATATTAGATTTTCTTAAAATAATTTTATATTCACTATTTACATCCTCAAAAATGATTCAGTCTCACCTTTCAACATAATCGAAAAAATTGGATTCACCATGTTAAATCATGAAAAAATACTTTTAAATGCATAATTTACACCCTCAGTGTTGGAGAAAATCGAAAAATGTAAACTTTTTAGAACGCCATATTGAATCCGCCAGATTCAGTTTTCCAAGAAATATTTTAAATTCATAATTAACACTAACAAAAATCCCCCAATACTGATTTTAGACAAAATCGAGAGATGTAGAATTTTTAATGCGCCAT
This sequence comes from Diaprepes abbreviatus, assembly GCA_034092305.1. NCBI lineage: Eukaryota > Metazoa > Arthropoda > Insecta > Coleoptera > Curculionidae > Diaprepes > Diaprepes abbreviatus. Next base: position 2,874,239 of record JASJET010000144.1, on the reverse strand, counting down.
CTTGGATTCGCCATATTTAATTTTTTTTAAATAATTTCAGATTCGTAAAGTGCGATTTTAAAAACTCCCTCATATCAATTTTGAAAAAAATCGGACCAAATTAATTTTTATCCGTCATATTTGATACGCCATATTGATTTTTTTAAAAATAATTTCAGATTTGTTATGTGCAACCCTGAAAACTCTCCTCCCCCCCCACCAATTTTGGAGAAAATCGGACAAAATTGATTTTTTCTTCCGCCATATTGAATTTTTAAAAAATAATTTGAGATTCGTTATGTGCGACCTCGAAAACTCTCCCGTATGAATTTTGGAGAAAATGGGACAAAATTGATTTTTTTGTCGGCCATATTGAATCCGCTATATTGAATTTTTTAAAAATAAAGGGTGTTTTTTATAGAGGTATAGAACTTTTAAATGGAATAAAACAAAGATGAATTTTTTAAATTGACATGAAATTTACTTTATTCGAAAGATAACCTTCTGGCATTATAATTTAAATATGACTTCTAACATATGACCGCCACAGCTGGCTCGGACGTAGTCTAATCTGGAGGTCCAATTTTCGATGACTTTTTCCAAAATTTGTGGCCGTATATCGGCAATAACGCGGCGAATGTTGTCCTCCAAGTGATCAATCGTTTCGGGCTTATCGGTGTAGACTAGCGACTTCACATATCCCCACAGAAAATAGTCTAACGGCGTTAAGTCGCACGATCTTGGAGGCCAATTCACGGGTCCGAAACGTGAAACTATGCGGTTACCAAACTTTTCCTTCAATAAATCAATTGTGGCACGAGCTGTGTGACATGTTGCGCCGTCTTGTTGAAACCACAGCTCCTACACATCATAATTGTTCAATTGATGAACGAAAAAGTCAGTAATCATGGCTCTATAGCGGTCACCATTGACTGTAACGTTCTGACCAGCATCGTTTTTAAAGAAGTACAGACCAATGATTTCACCAGCCCATAAAGCACACCAAACAGTCAGTTTTTCTGGATGTAACGGTGTCTCAACATACACTTGAGGATTATCATCACTCCAAATACAGTAGTTTTGTTTATTGACATATCCATTCAAATGAAAGTGAGCTTCATCGCTAAACAAAATTCGCTTATGAAAATCGGGATCAACGGCAATCTTGTTTTGGGCTTATTCACCGAATCTACGCCTTGCTAGGTGATCGTGTGGCTTCAATTCTTGCACGAGATGGATTTTGTAAGCACGCAAACCTAGATCTTCCGCAAAATCTTCCATAAAGTGAATGGACACATATCCAATTCCTGTGCACGATGGCGGATAGACTGATTCGAGTCTTCCTCTACGCTACGCTCTACAGCAGCAATGACTTCTTCTGTACGCACTGTACGACGTCTCTGTGGATGCGTATTATCATTTAGAGTAAACATGGTGCGAAAACGTTCCATAGTTAATCGAATTAATTGCTCTGATGGACGATTATGTTGACCGTAAAATGGACGTAGTGCGCGATACGTATTTCGAACAGAACCATGATTTTCAAAATAAATTTACACAATTTGGAAGCGTTGTTCAGGCGTCAGTCTATTCATGTTGAAATACCAAACCAAACTAAACATAAATCACTTGACAGCTGACAAAATGGCCGCCAGTTAAAAAAGTATTGCCAACTTAAAGTTTTATACCTGTATAAAAAAAAACACCCTTTATATTGGATTCGATATGTGTGACACCGAAAACTTCTACACACCAATTTTGGAGAAAATCGGACAAAATTGATTTTTTCATCCGCAATATTGGATCCGCATATTCAATTTTTTTAAAATAATTTTAGATTCGTTATGTGCGACCCTGAAAACTCCCCCACACCAATTTTGGAGAAAATCGGACAAAATTAAATTTTTTTGTCCGCCATATTGAATTTTTTAAAAATAATTTAAGATTCGTTGTGTACGATACTGAAAATTCCCCCATACCAATTTTGAAGAAAATCAGACAAAATTAATTTTTTTTGGTCGTCATATTGTCAGCGCCATCTTGGATTTTACCATACCAATTTCGTCCAAAAAAATGTGGGACCACCGCAGCAAATTCCTGAATATAACCCAAAAAATTTCATTCAAATCGGTGACGCCGTTTCGGAATAATCGGTATACATACATAAAAAAATATATACTCGACGAATTGAGAACCTCCTTCTTTTAGAAGTCGGTTAAAAAACTAACTACATCACTGAACCCTACATGAAAAATCCCAGTAGTTCAATTTTTAACTTCGCGATAAGTTGCAAGATTACCAAGATATGAGTGGTGCCCCAAAAATTCATCACTTTCAAATTCGCTCTGTATCTCCAAAACGAAGAGGTTTGCGAAAATTCTGTTAGCGGGTGGCATCAATCACTTTTTAAAAGAATAACACAATGCCACGGAAACCTTATCCTTCTATTTTTACTAATAACGGAGATAACCCGTAAAACTGTCGAAAATTGAACACCCTCTACATATTTTAAAACATGACTTCTAGGTCTAAATATAAGATTTTAATCAGCTAAAATTAATTCAAAAAGTTGTCAGTTTTTGATGCCTGATAGTCTTTAATTAGGATACAGAGTATCTCTAAAAGATCTATACGAAACGCTGACGTATATTTATGATGCTAAAACATGAAGATTTAGCTCAATTGTCATTAAAAATAATTGATAGTTTCCGGAAAACAAGGTATCAAAGATACGATTTTTTTTTTACTTTTTCTAAATATTTATTTTAATATTATATTGATTGCACTGATTACAGTTTCGATGAATACTACAAAGGTTACAACCAGCAGCGCTTCGCCTTCATCAATGGCTTCATAACTTTTTTGTGCCTCGATATATTAAATTTATAATTAGAAATTCTTATTCCTTGGCATATTTTATCCAAAAAAGTTATACCTATTGTAAATATACAACACCAATAACCAAATTTACATTGGAATGAGAAATTGCATAATGAAAAATTCAATCTAACGCCGAAAGATTCGTTACGATCCGACTGTTAGAATGGCGATAGTCGCACAATGCAATTTTCTTATATAGTTTTAGTGTAGCAGAAAAAGTGTCCGATCTAAAGTTCACCTTGTTCTGATTGATTACGCACAAGAAAGTTGGAGACAGCTCCCTGAAACTATATAAACCCTACTTTTTGAGCAATCTTTAGCCATAAAGTAGTTGCCATTATTAGATGATCTTGGAAAATAGAAGAAATTACAAAAAACCCCAAGAATCAACAGTTGTGAAGAACGAAAACATCTGCTTTGAAGAAATAGTTATAAAAGTGACCACAAATTTGTCAAATATCGCATTTTTCAAAAAAAATCGCATTTTTCAACAGAAATTCGTATTTTCTTAAAAGAAATTCGGAAAGACATTTGACAAATGCAAGAAGACTACGCTCTAGGAAGGCTGAACAGCCCTGAAGATAACAACACCAACGATTTTTTAGACGGCTGCGTGGCGGATAAAAGGGATAGTGTTTTTTTTTAACCTTAAAATAAGCACCTCCGAGGCTCCTGGACGAACAAGTAGCTTTTACTCGGGTAATTGCCAAATGCTGGGGTGCCTGAAGACATTAATAATAATAAATTCATTACAAAAAATCGGTTTAAATACGGTGTATGGGGGATTCTTCTGGTTAAATTAGAGTGAAAAGGTAAGATAGGTTTCAAGTCCCCTGAGCTCGATACATCTTAGTTCGAAAGATGGGCGTTTTTCGTAATTGCATACGCGAACTGGGGTTGCAATTACTGATCATTGTCATAAAGACCGCGAAACAATCTAAATAACGAGTTTTCCATTAAACTCACAATCCATAAACTTTAAGGGGCTTTTTAAGCCCTGAAACAACCCTATAAAATAACCGGCCAAAAAATACTTAGAAAAATACTTTTCTAAGGCTGGTCCCGCACGAAATTTTTTCAAAATTAATAAATAAAAATTCCAATCGCGAAATTAACATAAATCCCCATAAAATTTGCGCGAAAATAAGCATCGCGAAATCTGGGAAAAGACACCGGATTTCGGATACATAAACCGGGAAGAAAAGCTAAATTGGCGTAATCTTTTCTGACGGAAAAAGACGTACAAATTGACGAATTTAGGTTGACTTTCTCAAACACAGACTTACAAAAAATCATTATTTGAAGTTGCAACACAAAGTTCTAATTTTTCCAATAAATTAGTCACCCCAATTTCATTGCCCAAGACCCGTAGAGTACTTCAGCTCACTTCCAATACGCGTTTTGTATTAAATAAAAATTCTCAAATTAAACTTTTTGGCTCAACAAAACTACTCAAAAAAATTCCATGCCGCAAAATAACAGCAAGAAAGATGAGGCGGCCTGGGTTTTCCCTGGGTCGGGAGGTTACGATGGGTCCTCTCCGGTACCGCCTGCGCGGTGCCCTTCCTTTCAACAACAGCATAATAATGAAAGATTAATCAACATTCAGCGGAATCTCATCAACCTTGACGACATTGTCACGTCTGACGATAGACACAGTAGACGCGTCAATCTCGAATTCGAACGAGAATCACCATACGAAGTTACGCCTATGAATCTACCTGCATATTTCCTGAATAATCAATCATTACAAAGCCAAGTCCGTAGTTTACGGCCTTTGGGTCACAGATACCAAACGTTAGCGCATGCAGGACAACAAGGAATTCAACCAGCCTACTCGCGTGCTACTTAGATTCAATTTCTAAAGACTCCATTGAAGTGCCTACGCAATTTTGTTATGAAAGTTCCGAAAGGTGCGAACAAGAATTTTATTTTTTAAACTCACAAGTTTATTTAATGCCTCAAAAACTAAACTTTTCAGACAAAAATAACTACTTCATTGAACTCGACGTAAAAAATTCTGTAAAAACCAGTTTTTACCTTTTTGATAAATTAAGGCATAATGGAAATACGAAATGTGCTTAAAAAACGATTTTCAAAATCACCCTGTAGATTAACGACTACGACAAATTTGACACCGGACACTTTAATTTTTTAGTTCCTTTCTCAAATATACTCGTCTAGTCAATAGCCTATAATTAGAAAAATGCATTACCATCATATTGTGACTCTCAGATTGGCAATGAATTTATTCGAACTTTAGAGACAGGAAACGATTGCGTGGGCATTTTTGTAAATAAGTTAATGATGCGTATAGAAGGTTTACACAAAATTGAAAAGTTGCCCTTTTAAAACTTTATTAGAGCACAACATTGGTCAGATTTTAATTTAAACGTTTCAGTTTTGTGGAACTATTTCAACTTCTTTATGGCTGCAATATCGGATTTTAATCGTTTTGACACAAACTTTTTTTTAGCTTTCTAGCGATATATTACACTTTGATAGAACAGTATACTTAAGTAGAAAAAATGCATTTTTTTAAATTTAAATTCTGATTTTTTAAATATAAGAAATACTTCTATTAGCCGCCACAAAGTTTGAAGAAATAAATGCCTAAATTAGCGAATGGAAAATATTAAAAAAAAACTTACTTTGGGCCTCAAACATGCATACAAGGTTTCCTGAACCACATATGGGTGTTTCTTCGTCATCTAAAATATTAAATAAATAGAAAATATAGTGGCAGTTCAAAACCCTCTTGAAAAAACAGAATATAGAGTTCCATAATTCTAACCATTTCAAAAGCAGCCTTGAGAAATTTAATTTCGTTCTATTGGCAAAAATGTTGCAAACTTAATGTACGATTCGCATCGGTCATATATAATTTTGGCGTTGCTGCCAACTCAAAAAAAAATCTTGATTAGAAGGTGCTACCAACTTGCTGTAGGGTGTATATAAAAACAAAATCACCCAAGCTCACTTGCTTCCATGTGCTACTATTTTCTATTTTTGGATGGTTGGCCAGAAAATAAACCTACTTTTTTGTTAGTGTACCTTTCGAAAAATTTTATTCCCTTTATCAGGACTTCTACAAAAGAGAAAATAACCTTAACCCTAATTCGATAAGACCTACCAAAGTGAGTATATGTGAGATGTCGGATTTTGTTCAACAGATACACTTAACACTAAGATCACATAACATGAAAAGAATGTTTTGAACGGCAAAATTTATCTAATTAATTAAGAAACTTATTCTTTAACACGTAAACGTCGTTGAAATGCTATTTTAATTCCAGAATGAGTTCGACATTTGACAATGGATGATAAAAGCCCGTTTTAATAGGTTAAGTTTACTCTGCCCAAGAACAGGTAATCGTCTGGGAGCGGAGGTAACAGTTCTTGAAAAAAAAATATGTTATTAAGCGGAAAACCAATGAAAAATTAAAATTATGACTCAAATCGGCAATAACATTCAAAGAGAAATGCGATTTAGATATCAAGAAAGGCGACCTCCACACCCATTTGGACAAATGTGATAATAACATTCAGAACAGTGGTTAAAAATATCTGACTGAGAAAATTGGACAGTGAGGGATCGATTTCCATTGATTTCTAGTTGTAATAAACAATGATTTCTAGTTGTAATAAGCAATTGAAAGAAATCTATCCTCCACTGTTCAATTTTCTCAGTTAGATATTTTTAACCACTGTTCTGAAATTGATTATCACACTTGTCCAACTGGGTGTTGAGGTCACTTTTCTTGATATCTAAATCGCATTTCGCTTTGATTGTTATTACCGATTTGAGTCATAATTTTCATTTTTCTTTATTTTATAAGAATAGAATTAAGAAAGGTTATTTTCTTTTTTGTACAAGTCCTGATGAAGGGAATACAATTTCTCGAAAGCTAGACTAACAAAAAAGAGTATTTTTTTGGCCAAGCATCCTTCTGACAGCAGCGCCACAAAAGTAGCTCAAACCTCTCGATTTAGTTGGCTTTTTCTTAATTAGTCCAATCACAAGACTACCTCCTTTTTAAATATAAATATATATATATATATATATATATATATATATATATATATATATATATATATATATATATATATATATATATATATATATATATCATTTTCCTTTATTTTGTCTTTTTTTGGGTTTAGGTTCTATATTTAATTAATACATAAAACGATTGACGTTTCGCCCTTTCTTCAAGGCATTTTCAAAATTCCTTCCTCCTAAAAATATATAATTAAAATACATCACATAAAAAATCTATTTACACTTTCGAAAAACAAACAAGACACCTAAAAACAGTAGTAAAAACTTTAAAATTTTTTAAAAATACTTAATTTTACCGGTACGCACCTTGACAATTTGCTGTTCTGTTTCTAAATAAAATTTAAATTTTACATCGTTTACTGAGGATACGTGGAATGCAAATGTGTTTTATTTTTTTAATATTTTTTATATTTTACAATGCATAAAAAAACAAATAAGGTATATGTTTGGTTTTATGTTCCATTTTTGATTCTTATTTGACCGGATCGAATACTTAATATTTTTGTTTAAATTAGGCTTGCGTAAATGGGGCTCAAATTTCTCATATCTGTTCTGTCGTTAACAGTGTTTTTATCTTTTTTAATTTCAATCATTTCCTTTATCTGTAATTTTTGGTAATTCATATCTTTGTTTTTTATAATGGTACTGTTATAATCAAAAGTGTGTTTTTCGTCCTGTGTGTGTTTGTTTAACGCTGTTGAAGCGTTTTTTGTATATTTATGGCCATTTAATCTGTTCTTCAGTAATTGGCTTGTCATGCCTATATATTTTTTGGGACAATTTGTGCAAGGGATCGAATATATTATGTTTGATTTATTCATTAGAGGAGTTTTACTTTTTAAATTTGTGAACAATGTTTTAATTTATTATGTGACCTGTGGCATACGATAATATCATGCTTTTTTAAAATGTATTTTATTTTTTCTGACAGCTCACTAGTGTACGGTAATGCTACGTATTTTTGCTGTTTATGTTCTATGTTTTTTGTTTTTAAGTTATTATAAACTTGTATAAATGTTCGTTTATCAATTATTTTGGTAATAGTTTTTTGGTTGAAAGTATTATTTATTAGTGTCTCTTTTATTTTTGCAGTATTTTTTGTCGGAATTCTGGAGACGTTAGGGAGATAGCACGATCAGATAGACCGATTATAACGCTATTTTTTTGAGTTTTTGAATGACCAAGTTGGTTTGGTGTACCATTCAGTTAAAATTTTGTTTTTTCTACGTATAAGTGTCATATCCAGAAAATTTATTTTATTATTATTCTCTGTTTCGGACGTGAACTGTAATTTTTCGTTGAAACTGTTAAACTTTTGGAGAATTTCATTTATTTTATTTTGTGATACGGCTGCTATGCAATCATCGACAAAACGTTTGAAAAATATTGTATTAAAATTTAATTCTTCTAAAACTTTTTCCTCTAAATATTCCATTACTAGCTGAGCGATGGTAGATGAAATTGGTGATCCCATAGCACATCCATCGAGTTGTTTGTAAAAGGTATTTTCGTACTGAAAGTAATTTGTATTAAGAACGAGGTCAACAGCATCCATAAAATTATTTTTTGATAGCGATGTATGTTTTTTTAAAATTTCCCATTTTTCTGCTAAAATAGTGTGGACAAGCTGATTTGGTATGTTTGTATACAAAGATATAACATCTAGCGAAATGAGTCTGTAATTTTCAGGTAGGTTTACTTTATCAATAAATTTTTTAAAGGCGAATGAATCTTTAATAAAAAAATCGTTTTTGCCTGTAATATTTGAAATGCAATCTGATAAGAATTTTGATAAACTATAGAAAGACGATTGTATACAAGAAACAATAGGTCTTAGTGGTATATTTTGATTATGTAATTTTGGTAGGCCGTATATTTTTAGGAGGAAGGAATTTTGAAAAAAAAAAGGGCGAAACATCAATCGTTTTATGTATTTATTAAATATAGAACCTAAACCCAAGAAAAGACAAAATAAAGAAAAATGATATAATCTATGGTTCAAGAATCAAGAAAATAAGTTATATATATATATATATATATATATATATATATATATATAAATATATATATATATATATATATATATATATATATATATATATATATATGTATATATTATAAGAATTAGTTTTTCTTGAACCTTTAAATATGTTTTTAATTGGTTATCTTCTTGGCATCTGGTCCATTTTGATATTAAAATTACATTATAGAGTATATAGTATAGTATAGTATATATTAATCAAAACGTTTCCATTCTTTCGAATCTTTTTCAACTGTGTGCATAAAAGGCCTCTACAACAATGTACGTTCTTAATGTTGTCATATATGAACAACAGGATAAAAAAAGAAGGATTTTACTTTTAGTCAGTACACCACATTATTTAGAACATGTAATTTATTGTATAATATTTATCTATTAAAATATAAAAATATTTTTGAAATTCACACTAGGACAACGGACACTATATTTTTAGGTGTGTAACTGCAATTACTTGACTGAAATGTGGAAATCAGATAGTGTAAGTTTTAAGTGTTTACGTGTCTCTTAATTAAAACAATGCAAAGCATCTTTCTGACCAAAATTATCGTTATCCAATTTAGAAAAATTGATAAAGGAGAACTATTTTTATTTATTGTTTTGTATATGTTAGAAATTCCATTATATTGATTTATTTTAATATCTTGAAATAAATTTAATTTAGATTATTAATATATGTTTTATCGTTAACGGGATTTGGTTTTTTTATTGCAATCATTTCTTTAAATTCTCATTTTTCTTTGTGGGTTTCAGTTTTTTGAGGCTATATATATATATATATATATATATATATATATATATATATATATATATATATATATATATATATATATATAAAATGTCGGATATTCTCACGGGTGTGATGTGTTATCCAAAGTTTTTGGGCATCGAAAACCTTCGATTACATATATATATATATATATATATATATATATATATATATATATATATATTGCTTTATTTAAAAAGAAATTAAAAATATCTCAGTCTTAAAAAAACACAACCACATTTTTTATTATGATAATACGAAAATTCTAAAAACTAAAACTTACAAAGGAAAACGAGAATTTTGTTAACAATTTTATAGTATTTACCTTCGATCATACCCTATAGATTTAAATAACAATGGATTTGTTTGAAGGTTGTTTATGATCAGTGGGAAAGAGGCTTTTTTGATGTTTGATAGACATAAACATATTTACTTATCATTTCTTTCAGTTTAATTGCTTGTTGTGGCTATTTTCAGTGTTTTTAAATGTTAGAAATTACTATAAATGCGAAGTTTGCAATTAATATTAGCTAAAAGAGGATTTAGAAACTTATTTTTATTGGTAAATATTGTTAGATATTGTTTATATATTGAAAATAACAATAATAGTAATTTAGGCAACCAGAAATTCATTTCTAGAATTGAGCTACCGATAATCATATGATACTCTTTTAAATAATGCAATTAGAAAAGGATAGCATAAAATGGGTATGTGTGTATGTATCCACTGTTTATCAACACTTTTTCAAATATAAATAAAAATATTATTACGTTATTATGTTTCCCTTTATCAACACATTTACCTTAAATGATTTTTTGTTAATAATATATACCTACTTACGAGGCATATGATAGGCGACGCAACCACATTTAGCTTTAGTAAAATTAGTAAGACATTCCACCTCACAGTTTTGTTGTGTGTATTGTTGAAAAAAGGACAAATATCTTTCTTCAGAATAATAACATTGCCTTCTATGTGGATCATAACCTTTAAGACGTTCTGAGGTAGTTATCATGTCAGGTTTTACTGCCACAACTACTTCTTGATTTAGTGGTGCACGGAAATACTGCATTCCAACTCTTGGTGTTTCAGATGGATTATGTAGAAGAATCTTAAAAATAAATAAATTCCAAATCATTAAACATAATTCTTTTATTTGTTCATTTATATGTATATTACAGAACAAATATTCCTAAATCATATAATCTTTGGACAAAAATAATATTGAAGTTACAGATTAACAGTAACCTAATAATTCTTTCCATTTGATTAAAATTTGTATAAAAAATGCATAAATTTAAAAAAATAAACTATAAATATTGATTAATTAATCGATAAATTCCTCGAACCATACGTTCTTTAGTGCACTGCGTTTTTAAAGCTAAGTTGACTTAGAAGTGACGTAAAATTATAAGATTATTAAATATCTTGTGCTAAAAGAAGAAAATAGTTTTTTCTACAGCTGGAAAAACTTATTAATAATAAACAAATATCGTATGATATATTCTCACATTGGAGTCTGCAGAAATTTCACAAATTTTGACAGTAATCTCTCTGTTTATCTATGTAGCACTAAACTCGAATGATACAAGCATAATCAAAAATATTACACAGTAATTTAGTAGAAGATATTTTGATAGATTTTATATTTTCAATATATCTGCAGTTTCTCATCATAAAACCCAACATTTTAAAACTCTTAACTACACTGTTAAAAATAACTTTAATATTAATGCAAATTTTTCGACAATCGACATTAAATTTAATGATTTTGTACCAAAAATCGTGAATAATTTACATTGACTTTGAATTTAAATCAATTCATTTAAATATTATTTCGTTGTACATTAAATTTGATTAAATGGTATCTTAAATTTCAAAAAGGTAACTGAAAAGATATTTGAACATCTGTACATTAGAATTAATAAACATATACCCTAATACTGTGGGAATTTATATTATTATTTAATATTCGATAACGTACATTGCATGAGATTCCGGAAGATGGCGCAACTTATATCGAACTTTTTGTTTAGTATGGATATAATTTGCCTAATGTCGTCGCGGTACGTTACACGGGATCGAATTTAAAGCATTCCCATCATCATGTCGTTTGTGGACGTCGATGGGTTTGAAATATCTGTCATCACAGATGCAATGATGTATGTTTACATCAAATTTTTGATTGTTCGTATGTTCCCGATTCACGATAGTAACAAACTCGGAAGCGTAGAAATTTCTCGTATCTGGCGCGTAGACGTCCATCATTAAATGTCGGTCTGAAGGAAATGTTTGGATTGCAACGATGCACATTGTGTTAAAAATCCCGATCTAAATTCGTTAAAGCACGAGCTTTGTTTAATTGAGACGATGAGTTTAATTCTGTCATTACTCTTTCACGCAAGTTTACAATTTCTGGTAAACTACGAATGTTTTAAGAAAATTTGTATAGCTCTGTTGTGAGTCGTAATTGTTTGGATCTGGAGTAGACTCAAAATGTCTGATTAATTGTTTTACTGGAGTCAAGGCTGGAATTAACTTTGGTAACTGATTATTTGTTGATTCAGGTTCATTTAACAAATCAAGGGCAACTCACGACGTGATCTGGCGAAACAAACACTTACAACAAGAAACAAAGGTTCGGATCTACAAAACCACAATTAGACCTATTATGACATACACCTCAGAAACACGGCCAGAGACGACAAAAACGAAACAACTATTGGAGACTACAGAAATGAGAATACTTCGACGAATAACAGGAAAAACGCTACTAGACAGAGAAAGAAGCGATAATATCAGGCAATCATGCAACACAGACTGCATTAATGAGTGGGTCCTATAACGTAAGACACAATGGAACAAACACATAAGCCGAATGACAGAGGATAGACTGGTAAGGATCGTACGAGATAAATCGCCTAGTGGTACACGCAGTAGAGGTCGACCACGAAAAAGATGGAGCGATAATTTAAGTCCAAAATGAGGAAAATCAAAGAAGGAACAGGTCAGGGACCTTTTATAGAAGGTAGAAGAAGAAGGGCAACTCACAGAGGAGCTGCCGAGCACCCACCTTTACCACCTGGGGAGCTAGAAATGCGGCCCGCCTAATTTGACTTGTGCGGATTAATACAGTGTCATGACATTCTTGATTCATTTCAAATTAATTTAGTGTTTTAAAAGTTCAAATTTAAAATCAATTTTCTGGCAACAAAATTTATTGACGAATCGTCAATGCGAGAACTTGTTATCACTTCGGAAATACTACGGTTAATTTTCTTATTCGCTGAGTAAAAGGCAATGTTTACCTATTAACAAAAAAATTTGATTATCAAAAGAAGAATCAAAGCAGGTTAGAATAAATTAATTATGAACAATTAATTTATCATTTAAAAACGTTTGAGTTCAAAATTTTTTTGATATTAATTAATTATGACAATTAATAGTTAGAAATGCATAAAATCAAATTTAAAATTTTCGAAAAAATTTCTAGAATCAAATTCTTGACAGTATAAATCTCCATAATTATTTAGTAATGTGAATAAATTAATCAATGTTTGCAAAATTTTAATTTTTTTCGAATTAAAATTTTCACTAAAAAATCACGAATCACCTTCCTGACAGTGACGTCCGCTAAATGAATGCATAAAGATTAATCACAAGTCTTTCCTTCTTAAAATCCGAAATAACATTTTTGTGTCAAAAAATCAACGATCACATTCTTGACAATTACGTTATCAGTAATTAATCGTAAAAGATCGAAAAATTAACAAAGTTTTTGTCCAAGTACAAATTTTTAAAATTTTCCAAAATTCATAAAATCAGGAATCATTTTCGTGGCAGTGATGTCATCGGACGTGTAAGTAGCAAATAGTTAATCAAGCGGAAAAATTAAACATAATTTTCCCAATCCCCAATAATTGCGGAAAAATAATTTTGGTAAATTATCTTCACCGAAATTAAAGTATCAAATTATTTAATTTATTTATTGTTACTAATTAAGTTGTTAATCAAAACAAGGCATAATTGTAATCATGTAGTATCAATATACTTTTAATTGAGGAGGGTAAAATTAAGTTGACAAAGTTTAACTACAAGATTATTGCAAAAGTAACCTTTAATGACGCATAAAAGTTTATCCTAATTAGTAAAACTAATGGACAAAATCCAGCATTTTGCTGTCGTAAAATGAACGCTAGTTTTTGGTATTTACATCCGAAAAATTAACCTAATTAGTTTCGCATATGAATGGATAATTTTTTCGATGTTCAATGTCGAAAAAAGTCTTCACTGAGGAAAGTCACAAATCGAGAAAGCGTACTGTAAAATACACTGACAAATCCGCAGAAATTTCGCACTTCGCTATTCTCATTCGTTTCATTTCTGGAAGATCATAGACCATAGCCGTATTAACAAACTAGTAGTGGAATAACTGAACCCGTGCAGCACGAGAACTCGAATTCGTATACGTAACGCCTTAAAAGAGTCCCAATCGCTAATTGAATAATGTTTTTGGCTTTTGCCCGCAAAATGATTAACAAGTTTTTCTTGAAAGTTCAAATTAATGAAACGCAATTTATTTCTAATGAAAGTCTCCCGAAAATACTCGCAAAAAAACACAGAAACTTTACCGAACAAATATAACAGCCAGATTCACTAACAAGATTTAAGATTTAAACCTGATCTAGTTGCTATGAAATTTATTCTAGTCGGACAGTTTTGTTTATGGTATTGTCATAATTTATATAACACATATCAACAAATCAACGCGTGTATATAGGGATATTAAGGATAAGAACCTTATGATAGAGCTTTGCAAAATGTAAAAGAAATAGTTGTATCCCGAAAATAAATAAAAATCACCATTTTTGCAGGTTCAGTAATACAACAAAATGATTTTTTATTCTTGTATTTTTAGGGTTTAAAACTTGCATGACTTATTGTTGCTCTTGTCAGTTTAAGCAATGTGCTGTCAATTTAGGACGGTTTAAAATTTAAACCATGTTAGTGAATATGGCTGTAAACGTTCTGTATATGTTTACTGAGATAAAAAAATGCTTTTTTATCGGAATAAACAATGTTTATCGTGATAAAAAGTGTTTTTCAAAATATCTATAAAAATGGTTTTGATTACGATTTAGGAATATATTATTTTTAATTTGACGAGATTTTCGTGGTTATTTTCAATAATGAGAATAAGAAAAATGCTAAGTAGTGTTCATCTCCTGTGTAGTGTCATCACTACGTATAGAGTTCTCCATCATCGAATTAGAGCATAAAAATAAGTTATCTTGGACCTTTTTGCTAAATCTTAGTTCTTGGTTCTTCACTTCAGGAGCTCTTCAGCCAAGTTTATAATTTTTTATATAGCGATTAGTTAACGAGTAAACCCAAGCGAGTTTACCAGAAAAAAACTTAGCACAAGTATCTTCTAAGATTTCTTGTTAGGGCGCCGTTAACAGATCTACGCTCCAACGTTGCGTTAGCGGTACTGCTTAATGGTCCTCTTGACGTTCGCAAAAAGGTGACGACCAAGAAACCTCTTATTAATTCAACTTTCCCTATTACGCGTTGAATAAGAAAATCAAAATAAAATAGTGCGTAAAATGGTAGGCACTAGGTTCCTTGCCATTCAGAATCGAATGCGGGCTATATCAATCAGGCAGAAATATAAGAGAGAAATTCGAGCTCTTTTTACTGAATTGACTAATCACGACCTAGTCAACTTCAGTGTTAAAATTTTTGTTAATTTTCATCAAGGTGAATTTTTGATCAATTATTTAAAGAATTAATACAAATGAGTCGTTTTTGCAACACTAAAGGACTTAATTATCTTATGGTGAGGTGTACATGTCTGCCCCGTACTGACGGGAACCAATGCGTTTGAAACCGGTCTACAGATGATACACTACCTAAGGGAAAAATTTTCACCTTTTCCTAGTATTTTCGGAATTTTTTGAACTCATATTAATGCTTATGCATCAAATATGTGATAAAATATCCCAAATTCAGTAAACACTGGCTGTATATTTAATGCATATAGTCATCTTTAAAAAATAATGATCAAATTCTAGATTTAATATATGATCATGTTAAATCTAATGAGAAAAAATAATTTATCTTAATGTAAATTATTAAATTTAATGCATTACATTAAATGCATTAATTGACGTTGTGAAATTTGCTTCCCGCACATTTACATTAAATTGAATGCATTTCCTTTTTACAGTGTACAATATTGTCAATATGTATAATTAGTTCCACAAAAACGTAGTGACAAAACCTATCTACCTAAAAAGGTAATTGAAAAAAGTCTTATGTCTTTGGATACACTAGTTTTTGGTCTAAAACGTGATCACTTCAAGATAGGTTCCAGTCTCCTCCCTTATTTATAATTTACTCACATCGCTTGCCGCTAACTTACTCCTCCGCATAATCCAGTGATACATTTTTGCATGTTTTGCGTATTTCTACACTTCGTTGCTTTAGAGTACACACGTTTTTTACGAAGTTGAGCCCTCTTTATCAGGTGAAGAAGCAGGCGTAGGGTGGCCGAGATACTTATTAATTTTTTTTTATCTATTTATTCAATTGTACATTACAGGATTACCCAAATAGTACAGCAATTAAAAATATAAGCAATTAACATGTAAATAATTTAACAAAATAAAGCATTAATAAATCTTCAGTTTAGATCACGTTAGATTTATGGCATACTATAGCGTCTGGTATATCTACAACCTTTGACATAATCAATGAGATGTTTTCCGTCGTCCGTCCAGTTACACTGGAAAATCCTCAAAGTTAGTTCTTGGGCCACTGTTATTTATACTTTTGGTAGCAATCTGATGATGTGAAAACATTCTCTCAAAATAAAACTAGTTATCAGTAATACGGAAACTTGGAATCGATTATAAATTGTATCTCTATGGTAGTGTTAGAAAATATATATAGATAAAAAATGTACTATCTATAGATTTATAACCAAAAAAGGATTTTAATGTATTCCGCATACAATTTGGAGCTGGAAGGGTGCTCTCCCTAAGAATCGAAAATCAATTCTTTTAAGCATACAACAAAAAATAGAAATTTTTAGAAAATTGTTTGTGTACTGCAATATTAGTAAGACCAACTGGACAACAGGAAAAATTAAATTTACCAAACCTTTATTTTAGTGTTTATTTTATTTGAGAATTAATACAAGAAGTTTGTTTAATTTATATTTTCTTAAATTGTATAACGTTAGCATCCAGCATCATCACTGGTTGATTTCGAAATAATCTCACCGACATTACATTTGGGAGATATTAAATAATTCCTAACTTATACATGGGCATAGATTAGGATAACTGTTTCAGGATTTCCCAGAAAAAAAAGGGTATGATCTTTTTTCTAAACTGTATTATTTTTTCACATAAAACGAGAGAAATATACAAGCAATTTATGTTGACAATTTTAGATGTGATAAACCCCTCTGGTCCAATTTTAATGGGCGCTGAAATTATTCAGAATTCCACAATTATTGGGGAAAATCTTGTTCTTTATCAATATTGTGAAAACTAATTTAAGAAATATTGAAAAATTATTTTTTTATTTTTCAACCAAACCTATCTCAAAACGAAGTGTGGCTAAACACTGATTTTTTTTTCATAAGGACTATATACTTAATTTTTGTGAAGTTCTGAACAATTTCTACTTTCACTTAAGTTGGATCAGAAGCGTGCATCAAAGGAAAAATTAACTTAACAGTAATCCAAATCAAAAATTATCAAGATATATTTTCGGTGTATTTCACTTGGTTCAACTTCCAGAGTTACAAAATTAGAATTAAATCATTTCCAAATTATTATCATATCTCAAATAAGTTAAAAAAAAAGACCTCCAATTTTTTTATTAATTAAAAACTTCAATACCAAGTATCTCGAAAATAGAGACAAACCCATTTTTTTAGAGTATCCTTTATACCTTTTATATCAGTAATTCATTTCTATTCTTTAGCTTATGTTATTAAGAAAAGCGAAATAAATTTTACACGAGTTTTTATGGCCTATCTTTATATACTTTGAAAACATATAAAACTCAATTACCTTAAATCCCTGCACCGGTCCTCTACAAATGTAATCTAAGTCTTGCTGGTAAGCTCTCAGCAGCAATAAGAATCCTGATGAAAATCCTGCAGACAGAGCTCTTCTAGGATACGTATTTAGGGGAGCGTTTCTTGGATAACCTGTCTCTAAAGACCATCCTTCGGATTTTCTTCCATGGTTCATATAATCGTCAGGTAAAAACCTACAATTAAAAGTGTATAATGTGATTTATTTCATTAAACTGTTTCTTAATAACATTTTTAGTCACTATGGTGAAGTAAACTTTAAGAAATATCTACAACTTTTCAGCCTTTGAATCAAATTTTAAAATTTGCCGCCTTATTTTGAAAATATAATTTAAACTGTTGCCTCTAAAATTAAAAAAAAAATCAGTAGCGTGAGTTTACTACCACCGCTTTCGATTAATTTGAGTTCTTAACAAGGGATTCCGTCCTATTTATGATTTTTTTCTAGTCAATTTTAATTTAACCAGCAGTTACCCATCGTGTCTTTGCCCACGAAGGTAGTAAAGAATGGTTTTAGGAGGCCAATACATTACGCCGCAATAACTCACCAATTTTTATCTCTATTATTCTTCTTTTATTTATAATATGAATATGAAATAAATTGTTTACATTTTTTGGAAATTGCCGATATATACTAATAAAGTTTTAACCACACACCTGAACAGGGGCGGATCCAGCCTCTCTCTTTGGGGGGGGGGCCGTGATGTCACAAAAGTATGGCAAGCGAAAGCAAGTTGTCGGCGGGGGGGGGGGGGGGTGGAGACACCAGCAACATTCTCATTTCTAGTGTAAAAGCCAGGGTTGAGTTCTATTTTTCTAAATTTGAAGCTCGTGGCGAGGGGAGGGGGCGATCACAAGAAAAAACAAGTTGCCAACAGGGGGGGGGGAGGAAGCGAGCAACATACACATTTCTAGTATAAAAGGCAGAGTCGGTTCTATTTTCCTGAACTCAAAGCTTTTGGGAAGGGGAGGGGCGATCGCAAGCATACACATTCCTATACTCTATTCAAGAAATAGAGAGAGTAATAAAACTGTTACCGAAACCTCCAATGTACCTGCTCCAGTACCGCAGGTAACTGAGGACTGCCGTAAGTCTAGTTATATTTAATTATATTTAAATATTAAAAGCTTTTATAAATTTACTACAACAATAAAATTTCTGATAGTTCAATTTAATTTCCGTCAGTGAGCAAAGTATACCTTTCAATGTGGCCTTAGTGAGATACCCAAAAGATATGGCTTCCACATCTATATTTATTCCAAAATCGTTAAACCAGGGTATTTTTTCCTCAACGAAAAACTTATTACGATGAATGTTTATGATGCCTTAAGACATCAATATCTAGATAATAATGTTAAAAGCTCTCTTGACATTTGTTCCAACATGAGAGTAGTTGGAAAATCTACTATGTACCGAATACTGAAGGAGAAAAAAACGACTGGAATTGTTAGTATTCTCATGCCACATTCAATCACAGGCGGACGGAAAACCTCGTTGGAAGAAGAGATATAAACTGCAATAAAAGGAGTTGTATATACATTTCATTATGAGAAGCAGATCCCAACCGTCGACAAAATTCTAACTAAAATCAATGAAGATCGGGAATTACCTGAAATTAAAAGGACTGAGCTCTGGAAATTGCTCAGAGAACTTAATTTTAGCTGGGAAAAACTAGATAGGAAATTTGTTCTTATAGATCGTCCAGAAAATGTCCGTTGGAGAAGAACATATCTCCCTCAAGTAAAAGGTACTTAAAAAATTAGTAATTTAACTGAACTTTTGAAAGATTTTTTTGAATAAAGTTAGTGCAGAAAATTGGGAAAAATCCATATAATAAAAGAATAAAAAAAAATGTGGAAACTCTATCGGTGAGATAAAGGAACCAGTTATAATTAATTTGAGTGAAGATAGCTTCACTGACTTTGATTACGAATTAGATACTTAATGTTTACCAGCGTAAACACAATTTATTATTTAAATTTCTGTAACATATAAAAATTAATCATACCTGAATCCCTTTTTAGTGTTTAATTGTACTTCTGCAGATGTTTTAAGAAATAAATGAACTGAAACGTCAAATGTCCTAAAAATGTTTTTAATTAATTATGACCGAGAGCCCAAAAAAATTTTAATATTATATGGACGAATTTATTTTTTTCTATATGTTTAACTTCTTGTATTTTTGACAATAGGTATTTTGTAAGTTTTTATAAATTATAACTTAGAATTTTTTGAGAGAAAAAGCTACGTTTTAATCTGAATGAGACTAAAACGGTTTCTATGCCATAATTAAAAATAATCAAAATACAATTATGATTTGTGTTAAATATGTCAAAATTATATATATATATATATATATATATATATATATATATATATATATATATATATATATATATATTAATGGCGTAACTGAACAGTCAGTAACGGCTGCACAACCAGGCTCGTGTAGATCCAAAGCCACTCAGACATACACAGGAATAAAGAAACAGACTGTTTGGTGAAGATAGGTTCAACAATTGAACCATATGAACCCCAACAAATTCTACCTATCCCAGTTGCCATTGGTAAAAGGGAAAATTGTTGCTGGAAAGCAAATTTATCGAATCGTAGAGAAGAGCTCCTGGAAGGAGATGTGCCAGGGAACATATAACTGTACCCAGGACACGGCAAATTGTGGTGGAATTGCTGACAGGACATTGTCACCTAGGGGGATAACTTCATAAAACTGGTATCGTAGATGATCCGATGTACAGATGGTGTCTGGAAGAGGATGAAATTATTGACCATGTCCTCAGAGAGTATCCAGCACTCAACCAACTGCAACAGAGATATTTCGGAGATACAATTTTGTTACCACAAAGGCAATCGGCCTCGAATGATCTGCAGCTATGGTGGGATGTAAAAGACCTAATAAGGCCTAAGCATCGATGATCAAGTATCACCACCTTTTGTTCATTCATAATCTATTTGTCGGGTATCAAGATGCAACAAAAATATTTATAACATATTTTCCTGTTTTTGCATTATATTTCGCCCCATCTTGGTTGCACTACTTTGTATATTTGTGAATTATGACACCTTGGAAATCACAGTAATAATAATAATTTAAAATAACCTTGTCGGGATCGTGCATAAAATAATCTACAAAGCAAGAAGCTTCATATAAAATAATTCTGTGGACTGCAACGTTTGATAATTTTAATACTTACACTTTATTCCTAAGCAGCTCACTTCTGTCCAGCATATTAAAAGTGTAGCATAGTCCCTCTTCTGTTAGAATGGGAGTAAAAAAACTTTCACACGTATCGTTGAGAAGAGTATATTTACATGTCCAAAGCATTTCGTCAAACTGCGGTGCAATCTACAAAAAAGTTAACTTTTCAGTGATTAGCTTTAGAAATATTGTAAATATTGTAAAATATTGGATTCAATTAACTCTTGTATTGTTTGGCTATTTAAAGAATTTTAAATACCCACTTATATTACTGGATTTTAGTAGGACTTTCGACATTTTGGATCGTACTAGGTTTTATGCAAAACTGGGATAATTTGGCTGGGAGAGAAGCGCAGTAGGGTGGTTTAGGAGTTATCTTGGAAATAGGAAACAAAGAGTGTACATTGGCAGTGAGAGGGCTGAATTTGTGACTTTCAGTAAGAGTGTACCACAGGTCTGCATTCTTGGACTTCTGTTATTTTAGCTGTATACAGTTGTTTTCTGTAAATTTATCAAAACTGGTCGACCGCACCAAGACTTGCAAATTTACTCTTCGTTTAATTTAGTCGATATGGTATAGCAAATCAATGATGGTATATAGATCACTTTGGAGATATCTAAGAGTAATTCATGTATTATGTCCGAATAGTAATAAGTCAGAACTTCTTCCTTTCAAATCCCACAACCAAAAAGCACAGAGAGTGATGTTTTAAAAATCAAAATTGATGATATATTGTTAACGCCATCGGACTCTAGTAAGAACCTGGGAGTAATGTTTGACACAGAGCTTCGTTTTGAGGCGCATAGCTCCAGTTTATTGCAAGGGTGTTTATAAGCTAAAAATTCTTTACAGGCATAAGCATATCTTAATAATTGATATAAAGTTAATACTCTGCAACACTTTAATATTGTTTTTGGAGTCACATTGTGATGTTATCTGTTGGCTAGCACTTACATTACGTGATAGAAATAGTCTACAGGGCTCAGAATGCTTGTCTTAGGTTTTGCTACAGTATGAAAAAGTTTGATCATGCGATACCTTTATTTCAGAAATCCCGATGGTTTAATTGGGAGAAAAGATTCTTTATATATTTGGCGACCCTTGCTTCGAGGATTGTGTTGACAGAAACACCTTCTTATGTATATGATAAATTAATTCGTGGCATTGATAATTATGATAGGCAAACTCCGCAACAAGACAACCAAATACGCAATGCACTCAACACAAGCTGTCTCAAAACAACGGTAAATCAGTTTAGTAACTTAGTAAATATTGTAAATAACGTAGAAAATCCAAAACAGAATCAATACTGCTACTAAGGCTTTTTGAAAACAATGCAGTTATTATTCCTATACTGTTGTATAGATGAGGAAGCTGGTCATCAAATAGCTTTTATTTTTATTACGACTAGGGTGTGAAATTTACCATTAAGCAAAATCTAAAAGCTAAAAAGGACAGTATTTGTATCAATCATGCATAAAAATGACTATTATAAATAAAGTTGCAATTACTAACGTTTACAATTGTGTTCTATACAGTGAAATCGCGCTATAAATCCGTCTATAAGGGTCTAGAGCAATTAAATTCTGAGAGTAACTGCCTCACGATTCAAATGCAGTAGCCGAGCCATCAGTATGTATATTTTCCTTATTGTTTACATGTTTACCTTTGCGTTATAAGTCCGCTTCTTATATCGGTGCACAGTATTTTACGTCAGAAGCATAATAAAAATACGTTTGTTCCCTTACATGTCTTACATGATAATGCTAGCAGGAGCTTAATGTCTTTCAGTTGAGATACTAATTTCAAGGGCACATTTAGGATGCCTTCTTCTTAAAAATGCTATATAAGGCTAACTTAAATAGTAGAAGACAGCATGAAAAGCAACGAAAAGGTACAAAGAAATCCTGAGGTCTAAAGGCATTGCAGTTGACCAATGAGAACAACTTGCTGAGGACAAAACCGAGTAGCGACTGTCGGAAATATGGATGAATGAATAAATGAACAAAAATTGTAATACTTGGTCATCGATGTCTAGGTCTCATGAGGCTCTTTACATCCCATAGTTACAGATTATTCGAGGCCGATCGTCTTTGCGAATCCAACCAGCCTCGTCAATTGGCCTGTCCTAACTGTTTCTGGTAACAAATCCGAAATATCTCTGTCTCACTCCTTTGAGTCCTGAAGACTCTCTAAGGACGTGGTAAACAGTTTTATCCTCTTCCAAGCACCATCTGCACGTCGGATCATCTACGACATCGATCTGATGAAAATGGCCCCTCAGGTGACAATTTCCTGTCAACAATTTCACCACAATTCGCAGTTCTTTCCTTCCTAAGGAAAGAAGCTCTCTAGTAAGCCATTCGCTAGCTCCAGTTGTATGTTCCTTGACACATTTCATTCCAGAAGCTCTCCACCTTAATTCAATAAATTTACTTTCGAGCAACAATTTTAATTCCCTTTTACAAACGGCAATTGGGACAGGTGGGATTGTTTGAGATCTACATGGTTCACTTGCGGAACCCAAGTTTGCCAGTCATTCCGCATATACCCGAATGACCTAAGACCCACAGGAGTCTGATGATGGAGCCGTTCCTTGTTAGGCTGTTCAGTATATCCTTGCACTCAGACACTATTCACGAAGTTACGACACTTGACTTCAGTGTCATTATCGCAGCCATACTATCAGAGCATATATTTATTACCCTGTTCCTATTTATGTGCCTCTCACAGAGATGGGCACACTGTAGAGTAGCATCAATTTCCGCTGTAAATATCGTCGCATGTTGTTCGAGAGAGTAGAAAGAACTCTCTGACAGATCCATCTGTATACCACCAGGATCTGTTTGTCGGAAGATTTCGCTCTTCCTCCCAATCATCTCTTCTTGGCAGAAATATCTCCAGAGAGTGGTTGGGCTTTAAAAACAGCGCCATGTAATCTATATGCATGGGAAGTGATGGATACCTCTCCATCATGCTTTTCCAGACATCTGAGTAGCCGCTCGTTCTAGATGCCCTAGGCAACTGAGACTATAAATAGTCTCCAGAACCTTGTTCTTCAAAATATTTTCCGACAAGAAGGTAAGATTCAAGACCCAATTATGCCTTTATATATCCTGTTTGTCGTCGGCACGTGCTTATGTGTGCACTCCGAGTAATATGTCACAAAAGAAAATATACACCTTGGATAACTTCTATGGAACTTAATCATGAATATAATATCATAGTGGATAAATAACTCTAGAGCTACTGGAACTCCATTGGGTAATAACATAACAAACTATTGCGGAGCCGTGATATATTCTGCAGATTGGTGACAGGACTGATACTCGGCCACTATAGCTTAAGTTAACATCTATGCGCAATGGACATTTTTGTGTAAGTGTGCATGTCGATTGAAACATATTTGTTTGCTCTTCCAAATGGACTCTAAAAGCAGTTTAACTTCAGAATACTAATTTTTATGCTCTAGTTTCTGTTGCACATTTTATGGACGTAAAAGGAGAATAAATAACATCCACTTGATTCTGGAGAAAATAAATTACTCAGTTCACAACAGGCAGATGTGTGGATATCATAAGATTTTCTGCATGATATTAAGACAACAATGAGGTTTTACAAAGACATTACTTGTACTTCTGAGTTAGCAGAAATCAAAGTCGCCAGTTTATAATAACAATAATAGTATATTAACGGATCAAATAAATACAATCCATTTCAAAAATAAAAAATACAAAAACTATTTAAACAGTCAGAATTAAAAAACTTACAAATATCATTATTTAAAAAAGGTCAGAAATATAAAAAAAAACCTACAAATCTAAACATATATCAAAGTGCTTTAAAATACTAGTATTGACAATTGACAATATTAACTAGTTTTTCAAGAATTGTAAAATTTTTAATTTAAAGACATTAATTGGCAAATGAAAAATATCAATCTCGGTAGGAACTGAGTTCATTTCCCTACACATTCGAGAAATACGGCTGTTAATGCCATAATTCGTTCGGTGATACATCACATCAAACAAATTGTGCGCCCTAAAAGCTTTTTGAGGAACTGATAATCCAACATTATTAAGTAGTTCGGGAGAATCAATACAAGAGTTAACAATCTTATAAAGTAGAACGAGGTCAAGATATATGCGTCTCACACACAATGGTAGCAACCTCAAAGCATCGGCAGTATCATCATGTACAGACCGCTCCTGCTGCATTCTCTGTTTAAAGGCAATGGAACTGAAAAACTTTCTTTGTACTCTTTCTACTTTTTCTTTGTATGTAAAATAATGAGGTGACCAAACTTGGGACGCATATTCTAAGATTGATCGAACTACAGAGCAGTATATCACTTTAAAACAGTCTACACTATTAAAATATATAAGCATTCTCTTCACAAACCCGAGCAACTTCAAACCCCTGTTCACAATATTATCAATATGTGCTGGGCAAGCAAAGGGCCCGATAAAATATAACACCCAGATCCTTCACACATTCAACGCAATTAATCATGTTATTGTCAAAAAAGTAATCAAAAGTTATCCAATCCCTTTTTCGATAAAAATCTTTAATGAAGCATTTATTAACATTGAGGTGCATAAAATTTAACTTACACCATTCAGAGAACCAAGCTAGATCCTGTTGAATGCCCTCGCAATCGTTGCTACTCCTGACAACCCGAAATATCTTTAAATCATCTGCATCAAGAAGACATCTACTGAACGTTATGATGTCCTCAATATCGTTAATAAAGCAGTTAAAAAGGAGCGGAGCGAGGTGAGCACCCTGAGGAACACCAGAGGTAACAAATATATCAGATGATTCACAGTTATTAATTTTTACTCGCTGTACTCTACCAGACAGGTAACTATTTATTCATTGAAGAAATGATCCATGGATGCCCAAGCATTCCAGCTTGTAAATGAGAAGTTGATGGTTAACCTTGTCGAAAGCCTTGGAGAAGTCAGTGTAAATAGCATCCACTTGACACCTCCCCTCCAAAGCCTCAACCAAGTACTGCTCACAGACAAGCAGATTAGTAGTAGTCGATCAACCTGCCATAAAGCCATGCTGTGACGTTGCTAACACATGCCTAAAAAGAGGACACATCTTCTGGTAAACAATACCCTCAAAAATCTTACTAAATAGTGAAAATTTCGAAATTCCACGATAATTTTCGACTTTAGCTCTGTCTCCATTCTTATGGATTGGCGTAAGGTAAGTAGTTTTACATACTTTTGGGAAAACACCCGTTGATAAGGAAATATTAAAAATCTAAGCCAACACAGCAGACAAAACACCCTGACAATTCTTAACAAATATGACTGGTATCCCGTCAGGTCCGGTACCCAAATTACTATTCAAGTGATCTATTGCAATAAACACGTCCACCGGCTCAACTTGAAGGAAACTAAGGTTTACAGTTTTCATGTAATTAAAAGTACAGGTCTCACAATGCTCATGAGTGTAGACTGTGGAGAAAAAAGCTCTAAAGAGCTCTGCTATAGCGGTTGAGTCTTCCGCTATAACATTATTATGTGACATACTACTAGGAAAAGAAAATTTCGTATTCTTGGCATTAACATACCTCCAGAAATACCTACTATCAGACTTTATAGAGTCTTCAATGCTAGATATATGGTTTTGATAATTGTATTTATATGTGCACTTACATAGCTTACGTATTTCTGAAAACAAAATATAATCAGAATTGGAATTGGCAATTTTATATTGTTTATGGGCTTTCTTTTTTTTTCAAAAATCAGAGACTTCAATTCTGGACTGAACCATGGCGGAAATTTTTTATTTTTTGCTTTAGCTTTTGGGATATAGATATCAAAGCAAGAGTTCAAACATTAATGAGGCCCAGTCAAAATTTGCCAAGAAAAAGTTAATTTTCAAATAACTGCAGTGTTTTTAAATCATTATAGTAATATTCAAAATTAAGTTCATCCAATTTTGTCGGTAGCGGAATTTCTAAATATAGAGCTGGATGATAAATATCACAACGCGTAATGGGTTCTGTAGAAATGACAACTTTAACATCTGAACTACTGCTAAACACTAAATCTAATATGTTGCCCGAGACATTCGGAAATGAATTCAGTTGGTACATATTTAAATATGCTGACAAATCTGATAAAAGTTCTGATTGTTTATTTAAGTTTCCCATGGGAATCGCTCCAAATTCAATATTGCTTCATAACAAACCTGGCAAGTTAAAATCACCACACATTAAAAAATTATCACACTTGTACGCCTCCAAAAGACAGTTCACAGATGAACAGTACTCCTCACACACTTCTACTTGTGATAGTGGAGGAATATATACACAACCCAAAATTAATTTATACCGATTTATGGTGACCATAACAAAAACCTGTTCGACACTTTTTTTTTGGTGATTTGAGCTGGTAAGATGAGAGATTTCTTACGGCAATCATAACTCCACCGCCACGTTGACTTACACTGGTATCCTTTGAACGGTCACATTGGTATATATTATAGTCAAAGAGTTTTAATTCACTATTGTTAATATCATTCTTTAACCATGTCTCAGTAAAGAAAAGAATATTGTATTCATCAGTGACCGCTGAGGACATCAAGTCCAATGTCTTATTATTTACACTTCTTACATTCTGAAAGTGTGCTGTTATAAGATTGATCTAAAGGGACATCATTTGAAAAAGAAAAACTAAGCATCACAGCAATACCCTTAGTTGATCCGAGAAAAGTATTACTCCTCCCACTTTATATAACCATTAGCCTTATTAAAGAATTTGTCAAAGTCTTTGATAAAAACGGGAGTAGCTTCAATTCCTAAGCGAACAATTCTTATAAGTTTCTAAGGCAAAGTGAACAAAAGGTATATTCGATGGTTCTTAGATCAAGACAATGTTGCAAGATTCTAAATTTATCACAACAATGTCAGGTACTAAGAAAGCTGCCTCACGTAGCTTCCAAAACGTTGTTGAAAACTTAGGTAATAACAAAAACCCAGACCGCAAAGAACTAGTTTCCGACGTGATTCGGAAATTTGGCAGATTGAGATACCTAACGAAACTGAAGCTACATTTCCTCTACTCTCATATAAATGAGTTTCCAGAGAATCTCGGATACTATGTTGAAAAGGAACGCGAACTTTTTCACCAAGACATCAAAGAAATGGAACTCACATATCAGGGTTGTGTAATGTAATCATGATTGCTGACCACCATTGGATATTGAAACGAGATCACGTTTCGAAAAGCGATAAACGACAGTGAAACCTACTTCTAAAAACTTTTGAAAATAAAAAGTCTGCTATCGCCTGAAAACACAGATATATTCTTCTTTTTATGTCATTGCAGGTATAATAGATTGTACAAAATAGCATTATCAAGTTTGTATCCCGAAATTTGATGAGGTGCGTCAAACAAACGAGGGGAGTCTCTTTTAACATGGTGTCACCACTATAAAATATACAACAATTGCCCGGGTTCTTATTAAATCCGAAAAATGACCGATATCAGTGTATCCGAGATATTTTTGCAATATGTGAATCACCCTGATTCGGATTTAGCACGTCGAAATACGGGGGAATTGAGTGATCTTGATGCGAAGTTTCACATGTCAAAGTTATTTTAATAACAGAGTCGTTTTTTATTTTTACACCTGCTTCATTTAAATTCGAATTTGTATAAGTGATCATATGCATTTTTTATCTATTGGCATCGTTCTTAACTGAAAATGCAAATATATTAAACTTTTTTGTTTCTAACAATCGCTGAATTAAATAACTGAAATTATTTCTGTTTTAAGTATACCAAATTTGCAGGGTCAATAAGATGTTGCTTTTTGTTTTTAGAGACAAGCTTTTCTTCACTACGTGAATGTGTGTAAAATTGTACACTGCTACCTAATAGATCTGTTGTGTTCCCCTACTGCTGCTAAGTGGTAAGGATACCTTGCCGGCTAAAGCAGATCCACTAGTCCTATTTTCCGCAGAAACCTTAGGATGTTGGATGACTTTAAAATGGGTAGCTCCTCTTCTTTTATTTGGTGTGCTTTCCAGAACCGCATTCTAAAGTTTTCTAAAGCGCTGCACTTTGAAAGGATGTGAATAGAGGTTTCGTCCTCTTCCTCACTAAATCTGCACTCTTTTCTTTTGGCCAAGTTGAGTTCATTGAGGTGTCCCTTCAGGTGACAATGCCTCGTCAAGATTCCTGTTAGAACTCCGAGTTGGTTTATACTTAGACTTATACATTCCTTGAATCTCTTCAGTTAGTAGTTCGCTAGTCTCATTCCTGGCAGATCGGTCCAGTAATTTGATCTCCTTCCTTTCTTTTTAGTTTTTCAAGCATCATATGTCTAGTGATTCCATAGAAAGGTTAGGGCCCCCGAAATGATGTATCAGTCACTTTTCTCACTGGCGTGTCTTTCTTCACTATAGTACCTTTTTTCAATACTATAACTACATCTTTATCCAATGTAGTAGTTACGCCTCCAATGTAGTAGTTACTCTCTAAATAGTAAAACTACACTTTTCTAGAATAGAAACACTACAATTTTCTTTAATACAATAATTATGTTTTTCTTCAATGAGATAACTGCGTTTACAGTTATAAGTATTATATTTGCTTTTTTTTTTGGCCAAGTATGCCAATTTTATTATAGATAAGTTCACACCTCTACGATGTGTACATATAAATATAAATACAATCAATTTGCTGTGTCGCTATTCAAGTTTCGGTTTTCTGCCAGAGACCCTCTTTGGTAGCTGTAATTTTTACTTTATTTTTTCCAGATTTATTTAAAATAAAATGTACCACATTCTTTTAAAATTAAACTTTATATTGGGGAACACACCTCTTGTGTTTTATTTGGACAAGCTGATTCAAAAGTCTATCTGTAGAGGCTAAACCTCCTTGGTGCTAATGTATAATCAATTCTGATCTAGAAATGGTGCCTGTAATTTGATATTCCGGGAAAATTAACTTCAGGCAGTGTTAGTAACGTCTTGCAGTAAGTGTTTTATAAACCATTCCTATTTATACTTTCTGCAACTAGGTAACATAAGCACTATGGATTCTTCAATTAACATTGTTACATAATCCACTTTATAACGTTGATCATTCAAGGTAAGTAATAATATATTATGCAGTAAAATTTCTCATTTCGGCCACCCTTAAAAATGGTTACCCCTCTGAACGGCCAGTTTTGGGCTTCTTAAAATAAATCTTATAGTTTTTTCGTTACAAACGACCTACCAATACCGGAACCCAGCAAAAACAGCCACGGTCACGACAATCCGTGAATTTAGGTTAAATAACCTGGAACTTTATCCCTTAATACCGTTCATAAACCGCACACAATGGGTACTTTTATTACTGGAAATATCATAGTAATAGATGAAATCCAATTATATAAATGGGTTTCTAGGTAGTTTATTCAAATGTTTGTATTTATAATTTATAACATTCAGTTAAAAGTTTAACAATAGTTAACATGTCTCTGAAACGTAAATGTTTATCTCTTAAAGAAAAAGTGGAAATCGTCGCAGAAATTGAATGAAAATTAGCGGCAAAGTTTGGTGTTGGAAGATCATGATATTCTAAAAAGTAAAATCGAATTCAAAAATCTTTTTGTAGATCGGGGATTTCATGCAGATCAAAAACCGAAGATTCCAAAAACAGAGGGACTGGCCATTGAAGATTTATGACTGGTTTTGCAAAGCTAGAAGCAGAAACGTTCCTATATCTGGGGCCATTAATTAAGGAAAAAGTGTCAGGAAACTTAAAAAATTAGTGACTTTAAGGCTTCAAGTGGTTGATTAGATAGATTCTTCAAAAAGCATGATATCAGTTTTAAAACAATTTATGGTGAGTCTGCTGATGTGCATGAAGTAAGTGTTCAAGATTGGTTAACTAAACTTAAATCAATCGATAAGGTTTATGATGCTTAAAATATTTTTAATACAGACGAAACAAGACTTTTGCATCAAAAAGTAATAAATGTGCTGGAAGAAAATCAGCTGAGCAATGAGTGACAATTCTTTTGTGTAGTTGCATGTTTGGTGAGAAGGAAAGCCCATTAGTTTAAGTAAAAATCCGCGATGTTTTAAAAAAGCACATATAGAAAAATTATCATTAGAATTGGTTTCCAATAAAAAAGCTTGGATGACAATAGAGATAATAAGTTTCTGGCTGAAAAACTCTGACAGCAAAATGAGAAAACAGAGTATAAAAGTTCTTTTATTTTTGAATAACGCAATTACTCACCCGAAAAAACATCTTGAAAATGTTCGAATTGTTTTTCTGCCTCCAAGCACTACATCTCACTGCAAGCCAATGGACCAAGGGATAATACAAACTTTTAAAATGAAATACAAAAAATATTTCATAAGAAAGCTTTTAACTTTTACATACACCAAAGATTCGTTTGAAAAAATAGAAAGAAATATAAATTTGTCAAGCGCTATGGTATGGATTGCTACAGCATGGAAAATCTTTCAATCGTAACTATTAAAAAATATTTCCAAAACACTGGATTTATGGAAACTATTTAAGAGAACGATATTTTTGACGAAGAAAACGATGTTCTACTGAGTTGTTTTCCATTTTAAAAGGCATTCTAGGTAATCTAAACTTAGGAAAATATTTTCAAATCAATTCAAATATCCTAAAATTAATATGCTGGAAATAATTCAAAAATTCGCTATCCAAGAAAACAAGACTGACCCTCCCGAAGATAAAAACTATGAAAGTGAAGAAAATCCAGAGATTTTTAGTTCGAATGTGAGTGAAGTTTGTGAAAAATTAAGAGACGTATAGAAATTTTTCTTATAGAAAAAAAATGGCGATGTGGTCCTTGATATTTCCGGTATTTATAAAAAATGTGAGAGTGAAGTAGAAAAATGATATTTAAAAATTTAAGACAAACCTTCATTGAACAATTTTTTCACCAAACTTAATGTTTCTTTTTATACAGTATCGATTATTTTTTAGCACATTATATATATATATATATATATATATATATATATATATATATATATATATATATGTTTATGCGGCTTTCACGGATTCCTCCGTGTGAGATGCAATAGCAGTGGATATATCCACATTATGCCGTTGTAGTGCTGAAATCAGATTCAGCAAACGTACAACTATATGCAGTTCCGTGTATAGAATGAAGTAAAATACGCACAGTAAATGCAAACTTCTCTCCATCTTATCCTTTATGACATAAAGGATAAGATGGAGAGAAGTTATAACTCATTATATGTAGATTTTTTAAATTCTTTCCCTCAAAAGCGGCCACCTTCTTAAACGGCCCATTTTTCATAATTTTTTTAGTGGCCGGTATTGAGAAGTTTTACTAGATATTAAATTTACTATTAAATCCGAAAAATGGTTAGTATCGGTATTTTTTAGGCGTTTATGAAATTTGCGAGAAACTTTGACCTGATGAGAAAATTCTAGCTATGGATTTTATTTTACCACGTTAAAATACGTAGAAATACCGGACAAAACATTTTTTTTTCTATTTCTGTTCAATTGATCAAAGATTTTAGATTCGAAAACCATTCAATCGATAGTTTTCTCTATCAGCAGTCTTATAAATTGCTGTGGCAAAGACAGGTTAAAAAAAATTTAATTAAAGCGGAAAGAGATAACTTATTAAAACCGTCAAAATTTCGTTTCTATTTTTGATGAAAACTGGCAAAATTTCATCAGATCCAATACCCATACTTTCGTCAAGTCCAACCGGCTTTCCAAGTATCAAGACCTATTGATATTTATATTTGAGAGATTTAATCTCGTAAAAGATGAAAAATTGGGGCTATTAATTATCAGAGAATTAGTTTTGTTGTCACTGAATAGCCGGTTTTATCACCTCAAACCTACACATGTATGCGATAAATAGTGTATCCAAAATTGGTGATGGCAGCATTGCAATCTCGAAAAACATAAGAAAAAAAAGTGCAATTAAATGGGGAAAGTGCAATTATGTCAGCAAATTATTGGTGCCTGTGAATTGATTCTGGTTTATTACGTTTTTGAGTTAAAAAAAAATTAAATTTGTAAACACTTTTGTACGGCCACTTCTAATGCAAAATACGTCTCTTTAGTCAAATTTTACTTACAATGTTTTAGTTTTCTGGAACCATCATCGACTGTGTTTTTTTACCTTCATATTGGATTTTTTACTTATTTAAAAGTATTTAATTTTTTCTATAACACTGTATGAAACACTAATGCAAAAGTTTTAAACCAAAAATAACTAAAGACACATTTTGAATGAAAATTCAAATATTTGACAACACTGAAATTTTAAATTTTTATTTTTAGTTAAGAATAAAGGCAAATAGAAAAATTATATTTCTTTATCCTGAGTTCACTCTGGGTGAAAATCTTCCAAAAATATTAAACAACCATAATAAGAAGGCAATTTCATTGATTCGGTTATTGTAATAGTTTTGTTTAGTATGATTTGAACATTAAACAAATGACATTCTTTACTCTGTCACAAATTCAACTTTATTTTTAAGTTCACTTTTTGACGTTTTAACAAACATTTCCACAATGGCATTAAATTTTTCTAAGGAAGAAAATTTTTATATGATAGAGTGCTATATCAGAAATAAAAGAAATGCCATCAGTGATATGGATAATTATTTGGCATGTACCATGAACGACAATAATCCAGAAGGGCTAATTTTCCTAAACTGGTTCGAAACTTACTTGAGTATGGTAGTTTCAAAAAATCACGTTCCAAAAATTATATGGTAAATGTCTAGAAAATCCCGCCTTTTTCGATAAAGTTTCATAAAAAGAATCACCGTTACTGGGCTCTTGAAAATCCGTAGTTCAGTAAATCACGATGATTACAAGTACAATTTGGTTTTAGTGTATGGTCCAGAATGATCGGTAAGAAATATCCTATTTCGGTTTGATGACTAGCATTTTTGTTAAATGCTTTAATTATATATCTTCAAAATGTATTTATTGATATTGTAATAATTACTAGTTATACTTTTTAATATCCTTCATTATTTTAGCAAATCATCTGATTGGTCTATTTATTTATAACCGAATATTGGCAGGTCAAAGATTTCAGCATGACGTTTGCCATGCGCATAATTCCAGGGAAATACCAACATTTTTAATTGAGATTTTTGGTGAAACAATAATCCCCAACAGTGGTACTGTGGACTGGCAGGACCTAACACTTTTAGACTCTTATTTATGGGGATATGTGAAAAATGAGGTATACGAATTTGATCGCCCTGGAAGTAAGGAAGTTCGTGAACAGAGAACTCGCAATATTCTTGGCAATATCAACCGAAAAACCATTCATTGTGTAAACAGGGCCATTTCAACAAAATGTTGAAAATGTATTGAAAAAAATGGTAGACATTTTGAACTCTAGTATGACTATGTAGTCTGTAATTCTTAAATAACCTTTTTACAACAGGGACACAGTTTTATGGAGAGGTATTTTTATAGTTTGAATTTATTCTTAGGTCAAAGAGTTATTTAAATTATTTTTAGCATCGTTGTTTGCATAAAATTTCCACATACTGTTATAGTAAAATTAATTATTTTTCGATGAGTTAAAAATCCAAATGGCGATTATAAGGAAAAATAAAGTTGATGATGATTCCAGAAAATCAAAAGTTTGTAATTAAAATTTGACTAAATAGACGTATTCTGCATAAAAAGTGGCCATACAAAAATTTTTGGAGATTTAAAAAATATTGGGAAATAAAAAAATTATAGCCGACCCAAAAAAATGTAACATTTTACTTTTTTTTAATATCTCAAAAACGCAAAAAACCAGAACCGATGCACAAACACGTAACGTAATTATAATTGTCTAAAACTTTCCCATTACAGTTTTCGACATTGCAATATAATCACCAATTTCGGACACCCTGTACAGACGGTTTTGATATTTTTTTTTATTTTTCAATAGCTTCACTGTAGAATGTATGTGTTTTATTAGAATAATAAAAAGAAATACTTACACTCGTTAGAAATTCAATTGTATCAAATCCTGTTGTTAGATTACCTTGGGTAAAAAGATGGTTTTCACAAACTAGCGCCAAATCGGCAAATTCTTTTTTCCTAAAAAAATTTACTGTTTTAATCTTATGTCTAGCTTATCAGAAAAATAAATTTTACAGTTAAGCTCACAATACAAATTATTTATAAATCATTTTAATTGGAAAATTTTAATTAAAGAATTAATATTTAAACTTAATTTTATCAACGACATGGTTAACCAAGGAAGATCCGCACTTCTAAGAATACTTTTCGACTTAAACTACGATGGGTATGTATTTGGTTGAAATACAAAAGTATGCCGAGCATATATCATTTGGTGCCCCTCACATAGACGTACCACGTTTAATGAATATTGTAAATTACATAGTACACCAAAAAAAAAAAGGATTCTTTAAGATTTCGTTTTCAACACTTTCTGCACATTTAAACCGCGCGTCTATGAAGAATAGCATGTAGCGTTTTTTATAATTAGTACCCCTATAAGTGACAGAACACAAAACTTCGAGTTCAAGATGAAAAGGTATGATTATATGTGTGAAATTAGTGATCAGTACACTGCGACCTAATAGTTCTATTGTGTTTCTATGTAAGAATATATAGAGCTGCTAATTGTGGATCCGATCACTACCTATTATCAAAAAGGATATATTTACAAAGTTATAACAGCAACAGACCAGAGGAAATTAAACTCGATTCAGATAAGCAAGAAACGAATGACCCCAAATACAACCTGAACAGCTTAGAGGAAGAAAGCACTAGATACTTGTACCAACAAGATTAGATGAATACTTGGATTAGTCTAAGCAATCATTCTCGGAAGTATACCAAAATATTATTAAAAGTATATACAGAGCAGAAAGGGAAGCAATAGGACACAAAGAAAGGAAAACAAACAATAAGCCTTGGTGGACGAAGGAGATCGAAGATTAAGTAAAAATAAAGAAGCAGAGGTATATGAAATGGTTAAGTACAAAATATCCAAGAGAAGAAGAAGCATATAAGGAAATCAGAAGAGAACTGAGAAGAAATATCTACTTTAGAAAAAAAGAAAAATGGGATAATAAATATAAAGAACAAGACACATACATTGGCTGAAGAAAATGCCCTGAAGTTTGAAAAGTCATGAGAACAATAAAGAATACAGGACAGGAAACAGCGAAATGATATCTGAAAACCAGTGGATTATGTATTATCAGAAATTGCTGAGAAGAGAGTTCATTTTCTGGAAGAAACAGCTATAATTAACATACAATGAGAACACGTCGGGATAGATAATAATGATGTTAAAGTAATAAAAAACTAAAAAATGGAAAATCCTGTGGACCTGAGGGTATAGAGAATTACTAAAAAGTGGAACAACAAAGCTTTTTAACATACTTATATGAATATTTAATAAATGTCTCAATGGTCAACAACCCCCAACACAATGGCAAGAAGGCCAAGGCATTATCGCAAACCACAAAAAAAGAAGCAAGAAAAATTGTCAGAATTATAGACGTATAACGTTAACTAGCACAAAGAGTCGACTCTACGGAAAATACTCAAAGACGTCAATTAAAAAGGAATACAATGAGGAAGAAGAATAGGGCGGATTTTGTGCTGGTAGATCTTGTAGTGATAACATTTTTTGTATAAAATAAATAATTTAAAAAAGCGGCTACAAATAAAGATACTCATATATTGTTTATAGATTTATTAAGGCCTACGATAACATCCCTAAAATTAAACTATGGGAAACGATTATGAACAGAAATATAAACCATATATTTATTAGAGCTGTACAAAATCTATATAAAGATATTATTTCAAAAATCAAAATGGGAAACAAGCTCTTAATATCCTATAAAATCACCAAAGGTTAAGGACAGGGACGCTGCATCCAGGGGCGGATCCAGCCTCTCTCTTTGGGGAGGGCCTTGATATCACAAAAGTACAGTATGGCAAGAAAAACAAGTTGTCAACGGGGGGGGGGGGAGTGCAAGCAGCATACTAATTCCTAATATAAAAGGCAGAATGGGTTCTATTGTCCTGAACTCAAAGCTTTTGGGAAGGGGGGGGGGGCGATCGCAAGCATACATACTCCTATACTCTATTCAAGAACTAGAGAGAGAAATAAAACTGTTACCGAAACCTCTAACGTACCTTCTCCAGTGCCGCAGGTAACTGAGAACTGCCGTAAATCTAATTATATTTCATTATATTTAAATATATTTTATAAATTTACTGCAACATAGAATTTCTGATAGTTTAATTTAATTTCTGTCAGTGAGCAAAGTACAACTTACAGTTTTTTCTTAGTGATTTATCTTGTTTGCGCTTGTTTTTATATATTATTTGAGATTAGTGAGATACCCAAAAGATATGGCTTTCACCTCTATATTTATTCCAAAATCGTTAAACCAGGGCATTTTTTCCTCAACGAAAAACTTATTACGATGAATGTTTATGATGCCTTAAGATATCAATATCTAGATAATAATGTTAAAAGCTCTGTTGAGATATGTTCCAACATGACAGGAGTTGGAAAATCTACTATGTACCGAATACTGAAGGAGGAAAAACGACTGGAATTGTTAGTACTCCCAAGCCACATTCGATCACAGGCAAACGAAAAACCTCGTTGGAAGAAGAGATGAAAACTGCAATTAAAGGGGTTGTATATACATTTTATTATGAGAAGCAGATCCCAACCATCTACAAAATTCTAACTAAAATCATTGAAGATCACGATTTACCTGAAATTAAAAGAACTGATCTTAGGAAATTGCTCAGAGAACTTAATTTTTGCTAGGAAAAACCAGATAGAAAATCTGTTCTTATAAATCACCCGGAAACTGTCCGTTGGAGACGTAAATATCTCTCTCAAGTAAAAGGTAGAGTTGCTAGAAATAACACAATTAATAAAATTAGTAATTTAACTAAACTTTTGAAAGATTTTTTTGAATAAAGTTACTGCGAAAAATTGGGAAAAATCCATATAATAAAACAAAATGTGAGAACTCGATCTCATAATCGGTGAGATAGAGAAATGAATTATAATTAATTTTAGCGAAGATAGTTTCACTGACTTTAATTAGGAATTAGATATGTAATGTTTACTAGGGTCAACACAATTTATTATTTAAATTTTTCTTTTTGTTGTATTTTATTGTTTAATGTTGTTTATATGTTTTTTTATTATTTTATATATTTTTATTTTAGTGTGTCCCACTCCTTTATTTTATATATATTTAATTCTAATTAGCCGTAAGTTTTTTATTATTTTATTATTGTGTTTGTCTTTTTCTTAAGCATGTAGAATTAACATGTTTATCTTATTTTTTTGGGGCTATCGTATTTCCATATATAAAAGTAAATTAAATTAAGATATCAGTACAATAGAAATAAAAATAAGTAGGTCTAATTTTAATTGCAACATAAAAAAAAGTAATTACATTTGAATCCCTTTTTAGTGTTTAATTGTAATTCAGCAGATGGTTTAAGAAATAAATAAACGTCAAATACCCTAAAAATGTTTTTAATTAATAATAAAATGACCGATAGCCCTAAAAATATTTTATTATTATATGGAGGAATTTATTTTTTTATATATGTTTAAGTTTTTGTATTTTTGACAATGGATATTTTGTAAGTATTTAAATTATAACTTAGAATTTTTTGAGAGAATAATCCTACGTTTTAGTCTATTATTATAGACCGGTATTTTTGATTATAAAATTTCTAACCCATTCCTATGAAAAATATATGTGTCTAACAAATTTTGCTAAAAACACCGGACTAAAGAACACCGGTAGTTTGCAAAGAGAAAAAGGGTAAAAAATGATTTATTACTCTCTCTAGTTCTTGAATAAACTATAGTATAAGAGGAAAAATCGAGTCCAATTTCCTAAATTCACAGCTCTTGGGGGGGGGGGGGGGCGATCGCCCCCACCGCCCCCCCCCCTTGGATCCGCGCCTGGCTGCATCTCACCCACGTTATTTAAGATATATAAGTGAAAAAAGCTTTATCAAAATGGAAGCAGAAATATCATAGAATGAGAATGCGACTAACTGACACACCTATATATTAATTACCATTTGCAGATGATCAAGCAATACTAGCAAGCGACAAGGAAGATCTTAAATACGTAGAAAGAAAACTACAAGAACCGTATGAAAAACGGGGTCTGTCAATAAACAATGAGAAAATCAAATTCTTATGCATAGGAGATAATAAGAGTAACCTCCAAATTAGTGATAACACAGAAGCAGAAGGATGCGACGATTACAAGGAGTCATCTTTAATAGAACTGATACAGACGATAAGAAAATTCGTGCAAGAATTATATGGCATATTGTGGAGCAAACTTCGAACATACGTCATAACGTCAGAACTAGAGCCCGGTTGTTTGAACGCTGAATAACGTATTAATATTTTTATTTATATTTGAAAAAGTGTTGATAAACAGTAGATATTTAATTTCTTGGTACAGACGTACCGATTTTATGCTATCCTTGCTATCCTTTTCGAATTGCATTATTTAAACCAGTATCATATGATAATCGATACATCAATTCTGAATACATAAAGTATGGATATGGTTGCCTAAATTATCATTATTGTTATCTTCAATATGTAAAAAATATCTAACAATATTTACAAATAAAAATAAACTTTTAAATCCTCTTTCTGTTAATATTAATTGCAAACTTCGCATTTATAGTAATTTCTAACACTTAAAAACACCGAAAAAAGTCACGACAAGCAATTAAACGGAAAGACAAGATAAGTAAATATGTTTATCTCTGTCAAACATCAAAAAAGCGTCTCCCCCACCGACCATAAACAGCCTTCAAACAAATCTATTGTTGTTTAAATCTAGGGTATGATAGAAGGGAACAAACATATTAGCAAAAAAGAAAAATATAACATATACAACACAATGACAAAAAGCTGTTTGGACTTGGAAACTTACAGAGAAAAATTAGAAAACGAGTAGAAGCTGTAGAAATGGATGTTTGATGAAGGTTAGCAGGAATATCACGGACACAGATAATAAGAAACCTGGAGCGTTGCTACAAATGAGGATAGAAGATAAGATCATGAAAGATACAGAAAGAAAACAATTAGTTTGTCGTGGTCACATGCAACGAATGGCTGATTCACTACTGCCCAAACAAACAAGATTTGGTATCCAGAGTAACGCAGAAGAAGAGGAAGACCTAGGAGAAATTTGAGAAACGGAATAAGGCAAGCTATGAGTACCCATAACCTTTAAAAGGAGGTAATTGCAGGATATATATATATATATATATATATATATATATATATATATATATATATATATATGTTTATGTAAGCGACAGTCAAGGCATTTTATGATGCGCATACATCAGTAACAAAGTATCACAGTTTTGGTAGGACGTTGTTTGTACTTCGTGGCTTTTTCCGTGACGAAATCAATTGAGTAAAGAATTTACAACATATTTTGTGTTTTGACCAAAATTCACTTTCCACAAACATTCAAAATGTAAAATAAAATCTATCCGCAAAATTGTATGGTACTCAAAAAAGTTCTGAATATCTTCAGACATTTACTAAGAGACGTGAAAATGTCGAAGATAGTCGGCATCGTAGACGATCGCTAACGACGATCACCTCGTTCAGGCAAAGTTTGAGGTGCTCAAAAATGATCGCATCTCAGTTAGAGGGCTAGTTGAGAAGCAGAGAATAGCTTGATGTCATATGATTTTGGTTGAAAAATTAAACATTAAATGCCTAGCCTATAAGATGGTGAATTTTCTCCATCCATCGAATATGATCTACAACACAGCCAGGGATCCAAGATTCTTGAAATGCATCTTTATTAGCAATGAGGTATGGGTAAATACCCTGATATAGCACCGTACGACTTCCTTTTGTACCCGACGCTCAAGTTGCCACAGCGAGAACATCATTTTAAGATCATTGAATGAAGACGTAAAAACATATCAACTGCGTTAACTTGACGCTATACCATAAAACAAGTAGCCGGAGGCATCTTTGTTTCCAGAATTCTATTTATTTTCAGACAGAAGGTACGATAGTTCTAAATACGGAAGAGTAATAATAATATCTCTCCAACTTAAAATCCTCATCGTTGCCTAGACTGTTAATATTGCTTAGGCTGATCAACGTTCATTCCATAGTTTCCAAGATCAACTCAGAGATACACTACTATAACAGTTTTATCGCGGGATAATATCAGTGAAATTTTCATTTATATTTGTGCTTTAAACTTATTTTTCTTCAAAAGACAAAAAAAATCTGTTTTTTTGGAAAATGTTTCTATTCTAATTTAATTTGTAACCAATTTTTAGTCCAACATATTTTATCCTATATATTGAGACTGAGAAAATTAATAGTTTTGTTCGCGGATTACTTTCCGAACCTATTCAGAACGAGTACAAAACTAGTTCAAGATTGTGGTACAGCGCATGATTAGTTATTAACCGGCCCAGAATTTTTTTCCATGAATCGTCTACTGTGGTATGAGTCTCATTATATAACATCTAACTTTTTTTGTTCTAGGTTTAACATACGGTGTTAAATGCTGATTAGTTGTTTTTGTTGTTTCAAATAACTTTTAGAACTGTCTTTTATTGGAGTTTATTATTTATATTATTTTAAAGAAGTATTTAATTATAATTGTTGTTATTATATAATATAAAATCTAACTTTCAGTTCCTTTTAGAATAAAACGTCTTGTTTTTTGTTCAATAGAATTTTTGATAAAAAAAATATATATTTTAACTGAGATCTGTTGCTTGTTCTTTATTTTGTGTTATGTTCAAATTTTGGGAGCCTAAAAGTAAATCTAATTCTAAACATACACCTAATAAAAAGATGTGGGTTTTTCTAAACCAAAAATGAAACGCAATTCTTTTAGGTCCAT
This sequence comes from Diaprepes abbreviatus, assembly GCA_034092305.1. Lineage (NCBI taxonomy): Eukaryota > Metazoa > Arthropoda > Insecta > Coleoptera > Curculionidae > Diaprepes > Diaprepes abbreviatus. The sequence continues at coordinate 2,832,212 of JASJET010000144.1, read as the reverse complement.
TTCTTTTTGTTTCAAAAAACATTTTTTAACAAAGCTAAAAACCGGCCTGATACGTCCCTGTATGATGCAACTTCATTTATCACAAACCATAATACACTTTATGATGTAACTTTTTCAGAATCTACTTCCTGCGAATATAAAACTTTAAGTCAGTGAAGCTATGTGCCAGTTCTTGTACCATTTCTCGCCTGAATTAAAAATGGGGGGCAAAATTTTCTCAAAATAATTAGCATTTTTAGGAATTTTGAATAACTCTAAAATTTCTCATCCTCATCGCAGGATGATAAATGATTTGATATAATGGGAGTATTAACAAAAAACATATTTTTTTAGGTTTAAACTTAAACGTAAAAAACACTTTTTGAATTTATCAATTAAGGTTCTCGGTAGATTAACACTAATTAAAGTAAAACCAATATAATAGAATAAAAATTATACTGGAACATCAAATTCAACAAATGACATAAACAAAAGAAAGACCCAAAATAAAATAAAAACAATTGTCAAATAGTTGCACATTGCGGCCGAATCATGGAAGCTGGCACTGCATGAAATTCCAAATTTACAGTTCTCGTTCAATGCCTAGAACCGATAGAACTGGTTCAGAATCAATCTTTCCGTGAACAAAGCTAATATAAGATTACCTCAAGAACCCTCCACCACCACTTTTGGTCAAAATCGAAAAACTATCAAAAAATGTTTGTTTCCCATATTTAATTTGCCATATGAAATTGTAACACATTAAACAGATACGACCCTGAAAAGTCCCTAATACCAATTTTTAAAAAATGTGAATAACGTAAATTTTCAATCATTTGCCATAATGGATTTCAAAAAAAAAAAATAATTTTAAACTCTTACAATTAATTTACACCTTTCTTATGACCTGAATGGTAACACTTTCATATACAAAAATATTAAGTATTACACTCACTCCATAAAGATGATCATTATAGTTTATTTTGATATTCTTTAAAAATTAATTTTGCTACAGTTTAGTTCCTTTAAATTAGCTATCGTGGCTAGAGTACAAGGAAGTGCAATAACAGAGATGGCAAGATCACATTATTGGTCTATGAGAACTTATCAAGTGTGGTTAGAGCAAGACTGATAATAATGAGCTAGAGGCACAAGGAACCATCACAGAACATCAGTCAGTGTTTGATTTTTGGGCAAAATGGACAGTTCTACAGATATAAGGTTGATTGCTAATGCGAACAGTGCACTCTAGAATCAGGTCTTTCCAGCTATATTCTTACAAATCATATTAGCAAAACATCGTCGTCAGCACCTGGTGTTGTGCAAAATAATTTTATAGTTTTCCTTTCTTTTAACTTAACTCATTCCATGGGCAAATACTATACCATCAATATACTTAGTTAAATATTTAAATCGCCATTAAAAAAAATATCCTTGTCTAAAAATATTTAAAAAATACTTTACTTACTCTTCTTCTGTCATATTTTCTTCACCACCAATCATTTTATGATAGTTTTCCGTAAAATTGTATACGGTCTGTTTTGCCTTAGTTTCGGAACAAACAGTTACAGCTGAAAAGATATCAATTATTTTTTATTAGTTACGTTAATTAAGGTGTCAGAAATAACAAAAGGATAAAAATCAATTAACGCATATTGCTGAGGTACCATTGAATAACAAGCAATTAACGGATTATAAAAATGGGACATTTTAAAGAACACATTGGAAGAATTTTGTAAAGTCCTGAAAACAATTTATTAAAATATATGGAACTCATTTGACTAATGTCTTGCTCTCTTCCAGTTAGAAAAACATTTCTTCGACATCTTCTATGACATCAAATTATTATTTTATCGGATCGAAAGTTTAACGTTCAATAATATAATTAGGTTATTTATTTCGTCGATTCAATTGTACAATAAATTTTTCTACATCTGAGACTTAAGACTCTATACTGAATATTATCTTTTTATCCTCACAAGAATACTGTAAAGTAACGTTCTGGTTAAACTTCATCCCCTTAAAATTTGCACGCAGAAATCTCTAACGGATTTGCCAGAAAATATTTTCTGAAATCAAATATCGCTGTGCCAACAAGATTCAAAATTCCTTAATATTATAAAAATATACCCAGTACTATGGTGAAAATTACATGTCATAAGGATATGAAAAAATTTACAAGAAATAATACCACACAACGGATAATAGAACATAGAAGCAAATAAAAGAAATTTATAAGGATACCAATGCAGAATAAAATAAACGGTATAAGATAGGTATTCAGATAACGCATACAAAAATTTTCAAAAGAAGGTCGAAATTATAAGAGTAAAAGTAAAATAAAATACTGAGAAATTCGCTGTAAAATAAGAACATAAATTGATGGGAAATCTGACAACCACAACGTATATAGAACAATAAAGACAATAGCAGCTAAGGAAAGATAAAAAAAAGTCCAACTACTAGCATAATAGATACTGACCTATCTTATTTCAGGTTCAAAGATTCTAGAACTATGGAAACCTTATATTAAGAAGATGTTTACCTCAAAACATTTTAAGCATTATCTAATTCCGAGGTAGAAAAGGTTATCTAATCTATTAAAAATAATAAAGCAGTCGACATTTGTTGCTATACCAAAAACACCAAATGCGAAAGTTTGGAATCAACATCAGCAAAAGTGTTTCAAGATGGCTGGCGATCAACACGTCACAAATTTTGACCAAAATTTTTATTAAAAACAGTGTAAACATTGTAGAAAGAAAGTCAAATCATGGATTAATTGTATCAATTGCTGTGATTACTTTCACCCAGCGGAAATGTATGAGAAAGGCTGCGGCTTACAAATGAACGATTTGTAAGTATATTGTCCAAGATGATCCTGATCAGAACAAAAATGAAGAAATCGAACTTTACAGAAAAATAATTGCGGAAATGGAAGAAAAATATCTGGTATTAGAAGAAAATAACTCACTACTAAAAGAAAAAGTGAGTGTAAAGAGGAAAAACAGGGGTTCGGCGCAGAAATTGCATAATACAAAAGGGAAACAAAATCCATTCCCCGGGCTCCCACCCCATCCGATCAACGACGAGAATTTTCTGAGAAATTCAACAAAATCAAATGTATGGAGCTGGGTTTTTTTTTCATGAAAGCCAAACTACTATACACGTGACATCTGACTCAAAGAATAGAGCCAGTAGTTCTTAAGTACCTGACATAAGCAATTCAGATACACCTATCAAAGATTATAATCATGGTGATGATATTCGAAGCGGTCAAAATCAAAACATAGTCGATAATTCTGAACTTTATAACGATGTTATCAAAGAGCCGGGTGCCTGGCAAGTGCAAAAAAGAAGCTACGAGAAAACTAATCACAAATAGAAAGCAAGACTACTAACATGGCATTCAGAACCAACAGGCCAGTACCAATCAAGTGCGCAAATGAAGATGCCTAACCACTAGAAACTGCTCCAAAAAAGGCCATATTGTTTATTTCGAGGTTGGTTCCAGATATAAATGAAAATTATGTCAAAATTATTTAGAAAATAACAACTTGGAGAAAGATTGTCACTGCGGAAAAATCGTAATAAGGAAGAACAAGTATCGTGATTCCTTCAGGCTAACTGTTTCTCACAGTAAACGAAACAATTATGTAAGTCCCCCTCTGTGACCAAAAAGAGTTATTATAAACTGTTTTGAGAAAATTCAACGCCCTTGAATGGCAACATAGTAAAAACAGACAGCCAGAAAATGAGAGTATTGCATATTAATACAAGGTCGCTCACCCATAGGACATGTTGACACTTTCTTGGTGAGGAGGTCTCAAAATTGACGTTTGGATCAAGCAGAGACAGTACGCCTTTTCACGAACAGGAGAGATTGTGTATTTGAGTTTTTATTTTATATTATTATCGGCAAAGCGCTTTTGGTCTCACTTAGACCATCCTCAGGGCTCAGACTCTAGAAACAAGAGAATATGGTCAGCAAATAAGCTTACTCAGTACTCACTAACCACACTCACTCGTCAAAGGGCACACCTTAACCTTGCCATTTGGAGAACAGTCTCCAACGTCAGCGCAGCCTTTACACAGAACAAATTACATATACAATTAAACGGTCTATCCCAAATTAAATTAAAACATTTAGAACAATGCATACATTAATACTATTAAAACAATCAATTTTTACATTAACAACTCAAAGGACAATGAGGTTGTGTCACACACAGTCATAGCATAATATAGCAATAAAATTGTCCAAAAATTAAAAATATGTACAAGTATGTGTGAGCCGAAGTAGAAATTCTCTGTATAAGTTCTTTAGGTTCTTGTTTATTACATTTCATATCAATAATTCATTGGCAACCAAAGAAAAGGGCAGAAAAAAAGGGCAGTAAAAGTTTATTAATCCCTGTAGATTAATAGCTTTTCCAGAAAGGTTATATATTATCAGGTCTGGCCATTCTCATGTCATAAATTGGTTTATTGATGATCTTAGAGTAATGAGCACCTCAGATTCTCTGGTCCAGGTATTGAACAGGAATTTAAAAACTATAAAAAGCTGTATAAACAGATATAAGCAAGAGAGCAAATAACAATCTCATTCGTTCTTCCCAACATCCACCTAAGATCATGTGGCAAATTACAAAGAGAAATAGAGGTACAAACAATGAAATTAGAAGTGACACAGATACTTTAAAACATGGTTCTTTTAGGATTGTACAACTACACATTTTACCAACCATGAATCCACCAGTATTGGCTTTGAGATCATACCGGGTTTTCATTCTATCGCTCTTTATTTGTAGTTATCGCTGTTCCTTCTCGAGAATGGCCTGTGGGACGTTCTTATTCCGCAGTCCCTTTCGCGGTGGCGGCACCTGTCGACGTACCTTCTCAAGGATGACCTGTAGAATATTCTTCTTTCGTAGACCCTTTCGTGGTCACGGTCCCTCTCGTCCCGTTTTCCACGGTCGCCGTAAGTACTCTAATGCAACAATCGCATATTTTAACTCCATCGCAAGCCTTGACGGCAACTGCAGTATCTTTTTTATCTTTGTAAAGATCAAATCCAAAATAGGGGATACTATCACTTAACCAGACTTCTTTAAGTTCACCGAAAGAAGCAAAGGCTTTCTACGAGTCGCTCGTTCGAACTTTATCATCTTTATCAGCAATATAAGACCGATAGCCATCAGGATCACTGTCAGGAGCAGTACCGCTTTGTACTTACCCCTCTTGGCCACACTTTGCCAACAACGAATTCTATTTCTACTACGGAAGGTTGTGTTTCTGTTGTCATGTGTTTTTCGTTTGTTTAAAAATTCTTGAAACTCCCTCACTAGCCTCATGAAGATCTCCTCGTGCGTTTTGTGATAATTCTGGGAAATGTTGACTCTTCTTATGATTCTCCCTTGGTTCCTTGAGATCTATTTGACTATTTTAAACTGAAGAGCATAAGCGGGAGCCTCGAAAATTTTCTTCAGTCGGGCACTTCTTAGAGTTAGGCTTGTTTCTGGGTCGCGTAAATCTTTAATACAACTATTTACTACTAACTCTTACTTCATTTCGTCTGTGTATATTGGGTAAGTCAAATTTATTAGTCTCTTTATATCCACCTCATATTCTTGAAGACTTTCATTTAATTTCTGTCTTCGTTCTTGGAGCTGTGCCTTATAAAATATATAAACTTCTTGTAGTTGGTCTTCCCCACAACTTGTAATCATTCTGTTTCTCTTCAGGAGTGTTACGTAGAACATCCATAGCTTCACCTTGTAGTGCTAGAAAAAGAGGACGTGCCTTCTCCGGTGGAGTCCAATTATTGCCAGCGGAGGCGGCCTCGAATTGACGGACATAAGTAAGCCAAGGTACTTTGCCGTCAAAAGTAGATGACCATCACACTAGTTGCAGGAACACCATCTACCTTTATTAAACCTGTACTGGCTACCTTCTCGATTTTCAAATGTAACTGTTTCTGGATTCCACTCATTTCATGTTGTACTTTGCCATGTAAGTCTTCTCTAATTTTGCTAATCTTCTATTGCATTTCTTGTTCTATACGGTTCTTCTTAATTTTTTTAATGTCTTCATTCAGTTTTTGTTTCGTGTCTTCTTGGATCGTATGAAATTCCTATTTTATGTCCTCCAAGCTTGTTTTTAGAACTTGTTTTATACTTTCTTGATTTTTCTTAATCTCTTCTTGCAATTCTTGGTTTATGCTTTTGTGGCTTATTTTCAGTGTCACCAATTCTTATTTCATATTTTCTTGATTTTTCATCACATCTTCTTTCAATTCTTGTTTCATATCTTCTTGGCTTTCTTGTTTTGTATCGTCTTGATTTTTCGTCAGATCTTCTTTCAATTCTTGTATCATCTCTTGTATTATCATCAGTATCTGATTTAAAATAGCTTGAAGTTGTTCTTCCATTTTTGCTTTCCGTTGTCTAGTTTCTACTCGTATACAATTTCAATTCACTTTATTCTTTTTTTAACTTCTTCTGGATTTTATCTTACTTCCAGCACCGATTTATTCCGGACGGCCAGTCTTTAAACACACTGTATCAGATTTACAATCCAAACGGCTTCACACTCCCTCCAGGGAATATTCACTTGTAAGGGAACAAAAGTTTACTGTGATTTTTACTAATTTTAACGTTTATTAACTCTAAATTAAATTTTACTAAATGCAAGAATTTACTTGAGTCCCTCTCTGTATAAAGATTTGGGCCGTTAAAATTGTTTATCTTATGTCTGGCCAAAAATAGTCACACATCCGGGAAATATAAATCCATCAGCAAACTTAAGCCTAGTTTTATTACTTTTGGGGTAGTTTATTTTTCTGAAAAAACAACATAAACTTGAGGAATTTGTTGACACAAAAACTTAACTATGCCACCCTCTCGAAGTTTTTGATATAAACTGTCAAAGTAACTAATAATCGTAAAAACCATATCGTTAAGGGTCTCAGGTCAAGTTGTAAAGTGATAGCCACATGTGGCGACCGTGAGAGAGCATTCTTTTACTTAAACTGAGCAAATTTTCCCATCATAAGAAAACAAAAGAATATTTAAATAAAATCACTAAAATGCAATATTAGTATTTGTTATTATGTACAAAGTTCGCGACTGTTACCCATTTTTCCCCAATTGACGAAAATAAGAATAAGAAAGAGAGAAAATGGTTAAAACCTTGGGGTTTTTTTATGGGATCTGGTCACGCAACCTTTAGAGTAGCTGTAGAATAGATATTAATAACATTTATATAAAGTAATTATAAGTTTGAGCTCTGGTCAGTCCTAATATTAAATTAAATTAAATTCGACGCATGGATGACTCATGCCATCTATGAACCAGGGTACCGAAACACACCGACGCTCGGGAACGGAAACTACCGCGGGGATGCATCGCGTAAGGGCGTTCTATTGGTGGGAAAGCACGCATGCCGGAACCAACGCATCTAAGAGGGAGAAGGGCGGTTCTAAGGGATGGAAGTTGAGTTGGATCTTGAGAAATTAATTAAGGGAGTTCCAATCTGAAATTCGAATAAGGGTGATCGGTACCATTCTATAAGCCCAGTGCCGTAGGGTATATGAAGGTTTTCTTTGTTTGATTTGTCTTTGTTTAATGTTGGGAAATTAAGGGATTATCATGTGTTGTTTTAGTGGGGCATTTCGCGATTTTCATACGGTTCGATTAAGTAATATAAATAGCTGTTTTTCGCGTTTTATTCCTTTTTTTTTGTTTAATATTTTATTAAGCTATTTATACGTGTTTCTTCAAAATTGGGTTTTAAGTTTTTGGTTAAATCACGGCCGAGATGAGCAATTATGTTAGTTTTTCATAATTGTTATTAGTTTTAAGTTTCTCATTTGTAAATACTGTTTTATTTTTCTTTTATTTTTGTTCAATAGACTAAATTGTTTTGAGAAACTTGTTTTATTCAATTTAATTAAAACCTTCACGCGAATTAACTTGCGAGCGCGCTGCGGCGAGATCTACAAGACCAGAGATGTCTACTGACCAACTAATGAGCAGCCTTTCCTGAGTCCTGAAGATCTGAGTCATGGTTGTGGTAAGCTTTAATAACCGTAGTGTTTGGTACTAAAACAGCAAGAGAGAAGTTGAACGACCAGACTTCCAGAGTGTCTTTATTACTATGAAATTTTAATTGTAGGTTATTAAAATAGTTACTAATTAATATGGGACAAAAATTATTATAGATAAGATAATTAACGCTACCTCAATATGTCATCGGCAAGAGTCTATAATCAAATTCTGTCACATAAAATTTGGTGGCCAGCTTAAGGGATGTTAAAAAAAATTAATTTTTGCTTTAAAATTTTTGATAAATAAAATTGGCGTAGTTGCAAGATTAATATTTTAACAAAAAGAACCAACGCGTAGTAGCTATTTTTTTTTATCAATCAGTAATTTTGATTTGAAAATTTACATATTTTTTTAAAATTTTTGTTTGTTTTGAAACGTTCATGACTAGTGAATTTATAGCTTTGAAAATATCATTAATCGGATTCTCTTTTCTTTATTTCAGTTTAATTAAAAAGTTAATATTTTAAGGAAAGAATATTTAAAATCTTGGTTAGAAAGTTGCTAGGAAATTTAGGGTTTTCAGGTTAGATAAAGACACAAAACCACAACAGATTCAGGACATCAGTTGCACGCATACTAATTACTTTTGTCACTTGTTGGGAAATTATTATTATTATTTGATCGAAGTATAAATGTTGAGTATTTTGTATAAAAATATTCGGGCTAAAGCTAGATATTATTAGAAATAAAATACATTTATTTTGTTGATTATTTTGAGGAGTAATTATTTTTATTGAGAATACAAGACATACCTAGTAACTTTACAGATAAAATATCAATTTATTTTAAAGTTAAAAGGGTTAAAAAGTAGTTTTGATCCGGTTTTATTAATTTTGGGAATTAATAACTACAACAAGTGTCAAGTTTTAAGTAGTTTTGAAGACTAACGACATTTCAGATTGTATCTCCGTGATTAGTGTAGAAATCACGTTAATTTACTATTGTAGTTACAACAATTTATTTCTTCCAAATTTGTTTTTACTGTAATGTTAAGATTTACAATCGGTACTGTGAAGTGCAAGTGAATTTAGAAATCGTTGTTTATATATTGTTTATTTTAGCGAGGAGTCTTAGATAAACTCCTGTATTTCAAGAAATGTTTGTCTTAAAGGGTAATAGTTAATTATCCTAACGGGTTAAAATTTAGAAAGAGATGGAAGAAAATTGTTCTGACTAGTAGTTTACATATATAGGATTGTTACGAAGTTGGATTAATGAATTTTTGTTTTATTTTATAAACATATGATGAAAGGTTTAAACTTATTCCTGTTTAACTATGAATTTATGCAAATTGATTTATAATAGCGATTTATAAATAATATTTTATTTTCAGCGTTTGATATGTGAAGTATTATGTTGAAAATTTTCCTTTTCAGGCATTTTTAAAGATCATTCTATTATCATAAAGGTGGCAGCATTTGTATTTAGCAAAGTTTTGTTATAACTTGATTGTTATTTTTTTATTATTATTTTAGCAGTTTTTAGGAACAATGTTAGGAGGACAATGAGATTTATTGACGCGGATTGTCAGCTTGTTTCCTGATTCAGAGACTGGCGATCAGTTTTTTTAAGTTTTTATTTATTTTTCTTTCAGGAACGATAAGAGAGTTACAGGTCGGAGTGTTTATTTTTCTTCTTTACAGGTGCAGTGTTGGTGTAGCTGAATAAGAGAAAATCGTACGAAAATGTATAATCTATACAGTTGTTTTGAGTATCTTTCAGGTGTTCTTTGAGAATTTAATAGGGCGTCATAAATCTATATTTTATTAGTCGCATATAATTGGGTACCTGTTATAGGTAAATTTTTATCTGTTTATAGCAGAATATTTTTGTGGTTGTTTTACAGGTTATTTCAAATTATTTTTTTTGTTGTTTGTGGGCAACAAAGGTAGGTGGCATGCGAACATTTATTTGCATTTGTATTTGATAAAATTTAGTAGATTCGTAACAATATCCTATATATTTTCTACACAAAAACTTTTACTTTTTACCTGTAGTGTAAGCTAGACAGAAGGGACACGTTATTTTTGGGTTTTATTGCCGTAGTGAGTTACTGTTATATTTTATAGCATTTATTTTGAGTGTTGCGGTAAATTTTTAAAGGATAGAGTTAATTAGAGAATCCGGAGTGATTATTATTTGTGTAATAAATTCTATTTGTTAAGAGTATTTCGAATTTTGAGTTTACATACATAATTCTGTCTATCATTTCACTTACAGAGCTAACATCGTTTTTATCATGAGGGATTTTTCAGTTTTTTTTTTCTGTTTTAAGAGAAATTAGTGCTGTATGGAATTTTAGAATCGCTGTCAGAAGTCCGAAGTTAGACTCACGGTAATCGGATACTGTGACCGAGATTTGTGAAACTAGAGTTTTGAGAATTCGACCTGCGGAACAAAAGAAGATTTTAAAAGGGATAAGGATATAGATAATATTTTGCTAGCTGTGATCGAGATAATAGCTAAACATTTTTTTTAATTGTTTGGGGCGTATAACATTAAAACCCGGTTAGAGTGTGTATCGCTTTATAACGCGTTATTTATTTATTTTTTCTCGGAAGTTGTTTATGATACGAGATTTGGGTTAGAGCGGCGGTTAATATCGCGGTAATTTATTTATTTTTTTTTTGTGCAGAGAGATAGTAAAATAAATAAATAAGGGGTGAAATAACGTGTATTAAGGGAATTTTGAAGGCGGCTCTGTGTCGATTTGTCTTCTTTTGAGTTTAGAGTGAAGAAGACGGGAGTATTTTGTGTGCTATATCTAGATATCGAAAATATCTGGTGGTGATATAGCGGTGTAAGTACGTAACGGAGTTTAAATATGGCTATATCCAGGTATATAGCGGAGTAAAGAACGTAACAGCGGTTAGACGAAGCTATATCCGGGGAAACAATTCGTGAATATATAACAACATAGAAAAGGCAACTTATTGAATATGTCGGAACACGACAAATTCAATAAGGCTGTAACTGGCGGCCATGAGGGTCAGTCAGAGTATAGAAGTGTAGAAGCACTGCGAAGACAGATTGTGGAATTACAGGCAAAAGTTGAGAAAGAGTTAGTAACAATGAAACAATCTAGGAAAGAACAACCAGTGGTCGGTGACTCTGGGTCGGAGACTAGGTTACGAAAGCCTAGATCTTTCTACTTAGACGATCTGAAGACGATAAAACAGTTACTAACCGGAATAAATGATTTGGATAATATTGATCCTTACACTGGAGGAAAGGATTATGAGGCTTTTATAGAAGCCGTGATTTCGACTTCTGGTCAACAAAGTTGGACGGAAGCCGAAACCCTAAAATTTTTCATTAAGAAATTGAAAGACATGGCAAAACTGAAGTTTGATTTACATCGGGAAAGTTCCCGTCTGGAAAGAATATAGAACACTTATTCATTGCCTATAGTAACAACTTAAATTTTCCAAATTTAGAATAGAGTTTTGGAAAAATGCAAGCCTGTAATTATTTTCAGTCTAAAGAAATCGTAGTTGCGGAGATATAGCTTGATCTTGCTGAATGGCTATCTAGTACGACCCTACCATACTGTCGTTCAAGGCAGTAATGCTGGTGAACTAGACGCCTCTGAGTTTTGCAACTTGTTGCAGTTTTAGCACGACGGGCAGAAATGCTGGTGCTAGCGAGATGGTCTAAGAGAGACAAGGCCTGATCGTGGAGTTTTTTTAATACTAGTTAAAAGTGGTACCACGTATGAGTGGGGCATACAAGTCTAGTTCCCAGGTCTACCATCCGTGACATATTTCTAGGGAAACGTTCAGAGTATAGAAAAAACTCTGAAGTTATCTAGAGATTAACCTGATATTCAATAGTTTGGAAAAGTTTGAAGACAACCCTTGGTTTAACAATAGTAAAATAATTCAGCAGTCTAATACTTCTGACTGGCCATCAGAGTAGAAAGAGCGGTAGTAACTCGAGGCAACCGACTCTTGCAGGACTGTTTGAATACTTGGAAATTTCACTCATTTCAGGGCTGTGATTATGGCGTTCGCGGACGCGTGGACACTATAATTATAAGCCATTCAATCATATAATTGTCGACATTTGCACGACTATCAATAATTTTATATCATTTATTCACAATCAAACAATTCAAAGTATAATGTTCTCCTCATTCTTATTGGTTTCCAATACCCAGTCCATTAATAATTCCACTTGCATTTAAAATTTGGTAGATGTAGTTAGTCTAGGTAGGGTGGAGTTTACAGCGGTCTCTTACTAAGGCTGTTTTTGTTTTTGAGTGAGTCTATGTCTTGCCAGCATAGAGTACATTATGAGAATGTATGTTACCGTTTGCAAGATGCCGCAATAGTGGAATGTTACAGTTCTTGGGGAATTACGGGACATCTTCACGAAGAAGATGCCGTGAAGTGCGAAATGTTACTATTTTAGGGGATATCTTCAGGACAGAAGATGTCGAAAGGTGTAAAATGTTACGTTTTTAGAGAGTTACTGGATATCTTCAAAGAGGAAGATAAGCGAAAGTAGTATGATGTTATAGTTTCAGAGTTATGGCCACATCTTCGAGATGGAAGATAAGCCATTGGAAACTATGGACGAAGGAGCGCCTTATCGAAATTCGTGTGAGTTTCGCGGAAAAATTAAGAACTAAATAGACGAAATAGATTAATAAACCCTCTGTATCTCTTTGAAGTGTAGCAGTGGTCCTAATAAGTAAGAAGACAGGACCGGACCAAGGAATTTAGATATTGTATCGATTTTACCAAGATAGTAAAATTATACTCTACTTTTGTTCTCCGATCTTAGTATACTTGACAGAATAAGACGATAGGAGAAGCTTAAGTATTTTCTACACCGGACACGACTAAAGGCTATTGGCGGGTTGAACTTGTCCCAAGGAATAGAGAATAAATAGTATATTCAGTCCCTGGGGTCACTAGAAATGTAACCATATGTCTTTTAGGCTAGCTAATTCTCCATTTACTCAGCAGTGATTAATGATGTGTGTAATTTACTATATATTAGACTTACATTGTGATGTTTATTTGGATGGCATAAAAGTATTTATATAAAGCCACATTAAGCAGCCATTGCAAAATCACACAAAGTTTTAAAAACAACATATTCATCTATAACTCAATTCGGAAAGATCTACTTTTATGTAAATGAAAGTCCATAATTGGAATTATCTTTATACTAAAAGAAGGGGTCCGTCCCTGTTCGAAACAGGTAGAAATTTTAAACACTACTCCAGACCAGCCACCGTTATAGAAATATGATCTTCGGTCATTGCTATAATTAGTGGCATGGAGTTAAAAAGGACTTAAAGGAATTATTATTTTTTTTTTCGCAATTTGTAATAACACTAGCGAATTTGGCCGAGGAAAATGTCAAAGTTAGATGGATTAAAGACTGTGAAGGATAATTGGCACATCCTAAGAACAGCTTTATCCGGGAAATGCTTTTAAAATACTTAGATTCAAATGGACAGTTTTAGTTGGCTGTGATAGAGACCAATTTGGCAATTACCGTTTTTTTTAACATCAGGTCTACGATTGTCAAGAGATCTTATCAAAGACTCCAGTAGACAACTCACACTATATATATGCATAGGAAAAGTATTATCCTTCGAAACGCAAATGTGTGGATTTCATTTAGGTAATTATACAGTTTAAGGGTTACTTTTGGGTCAATAAATTACAGTCAACAAAACTACACTGTAAGAGTTCAAGTTAGGACACTAAGTATCACGAAATCTAGGAACATAGGAGGATACAAAAGCAGCCGAGAAAAGCATAAGCCATAGCGAATTGTCGAATTAAGTGGTGTAGTGACAGATGTTAGAGAGATACATGGTACGGATGTAAAAGAAGTTCGCGTACGGGGGTTTTAAAGAAAGTAAATACGTGTATAAATGGGTTTGATTATTTTAGGGATCAAGTGATCAGTTAGCAAATATTATTACAAATATTATAGCAAATATTATTATAAATGTTATTATAAATAGCAGTTTGTCGCAGCAAGAAATGTTTCCAAAGTACAGAGATGAGTGACACAGTAGAGCCAGATAGCTAAAAGAAGATACGTCACACTGTGTAATACGTCAGGAGTATTTCTTTTTGTTTTATTTGTTTGTTTTAAGGGTGATGGTATTATTAACTTTTTGTTTTCTCCTGGAGTTTTAGGTGTGTATATTTGTCGAGAATATTAGTAATGTCTTGGAGTTTTAGAGCAAGCAGTACTTTCTACCGTAGATAGCTAATGGTATCGCTGAAATTGGGTCATCCAACTGCGTAGGTGATGTTTGACGAACAAGTTCTCCCTCGTATGAAGCCATGACAGAGTCCGAGAACTTCAGTGAAAGCGACACAGCAAACCGATCCAGTGGGGCTGAAATTACAACAACCTATTACGCAAAGGACATTGGAAGAGGCAGAAGCAGATAACGAACCTTCCACGACGAAACATTCGATTTCACTGGTTAACTCCAACGATGTGTTTGCTTGGAATGGACATGGAGAAGTGGAGTCAACATTGAATTCATTACCAAGGAAGCAGTACCAATTGACAGCAAAGAAATTTATGGGGATCAACCACACTGATCCTCATACAAGGAAACTATTTTTCTAAGGCCGAGTTCACGAACCTTGCACAATCTGCTGCAGAAGAAGTATGGGGCTTCTTATCAAAAATGGGAAATCTATTTTCCATTTGTGGTTTCCTGTACACACTCGCATGTGCTGTGAGTTACCTGGCCGGAGTAATCACCAACTACTTCGTTTTAAAGAAGGCCTCTCGAGACCACCCGAACAGGCGAAGATACCTTTTAGCCAGCCTTTGGAACAACCTGGCTCATTCATATTTGTACCAGCTTAATCGCCGTAACAACGAGAGAAGCCCAGGACCGGAAGAAGACCAGCAGGAACTGAACCAAGTTCTTGTAAAGCCGTGCGCCCCGACTTCATCAGTTTATCCGCCACTACCTTTGAACGTTTCCGTGTGCAGTGACCCGAACTGTAAAGTTCTAAAAGACTCGAAGTGCGAATCGGGAGTATCGGACAAATAGTGGACCGAGGATAATAGTGCAAAGTGCGTGTTCGCGGAAAAAGGTGAAACTCGTCCGAGAAAGACTGCATTTTGCAGAAGTGTCTAAAAGACTTCCCTGGATTGAAGAAAGAAGAGGACAAGGATTAGGTTAAGGAATATTGTAGAAATCCACAAATGGTTTTATTGCAGTCTAGTTGAGTTATATATTCTTTTATTTTTCTTTTTGTGGGAAAATGCTCATTCTAAGGGGGAGGGTAAAATGTAAGGGAACAAAAGTTTACTGTGATTTTTACTAATTTTAACGTTTATTAACTCTAAATTAAATTTTACTAAATGCAAGAATTTACTTGAGTCCCTCTCTGTATAAAGATTTGGACCGTTAAAATTGTTTATCTTATGTCTGGCCAAAAATAGTCACACATCCGGGAAATATAAATCCATCAGCAAACTTAAGCCTAGTTTTATTACTTTTGGGGTAGTTTATTTTTCTGAAAAAACAACATAAACTTGAGGAATTTGTTGACACAAAAACTTAACTATGCCACCCTCTCGAAGTTTTTGATATAAACTGTCAAAGTAACTAATAATCGTAAAAACCATATCGTTAAGGGTCTCAGGTCAAGTTGTAAAGTGATAGCCACATGTGGCGACCGTGAGAGAGCATTCTTTTACTTAAACTGAGCAAATTTTCCCATCATAAGAAAACAAAAGAATATTTAAATAAAATCACTAAAATGCAATATTAGTATTTGTTATTGTGTACAAAGTTCGCGACTGTTACCCATTTTTCCCCAATTGACGAAAATAAGAATAAGAAAGAGAGAAAATGGTTAAAACCTTGGGGTTTTTTTATGGGATCTGGTCACGCAACCTTTAGAGTAGCTGTAGAATAGATATTAATAACATTTATATAAAGTAATTATAAGTTTGAGCTCTGGTCAGTCCTAATATTAAATTAAATTAAATTCGACGCATGGATGACTCATGCCATCTATGAACCAGGGTACCGAAACACACCGACGCTCGGGAACGGAAACTACCGCGGGGATGCATCGCGTAAGGGCGTTCTATTGGTGGGAAAGCACGCATGCCGGAACCAACGCATCTAAGAGGGAGAAGGGCGGTTCTAAGGGATGGAAGTTGAGTTGGATCTTGAGAAATTAATTAAGGGAGTTACGATTTTGAATTCGTCTAAGTCAGTTTGACGTGCGTTTTAGTCTTTTACCAGTCATTTCAAATAGTAAGGGGAAATTTACTTTATTTTCTACCGGGGAAGGGAGTCCACCATCCCTTAAACTTTTAATTAAACAAATAAATTTGGGTTTATTTCATTAAGGGGAATATCAGAACGGCCTAAAGAGCTTGTAGGTTTAAGCTTTTAAATTATAATCCAGATTTACTCTTAAGTTTCTCATTGTACATAGTTCGTTTATTCTATTTATTTTTGTTCAATAGACTAAGTTGTTTTGAGAAACTTGTTTTATTCAATTTAATTAAAACCTTCACGCGAATTAACTTGCGAGCGCGCTGCGGCGAGATCTACAAGACCAGAGATGTCTACTGACCAACTAATGAGCAGCCTTTCCTGAGTCCTGAAGATCTGAGTCATGGTTGTGGTAAGCTTTAATAACCGTAGTGTTTGGTACTAAAACAGCAAGAGAGAAGTTGAACGACCAGACTTCCAGAGTGTCTTTATTACTATGAAATTTTAATTGTAGGTTATTAAAATAGTTACTAATTAATATGGGACAAAAATGATTATAGATAAGATAATTAACGCTACCTCAATATGTCATCGGCAAGAGTCTATAATCAAATTCTGTCACACACTCATACCAGGTACACAAAGATACCAAAAGTGTGGGAATCCTTTCCATGTTATCGGGTCCTAGGTCACGTGGTTTGCTGCATTTCTTACGAACTTTCGGACAGTTCGCGAGGTTGCTAGGAGAATTGCTTTCTGCATCGGTTTATACAGATGCTCATTAAGGCCCAATCCCTTGATGTTCTGCATGAGGTTTTTTGGTATAACTCCAGTTGTTGACAGTATTATGGGAATCGTTTGGACGCTGTTCATTGCCCATTGTCTTCGGATTTGCACCTCCAAATCTCGGTATTTGGCGATCTTCTCACTGCTGGCCTTAGGTTGTTGTTATTAGGTACAGCAATGTCGATTCGCCTAGAAATTTTATCTGTTAGTGTAATATCTGGTCTATTATGAGCGACTATCTGATCCGTCAGAACCGATCGATCCCAGCATAACTTGAACTGGTTATTCTCAAGAATAGGCTCCGGACTGTATTTGTAATAAGGCACAGTTCCTACCTGTAATAGGTTTAACTTTTCTGCTAACTCTTGGTGGAGTATCTTAGCCGGTGAGTCGTGTCTTTCCTTATACTCGGTTGCGGCAAACGCTTGACATCCTCCAGTTATGTGCAGAATTGTATCTGATGTTCGACAGCCATATCTGCATTGGTCATTTTGTATTGAGGGATCTCTAAAGATGAATTTCCGATGGCTCTTCGTGGGAATAACCTGGTCTTGGATAGCTAACAAGTAGCCCTCCATTTCCGGAAACATCTGTCCTGAAATCAACCAGTAGTTCGACGCTGAGGTGTCGACATTTTCCTGATTAACCTCATTTGTATGCCGTCCATGAAGTGGCTTCTGTAGCCAGGTTTGTAATTTCTCTTGGTCTGTTTGATGGTAAGAAGTAATATCTTGTTCCCTCAACTGTAGCGGCGTTGAATCATCTGCCTCGCATATTGCTCGATGTAGTGTGGAAGAGTCCGCTAACCTGTGGAAACATGAACGTAAGTTTATTATTTGTTAGTCGAGCTGCTTACCAATATCCAAAAATCCTCTTCCTCCTTGATGACTTGGAAGCATTGTACGTTCAATAGCACTCCGAGGGTGATATTTTTGTGCTTTTGTTAGTAGTGTCTTTATTTTTCTTTGCAGGTTTTGGATGTCCGTCCTGCTCCATTTTACAATTCCAAAAGAGTAGCTCAGCGCAGAGCAAGCATACGTGTTGAGCGCCTTAAACAATTTTTTACTATTTAAATTAGTTCGTAATACCCGCCTTACCCTCCTGACAAATTCGCTTGTCAATTCGGCCTTCCTAGTGCGATGGTCAATTCTTTTAGCCTGTTTCATACCTAGATATTTGTATATTTGCTCTGCTTCCATTGCAGCTATAGTTTCACCATTCTGCATTTCAAAAGCCCCTGGTTGTATCTTCCTTTAACGATGTTCAAAATACGGCACTTGTCAAGTCCAAATTGCATTCCGATATCCCCGGAGAACTCCTTTACAATTTGACGCATTTGCTCCAGCTGGTTTCTCGTAACAGCTATCAATTTAAGATCATCCCTGTTTGATGATGATTCACTCTGACTACCTCTTCGTTGTTATTTCTAACACTAAAGCCGTGTCTGGTTGAGTTCAAACGGCGTAATAGTCCTGAAATATTCCCCTTTGTATCGGAAAACACACTGTATTATTTAATAACCTTTTATTGTCACAATTCTGACAACTTGTCAGACAATTCAAGTTACTTCAACGACGTTTGAAATAAAACTGTCCGCGTAAGCCGATTTGGATCCTTTTATACCTTTTTTTTCGCCGATACTAAAAGATTTTCGAATTTTCTAGTAAGATTTTCATATTACACGGTGTAATAAAAACAAAAAAAGGAATAATCTGGCAATGTCTACATCTTCTATCATTGGCGTTCCATGTTGAAAATAAGAAAATAGAATTTTGTAAAAAGTTCCAGACGTTCTTCATCGACGTCTCATGAGCAAATTAACAAAAGTTAAAATTAATTAAATAAATTATGAATTCGTAGAAAATAAACCTAAAATTTTACGAACTAGAAACACAAACTAATACTATAAAGTATATCCTGCGAATTTGAAGTAAATCTGTATAAAAATGAGTGCAACATATTTAATCGAAAACGAATTGGAGATATAAATACAGCGAGAGCGCGAGTGTGAGTGAGAGAGTTTTAACTAACCCCAAAAAGTATTATCAACTAAGCTAAAGCCGAGATTTAAATTAAATGATCCTTAGCTTGTAAGGAAAAAATATTATTATACATTATTTAATGTAAATTGGTACTAATTAACAACATTAGAATTATTATAGTAACATTACAATTTTCTAGAGAAAATTATTTATTATGCCGGCGAGAGCAATTATTAAAGAGTAGTGCTAAACCAAAAATATTTAAATTTTGTATTGTATTTTCTGTAATCTTTTTCCAAGATCTGAAAGCGATATGAAAGGCGTAAATTGATAGAAGAATCATCGATCTGCAGGGCTGATTAAAAAATGTCGTACTAGAATTTTAATAGTAAATAATTTTATTATCTTACGCAAATTGAAATTAAATTTTATTAATGAAAAGCAATGAAAATTGCACAATTCTCAGTCGAATTGACTAGAAAATCTGCAGTGGAAGGATCAGAAAAATGTACGAGAAAGGGAGTGAACTGTATTTTAACACTGATAAGGAATTTAATTTCTATCGAAATTGCCAACGAAGTTATGTCAATCTCAAAACTTGAAACTGGCCTTCCTTGCAGCTCCTTTTCTGGTGTGGAAATTGTGGTTCCTTTTCTGGAGTTGAGAGTCTTTGGTTTGGACACTGTTATCACACTACATGGCGCAAACAGAGTATAAAATAAAATTAACTTCAGTTTCCTGAAATATAAATATACAGAACATGGAGAAATATAAAATAAAAATATAAAGGAAAAGTTAATATTTCGGAAAGACGGAATACTATAGTTTTTTGGGATTCTAAAACCATCAATAGGCAAAATTCGTAAATATCTTAGTCTTACTAATTTATTTCCATTTTTTTCATAATAATATCAACCAATATAAGTTCTTTAACATAGCCGGTTAAACCAGTGGCTGCCCGTTAGGTAATGCCACAGTACCATGGGGCAACTTAAATTATTCTTGAAACGTTTTTTTTTTTTCAAGTATATATATTAACTATTCGGATGTGTGCCAACAGAACAACCTAAAACTGCTTAGAGGAAAGTCGAATATATAATAGGGCTTTTACACCAACAAGAAAGATGAGACAATGTAATAATATTTTATGGATGCAATTATATTTACAGTTAGAACGAAATTTATGCCAGACGCTAAATGACTGGAACGCAATTAAATAAATCGAACGAATACGCTTCTTACTGGGTGGCAGGTTTTTATCTTATTAGTAAAAATTATTTTATTCCTCCCTATGACTAGAAATAAAGTCTTTTAAAGAACTCTTTTAGTGCGTTCTCTATTGTCTGATTTAAAAATGAAAAAAATCTCGCCATCGCAATTTAATAATAATATATGTGCGGGTGTGAGGAAATATACCAACTGTTATATGTTGTAAGGGTGTTATTTGGAAGTGCAGAAAGTTTGTCGAAAATAGGAACAGATGATCTTATTCATATATGGTACGAAAATAAAATTTCATGAAATAACCAATATTAGCATTATCTGCCTTAACAGTCACAAGCCGCCACTGGGTTGAACACGAAAGAAGAGATCAAAGAGAAAAAATTTATTTATGTTTATTTTAATTACAAATATATTTCTTTTTTCACCTACAAAGAGAATTACACTATATAATGTCGATAGACGAATTTATCACAGTACCAATTCACGCGATATATTGTTACATGTTTTCTGTGGACGGTAAGGTCTTTGAAGGTGTTATCTTTTTAAGATTTAAAAAACTATTCTAATTGTTTTAAACAGACATATAAATTTTGTTTTTATTGATCTATATAAAGAGTGTTTTTTATAGAGGTATAGAACTTTTAAATGGAATAAAACAAAGATGAATTTTTTAAATTGACATGAAATTTACTTTATTCGAAAGATAACCTTCTGGCATTATAATTTAAATATGACTTCTGGCATATGACCGCCACAGCTGACTCGGACGTAGTCTAATCTGGAGGTCCAATTTTCGATGACTTTTTCCAACATTTGTGGCCGTATATCGGCAATAACGTGGCGAATGTTGTCCTCTAAGTGATTAATCGTTTCGGGCTTATCGGCGTAGACTAGCGACATATCTCCACAGAAAATACTCTAGCGGCGTTAAGTCGCACGATCTTGGAGGTCAATTCACGGGTCCGAAACGTGAAACTATACGGTTACCAAACGTTTCCTTCAATAAATCAATTGTGGCACTCGCTGTGTGGCATGTTGCGCCATCTTGTTGAAACCACAGCTCCTGCACATCATGGTTGTTCAATTGATGAACGAAAAAGTCAGTAATCATGGCTCTATAGCGGTCACCGTTAACTGTTACGTTCTGACCAGCATCGTTTTTAAAGAAGCATGGACCAATGATTCCACCAGCCCATAAAGCATACCAAACAGTCAGTTTTTCTGAACGTAACGGTGTTTCAACATACACTTAAGGATTATCATCACTCCAAATACGGCAGTTTTGTTTATTGATGTATCCATTCAAACAGAAGTGAGCTTCATCGCTAAACAAAATTCGCTTATGAAAATCGGGATCAACGGCAATCTTGTTTTGGGCCCATTCACCGAATCTACGCCTTGCTAAATGATCGTGTGGCTTCAATTCTTGCACTAGTTGGATTTTGTAAGCACGCAAACCAAGATATTTCCACAAAATCT
This sequence comes from Diaprepes abbreviatus, assembly GCA_034092305.1. Classification (NCBI taxonomy): domain Eukaryota; kingdom Metazoa; phylum Arthropoda; class Insecta; order Coleoptera; family Curculionidae; genus Diaprepes; species Diaprepes abbreviatus. Next base: position 2,810,421 of record JASJET010000144.1, on the reverse strand, counting down.
TCCATAAAGTGAGTGGACACATATCCAATTCCTGTGCACGATGGCGGATAGACTGATTCGGGTTTTCCTCTACGCTACGCTCTACAGCAGCAATGACTTCTTCTGTACGCACTGTACGACGTCTCTGTAGATGCGTATTCATTTAGAGTAAACGTGGTGCGAAAACGTTCCATAGTTATTCGAATTAATTGCTCTGATGGATGATTATGTTGACCGTAAAATGGACGTAGTGCGCGATACGTATTTCGAACAGAACCATGATTTTCAAAATAAATTTGCACAATTTGTAAGCGTTGTTCAGGCGTCAGTCTATTCATGTTGAAATGCCAAACCAAACTAAACATAAATCACTGAAAGCTGACAAAATGGCCGCCAGTTAAAAAAGCGTTGCCAACTTAAAGTTTTATACCTCTATAAAAAACACCCTTTAGTTTATAAGATTAACAAAATCATCTGGATACGAGAAACTAAACAACGATATCTTTATTTTATTATTTCAAAATACTCTACATGCTATAATTTCATATCATATTACCTGGAAAAGGTACTTGCCACACTGGAGTAGGACTTCTGGCAAAACTTACAAGTACGGGTGAGGTATCCCATTTGGTATATGTTTTAATAATGAATTGGATACAAAGATAAAAGGATATAACGAAAAGAACAAGCCACAATAACCTAAAAGAAAATAGATATTTTAAATTAAAAAATTTCTATGTTTAAATTTAGTTACACTGTTAAAAATAACCTTCAATTTAATACAAATTTAATATCCATTCTACATTAAATTTAATAATTTTTTACCAGAAATCGTGAATGATTTACATTTACTTTGAATTTAAAGCAATTCATTCTTATATCAGTTCGTTGTACATTAAATTTGAATAAATGGTATTTTAAATATCAATAAAGTAACAGAAAAGATATTTAAACTTCTGTACATTAAAATTTATTCACATATACCCTAATACTAAAACAATTTACATTGTTATTCAATATTCGATCACGTACATTGCATGAGATTCCGGGAGATAGCGCAACTTGTATTGAACTTTTTGTTTAGTATGATATAAGTTGTTTAAAGGACTTAATTTTCTTATGGTGACGTGTACATGTCTGCCACGTACTGACGGGAACCAATGAAATCGAAACCGGTCTAGATGGCGGTACACTACCTGTGAGAAAAATGTCCACCCTTTCCGGGTAGTTCCAGAATTTTTTGAACCCATATTAATGTTGGTGCATTAGATATGTGATAACAAATCTCAAATTCAATAAACACTGACTGTATATTTAATGTACATAATCACCTAGTAATGATCAAACTTTAAATTTAATTTATGACTACATTAAATTTAATGGAATAAATAAATCTAGATTAATGTGAATTACTAAATTTAATGCATTACATTAAATACATTTAATAAATATTTGTGAAATTTGCTTTCAGCATATTTAGATTAAATTTAATACATTTCCTTTTTACTTATTCACTAACATAATTTTACTTTGAATCTAGTCCAAGTTGACAGTATCAGTTTTAAATTGACAACTGAAACATTAGTTCAGCTTCGTTTTAAACCTTAAAAGAAGAAATAAAATGATTTTCTTATTTTAGGCTGCCAGAAAAATGGAAACTTTAGTCTGTTTTTGCGAAAGTTCCATTCCTTCTGCCGATTTGATCTTTAAGATTTTATCCTTAATTTTTCTACACAGAGGTTATCTACTTATATAGGGAGTATCAGGAAACAATATCAGGAAATATAAAGAGGTGATTCTATATGGTAAAATAAAGGCACCAAGCAATTTTAAAAATATCAAAATCTCAATGATTTCCTAGTTAAAGATATTTCGAAATCCTTAGGAGGGGCGAGCGAGAAGTTCGGAATCCCACAATGGCAAAAATTTGCCATCCTTCTCCAACGAATATAGGAGAATGAGAGCAAGAAAGAAAAAAATTTTATGGTAAGATTTATCGTTGCGAAGTACAGTATTAAACGCATTGGTCAGATCAGAAAACACAATTTATAGGCCTCGTTATATTTGAATTATTTCACAATATTTCAATTACCAATTTCTTAAAACAATTATATCCTATATTTTTGTTTCTTGTTTAGGTTATTTTGCGTTTATGCAGACAAATATAAGAATATAAAATTATATAAACTTATTAAGTGTGTGAAGATAATGTATCTGTTAATGTTCTAATGCACTTTAAATCCATTTTATTTAATGTTGCTTAGTCCTAATTTAAACATGCTCTAAAATATTAATATCTGAAAAGAAATATTTTTAGACTTCGACAAATTATAGCATCCTAGAAGAAAAGTAGTTGAACATTTGTGACACAATTGTCTATATTATACACTGTGTGTAAAATGTCCAAGATTACCACAAGATTAGTGAAATCATCGAACTAGCGGAAAATGTTTCAGACATTAGACATTACAAAAACTATAATCTGTTAGTTAGTTTATACACAGGGTGTATCTAAAAGATCTCTACAAAATACTACATCAAATTCCTGAGGCTAGAGTTTTTTCTTAATAATTGTCTTAATAATAGCTTAATTTGTACTAAATTTGACACTTTGAGGTGTTAAAGGATGAAAAAAACAAGGCCTTATTACAGTTTCAATGTATATTGAGGAAGGCGCCACCAGCGGTACTCAACATAAACGTAGCTGAAAGTAAGTTCATGGTATTTAGTCGAACAATATGCATCAACATCACGTTAAAAGTAAGTGGAGCGCAGATACAAAATGTCGAAAGATTTAAATACTTGGGAAGCATTATTGCGCGAGACCAGTAACGTGACTGTGAGATTAAGAATAGAATAGAAATGACGCGCGCAACATGCACCAAATGCGACCATTTTTATGCGATAATAATCTAAACTTAAAACTAAGACAACAAATGACAGAATGCTATGTGTAGTCAGTATTATTAGGTGGTGTCGAAACGTGGACATTAAAAATAAAAACAATCAATCGTCTTGAGGCTTTCGAGATGTGGTTACATAGAAGAATGCTTCGCATCTCATGGGTAGAACATACATATAATACAGATGTTCTACAAAAGGCGAAAATTAAGTGAACATTATTGGCCACCATAAAGTGCAGAAAAATATCATATTTGGGGCATGTGCTGAGAGAAGAAAAATACCGGTTATTACAATTCAAAGGTAAAATTGAAGGCAGACGGGGAATTGGAAGAAAACAACAATCATGGCTCCGAAACATGGACTGATATAAGGAGTGCTGAACAGCTTTTCCATATGGCGGAAGATAGAACGACTCTTGCTATAGTAATCGCCAACGTCTAGGAGATCGGACACTTGAAAAGGAGAAAAAGATTTGAATTCTCCAAAATAATTTATATGGTCAAAAGTATTTTCAAAATATGCACTTAGTAACACCCTATATAAAGAGAAGAACAAACGATGGCGACAACATAATTCGAAAAACAGCATATCATAGACAGTGAATTTAATTCGATCTGTAGTTGAGTTAATCAGTCTTTGGTGCTCACATATTCGCAGTTGGTTGCGATTTGCTGAATAGTGTAACTAAAAAATAATAATTTGTATTAATTTTTGTTGTTCGTGACAATCTCTAATACTCCCTTTCAATTAATAAATTTTTTTTACTTTCATAACCTTGCAAGTTGGGAAAGATTTGATCCCGAAATTCCTGGTATGTTCGTAATATTTAACTTTAACGCGATTATAAATTCCGCATCAAAATTTAAAATTCCTAGATACAATATTTTTGTGATATTATTATAATTATAAGAAAAAAATAAAATAAAGTATTAAGTAAAAAAAAGCCGAAAGAAAATGTAACTTACATCACAAATTATACAATCTAACTTTTAAAAGATCCAATATTGATTTCTTAAAATTACCAAAATAAGATATTAAACAACCCGATTTTTTAATCCTTCTCTGTAATTGTGTCCGAGATTTAGGAAAATAAAGTTAAATTATACTACAATCTTTTCTTACCTCTCAAAGACTGTCCTTTTTTGTTCACCCATATACTTAACACCGTGAACGCCAGTACTATTTGAATATTCGGTAAAATAATCAAAACAGTTTTTTCTGAAACCAGGATAAGGTCTGTGAGCTTCTTTTGGATCTTCAGACTGTTGTTCTATTTCGTTGTATTCCTGGTCTCTTTTCATTTTATCTAAGCCCATCTTTGTTACTGTTTCAGTATCTTCAGTTCGTGAATCAGGAGCTGCAATTTTAATCTGAAAAACATTTATGAATATATATTTATTTCTACAGAATGAAGACAGTTAAATGCGAGCAAAGTGGAGTAATTGAATGCTCTGTTGATCTTTTCTTGTATCATTAATATAAGAAATTAAAAAAAATATATATTAGTTTCATTGGGACAATTTTTTATTATTTTATTAAGAACATAATTCGCTTTTCTGAAATCGTTATCTTCTTTTTAAGTAAGAATCTGAATTTTTTCCCATTTTGTATCCAAAATAAGTTTAGCTATATGAATGAAATTATTATAAAAACTATCAATTTAAAATCATCATGGTGTCTTTGATAATTGACATTATCCATTTTTTATATTGAAAGGCTCTCTAAAGCTCTAATTCAATTCGGGCCTTCGGGATCTAGTGTCATTCACTGACGACTAAAGTAGTCGACAAACCTCAGACATCACCTTCCATTAAAAGTATCTTTGAGCCGCGATGGCCCCAAAGTTTCGTTGACTAGCTTCCTTCTTCATTACCAAATCCTTCAATAGTACCATAATATTATATTGTCATCGGAAATATTAATAATGACAATAAAAGGTACAAATGCGCATATAGTGGAAAACAATAGCATTCGGATAATCCACATAACGTTGTCCACAACCGCCGTTATATTGAAGAATCTCCTGCTTAACAGCAAAAACTGGGCCTTAATAAATACCGATAATTTTATAAAGTAAAATATATATATATATATATATATATATATATATATATATATATATATATATATATATATATGTATATATGTGTATATATATATATATATATATATATATATATATATATATATATATATATATTTACTTTATAAAATTATCGGTATTTATTAAGGCCCAGTTTTTGCTGTTAAGCAGGAGATTCTTCAATATAACGGCGGTTGTGGACAACGTTATGTGGATTATCCGAATGCTATTGTTTTCCACTATATGCGCATTTGTACCTTTTATTGTCATTATTAATATTTCCGATGACAATATAATATTATGGTACTATTGAAGGATTTGGTAATGAAGAAGGAAGCTAGTCAACGAAACTTTGGGGCCATCGCGGCTCAAAGATACTTTTAATGGAAGGTGATGTCTGAGGTTTGTCGACTACTTTAGTCGTCAGTGAATGACACTAGATCCCGAAGGCCCGAATTGAATTAGAGCTTTAGAGAGCCTTTCAATATAAAAAATGGATAATGTCAATTATCAAAGACACCATGATGATTTTAAATTGATAGTTTTTATAATAATTTCATTCATATAGCTAAACTTATTTTGGATACAAAATGGGAAAAAATTCAGATTCTTACTTAAAAAGAAGATAACGATTTCAGAAAAGCGAATTATGTTCTTAATAAAATAATAAAAAATTGTCCCAATGAAACTAATATATATTTTTTTTAATTTCTTATATTAATGATACAAGAAAAGATCAACAGAGCATTCAATTACTCCACTTTGCTCGCATTTAACTGTCTTCATTCTGTAGAAATAAATATATATTCATAAATGTTTTTCAGATTAAAATTGCAGCTCCTGATTCACGAACTGAAGATACTGAAACAGTAACAAAGATGGGCTTAGATAAAATGAAAAGAGACCAGGAATACAACGAAATAGAACAACAGTCTGAAGATCCAAAAGAAGCTCACAGACCTTATCCTGGTTTCAGAAAAAACTGTTTTGATTATTTTACCGAATATTCAAATAGTACTGGCGTTCACGGTGTTAAGTATATGGGTGAACAAAAAAGGACAGTCTTTGAGAGGTAAGAAAAGATTGTAGTATAATTTAACTTTATTTTCCTAAATCTCGGACACAATTACAGAGAAGGATTAAAAAATCGGGTTGTTTAATATCTTATTTTGGTAATTTTAAGAAATCAATATTGGATCTTTTAAAAGTTAGATTGTATAATTTGTGATGTAAGTTACATTTTCTTTCGGCTTTTTTTTACTTAATACTTTATTTTATTTTTTTCTTATAATTATAATAATATCACAAAAATATTGTATCTAGGAATTTTAAATTTTGATGCGGAATTTATAATCGCGTTAAAGTTAAATATTACGAACATACCAGGAATTTCGGGATCAAATCTTTCCCAACTTGCAAGGTTATGAAAGTAAAAAAAATTTATTAATTGAAAGGGAGTATTAGAGATTGTCACGAACAACAAAAATTAATACAAATTATTATTTTTTAGTTACACTATTCAGCAAATCGCAACCAACTGCGAATATGTGAGCACCAAAGACTGATTAACTCAACTACAGATCGAATTAAATTCACTGTCTATGATATGCTGTTTTTCGAATTATGTTGTCGCCATCGTTTGTTCTTCTCTTTATATAGGGTGTTACTAAGTGCATATTTTGAAAATACTTTTGACCATATAAATTATTTTGGAGAATTCAAATCTTTTTCTCCTTTTCAAGTGTCCGATCTCCTAGACGTTGGCGATTACTATAGCAAGAGTCGTTCTATCTTCCGCCATATGGAAAAGCTGTTCAGCACTCCTTATATCAGTCCATGTTTCGGAGCCATGATTGTTGTTTTCTTCCAATTCCCCGTCTGCCTTCAATTTTACCTTTGAATTGTAATAACCGGTATTTTTCTTCTCTCAGCACATGCCCCAAATATGATATTTTTCTGCACTTTATGGTGGCCAATAATGTTCACTTAATTTTCGCCTTTTGTAGAACATCTGTATTATATGTATGTTCTACCCATGAGATGCGAAGCATTCTTCTATGTAACCACATCTCGAAAGCCTCAAGACGATTGATTGTTTTTATTTTTAATGTCCACGTTTCGACACCACCTAATAATACTGACTACACATAGCATTCTGTCATTTGTTGTCTTAGTTTTAAGTTTAGATTATTATCGCATAAAAATGGTCGCATTTGGTGCATGTTGCGCGCGTCATTTCTATTCTATTCTTAATCTCACAGTCACGTTACTGGTCTCGCGCAATAATGCTTCCCAAGTATTTAAATCTTTCGACATTTTGTATCTGCGCTCCACTTACTTTTAACGTGATGTTGATGCATATTGTTCGACTAAATACCATGAACTTACTTTCAGCTACGTTTATGTTGAGTACCGCTGGTGGCGCCTTCCTCAATATACATTGAAACTGTAATAAGGCCTTGTTTTTTTCATCCTTTAACACCTCAAAGTGTCAAATTTAGTACAAATTAAGCTATTATTAAGACAATTATTAAGAAAAAACTCTAGCCTCAGGAATTTGATGTAGTATTTTGTAGAGATCTTTTAGATACACCCTGTGTATAAACTAACTAACAGATTATAGTTTTTGTAATGTCTAATGTCTGAAACATTTTCCGCTAGTTCGATGATTTCACTAATCTTGTGGTAATCTTGGACATTTTACACACAGTGTATAATATAGACAATTGTGTCACAAATGTTCAACTACTTTTCTTCTAGGATGCTATAATTTGTCGAAGTCTAAAAATATTTCTTTTCAGATATTAATATTTTAGAGCATGTTTAAATTAGGACTAAGCAACATTAAATAAAATGGATTTAAAGTGCATTAGAACATTAACAGATACATTATCTTCACACACTTAATAAGTTTATATAATTTTATATTCTTATATTTGTCTGCATAAACGCAAAATAACCTAAACAAGAAACAAAAATATAGGATATAATTGTTTTAAGAAATTGGTAATTGAAATATTGTGAAATAATTCAAATATAACGAGGCCTATAAATTGTGTTTTCTGATCTGACCAATGCGTTTAATACTGTACTTCGCAACGATAAATCTTACCATAAAATTTTTTTCTTTCTTGCTCTCATTCTCCTATATTCGTTGGAGAAGGATGGCAAATTTTTGCCATTGTGGGATTCCGAACTTCTCGCTCGCCCCTCCTAAGGATTTCGAAATATCTTTAACTAGGAAATCATTGAGATTTTGATATTTTTAAAATTGCTTGGTGCCTTTATTTTACCATATAGAATCACCTCTTTATATTTCCTGATATTGTTTCCTGATACTCCCTATATAAGTAGATAACCTCTGTGTAGAAAAATTAAGGATAAAATCTTAAAGATCAAATCGGCAGAAGGAATGGAACTTTCGCAAAAACAGACTAAAGTTTCCATTTTTCTGGCAGCCTAAAATAAGAAAATCATTTTATTTCTTCTTTTAAGGTTTAAAACGAAGCTGAACTAATGTTTCAGTTGTCAATTTAAAACTGATACTGTCAACTTGGACTAGATTCAAAGTAAAATTATGTTAGTGAATAAGTAAAAAGGAAATGTATTAAATTTAATCTAAATATGCTGAAAGCAAATTTCACAAATATTTATTAAATGTATTTAATGTAATGCATTAAATTTAGTAATTAACATTTTGTATCCAAAATAAGTTTAGCTATATGAATGAAATTATTATAAAAACTATCAATTTAAAATCATCATGGTGTCTTTGATAATTGACATTATCCATTTTTTATATTGAAAGGCTCTCTAAAGCTCTAATTCAATTCGGGCCTTCGGGATCTAGTGTCATTCACTGACGACTAAAGTAGTCGACAAACCTCAGACATCACCTTCCATTAAAAGTATCTTTGAGCCGCGATGGCCCCAAAGTTTCGTTGACTAGCTTCCTTCTTCATTACCAAATCCTTCAATAGTACCATAATATTATATTGTCATCGGAAATATTAATAATGACAATAAAAGGTACAAATGCGCATATAGTGGAAAACAATAGCATTCGGATAATCCACATAACGTTGTCCACAACCGCCGTTATATTGAAGAATCTCCTGCTTAACAGCAAAAACTGGGCCTTAATAAATACCGATAATTTTATAAAGTAAAATATATATATATATATATATATATATATATATATATATATATATATATATATATATATATATGTATATATGTGTATATATATATATATATATATATATATATATATATATATATATATATATATATTTAATTAAACTCCAAATTAAAAAAAAATTTGACCAGTCTTAAGTACCAAAACATTGTAATTGAGCAAAAAAAAATCAGACTGGTATCAAACTGAAAGTGATCAAGCCACCAGACATATCACTCTATTTCACTCTACTCTTATCAAATTTAAACCCAGAGTGGGGCCAATAGATTGGATACAATCATCATCAAGAGAGCAAATATGCACAAAAATATAGCCAATTTTACAATAAACAGGAAGGCTACTTTCAAAATTAACTCATACTAATATCAAAAGAATTATTAAAGCATTACCAAAGTAACAGCTATCAAAAACTAAGTATATTCAAGAAAAAAAACTCAATTTTCATTAAAAAAATAGCAATAAATGGCTTTGAAACCCAATTTACAACTTAGTAGTCGACCAATACAATAAAATTTAGGTATTTAAGAGATTTAATTAGTTAAAATAGACAGATTTAAATTTGACACTAAACCCACTAGTTAACAATTAATTTTGACCTCAAACTTTAATAAACCAGAAATTTATGAAAGATTGGTTTAACATTGAAACGTGCAGGACTATTAAAATCCCTATCTCCAAGTTTCATTCAATAAAAATAACTCAATAAACACCTAAATATGTAAAAAATAAGGTAACTAAATAACTAAAATAAATTATCATAATCCCAAACGATGACCACATAAATCGAGATGGAAAATCTATAACTTCTTTAGTGGCTTTCAACAGGAAAAGTAAGATTTAAGGCAAAGGCCTTATTTATATCAAAGATCCATGCGCAGGCAGCACTCTTCATCTCTCGAACGTCAAAAATTTTAAAGAGGTTATAGTTCAAAAATGATCCAAATGAGGGGGAACAACAGTCGTCTGAAATAAATTTTCGGATTAAAATTATATAAGTAAACCAATTAGTGACTTTTACATTCAGAAATACATGTTCTGTCGGCCATTGCCGACCCCAAAATAGAAATTTTAATATCTTTATAAACGGTAAAAATGATTCGAATTATGCCAACCATTTAACAGAGTCAAGTCATGGTTTTAATCAGGATTTTGAAATCGAAGTTAAAGATACAAATTAAATCTTTTTGAATCGCTGGAAATAAACAAACTTAAAATAAAAATGTTTTATTAAATAATCGAATAACCTTTATTTAATCCATTTTAAGTAAATTTTCTGCATTTAAAACAAAGGAAAAGGATTTATCTCTTTCAAAAATTGTCGATTTCCTGAAAGTTTGGGGACCTCACCCACTAGATGTCACTAAAGCAAGTTACAAAACATAAATTTATAAAATCCCAAAAATTTGAGAATTTATAGTGAGAGCAACACTCAATGTAACATTAATAGATTTTTTTATTTATATGTCTGGGCCTCATTAAACCTTTAATAATGATAGGTTTCATTTTAATATACTCCAAATTGATATTTTTAGAATCGTTCATTAACTCAGCCATATAACATATGGTTTGACCTAACTGATAGGTATCTGAACAAATATCTCTTTCAGTGATTCTGGAAAAACCACTGATTTCTTGAATTGTTAATTTGATTGTTGTAGTACTCCGTCTAGACCACCTCGAAGTCTGTTGTTAAGGTATTATCCTCTATATTAGACTTCAACATTCTTTCTATGTTTACGTCTTGTAATCCATGTTAATATTTATCGCCATATTAACGATTTCCGAAGCGATTATTTAAAAAACATGCAGTCCTAGAATAAAGACCAGCTTTTGTTAAATTTTATTATCTAGCTGTTGATGTAGAAGATTATATTTTTTTCCAAGAATTCCATGGACAGCTTTAACCACCTATCTTAATTTCATAACACAACAGGATCGATTAGCTTCAGTCGTATTTAAACTTGGTCTCTTTCCTTTCAAGACAGATATGAAAGCCTTAAAACCTACTTCTTTTAAATAAGATACTACGTCTCTGAAACCTCTATCTACAATACAAACATCACCTGTTCTCATGATAATTCTTATACTATCAGGAGCTCTGTTTGCAATCAGAAAATACACCTCTGAATTTTTTCAGGTTTTTTGATGCAAAATTGTGCCCCTAAAAAAATCGAAAATAGTGAATACAACCTCTTTAGACCGTTATAGGGCCTATGGGAGGCTGAAAATTTACACCGGCATTGGTTATCGAACGCGTTACTAGCCGTAGTGAATCGCTTGGAAGCAGATTTGACCATCTTATCTCACTACAGCCTTTAGACTAAAGAATTTAGGCCGTCATAAGCTAATTTGTGGGAACTGTTCAAAAATCTATGTATACCAATCAGGCAGAAGTTTTTCAAAAAGAATCAAGGAATATTTTAGTAGCTTTTTAAGCGATAAAAATAATTTGAATTATGTCAACCATTTAAAAGAGTCAAATCATAATTTTAACTAGGATTTTAAAATCGAAGCTAAAGGATCCAAATTAAATCTTCTTGAATCGCTGGAAATAAACAAACCAAATAAAAATGTATTTTTAAACAATCGAATAAATTTAATAGGCTCACCTTTGTTAAACCTATTTTAAGTTCAAGTATAATTCATCAGAATTTCATAAAATTGTAAAATTATAAAATATAAGGACTCAATCTTTAGACATAAACATCACGTTCTTCTTTTGAAATTGATACAGCACCTGACGAAGCTGCCGTGCTTCATGTTGAACAATCAACAAAAAATGCAAGTGGAAATTTAAGCAAGAATATGTTTTACTTATCACAATCATAATTTAGCATAGATTTCCTTCAAGTAACAATCAACAAAATCAAAAAGTAAAATTAACAGAATTAGCTATACTAAACTTAAACTGAAATTGTAACTGTGACAAAACCCTATCCCGAAAATATAAACAAAGCAAAATCTATGGAACTAGTCAAAGTAATTTCAAGGAAACTGCAATAAGAAAGAAAGGATATAAGGAAGAATTTAACTCGAATATTAGGCAGGAAAGTCTAGATTTAATAGTAAAAAATGGTAGCATTAGGTCCAAATAATAGTAGAGGCACTCGCCATCTAGTGAATGCTAAGCAAAATAACATAAATAGGTGTAAAACAATATTAATCAAATATAATATAAAACCGTACTTTTATTGGTAGTAAAGGATTATTTCCTGTATGGCACTATTAACATTAAAAAAATATTTTATGTCAAAGTAAATTCTTGGATTCTAATCTTCACATCATCATTTTTATCGGCACCAACAAGGAGTAGATAAGGTTCAATTAAGCTTACACAGTTCTTAATAAAAAGAGATGGTAATGTAAGTATATTCAGATCCACGAATATATTTCTACAGGAAAATATTTTGGTTTAAAATGGTTCAACAATAAACCTTTTTTTTAATAATTGTTTATTTTATCAACGGTTGTGTTAGCGACTTTGCAATATTCTGCAATATCTGTACCCGATGAAGCTACGGGAGTATCATCCACAAATAGGGATAAATGATTATTTTCTCGGAAGAGAATAAGCAGTTTATAAATATTGCAAACAGAGGAGCCCCAATAGGCTTCATTGGGAAATGCGACAGGAGACGAATAAAGACTGTTTCTTTTCGAAACAGCACGACCTGTCAAAAATTCTTTAAATCAGTTCAGGGCATTACGTCATACTCCATACTTATTCAACATAGGAAGAAACAACTCAATATTTGTCAGGTCAGAAGCTCTATTTTAAATAAACAGTAGGCAAGCAGTTTGTTTACCTTTATCTAAATTCCGAAAACCTTATCATAAAGTGAAATAATAGCATGCTGAATTGATACGCTCTTAAAAAAATCAAACGGATGTTTGTAAAAAAATTCTCTCTAGAAATTGTCTCGAAAATCGGAGAAAAAACGGACAAAAGTGCTATGTGTCTGTAGTGAGAGATCTCATGAAAATGGGATGTATTATTTTTTAACCCACTTCTAAAAGAAGAAGATTCTCAATTTCAACGCTATGTATTTTTTATGTATGTACAGGGTGAGTCAACGATTGGATGAAGTAGGTTTGTGCCTTTTCGGTGAAATTAACAAAGAAACTATATTTATTGTTTGATACAGTTTATTTTTACGCAGATTTTAAAAATATTTAGGACTCTACAGGGTGAGCCAAAAAACTAGGACAGCATAAAGTTGTATTTTTTTAAATAGAACACCCTATATACGAATCGTATTTTCGATTTAGCTTATAATTTTAAATCTTTTTTATTAAGGGTTTACTATAACAAAACTTTATAGTTTCTGAGATAACTAAGTTTAAAGAAAAAAAGTCACATTTTCAAGCATCAATTCAATCCTAAATAACGTTTTCAATTTTGTGACAAATATATTCCAATTTGGAATTTAGCAAGGCCAAGGACAAGCTAACATAATTTTTACCTAATATTTGCAATAAAAGCTACAGGGTGTTGAACAGATCGGCTCAAATTTGAACAAGTTTAAATGAATAAATATCTTTTTTTTTTAATGGTACACCCTGTATATTTTCATGTTATTTAATAGAGTAATAAAAACCCTAAAAGTTTTGTTCAATATATCCTATACCTATTTATAATAGTTTTTGAGATATTTCAGTTTTTCTTATTTTCCATACTTTTTTACAGAAATAGTCTTCATTATCATAGTAGCCATGTAAAATAATAAAAAGAAACTACAGAAACAAACAGAATGTGGTTAAATATGATGAAATACATTATTCGTTATATTACAACGGCAATAGTTTAATTAAACATAATGTGAAAAAATTAACACAACAATAACGACAAGGCAAATACATATTTACTTTTATACTAAATTGAAACAAAAAAATTACCTATTAAATACTGAGATTAATTATTTCTTTTTAATAAGTGTTCGAATAAACGACCCTCTTGTGCAATGCACAAATTTAGTCTTTTTTGCAGATTTTCTCGGACCCTGGACAAAATTAGTGGCGTTATTGTTCTACAGGTATTCCTAATCCTGTTTCGCATATCTTCCACTGTTGTTGGTGGATTAACATACACCTTATTTTTAATATAACCCCTTAGGAAGAAATCTAATGGGGTGATGTCGCAAGACCTTGGTGGCCACTCAATGAAACCCCCACGTCCAATCCATTTTTGCGGATATCGTTGGTCCAAAAACGCACGAACTTCACGATGGTAATGCGGAGGCGCACCATCGTGCTGGAACCACATACTGTCGAGCTCATCCCTATCGAGACCTTGAAGCAGTTGGGGTAGTTCTTCTTGTAGAAAGTTCAGGTAACTATGGCCATTTAGTGGTTCATTAAAAAAGTGGGGTCCAATAATTCGATTATGATGAATACCACACCAAACATTTAATGACCAGTGGTTTTGATGTTGCACCTCTCTAATCCAAAATGGGTTTTCTGTGGCATAATAATGCATGTTGCGTCTATTTACGGCACCGTTACTTCTAAAAGTAGCTTCATCACTAAACATTACCTTGCATAATGAATTTGGATTTAATTGAATCTCCGCATTTATTCTACGACAAAAGTTTACACGACTTTCAAAATTCTGTCCATGCAATTATTGGTGTAATTCCATGTGATATGGATGATACCTATATTTCTTGGTAGTACGATTAGCGGTGGATTGTGATGTTTCACATAATGCTGCTAACTGACGGCTACCAATATAAGGATTTTCCTGAACATTTAACAATACTTGTAGTTCTTTTTCTTCATTAGTTACTGGTTTGTTGACCACTTTACGTTTTGTATAATCAACAGTACCAGAAGAATCAAATCTTTGCATTAAGTTTTGAAAAGTATGGGTATTAGGCTGGAGTCGATCAGGTTACTTCATTTTGTAAATTCTTTGAGCAAGAAGGCAATTTTTTTGAGCCTCTCCTATTGTATAAATCATATCAATTAACTCATTCTTTGGAAAATTCATTTTACAATATAAGATGAATGCAAAAAAATGTTCTTTTACATTGTTTTTGCCATGGCTACTATGATAATGAAGACTATTTCTGTAAAAAAGTATGGAAAATAAGAAAAACTGAAATATCTCAAAAACTATTATAAATAGGTATAGGATATATTGAACAAAACTTTTAGGGTTTTTATTACTCTATTAAATAACATGAAAATATACAGGGTGTACCATTTAAAAAAAAAAGATATTTATTCATTTAAGCTTGTTCAAATTTGAGCCGATGTGTTCAACACCCTGTAGCTTTTATTGCAAATATTAGGTAAAAATTATGTTAGCTTGTCCTTGGCCTTGCTAAATTTCAAATTTGAATATATTTGTCACAAAATTGAAAACGTTATTTAGGATTGAATTGATGCTTGAAAATGTGACTTTTTTTCTTTAAACTTAATTATCTCAGAAACTATAAAGTTTTGTTATAGTAAACCCTTAATAAAAAAGATTTAAAATTATAAGCTAAATCGAAAATACGATTCGTATATTAGGGTATTCTATTTAAAAAAATACAACTTTATGCTGTCCTAGTTTTTTGGCCCACCCTGTAGAATCCTAAATATTTTTAAAATCTGCGTAAAAATAAACTGTATCAAACAATAAATATAGTTTCTTTGTTAATTTCACCGAAAAGGCACAAACCTACTTCATCCAATCGTTGACTCACTCTGTACATCGATTATTCCGGAAAGGCTGCACTGATTTGAATGAATTTTTTACGTTATGTTCAGGAAGATTCTGCGGTGGTCTCGTATCATTTTGGGTGAAATTGGTGCAGTAAAATTCAAGATAGCGCTGATAATATGGGCGGACAAAAAAATTAATTTTGTCCGATTTTCTCCAAATTTAGTATGGGGGAGTTTTCGGGGTCGCATATAACCAATCTGAAACGATTTGTAAAAAATTCAATATAGCGATTCCATTATGACGGACAAAAAAAATTAATTTTGTCCGATTATGTCCGTTTCTCTGGAAAATTGATATTGGGAGGTCACACATAACGAACCTGAAATTAATTTCTAAAAATTCAATATGTCAAAAAATTAATTTTTTCCAATGTTCTCCAAAATTGGTACAGGGAAGTTTTCGGGGTTGCACATAACGAATTTGAAATTATTTTAAAAAATTTTAATATGGCCGACCAAAAATAATTTTTTTCTGATTTGGTATGGGAGAGTTTTCGGAGCAGCACATAACGAATCTGAAATTATTAAAAAATATATTAAATATGGCGGATTAAACATTTTACAATTTACGAATTTAAAATTAGTTTTGAAAAATTCCATATTACGGATTTAATATGACGTTTCAAAAATTTTACATCTTTCGATGTTCTCCAAAATTGGGATGTAAAATACGAATTTAAAATTATTTTTAAAAGATTCAGTAGGGCGAATCTACTATGGTAGATTGAAAATTTGATATTTTTCGATTATATTCAGAGTTGGTAATGCGTCGTTTTTGAGGGTGTAAAATTATTTTAGGAAAAATTAATGTGTCAGATTCAATATGATTCAAAATTTTACATTTCCGGATGTTGTCCAAAATTGGCACTAGTAGGTTTTCGTAATTGTAGATTCAGATTAGATTAAGAGGTTAAATTAATTTTTTTGAAATTTAATATGGCAGATCCAATATGGTTATTGAACATTTTAAGATATTCATATTTTTTCGGATCTGGTATTAGAGGGTTTTCGGGGTCATAGGTTACGAATCTGGAGTTATTTCTTTTAGTTTAATATAACAGAAAGGACTAAAGATTTACATAATTGATATTGGAGGTTTTTTGGGGCGTATACAAACTCAATATGCAAAATAGAATATCGAACTAAAAATTTTTGTTTCAAAATCTTTAAATATCGGTATTAGAGGTTAATCTAAAATTAATTTGAAATTCAATAGAGTGAATTTACTATGTCAGACTAAATATTTGTTTGATACAGTTTCATTCCTAATTTGCATTTGGAGATATCCCAAAATAAAATAATTTTTAGCTCTTTATTTAGTGTTGTGTATAACTTTGGATGAAATGGGCACTTTTTTCCAACTTTAAAATCATTGCAAGGTATATTAATCTCGCTTAGTACTTAATTCAAAAAATTTATGGATATCACAACAAATTCAAAGCTAAAAATTAAATAATAACATTTTATCAAAAATTGAACCGGCATCCGAAAAAAACGCTAAAAAACGAAAAATAACAATTTAAATTTTTATGTTAAATTGAAATTTTTAAAGGCGACGCCAAATTATTTTTAAATGAAACAACTACTAACACGAGATATACAGGGTGTCCAAGATAAGGATCCTAAGCATGGGGATCTCGGAAACAGTTGGAGATACGAGGTCGGTTAAATTAGAGAAAAGTTGCGCAATTTAGTGCTAAATTAAACGCAGTTAAAAAAATTTAAAAATTTCAAACACTTCCGGAGATTTCCGGAAAAAAACGAAATTTGGCAAAATCGTTTTTAATTTTTGCAGGCTTTATTTAAAGAGATATCAGAAAATAAAAGGTAGATTCTCATTGCCACTTTTTATTTTTTATAATATGGTCTAAACAAAATTTAAATCCGACGTTTCGTTTCTGAGATACCATCATGAACTTTCATTTTTTATATGGAACAAAAAAAAGTATCCCATGTATTTGATAGCATTTTTTATTACAAATTCAACGATGTATCACCCTTGCATATCGAATACGTAGTTCAAGTACTTTCTATAAGAGCTCCATGAGAGCGAGAGAGAAAGGTATATCAGTTTTATAAAAGCCAATGAACTACACACTTGATATGCAAGTGTGATACACCGTTGAATTTGTAATAAAAAATGCTATCAAATACATGGGATACTTTTTTTTGTTCCATATAAAAAATGAAAGTTCATGATGGTATCTCAGAAACGAAACGTCGGATTTAAATTTTGTTTAGACCAAATTATAAAAAATAAAAAGTGGCAAGAAGAATCTACCTTTTATTTTTTGATATCTCTTTAAATAAAGCCTACAAAAATTAAAAACGATTTTGCCAAAATTCGGTTTTTTCCGGAAATCTCCGGAAGTATTTTGAATTTTTAAAATTTTTAAATTGCGTTTAATTTAGCACTAAATTGCGCAACTTTTCTCTAATTTAACCGACCTCGTATCTCCAACTGTTTCCGAGATCCCCATGGTTAGGATCCTTATCTTGGACACCCTGTATACAAACTATAATAAGAAAACGAATCACATTTGTTGCGGCGAATTCAAAAGTTTCAATTTCACATAAATATTTACATTGTTATTTTTCGCTTTTTAGCGGTTTTTTAATAGTCGGTTCTATATTTTTATAAAAAATTTATTCAAACTTATTACACGGAATTAAATTAAATAAATTATTTATGTTTGATAAGAATTAAAGTTAACTTACATTGTCTCTTCATCATCGTATAGTATAGATTTTCTGTCTTCCTCTCCGAGTAGAGAAAAATAAGTTATTTCCAAAATTGAAACAACATTTATATTTGTTTTATAATTTTTAACATGTTTTATTATCTAAAATTCAATAATTCTACAAAATATCACATTAATATTTTTATAAAAATGTGAAGGTTAACACGCTTACCTACTCCATTTCTACTCCAGTTGTAGTAGAAATCGTAAAATACTAAAATATTAAGCGGTTTTCCCTCCTTATTTTTATTCATAATAATGAAAGAGATAACAAATATCTCACAGGCTCGGGGCCGTAGCAAAGAAATACAAAACAACAGCCATTTTGTTTGACAGTTTTAATACATAACCTTACTTGAGAGTAATGGGGTCTTTACGTTGTCGTTCTATAATAACAGCTACAAAATATTATTAAACACATTTTATTTGTTTTGTCAACAAGGTTGTGATATTCTTATTATATTAAAATATAAAATAGTTTAAACACTTTGTGCCGCTATTTAATATTCTAGTGTTTAGTGCTTGTGACTTTAAACTCTGGATATACTTTATAGTGCTTGTTTTTATAGGGTTTATTTAGGTTTTCTAACTGGATCTTTATTTGGATATATATGGAAAATTTAATTCAGCTAGAAGATGTAAAGGTAAGTAATTAATAAAATTTTTATAAAAAAATTGAACCGACTTCTAAAAGTGCGCTAAAAAGTGAAAAATAACCATAAATTTTTATATGAAATTGAACTTTTTGAAGTCGGCGCCAAACTAATACCTGACAAATTGTGATTTCCATAAACAGATTAAAAATACTTTATTTGTAATTGCTTTCTTACCATAATTTGTATATATTAGTAGTTATTTATTTCGTGTACAAATAATTTGGCGCTGACTTCAAAAAGTTCAATTTCATATAAAAATTTATGGTTATTTTTCACTTTTTAACGCACTTTTAGAAGTCGGTTCAATTTTTTTAAAAAAATTTTATTTTTCTATTTTTAGTTTTAGAATTCATTATGATATTCATAAATTATTTGAACTAAGTACTAATCGAGATTAGTGTACCTCGCAATGACTCTAAACTGGCAAAAAAGTACCCATTTTATCCAAAGTTGTAAATCACCCTAAAATAAACCACTAAAAATTCTTTAGTTCTTAGAGTTTTCCAAATACCAATCAAATTGGGTCAAACGAATATTTAGTCTGTCATAGAAATTCAACTATCTTAAATTTGAAATTAACTTTAGATTGGTAATATAGGCCCCAAAAACTTCCAATATCGATATTTAAAGAAAATAAATTAATTTTTTATCCACCATATTGGATACGCCATATTGAGTTTTTTAAAAATAACTTCAGATTCTTTATGTGAGGCCCTGAAAACTTCCCCATACCAATTTTGGAGAAAATAGAACAAAATTAATTTTTTTGTCGGCCATATTGGATCCGCCATATTGGATTTTTTTAAAAATTATTTTAAATTCGTCATATGCGACTCCGAAAACTCCCCCGTACCAATTTTGGAGAAAATCGGACAAAATCGATTTTTTCGTCCGCCATATTGAATTTTTGAAAAATTATTTTAGATTCGTCATATGCGACCCCGTAAATCCCCCTTACCAATTTTGGTAAAAATCGGACAAAATTGATTTTTTCGTTCGCCATATTGAATCCGCCATGTTGAATTTTTTTAAAATTATTTTAGATTCGTCATATGCGACTCCGAAAACTCCCCCGTACCAATTTTGGAGAAAATCGGACAAAATTAATTTTTTCGTCCACCATATTGCATCCGCCATATTGAATTTTTGAAAAATTATTTTAGATTCGTCATATGCGACCACATAAACTCCCCCTTACCAATTTTGGTAAAAATCGGACAAAATTGATTTTTTTCGTCCGCCATATTGGATCCGCCATATTAAATTTTTTTAAAATAATATCAGATTCGTTAGGTGCAACCTCGAATACTCCACCATACCAATTTCTGAGAAAATCGGACTAAATAAAAAAATTTTGTCCGCCATATTGAATCAGCCATTTTGAATTTTTTAAAAATAATTTCAGATTCTTTGGGTACAACCCCGAAAATTCCTCCATACCAATTTTGGAGAAAATCGGACAAAATTAATTTTTTTGGCCGCCATATTGTAAGCGCCATCTTGGATTTTACTGCACCAATTTCATCTAAAAAAATATGGACCACCGCAGCAACTTCCTTTACATAACGTAAAAAATTTCATTCAAATCGGTGCAGCCGTTCCGGAGTAATAGGTGTACATACATAAAAAAAAAAAATACATAGTCGACGAATTGAGAACCTCCTTCTTTTAGAAGTCGGTTAAAAAGAGATTATTTCTTGTTATACTGAAGTATCTCTTTCGAAAACGTTAAAACAACATTCTGTCGAGCTTTATTGAAATATACAGTATTTCAAACTTATTTAAGTGGACATTTTTTAGTAATTTTCGCAGGAATGTTTTAGATTTTTGGGTAATTATTGGATTTAGTGAAGATCTAGGAGGTCATAGAACACGATTTTGTGTTTGTATTTTCAGAATTTTCTCTTCTTTTTCTATAAAATACAAGAAATACTTTCACGTTGGTTTCATTTTTATTTACTGAATTGTTATTACTTTACTACAGCCACAGATTTTACGCTTATAGAAACTTTTATGTTATATTAAATTTTATAAATTTACACTTTTTTAACCAGAAAACTAAAAAAAAACTACTACAAAACTTTGAAAACAAACCGCTCGATTATATCTCCTAGAAATATAACCTTTGAACTGCCATAGCATAAATATGATTTATGTAAATTTTTTGTGGATCTTTTGTACAATAACATTTCTTAATCAATATGTTTTCCATCAGCTTAAGTTTGTTTTACAAAAAAGAATTTAAAAAATGTTGAATGAGGTAGACAAATTTTATAAAATCTCGCAATATCGCAACAAATATTTATCTTTTTTCTGTGTTTTTTAGAAACTGAAAAAACAAAGTTTGAATCTTGTTCTATGTTCTTGGAAGTTGGTTGAATAATATGTAATTTTCTTAGATTTACACAAAATCCAATAAATACTGATTTTTGCTTTAGCACTCATTTTATTTTGTTCATAGTTACAATGAATACAAGATTTAGCAACACTATTAACAAATTCGAAATTTTGCCTCTAGTGTTCTAAAAAATTATTGCGTATCCCGCAGACTTTGTTGAAATTTACTATGAAAAATTTTAATTTACAGTTTCAAAAAAACTAAAAACCCATTGGCAATTAGAAATGGGTGAAAATCAACTTGCAATATTTGCATACATACTTGTTACATGTAAGTCAAACTAATAAAATCATTGTAAAAAGGGTACTTAAAGGTAATTTTTGAAAAAAAAAACAAAATCGTGGCTCAATTCTCAGTAGAATGTTCTCTCTAGTTAACAGGACCCCTTCATATTTTTAACCTCTAATCTATATGGAAGAGGCCTCTCTTAGCACTTTATATTGGTGTTTTAGGCTATGGAGAACCACCCGCCTTCTCCAGGTATGGAGAGTCCCAAATTCCGCAACATAAGAAGCTGTCCTATAGCACAAGATCGGATTAAATTGAGTTAAGGTTACGTTAAAAGGAAGTTGCTCAATTGTAATCCTATAGAGGTAAATAGTGGTACTTTTTAGAAACTGAATTTTTTGAATTGATTGTAAAAACAACATAGTTGACTCGAGCTCTACTGACATTTATTTTTTGCTACATAATTTTTTGTCAAATTTGTTTCTAACTTTTTTTCTTTAAGTGACTCAAAAAGTGCTTAAAATGTATTTCAGTCTTAATAGAACATACTTCTGACTACAATGGAAAAATACCCTGAAAATAAAGTGTGAAACCTTAGTGACACACACGGTTGTCAATAAAATTATATCAATATACATGTATAAAAATATTAGTAAATTTGATTACCCAGAACTTCCCTCATCATTAATTAGATGTGCTTTAAATGCTCCATTGAACTCGTATAACAATTTTTTTAAGCCAAATTACTATTTTTGATTTTAACTAAAATTTCCACCCATATGCCGACTTCTTATTCTGATATAATTATACATCAGTTGATACCATTTTTGAATTCCGGTACCCAAAAATCCTGAAAACGTATTACAGTGTAAATTCAAAATTAGCCTCCTCCATATACCAAAAACCTCTTGTTCGTAAAATATTAAATGCTATAATTCAGGTAAGCAAATACCATTAAAATATTTTAAAAATATCAATAAATCCCATGGAATCTATTAACTTCCACTCTTTGCACTTTGTCTTGTTACAGGATTGTTTCACCTAATTATTTTTTGTTTACTTTTAGTTTCCGGGATATATATTTTGAAGCTCTTAATTCATATTTTTGCCACATTAAGCCCCAACATTTTTCAAAATTTTATATAACTGGTATAATTGTCAAATAGAGAAAAATAACTTTCAGAATTCTTAAGTTTAATTCTAGTTTATGTGTCCCCTAATCATTTATCCAAAAATCACTTTAAAAATATTTGTTTATATTATGAAATATGTACATTTAAAAAATTTTCCTTACACTTTTAGTGATACGAGGTTAATTTACTAATTCAAGCAAGTAGCAAGGATGACCCACGTAGAGCTTTAATGGAGAAACCACAAATTCAGAAAATGAGAAGAGACTTTCTTGAACAATACTTAAAGAACGAAGAAAAAGGGTAAAATAAATTTGAGACAGTCTTTATAGACGAGACATGTATCTCAAATTTCCAATAACACAATTTTAGCACTTAAATATTTTCAACAGCCTTTATCATTCCAGTTTCATATTTGGTTGAAATCACTTCAGTCTAATTCTACTGAGTGATCGGTAATGCTTGGTCTAATAACTGAATTGAAGTTTTTCCTGTAGGTAGTTGTAGTTTATTAATCGTGTTTCATAATTCCTCTTTAAAGCTGTACAGGAATATTCCCGGATATTATCCTGTGTCTTTTCATTGACCTTTTCATCTCTCTATCGTCGATCGTTCATCTATGTCCATTTATCTGCTCTTCCATCTCTTCTAAGATAGTATCAACGTCTGAAATGTAGCTGTGGCAGCCAATTTCCGCTCTTCGTATTCAATCCACAACGAGTTTTAACATTTTGAAGCCCCATTTATGGTAGAAGCTGAATCTCGCCTGAATCTACGTCAATTGCTGTTAAAACAAGCAATTTCAAAGTTATATTTTCTTTTTACTAACTCATTAGAGTATTTAGATATTAATAAATAATAGCTAATTTAATTAAATTCCATAACGATATCGGTAATCCATGAAGAACTATAGACAGACTACCAACATTGCATCAAACCTACATGAAGGGGTTGCGGTCAAATGAAGGTTTGTAACATTAATTTTTTAAGTTTAGTAATTTGCTCTCTCACTAGCGTACTATTTACGGTTTGATACATTGATATATTTTTATGGATGTTATGATTGATAATATATGTACAGTGTAATGTAATATACTTTACTTATCATTATTATTATTTATGCATTTTGTAATAAAACATGTAACCTAAATATTTAGTAACCTTTTATGACACCAGCAAGATAAGCTAGTTATTTTGTTATTTTTTAAATTCTGTTACGTTTTTTAAATAAATATATTAATATGATCTAGTTTATTACTGTGGCTAGGTTAAACTAGATCTTTCCCACTTTAGAGATATCAGCTTTTTCTTCACTAGGAGGACCTAACCTTAAAATGGGTGATGCCTCATATTTCATCTACTATAATTCCCCCTAACTCTACGTGAACTAATGGAATGGTCAAATTTTGGGTCCAATGATAAGTGGAAAAATAATACCATAGGTAAAAAAGAACACTAATTAGATTAATACAGACATATTTTTCTCTCATTTCAGTTCCTTTGATTTTTTTAATTTAAATAATTCAATTTTTTTGAGCATTTGTAAAGAGTAAATAGAGACTTTTACAAGTAAAACAAGGAATTTTTAATCTTTACAATTTAGCGCCCAAATTTTTTTTAATCTTGACAATATGGCGCCTAACGATTTTTTTGAATCGTAACACATTGTCATTTTTTTATTGAATATTACGTATGATATTTAACAAAAAAATAAAGACAACGGAAGTCCAACAGATATCTACTACTTTGCAAGAAACATCGTTATCTGCGACCTTAAACAAATGTTTCTCTAGTTAGTTGGCCAAAATCCATAAGGTAACAAAATCAATAGTTTTAATTTTATGCTGAAAAATCTAGCGATTTGATCAAATTATTATGCACGATAAACATTCTCTTGATCAGCGGTTCTAAAGCTGGGATACGTTTAATATACGGTAATATTATTCTTTTACATTTTCTTTCCCTTAACAAGAAAAATATTTGTGAATAACAATACAGTATCATGAAGTTGGCCGGGGATTCCCCTTTCCTAAGAATATGAGTTCAAGGTGAAAAATCAATTTTGAACTGCCCGATGGATCGACAAATGAACTAGCTTACTTATTAACCATTTTCAAACATCTTAGTGACGTATATTTAAGTCGGCGAAGTAAAACAATACATTAATTTTCACTAAAAGACAATAAATTCATTTATTAGTTACTGTTAAATTATGAATACTGGTGTTTCCAATGAAAACCTGCAAGCTTTGTAGGTAAAAATGACTAGTTTGAATTCGTTTTGACAAATAAATCTGTTCAGAAAAAGTTTGAGAATCAATGGCATAGATCAAGACTCTCCAAACTACGGTACGCAAACCAATTTCGGCACGCGAGCACCATCAGTCCGGCCCGTACTAGCTTATTTACCTGCACTGAAAAATATACAATATTAGTAAATTGTAGAAAATAATAATATTTAACGACCAATTAAAGAATACAATAACTGACGTACATAGTAAAAATGAACATTTAACCTATAATTAATGATATGAGATCTACCCTAAAAGCTTGCAATAAGTGACATTCATACGTAATTCATATAATGAAATTAAACATTATAATTATGATTAATTTCAGTGAGCTCTAACTTTTCACCAAAAATTGTTTGCAATTATAAAGCAAGTTTACTAGTGGTAATTATCAACAGCGACTTCAAATGATCATTAGTTAATTTGATTCTGTAAATATTTTTTGTATATTTTATTTTGAAGAATATTTTTTCATACAGATAAGTAGTGACGAATCCGGAAAGAGGACCACGAGCAAATTTATCCAATTGATCAAACTATGTGAGTTCCACTGCTACAAAATTCCAGCAATGATGATTTTAAATATCTTTAAAAATATCGCTACACTACAAAGCAATAATTTGCATTTAAAGTTATAGGGCAATAGTTTCTATATGGTGTTGAAAGGATTTTGAAAAATCTTAATACAGCTTGAAATTGCATCAAAATCTAAAAACGATACTTTTAAAGCATCCATATTTTCAATTGCAAACTTTACCCGAAATGAAGTTGCTATGCTAGTAGTTTATGCTAAAACCTCACAGTTAGTGAAAAAAAATAATAATAGATTATAACCAAAACAAACAATAAAGCAAAAAAACAGGAACTAGTTGAAAGATACTAGCTGCACCAGCAAGCAAATATGATAGGTTATCCCTATGCCTGAGAGTAGGGGTGGGTTACTCAGGGCATCACTGTATCTGTAGATAAGCTGAATGCAGAAACCTCCCACGATGTCGTTAGGAAATAGTTTTCAACTTCACTCCTATAGATATTTAAATAAATTCAATTTGAATTTAAATTTAAATTTAAATTTAAATTTAAATTTAAATTTGAATTTGAATTTAAATTTAAATTTAAATTTGAATTTGAATTTGAATTTGAATTTGAATTTGAATTTAAATTTAAATTTAAATTTGAATTTGAATTTGAATTTGAATTTGAATTTGAATTTGAATTTGAATTTGAATTTGAATTTGAATTTGAATTTGAATTTGAATTTGAATTTGAATTTGAATTTGAATTTGAATTTGAATTTGAATTTGAATTTGAATTTGAATTTGAATTTGAATTTGAATTTGAATTTGAATTTGAATTTGAATTTGAATTTGAATTTGAATTTGAATTTGAATTTGAATTTGAATTTGAATTTGAATTTGAATTTGAATTTGAATTTGAATTTGAATTTGAATTTGAATTTGAATTTGAATTTGAATTTGAATTTGAATTTGAATTTGAATTTGAATTTGAATTTGAATTTGAATTTGAATTTGAATTTGAATTTGAATTTGAATTTGAATTTGAATTTGAATTTGAATTTGAATTTGAATTTGAATTTGAATTTGAATTTGAATTTGAATTTGAATTTGAATTTGAATTTGAATTTGAATTTGAATTTGAATTTGAATTTGAATTTGAATTTGAATTTGAATTTGAATTTGAATTTGAATTTGAATTTGAATTTGAATTTGAATTTGAATTTGAATTTGAATTTGAATTTGAATTTGAATTTGAATTTGAATTTGAATTTGAATTTGAATTTGAAATTGAAATTGAATTTGAATTTGAATTTGAATTTGAATTTGAATTTGAATTTGAATTTGAATTTGAATTTGAATTTGAATTTGAATTTGAATTTGAATTTGAATTTGAATTTGAATTTGAATTTGAATTTGAATTTGAATTTGAATTTGAATTTGAATTTGAATTTGAATTTGAATTTGAATTTGAATTTGAATTTGAATTTGAATTTGAATTTGAATTTGAATTTGAATTTGAATTTGAATTTGAATTTGAATTTGAATTTGAATTTGAATTTGAATTTGAATTTGAATTTGAATTTGAATTTGAATTTGAATTTGAATTTGAATTTGAATTTGAATTTGAATTTGAATTTGAATTTGAATTTGAATTTGAATTTGAATTTGAATTTGAATTTGAATTTGAATTTGAATTTGAATTTGAATTTGAATTTGAATTTGAATTTGAATTTGAATTTGAATTTGAATTTGAATTTGAATTTGAATTTGAATTTGAATTTGAATTTGAATTTGAATTTGAATTTGAATTTGAATTTGAATTTGAATTTGAATTTGAATTTGAATTTGAATTTGAATTTGAATTTGAATTTGAATTTGAATTTGAATTTGAATTTGAATTTGAATTTGAATTTGAATTTGAATTTGAATTTGAATTTGAATTTGAATTTGAATTTGAATTTGAATTTGAATTTGAATTTGAATTTGAATTTGAATTTGAATTTGAATTTGAATTTGAATTTGAATTTGAATTTGAATTTGAATTTGAATTTGAATTTGAATTTGAATTTGAATTTGAATTTGAATTTGAATTTGAATTTGAATTTGAATTTGAATTTGAATTTGAATTTGAATTTGAATTTGAATTTGAATTTGAATTTGAATGTGAATTTGAATTTGAATTTGAATTTGAATTTGAATTTGAATTTGAATTTGAATGTGAATTTGAATTTGAATTTGAATGTGAATTTGAATGTGAATTTGAATGTGAATTTGAATTTGAATTTGAATTTAAATTTAAATTTGAATTTAAATACGAATTTAAATACGAATTTAAATTTGAATTTGAATGCAAGTAAGCGTGTCGGCTAAATAAAATTCGCTAATAAATAACAGAAAAATATATATATTTAATTGAATAATCGAAGGCCTAGCTGTATGTCTACCTGTCAGAAGAAATACGAGCTAAATTTTAAACTTTAAATAATTACTATTTAGTTTGGAGTTGTGAAATTTAATATTTCATAATTATTAAACTGTGAAATAAATTAAAGCAAAAAAAATTAAAGCACACCAAGGTAAAATAATTCCAACCGAGATTAATAAAAATATGGTACCATGTAAAAGGATAAAATAATATGTTACATACAGTAGTACCCACTGGCGCCAAAACGTAACGCAAACCCTGTATATTCCACTATCATGGGATAGAACATCGAAAAATTGCGTAACGCCTTAAAAAAATGAAATATTCACAAAATTATTTAGATCGTTGTAATTTAATATACAAAATAAAATTTTTATAAAAAAAATTGAACCGACTTGTAAAAGTGCGCTCTAAAGTGAAAAATAACTAGAAATTTTTATATGAAATTGAAATTTTTGAAGTCGGCGCCAAACTAATACCTGATAAAATGTGATTTGCATAAACAGATTAAAAATACTTTATTTGTAATTGCTTTCTTAACATAACCTGTATACATTAGTAATTATTTATTTCATTTAGAAAGAATTTGGCGCCGACTTCAAAAATTTCAGTTTCATATAAAAATTTCTAGTTATTTTTCACTTCAAATTTTATTTTTCGATTTTTAGTTTTGAATTCATTATGATATTCATAAATTATTTGAACCAAGTGCTAATCGAGATTAGTGTACCTCGCAATGACTCTAAGGTGGCAAAAAGGTATCTATTTTATCCATAATTGTAAATCACCCTAAAATGAACCACTAAAAATTCTTTGATTCTTAGAGTTCTCCAAATACCAGTGAAATTGTGTCAAACAAATATTTAATCTGTCATAGTAAATCTATCTTAAATTTCAAATTAATTTTAGATTGGTAATATAGACCCCAAAACCTTCCAATATCGATATTTAAAGAACTTGAGACGTAAATTTCTTAGCCCGATATCTTTTATATTGCATATTGAGTGTGTATACGCTCCAAGAACCCCGCAATATCATTTTTAGATAAAACCGAAAAATATAAAATTTTCAGTCCCTCATATTGTTTCTTATCAACCTAATAGTTGTAAAAAATTAACTTCATATTCGTAATACACCACCCCCTAATCCCCTAATACCAAATCTGAAAAAATGCGAATAAGGTAAAATTTTCAACCTACCAGATTGGATCCGCCATATTGAATTTCAAAAAATAATTTAAAATTTCTAAACGGTCAGAATTGCATCTGGCATATTAGATTTTCTTAAAATAATTTTATATTCGCCATTTACATCCTCAAAAACGATTCAGTTCCACATTTGAACAAAATCGAAAAATGTTAAATTTTTAGTCAGCTATATTGCGTTCGCCATATTGAATCCAGAAAAAATACTATTAAATTCATAATTTACACCCTCAAGAACCCTCTATATCAGTTTTGGACAAAGCCGAAAAATGTAAAATTTTTAGGACACCATACTGAATCCGCCAGATTGATTTTTTCAAAAAATATTTTAATTTCGTTATTAACACTAACAAAAATCCCCCAATACTGACTTTCGACAAAATCGAGAGATATAGAATCTTTAATCCTTCATCTTAGATCCGACATATTTAATTTTTTAAAAAATAATATCAAATTAGTAATGTGCTATCATATCAATTTTGAAAAAAATTGGACAAAATTAATTTTTTAACCACCATATTAGATACGCCATTTTGAATTTCTTAAAAGTAATTTTAGATTCGTCATGTGTGACCCCGAAAACTCTCCCATACCAATTTTGATGAAAATCGGACAAAATTGATTTTTTGTCCGCCATATTGGATCCGCCATATTTAATTTTCTAAAAATTATTTTAGATTCGTCATATGCGACTCCAAAAACTCCCCCGTACCAATTTTGGAGAAAATCGGACATAATCGATTTTTTTGTCCGCCATATTGGATCCGCCATTTTGAATTTTTTAAAAATGTTTTGAATTAATTATGTGCAACGTCAAAAACTTCCCCATATCAATTTTGGAGAAAATCGGGCAAAATTAAATTTTTTTATCCGCCATATTGGATCCGCCATTTTGAGTTTTTTAAAAATAATTTCAGATTCGTTGGGTACAACCATAAAAATTCCTTCATACCAATTTTGGAGAAAATTGCACAAAATTATTTTTTTTGGCCGCTATATTGTAAGCGCCATCTTGGATTTTACAGCACCAATTTCATCTAAAAAAATATGGGACCACCTCAGCAACTTCCTGAATATAACGTAATAAATTTCATTCAAATTGGTGCAGCCGTTCCGGAGTAATCGGTGTACATACAAAAAAAATTCATAGTCGACAAATTGAGAATCTCCTTCTTTTAGAAGTCGGTTAATAAAAATATCACTAAGTTTGCCTGGTATTCCAAAGGCAAGACTGCTAGATCTGTAGTCTCTTACAAATCGAGCTGCAACATTGCTAAACTGTATAGTGGTGTGTTCCGGCACTAATTAAACATCTATGCTCATAAACTGACAACTGAAGGTTAGTGAAAATCCACGAAAAAAAGAGAAACCTATAAAGTAAACACAGACAATAATAAAAAAGAAGAATCCTGAGTTCTTAAACAGAGTTAAAAGGATTCCTTCATTGAAGTATGCAGAACTGCTACAGTCACCATCTCCGGGACATTCAAGTAAGAATGACTCAATAAATAGCAAAATCAGTAAAAGAAAAGGTAATTAACAACCAAACTCAATACCCGGAATAATTTTAAGTATTTTTCACCCCAACATTTCAAAAGACATATTGGGATAAAAAATCACAGATGTCTTTCGTTGTATGAGAAAAAAAGTAACATGTCAATGCAAAGAGCCTCGACCTTATATTAAAGACCCATTCGTACGCAATATGATTCTTTCTTCAATCGTGTCCAATTTAAAAGAGATGACAGATCAAAAATGACCGAACAGCGAGTTTTTGGGAAAAACAGGCAGTTAAAATAAGTAGATAAGCTAATCATTAGCATTAATGACTCAAAGTTAAATCATTAACCCATTAGTTATTTTCAATTTAACAAATATATTTCCCACCGGTTATTACAGATGCAGAACAAGAAATAAACAAGTTTCCTGCTAAATTTCTCGCCTTCAAAAATTATCGATCTCCTGAAAGCTTGCAGATCCCACAGACTAGATGGGACTTCGACCGACATTACTAAGGCAAATTAAGAAATAGATAAGTTCATGAGGAGTTTCTAATGTCTGTAAGCAAAGAGAAAAACATCGACAATTAAACTAGAACAATGGAAAAATTAATAAAGTTATGACAATTATTACACAATGAATTCAAATAATAAAATCAAAACAGATTAAAATGGGATAATGCAAAAAGCAACACCTTCAAAATCAACTTCTGTCAAATTCGACAGTGACAGAAAACCTAACCAAAAAGAAAACAATACTATAAACAAAGGAAAATTTGTGAAATTGATCAAAGGAATTTCTAGAAAACTGATGTATGAATGGAAGAATTACCTTCGATATGTAGGCAAGAAAATCGAAATTTATCTGGAAAAAGGTAACAGTAAGTTCAACAATAATAGAAATAAATGCAACCATCTACATTCTAATGAGTGCAAAGTAAAACAACGTAAATAGGGGTCAAACTTTGATAATCAAATGTAATATAAAACCATTACTTTCTATGGTAAAGATGTAGTCCAAATTTGGGCAAATAAAATAACTAATCTAGAAAAGCAATTGACAAGGAAATAGAACTACGGTGATTTGGAGTAAAACTAAAAATGCAACTAACCGACCAAAGGTATGCTTTTATTTAAAGAATCGATGAGAGATACTTGAAGAAAATAAGATTGCGTTTGACCATAAAGTGATTTATGGTAGCAAAAAAAGATAAAATTAATTAAATTAGCCATAGTAAACTTAAATTGAAATATGAACGGTAATACTTTAATATTTCACATCCTATATAAAAAAAAAATTAAATATGTTTATACCTACTCACTTCCTTATAACATTTGTATCTCATAAACCACCCATCAACCTACAACTTTTCTTACGTACAAGACAAAATTTCAATTTAAAATAGATATCAATGGCGGATCTAGAACTTTTTTGAAGGGGAACGGGCAGTGGTCGATCAATAACCACAAATTCAAGCTTCCTAATCCACATACTTTCGAAGGTAGCGCCATTTTCAACAATTTTAAAAGGTCAAATAATATTGGAAAGTGGTCCTCTCTCGATACGCGTTTACAGCACCTCATGGTCTCATCAGTGGAACTGTATCGAACCGAGAACAATATTCGCAGGAAATAACTGCTAGATAAAATATAAATTCCGATACATATCGGCAGGATATTGAAGACTTGCCGACTTCGATATCAGACTGAAAATTATCGCCAGTCGAAACGACATATCTATATTCATCAAATCAATGGCCCTAGCTCTGGCTGCTCTCATGACCAGGCAGTTGCTGCTATTACCATCTTGAATAAATACTTATATATAATTGTATTGTTTTGCCAAATATCAGGTAAGCACGAGTAATAATAAAACGGTTTTAAATGTAAATATATTGTAAATGGTTCTCGTCTGATCACCGAAGTTAAACTACGTTGGACTCGGTTAGTACTTTGGTGACCTCTTTGGAACATCGAATGGTGTAGCTAAGAATCGATAGACCCGAAAACAGACTAAAAAGGTAAAAACTTGGGGTTAGTTAAGTGTCAAGGACCGTGATTAGGAACCCACGTTAAACTGTAGGTTCAGTCGCTAAATGATCTCCGCTACTCATGCCATGTTAATCCAAATAAAACAAGTAACATCCTTACCGATGAATTGGAAGAGGCAATGGGCCGCCACATTCTTCAGAATTAAATACGTGTGATTTGTTTGTGTGGGGCGCTCTTAAAATAGAAATATACTAGACTCCGTTGAACATCCGCGAGGAATTATTGATGCGCAATTCAAATGCTGGCAACACTTTTAATAATCCTGAGATATTAGATAGAGTCCAATTTCATTTTTTTTTTAAATATTAATAAGTGTATTCAACAAAATGACGGTCATTTTGCATATTTTCTTTTTAGTTAGTTCAGGTTAGTTCAGATTAGAGAAACGGCAAGCCAGGGGTCAATTGCGCGTGCTGGCTGCCGGCGGCCAATTATTATCTGTTATGTTAAAAATGGAACTAGGTAATGAAACAAACGGTTTTAAAACATCCTGTATTCCATACTTTTATAAAAAGATATGGCCTAAAACTAACTTACAACCTAAGATGGACAATAATATAAACATTTAAAAGTGACCTCGTACTACACGGTTGCGACGGTATTCATGACGGCTCGTACTGAAATGACCGCGCTTCGTGTCTAAAATCCGCGGACGCTATTTCCGGCGCTTCGTACTACAATTCGACCGACGACGGTATACACGGTATGTCTAACAATAACTCGGCATCGATCGAAGGTAAGCGGCGTCTCTACACGGCGGAGGCGATCTCTACACGCGGCGGCGACGATAAACGTCGGAGTGGCAGTTGTTAAGCGTCCTTAACAACGGACATCGGAGAGCACCTGGCGGTAAAACACATTCCTGGTCAATACAGAAACATAAACAAAAACTAACGGCATTCAGTGCGTGTGTGTATAGATGACGGTAGGAAGGAAATAAAGGAACTGACGCTTTCCGTACTTGTAAGGGTCCTCAACAGCGTCAGCAGGATGGAACGACATTGCCCGTACTTATAAGGGTCTTCGACAATGTCGACCAATAGCGGTAGGAGATTAGGAAAGGAACATATACTGCCCGTACTTACAAGGGTCCTCGGCAGTGACGGTAGGGTGACACAACATTGCCCGTACTTACAGGGATCCTCGACAATGCTAGCCATTAGCGGGGTAGAACGTAAGGAAGAGTGTATGGTGAAACACCATATACACACAAGCCTAGCTTCACCTACATTGCTAGACCAGGAAAGCGCGGTACGGCAGGCGACCCAGGCAGTTCGTTGAGACTGTTTATCCGGGTGAAGAACGTGCAGTTCTCCGCGAAATAATGGTCTGCTCGAGCGTAAGTAGTCGACCCGAGCTCCCACTACGCTGACAAGTGGCGATGTGCGTGATCCCGCATACAATACTGCTGTATACGGCGCGAGATTACTATGGTCGGACGCTCTGGAAACCATCGGAAAATTGTATTTCCCGGCATGGCGCGGCAAATCTAATTATATACCGGTAATATTCAAACTTTAAGCATTCTTGTCCCGCAAGAATCAGATTTTTCGGATGTTTAATGAATAAATTAAATCCTGGCGAACATACTTATGTCCAAAAATTAGTAATTTCGTTACAGTATAAAACTTACAAGATAAACTTCTATATAAAAGGAAATCTCCAGCGGATTGAATTGCTGACCGATGACTGGTTTAATATCGGTTTTCAAAATGTTTGAAAACACACACAGAATAACAGAATGTCTAAACAGCAGAAATTATATCCTCATCATTTTACGACTGTACAAAATTTGTTAGAAAATTAAGAGAGTTCTTACTAAAAAAAATGAAAATCCGACATTTCTAAAAATCATAATATTTACTAATGAGATGTGAAATTTTTAACTGAAGAAACAGCAAAAATTTTCGGTGAACATTTGATGCTGTATAATCTACATTAATTTGCTAGTTCCATAAAAACTTAATGGAAATACTTATTTTCGATCCTTATAAAATGACTTGATTAATATATTGGACATGGTACCTTTAAATATAAAGCACAAGCTTTAGTTTGTTCAAGATGGAGCCACCTCCACCATCACCTCACTTTCCGCTGATTGTTTTGAGTCATCTCAATCGACGTTTTCCTCAGCGGTATTGATCGCGATAGTAAATTTCCTTGGTCTTCTCGTAGCTTAGATATTAACCCGCTCGATTTTTATCACGCATAAAACTCAAATGAATTATAATACTAAATTTAATTTTTTAAAACTTGCGTCAAAAATAAGATGCAAAATTTCAAAGTATATATGACTATAGTCTATTACACAAAACCAAACACTTTTGAAGACCTTGCCAACAGAATGTCAAATGCAGCACATGATATCCCTCATAAACTTTGCAAAAGATACTTGCCTAGTTTTCAGAAACGCTTAAAAAGCAATCTGAATATTTAATAAATAATATTTAATTTAAGTGTGAAGGCTTTTAAGATATACTTATAAATAATAGTACGTGTTTTTAAGTTGCCTATTAACTAAAGGTCAGGTGTATATCTTTAAAACAAGTTTTTTTTTACGTAGGAGACTGAAAACGTTTTATACATTCATTAAAAAGTCAATGCCTTGCTGTAAACAAGTTGCTTGATGGTATTGATAAATAAAAATCAAAAAGATATAAGAATATTTTCTTATGAAGCTTACTTTTTAATCCTAACATTTAAAGGGTGTTTTTATAGAGGTATAGAACTTTAAGTTGGCAATACTTTTTT
Organism: Diaprepes abbreviatus; assembly: GCA_034092305.1. NCBI lineage: Eukaryota > Metazoa > Arthropoda > Insecta > Coleoptera > Curculionidae > Diaprepes > Diaprepes abbreviatus. The sequence continues at coordinate 2,774,650 of JASJET010000144.1, read as the reverse complement.
AACTGGCGGCCATTTTGTCAGCTGTTAAGTGATTTATGTTTAGTTTGGTTTGGCATTTCAACATGAATAGACTGACGCCTGAACAATGCTTTCAAATTGTGCAAATTTATTTTGAAAATCATGGTTCTGTTCGAAATACGTATCGCGCACTACGTTCATTTTACGGTCAACATAATCGTCCATCAGAGCAATTAATTCGATTAATTATGGAACGTTTTCGCATCACGTTTACTCTAAATGATAATACGCATCCACAGAGAAGTCGTACAGTGCGTACAGAAGAAGTCATTGCTGCTGAAAGATCTTGGTTTGAGTGCTTACAAAATCCAACTCGTGCAAGAATTGAAGCCACACGATCACCTAGAAAGGAGTAGATTCGGTGAATGGGCCCAAAACAAGATTGCCGTTGATCTCGATTTTCATAAGCGAATTTTGTTTAGCGACGAAGCTCACTTTTGTTTGAATGGATACGTCAATAAACAAAACTGCCGTATTTGGAGTGATGATAATCCTCAAGTGTATGTTGAGACACCGTTACATCCAGAAAAACTGACTGTTTGGTGTGCTTTATGGGCTGGTGAAATCATTGGTTCGTACTTCTTAGAAAACGATGCTGGTCAGAACGTTACAGTCAATGGTGACCGCTATAGAGCCATGATTACTGACTTTTTCGTTCATCAATTAAACAACCATGATATGCAGGAGCTGTGGTTTCAACAAGACGGCGCAACATGTCACACAGCTCGTGCCACAATTGATTTATTGAAGGAAACGTTTGGTAACCGCATAGTTTCACATTTCGGACCCGCGAATTGGCCTCCAAGATCGTGCGACTTAACGCCGCTAGCTTATTTTTGGTGGGGATATGTGAAGTCGCTAGTCTACGCCGATAAGCCAGAAACGATTGATCACTTGGAAAACAACATTCGCCGCGTTATTGCCGATATACGGCCACAAATGTTGAAAAAAGTCATCGAAAATTGGACCTCCAGATTAGACTACGTCCGAGCTAGCCGTGACGGTCATATGCCAGAAGTCATATTTAAATTATAATGCCAGAAGGTTATCTTTCGAATAAAGTAAATCTCATGTCAATTTAAAAAATTCATCTTGTTTTTTTCCATTTAAAAGTTCTATACTACTACTCTATAAAAACACCCTTTATATTGATAAAGAATATATTAAAAAGCATCAAGGTTTCGTTTTTCACGGGACTATTATTTATTCGATCACATTGAAATGCCTAAAGAAAATATCTAGGTCAACAGGAAACTTATTGTATCTCGAAATTATCTACAGGTGACGGTTAACCATGCAAAGAGCTTCTAAATAACCTGTGAAAAATATTAGTCGCCGTTTTGAGTTGCTTCTCTAAAATAACTGATCTAAACAAATAGTGTCGTATCGTCTGATAAAAATTTTCTAAAAATAATCACTTCTAATTTAATGCAATGCCGGAATCATTTAGTTTGGCAGATTGGTAGGTTGTAGACAATGTTGAAGATAGGCTAAAATGTGGTTGTTGAACTTGCACTGTCTTTATTTTTATTGGTTCGTATGACGTTCCAATTAGGTTTTATCTTTAACCATTATCAAGTATAAGCTGAATGTTTTGTCTTAAGGCTACGAGTTTGTATAGGGAGTGTGTCCATTGAAGCGCGAAGATTCGCTTCACTGTACACACCTCAATAATTTGATGTTACAAAGCAATGGTTGCTAAAGATTAAATATATCAACAGTGGGCTTACTGAAGGCTCCATTATTATTTTTAATGTAGGCTACTTCTATAAATTTTCTTTTTTCATGTTAAGTTCCATATACATTGCCGCGGCTTCAGACTCTTTTATATGGTATTGTTTATCCCAGGAATATTCTACAACACCAGATCTTGAAGTTTCTCCTTTTGTGTACGCTTCGTTTTTCCAATATATATTTTACCACACTCACATGGAATTTTGTAAGCACATTCTTTCTTGCTGGTAGTTTTTGGATTTGTTTTTGTTAAATGAGCTCTGAGTGTATTTCCTGATTTAAAGGCTGTTTTTATATTGTAACTGCTGGCAACTCATCTTATTTTCTCAGAGATTCCTTTAATATACGGAATGGTTAGAAAAAAATGTGTTTCTTGCTGTCCAGTGGCCTTTTTTCTAAGCTTATTTATAACATCATCAATTAATTTTAGGGAATAACTAATCTGTTGTAAATCGGAATTCATGTTTGCAATCTCTTTTTCAAATGAATCGGCATATAGATATAGCGCGATTATAGAGGTTGAGTCTAATTCCTCGTTTTGTTATAGCAGAATGATTAGAATCATAGTTAAGTTATTGCCCAGTACGTGTTGACTTCCTGTATACTGAAGTTTTAATAATTGCGTTTGAACGCTTTATCGTGACATCTAGAAAGGGCAATTGATCTTTTGCCTCTTGTTCCATGATAAGCATAATTGTAGGACGAATGAAATTTAGATGTACCAAGAAATCATTTAGTTCTTGATCATTACCCTTTCAGAGATGAGTTCCTAACTATTCCATATATATATATATATATATATATATATATATATATATATATATATATATATATATATATACATGTCTAGAGGTTCTCCTAATGGCACATCAGTATAGAGACTTTCCACATAAAAACTTATTAATGCTACTCATAATAATGTGTCATATTTTGAACATATAGGTTCGCTTTCTAAAGGTTATACCATTTTTAGAAGTGGTGGCCAGTGCACTTCGACACATTTCGTGAATATTATAAGTAACATTAATCTGGGGCTAGACGACAGACTAATACGTTTTAATGAGGAAAGTCTATACCAATATGCTATTAGGTGAATCACTATACAAAACCAAAAATAGATTTTCAAAAGATGCAACATTATCAGGTCGAACCACGTTACAACTGGACCTTTTGGAGTATTGTCTACGTAGTGTCAATATATATATATATATATATATATATATATATATATATATATATATATATATATTGAATAAATAAGTGATCAGTCTCAGTTTTATTTGAGATAAAAAGAGAAGAAATCAGACACAGAAAGATTAAATGATGTATTTTAATAGTTAATATGCCAATGGTTTAGAATAGGATAAAATCAGATTTAAGAATAATATAAGATGTATTGTTTAAATCGTAGTGTAAATAAACAGATAAAGTCTTAAGAAAAAGACAATAAAATCCAAAATTCTTGAATAAATAAAATAATTGAGAATTGTTAAATTCTTAAAAAATATGACATATTTCTTTCTTTAAAAACTAAAGTTAATTAAAAAAATATGTAAAAAGTATTTTAATAGTTAGGGTAAGGGTTAATACAAACAAATATATATATTTAAATGAATAAAAAGAGTGTGGATGCTTTTAAAAAGCTAATAATGAAGTGTTATACATGGTCGTTTGTCCCATTAATACAATCCCTCATAAGACACAAAAGTGCGTGAAGTGCAAAATTCGGACAAATGCCGTGAATAGTGATAAATAAACACTAATGTATGAAATATAAGAAGAATGTTTTAGTTTTAAGAGATATTAAAGAAATTATGTATAAATTAAAACCATACTTTCTATAAAACTATAGAATGTAATATAGATTTAATTAGTTTATAAGGTAAATGTAAGCTTATTTTAAGCAATTTTGGCAAATAAATTTTGGTAAATAAAAGAGTAATAATATTAAAGCAACAGTAAACATTTTCTGAACAAAATTTGACTAAAATTTTCATAAATTTTAAGGTGCAAAGTGTTAATTTTTATTACTTTTAATATATAAATAATGTGCCAAAGTGGCTTTTATATATATCAAGAGGTCGAGAAAACTCTAAAGTTTATTTAGTGCAAGGTCAATTATGCTCAATAGTCAGATTTATGTCAATATATTAATAAGTAGTAAGAATTATCAAGTTGCCAGGTGTCAAAAAATCTGACAAATCATACTGCATAAATTTCGTATGTTTTGGCCGATTATAAAAAGCTAAGGCGTAGGAATTGATAGAGAATTCAATTTATCAGTTTGCTGGAAACACTGCCTTTTTTGAGCTCCCGAAAATTTACATAACCTCAAATTTTCAATTGTTAAAAAAAAAACAGTCTTCCTAAGTCACAAGAAAACAAAAGTGAAATGTTTTAATTTTAAAAGAGGTTATGTGTTTTTGTTGTTGTCAAGTAAAAATAATTTAATAGTTTACTTAAAGTAATTAGTAAAAGTTTATAAGTTTTGTCCTGTAAAATAACTTTGCAACTCTCATACAACAACAAATACGATAATATTGTGATAGAAAAATATAGAAAAATTAATTTGAATTGAACTCAGAAGAACATAGTTGAACGAGACTTTGGAAAGTATTTTTGTCAATTTCTGACATTATAAGAAACGACAACTTAAATATTTTTGGAGATTTGGAGGATTTTTAAAGAAGAAAATAAATAAAATTACTGGAACTGTGTTTTATAATATATTGGGACCAAATAAAAGAAAACATAACAAGATATTTATATTAGATAGGGCAGTAGAAAGCTTTAACTTTTCGTAGACATTGAAAACTAGCATCCAATATTAACCTAACTTTTCTTAAAATAAAAATAATAAAATTAATAAATTATAGTTTGCCTTATTAACCTGTTAGAATATAATAATATTTATCGTCATATATATTAGGTGTGAAACTACATTAACTACTTTTATTACAACACAGCACACGATAATTTATTTAAAATAATATTATTTCTAACAAATAAACGACGTTTTCCATATAAAACTGCACTATAGCCATCTTGTAGACGATTACGAAATTAAACGTTGCCAATTTGTGATCCAGGTTGTTAAAAGACAATGCATGGTAGAAGTAACTAATAAGTAATATTGATTAGAAATAGTGTTGGACGAAACATAAAAATATTGGCCGTTAAATTCCATCTAATAATAATTAATAATATTGTGCCATTTTTTTATTGTTAAATAAAATTTATATTTTGTGTTTTAATCATTCTGTGTATTGATTGTCTGATTGACAGGTAGGAACACATCTATATCTATATAGAAAATTTGAAAATACTTCAAATTGGTAAAGAATAGTTATAATTTCTTATAATTATTTTTTACCTAGCGCTCAACAAATAAATATTATTATTTTAATTGAATTTACGGGCATCTTTGTGGGTTTATTATATATATATATATATATATATATATATATATATATATATATATATATATATATATATATATATATATATATATATATATAGAATGGGCGAAACGTTAAAATTATAATTAGATTGTTTTAAAAATAAAAAACAAAAAACCACATACCCAAGAAAATTCAAAAAAAAATATATATATAGAATGGTATATATAGGAACAGCTACAGTGAAATAGAAAGTTTGGTTAAGATATGTCGATAATACCTTCATCGTACAGAATGGTAATGATCAAGAACTAAATGATTTCTTGACACATCTACACTCCTTTTGACCTACAATTAAATTTACCATGGAAAAAGGGGCAAAAGATCAATTGCCCTTCCTAGATTTCATGGTAAACCATTCAAATGAAATTATTACAACTTCAGTATACGGGAAGCCAATACATACTGGACCATATCTTAACCATGGTTCTAATCATTTTGTTGTAACAAAACGAACAACGTCTATAATCGCGCTGAATCTATTTACAATAAAGCAAATTGATTTGAAAAAGGGGTAGAAAACATTAAATCTGATTTATAACAGAATGGTTTTTTTCTAAAATTAATTGACGATATTATAAATACACTTAGAGCAAAGACCACTAGACAGGAAGAAACACATTCCTTCCTCACAATTCCGTATATTAAAGGAATCTCGAAGAAAATAATATGCATTGCCAGCCGCAATAATATAAAAATAGCCCTTAAATCAATTAATACAGTCAGAACTCATTTAATAAAAACGTAACCAAAATCACCGATACTGAAACACTTAATCTTTAGCAACCATTGTGTGTGTGTGTGTGTGTGTGTGTGTGTGTGTGTGTGAAAAAGTGTCGACTGCAGTTTGAAGAGCATTTAACTTGTTATTTGAAAGAATCTTTGCTGTTAAGGACCGCTGACATTTTTCAGTATTGGGCTTCCAGTCTTTATATTTATTTACGATCGATTACAAGTTGTTTCTATCCTTGTATTTTGAGCAAACAACAGGAAGGCCCCCGAACTATTGATAATTTTTTAAAAAATATATAATTTAGAAAGTATAATTTTGAAAAGCTTTTAACAAATTAAATTACGGTATACAAAAATATATAGTGTTCTATTTAAAAAAGCCATGTTTGATTTATTTCTTTGAAATAGTTGAACCTATAAAAAACTAACTACGCCACTGAACGCTACATGAAAAACCCCATTAGTTCTATTTTTTAACTTTATGACAAGTTGCAAGATAACTGAGATACGAGGGATGCCCCAAAATGCATAATTTTCAAAATCGTACTGTAGCTCAAAAACGAGGAAGTTTATGAGAATTCTGTTAGTGACATGGTGTTTCTTAGAGAAGTAGCAAAATGCCAAGAAAACCTTATCCTTAATCTGTAAAACCAACGAAAATTGGACACCATTAACATATTGTAGTATCATGTAAGGTTTTAGACAAAAGTGAGATATTTTGATGAATTTCTCGAAGGAGGTTCTAAGATAGGTTTATTACAAAAGGGTTAAAACTTCTTTTTTTGGTTTGCAAACTCTAGCGTATACATTCGCATATAACTTTTGATAGAGGATCCCGTAAAACATTTCTATCGCAGGTTTATGTAAAGAGGTTAAAAACTAAAAAAAATTTCGATGAGCTAATTTTTTTGATATAAATTTTGATAGGAGTAAGATGTTTTGAATTAGTATTTAATTTTTACATTCTAAGGAATATTCGCAAGGAGAATCCTTTAAAATATTTCCACGATAGATTTATTATGAAATTATAAGCAGACAAAAAATTGTTGGTGGCAGAACTTTGTTGTTTTTTTTTTGAGCTGTGGCGTATCTCAACAATATTATTCCCCTAACCTAATGGGAAAAAAGATAATTTACAAAGACAAAACTGACCTCCTGATTTATAGTATATATATATATATATATATATATATATATATATATATATATATATATATGTATAGTGTGATCAGTAAAGTCCACATCATATGCAGGCGCGGATCCAAGGGGGGCGGTAGGGGCCTTCACCCCCCCCCCCAAGAGCTTTGAGTTCAGGAAAATAGACCCGATTTTGCCTCTTAAACTATAGTTTATTCGAGAACTATAGGTAGTAAAAAAATCATTTGTTACCCTTTTTTTCTTCGCAAACTACCTGTTTTCTTTAATCCGGTTTCTTTCGCAAAATCTGTTAGACACATATATTATTCATAGGAATGGATTAGAAATTTTATAATCAAAAATACATGTCTATAATAATGAACTATGTGGGTTGGATAACAATAGATATTTGGAAATGTGAAGTGTGAAAAAGGATTTTAATCCTTGTCATTGGAGTCGGAAAGAGGTTTATTTTATCACTAAGTATTTATGACAGAATATTATTTCGGTAATAAAATTAAAATAAAAAGTTCTTATAATATTATTTTATTTCTTATGGTTTCTTAATAATTCACATACATTAGAAAATATAAATAATTTTGACATATTTAACACAAATCACAACTGTATTTTGATTATTTTTAATTTTGGCATAGAAACCGTTTTAGGCACATTCAGACTAAGACGTAACCATATTCTCTCAAAAAATTCTAAGTTATAATTTAAATACTTACAAAATAACCATTGTCAAAAATGCAAGAAGTTAAACATATAAAAAAATAAATTCTACCATATAATATTAAAAATTTTTTGAGGCTATCGGTCATTTTATTATTAATTAAAATCATTTTTAGGACATTTGACGTTTCAGTTTATTTATTTCTTAAACTATCTGCAGAATTACAATTAAACACTAAAAAGGGATTCAAATGTAATTAATTTTTATATGTAACAGTTAAAATTAGACCTACTTATTTTTATTTCTATTAAAGTAAAATAAACATGTTAATTCTACACGCTTAAGAAAAAGATACAAATACAATAATAAAAAAATTACGGCTAATTGAAATTAAATATATATAAAATTAAAGAGTGAGATACACTAAAATAAAAATATATAAAAAAATTTATATAAACAATATTAAACAATAAAATACAACAGAAACAAAAATTTAAATAATAAATTGTGTTTACACTGATAAACATTACATATCTAATTCGTAATCAAAGTCAGTGAAGCTATCTTCGCTCAAATTAGTTATAATTGGTTCCTCTATCTCATCAATCATGAGATCGAGTTTCCACATTTTCTTTTATTTTTTTATTATATGGATTTTTCCCAATTTTCTGCAGTAACTTCATTCAAAAAAATCTTTCAGAAGTTCAGTTAAATTACTAATTTTGTAAGTTGTGTTATTTCTAGCAACTCTACCTTTTACTTGAGAGAGATATTTCCTTCTCCAACGGACATTTTCTTGACGATCTATAAGAGCAGATGTCCTATCTGGTTTTTCCCAGCAAAAATTAAGTTCTGTGATCAATTTCTAGAGCTCAGTTCATTAAATTTCAGGTAAATTCCGATCTGCATTGATTTTAGTTAGAATTTTGTTGACGGTTGAGATCTGCTTCTCATAATAAAATGTATGTAAAACTCCTTTTATTGCAGTTTACATCTCTTCTTCCAACGAGGTTTTTCGTCTGTCTGTGATCGAATGTAGCTTAGGAGTACTAACAATTCCAGTAGTTTTTTTCTCCTTCGATATTCGGTACAAAGTAGATTTTCCAACTCCTGTCACGTTGCAACACATCTCAACAGAGCTTTTAACATTATTATTTAGATATTGATATCTTAAGGTGTCATAAACATTCATCGTAATAAGTTTTTCGTTGAGGAAAAAATGCTCTGGTTTAACGATTTTGGAATAAATGTAAAGGTGGAAGCCACATCTTTTGGGTATCTCACTAATCTCAAATAATATATAAAACCAAGCACAAACCAGATAAATCACTTCTTCCAGGGTATCCAGAAGGTGTACTTTGCTCACAGACAGAAATTAAACTGAATTATCAGAAATTTTATTGTTGCAGTAAATTTATGAGTTACCTGCGGCGCTGGAGCAGGTACATTGGAGGTTTCGGTAACAGTTTTGTTACTCTCTCTAGTTCTTGAATAGAGTGTAGAAATGTGTATTCTTGCGATCGCCCCTCCCCTTCCCAAGAGCTTTCAGTTCAGGAAAATAGAACCGATTCTGCTTTTTATATTAGGAATGTGTATGTTGCTGGTACTCCCCCCTCTCGTTGACAACTACTTGGTTTTCTTGTGACCGCCCCCCTCTCCAAGAGCTTCAAATTCAGAAAAATAGACCCGACCCTGCCTTTTACACTAGAAATGGGAATGTTGCTGGTGTCTCTTCCCCCCCCCCCCATCGACAACTTGCTTTCGCTTGCCATACTGTACTTTTGTGATATCAACGCCCTCCCACCCCACAGAGAGAGGCTGGATCCGCCCCTGATCATATGGGACTTTTTTTATTAATAGCTTTATTCGAATGGCATCAATTCTGCTTCTATCGAGATGAAAATTAACCAAAAAAAATAGTATTCACGTGATTAACATTAGCTTTCAAATTTTTTTTCAAAAAAAAATTCAAAAGTGGGATTATATCTCCAATATCGAAAAAAATTATTATAAATAGTTTTTCTAAATGCAATTTTTAGCCCACATGCAAAATTTCAGCTGTATAAGATCATTTAGATTTTTTGCCCATTTCTTGTAAATTGTACCACTGTTGCAAAATAAGATTCAACGCAACCTACATAAAACTTCTTAGTTTTGACAATGCTTCCATCATCCCAGATATATTTTGTTTAAAAAAGCGCCATATTAAATGTGTGTTGTTCTACAAAATCCAAATAAGGCTATTAAAATTTGGTCACTATTTTTAAAAACATAGTTTGGGTCTAAAGCTAATACACATTATAATTAAGACAAACAAGTACAGAATGTCGTCAGTAAAGTCTGCATTAGGTGGAAAATAAACTTTAAATGAATTTAATTTTTATATTATAATTGTTTTATTAGAAAATTTTAGTACTTTCAATCAAATTTTTTCTTAATATATAAATATAAATATATATATATATATATATATATATATATATATATATATATATATATATATAATAAATTAGTTAATATTGGGGTGTGCAGCAAGTGAAAAAGTACTATAAAGTTAATCCAAGCTTTCGAAAATCTTTATTATCATTTGCATCTTCAGGGAGAGTACGATAATTACAAAAACAGGGAAATTAGTAAGATAAATTTTCCCTAATAGTATTGCTAACTTACATCTTTATTTGAGGATATTCACTAAGATGTTAAATGGTTTTATGACAAAGTACATTGGTAAAAGAGACTAAAAAACTACGGTCACAGATCAATTCACACAAATTGTTACATCAAATTGAATTTTAAAATTAAACTCAAAATATTTTTTTTAAAACAGGAGGAACCATTTTTTTCCTTCCCGAGTCACATGCAACTGTAAAATGAGTTTGAAAATTATGAGGTTAGGAAATTTGTCAGCTATCAGTAGGGCTACCAACCTTATCCAACTAAATTAAGTTTAGTTCGCATGAACCGCATTTAAGGTTAACCATACAGTAAATGGCCAGTCATGCTGAAGTTATTAGGATAGAAAAAAAAAAATTTTTTTTTCAAAAATATGAAAAAATAACCTTTATATTAGAAGTCAGCAGGGCTGATAACGTTGAACAACAGTGGCAGTTTTTCAAAACGTCAATTATGGAACCAAGCAAGAAAGTACTTACAACATCAAGATACAAGAAGGAAGATTGGATGACAGATGATATTTTGGAGTTGATGGATGAAAGAAGGAAACACAAGACCAACAAGACCCGATATCAACAGTTGCAGATTCAAATAAGAAGAAAAATAAGAGCAGCAAAAGAAGAGTACCGTTCTGGAAAATGCAAGGAAATAGAGGAGTTGCAAAACAAGTACGACAACTTCAATTTGAATAAAAAAGTCAAAGAACTAGCTGGAATAGAAAAGAGAGAAACCTCAAACGTATTGCTAGACAAAGAGGGAAACATTATTATGGAAACACAACAAAAATTAGGCAGGTGGAAAGAATACATAGAAAAACTATTTGAAGACCAAAGACACGAAAATTCTTCTATAAACAGTATGGGCGGTGACATGGGGCCTGAAATTACTAAAGCAGAGGTCATTTATGCATTAAGGTCGATAAAAACTAATAAAGCTGTTGATCCAGATGAAATGCCAGGTGATTTGTTGAAGCTGATCAATGACAAAAATTTGGATTTATTGGTGAGATTATTTAATACAATTTACACGACAGGAACTATCCCCCGAGAAATGTTAACATCAACATTCATATGTTTACCAAAGAAAGCAAATTCAAAAGAATGCAGTGACTATCGAACAATCAGTCTCATGTCACATACTTTGAAAATCCTTTTAAAAATTGTCCACGCTAGAATACATTCCAAGTTGGAGCTGGATAATAGTGACACACGGTTTGGCTTCCGGAACGGGGTGGGTACAAGAGAAGCATTATTTGCTTTTAATGTGCTTACTCAAATATGCTTAGATATCAATCAGGACCTCTATGTCTGCTTCATAGATTACAACAAAGTTTTTGATAGGGTCAAGCATGACAAACTAATAGAGATTCTCAGAAGCAAAAATTTGGATGAAAGGGATTTAAGATTGATATCAAATTTGTATTATGTCACCTTTACTATTTAACGCTTATTTGGAAGAGGTCATATTGGAAAGTCTTGAATCTGAAACAGCAGGGATAAAAGTAAACGGAGTTTTGATGCAGATGACACCGTAATAATAGCTGATAGTTTGAAAGTCCTAGAAAAAATAATGAATAAAATATTGAAAGTCAGTGGAGAATACGGACTCTCTCTTAACACGAAAAAGACCAAGTTCATGATAATTAATAAAAACAACACCAATAATAATGAAACCCTAATGATAGGAGGCCAGCACATATAAAGAGTTAAGAAGTACACTTACTTGGGAACCCTAATAATAGAAAATAATGACTATACCGTCGAAATAAAGACCAGAATCGAGAAGGCACGTGCCAACTTTATTAGAATGAAAAAGGTTATCTGCAGCAAAGATCTAACGTTAGCCCTGAAAATACGACTGACTAAATATTACGTATATAGTGTTCTATATTATGGAATGGAAGCATGGACACTGAATCGAGAGGCAATGAGAAGACTTAACTCTTTTGAAATGTGGACCTATAGAAGAATTCAGATTTCGTGGGTGGATCGAGTTACGAACGCCGAAGTGTTGAGAAGAATGGGGAAAGAAAAGGAAGTCGAGATAACAGTAAAACAGAGAAAACTGCAATATTTCGGACACATTATGCGAGGAGAAAGGTACAGCATCTTACGGCTCATAATCCAGGGCAAAATAAGTGGCAGAAGAGGCGGGGGACGACGACGAATTTCATGGCTGAAAAACCTAAGGGAATGGTTTGGATGCAGTTCAAAACAACTATTTAGAGCAACTGCCTCAAAAATTAAAATAGCTATTATGATTGCTAACCTCCGCAATGGAGAAGGCACTTGAAGAAGAAGAAGGGCTGTCCACTATTAGGATTGTATTAATGAATTTTGTTGAAATTACAATTAAAGGCAATTATGCAATGTTTGGTCAGCCATACTGAATTATTAAATCGTCAATATCTAAGGAAAACTATGATCATATTTGTAGAGCTAGATAAAGAGTTACCCAAAAATAAGAGATACGAATAAATTTCACTCAAATGTTTAATATCAGTTTTTTATTTAAGCTATTCGGTTCTTGTGAGAGTTTTTTAGTCTCTTTTACCAATGTACTTTGTCATAAAACCATTTAACATCTTAGTAAACATCCTCAAATAAAGATGTAAGGTATCAATACTATTAGGAAAAATTTATATCCCTTTTTTTTGTAATTATTGTAGTCTCCCTGGAGATGAAAATGATAATAAAGATTTTCGAAAGCTTGGATTAACTTTAAAGAGTACTCTTTCACTTGCTGCACACCCCATTATTAACTAGTTTATACTAACTAGTCAGAAACGACTACACTTTTTATATATACATATATATATATATATATATATATATATATATATATATATATATATATATATATATATATTATTTTGTTACTGTTATTCGCTTACCTTCTCCTACTTCTCTGGATCTATCTGCTATTTACTATATTACACTTTGAAAGGAATAAACGCTACACTAATAATAATACTCATCACAAACCTGCACTTCAGCCAAGAAACTGACCACATGGAATTTCACTAAATTTGGTATAGTTCATATTTTAAGTAGTAGATAGTATATTTGTTTTTGGGGTGAGGATTTTATTGGAAACGTAATAGTTGGATCTACAGAACCGAGCCAGGGTTCTATATATTTTTATGAAGTAAATATCTTCGAAAATTGTGAACAAGTAAAAGAATAACATCAAATTAAAAATAAAGGCGATGAAAATAAAAAAAAAAATATGCATTTAAAAAATACAGTTACTTACTGGGTAACAAAATTCTGTTTGTTCAGCTATAAGCAATCATATAAACACGACGGGGCGAATAATAAATGATTAGGAATATTCCTTTATTTTTATAAAAGAAATTTTTCACACAGATGATACGAAATTACCAGTTTGCCCGCACCACAGTGATTATATTGATTACGACGTATTTTACCCACTTTTAAGATGAGATTCACTAACAATTATTCACTTATACAGATCCATGGTTCTGGAGTTCGAGGACGGAAACTTTCAGATGCGAAGCAAGGCTTTAAATTACTATATTGCCGAGACTCATTATTTTTCGTTTTAAATTGTTTATTTGCGTAGAGCTAAGCTTTGCTATTTGTTGACAGCGTTAAAAAACAATAAAACATTACATTTTCACACATATATATATATATATATATATATATATATATATATATATATATATATATATATATATATATCTATATATATATATATATATATATATATATATATATATATATATATATATATATATATATCTATATAAATAAAACTATAAGTGAAATAAAACTATTTTTCCATGTGTTGGTGCGCTGCATCAATTTTTTATTATTAAGGGTAATACTTCATTTTTACAATTAATAAATTTTCTGGTGAAAAAATTAATACAGTTTCGTTGTAAATATGGTACGTAAATAATCGAGAAGCTGCATGTAATTTTGCAGCACGTGCCCATGATTCCAGCTGATGTAGTTGAGAACTTTTTGTACGATATGATGCATTTGTTAGTATCAATCCTCGCTAATAATTGCGTTAATATTGAGTCTTGCCTAACCTTAACCTTTTTACAATCATCAATATTATCTTTACTTTTATCACTATTTTCTCTTTTTAGAATTTTGATCGACTTCTAAAAGAAGAAGGTTCTCAATTCGTCGACTATGTATTTTTTTTATGTATGTACAGGGTGAGTCAACGATTGGATGAAGTAGGTTTGTGCCTTTTCAGTGAAATCAACAAAGAAACTATATTTATTGTTTGATACAGTTTATTTTTACGCAGATTTTAAAAATATTTAGGACTCTACAGGGTGAGCCAAAAAACCAGGACATCATAAAGTTGTATTTTTTTAAATAGAACACTCTATATACGAATCATATTTTCGATTTAGCTTATAACTTTAAATCTTTTTTATTAAGAGTTTACTATAACAAAACTTTATAGTTTCTGAGATAATTAAGTTTAAAGAAAAAAAGTCACATTTTCAAGCATCAATTCAATCCTAAATAACGTTTTCAATTTTGTGACAAATATATTCAAATTTGGAATTTAGCAAGGCCAAGGACAAGTTAACATAATTTTTACCTAATATTTGCAATAAAAGCTACAGGGTGTTGAACACATCGGCTCAAATTTGAACAAGTTTAAATGAATAAATATCTTTTTTTTAAATGGTAACCCTGTATATTTTCATGTTATTTAATAGAGTAATAAAAACCCTAAAAGTTTTGTTCAATATATCCTATACCTATTTATAATAGTTTTTGAGATATTTCAGTTTTTCTTATTTTCCATACTTTTTTACAGAAATAGTCTTCATTATCATAGTAGCCATATAAAATAATAAAAAGAAACTACAGAAACAAACAGAATGTGGTTAAATATGATGAAATACATTATTCGTTATATTACAACGGCAATAGTTTAATTAAACATAATGTGAAAAAATTAACACAACAATAACGACAAGGCAAATACATATTTACTTTTATACTAAATTGAAACAAAAAAATTACCTATTAAATACTGAGATTAATTATTTCTTTTTAATAAGTGTTCGAATAAACGACCCTCTTGTGCAATGCACAAATTTAGTCTTTTTTTGCAGATTTTCTCGGACCCTGGACAAAATTAGTGGCGTTATTGTTCTACAGGTATCCCTAATCCTGTTTCGCATATCTTCCACTGTTGTTGGTGGATTAACATACACCTTATTTTTAATATAACCCCATAGGAAGAAATCTAATGGGGTGATGTCGCAAGACCTTGGTGGCCACTCAATTAAACCCCCACGTCCAATCCATTTTTGCGGGTATCGTTGGTCCAAAAACGCACGAACTTCACGATGGTAATGCGGAGGCGCACCATCGTGCTGGAACCACATACTGTCGAGCTCATCCCTATCGAGACCTTGAAGCAGTTGGGGTAGTTCTTCTTGTAGAAAGTTCAGGTAACTATGACCATTTAGTGGTTCATTAAAAAAGTGGGGTCCAATAATTCGATTATGATGAATACCACACCAAACATTTAATGACCAGTGGTTTTGATGTTGCACCTCTCTAATCCAAAATGGGTTTTCTGTGGCATAATAAGGCATGTTGCGTCTATTTACGGCACCGTTACTTCTAAAAGTAGCTTCATCACTAAACATTACCTTGCATAATAAATTTGGATTTAATTGAATCTCCGCATTTATTGCACGACAAAAATTTACACGACTTTCAAAATCCTGTCCATGCAATTCTTGGTGTAATTCCATGTGATATGGATGATACCTATATTTCTTGGTAGTACGATTAGCGGTGGATTGTGATGTTTCACATAATGCTGCTAACTAACGGCTACCAATATAAGGATTTTCCTGAACATTTAACAATACTTGTAGTTCTTTTTCTTCATTAGTTACTGGTTTGTTGACCACTTTACGTTTTGGATAATCAACAGTACCAGAAGAATCAAATCTTTGCATTAAGTTTTGAAAAGTATGGGTATTAGGCTGGCGTCGATCAGGATACTTCATTTTGTAAATTCTTTGAGCAAGAAGGCAATTTTTTTGAGCCTCTCCTATTCTATAAATCATATCTATTAACTCATTCTTTGGAAAATTCATTTTACAATATAAGATGAATGCAAAAAAAAACAAACTACACTACATAAAAACCAAGAGAAGCGATTGCGGTTATAAATTTGACACACAGAAAAATGTTCTTTTACATTGTTTTTGCCATGGCTACTATGATAATGAAGACTATTTCTGTAAAAAAGTATGGAAAATAAGAAAAACTGAAATATCTCAAAAACTATTATAAATAGGTATAGGATATATTGAACAAAACTTTTAGGGTTATTATTACTCTATTAAATAACATGAAAATATACAGGGTGTACCATTTAAAAAAAAAGATATTTATTCATTTAAACTTGTTCAAATTTGAGCCGATGTGTTCAAGACCCTGTAGCTTTTATTGCAAATATTAGGTAAAAATTATGTTAACTTGTCCTTGGTCTTGCTAAATTCCAAATTTGAATATATTTGTCACAAAATTGAAAACGTTATTTAGGATTGAATTGATGCTTGAAAATGTGACTTTTTTTCTTTAAACTTAATTATCTTAGAAACTATAAAGTTTTGTTATAGTAAACCCTTAATAAAAAAGATTTAAAATTATAAGCTAAATCGAAAATACGATTCGTATATAGGGTGTTCTATTTAAAAAAATACAACTTTATGCTCTCCTAGTTTTTTGTCTCACCCTGTAGAGTCCCAAATATTTTTAAAATTTGCGTAAAAATAAACTGTATCAAACAATAAATATAGTTTCTTTGTAAATTTCACCGAAAAGGCACAAACCTACTTCATCCAAACGTTGACTCACCCTGTACATCGATTACACTGGAACGGCTGCACCGATTTGAATGAAAGTTTTTACGTTATGTTCAGGAAGTTACTGCGGTGGTCTCTTATTTTTTTAGATGAAATTGGTGCAGTAAAATCCAAGGTGGCACTTACAATATGGAGGTCAAAAAAATTAATTTTGTCCGATTTTCTCCATAAATGGTATAGAGGAATTTTCGGCGTTGTACCCAACGAATCTGGAATTATTTTTAAAAAGTTCGAAAAGGCGGAACGAATATGGCGGCCAAAATGATTTAATTTTGTTCGATTTTTTCCAAAATTGGTATGGGGGAGTTTTCGATGTTGCACATAACGAATTCAAAATATTTTTAAAAAATTCAATATGGCGGATCTAATATGGCGGACAAAAAATTAATTTTGTCCGATTTTCACCAAAATTGGTACGAGACAGTTTTCGGGGTCACACATGACGAATCTAAAATTATTTTTAAAAAATTCAATATGGCATATCCAATATGGTGGCTAAAAAATTAGTTTTGTCCTATTTTTTTTTTCAAAATTGATTTGATAGCACATTACGAATTTGATATTATTTTAAAAAAATAAATATGGCGGATCTAAGATGAAGGATTAAAGATTCTACATCTCTCGATTTTGTTAGTGTTAATTACGAAATTAAAACATTTTTTGAAAAACTCAATCTGGCGGATTCAATATAGTGTTCTAAAAATTTTACATTTTTCGACTTTCTCCAAAACTGATAGAGAGGGTTCTTGAAGGTGTAAATTATGTATTTAATAGTATTTTTTTCTGAATTCAATATGGCGAACGCAATATAGCTGACTAAAATTTTTACATTTTTCGATTTTGTTCAAATGTGGAACTGAATCGTTTTTGAGGATGTAAATAGCGAATATAAAATTATTTTAGGAAAATTTAATATGACCGTTTAGAAGTTTTGAATTTCTGAATTTCATCTAAAATTAGTACTAGCTGGCTTTGAAGGGTATAGATTTAGATTAGATTAAGTCGTTAAAATTATTTTTTTGATATTCAATATGGCGGATCCGATATGGCGGGTTGAAAATTTTACCTCCTTCGCATTTTTTTGAGATTTGGTTGGGGGTGGTGTATTACGAACATGAAGTTAATTTTTTACAACTATTAGGTTGATAAGATACGAAGGACTAAAAATTTTACATTTTCCGGTTTTATCAAAATAGATATTGCGGGGTACTTGGGGCGTATACAAACTCAATATGCAATATAAAATACATCGGGCTAAGAAAGTTACGTCTCCAATTTTTTAAATATCGATATTGGAAGATTTTGGGGCCTATATTACCAATCTAAAATTAATTTGATATTTAAGATAGTTGATTTACTAATATAATAGACTAAATACTTGTTTGACACAATTTCATTGGTATTTGGACAACTTTAAGAATCAAAGAATTTTTAGTGGTTCATTTTAGGGTGATTACAATTATGGATAAAATACGTACTTTTTTGCCACCTTGGAGTCATTGTGAGGTACACTAATCTCGATTAGCACTTGGTTCAAATAATTTACGAATATCGTAATGAATTCAAAATTAAAAATCGAAAAGTAAAATTTTTGCATAAAAATTGAACCGACTTCTAAAAGTGCTCTAAAAAGTAAAAAATAACTAGAAATTTTTATATGAAATTGACATTTTTGAAGTCGACTCCAATTTATTTCTGAATGAATGACTACCAATATATACAAATTATGGTAACAAAGCAATTACAAATAAAGTATTTTTAATCTGTTTATGCGAATCACATTTTGTCAGGTGTTAGTTTGGCGTCGACTTCAAAATTTCAATTTCATATAAAAATTTTTAGTTATTTTTCACTTTTTAGCGTAGTTTTAGAAGTTGGTTCAATTTTTTTATAAAAATTTTATTATTTTCAACTTTTAAATATAAGGTGCTGTCATGTGCTACTTGAACAAATTTAAAATTACATCAGTTACATTCAATGATCACTACTTAAGTTGAATTATTGTGTATTTAGAGTTGTTTGAAGCTAAATAAAATGCTTAAAGTCAAGAATTATATGCATAAAATTTGCTGTAATATAATTTTACCTACTTTGGCTAGTGCATCCAAGCGAAAAACACAATGTCCCAATGTAAATCAGTAGCATCGAGTGCTCGACACTTAGTTCGGCTAGTACTCGTTAAATTTATGCTTTTTTTATTTTAAACGAAAGCACAAGCAGAGACGTCATTAACTAGTTGCAATCTGATTAGTTGTTAGCTCGCGAAGACATTAATGTGATCACAATTTTTTTAATCGCTTACTGTCTAACCAACGTGCTACTAATAACATTTGTACAATATATTTATTACACTACAATATTATATTTTATTCATTACGACGCATTTTAAACAAGGATAGTTATATTGTGACGAACAGCCACCAATCCGCCAGCTCTCAAACATAGTTAAAATAAATGAACTTCCTTATGCTAATGCATTATGTATTTTACGATTAGATGTCCATAATAAATAAATAAAAATAGATGTATATTAAAATGTGTCTCAAGTATTAATGAAAATATCAGCGAAAACAATTGTTGCGCTAGGTGGGCGCCTTCCACTTCCCTTCGTACATATCGGCACGTACTTTATAATTGATAAAACGCTATTTGTTTATAGCGTTAAAAAGTAATAAAAACATTGCATTTTCGCATTTAGATTACGAAAATGGTAGTGGACTCTATTTGGGCGCTGATAAAGAACTTAATTTTTCAAAATTAATGACGAAGGTATGGCAACCTCGAAAATTGAAAATGGCATACCTTGTAGCTGCTAACTGATGTTGAAATCGTGGTTAATTTTCTGGAGCCGGATCTCTTGGTTTTTAACACTGTTATAGGTGTTTAATAAATAATTATTTTAATGATTGTTAGCAGATTTAGCCGGCATAGGGAGATTTACCACCGCAACACGTGTGTTCCTCCTGAAGATTCAAGTACAAGATTATAGTGTTTTCTACCATGTACCGTTGAGGTGCGTGTGACACTTCTTAGCCATTTTGGGAAGAGATTGTCATATATGACACGAAACAATACATGGCGCGAAAAAAGCTTAAAATAAAATATACTTCAGTTTGCTTAAATATAAATGTACTAAACGTAGAGATATGTTAATTTTACCCAGAAAATATGACTTAAAATTTGATAATTCGTAAAGATTGAACAACCAGCTTGAAGTCCTTGACTTGAACTATCAATTGCTTGACGCAGAATTTAAAAACGTTCATTCAGTCAAAAATTATTCATATTGAAAAGTGACAAAAAAAGTCACAAGAGACATTTTTTACTTAGAATCGGCCTAAAAATACGAAAAGATTATTACAAAAATCAATTTATTTAATTATTAACAATTCTTTTGTTTATTTAACAAATCTCCTCATAAGTTTTTGGGAATCCATCCCCCATATTCCTAGTTAGTGAGTATATATATATATATATATATATATATATATATATATATATATATATATATATATATATATATATATATATATATATACATAAAAAATTGTTGAAATGCTATGATTGTCCAATTTTCATATTTTCTGCTATGATGGTATTAAGGTTCTATTTTTTTTTCTCCTTCACTGGTTCATCCTGAAGCCGGATGCACTGCGGCCAATATAGGCCTATAATGCTCACCCTTAATTTACAGTCACTCTCTTAACTTAGCCTCCTGAACCAATTTGTACAACTCGGCTAGGGAGGGAGTTAGTATTTCAGTAGGTTAAAAATTCTCTGGCACCCCAAGAGTCAGTTCTCTCTCTCTCTCTCGCTCTCTCTCTCTCTCTCTCTCGGGATCGACAAATTGAAGACTGCTGTACCCAGCAGATTAACTATGGATGTAGTTTTTCAAGTTATTTATGAAAACTAAAATTTTAAGCAACTACTTCTAGTAATGTAATTATCGGAGCACACCAATTTACATAATAGAATATTCAATTTATATGCAGACATATCACGATACTACATTATTTTATTTTCAATATTTTTAAACCCAGTGTGGGGCAAAGAGATTAAATACAATTCGGATATACTTTAAATTATATAAGATAAATAAATTCTTCAGTAAATTGGAGCTATCATTATACACCCAGAGTATGTACCAAAATGTAGTAAATTTTACAATTAAAAGCAAGGGATACTATCAAAATTAACCCTTACTAATATTAAAAGAATAATTGAAACATTACCAAAGTAACTGCCATCAAATACAAAGAAAATACAAATACCATTATTAATAAAAAAAAAACGCCCTGAAAACCCAATATGAAACTAATTAATAGACCAATGCAGTTCAATTTAGATATTTAGGAGAAAATAACGAGAAAATAATGAGACTTAAATCGGGATAATATGGCCAGATTCAAATTTGACATTAAACTCGCTTGTCGAGAAGTAATTTTGAGCTAAAACTTTAATAAATCAAAAATTTATGAAAAATAGTTTTAATAAATCACAATTAATGAATTTTACCCTAAATTCTTATTTGGAGTTAAAATAATTTCTTCACTGAAAAGAGTAGAAGTGCTAAAATCACCGTCTCCAGATTTATTCTGGTAGAAACAATAACTCAAAAACTCCTAACAGGTAAAAAATAAGGTAACTAATCAACTAAGCTCAATTATCAGAATAATTTAAACTGTTTTTTACCCCAAAATCCAAAAGGATGGTTCACATAAATTGAAATGAAAAACTTACAGCTTTTTAAGTTATTTCAGAAGGGAAAATAAATGTCAAGGCAAATGGCCTTGGTCTTATTTACATCAAATATTCATGCGTACGAACCACGCTTCTTCTTTCAAATGTCAAAAATTTAAAAGAGAAAATTCCTCCAAAATGAACCTATGCGAGTTTATGAGCAACAATTTTCGCTTTTCTGAAAGTTTTGGAACCTTCCAAATGGAACTAGGGCAAGCTGGAATTTATAATATTGCCAAAATAAAGATAATCCAAAAGAATACTGGTGTATTGAGAACCTTTATAATAACAGTAACACAGAAAAGCATTGACAGTGATGAAAATTAAACTGTAGTTTTGAGAAAACTTATTAAGATTTGGCAACAGAAACAATACCTACAAAAATAATTTGTCAATGCAAATTCGACAGTGACAGAATCCAAACCCGAAAATATAAACAAATTAAAATCTACGAAACTAATTAATTTTAAAAAACTGCCATAAGAGAGTATAAAAGGAAGAGTTTCACTCAAGCAGTAGGCAGGGAAGCCGAAATTTAATTGGAAAAGGAACATAATAGTAAATTCAAATAACATTAATCAAAAATACAACCACTCACAATCTAGCGAATGTCAGGCAAAACAACAAAAATTTGAGTGTAACAGTAATTATTCATAATTTGGAATAGCTCAACTGCATAACTATTTGTACAGAAGATGGAGCGGCAGCTATGACTGAAAAGATTAAAGCATTTATAACCAAGGGTTCTGAAAAACATCCTAATATTCAAAAACAGCATTGCTTTCTACACAGGGAAGCACTGGTGATGAAGTCTCTGCCTGATGAATTATTGGCTCTCCTTCAAGAAGTCATCAAAGTTGTCAACTACATCAAGTCATAACCGCTGATCTCTCGTCTTTTAATGCAGTATATCAAGAAGTAGGAGCAGATCATCAGTCATTCCTTTTTCATACAGAAGTAAGATGGTTTTCTCGCGAAAAAGTACTTTCTCGGATTTACGAGGTAAGAAATGAGACAACGACGTTTTTAGAGTCCCAGGGTTCAAATTTCGCTTTTCTATTTAGAAAAGAAAAATGAGTTGCAAGACTTGCATACCTGGCGGATATATTCGCTGACTTAAATGAGCTCAACGAAAAATGAAAGGCATGAATTCTAATATATTTACCTCATCGGACAAGATAGAAAGCTTTCACGCTAACTTAATGCTACGCATCAGTCACGCCACTAATGGTAATAATGAGATGTTCTCTAATGTCACTGCAGCCGATCCAGAAAACAGGGTTGTTACAGTTTTGTTATTTCATGAACAAAACTATAAATAATTTTACCAAAATACCAACAATCAAGACAATACTCACCATAAATTAAACTCTTATTTTCATCAAGTAGTCTCTTTAATACATATAAAATAAAAGCTCACTGTCACACCAAAAACCGGTTTTGTAAAAAAATCAAGTGTGCCTAGAAATGTATCAAACACTCCACTTTTGCCACTTTCATCACGGGTGTAGAATCTTTTGTTTTTTTCTTGGCGCTCTTGAGTGTCAGTAGAGAGAGTCTGGGCCAAGCCTTGGTTGTGAAAACTGGCAGAAACCCAGAAAGCAGAGATTTTTTGCTGATTTTCTCAGAGTACAATACTACTTTTATTCCTGTTTGCAGCTAAAATCATAGTTTAGTGCGTTAAGACATCATTTGCCAGACATTGAGTATAAACAAAGTTTTTATTGTATTCGTTTTTCGTTAAGTTTAGTGAAAGTGATCTCACCTAAAAAGCTAACACACCATCGTTGTAACTACTTGGTGCACCTTTAAAGACAATCAGGTATATGCCACAAACAGTTTTTAATATACTGGGACTTAGCCTAAAATTAGATTTGCATGCCAGTGCCGGCATATTACACACCACTGCTCCATAGAGGCCATCGGCTATCCAGCTTGCCGAAAGTGTTTGGATTTAATGACAAAACTGCCTTTCAGGTATTAGAACTTCGTAATAAACAGTGAAATTACCGGTTTTAATGTATACTTTCCTCTTTTCCCTGTTATTGGGAACTAATAAGACTACATGCGAGCAATTACAGGACACTTTATTTTTAATTTCATTTAAAATACCTTGTAAACCGAAGGTATACGTATACACTAGGTAATTTAAAACATCTCTCCACATATTAATAGTCCAACACTTTTAATTAGGCTTAAGTAAACATAATTTTAGACTTAATCGGCCTACTAGATAATTTATTAGTGCAAAATACAACTTTACATAAAAAGTGAGGTTATTCAGTTCAGCCGATAGTGAAAATTAAGGCCTGACCTACATCTAAACCGACTTGGCGTATGGAGCAAATGACGTCATACTTGCAGTAGTGTTGTTCATTGTTTCTTTGTTTTTTTTTGTTCTAATCCAGGTATCAAATAGTCGCATATTTATTTAGATTAAATTAAAATTCACATAGTTTGTAAAACAGAATCCTTTTTTTTTGTTAAATATAGATATTAATTGTTTTTGGAATCGGTGTGTTTTATTTTGGGATCTAGTTTTTTCCTATTTTCGATAATATCATCGCTTCTTCTTACAGACGGACCTAAAACAGGTGGCGCTTTGAATTTATATAACCCCCCTTAATCTCCGGCATGCTAGCCTAGGCACTGCCCTAAAAGAAGGAGCGATCAACACTAAAAAAATAACCACCTGTACAGAAGCATTAAATGTTTAATTTTCATTCATTCGTTTTAATTTTAATTCTTTTTCTCTCCCGTGACGTAGCAGGGTGCAGGCTTTAATAGTGACACGCAGTTTTTATCAGAAAAAATGAATTTCTATTTTGTAAAGTGTAATCTGCAACCTATGGATTAGGTTCAAAATCCATTGTCAGAAAGTATTTCTCTTGAATACTTACCAATAAACGAGCAGGAAGAAACCCTAAAAAAAGACCGGACATTAAAACTAAAATTTTCTGAAACAGAATTAGCATATTTTTAGCTGTATATAAAAAGTGAGAATCCTCTGCTTTCAAAACGTTCCGTCGCTATACTTATCAATTTCCGTAAGAGCTACTTTTTAAGTTTTTTCGCAAAAATCCCCAATGAAAAATATTGAAAAAATTTAATGTTATTTTTCACTTACTAAATAATGATATTTCGAAGTTTCATAGAATCCTTACACAAGTGTATAACCATTGAAAATTCTTAAGAGACTGACTAGTAAAATGTAATACTGAAATTTTAAAAACAATTAACAAGCGCTCCTCTAATTGTTCAAGCAGTCTCTTTTTAATATTTTGTTGTATAGAAACCCCTATTACACTTTTAAATTTGCAAAGTCTGACGAAATTTTAAATATACTCAAAAAATATCACTATTTTTATTTTGCTTAGGAAAACAAAGTGCAGGTGTCTCCCGAAGAATCAAGAAAAGAGAGCCTGGCAGATTTGATGCCGCTCACATCCTCATTAGTCCTTGGTCTGCCACTTCAAGAAGAAATTTTCTACATGATTGACCAATGAAGAAAACACTCCGCTTATTTTATTTATTTATTTATTTATTTATTTACAATAAGTGCCCTACAGGTCTTGAGACCCAACTACAAGGCAGTGATTACACAAGTAATACGTAAACGAACAATTTTAAATTAGCATCAAACGACAAAAATATATATCAATTTAAATACAAATAAAAATTTAACTAAAATAATTAATTCTAACACTAAATGTATAATACAATGCTATGCTATCTACTTTCATATACAAAGGTGAACATACAATTCAATTAAGGATGAGAAAGAGAAAAAAGACAGAAATGCCAAGGTCAATGTGCCAAAATCCGGCAGACAGTTCCTAGAGATGAGCTGAATATGTCAAAGCTGTTACTCTTGTTATAAATGTCGCACATGGAATATAGAGGCGAAAATTTGAGCACGTTAGTTCTAGGAGTTCTGAGATAAAATACGTTAAAATTTCGGCAATTTATACGAGGGATACTTAAGTTTATTCTAGCTAAAATATTAGGACAATCAATAAAATTGTTAAGTACCTTATAAAGAATTGTTAGTAAGAAAAATTCCCGCCGTACCTTTAAAGATGAAAAGTTGAATTTCTGAAGCAATAGTTCATGTGAAAAACCTTGCGTAGGATAAACCCCAAAGCTCTTAAGATTGAGGTATTTCAAAAACCTTCTTTGGACCCTCTTCAAAGTATTGACGTGGGTATTGTAGCCTGGGGACCACACAACTGATGCGTATTCTAGTTTAGACCGCACATATGAGAAATACAGTAATTTGATGACATCAGTGTTATTAAAATCGCGAGTAAAACGCAAGATAAACCCAAAAACCCTTGAGGCCTCAGAAACGATATTATTCATATGAAAAGAAAATGAAAGCTTGGGATCGTAAGTGACTCCGAGATCTTTAAAAAGATCTGCCCGCGAGAGTAGCACGTAAAAATGATTTAAATAACTTTATTAGTGAATCTGAAAATCCAAGTGACGACAATTTCTTAAGTAAGATGGAGTGGTCCAAACGATCAAATGCCTTTGTGAAGTCCAAATAAACAACATCCATCTGACAACCATGATCAATAGCCTCAGCTATATATCCTGAGTCATAATCATGAGATTAGTTGTCGTCGACCTACCCTTAAAGAAGCCATGTTGAGATGGAGTAATTAAATTTTTAGTTAATGAAAAAATAGAATCATGAAGTAAAAATTCAAATATTTTACAAAAATTGCATATAATAGACACCGGTCTATAATTACAAACTTCAGATCTATCCCCTTTCTTAAAAATAGGTACAAACCTTGGAAGATTTCCATATGGAAGGAAAACTGTTTAATTTTAAACACCTATTATACAGTATTTTAAGTGGTTTGGCTAGGACGAATCTGCAGTCTCGTATTAGAAAAGCTGGGATTAAATCCGGACCAGTAGTAAATTTAGGTTTAAGCTTCTTTATAGCATTAACTATTTCACATTCAGTGAAATCAGATACATGAACAATTGGAAAGATGGAATCTACGGAATATGAATCATCCACGGGTACCGGACTTAAAGAATTCCGCAAAAGCATTTAAAATATCAGATAAAGTATTAATTTCTTTATTATTAAAAGACATACTATTTGGAATACCCTGTAGCTCCTTTTTCGATTTAATAAAATTCCAAAACTGTTTAGGATCCCTTTTAATATTATCCTCCACCCCCCGAATATATGTTTTGTATGAGACAGATATGTCTTTTTTTATTTTACTTCTTAGTGATTTAAAATTTTCCAAATGAAGCAAACTTCCAGAAGTTTTATATTTTTTATGAGATTAACTCTTTTGTTTAATGCAATGTATAATATGACGAGAAAACCAAGGTGGATAATTTCGTTTCGGAATCTTTTTATATTTAGCTACGTAAACATCCAACGTATCATATAATTTTTTGTAAAAAATATCACATAGTTTCTCAATAGAGTTTTCTTGGTCTAAAAAATTCCAATCTATATTCAATAAAGCATTATATAAATCAGGGAAATTAGGTTTTTTAAAATTATAATTATTCATAAGGTTAGATAGAGAGCTTCGTTTAAAATTTGCAGACGACCAATATTTTAAGGTTATCAGTAAGGCCGGATGGTGGTTGTCTTCATTAATAAGTATATTCAAAGCTCTTTCGATGCTACACTGCTCATTATTATGTATAACTAAATTCAAAATTCGGTTATTATGGTTTCTAATCCTATTACTTTGACATAAATTAACACAATTCAAAAAGTTATTTAATAAATTAACCGAGGCATCCTCCATGTCCCCATCCAGAAACTCCGCATAACTAGGTATGTTAAAGTCACCCAAAATACAGATATTGAAGCCAAACAAGTTTTCAACAGAAATGAAAGATTCAAATAAATTTTCTAACAGAGTTAATGTTGTAGGCGGTGGTACATAAACAATAAAGATAAACATAGATGAAAAATCGAAAGAAATTTTTACACATACCAAGTCAATCTCAGGACAGAGATTGTTCTTAGGGATATTAACTAGAGTTGAGCGAAAACTCTGATTGACTGCCAATAAAACACCTCCACCCCGTTTCTTATTTGCTCTTGTAGCATTTCGGTCTGCCCGATACACATTATAGTTACTAGAAAATAATTCATTATCATATACTGAAGAATCCAACCAAGTTTCTGTAAACGCTATCACATCGAGAACAGAACACGATACATTATTAAACAATTCAACAGTTTTAGTTCTGAGTCCCCGAGTATTTTGATAATAAAGTGAAAAATTGTGATTTGACACTACCTGCATCTTATCGGCCGACGGTGTACACTGGAGGACGGAATTTGAAATAGAGGGAGATGAAATGAGCGGCGTCAAGAGAGTTAATGGCTATTGGGTTAAAATATTGTCCCGAAGTTTCTCACATGCGGTTTTATAAACCAAGCATTGGTTTATATCCCATGCAGCATGACTAGTATTAACAGGGTTGCCACGATTATTACTATTATATTTAACACAGTTGGAACAATTTAAATCATTAGATTGACAATCTTTAACATGATGATCTAGTCAACACCTAGGGCAGCAGGGGTTCTTGGAACAGTAAATTATATCCAAAAAAATTATTCTTATTAATATAACAAGGAAAATTTATTTTGAGTTTCTCATAAACAAAGTGCAGTTCATCTGGATAGCACTAGAGGTGACGGCAACCTTCAAAATTATTAAATAATACCTAATATGGTAACATCATCTTAAAAAGGAGCCCATGTTTAATGGATAAATTAATTATAATATTAAAAATTTTGAGTTTTGATAACAATATTTAAAAATTAAGTAAATATTTTTGTTTTTTTTTAATATGTAAATTTTGATTATACAGAATTCTTATTTCTTGTTATCGTTAATAACAGGTCATGGACATTATGAGAAGTAGTAAATATGTTACAAGCAATATCTTTTAGAATAAAAAAAAGTTTTAGTGTATTTAGAAAATTGCTAACCCCAATAATTAGATATTTTAAAATCTTAATTTAATAAGAGGACACTTTTATTTCCTTTTAATAACTTATCATGGTTCATAAACTTATAGAGATAAATCCGCAGGTCATAGAAGTATATTTTTAGAATATCTCTTTACAAAATAAAAATTTTATTTGTTCACCAATCATGAATGTGAGCCGCTATTTTCGGAAATATAAATTATCACTTTTTTCTTGAAATTTAATTATTGCAATTTTTCTTGACTTCATATTATTTTACAACTTTTTAGAAAAAATTGAAAGGCTATTAGGTCATATGATATTTCAGCATAATTAAAGGATTTATTAGACCATCTGATATGGAAATGCATACAAGTATGGTTCAAGTACAAACCTACCTAAATCATGGTTAAACCCGAACCACTGGACCTCGAATCAAGACTTATAAACAAGTTTCAAACGTATATTAAGTAATAGTCACGGTGATCGAGAGCACTTAAGTTAGGACCCCCCGAGTATGATCAGACGAACACAACTACAGTCGCTGCTGCAACTACGTCGTTTCATCTCTCTAGCTTTACTATACGTGCCTTATTTATGCCGTTTCTTACTAAAGGGTGTTTTTTATAGAGGTATAGAACTTTTAAATGGAAAAAACAAAGATTAATTTTTTAAATTGACATGAAATTTACTTTATTCGAAAGATAACCTTCTGGCATTATAATTTAAATATGACTTCTGGCATATGACCGCCACGGCTGGCTCGGACGTAGTCTAATCTGGAGGTCAAATTTTCGATGACATTTTCCAACATTTGTGGCCGTATATCGGCAATAACGCGGCGAATGTTGTCCTTCAAGTGATCAATCGTTTCTGGCTTATTGGTGTAGACTAGCGACTTCACATATCCCCACAGAAAATAGTCTAGCGCTCTTAGGTCGCACGATCTTGGAGGCCAATTCACGGGTCCGAAACGTGAAACTATGCGGTTACCAAACGTTTCTTTCAATAAATCAATTGTGGCACGAGCTGTGTGACATGTTGCGCCGTCTTGTTGAAACCACAGCTCCTGCACATCATGGTTGTTCAATTGATGAACGAAAAAGTCAGTAATTATGGCTCTATAGTGGTCACCATTGACTGTAACGTTCTGACCAGCATCGTTTTTAAAGAAGTACAGACAAATGATTCCACTAGCTCATAAAGCACACCAAACAGTCAGTTTTTCTGGATGTAACGGTGTCTCAACATACACTTGAGGATTATCATAACTCCAAATACGGCAGTTTTGTTTACTGACGTATCCATTCAAACAAAAGTGAGCTTCATCGCTAAACAAAATTCGCTGATGAAAATCGGGATCAACGGCAATCTTGTTTTGGGCCCATTCACCGAATCTACGCCTTGTTAGGTGATCGTGTGGCTTCAATTCTTGCACGAGTTGGATTTTGTAAGCACGCAAACCAAGATCTTTCCGCAAAATCTTCCATAAAGTGAATGGACACATATCCAATTCCTGTGCACGATGGCGGATAGACTGATTCGGGTCTTCCTCTACGCTATGCTCTACGGCAGCAATGACTTCTTCTGTACGCACTGTACGACGTCTCTGTGTATGCGTATTATCATTTAGAGTAAACGTGGTGCGAAAACGTTCCATAGTTAATCGAATTAATTGCTCTGATGGACGATTATGTTGACCGTAAAATGGACGTAGTGCGCGATACGTATTTCGAACAGAACCATGATTTTCAAAATAAATTTGCACAATTTGGAAGCGTTGTTCCGGCGTCAGTCTATTCATGTTGAAATGCCAAACCAAACTAAACATAAATCACTTGACAGCTGACAAAATGGCCGCCAGTTAAAAAAGTGTTGCCAACTTAAAGTTCTATAGCTCTATAAAAAGCACCCTTTATATAATATTTCATACAGAGTAATCAAAACTCAGTGTTTCTGTCACACTCTTACTAACACAACGTGCAATAGATTTATCTTTATACAACATACTACCTATAATTCATCTCTCATTCCTCTCTCTTCAATACTTACCATATTCTGAATAACTTTATCTTTGTTTAACAAATTTACGACATTTTAGAGCATTCAGGTCGACATGTGCCTCAAAATAATAAATGAAAGTAAATTAAAAACTTTAATTTAGATACTAAAAAATAAATTCCTCAACATGTTAAATGTCGATCAGTTTCCTTTTGTTTATCAAAAATATAACATAAAATGATTAACAATTAGTTTTGCAATTTTCTGTTGAGCAATGTTTCTTCCTGTTTTTATACAAAATTTCCGTAGGTGAGATTACGGTAATATTACTATGTAATTAAATGTCTAAAATAAATATATTAATTGTAGATTGTCCTGATGAAGAGCACAATATATACTCGAGAACGTGACAAAAAAGAGTTTGTCTTTAAACTAGACCATGAGAGTTTATATCTTTTTCTTTATGTATTTCTAATAAATTTTTGAAATAAAAACATACCATTCGTCGGTTGGTTGCGTTTTTAAATTTTACTAGAGATCTTCATTGTTCTACTTCCTTGTCGCTCTCTTTCACAGCTCGATTTTCCTCAATTTTGGCTGTATTTTTACATTACAAAGGTTTAAATTACATTTAATAATTACTGTTGACCCAAATTTTTGTTGTTTTACCTGACATTTGCCCAATTGTCAGTGGTTGCATTTATCACTAATGTTATTTAAACTTACTATTATTCTCCTTTTCCAATTAAATCTCGGCTTCCCTGCCTACTTTTTGAGTGAAATTCTCTCTTTTAAACCGACTTCCAAAAGAAGGAGGTTCTCAATTCGTCGACTATCTATTTTTTTATGAATGTACACCGATTACTCCGGAACGGCTGCACCGATTTGAATGAAATTTTTGACGTTATATTCAGGAAGTTGCTGCCGTGGTCCATATTTTTTTAGATGAAATTCGTGCAGTAAAATCCAAGATGGCACTTACAATATGGCGGCCCAAAAAATTAATTTTGTCTGATTTTCTCCAAAATTAGTATGGAGAAATTTTCGGAGGTGTATCCAACGAATCTGAAATTATTTTTAAAAAATTCAAAATGGCTGATCCAATATG
Source organism: Diaprepes abbreviatus (assembly GCA_034092305.1). NCBI lineage: Eukaryota > Metazoa > Arthropoda > Insecta > Coleoptera > Curculionidae > Diaprepes > Diaprepes abbreviatus. The sequence continues at coordinate 2,742,505 of JASJET010000144.1, read as the reverse complement.
GCGGACAAAAAAAATTTATTTTTGTCCGATTTTCTCCAAAATTGGTATGGGGGAGATTTCTAGGTTGCACATAACGAATTCAAAACATTTTTAAAAAATTCAACATAGCGGATCCAATATGGCGGACAAACCTAAATAATTTTTAAAAAATTCAATTTGGTGTATTTAATATGGCGGACGAAAAAATTGATTTTGTCCGATTTTCTCATCAAAATTGGTATGGAGGAGTTTTCGGAGCCTCACATAACGAATCTGAAATTATTTTTAAAAAATCAATATGCGGATCCTATATGGCGGACAAAAAATCAATTTTGTCCGATTTTCACCAAAACTGGTACCGGAGAGTTTTCGGGATCACACATGACCAATCTAAAATTATTTTTAAAACATTCAATATGGCGTATCCAATATGGTGGATAAAAAATTAATTTTGTCCGATTTTTTTCAAAATTGATATAATAGCTCATTACGAATTTGATATTATTTTTTAAAAAAATTAAATATGGCGGATCTAAGATGGAGGATTAAAGATTCTACATCTCAAGAATTTGTCTAATGTCAGTATTGAGGGATTTTTGTTAGTGTTAATTAGGAAATTAAAATATTTTTTGAAAAACTCAATCTGGTGTCCTAAAAATTTTACATGTTTCAACTTTTTCCATAACTAATATAGAGGGTTCTTGACGGTGTAAATTATGAATTTAATAGTATTTTCTCTGGATTCAATATAGCGAACGCAATATGGCTGACTAAAAATTTTACGTTTTTCGATTTTGTTCAAATGTGGAACTGAATCGTTTTTGAGGATGTAAATAGCGAATATGAAATTATTTTAAGAAAATCTAATATAACAGATGCAATATGACCATTTAGAAATTTTAAATTTCTGGATTTCATCTAAAATTGGTACTAGCGAGCTTTGAAGAGTTTAGATTTAGATTTGATTAAGATGTTAAAATTATTTTTTTGAAATTCAATATGGCGGATCCAATATGGTGGATTGAAAATTTTGCATTTTTTCAGATTTGGTATTAGGAGGTTGGGGGGTGGTGTATTACCAATATGAAGTTAATTTTTTACAACTATTAGGTCGATAAGATTAAATATGAGGGACCAAAAATTTTACATTTTCCGGTTTTATCTAAAATTGCTATTGCGGGGTTCATGGGGCGAATACAAACTCAATATGCAATATAAAATTTATCGGACTAAGAAATTTACGTCTTGAATTCTTTAAATATCGATATTAGTAGTTTTTGGGACCTATATTACCAATCTAAAATTTATTTGAAATTGAAGATGGTGGATTTATTATGACAGACTAAATATTTGTTTGACATAATTTTTAGTGGTTTATTTTAGGGTGATTTACAAGTATGGGAAAAATGGGTACTTTTTTGCCACCTTGGATTTATTGCGAGGTACACTAATCTCAATTAGCACTTAGTTCAAATAATTTATGAATATCATAATGAATTCAAAACTAAAAATCGAAAAATAAAATTTTTTAAAAAAAATTGAACCGACTTCTAAAAGTGCGCTAAAAAGTGAAAAATAACTAGAAATTTTTATATGAAATTGAAATTTTTGAAGTCATCGACAAATTACTTCTAAATGAAATAAATAACTACGAATATATACAAATAATGGTAAGAAAGCATTTACAAATAAAGTATTTTTAATCTGTTTATGCGAATCACATTTTGTCAGGTATGAGTTTGGCGCCGACTTCAAAAATTACAATTTCATATAAAAATTTCTAGTTATTTTTCACTTTTTAGCACACTTTTAGAAGTCGGTTCAATTTTTTTAATAAAAATTTTATATTCTCTTTTATGGCAATTTTTTGAAACTATTTTGACTAGTTCCGTAGATTTTGCTTTGTTTATATTTTCAGGTTAGGGGTTCTGTCACTGACCATAGATAGCACTCCGTTTAAAGTATCATTATTTTCTCTTAAATATGTAAATCTAACCGCATTGGTCTATTAATGTTATATATTAGGTTTTTAGGGCATTTGTTTTTTTTTTTATGAATAATAATTATCTTTTCTTGAATTTTCTTTGTATTCGATAGCTACTTTGGTAATGCTTCAATTCTTCTTTTGGTATTAGTAAGGATTAATTTAGAAAGTCTTGCTTGCTGTTTATTGTAAAATTTACTATATTTTGGTACATACATTCTCTCTGGGTGCATCACTATAGCCCCAATTTACCGAAGAATTAATTTCTTATATAATTTAAATATTTCTGAATTGTATTCAAACTCTTGGCCTTACTTTGGTTTTTAAAATTTTTAATATAAAGTAATGTATGTAGCATTGTAGTATGTCTGAGAGCTCAATTAGTTTCAATTTGACTCCAGTTTAATTTTTTTTTCATGTTCGATTATAGTGTTTAGATACTTAAGACTGGTCAAATTAAGTTTTAAGAGATTATCAGAAAAGGATTCAAAAGATTATCATCAAAAAGTTTTTTCTTATTTATATAATTAAAAAGTTAATGCCAGAATATGTATCCTAGCCTCCTACCTAATATTATGATAAATAGTTTGATTTATTATTTTTGTTTTAAAGTATAATTTAAATTGTAGGTATTTTTACTTGATTGGATCTGATTTAATAAATAATTGGTATCAACTAACGGCCGCAAATCCTAATTATTATATATTTTATTTTACTATTTGCAATCATGTTATGTTTAATTTAGTTGAGAAAGTAATTATTTTGTAGCATAAATCTTTTGTTTGAAGGTTGTAGACGATGTTGAAAATTGACGAAAATGTAGTCGGACTTGCATTGTCTTTATTTTTATTTATTTTTATTTTTACGACGTTTCGATTAGGTTGTATCTCTAATCATTATCAAGTATAAACTGAATGTTTTGTTTTAAGACTACGAGCTTATATAGGGAATGTGTCCATTGAAGCGCAAAGTTTCGCTTCACTGTACACACCTCAATGATTTGATGTTACAAAGTAATGGTTGCCAAAGATTAGGTATTTCAACACTCGGTTTACTGAAGATTCCATTATTGTTTTTAATGTATGCTGCTTCTATAAATTTTCTTTTTTTTCCATATTGGGTTCCATATATATTGCCGCAGCCTCAGACCATTTTATATGGTGTTGTTTATCCCAGCAGTGTTCTGCAATAACTGATATCGACGTTTCCCCTTTTTGTGTATGAGTTTTATGTTCTTTAATTCTAACTTCTAGTGGTCGTTCGGTTTCTCCAATATACATTTCACCACACACATGAATCATTGTAAACACATTCTTTCTTATCGGTAGTTTTAGGTTTTGTTTTTGTTAAATGAGCTCTAACTGTATTTCCTGATTTAAAAGCTGTTTTTATATTATAACTACTGGCAATTCGTCTTATTTTCTCCGACGTTCCCTTAATGTACGGAATTGTGACCGTTCAAACGAAACTATTAAATCTTCAGTATACAGAAAGCCAACACATATTGGACAATATCTTAATCATAGTTCTAATCATTCTGTCGTAACAAAACGAGGAATTATACGCAACCTCTATAATCGCGCTATATCTATATGCAATAATGCCGAATCATTGGAACAAGAGGTAGCAAATATTAAATCCGATTTACAACAGAATGGTTAACCTTTAAAACTAACTGACGATCTTTAAATAATTTTAGAACAACGAACACTGGACAACAAGAAACACATTCTTTCTTCACAATTCCGTACATTACGGGAACGTCGGAGAAAATAAGACGAACTGCCAGCAGTTATAGTATTTAAAATAACCTTTAAATCAGGAAATACACTTAGAGCTCATTTAACAAAAACAAAACCTAAAACTACCGATAAGAAAAAATGTGTTTACAAAGTTCCATGTGAGTGTAGTGAAATGTATATTGGAGAAACCAAACGACCACTAGAAGTTAGAATTAAGTAACATAAAACTCATACACAAAAAGGGGAAATGTTGAGTTCAGGTGTTGCAGAACACGCCTGGGATAAACAATACCATATAAAATGGTCTGAAGCTGCGGCAATATATATGGAACCCAATATGAAAAAAAGAAAATTTATAGAAGCAGCATACATTAAAAACAATAATGGAATCTTCTGTAAACCGAGTGTTGAGATATCTAACCATTGACAACCACTGCTTTGTAACATCAAATCATTGAGGTGTGTACAGTGAAGCGAAACTTTGCGCCTCAATGGACACAGTCCCTATATAAGCTCGTAGTCTTAAGACAAAACATTCAGTTTATACTTGATAACGATTGGAGATACAACCTAATCGAAACATCGTAAAAATTAAAATAAATAAAAATAAAGACAATGCAAGTCCGACTACATTTTAGTCAATAAATCTTATGTAAACTAAATATTGGCAATCACCCGTATTCAGATTCGACTTTTATTGTACTTTTATATTTTTTTACTCTTCCCTATTTTCATTTCAACAGTTTAAGAGGTTTAATTAATTTTATTACTCGTTTAATTATTACTTATTATTTATTTATTAATATTTCATTTCCTTATGACACTTCAACTTTAAGGTCACCTTCGATATATTTTTTTTCTGAATGTGTAGGAAGTTTAAGATTTTAAATTTAAATAGAAATACTTAGTAATTGATTAATATTTCTTGTCCATTTGGCGAAAATTGACTAACAGATTCATTTGATTTTTTATTTAGTTTTTTGCAGGATTTTTCTTACAGTTTTTTGCCTACTAGTCTCCATTTACTGTTTTTTTTCTATTATTTTTGTTTTTTTTTGTTTATCTTTTGCGTTTACCTTTTAGTAAGAATTTTCATTTATCAGTTATATTATATACTTATATACTCTTTTCACCCATACCAGAAAATTCCCGAATGTGCTAGAAAGATTTTCGTACTATATGGTGTAATAAAAACAAGAAAAAGGATTCACCTGGCAATTTCTAGATCTTCTGTCATAGGTGATCCATGTCGAAAATAAGGAAATAGAACTATCTAAAAATTGCCAAACCTTCTTTCATGGAATTCTCAGAAGGAAATTGCACAAAGTTAAAATTAATTAAATAAAATATGAACTCGTTCAAAACCCTACAAACTGGAAACACAAACATATTATAAAGTATATACTGTTATAAAGTCTGTTATATTACCGTTCTGTAAGTCTTGATCGTCCCGATCAACCTGCTTCATCTTGATAAGGGACCAATCTGTCAAGATGCCCTCATCTTTGCATGAGGGCTTTTCTGAATTCGACACACCAGATCGTTTAGTCAAGACACTACGTTGTACGGACCTTCCCAGGACTTCTGAAGCTTTGGTGAACGCCCTTTGGTTCTTGTCGGATTGTACAACTACAATTTTTCACCAACCATCAATACACCAGTATTCGCTATGAGGTCATAGTGGGTCTTCATTTTGCTGCTTTCTATTTGTAGTCGTCACTATACCTTCTCGAGGACGTTCTTCCGTAGTCTCTATCATGGTCGCGATCTCTCTCGCCCCGTTCTCCACGGTCGCCGCGAGTACTTCTTCTATCTTCTCCACGAGCAGTAATTTTCGGGGAATCTCGGTAAAAATGACCGTTATATCGGTACTGGTAACAACGCATGTTATTCAAATAGTACCGGCGACACTTGCTCCTTATTCTTGGTCTGGCATAATTCACTCTAATGCGAAAACTGCATACTTCAATCCCTCGCAAGCTTTGATGATAACTGCAGCATTTTTTATATCTTTTTAAAAAGCAAATCCAAAACGGTAAGTACTATTACCAGACTTTTTAAGTTCACAGTAAGGAGCACAGACTTTCTCCAAGTCGCTCCTTCCAGTACTGCTAGTACAGCGAATTTGTACATGTCCCTCTTGGCCACACTTCAAACAACGAATTCTATTTCTGCTACAAAAGGTTGTGTTTTTGTTGTCATGTGTTTTTCGTTTGTACAAAAATTCTTGCATTTCCCTCATTAACCTCATGAAGATTTCCTCGTTGGTCTTGCGATCATTCTGGGAAAAGTTAAGCCTTTTCATTATTCTTCCTTGATTCTTTGAGGTCTGTTTGGCTGTTTCAAACTGAAAGACATAAGCAAAAGCCTCGGAAATTTTGTTCAGTCGGCACACTTTTAGATTTTGAGTTGTTTCTGAGTCGCGTAAACCTTCGACGAAACTATTTAGTGCTAACGCTTGCTTCATTGTTTCCGGATATGTTGGGTAAGTCAAATTTATTAGTCTTATTATATCGGCCTCACATCCTTAAAGAATTTATTGTATTTTTGTCTCCTTCCTTGGAGTTGGGCCTTATAAATTTCTTGAAGGTGCGCTCCCCAATAGCGCATCTCCAGAAAAGTAATAATAAAAACTGGAAGAGACCTGTTGTTAAAAGACAGGGTGATCTATACAGAACTACTTGGAGAGTCGCTGATGGCACGGGTGACTGGGGGTATTCGCAGGGGGGGTCCACTCCCCACTGCTTTGGAACCTAGTAATGGATGGGCTTTTGCGAACCCTGAGTAGGGAAGGTCACTCTGTACTGGGATATGCAGATGACTTGGCAATCTTAACCCAAGACAAATTTAATGCAACAGTAAGAGAGAGAATGCAGTGGGCTCTTAAAGTTGTAAAAAAATGGGTAAGGCAGGAGGGACTCAATATAAGTCCCCAAAAGACTGTCCTACTCATCTTCACAAAACGGAGAAGGATAGAGGATCTCGGTCCCATCATCCTCCAAGAAAATACAATACCACTTTCCAGAGAAATAAAATACCTGGGGGTGATTTTAGACTCCAGGCTGACCTGGAACAAGCAAGTGGAAAACATAACCAGAAAATCGGAAACAACTCTTATGACTGTTAGAAGATTATGTGGGAAAACGGGGTCTCTTACCGAAAATGGTACATTGGTTATACACCAGTGTTGTGAGACCAGCCATCACTTACTCAGCCTTGGTCTGGTGGCCCAAGGTAATGCAGAGAACAACCATGACAAAGCTGAGCGGAATACAAAGAGTCACCTGTTTGTGTATTACTGGGGCCATGAAATCAACCCCCACTTCGGTAATGGAGGGCATTCTGGATCTGTCTCCGCTACACATAGTGATTCAGGCAGAGGCAAGAATAGGGCTCCACCGACTAAATCACTCAACAGTAAAATCGCAAAGGACGTTGTCAGGACACAAAAACATATGTAAAAAAATCAGGAGCCCTGAGTTGGAAATGAACACAGACCATATGAACTCGAACTACCGTTATAATATACCGTTTGAAGTCACAATAGAGGATCGAATGGCAAGTAAAAGAGAAAAACCGGAAACATTCTCGGGTGCAAGTATCTGGTACACTGGTTCAAAAACTAGTGAGGGTACTGGAGCTGGGATATATGGGCTACAACCGAGGAAGGAATTAACCTTTCCTCTTGGGAAATACACAACAGTATTCCAGGCAGAAATATACGCAATCTTACGGTGCGCAGACGAGATAAACAGGAGAGCTTACAAAGAGAAGCAAATCTTCATTTACTCTGACAGCCAGGCAGCCCTAAAAGTCCTCAAGGGCCAAAAGGTATCATTGAGGCTGGTTTGGGAATGTCAGAGTGAGCTGAAAATTCTGCCAAAAGACAACAGAGTTATGTTAAAGTGAGTACCAGGACATGAAGGCAAACATGGAAATGAAAAAGCTGACGAACTGGCTAGAGCAGGGTCGGCATCTCAATACATAGGTCCAGAACCGGCCTTTGTGGTGCCGCGGTGCGCGGCCCGGGAAGCAGTCAAAAAATGGATCAAAAGAGAACATAAAAACCACTGGATGACCAGGCAGGGTTTAAACCACAGCAAGCTATTTATTGGGAATCCTGACCCGACACTGGCAAGGAAATGACTACAAATGAGTAGGAACCAATTAAGGACTATTACGGGTATAATGACGGGACACATGGCCTTCAAAGTACATCTGAATAGAATGAATCTATATAACGGAAACCTCGGCTGCAGACTATGTGGACAAGCCGAGGAAACGGTGAAGCATATCATATGTGACTATGAGTCACTGGTGAGATTTAGACAACAAACATTCGGGTCAGTAAGTCTGGAACCGGGAGAAATATTCACTCACTCAGCAGGACTGTACAGATTGAGCCAGGGGCTAAGTTGACAGAGCGTCTGTAATATCTAGGGTGAGCATAATAGGCCTACTCTGGTTGCAGTGCATCCGGCTTTAAGACGGACCCGGGAATATAATAAAAAAAAATAAAATAATAAACTCGTACTCGTTCTGTGTTTTTTTTTCGGAAATCATACGTAGAACCTCCATAGCTTCACCTCGTAATGCTAGAATAAGAGCACGTGCCTTCTCCGGTAGACTCCAATTATTGCCGGCGTAGACAGCTTCTAATTGACGGACATAGGTAAGCCAAGGTGCTTTGCCGTCGAAGGTAGGTAGCTTCATCACACTCGTTGCAGGAACATCAACTACCTTTATTATACCTGTACTGACTACCTTCTCGATTTGCAAATGTAATTTTTGCATCTGTTTCTAGATTCCAGTCACCTCATGGTATACTTCACCCTGTACGTTTTCCCTAATTTTACTAATCTTCTGTTGCTCTATGCGCTTCACATCCTCTTGATTTTTTAATGACTTCTTTCAGTTCTTGTTCCATATCTTCATGACTGCTAATCTTCTGCTGCATGTCTTGTTCTATGAGCTTCATATCTTCCTGATTTTTTTTAATGTTTTCTTTCAGTACTTGTTTCATATCTTCTCGGCTTGTCTTATGCCCTGCAGGCTTGTTTTTAGTTCTTATTTTATAGTTTCTTGATTTTTTTAATGTATTCTTTCAATCATTGATTCGTATTTTCTTGGCTTATTTTCAGTGTCATCAATTCTTGTTTCATACCATCTTGGATTGTCTTTAATTCTTGTTTCATATCATCTTGGTTTGTCTTTATATCTTCTTGACTTGTTTTCAATGTCTCAATTCTTGTTCCATATAGTCTTGATTTTTCGCCATCTCTTCTTGGCTTGTCTATAATTCTTGTTTCATCTCTTCTTGGCTTTTCTTCATGTCTTGTATTATAATTAATATATGATTTAAACTAGTTCGAAGTTGTTCTTCCATTTTTTCTTTCTGTTTCCTAGTTTCTACTGGCATACAATTTCAACTCACTTTTTTTCATTTCTTTCTTTAACGTCTTCTGGATTTTATACACTTCCAGCACCAATTTGTTCCGGACGGCTGCTCTTTATACACACTTTATTATTTTATAACCTTTTATTCAACTTCAATTCTGATAATTTGTCAAACAATTCCAGTTACATTAACGGCTTCTCAAAAAAAAAAAACCATCTTCGAAAGCCGATCTGGACCCTTTATATACCCTTTTCGCCCATACCAGAAGATTTCCGAATATCCTAGAAAGATTTTCGTACTACATGGTGTAATAAAAACAAGAAAAAAATAAATAACCTGTCGAATTTTAGATCTTCTATCATGGGCATTTCATGAAGAAAATAAGAAAATAGAATTTTCTAAAAAGTTCCAGACCTTCTTTCATATACATCTCAGGAAGAAATTAACAAGAGGTAAAATTAATTAAATTAATTATGAACTCTTAGAAAATAAACCTAAAACCATACAAGTCCCTTAAAATATTAATTTTGAAAGTGTTTTCATTTTTTTAAAAGGCATTGTGCAATTTTCCGGTCTTCTATCTCATGATCATGGAATTTACAGGATTTGGGTTGTTTTGGCGCCAGTAGAGTTTGTTACGTGTTAAATTTTATTGAAATTATTTTATCTTGTTCAACTTCAATTTATTTTTATTTCTGCTTTAATTCGTTGTGTGTTTATTTGAATTGGGTAATTTTATTTATAGCATATTCAGCTTTTTGCTAGCAAGAAGTATATTTTCATTATTTATTAGCGAGTTTTATTTGGCTCAAATGCTCACTTGCGTATGTACTTTTTTGTACTTGTCTATCAATAGGAGTGAAGTTGAAAACTAGTTTCTAATGACATCGCGGAAGACACTAAGAAGTCGTAAAAATAAAGAACATACAAGGAAGAAAAGAAAGATTTAAATTCAAGAAACTGTTTATTAAATAAAAAGAAATTACAATTTACACAATAATCAACAAAGTTATAAACAATGTTTAGAAATAAAAAATTACTGAAGCATTTTTATGCTTGTGTGTGATTTACGATTACATTAACTTTATTATAATATACAAGTATTATTACAGCGTCATAATCTAGTGAAAAGTCCTTAGATAAAAAGTCACAATTTCAGAATATGTCACAACTAAGATTTAATGTGGTCACCCGGGAATAGAGTCAAAATCATTTCAGTTTAATAAAAATTTTGTCAACAAACACGAAGCCAAAACATGCAGTTCAAAACAGCGCCTAATTTCATTTATTTTACGTATTTTAAATCAACCAAATCATTAAATTCTTTTCTGCCACACTCGTATATCCAGTTTTGGGTCATGGTTTTAAATTTATTGAATGTTTTTATTGATCTTATTTTTTCGGGTAACATATTATACAACCGTGTGGCAAAATAACTTGTTGCGCTTTGTCCATGAGATTTTTGCGTAGCTATCGGATAGCTAACTTCTATCTTGTATTTATCTGATGTGCTATCATTTCAAGAGAAATTTGGTTTTTTAAATATGTATTTGTAAATCTCAAAACAATATAGCTGTCGCATATCCAACAACTTGCACTCTGAAAAGATTTTCAGTTGGAAAAAGCCTGTTCCTACCATGCATGACTTCAATGAATCATTTTGTACAGTATTTTATATGGCTCTCCGAAACTCCCCCCCCCACGCTAGTATTCCATAAGTTAGAAGACTTTGTATTAAAGAAGAATATATAATTTTCATACGCTTAGGGGTGAGAAAGTCCTTAAGATACAGAAATTTTGACAGAATTTTTTTTAACTAGGCTTCTAACGTGTATACCCACGTTTAATTGGTTATCAGTTATGATTCCGAGCTATTTGATATTTGGAATCTCACATTCCTCAACCTTTAAGTTTCTCTAGCTGTGGTAGCTTATTTTTATAAGTGGAAAAAGGAACATATTTTGTTTTTTCAGTACTTAAGATTAACCTATCAAAACTAAACCAATCTTTCAATAAAACAATGTCCTCTTCCATTCTTGATTTAAGATCCTGCCAAGTCCCTACCCTGCAAAGACAGCCGGTATTATCAGCGAAACCAACAAGTTTTCCATTCAGCTTATAATTTATGTGAACAGATCGTTCACATAAATTATATATAGCAATGTGCCCAAAACAGTTCCCCAAATGACACCAGACCTTACTTCTCTCTCTTCACTTGTCACCGTCAATCACCACTCTTTGTTTTTTTTTTCAATATATTTTAAATTTCACCTCTTAAATCGTAACTTTCGAGCTTTTCAAGAAGTATTTTGTGACAGACCGTGTCGAAAACTTTGGAGAGATCAACAAACAGACATATTGATGATTGACTGTCATCCAGAGCGTTCTGGATCTGGGTAATCAAAAACTGAATTGCGTCCTGAGTGGATGTCCTTGTTCTAAAACCAAACTGAGACTCAGACAAAACCTTATACTTCTCCAGAAACTCAACAATCGTCTTTTTTTTTAATTTTTTCTTCAATTTTTGAAAAGACCGATAAAAGTGACACTGGCCTGTAATTTATTATTTGATGTTTATCTCCACACTAAATAATGGTAAGCCATAATTGTTTAATTTTTCAAGCAATTAGGAAAAATTCCGGTCTCAAAGCACCTGTTGATTAAAAAAAATTAACACTAAAGAAATTTTTTGTTTTTTAAAGAATTTATTATTTGTTTCATCCCTATTTTATTAGTGTTTTCCAGATATAGGCTATTTTTTATTATTTTTAGATTGTTTTTAAAATGTGAAGAAGTTTTATGTTTTTAGCATAATTTTAGCACAGTTCACTATAATATTTGTTAAATTGATCAGCTATTTTTTATCTGTTAAAGTTTGATTTGTATCGTCTTTTATTTGTTCAATTTTCACCTTTATTTGTATTACATATTTTATGTACAGAGTCTCGAAGTGCTGACTTTGAGTCGCTATTCTTATGAATTTCATGTCTGTTTTTCTGGTTTTGTTAAAAGGCTAATTCTGTTTTTTAATACACTGTATTTTTGTTTCATGTATGTGATGTCTGGACTTTGTAGAATATCTCTGGACAATTTGTTCTTTTGTTCTGTAAATTTATATAGATCAGGTGTCATCCAGTATCTTTTAAAGTTTTTCTGTCTGTTGTTTATTTTGACATTTTGTCGATGTAAAATTTTAGTGTATTTATAAAATGATTCCAGCAGATCTTTTTATCACTCATAGTAAAACCGATTCCCAAATTTCCTTCTCCAACTCACGGCGAAGAATATAGTAATTCGTATATTTTTTGTAAGATTATTTGATTTATTAGAGTTTTGGTTCATATCTGAAGGAATGAAAATTTATACTGGATAATGATCTGGTATGTCTTGTTCAAATATAAACGATTTTGATTACTTAATGGTATCATACCCTCATCAAAAAACAGGATTTTGATTTCGATCTTGGGATTTTATTGATATACGAATGAAATGTATACTGTGCCATTATGCCCTTACAATTCTCAATATAATCCTCCTCCTTTAATGAGTCAATAAGAATATCTCCAACCCATAAATGAAAATAACACTTTTTGTTCTTTTTCAAATACTCTGTTAAGGTTAAGTTAAAATTGGTTTTATCTATTTGGCGAGACTTATAAGCAGCTAATATTACCATTTTTTATTTTTATGGAATAGAGAAATTTCTAAAATCTTTATTTCTCCAAAAGGCATGATATGAAATTGGTAATTTAAATCATAGCAAGCATAAATGATAACCCACCATTGCGGTTAAAGTCGCCATGATTATATAAAAGATCATAATTTTTTATTATATATCGAATTTTGTCAGTATATTGCTGCTTGAAGTTAAAATTAAAAAATCATGGTCTATTTTCAGTTCACTTAAAAAGATATAAAGTTTATCAAAGTTTTGACCCAATCTGCATAAATAATATACATCATTAGAAGAAAAGCAAATTTAAAGTGAAACTGAGTAGGACTTGTCGCAAGGCACAAAGAATTTTGGAACGGAAAAGTCAAAAGATGGAAAGATGAAAAGAAAATCAGTGGAAATGTCACAATAACGATAGCATGGAAGACTTGTTCTTATGTTAATAGCATATTTACTGCTGCAAACCAAAATGTAAAATACATGTAACTTAATATGCAAAACATCTATTTAAAGTGAAATTTTTCACTATTACACTATGGTAACTTTTTTAAAAATATTTTCAACTAAAGGAATATTTCAAAAAACCTCGACTAGTAAGTTTTATTTTAATTTAGAACTCCATATTTTTGAATATTTAAACTTTAGGTTCAATTCTAAATAAGTTTTTACATAAGATAATAGATTCCAAGATACACAACTTGTATTTCTCCATCTTATTTTTATGTTCTACCCAAATATACCAACTCTCTCTTAACTTCCAATGTAAAAATGTTAGTTTTGGTTAAGCCAGAAGTAGACCAAAAATTATTTTTAAATGCTAGTATCTCGGTATCTATTTAATTTAGAATTTTAGAATAAGTGACACAAAATTTGATTAGACGCAATCCTAGAGTACAAATAATTGTATTTATTTCGTGTATTTCTCCATAGGCAACAACTTACTAAATATTGACTACACACTAAATAAATACCCAGTATGTTCCTTGGAGCCCTTAAATAATTATTTTAATTTATAACTGTGCAAAAATTAGCCAGCATAGTGTGATACCTTCTCTAAAATATCCTATTTCTTGTGAATATACATATCGTTATTAATTAATTCTGGAGAACCAGACCAATAATGTCTGCCGTATTTCTTAATATTACATATTATCCTTAAAGATAAAAAGTAAACAATTTCAACCATTGACAAAAACGAGAAACCAGTAAATAATCCTAAGAGACCACCGCAATTGGCGAGGAAATCGGTCTGACCGTATAATTCATTCCTTTCCGATGTGATGAACTGCTGCTCCTTGAAAAATATGTTAATTCTTGTTAAACGAGCACCAGGAAACTCGCTCAGATTCGCTCCAAAGGCCTGGAAAAGTTCTTCCCACATGAAATCCGCTTGAGACGTTTCAGCATTGTAGACTAGAGATGTGCATCCTGGTAAGCAGTCACAATCAGATGTCCCGTTGATTAAGGACTCTTCTCTGTTAAGGCCTAATTGTACTTCTCTACGAAGCAATTCAGCTGAAATTAAATAAATATTTTAGAATGCGAACAGTATTTTTAAAAAGTAATCCGGTGTAATTTCTAAAATACATCATACAATAAATTTCGCCAGTATTTTCTAAACTGATGATTTTTATCTCTTGAGCAAAAGTTTTCAAGGGACATTAGAATGGCAAGGGCAGTTTTGTAACTCAATGAATAATTACATTATTACAAAAAACGATGTCATGAATAGCTTTACACTAACAAATAAATTTTACACACATTGACTGGCAGAGATGTTGCATCATATGAGAATAATTTCCATTAAGTTTCGCTATGCTGATATTTCACGCCAAAATCTCAGAATGAAGTGAGAATAAATTCAATTCAATTCAATAATTAATTAATAATAAAAACTTCAATTTAAAGTTAGCAGCCGCGCCAGCGAGCAAGAATGCTAGGCTAACCCCTATGCCGGAGATTAGAGATGGCTTATTCAGGGCGCCACTGTATCTGTAGCTAGATGAAATGCAGAAACCTTCCGCTATGCCATAAAAAAATAGCTTTCAACTTCACTCCCATAGATAGATAAATACAAAAAAAAATAAATACTCAAGTGAGCAATTGGGTCAAATAAAACTAAATAATAATAATAATAATAATAATAAGCAATGTGCTGCAGCCAGCAGTATACTTGTCGCTACTGTAATGCGTAGACAGTACAGCCAGCAACGCCAGCTATGCGCTGACCTTTAACCATATCCTTTCTTTACCTTTTAAACATCCCTCTGCCCTGACCCACTTACACTCAATTCCTACATAATTCCTTAGGAGCCACTTTCTTTCAGCTTTCCGACTGGACCCGGCAACGAATAGATTTTGGTTTCCCTCAACCAATCGTAGGAGGCGATTAAATGGGGAGAACTTTTAAATTTAAATAATGAAATTTCGACTGCAAAACATAATGTACCCCAGGTGGGTAGGACCCATGGTCCACAATCCCACACCGCAGAAGCGGTCTGCTCCACGGATTCTGGGGGAAGCAACATTTCGACATCACAAACTTCAAGTGGCGGGGTGTTGAGGAGGCGAACCCCTGTCGCACAAGAAGCTACAGCCCAACAACAACATGAGAGCCAAACAACAACGAGAGCTCCACCCTCCGAAGGTGCTGCGCAGGAACCTCAGCCAGCGCTCACTCAGGCGGGACTTCCGAGACAGCGCATGAAATGGACAATATCCATGAATGAAACGGTAATGCGCATTTTTTATAGGGTGACTGAACTAGGACGAGAAACAATCAGCTATAGACAACAGCTTCATACCGAATTTTGTAGGGAATATCCACACCTACAAGTGTCACAACAGAGAATAGCAGACCAATACAGAGCTATTCTCCGAAATAAACTTATCTCAGAAGCGCGACTTAACATCATCAAAACGGAAATAGAGCGAGAGATAAGAATCAATGATGATAACAATGAACAAACCGCAGAGCCTGCGCCACAGCTCGACCCAGAGACCCAAGAACAACCCAACAACGGCATGAGAGTTGACATCGCTGTGGACAGGCAACAACTACAACAACTACATCAACATGAGGGTTAGCTAACTCCAAGAGCTCTACCCGCCGAAGATGCTGTGCGGGAACCCCTTACTCTAGCGGGACGACCAAGACAGCGCATGAAATGGACTGTGTCCATGAAAGAGACAATAATGCGCATTTTTTATAGGGTGACTCAACTAGGACGAGAGATGATCGGCTACAGATAACAACTACATGCCGAATTTTGCAGGGAGTACCCACACATGCAAGTGTCCCAGCAGAGAATAGCTGACCAATATAGAGTTATTCTCCGAAACAGCCTGATTTCTGAAGCTTAATAGCATCAAAAAGGAAATTGAACGTGAGATCACAGGCACTGACAATAACAACAATCCGATTGCTGAACCTGTGCCTCAGCCGGAACCTGAGGTCCAAGAACAACAGGAACAGCTGAATGATGAAACTCAACAGGACAACACTGAACTCTTTTATCAAAAACTGTCAACGGAAATGAGTGCTGCGGTGTTGGAGTATGATGGAGGCAATCCGTTAAGAAAACCGGCACTGCCAAAAATTAATTCATCCAAAATACTGGGTGCCATGTTAGACATCATGAACAATCGTATTTTACCAGCTTATGTTTCAGATGCCTATCCTTTGGAGTCCTTACATATGACCATCTACTGTGACGCGACTGCTATAGCTAGAGCTCTAGAAATTAAAGTTACAACAGAGCGCCGATCAGCAAGAACAGAACCCATCACACCACCATGGGAAAGACGTCTAAATAAGAAAATTGAAAATCTTCGAATAGATATAGGACAGCTGACGGAGTACATCAGGGGCACAAGAACTAGTCGACTGCAAAGGCGAGTTGAAGAAAACATGAATCGTGTCCGATATCATTCGCAACAAGATCCAACGAATGTTACTGCTCCGCAATGCCTTGATTCGCTGAAACATCTCTGTTATTGCAAGACGGCTAAAGAGGTACAAGACCAGCAATAACCGAAAACGAGACAATGCGCTCTTCCAACGATCAGAAAAGACTTTCTACCGTAAACTAAACTCTCCACCTAATATAGGAGATAATAGATATCCCAATAGAGAGCAGGTAGAAGAGTTCTGGGGAAACCAACTTTCCACACCAGCCGATTGTAACATCGCAGCTGGCTGGATCAATGAAGAACACCAGATCTGCCAAGAATACAGCCAGATGCAGTTTGAGCCATTTACCACCAAGGAAATTTCAAGAATAATCAAGGAATCCCATAATTGGAAATCTCCAGATCTCGACGGGATCCAAAACTACTAGCTCAAAAAGTTCTGGTGTATGCACCATCGCCTGGGTAATCTTATTAATGATGTTTTCCTTAACCCAGCAAAAATGCCATTGTTCTTGACCGAAGGTATTACGTACCTCCTACCAAAGGACCAACATAACACACATGACCCAGCTAAGTATAGGTCGATCACCCGCCTACCCACACTGTATAAGGTGATCACCTCCTGCTTGACCCAACGCATCTATGCACATTGTGAGCAAAATAACATCATTGCAACTTAACAGAAAGGATGCACGAGGGGAGCAATGGGATGCAAGGAACAATTGATTGTTGACTCTGTCATATGTAACCAAGCCTGTGCCAACCGAAGAAACCTCTTTGCTGCCTACGTGGATTACAAGAAGGCCTTCGACTCGGTGCCACATGAGTGGCTCAAAACTATATTGAGAATGTATAGGGTCGATAATAATTTTGTTTCCTTTTTAGAACGCATCATGTCAACCTGGAGAACTAGGATCCAATTGCAAGTGCCATCCAGCGTCACCATTGAAACTAACACCATTCCGATATTAAGGGGAATATTTTAGGACGATTCACTTAGCCCATTGTGGTTCTGCCTTGCAATGAACCCACTATCACGCCGTTTGAACTCCACCAGATACGGCTTTGGTGTTAGAAATAACAACAAAAAGGTAGTCAGAGTGAATCATCTTCTATATATGGATGATCTTAAACTGATGGCTGCTACCAGAAAGCAGCTGGAGCAAATGCTGAAAATTGTAGAGGAGTTCTCCGGGGATATCAGAATGCAATTTGGACTTGACAAGTGCCGTATTTTGAACATCGTTAAAGGGTAGATACAACCGGGGGCTTTTGAAATGCAGAACGGTGAAACTATAGCTGCAATGGAAGCAGAACAAACATACAAATATCTAGGTATGAAACAGGTTAAAAGAATTGATCATGGCACTATGAAGGCCGAATTGACAGCCGAATTTTTCAGGAGGTAAGGCGGGTAGTACGAACTAATTTAAATAGTTGAATTTGTTTAAGGCGCTCAACACGTATGCTTGCTCTGCACTGAGCTACTCTTTTGGAATTGTAAAGTGGAGCAGGCCGGACATCCAAAACCTGCAAAGAAAAATAAGAACACTCCTAACAAAAGCACAAAAACATCACCATCGGAGTGCTATTGAACGTACAATGCTTCCAAGACACCAAGGAAGAAGAGGATTGGTGGATATTGGTAAGCAGCTCGACCAACAAATAATAAACTTACGTTCATATTTCCACAGGTTGGCGGACTCTTCTACACTACATCGAGCAATATGCGAGGCAGACGATGCAATGCCGCTACAGTTGAGGGAACAAGATATTACTTCTCACCACCAAACAGACCAAGAGAAGTTACAAACCTGGCTACGGAAGCCACTACATGGACGGCATCCAAATGAGGTCAATCAGGACAATGTCGACAACTCAGCGTCGAACTGCTGCTTGATTTCAGGATAAATGTTTCCGGAAACGGAGGGCTTCTTGTTAGCTATCCAAGACCAGGTTATTCCGACGAAGAACTATCGGAAGTTCATTATTAGAGAGAGCGATTGCCGCAACCGAGTATAAGGAAAGACACGACTCAGCCGCTAAGATATTCTACCAATAGTTAGCAGAAAAATTAAACCTATTACAGGTAGGAAAAGTGTCTTATTACAAATACAATCCCGAGCATATTCTTGAGAAGTACACTAATCGACATCGCTGTACCTAACAACAACAATCTAAGACGAAAATACAACGAGAAGATCACCAAATACAGAGATCTGGAGGTGCAAATCCGAAGACAATGGGCAATGAACAGCGTCCAAATGATTCCCATAATACTGTCAATAACTGGAGTGATACCAAAGAACCTCCTGCAGAACATCAAGGGACTGGGCCTTAGTTAGCATCTGTATAAACCGATGCAGAAAGCAATTCTCCTTGCAACCGCGCGAACCGTCTGAAAATTCGTAGGAAATACAGCAGACCACATCACCTAGGACCCGATAACATGGAAAGGGTTCCCACAGAGCTTCATACTTTTGGTATCTTTGTGTACCTGGTATGACTCAATATTCCCTGGATGGAGTGCGTAGCCGTTTTTCTTGTAAATCCGATAATAATAATAAATGCTCCGGAAGCCACTTCATGGACGACATCCAAATTAAGTCATTCAGGAAAATGTCGACAACTCAGCGTCGAACTACTAGTTGATTTCAGGACAAATATCTCCAGAAACGGAGGGTTTTTGGTTAATTATCCATGACCAGGTTATTCCGACGAAAAACAATCGTAAGTTTATTATCAGAGATCGCTCAATAGAAAACTATCAATGTAGATACGACTGTCAAACATCAGAGACTATCCAGCACATAACTGAGGGATGCCAAGGGTTTGCCGCAACACAGTATAAGGAAAGATATGAGTGATACTCCACCAAGAATTAGCAGATAAGTTAAATCTATTGCAGGTAGGAAAAGTGCCTTACCACAAATACAACTCGGAGCCTATTCCTGAGAACAACCAGGTCAATCTATATTTGAACAGAACGGTTCTAACAGATCAGACAGTTGCTCATAATAGACCAGACATTATATGAACAGATAATATTTTTAGGCGAACTACACTAATTGACATTGCTGTACCTAGAAACAACAACCTAAAGCAAAAATACAACGAGAAGATTGCCAAATACTAACCTGAGCTAACCTGAACCAATCGTGGGAGTCGATTAAATGGGGAGAAATTCCAAATATATTTCAATAAATATATCAACAGTAAAACATAAATTACCCCAAGTGGGTAGGATCAGAGCCCCACACCGTATAAGCGGTCAGCTCCACGGATTCTAGAGGTGGGGAGCAAGATTTCGTAACCTTTAAGTGGCAAGGTGTTGAGGAGGCAGACTCCTGTCGCACAAGAAGTTATAGCCCAACAATAACATTAGAGCCAAACAATAGCGAGAACTCCAACCTTCGAAAGTGCTACACAGGGACCTCAGCCAGCACTCACTCAAGCGGGACTTCCAAGACAGCGCCTGAAATGGACAACATTAATGAATGAAACAATAATGCGCATTTTTATGGGGTGACTCAACTAGAACAAAAAACGATCGGTTATAGATAACAGCTTCATGCCGGATTTTGTAGGAAATATCCACACCTACTAGTGTCACGACAGAAAATAGCTGACCAATACAGAATTATTCTCCGAAACAACCTAATTCCTGTAATGTAGCCTAATACCATCAAAACGGAAATTGATTGTGAGATCAGAATACCCAACAATAACAACTATCCGAACGCTGAACCTGAGCGACAGCCGGAACCTGAGATCCAAGCGCAACAAGAACTGCTTAATGACATTATCCAGCAGGACAACGCTGAATTTTTTATCAAAAACTGTCAACAGAAATGAGCGCTGTAGTGTTGGAGTATGATGGAACGAATCTATTATGCAGACCTGCACTGCCCAAAATTAATCCATCCAAAAAAACAATCCTATTAGACATCATGCACTATCTGACTTTGCCAGTTTAAGTTTCAGAGGCCTTTACTCTGGAGTTCTTACATATAACCACCTACTGTGCCGCGGCTGCAATAGCAAGAACTTAAAAAATTAAAGTTTAAACGGAGCGCTGATCAGCAAGAACAGAATCCAACACAGACAGCTGACGGAGTGTATCAGGAACACGATAACAAGTAACTATAAGATGAAGAAGTCACGATTCGTGTCCGATACCATTCGCAACAAGATCAAGCGAATGCTACTACTCAGCAATGCCTTGACAAGCTGAAACAGAAGCTCTTTATTTTTCCAGGACGGCTAAAGAGATACAAGACCAGCAATAACCTAAAACGAGACAATGCGCCGTTCTAACGATCAGAAAAGGCTTTCGACCATAAGTTAAACTCTCCACCTAACATGACAGAAAATAGATATCCCAATAGAGAGCAGGTCAAAGAGTCAATTGTAATATTGCAGCCAGCTGGATCAATGAAAAACATCAAATTTGTCAGGAGTACAGCCAGATGCAGTTTAAGCCAGTTACCACCGAGGAGGTTTCAGGAATAATCAAGCAATTCCATGACTGGAAAGCTCCAAGTCTCAACCAGCTTCAGAACTACTGGCTCAAGAAGTTCTGACGTGCACACCATCAACAAGCTAATCTTATTTATAATGCTTTTTTTAATCCAGCAAAAATGCCGTTGTTTCTGACAGAAGGTATTACGTATCTATTGCCAAATTACCAACATATTACACATGGCCCAGCTAAATATAGGCGAATCACCTGCCTTCTCCTTACTAACTAGAGGATGCCAAGCATTTGCCGCAACCGAGTATAAGGAAAGACACGACTCAGCCGCTAAGATACTCCACCAAGAGTTAGCAGATAAGTTAAACCTATTGCAGGTAGGAAAATTACCTTATTACAAATACAATCCGGAGCCTATTCTTGAGAACAACCAGTTCAAGTTATATTGGGACTGAACGGTTCTGACGGATCAGACAGTTGCTCATAATAGACCAGATATTATACTAATAGATAAAATTTCTAGGCGAACTACACTAATCGACATTGCTGTACCTAACAACACCAACCTAATACTAAAATACAACGAGAAGATCGCCAAATACAGAGATCTGGAGGTACAAATCCGAACACAATGGGCAATGAACAGCGTTCAAATGATTCCCATAATTTTGTCAACAACTGAAGTGATATCAAAGAATTTATTGAAGAATATCAATCATATGGAGTGGGCCATAGTTAGCATTTGTATAAACCGATTCAGAAAGCAGTTCTCCTTGCAACCGCGCTGACCATCCGAAACTTTGTAGGTAATACACCAGACCGATTAACCTGACTTACACTTTTTCCGTTTCTTTGAGTTGAGTTCCGAACTATTTCATATATATGTTTTCTACGAGTCATAAGTTGATTATTAGTCTTAACGACACGGTACTCTTTGTATTTCATAAATGTTCTGTAAATTCTTGTCTCTATTCGTTTTGTTGGATCGTGAGGAAGTAGTCTACGTTTTTTTCTTTCCATATGTTACGACGTCCGATTAATTTTTCACTACATAAATTTCCTATCCTTTATCTATTGATAAATTTTAACTTATGAAGATTCTTTCACTCTAACTCTTCTGTCCTAGAGCAATTCTAGGTGAGATCTTTCTTGTTTTCCGCTTGTGTCACCTTTTGTGCTAATATTGATACTACCTTTTAACAAAACCGTTGCCGCTAAACCGCTACCGTCATTTGTAAATACTTAACACCACCGCACTGCTCCGCGTCTTTAATAATGATCGTCATTTCGTTGTCATTAAACACGTATATGTCTCTAGACCAGTTTTTCTTATCTATTGATTAGGTTTAAATTAGTTGATCTTAGTTTTGCTTTGTGAAGAAATAAGTAAGCTGGGGTGAAATTTTAACTGAGAACAAAATCTGCCCGTCTCAAATACACCCCAGGCAGCTATGAATAAGAAGACATAAAAAAATTTTTAAAGAAACACTTGGATGAGGATCAAATTAGTTCTAGTTTGTATGCAAATAATAATACTTTACGTACACATCTTAAATGCTCAACTCCCGTAACATTTCATGAAGGAACTATTGGTAAACCTTTAAGATTTAAAAATGGGCGATTTCAACCTAATATCAAACATATATCAGATTTTCCCGCTGAAATAATTAAAATAAACTCAAGAAATAGAGATAGCAGCATTGCAGATGGTTCATATTTAAATGGAATAACTTTTCATATAAGACACCAATTTTTCCCGACCCGAGGGTTCAGAATAATAGAATCACCTCAAAACATTATATATTTTCCAATGACTTTTAATGTAATTGATAAAACAGTAATTAAAATAACAGATCAGGAAGATGATCTGGTTAATTTTAGAGAAGATACTTCTTAAAAAAGTAGAAACAGATGATAATATTACATAACAATAAATTTACAAACTTTACAAGATAATTTAATAATAAAAACATTAATAAAATAAGAAAGAAACCAACTCCTCTTAGTAGGAAATCAAACTTTTAAAGGTTAACACTTTCTAATCGACAATTTCTTCTAAGCTTTGATTTTAAACTTAAATAAAATGAATTATTTAAATGTAAAACAAAATGTCTTTGTTGATAAATCAATATTAAGCTGGGAAATTCTTGCTTTCGATCCTTTTAATCCTACAAAACTTGGACCAAATGATGAAATCAGGATTGGTTTGCAACAAACAGGAAAATATCCTTTACCTTAAAAAAGAGAAATTTATGTGGAATTCCAAGTGACTAAAGAAGATGATACTTCTTTAGCTAATACTGTTTTAATTTATTAATGTTCCAGCATTATATTTTAAATGGTGTTACTGTTGACTTCTTTCGGAATATTGGCATAATTTCAACTCTTAAAGGATATATTTCATTTAATCAGAATTGAAGTGCTAAGTTGGAAAATGACTGACGATGAAGGTAATATTTCATTATGTATACCATTAAGGATATTTTCAGGATTTTTTGAAGATTATAATAAGAATATTCTTATTTTAAAACAAGAAATTATTCTTATAAGAAATAATGATGATACGAATGCATTATTATCCAGTAATGAAGATGAAAAACCCAAAATTAAAAATACAAAGTTAAATTGGAGAGTTCTTCACCTTAATGTAGCCATTCCACAAGAATTAGCACTTACTAAAAATATTGAAAAAAATAGTGATATACTAATAACTGTTCGAAGTTGGGAATTAATTGAACATCCACGGTTACCGAAAACTACAAGGCACAACTGGCCGGTTAAAACATCTACAAAAGTCAAAACACCACGCTATATTCTAATTGTTTTCCAGAAAAAGAGATGTGGTAATCTAAAAATGCATATGAGCAAGTTTTATCATTGTAATTTAAGAAATATGAATGTATTTTTAAATTCATAAAGATATCCTTAAAATGATCTTTAATTTGATTTCGAAAATAAAAAATACACTACTCTGTATGAAATGTTTTCCGAATTTCTCCAAGGGTATTATAACTTTCCAATAGAACCAATTTTTAATCCGAAAGAGTTTAAAGAAAATGCTTCTATAGTTTGCATTATTTGTTCACGTCAAAGAGGTTTACAGCAAAGAGCGTCATATTGTGTTATAATTCATGATAAAATTTTTAGTTACAACCCATTAACGAAAGTTGTGAAACGACTGTTATGCCATTTCCTTAAGATAAATTATTCTAAACGACAAAATACCCACTTAGATCTCTCTTACACAAACGGTTCATCTACTTATGTTTAAAAGCGCATGCGTCAATTTTACTATTTATTAATTTACTCAAACCAAAAATCTTCATTTATAAAATATCTTATGAGATTTTAGTTCGAGTATTAGATTAAATTACAGAAATTAAAGAAACAAATAAGTGAATATCAATTAAAAGGAGAAATGATCAAAAAATTCCAATATTGGAAAATAATAACTTATTTTAGATCTTCAAGGATTTAAAATTGAAAATAATAAATTTATTGTAAAGGAATTAGCTCCTAACGATGGGTATAAGGCAAGTTATTTTATTTTTAAAGCTCCATTTCCGATGGGCCATTTACCAGCCTAGTTACACTAACAAGCTCTGTGGCTAATAAAAAATGACAATTGAATTGAGTGGAGTGAAGGATTTATTCCATTACACAATGGGGAGATATCATAGGAGATTTAAGCAATAAGGTAAACTATGTATATGTAAAAGTAGAAGAAAAGGCCGATTTCGTAAAGAAGTATTCCATGAAACCAGTTATCGAGATTAATCAACAACCCGCCTTAAAGAGAATGGATCCTTGCTACTTTTGTCATCAAAAACATAATGTCTATGTGCAATATCAAATTTTTATTGCCTTGACTATAGTTTTTTTATGTAAAAATGACATGAAATGTTACTATTTAATTCCAGTTCTTGAAGTTTACATATTAAAATATCTATATTTTTAATCTTTTAAATATTTGCTACAACATTCAGCTTCTAGTAAACTTAATTCTGCATGTTTCTTATAATTTAAATGCAAAATGATATTCTGCGCTTCACTTTCTTGACCCTCGTATGCATAAAACTGGGATAAGGCTGCAGACATCAAGAAATCTTCATACATTTCTTTTACTAACAATTCCACAATAAATTCTATACTAAAACTTTTCTGTTCTTTAGTATCCCTTTATCTCTCTCTTCTTCCTCTATCTCTTTTAATACAGCTGGATCTTTTATATGATCCTTTAATTTCCTTAAAAAGTAATTCTATCCTATTTCCTTTATTGCGTGAACTAACTCTGGCAAATTTTATGTTTTTCTATAGTTAAAACACGCTTCTGCTTAACGGTATTCGAAGGCAGAATCACAATATACATGTGCCCACTCAGGTTGCCTTTGCTTTAGCATTGCATGCAAGTGAGAGTTTTTAATTTTAGTAAACTGTTTATCTAATTCGATAATTTCATTTTTCAAATCACCATTCATAACTACCGCCTATTTTTTAATTTTACAACATTATTGTTATTGATATTTATGGATCATCCATATGAGTTTGAGACTGGTAGCGAATGAATGTAGCTCTGTCAGATTCGATCTTTTAAGATACCAGCTCTCCTCTAACTGCTGTGGTGGATAGGAAGGAGGTAAAAGGCAAAGCCAAAAGAGGCGGAGTTTATGTAACTAATCGATATAGGGGCGAACTTGGTCAGTCAATCAGAAACAAGATAATTCTTGGCTGACAAATCAAAAAAGTGGTAGGGGTGAAGTGGTAGCCTCCTAAATCCACTACTCTTCTGATTTCTGATTTTTTAAAATTAATAAAAACATTATTAGAGCAATATTTTACAACAATTGAGAAATTTCAATTTAAATCTTTCAGTTTGCTGGTGGTATTTTCAATTTCTTTATAGATTCTTACGACCGTAATATCGGATTTTAACCATTTTGGCAAAAGCTTTTTTTAGCTTTCTAATGATATATTACAGTTTGAATATATAATATATTTTTTTTAATTATTTGGATTTTGATTTTTTATTGACAAGGAATACATTTATCAGTAGCCAGTTTGACGGATCCAAAGTGTAAATTAGCTAACACAAAATATATATAAAAATGTAACTTACTTTGTGCATTAAACATACATACAATGTTTCCTGAACCACATATGGGCGTTTCTTCTTCATCTGAAATAATAAATAAAAGGATAACATATTGATAGTTTACAAAAATTACAGAAAAATAATATCAAGTTCTATAATTCCTGCTCGTTTGTAAACGCAAATTAGTAGCCTTAAGCAACTTAATTTTATTCTATTGTCAAAAATGCGGCAACCTTATTGTATGATCCCACGAACTTAATATGTATAACTGAACTGTTCCTTATACACAAAATGTCCCCACCGTGCTCTGTGTACATACAAATATTAGTTTGGCAACAATGAATTCCCTAAATTTTTATTATATTGGTGAAAGTGTATTCTTGACGCTGACCAAACACTTTTCATTTTAACAAGATTTTATTTTTGTTTTTGCTTGTTTTATATATTTTATGTAACGCTTTACTGAGAGTTTCAAACAGGAACGTGGATTTTGAAGTTTTTTTTTAGTATTCAAAAAATGCGATTAGTAAGTTTTAAAGCATTTAATAATTATTTAAAATTTTACCTTAGATTCAAATTGCGAATCCAAGGGGAACAAGTTTAATCTTATGTATATGATATATGATAATTCTTAAATAATATCATTATTTTAATTTTCCAAAAGACAAAAAACTTCAAATTCAACAGCTGAAGCAAATTGATTATGATCATAATTATTTTATACCAGATGAGTAAGCCTATTCAGAGCATATTTCTAGAAATAGTTTTATATGAAAAGATGAGCAAAAAATTGTTTATGGTGTGTTTCCTACAAATAAACTGCCTGAGAAAAGCTGTGAAGCACTGTTTTGATGTAAACATCTTGGAGCAACTAAACTTGAACTTAATAACGTACACTGGCTCTACTAAAAGAAATTTATATTTAGTTAATTACATTAGAAAAATAAAACAAAAATTTTTAATTTTAGCTGAAGCAGTGAGTAAATTTATGTCATGAAGGTCCCCTGTCAAAGTAATGGGAAGCTGTGATTGATTGCTATTTCAAAAATTCAAGTCTAGGAAAGATTTATTCCAGATTCTCAAACAGTTATGTAAATGAAAAGTTTGAGCTAATGAAAAAATTAAAAACTGCAGTAAATCTTCATATATATATATATATATATATATATATATATATATATATATATATATATATATATATATATATATATATATATATATATATATATATATATATATATATTTAGAGTAAAGATAAATATATCAATGTAAGAATCGCATTCGTAAATTTAAATTCTTTTCTATATTTAGAGTATCTTAATAAATATTGCCTTTTTTAGTTAGATTAGCTTTTCAATATAGACTGCTTTAACACTTTCTTTATTCACTTTGGAGTTAAATATTTTTTTTTAATGAAATTGATTTAGTACATGGTATTATTTTACTTCCTTTAAATTAAAGCTACGTTATTATTAAGGAAATGTCAACATTATTAAGAATGCTGATAATTGCATATAAATACCTAACATATCAGTTCTCCAAAAGTATCGAGAAAAAAATAATTTTACTAAAAATCTAATTTAGCCATTTTTAAATGATGAAACTCTGTTACTTTGTAATAGGTTATATGAACATTTCGAGACCATACATTAAACAATATACATGTTTTTTAATTCATGACATAAAATTTTTAAAATTAAATACCCTAATACTTTTTTTTATTACCTTCGTACACTTTACTAATTTCCACGATCGTTTTCAAAAAAGATATTTAAAAAATAAAATTAGTTTCGATTCATTTTTGGGGCATATTTGACATTGTAGCTATTTGGCTAAATGTCAGTTTTAACGTAAAATATAAAATATATAGACTATCATAATCATAGAAAAAGCATTTTCACTAATTCTACGATATGTCAATTAAGTTCAATAAATTAGTTTTGAACAGAAAAATTATAATTTTGAGGAAACTGAAAACTGACAGAATCAATTTAAATATATTGTTTCACAGAAAAAATAATCCCTTTTTTTAATATTCTCAATCAACCTGTCACCTAACACAAGGAAAAACAATGTATTGGTATAGATATACTGTAGAAAGAGAGAGTTATTGTCTAGACCTATTATTTAGAACAATAGAAGTGACATTTATAGACAACACATTTACGCCAATATAAAAAATTAGCAGGGAATTCAATGCTGCCATACAAATATTTGCACATATTGGCGACCAGCAGGGGGGGGGGGGAGTTAAAAAATCATATACAACGAACAGTCCAGTTTTATATATCAAGTTCGTATTTGATCCTCGTCACTCACATATAGTTTTGGCATTGTCAACAACTTAAAGATGTTGAACGATAGTATCAGCTTAATTTGGGGTGTTACATTTGGGGTGTTAATATATAAAAATAAAATTACTTAAGCTCGCTATTTATATGTGCTTCTATTTATAAATATGGTATCTTATTGATTATAGACTTATAAAACAATACATAATACTGAGGTTTCATCATATTTTAAGTGGCACGCTAACGCAATTTAGTAACCTTGAAAAATTTTTCTTCTAGAAGCAAGACAGCTGCAAGATACCAAACATGAAACATAATCACCATCAAATGATTTTTGAACGCCTATATGACCGTCTAAAACCTAATTTGGGAATGAATTTTAGGGGTAAATTTAAGATTTCTGATATATATTGTTTGTAAATTGGCGATGGATGTATTAGAACATCGAAAAATATTAGAGATTAAAAAAAAACCTTTACTGAAAGTGTTTCAGACAATTTTGTTAATCATTTTATGGCATTTGCGAATCGGTATGGGCTATTAAAAAAAATAATAAAATGTTGCATTTATTTATAATAATATTTTACATAATATTCTTATTTATATTTTTTTTATAGATAAAAATATCGTTTAAGCATTTATTGACGAAAATTTTGTGTGATCGGTCACATTTTAATCATTTCGGTTTTCTGAAACCTGTGTGTTTCTAATATAGCATTACGTACATCATCAATTTGGAACACAGTATATTAAGTAATAAAACGTTTGAGAAAAAAGTTGATATTTGACATAATAATACGTCCAAAAATAGTTCCGTTTAGGAGACAGTTCTTCTACGCCTTTGAATCTAGTGGACTTTGTATTTTTATTCAGTCCTTATTTTCTTTTATCAATACATTAAACTTATAGACTGCACCTCAGCGACAGGTTCTCTTGACCAAATTCCTCTCAGGCGATAACTGGTGAAAAGTTTCAGGGAATTGTGTCATGAAGCCTTGTGAACATCAGCTGAGGCTCCGTGCGTGGGCCCCCCACTCAAGTAAAAAAAAATTTTTTTTAATCATTTCCTCCTTTGAAAATTAGTCAAATAATAGTTGACACAATACTTTAAAGAAAAAAAGACAGGTGTCAGGAAGGTGGTGGATTATACGTCAGCTGGTCATACGAACATGAAATATATATATATATATATATACGTATATATATATATATATATATATATATATATATATATATATATATATATATATACATATATATATATATATATATATATATATATATATATATATATATATATATATATATTATATATATATATATATATATATATATATATATATATATATATATATATTCTTCTTACTATACTCTGATCGACCATACATTATCAAACTGCAATCTTCCAAGCGTCCGTCTCTTCCAACCGTCCATATACGGACTCATGGAAGTTTTTCTTTATATAAGGGTTTAGAAAATAACAAAATTTTAAATTGTATCTATTTTTGAATATTTTTAGTTGTTAGTTGGTCGCCAGACAGCGGAGCGCTTCCTTGTAAATATTCAAATAGTATATTTGCTGTACAACGTGTCGATTTCCAGGCATCTTTCTAGTCCCTCACTGTTTACTCCTTCAATTTCAAGACGTCCTATATTCGGCAACATTGTATGCCTTTAATATATATTCTCGTTCGGAAAGTTTTTAATGGGTTCGACACTATAGAATGCATCTCGTACTGCCATTAGATCTGTCGAAGTCCCGCACAGACTATATTGTTAACTTCTGCTACGATATGAGAATAGCTAAAGCTTTGTAATGATTACTTTTTGTAAAAATTATGTATGTACGATTTTCAGAAAAAACTAGTTTGCAAATCGCTTTAGTCAGTTGGTTCTTTAATATTTTGGAATTTTTATTTTAATTTAAACTTTAATTGCATTATTCAGAATAGTTCAAAAAATTTCTAGAGAATAAAAATTGACCCCCTAATTCACTAACATGGTCTAATTTAAAACCAGTTTAAGTTAAAAAGGATTAAAATTGATAAGTGCAAGAGTAACAATTTTGAACCTTAAAAATACAAGGATAAATAATAATTTTATTTTATTTCTAAACCAACAAAACTAGAAAATTCTTTTAGTTTTCAAGTAAGAACTACAGCTATTACGGATTTCAAAGCTTTGTTTCTGTATTTTGTATCCCTGATAACCTTAAATAAGCATTTATTTGTTGACGCATGTAATATAAATTATAACAATGTCATAAGGAAACAACACTGATCAACTAGAAGATTTAACTTTCGTGGCAACTAGACCAGGTCTAAGTGTTTTTTTTCATGTCCGTGTTACCAGCTAACATATAGTTCACCACTTTACAGCTAGCTGACTTTTTTTTCTTCAAAGTATTGTGTAAATTATCATTTGATAAATTTTCAATCGGGAGGAAATGATTAAAAATATTTTTTTTTTCTATGTGAGTGGGGGATCGCCACTGCTCAACTTATCCACGAAGTCGCAGCTGACGTTTACGATGCTTCATGGCACAACTCTCTGAAACATTTCACGAGTTATCGCCAGGGAGGAAATGACTTACAAAATCTGTACTTAGCTTGTGTACTATTGCGCAATTTTTTGTTTCAAATATATACCCATGACTAAAACTAACCAGTACGAACACGTTTATATCATCAAATTATCGAAAATATGATGCGCGAAAATCAAGTTTAATAAAGCGCAGCCAAATTCATATTAATATTACAAATAGACTACTTACGAGGCATATGATAGGCGACACAACCACATTTAGCTTTAGTAAAATTAGTAAGACATTCCACCTCACAGTTTTGTTGGGTGTAGTTTTGGAAGAAAGACAAATATCGTTCTTCGGGAAAATAACATTGCCTTCTATGCGGGTCATACCCTTTAAGACCATCTGAAGTAGTCATCATGTCGGGTTTTACTGCCACCACCACTTCTTGATTTAATGGCGCACGAAAATACTGCATTCCAACTCTTGGTGTTTCAGATGGATTGTGGAGAAGAATCTTGAAAATAAATAAATTCTAAATCATTAAATATACTTGCTTTTTTTTTATTTATTTGTATATTTCAATAAACTCCTCTGTACCAGACCTATGGTATATTTTTTGTACCAGTAATTTATTTCTTTTCTCTAGCTTATGTTATTAAGACAAGCAAAATATATTTTACAGGGCTTTTTTTGGTCTACCTTCATATATTTTGAAAACATATGAAATTTGTTTACCTTAAATCCCTGCACTGGCCCTCTACAAATGAAATCTAAGTCTTGCTGGTAAGCTCTCAGCAACAATAAGAATCCCGATGAAAATCCTGCAGATAGAGCTCTTCTTGGATACGTAGTTATGGGAGCATTTTTCGGAAAACCTGTCTCTAAAGACCATCCTTCGGATTTTCTTCCATGACTCATATATTCGCCAGGTAAAAACCTACAATCAAAAATTTATTATGTGATTTCTTCCATTAAACTGTTACGTATATATATATATATATATATATATATATATATATATATATATATATATATATATATATATAGAGAGAGAGAGAGAGAGACTTTAAAAAATGTCTACAACTCTTTGTATGAAATAAAATTTTTAAGTGTTGCTCCTTTCAGTTTGCCTGGTTTTTGTTGAAAATAATAAACAATTTTTTTTTTGAAAATAATTTATAATTTTACATTATGTTTGTAACTTTTTTCAAGACAATTTTAAATGAACTATGAATGATTCTTATAAATTTATGTTTAACTATTCCCTCGTCTTGGCTTAGTCTATGGAAGTAGTGAGGAATGGTTTTGGGAGGCTAATACAATAGACCGCAATAGTTAATTTGCTTTTTCCGCTATTCTTCTTCTGCTTCTATTTATGACATCAATGAGATCAGGCGCGGATCCAGGGGGGCGCGATGGGGACGATCGCCCCCCCCCCCAAGGGTTTTGCGTTCAGGAAAATAGACCCGATTTTGCCTCTTATACTATAGTTTATTCAAGAACTAGAGAGAGTAATAAATTATTTTTTACCCTTTTTTTCTTCGCAAACTACCTGTATTCTTTAGTCCGGTGTCTGGCAAAATCTATTAGACACACATATTTTTCATAGGAATGGGTTAGAAATTTTATAATTAAAAATACCGATCTATAATAATGGACTATTTGGGTTGGATAACAATAGATATTTGGATGTGTGAAATGTTAAAAAGGATTTTAATCCTTGTCATAGGCGTCGGAAGGAGCTTTATTTTATCACTAAGTATTTATGGCAAAGAATATTATTTCGGTAATAAACTTAAAATAAAAAGCTTTTATAATATTATTTTATTTCTTATGATTTCTTAATAATTCACATGCATTTGATAATATAGATAATTTTGACATATTTAACACAAATCACAACTGTATTTTTAATTTTGGCATAGAAACCCTTTTAGGTACATTCAGACTAAAATTTAGCCTCTTTCTCTCAAAAAATTCTAAATTATAATTTAAATACTTACAAAATATCTATTGTCAAAAATACAAGAAGTTAAACTTATATAAAAAAATAAATTCGTCCATATAATATTAAAATTCTTTTGGAGCTATTGGTCATTTTGTTATTAATTAAAAACATTTTTAAAACATTTCACGTTTCAGTTTATTTACTTCTTAAACCATCTACAGTATTACAATTAAATACTAAAAAGGGATGCAAATGTAATTAATTTTTATATGTTACAGAAAATTTAAATAATAAATTGTGTTTACGCTGGTAACCATTACGTATCTAATTCGTAATTAAATTAATTTTAATTGGTTCCTCTATCTCACCAATCATGAGATCAAGTTTCCACATTTTCTTTTATTCTTTTATTATATGGATTTATCCCAATTTTCTGCAGTAACTTTATTCAAAAAAATCGTTCAAAAGTTCAGTCAAATTACTAATTTTGTAAGTTGTGTTATTTCTAGCAACTCTACCTTTGACTTGAAAGAGATATTTCCTTCTCCAACGGAAATTTTCCGGACGATCTATAAGAACAGATTTCCTATCTGATTTTTCCCAGCAAAAATTAAGTTCTCTGAGCAATTTCCAGAGCTCAGTTCTTTTAATTTCACGTAAATATCGATCTTCATTGATTTTAGTTACAATTTTGTCGACGGTTGGAATCTGCTTCTGATAATAAAATGTCCTCCTTTTATTGCAGTTTACATCTCTTCTTCCAATGGGGTTTCTCGTCTTCCTGTGATCGAATGTGGCTTTCGAGTCATTTTATTCTTCTTCAATATTCGGTACATAGTAGATTTTTCAACTCTTAAGGCATCAGAAACATTCATCGTATTCGTAATAAGTTTTTCGTTGAGGAAAATATGCCCTGGTTTAACGATTTTGGAATAAATATAAATGTGGAAGCCATATCTTTTGGGTATCTCACTAATCTCAAATAACCTCAAATAATATATAAAAACAAGCACAAATAAGATAAATCACTAAGAACACACTGTAAGTTGTACTTTGCTCACTGACAGAAATTAAATTAAATATTTTATTATTGCAGTAAATTTATAAAAGCTTATAATATTTAAATATAATTAAATATAATTAGATTTACCGCAATCCTCAGTTACCTGCGCCATTGGAGTAGGTACGTTGGAGGTTTCGGTAACAGTTTTATTATTGTCTCTAGTTCTTGAATAGAGTATAAGAATGTGTATGCTTGCGATCGCCCTCCCCTTTCGAAGAGCTTTGAGTTTAGGAAAATTAAACCGATTCTGCCTTTTATATTAGGAATGTGTGTGCTGCTGGCACCCCCTCCCCCCCGTTGACAACTTGTTTGTCTTGCGAAGCCCCCCCCCCCCAAGAGCTTTGAGTACAGGAAAAAAGACCCAATTCTGCCTCTTAAACTAGGAATGTGAATGCTGCTCGCATCCTCCTCCCCCCTGTCGGCAACTTGTTTTTTCTTGTGATCGCCCCACCCTCTCCAAGAACTTCAAATTCAGAAAAATATACCTGACCCGGCCTTTTACACTAAAAATGGGATTGTTGCAGGTGGGTCCTCCCCCCCCCTCCCCAGTCGACAACTTGTTTTCACTCGCCTTACTGTACTTTTGTGATATCAGCCCTCCCCCCCCCCCAAAGAGAGAGGCTGGATCCGCCCGTGTATGAAATACACCTGATACTGTTTTTGCAAATTGCTGCTATATACTAATGAAGTTTGAACAAAATAGCAAAAACACGTTTTAACTCTTTTTCAACCTTATAAAAAGAAATTCGAAAAATGTAAAGAATACTTTTTAAATAATCTTATGCATAATATGTGAAGCCAAAAATAATGTTCGTATCGTGATTTTTCGCAAAAAAAAAATTTTTTTAATGAGCAATTGTAAAATCGACATCATCCCCTTTGCGTGTTTCTCTTCTTGAAAAGTCTGCTTTACAAGTTTGATATAACCGTCAATACTGCCATCTACCTCAGGTCTGATAAATTAGATAATTGAAATCAAATTTGAATGGGCCAATTAAAAGGATTTTGTTTATTTATTGTATTATGTCGCTGACTTTCTAGGTTGTATCACATTGATTTGTTGTCGTTTGAGAGAATTTTGTTAACCCTTTCTAGCAATTTTTTATTTGTTTCTAATTAACATAGTGGAAAAACATGCTAGAAATTAATAAAGTACTTTAATTCCTTTATTTTCGGATTCTCTATTGAACTATTCCCTACTTAAAAACTATCGTACAACTGTCTCTAAACAGCATGTGAAAAATGATGCGAAGAAAGACGGTGGTTACGAAGAAGAAACTGAAGGTAACGAACACGCCGGAAGCAATCTTTATAAATTTTGTGTCAACTTTGCTGTTTTATTTCTATCGTTATCAATTTTCCTTAAAACACAATATCCAGTTTATTGCAACTATATAAATATAATAATACTTAAAGCATATTTTACGGTTTTTCTACAATCTTTTACCCCATCTTGGGTATACCTCTCTGTATATTTGCGAATTGTGACGTGCACCCCGGAAATCACAGTTATTATAATAATTTTAAAAAGTCTTTTCGGGACCGTGAATAAAACAATTTGCAAGTCAAGAAGCTTTTCATAAAAAATCTCCTGGATGCAACACTTGGTTAGTTTTAATACATACACTTTATTCCTGAGCAGCTCACTTCTATCAAGCATATTAAAAGTGTAGCATAGTCCTTCTTCTGTTAGAATGGGCGTAAAAAAATTTTGGCATGTATCGTTGAGAAGAGCGTATTTACATGTCCAGAGCATTTCGTTAAACTGTGGTGCAATCTACAAAAAAAAACACATTTTTATATTTATATATATTTAACATATCAGTGAATAGACTAAGAGCTTTATAAATATTGTGAAATATTGGAACGAATTAACTCTTATTTGGGTAATTTATGAATGAAATACCTATGTCGTATACTTATAAAAACGAAATTTTTCGATTATGTGTCCCAATCGCGATCAACTTCTTAGACAGGTTAACTGTCGCCCGACAAAATATTTTTTAATATCAAAAAACAAAGCCAAAGCAAACCGCATAATACAAAACTACGTAAACAGAATAGATAGATCGTAATTAGAAAGACACATTACTTCAAAATGAAGCTCATACATTAGTCTATATTTATTTTTTGCAATTACGAACAATATTAACTCTTGATCTGAAAAATTGAAAATATATATAATAATGATCCACACAAACTAACAAAGCTTTTTTTAGGTCAAAATGAAGCTTAAACAAAAACAAATTTAATATAATAATGCAGCTGGGTAATACTTTGTAAGCAACCTTTTGTTTCTAATGACATCCCTTAATCAATTTGACATAGGTTCAACTAATTTTTCGTACTATTTTTCCCATTCTTCTTTCAAAAATACTCCAAGGTAATTTAGCTCCCATCAATTGATAACATTGGTGTTTCGACAACTTTTGAAGTGTTATAAAGTATCCAGTGTTTAATTTTTTGAGCCTTAAGATTGGACTTATTATCTTGATAACTCAACACAAATTTTTCCTCACATTGTTTTACATTTTGTTTAAAATATCATACATATCGTGGTCAATACTACAATCTTTAAAGTGCAAAAATTCCTGCCTATTTTTATTTAAACTTGCGGTTTATCTTTTTTCCAGGTAAATCTCGGCTTTCCTGCCTACTATTTGAATAAAATTCTTCCTTTTATCATTTCTTATAGCAGCTTTCTTGAAATTATTTTTATTGTTTCTATTTTTAGATTAGGTTCTGTCCCTATCAAATTTGCATGCATAAGTTACATC
The DNA here is from genome assembly GCA_034092305.1 of Diaprepes abbreviatus. NCBI lineage: Eukaryota > Metazoa > Arthropoda > Insecta > Coleoptera > Curculionidae > Diaprepes > Diaprepes abbreviatus. The sequence continues at coordinate 2,705,642 of JASJET010000144.1, read as the reverse complement.
TGTAGGTGTTGCTTTTTGCATTATCTCGTTTTGGGCTATTTTGGTCTTATTATTTGTCATATCCTAATTAATTTTTTAACCGACTTCTAAAAGAAGGAGGTTCTCAATTCCTCGCGTATGTATTTTCTACATTTACATTTTACGTTCAGGAAGTTGCTGCGGTGGTCCCATATTTTTTTAGATGAAATTGCGGCCAAAAAAAATAATTTTGTCCGATTTTCTCCAAAATTGATATGGAGGTATTCTCGGGGTTGTATTCAACGAATCTGAATAAATTCAAAATGATGGATCCAATATGGCGGACAAAAATATTTAATTTTGTCCAATTTCCTCCAAAATTGGTACGGGAGAGTTTTCGAGGTCTCACATTACAAATCTTAAATTATTTTTAAAAAATTCAATATGGCGGACAAAAAAATTAATTTTGTCCGATTTTCTCCAAAATTGGTTTGGGAGAGTTTTCGGGGTCGCACATAACGAATCTAAAATTATTTTAAAAAAATTAAATATGGTGTATTCAATATGGTGGATAAAAAATTAATTTTGTCCAATTTTTTCCAAAATTGATATGGGGGAGTTCTTGAGATAGCACATTACGAATCTGATATTATTTAAAAAAAAATTAAATATGGCGGATATAAGATGACGGATTAAATATTGTACATGTCTCGATTTTGTCTAAAGTCAGTATTGGGGGATTTTTTTAATGTTAATTAAGAAAATAACATAATTTTTGAAAAACTCAATCTGGCGGAATCAATACGGTGTTGACTTTCTCCAAAACTGATATAGAGGATTTTTGAGGATGTAAATTATGAATTTAATAGTACTTTTCAGGATTCAATATGGCGAATGCAATATAGCTGACTAAACATTTTACATTTCTTGATTTTGTTTAAATGAGGAACTGAATCGTTTTTGAGGATGTAAATAGCGAATATAAAATTATTTTAAGAAAATCTAATATGTCAGATGCAATATGACCGTTTCGAAATTTCAAATTTCTGGATTTCATCTAAAATTGGTACTAGGGGCTTTGAAGGGTTTAGATTTAGATTAGATTAAGACGTTAAAATTATTTTTTTGAAATTCAATATGGCGGATCCAATATGGTAGGAAGAAAATTTTACCTTATTCGCATTTTTTCAAATTTGATATTAGGGGGTTGAAGGGGGTGGTATATTACGAATATGAAGTTAATTTTTTACAACTATTAGGTTAATAAGGGACTAAAAATTTTACATTTTCCGGTTTTATATAAAATTGATATTGCGGGGTTCTTGGGGCATATACAAACTCAATATATAATATAAAATATATCGGGCTAAGATATTTACGTCTCAAATTCTTTAAATGTCAATATTGGAAGGTTTTGGGGCCTATATTACCAATCTAAAAATAATTTGAAATTTAAGATAGTGGATTTACTGACAGACTAAATATTTGTTTGACACAATTTCATTGGTATTTGGAGAACACTAATCAAAGAATTTTTAGTAGTTCATTTTAGGGTGATTTACAATTCTGGATAAAATAGGTACTTTTTTACCACTTTGGAGTCATTGCGTGGTACACTAATCTCGATTAGCACTTAGTTCAAATAATTTATAAATATCATAATGAATTCAAAACTAAAAATCAAAAAATAAAATCTTTTTTTAAAAATTGAACCGACATCTAAAAGTGCGCTAAAAAGTGAAAAATAAATATAAATTTTTATACGACATTAAAATTTTTGAAGTCGGCGCCAAATTATTTCTAAATGAAATAAGTACTTACAAATAAAGTATTTTAATATGTTTATACGAATCACATTTTGTCAGGTATTAGTTTGGCGACGACTTCAAAAATTTCAATTTCATATAAAAATTTATAGTTTTTTTTTACTTTTTAGCTCACTTTTAGAAGTCGGTTCAATTTTTTTATAAAAATTTTATTCTATATTCTAGTTTAAATTTCACCCCTGTCAATACTTTTATGTTGATGGAGTCCCCAAACTTTCAGAAAATCAATAATTGTTACAAAACAACCCATAGTCATTTTTAAGATATTACTTGTGTCAATTTTTAAGCGCGCTCTAAGAAGGTAACGTTGCGCGCACGCGTGTGTCTTTATATAAAACCGAGGCCCTTTTGCCTTTCTGTAACAACTAAGGAAGCTGTAGATTTCCCATCTCCATTTATATAGTCCATACTTTGAGATTTTGGAATGGAAAATCGTTTAAATTATTCCAGTAATTGAGATCAGTTGTCTAGTTACCTCATCTTTTACACTTATATTTCATAGAAAGTTTCCAATAATACCCTTAATGATAAATATTATTTTGACGTTTACTTTTTTCGTTTGATACTGATGGCTAGCTAAATATATAGGTTAAGGTATTTTTATATACAATTAATAAAAATGAATATTCCGGAAAAACTAGCACTTATACGTATAAGAAGACTTTAAGAAAAGTGAAACAATAACTCTACATTATAAAGTAGGTGTCAGATTTAAAAAATTAAAGAAAGACTAATTTATATTTCCTCAAATGGGCAAAATTTTGGCCCCGTATAAGATAATTACTTAGATCTTTAATAGCACATTTATGTTTTTCAAAGTCAATTTTTTGGGTTATAATTATTGTAGATTAAAAGATATAGTAGATTAAAAGATATAATAGATTATAGAGGATCATGTTTTTTCCCAAATTTAGTGAACTTTTTGAGCAAGTTGGTAACTTCGCAATTAGATTCAAAGTCAGCTATGCTATCATATGGATAGTTCTTGGGGGAATTCAAATATGCGAAGATATAGAGGGTATCCCATCAATAAACATTTTTTTAGCGCCACGCTGCCATAAAACGGCAAGTATAATTGAAAATATTTTTAGATTGTATATATATTCATAATATATAACTTTTATTAAAGCATGTTGCGCTACCCTGTATGCGCTCTATTGGCATAATAAAAAATATATATACTTACACTCATTAGAAATTCAATTGTTTCGAATCCTGTTGTTAGATTACCTTTGTTAAAAAGATGGTTTTCACAAACTAGTGACAAATCGGCAAATTTTTTCATCCTAAAAAATGTACTGTTTTAATCTTATGTTTGGCTTAGCAGAAAAATTAATTTTACAATTAAGGTCTCAATGCAGAACGTTTATACATTATTGATAAACTAATATTAAAACAAAAGTATGGCGTGCATATACCATTTGGTACCTTTCACATAGATGTACCAAGTTTACTGAATATTTTAAATTAGAACAACACAATAAACATATTTTTTAAGATTTCGTTTTCTGATACCTTTTATCCAGATACAAAGCGACCTTTAGAATGTGTCATTTCTCTAAATTATTTCAACTGTCACAGTCATGAGATTTTATGACGTTACATACATTAATAACTACAGTTGGTCCAGCGAGAGAATGCCTATAATATTCATCCGAACTAAATCAAAATTAATAAGTCAATACAATGTCTATATTCATAAAGACGTGTCTATTGCTCCGATGAATGGAACTAAATAGAATATTGAGAATTCCGTTATACTTTGGCATTCGCCATCAGGAAAAGGGAAGGAAAAACTCCATTTATATTGTAACAGAGATTATACTTTTACTTTTTTAGGTAAGTGAAAATATCAGTGAAATAATAATAATAAAGAGATTTATTGACAAGAAGAAAATTAACACAAAACAGAATGAGGTGGAATTAGGACTTAACCAGAAAGAATGTTAAATACAACACAATATGGTTCACCTGCAAACAAAAGTTGCGAGTAGGAAAAGTGTCTTATTACAAATTTAATCCGGAATCTATTCTTGAGAACAACCAGTTCAAGTTGTCTTGTGACCGAACGGTTCTGGCGGATCAGACAGTTGCTCATAATAGACCAGACATTATACTAATAGATAAAATTTCTAGGCGAACTACACTAATCGACATTGCTGTACCTAACAACAACAACCTAAGGCCAAAATACAACGAGAAGGTCGCCAAATACAGAGATCTGGAGGTGCAAATCCGAAGACAATGGGCAATGAACAGCGCCCAAACGATTCCCATAATACTGTCAACAACTGGAGTGATACCAAAGAACCTCCTGCAGAACATCAAAGGACTGGGCCTTAGTGAGCAACTGTATAAACCGATGCAGAAAGCAGTTCTCCTTGCAACCGCGTGAACCGTCCGAAAGTTCGTAGGAAATACAGCAGACCACGTCACCTAGGACCCCATAACATGGAAATGGTTCCCACAGAGCTTCATACTTTTGTTATCTTTGTATACCTGGTATGAGTCAATATTCCCTAGAGGGAGTGCGAAGCCGTTTTTCTCGTAAATCTTAACAAAAAAAAGTGCGAATAAAATAATAATCTTTAAAAAAAGCATAAAAAGTACCAAAAATGTATTTATTCATTTATTATCTACATACGTAACATGCAAAATGACCAAATAGGACAGTGCACAAGAAATACATCTGTAAATCCCAAAGAACATCAAATTACAATAAACGAACATATATATATATATATATATATATATATATATATATATATATATATATATATATATATATATATATGACTTCCTTCATGTACGGAGCTGTATATAGTTGTACTTTTGCTGAATGTGATTTCAGCACTACAACGGCATAATGTGGATATATCCACTGCTATTGCATCTCACACGGAGGAATCCGTGAAAGCCGCATAAACATATATACGCCATCCGGCGGGAAATCGGCGAAGCCGCGTTCAGTATTTGCATGCTTCCTTCCGATCTGTCCTTTGCTCAGCCAGGTGCATGTCAGTACCCTGATGAGTCTAATAGAGACGAAACATGTACCTCTGCCGCGTCACTGTGGCGGGGAGGGTAAGTTTTGACTTTCTTCTCGGTATGGTGGTACAGGAAGGCCATCATCTCGATGGTAGTGGAATAGGATAAATTGCGTTTTATAACAATTTATTCTAACTGTGCAACCTCTAACACCGAAAGGATATGATGGAGAGAAGTTTGCATTTACTGTTCGCTTTTGCCTTCATTCATGTACGGAGCTGCATATAGTTGTACGTTTGCTGAATGTGATTTCAGCACTACCACCATACCAAGAAGAAAGTCATAACTTACCTTCCCCGCCACAGAGGTACAGGTTTCGTCTCTACTAGACTCATCAGGGTACCGTGCAGTGGATATATCAACATTATGCCGTTGTAGTGCTGAAATCACATTCAGCAAACGTACAACTATATGCAGCTCTGTGCATGAATGAAGTAGCTGTTCGCATTTTACTTCATATATATATATATATATATATATATATATATATATATATATATATATATATATATATATATATATATATATATATATATATGTATATATATATATGTATATATATATATATATATATATATATATATATATAAACTTTTAAAATCTCGCTGAAAAGTTAATCTCTTACACATCTATATTCAGATTGCATAAAATGCAGAGGAGATGGCGCTGCTTGTATTATATTTCATATTTTGTCTAATATGAGTTGGTTAATAGATCACTTCTTCGATGTTTAAGTGCGCTGGCCTATTCCGTACTGACGAGAACCAACAAGTTCTTCAACCGGTCTACAGATAGAGGTGTACTGACATCAGAAAGGCTTCCATCCTTTGCTGGTATTCTTGCAATCTGAGATGGTACTTCGCATCTAAATGTGTTAGAACAGAGTACGCTGGTCCTTATTGTTGAGGTTTTTTCAGTTGGTTAAGAACTAACATAGTTCCTCTTACATAATTGTATTTATATACCCGACTGCAAGTGTATTGTATCCACTTTTGGCATATATATATATATATATATATATATATATATATATATATATATATATATATTCCTCCGTGTGAGATGCAATAGCAGTGGATATATCCACATTATGCCGTTGTAGTGCTGAAATCACATTCAGCAAACGTACAACTATATGCAGCTCCGTGTATGAATGAAGGAAAACGGGAACAGTAAATGCAAACAGTGTTCCAACCATATCCTTTCTGTGTTAGAGGTTGCTCAGTTTGAACAAATTGCTAAGGAACACAATTTACCCTATTCCACCACCATGGAGATGGTGGCCTACCTGTACCACCATACCGAGAAGAAAGTCAAAACTTACCCTCCCTGCCATAGTAATACGGCAGAGGTACATGTTTCGTCTCTACTAGGCTTATCAGGGTACCGACATGCACCTGGCTGTGCAAAGGACAGATCGGAAGGAAGCATGCAAATACTGAACGCAGCTTCGCCGACCTCCCGCCGGATGGCGTATATATGTTTATGCAGCTTTCACGGATTCCTCCGTGTGAGATGCAATAGCAGTGGATATATCCACATTATACCATTGTAGCCGCGTTCAGTATTTACATGCTTCCTTCCGATCTGTCCTTTGCACAGCCAGGTGCATGTCGGTACTCTGATGAGTCTAGTAGAGACGAAACATGTACCTCTGCCATATCACTATGGCGGGGAGGGTAAGTTTTGACTTTCTTCTCGGTATGGTGGTACAGGTGGGCCACCATCTCGATGGTGGTGGAATAAGATGAATTGTGTTCCTTAGCAATTTGTTCAAACTGTGCAACCTCTAACACAGAAAGGATATGGTTGGAACGCAGTTTGCATTTACTGTTCGCATTTTCCTTCATTTATACATGGAGCTGCATATAGTTGTACGTTTGGTGAATGTGATTTTAGCACTACAATGATGAGTCTAGTAGAGACGAAACATGTACCTATGCCGTATCACTATGGCGGGGAGGGTAAGTTTTGATTTTCTTCTCGGTATGGTGGTACAGGTAGGCCACCATCTCGATGGTGGTGGAATAGGATAAATTGTGTTCCTTAGCAATTTATTCAAACTGTGCAACCTCTAACACAGAAAGGATATGGTTGGAACGCAGTTTGTATTTACTGTTCGCATTTTCCTTCATAGTAACTTATTTGAATTAAGTTTCAAGATTTATACTACAATTCTGTGCTTGACGTTTCGCCCAACGTAGTAGGCTTTTTCAAATGTATAATCTAAAATAAAAGCAAAATACAATTAACCTGATCACAAACGCACACTCACGTTACTTAGAAATAACACTCCAACGTTACAATATTAATTAAAAATATCATTTTATAAAGTAATGCGAATTAAAAATCAAAAATTAAAATTCAAAATTAATCCCAGATACGCACCTCAATTTACTTTGGTCCTGTTTCTTAGTGAAATACTTGACGATTCCTTCAGTTACCATCAGCTTAATATTTTTTTATTTGGAAACCTTTTTACTCAGTTTTTTCTAATTTATAAATAAATTTTATCAATATCAACTGTGTTGTAAAACAGTAAGAGCTACAATAGGTGGTTTAGTTTATTAGGTTAAATATATTTGGCTTAGGTTTTTGATATCTTGCTTGCGATTAATTGTTTGTTTTTCTTTTTTGATATGTAGTATTTTCTTTATTTGAAGTTTATGGTAGTTTCTTTTCTGGGTTAGAATCATTGTGTTTGAAAAATCAAATTCATGTTTAAAACTTGTCTCATGTTTGTGTAATGCTATCGTTGCATTTTTTGGTACCGAATAGATAACGTTAGATTTCTTTTTATGGGTCACGTTACTTTTTAACTTTGTAAACAGTGGTGACAAGTGGTTGCATGTTTTGTGGCAAACTATAATATCGTACTGTTTGAGGATGTGTGTAACTTTTTCTGACAATGAATTTATGTATGGTATTGCAACATGTGTTTTTGGATTATTATTATTATTTTGTGTAAGGACGTTCTTATTATACAGTTTATAAGATCGTTGTTTTATTATTCTCTTTGTGAGTTTTTGGGGGAAATTATTATCACTTAGAATTTGTCTGACTTTCTTTAAAGCAACTTGACGATATTTCGGAGAAGTTAGGGTTAAAACTCTATCAGCCAAACCTATTATTACGCTGATCTTTTGGAATTTCGGATGATGTGATTGTTAGTTGAGGTGGCGTCCCGACCATATATCTTTTGTGTACCACATCGTCTCAATCTTTTTATTTTCATCATTTTGAAATAGTGTGTGGTCAAGAAAATTTATTTTTCCATTTTGTTCGACTTCTGATGTAAATTGCATCTTTTGGTGGAAATCGTTGTATGCATTTAGTATGGTGTCAATTTCGTTTTTGGGGACAGCTGCTAGGCAGTTGTCAACGTACCTCTTGAAAAATTGAATCGGTATATTAAGTTTTTCTATGACATTTTCTTTCAGATATTCCATGACCAACTGTGCTCCCCTAGATGATATTGGTGAGTCCATTGTGCAACCATCAAGCTGCTGATAGTATGTATCTTGATATTGAAAGTAATTATTGGTTAGTGTCAAATTTATGTCTTCAGTGAAAGGTTCTAGGTTTAAAGTGGTAAAGCTTTTTAAATTATACCACTTTGCTTTTATTATATCTGTTAATAGGTCATTGGGAATATTTGTATATAACGAGACGACATCTAGTGAGATTAATTTATAGTTGTTTGGAATACTTGTTTCATTAATCAATTTTGTAAAAGTAAAAGAGTCTTTTATATAATAATTATTGCAAAGATATTTCGATAATTTGTAAAATGGTGATTGTATACTCGATACTATTGGTCTTAGAGGAATACCAGATTTATGTAGTTTGGGTAAACCATATATTTTTGGTGAAACCCCGTTGTGTATGGATAAATTTTTTGCTTCTGCATCTGTTATGAGTTTTTTAGACAAAAGTTTCTTGATTAATTGGTTATTTTTATTTTGAAATATGTTGGTTGGGCCGTATCGTAACTTTTTGTATGTTCTTGAATCTTTTAATAAATCGTCCATTTTCTTATTATAATCCGTCGTGTTCATTATAACTTGCTTTTGTCAGGTTTCAAAATCGTTATTTGAGGATTGTCATAAAATAAAAACCAGGCACAATAATATTAACTCTAATCAGTTTCAACAAAAAATCCAAAAACACCTTTAAAAAACCAAACTATTTATCCGTGACAATCCTCAAATAACGATTTTGAAACCAGACAAAAGCAACAAAATATTTATAATGAACACCACGGATTATAATAAGACAATGGACGATTTATTAAAAGATTCAAGAACATACAAAAAGTTACGACACGACCCAATCAACATATTTCAAAATAAAAATAAACAATTAATCAAGAAACTTTTGTCTAAAAAACTCATAATAGATACAGAAGCAAAAAATTTAACAATACACAACGAGGTTTCACCAAAAATATATGGTTTACCCAAACTACATAAATCTGGTGTTCCTCTAAGACCAATAGTATCAAGTATACAATCACCATTTTACAAATTATCGAAATATCTTTGCAGCTGCTTATCGAATATAACTGGAAAAAATAATTATTGTATAAAAGTTTTTTTACTTTCAAAAAATTTATTAATGAAACAAGTACTCCAAACAACTATAAATTAATCTAACTAGATGTCGTCTCTTTATATACAAATATTGCCAATGATCTATTAACAGATATAATAAAAGCAAAGTGGGATAACTTAAAAAGCTTTACCACTTTAAACCTAGAAACTTTCACTGAAGCCATAAATTTGACACTAACCAATAATTACTTTCAATATCCAGATACATCATATCAGCAGCTTGATGGTGGCGCAATGAGCTCACCAATATCATCTACGGTAGCACAGTTGGTCAAGGAATATCTGGAAGAAAATGTCATAGAAAAACTTAATATACCGATTCAGTTTTTCAAGAGGTACGTTGACGACCGTCTAGCAGCTGTCCCCGAAAATGAAATTGACACCATACTAAATGCATTCAACAATTTCCAAATGATGAAAATAAAAAGATTGAGACGATGTGGTACACAAAAAATACGTGGTCGGGACACTGCCTCAACTATCAATCAGATCATCCAAAATCCCAAAAGATCAACATAATAATAGGTTTGGCTGATAGAGCTTTAACCCTAACTTTTCGGACATATCGTCAAGAAGCTTTAAAGAAAGTCAGACAAATTCAAAGTGATAATTATTTCCCCGAAAAAACTAACAAAGAGAATAATGAAACAACGATCTTACAAACTGTATAATAAGAATATCTTTACACAAAATAATAATAATAATAATCGAAAAACACATGTTGCAATACCATACATAAATTCATTGTCAGAAAAAGCTACACACATCCTCAAACAGCACGATATTATAGTTTGCCACAAAATATGCAACCACTTGTTACCACTGTTTACTAAGTTAAAAAGTAAGGTGACCCATAACAAGAAATCTAACGTTATCAATTCCGTACCATGTCTAAATTGTCCACAGAAATATATTGGAATGACAACACAATATCTAGACAGCAGATTGAACGGACATAAATACACAAAAAACGCAACGATAGCATTACACTAATATGAGACAAGTTTTAAACATGAATTTGATGTTTTAAACACAAAGATTCTAACCCAGGAAAGAAACTACCATAAAGTTCAAATAAAGGAAATGCTACATATAAAAAAAGAAAAACAAGCAATCAATGACAAGCAAGATATCAAAAACCTAAGCCTAATATATTTTAACCTAATAAACTAAACCACTTATTGTAGCCCTTACTGTTTTACAACACACTGTATAGTTGATACTATTAAAATTTATTTATAAATCAGAAAAAACTGAAGAAAAAGATTTCCAAATAAAAAAATATTAAGTTGATAGTAACTGAAGGATTCGTCAAAGAAACAGGACCAAAGTAAATTGAGGTGCGTATCTGGGATTAATTTTTAATTTTAATTTTTGATTTTTAATTCACATTATTTTATAAATTGATATTTTTAATTAATATTGTATCGTTTGAGTGTTAATTCTAAGTTGTATGAGTATGCGTTTGTGACCATGTTAATTGTATTTTGCTTTTATTTTAGATTATACTTTTGATAAAGCCCACTACGTTGGGCGAAACGTCAAGTACAGAATGGTAGTATTAATCTTGAAACCTAATCCAAAGAAGTTACCATAGATTTATATGTATATGTATATATATATATATATATATATATATATATATATATATATATATATATATATATATATTCTTGACTCTTGAACCATAGATTATATCATTTTTCTTTATTTTGTCTTTTCTTGGGTTTACGTTCTATATTAGTAGATATCTAAACTGTTTCTCTAATCATTCAAAAACTCAAACAAATAGCGTTTTAATCGGTCTATCTGATCATGCTATCTCCCTAACGTCTCCAGAATTCCGACCAAAAATACTGCAAAAAGTAAAAAAGACACTAATAAATAATAATTTCAACGAAAAGACTATCACCAAAATAATTGATAAACGAACATATAAGTTTTATAATAACATAAAAACAAAAAACATTGAACGTAAACAGCAAAAATATTTAGCATTACCTTACACTAGTGAGCTGTCAGAAAAAATAAAATACTTTTTAAAAAAGCACGATATTATCGTATGCCACAAGTCACATAATAAATTAAATACATTGTTCACAAATTTAAAAAGTAAAACTCCTCTCATGAATAAATCAAATGTAATATATTCGATCCCTTACACAAATTGTCCCAAAAAATATATAGGCATGACGAGCCAATTACTGAAGAACAGATTAAGTGGCCATAAATATACGAAAAACGCCTCAATAGCGTTAAACAAACACACACAGGACGAAAAACATACTTTTGATTATAACAGTACCTAAATAAAAAAAAACAAAGATATGAATTACTAAAAATTACGAATAAAGGAAATGATTGAAATTAAAAAAGATAAAAACACTGTTAACGGCAGAACAGATATGGGAAATTTGAGCCACATTTACACAAGCCTAATTTAAACAAAAATATTAAGTATTCGATCCTATCAAATAAGAATCAAAAATTGAATATCCTCTTAAACATCAAACTAAACGTATACCCTATTTGTTTTATTGTGCATTGTAAAATATAAAAAATATAAAAAAAACACATTCGCATTCCATGTATCCTCAGTAGACGTTGTAAAAATTAAATTTTATTTAGTAATAAAATAACAAAATGTCAAGGTGTGTACCGGTAAAATTAAATATTTTTAAAAATTTTAAATACTGTTTTAGAATGTCTTGTTTGTTTTTTTAAAATTGTAGATTTGTGAATGGTAATTATACAAAAATATTTTTAGGAGAAAAAAGTTTTGAAAATACCTTAAATAAAGGGCGAAACGTCAATTGTTTTGTGTTTTTTATTAAAAATAGAACCTAAACCCAAGAAAAGACAAAATAAAGAAAAATGTATATATATATATATATATATATATATAGTCAATTGCTATCTATCCAAAAATTACGTCTTTTCAGGTATATTATTCCAAACAATATTTTGACAAAACTGGCGCAAAGAACAACAGGCCGTTTTTCTTTTTTGTTATTCAATACATGTTCATACAATGTACAATCAGTTTACTTAGTTAGATATTTAAATGGCCATTAAAAATAAATATAAGTTACCTCTGCCTGAAAATATTAAAAAATACTTTACTTACTCTTCTTCTGTCATATTTGCGTTTTTAATCACTTTATGGTAGTTTTCCGTAAAGTTGTATACGGTCTGTCTTGCCTTAGTTTCGGAACAAACAGTTACAGCTGAAAAGATATCAATTGCTATTTATTCTTTACGATTATAATAAGTAGTATTCCCGTTAATTGAACAAAGCATGATTGACTGATTGGCAAAATTAAACATTTTTAAGAAATCTTTTAACACACCTGAACAATTTCATAAAGTCCTGAGAACAGTTTATTAAATTATATTAAACTCATTTGGCGAACTGCCTTTTATTCTGCCAGTTAGACAAATATAACTTTAACGTCTTCTACTGCGCTAAATTATAACTTCATTTTACCGAAAGTGTTGTATTCAATAATTACGTTATTTATTGCATTCATTCAGTTGCACAATCAACTCGTTCTACGCCTGAGACTAAAGACTGTTTGCCACCCTATATCTAATTAGAAAATTAAAGGAGTCCACACCTATCTTAGGAAAATTCGCTCTAAGGCAATCAGTTATCGAATTGTATATTGGCTCTGGCCTATTTGCATGCTCTAGAGGTAACGCAATTAATTTTTATGTTTACTACATGCAATTCAACAAACCTAAGAAACTACAATAATTATCCTGAATATTATTTTCTTATTTTGTCAAGAACACCGTAAAGTAACATTCTTGTCGAATTTCATTCTCTTAGTGTTTCCACACAGAAATCTCTAGTGCACTTACTCGAAAATATTGTTAAGATTTAAATTGATTATATCGCTATAGCAACAAGGCTCGAAAATTCAATAAAATTATCACAAATATATCGAATACTATCAGACCATAACTCAATTATCTATAAACTTAAGATCACAGTTAAACGTCATAAACAAAGCTCTGGAAGAAAGAATGAATATGAAGAAACTTACAAAAGACAATACCAGACAACAGGTAATAGAACACCTAAGCCAAAAAAATAAAGGAAATTAATAGGAAAGTCAATGCAGAACGAAAAAATTACAGTAGATTAAAACAGGTATTTAGACAACGGAGACAAATTTTTTAAACAGGGTAATGCTAAAAAAATAATGAATTCTAAGTAAATCTCCAACATAGTAAAAGATTGATTGATTGATTTGTATTGATTAAGGACACGTCAATCCGTATAGACTTTTTGGTGTCCGCTCAGTCCTTTATGATTAAACCGTTGATTAACATGGATAAAGTTTATACACAAAACATGGAATATTAGTAAATGGAGATCCGTCCCAGTTAAAATGGACAAGTACTGGACAAATATTGATAAATAAGTAAAATAAAAGTGTAACTAGATTATTGTAAGTAATTGTATTGAGATGGGAAAAAGGAAAGAAAGGGGAGGGAAAGTACCCTAGAATTATATCTGTGAGGATAAGGAGAAGGCTCTAAGGAAGGCAACCTCTCCGTGTTTTTGTAAGAAAGTTTCTCCTTGAGGAAGCCAATAATGCCGAAGTTGTCTAATATGAGGAAAAATTTAGAACAATTAATAAAGATATGTTTGATGGTTAGGTCACACTCAGGGGGGTCCAAGCGATTAATAAGATAGCCATGTGTCAGCCTCGTATGTCCGATCCTCAGTCTTACAATGAGGGATAGTGATGCTCTATGCAGGTATTGTTCTTATTTTGTGTTTGGAGAATAATTAAAAATCTTTCGGATGAAAAAACTGCAATAGGAAGGGATTTGGGTCTTCCTTAGCCAGCGAATCGGCTTTTTCATTACCGATAATCTCTATATGGTTGGGAGTCCAGAGAAATGGGACTTTTTATCCTGGATCTTAATCTTTTCAAGATTATATTTCGTTAACAGAACTAGAGGATGGGAGGGATTGAATCCATTGAGGGACTCAACTGAATTAATGGAATCAGTCGCTAAGACCCAGAGGTTTTTCTTTGATATTTTGATAAACTCCATGGTTTTATAGATGACAAATAACTCAGCAGAGAGAATGCTAGTAGATTGGTGTAGCAGGTATGAAAATTTATGAAGGGATGGGAGAAAAGCAGCTCTTACTCTTGTGTCTGTCATGAATCGAAGAATTCATTGCGGTGTGATTCCTTTGGAAAAGATAGCAGGGATATCGGTTGTAGTGAGAGTTAGATTCCACGGAGGAAATGTGAGTCTCTCTTAAGAAAGAAATATTGGAAACCGAAGAGAATAGTTTTATTCAAGATGGTAATAACTATAGTGAGAGCTAAAAAAGTGAGAGATGTGACAGGGTGCGGAAGGATGCATAACCTCTAATTGGATATGAAAGGCCTGAGCTTCAAAGAACTGACATCTTTTGTAAGTTGTACTTGTCTTCTATAATTGAGGGGCATTAGGTCCGACTCGTCACATAAACTGGAGGCGGGGCTAGTCGGAAGGCACCTAAAGCAAGACGCAAGCCACCATTAAGGATAGGGTCCAGTCTTTTGAGTTTATATATTTAGTGAGGAGCGGACGAACAGACATTTGAACCGTAATTCACTTTAGATAATATCATGAATTCGAGGATTTTCAGGAGGATATCGCGGTGAGATCCCTACTGGAAATTGTATAGCATTCTTAGAAAGTTAAAATTTTTGAGAGCATTTATCGTTGATATAATCCAATTGTTTAAAGCTTAAAGATGAATCAAGGATGAGAATCAGGAATTTATGTTATGAAGAGGATTAAATGGGATTGGAGTTTAGTAGTAGTGAGGAAATTTTGGGGCAAGATCGAATTTTACAAAAATGGACTACTATTGATTTGGTTGAGGAAAAGGAGAAGCCCGTTCATTTAAGTTAGATAAATTATTTTGTAATAATCTTTCGTTATTAAAATTTTCCATAGAACTATGATACATCAGAATATCATCCGCAAACATTCTTATAGAGGCCCGGAGCAGATTGCTTTTCCTGATCCCATTCACGGTCAGAATAAAAAGGGTATGGCTGAGGATTGATCCCTGTGGAATCCCGGAAGCCTGTATATAAGATGGAGATATGCAAGAGTTTACTCTTACACGGAAAAGTTGGTCCTTAAGAAATCCTTCAAACCGTGTATTCCGAGACTGTATAGAGAATGGTGGGTGCAATTTTTATCGATCTGATCAAAGGCTGAGAAGAGGTTCAAAAAACAGCAGTCATAAGCAGTTTATCGTGAAAACCAGATTGAATATCTGTTTCCAGACCCACTAGCAGGCGCAGATCCATGGAGCGGATCGTCCCACCCACAAAGAGCTTAGAGTTCAGGAAAATAGATCCGATTCTGCCTCTTATGCTAGGAATGTGTAAGCTGCTGTCTTAACTTGTTTTTTCTTACGTTCGCCCCTCCTCCAAGAGCTTTGAGTTCAGGAAAATACATCCGATCCTGCCTCTTATACTAAAAATGTGTATGCTGCTGGCATCTCCCCCTCCCTGCAGACAATTTGTTTTCGCTTGCCATACTCTACTTTTGTGATACCATCGCCCTCCCCCACCAAAAAAAAAAAAAGGAGAGGCTGAATCCACCCCTGTCCACTAGACGATCCAAGTTAGAGCGTTCCTGTCTAGATCCCATCTGTTCTTTAATGATGAGGTCCCTTTTTGCAAAGAACCAAGACAGACGGAAATTAACAATTATTTCTAGAATTTTGCAAAAGTGATTGATTAATGCAATTAGTCTGTAACTTTTCAGGTTTGTGGATGGAGATAAGAAGAGAATCTCTCCATTTGAGGGGTTAAGTTCTTCTGAAGGGAGGTTCTTAATGAAAAAACTCTAATCCCGTCCTAGCCGAAAGCAGAATCTCTACTACGGGTGTGTAGAAACATATAAACTATTTTATTTTGTATGTGTATTGTTTGCAAAAGACGAATTTTTGTGGAAAATAGGAAGAGATCATCTTGTTTAGATATCGTATAAAAATAATGTCTCATAAAATATCTAAGATCCTTTTTTATGCTTGGTAAGATAAAACACAATTAAATTCTTTTTACTGTGACTACAGGTAAGGAAATTGTTGTTTAACATATTTTATAATAATTTTATATCTTGTCCCATGTATTGACACTACTTGTACACGTATATACAATTACAAGCCACCTCTGGTTTAAACACGAAAAAGAGATCAAAGAGAAAAAAGTTTATTTTAATAGCAAATATGTTCTTTTTCCATTCATAAAGAGAATTACACTATATCGTGTTGCATAGAATGTGGATAAAGTTATTAAAAGATTTACTCCATTAATTTATCGTAATATTAATTCACGCAATATATCATGCTTCCTATTTTTTGTGAACGGTAAGATCTTTGAAGGTGTAATATTTTTAACATTTAAAAAAGATTGTTCTAATTGTTTTAAAATGTTAAAATTCATATAAATTTTGCTGTTATTGATGTTCACAATTTATCGGATTTACGAAATCAATGTTAACTTATACTGATACGTATTTAATATTGGGCCAACAAAAAGAAAATTATTGTCGAAATTAAACAACTTTATCTTTATTTTGTCATATGAAAATACTCTACATGCTATACTTTATATTGCATTACCTGGAAAAGGTACTTGCCACACTGGAGTAGGACTTCTGGCAAAACTTACAAGTACTGGTGAAGTGTCCCATTTAACATACGTTTGAATAATTAGTTCGATACAAATATAAAGAGATATAACGAAAAGAACAAGCCACCATAACCTAAAAATAAATAAGTATTTAAAGTGACAAATTTTTATATTTAAATATATTTATTCCCCAACAGTCCAAGTCATAGGTAAATATAGTGACGTAAATGGATGAGACCTATCCAGGAGTATTGGAGGAAATGTAAAAACAAACCCTACAGCAAAAAATAGATTGGGGTCAAGAGGGGGGGTGTCAAAGTTGGCTAAATAGGTTTTTGAATCTACAAGCCAAGGAACACATTTTGGAAAAAAGTTGCAGATAAAAGTTGTAGAGATTTTAAAAACCTACAATTTGAGCTTTTGTGCGATCATTTTTGTAAATTTGTAATTGCAAAAAGGCCAAAAAATCTTCGAAATCACCCCTTTCTTTCATATCAATTATTTATTACAGAATTTTTTTTGCACTTTTTTGATTTTAAAAGGAAGCCCTCATCTTTCTGAACAAAATGATATTTTATAATAGTAAATCGGGTTATTTGTTGTTGAAATATTGCTAATTGTTTATCTCAAGACGCAAAATGTTGATTGCTATAACTTTTTTTTTCGAATGAACATTTTGATCTCTACAACGGTTTAATCTCTCCGTGAAGGCGTAAACTTTCATATCTTGTTAGGGACAAATGAATAGAAATTAATTTTCTTAATCGCTTTAAAAAGGGAGGTTTTTTTTTATAAAGAAATAGAGCTCTCGGGCGCACGAGATAACTGAAATTGCAGCTTCAAATCATCAGCGCTCGGAAAAATTCGCCTTATTTGAGCAACGAATGAACCAATTTAAGTGTTTTTTTTTACTCTGGGGTAACTCTAAAAGTTATGGATATGGCACATCTCCTTTTTAACCGACTTCAAAAAGAAGGAGGTTCTCAATTTGTCGACTATGTATTTTCTTTTATGTATGTACACCGATTACTCCGGAACGGCTGCACCGATTTGAATGAAATTTTTTACGGTATGTTCAAGAAATTGCTGCGGTAGTCCTATATTTTTTTAGATAAAATTGGTGCAGTAAAGTCCAGGATGGCGCTTACAATATGGCGACCAAAAAAATTAATTTTGTCCGATTTTCTCCAAAATCGGTATGGAGGAATTTTCAGGGTAGTTCAGTACCAGTACCCATCGGATCTGAAATTATTTTTAAAAAATTTCAAATGGCGGATTCAATATGGCGGACAAAAAAATTTAATTTTGTTCGATTTTCTCCAAAATTGACGAATCTAAAATTATTTTTTAAAAATTCAATATGGCGGATCCAATAAGGCGGTAAAAAAAATCAATTTTGTTCGATTTTCACCAAAATTGGTACGGGGGAGTTTTCGGGGTCACACATGACCAATCTAAAATTATTTTTAAAAAATTCAATATGGTGTATTCAATACGGTGGATAAAAAATTAATTTTGTCCGATTTTTTTCAAAATTGATATGATAGAATATTACGAATTTGATATTATTTAAAAAAAATTAAATATGGCGGATCTAAGATGGAGAATCAAAGATTCTACATCTCTCGATTTTGTAAGTCAGTATTGGGGGATTTTTGTTAGTGTTAATTACGAAATTAAAATATTTTTTGAAAAACTCAATCTGGCGGATTCAATATGGTGTCCTAAAAATTTTACATTTTTTGACTTTCTCCAAAACTGATATAGAGGGTTCTTGAGGGTGTAAATTATGAATTTAATAGTATTTTTTCTGGATTCAATATAGCAATATAGCTGACTAAAAATTTTACATTTTTTGATTTTGTTCAAATGTGGAACTGAATCGTTTTTGATGATGTAAATAGCGAATATAAAATGATTTTAAGAAAATCTGTCAGATGCAATATGTATGATGTTTAGAAATTTTAAATTTCTGGATTTCATCTAAAACTGGTACTAGAGGGCTTTGAAGGGTTTAGATTTAGATTAGATTAAGACGATCAAGTTATTTTTTTGTAATTCAGTATGGCGAATCTAATATGGTGGGTTGAAAATTTTACCTTATTCGCATTTTTTCAGATTTGGTATTAGAGGGTTGGGGGTGGTGTATTACGAATATGAAGTTAATTTTTTACAACTATTAGGTTGATAAAAATTTACTATTTTGAAATATAATTTTCTACAAAGTGACGAGGGTTTCCCTCTAAAATCAAAAAAATGCAAAAAAAGTTCATTTTGCACTAAATAACTGATATGCAAAAAATGGCCGATTTTAAGGGTTTTTTGGGATGTTTGCAATTACAAATTGATGAAAATGATCGCATGAAAGCTCAAATTGTAGATTTTTAGAATCTCTACAACTTTCATGTTAAACTTTTTTTTTCAAAATACTTTCCTTGACTTGTAGATTCAAAAAAGCCTGTTTTAGCCAACTTTGACCCCCCCTTTTAACCCCCAACCTATTTTTTGCCGTTACATTTTAAGCAGGGTTTGTTCTTACATTGACCCCAAAATCCCTAGATAGGTCTCATCTATCTCGAAATTTATGTGAAAAAGAGCACTAATCTTTACTTTTGATTTTATAACACAATTTAACTTTGAAACTGGTCCAAGTTGACAGCACGAGGTTTAGATTGATAAGTGCAACATTATTTCAGCAAAGTTTTGTAAATTAAAAATAAAATAAAAAATGTTTTTCTTATATTGTCAAACCAACAAAAATCGAGAATTAAGTTTCCTTTGCCTGTTTAATCTTTAAGTTTTTATCTTTAATTTTACTGCATAGAGGATATTGACATATATAGGGTATTCGGAAGCAACGTCAAGAAACTTAAAGAGGTCATTTTAAGTGGTAAAATAAAAGTAAAAATAAATTTTTAAAAATGTCAAAATACTAATGGTTTCCTAGTGTTGTATTAATCAAGGACGAATCGTCAGCGCTTTTAGTTCATGCAAATTTTCCATTGATTTTTAACTCTAATCTTCACGATCATCTTGTTGTTTTTCTCGACTTTGACGAAATGTCAACGCTGGTAAATAATTTTCCAATTACCATTACTTTCAGCCGCCACCGTTCACATCTATTGTACTTAAAAAAAATTTATTACGATTTTTTGATTTTTCAAATATTTTTGTATTTGTGTAAATTTCGGTATTTAACACAAATCACGGAGTTGAAGTTGAAATCCCACCAATCCTTCAGACTATGTTAGAAACCATAGCCGCCTCACTTTTCTTCCCGCTTACTGGGATAGAAATGGAATGAGTGACGCTTAACGATTTCTATAAAGATTTAATTTTATTTTCGAGTGCGCATCTAGAGAATGAGGTACTTTAGAAGGGCTTATCGAAGTAACACACATCCATGGAGCCAACTTAGAGTTATTTCACTTTTTCTTTCACTTTTTTCCGCTTTTCACTTTCTCTATTTTTAACCGCCATTTTTGTTCCTGGATTCAGTTTATTTCTGCATTGTCAAATTCTGAATTTCTAGTTCTCTACTGTCACGTTTGGATTTAAATGTCAGGTTGGAGATTTTAGAACTTTATAATCATTACATATGCGGATAGACTCGCACTACCGAAAACAATCAGTCACGCCGTGAATTGTTACATTAGGGCCCGTTTTTATGGGATTATTAAGCCCGTCAGGACCGACAAGAAGTCTTGTATTTTTATTCCTCTGCTCAGTACTAAGATTGGATTCGTAATATTTTTCCTAACGTACGATCGCTTCAGCTTATGTGAAAGCCCATAAGTTAAAAAGATTTAATCTCCGATTCCCGAATTATTTACTTTTTCCGTGTATGTAAAATAATTCTACGTGTCACTAACTCTCACCATTTTTTCAACTTCAAAAATTTTTAAGTAAGGTAATTTAGAATCGTGCACGATCTTTGAAGTTTGTAGTTTTCATGTAGTCGAAGCAACCTACGTAGAGAACCGCGCTTTGTCCCAATAAGGGAACAATCTCACAGCCTCTGAGGCCTAAGATCTATCAGAAAAAGGCCAAGACAATCCATGAAGAGCAACCCGTAATGACCTTAATTTGTAGGCTAACATTTTTCGGGTATAGTAGTCGTGACGTCCGCCCTAAAATCAGGTAATACGTCGAGTCAGAGCGCCGGCCTTCGAAGTCTAGTTTAGCACTCCTTATTATATTTTTAGACTTATTTAGGGAGTTTGGGGCAATACCAAATCTTTATTTAATTATTTTATTGTAAATAAAACGTATATTTACAATACTAGTCACAATTTTTAATTATAAATTTAATTTGCAGATGCACAAAAAGTTATAAGGCTTTAGACGAAGTGCTATTGGTGGCGTCCTCTTCAATATAAATCTAAACAGTAATCAGGTATTGATTTTTCATCCTAAAGAACAATGAAATAACAAATTTAGTGCAAATTGAGTTACTATTTAGATAAATATCTACGAAAAATGTGTGTTTTTGACTATCATCCCTAAGTCCGCTTTTTTCAGTTGTTAAATTTACGGAAATTTTGATTTGGCATCAAAATTTTAAATTCTTAGACTAAGTATTTAATAATTAAGAGGGAAATAAAATAAATTATTTACTAAAAAAATCCAAAGCAACATGTAACTTTCATCACAAATTTTAGAATCTTACTTTTAAAAGTTGCAATACTGATTTCCTAAAATTACCGAAACGAGATATTGAACAACCCGAATTTCCTAATTCTACTTTGTAATTGTGTATCGTCTTTCAGGCGGTTACCTAGAAAAATAAAGTTGATTTATACTACATCCTTTTCTTACCTCTCAAAGACTGTCCTTTCTTGTTCTCCCATATACTTAAAACCGTGAATGCCAGTATTATTTGAGTATTCGGTAAAATAATCAAAACAGTTTTTTCTAAAGCCAGGATATGGTCGGTGAACTTTTTTTGGATATGCAATTGCAATTTTCTTTTCTTTTTTCGTTTTATCCGAGTCAACCTGCCTTGCTGCTTCCGCATCTTCGCTTTTGTGAATCAGACGCTTCATTTCTAATCTGAAAAAAATTCTTGTTATATATTTGTTTCTACAAAATAATGATAGTGAAATGCGAGCAAAGTTGAGTAATTTAATGGTGTGTTAAACTTTTTTATAGCATTTAAATAGGAAATTTAAAAATATTAATGGTTACATTGGAACATTCGCTTTTCTGAAATCTTTAAAAACTTTGTTTTATTAGGCAGCTGATTTTGTACTTCATTTTCTATAATAGCTTCATTTTTTATCCCAAATAAGTTGAGCTGTATGAAAGAAATTACTGCAGAAACTATCTAAATGTAAACCTTTAAAGGACAGCAATTTTTAACGCGGTATATATTGTTTATGGTATTATTATTGCATGGTGTCTTTCCAGCTAATTTGGGACAATCTGTTTCTTAAATTGGAAGACCATCTGGGATCTAATTCAGTTCGAGTCTTTTCGAACCAAACAAATAAGTCCAAACACTACGGTCTAGTGTCATCTATTGAGACCTTCCGACACTACCATTAAACCACTGACATTACCTTTCATCAAAAGTCTCTTTGAGATGCGATGGGTCTAAAATTTTTTTGACTGGCTTTCTACTACATCAGATCACTTTAATTGAAACATAATATTATATTTTCATAGGAAGTAATAATAATCAACAATAACCAGACCTCAACACGAAACAATGCCCTTTTTGAGAATGGGCTTTTTACCAGAAGTTAAACTTTTTACCAAACATGGCACATAATAGATATCTGGAATTCTAGAATACATGAAAGTATGAATTTGTGGCAGCATAAATTTTTATTACTGTTACTTTCAATACGTAAACGATATATAACAATATTTATCAATAAAAATAAGTTTTTAAATCCTCTTTTCTTATATTAATTGTAAACTTCGCATTAGTAGTATTTCCTAATACCTAAAAACACTGAAAAGAGTCACTACAAGCAATAAACCTCAAATCAAAAAGAAATAAAAATATTTATGTCTGTCAAACATCAAAAAAGCTTCTTCCC
Source organism: Diaprepes abbreviatus (assembly GCA_034092305.1). Classification (NCBI taxonomy): domain Eukaryota; kingdom Metazoa; phylum Arthropoda; class Insecta; order Coleoptera; family Curculionidae; genus Diaprepes; species Diaprepes abbreviatus. The sequence goes on along the minus strand of JASJET010000144.1, from coordinate 2,682,480 downwards.
CACCAACCATAAACAGCCTTCAAACAAAAGTATTGTTTTTTTAAATCTACTGGTGTGATTGAAGGACCGAACATTACACTAACGCAGAAATGATCGATGTAGTAGTTTACAATTATTGCTGGCGAAATGTTCGGGACTTAGAGAAATATTTCCAAATAGATGCGTACCAAGCCACCAAATATTTGCACTGTTGAATGGCGTCTTCGAGAAACCGGTAGTTTTGTTTCTTCAACAATTGATTATGGGCGGAATGTTACGACTAGGACACCAGTTAGGGAAGGAATTTTAGAACGAGTAAAATAAAATACGAGTGTGAGCACCAGATACTTAGATTTGGAATTTAAATACAATAAATAGGACTTTATGAGAACAACTACTCCATTCATTCCACCTCCAGACAATACACAAGCTTTAAACTCGCCACCTCGAATTCAAACTAGGCTTCTGTCAGTTCATTAGTGAACAAAGAGTAGATGATGTAAATTTTCATGTAACAATTTTATCAACCGATTATAGATGCTTCACAATAAGGTATATGACAAATTTACATCATGAACATGTTTTTGCTGATGAAAACCCACATGCAATAAAGCTTGTATGTGTATTATCAACGTGAATTTAAAATAACCATAGGGGCAAGGATCACTGATAATTTTATTATTGGGCATGTCATCTTACAATTTCGATTAAATGATTTGAATTACCTCGAGCACGTAGATTATTGGATGATATTTCATTGCCTACTAGACAAGATATGTGGTTCATACACGATGATGCACCCTCACATGTCATATTAAATGTCAAAAATAATTTAAAAGAAAATTTTCGAAATTGATGAATCTGCAAATTGGCCACTTCGTTCACCGGATTTAACACTTATAGATTACTTCTTATGAGATGATGGAAATGGTGCAGTTTAACTTTCTTCGTAAAATTATTCTTGGTGTACGTCAAAACGGAGACCATTTTAAACGTTTACTTAGAGTTTAATTGAATAATTAAATACAGTTTTTTTGATTTAGTTCGTTATTGATTTTGTGTATTTTTCTTATTGTTCTTTGCTACTTTATCGTTCTATGACACTTTATTCTTACATTATTATCGTTGTTAACTCATTGCTTTATAAATTTTTATTGTTGTTGGCCCATTAGCCCTCAAACTCGTTCTCGATTTCTTGATCCAGTCCTAAGTCTGTATAAACTGGGAAGGGGTTGACGATGCGTCTCAGTACCCAATAAGACATTTAAATTCGATTATCTCAGAAACGGATGTTCGAAGCAACCACTACTAGATATAACTTTTTTTGGATAAAAAATGTCAAGAATTAGGAATTTTTAGTTACAGATAATATACCGAGGCACAAAAAAATTATGAGACTTTTGACCTAGGCGCGCTCTACAACGTACATTAAAACTGTAATCAAATAATAATAAAGAACGAAAGTTTTCACGGCTTTGGTTAAGTTGAAAATCATGGTTCTTGGGTTTAGACCATGTCAGATGGTGCACCTACGATTGCACGAGGCATCTTCAGGGATCTTTACTTCACGAGATTAGAGCACTGAATGACTATCAAGATGCAACAACCCGGTTTTGTACCCGACTGGTGCTCAGCGAACCGTGATCCAGCGTTACAATCGATTTCCGCGTGTCATGTAGACTGTAATCTGCATCTCTATTAATATTATTTGAATATTTACAAATTTCGATTGAGTTTCTAATTTTACATCTAAAGAAACCAGGTACATATGCTAGCACATTAGTTTCTTTTGCATTGAAAGTGTGATCTAAGCAATGCTGGTGTTCAGCTACTGCAGATTGTACAATTTGTTTCTTTGCTATACATCTTTCATGTTCCTTAAGCCTTGCAGATATCCACCGTCCTGTTTTACCTACATACACTTTACCACAGGAACAAGGTATCTTGTAAACACTTTTTGTTTGAAATGGAATTGTGTCCTTTGGAGACTTCAAACATTGTCCAACTTTCTTACATGTGTTAAAAATTGTCCGAATATTTGATTTTCGGAGCAATCTGCCAATCTTTTCGATGATTCCGTGTAAGTAACTGTACTAGAATTAATTAAGGCATGTCTGATTTCTAGCTATTTTACTTTTCAAGGAACTTTCTACAAGCAGACTTTGGGAGCGGCCGTGAGATCTTCGCTATCATCTGTGGTAGCTAACATCTTCATTGAAGCTTTCGAAGAAAACGTCTTATCTTCTGCTTTTCTCAAAACCTAAATTTTGATGTAGATATGTAGATGATACGTTCGTAGTTTGGCCGTATGGCGCAGGTAACCTCCATAATTTCCTGGATCATCTAAATCAACAACATTCTAGCATAAAATTGACTATGGAAACTGAATCAAATTGTACCCTTCCCTTTCTTGATGTACTAGTTCAAAAGAAAAAGGATGGCAAATTCTATTTACAGAAAACCAACACATACAAATCGATATCTCAATTCAACGTCACGCCATCGTCCTTCTCAAAAACAATCAGTCATAAACTCTTTGGTACATATGTGACGAATAATCACTAAAAACAAAAACAAAAAAACTGACTGATGCTCTGAGAGGCAACGGATATTGCGCTGAAGATATAAGACGTCCTATTAATAAATATAAACCACCGATAAGATTACCAAATTGCTCCGAAAATCAAACATTCGGACAATTTTCAACACATGTAAGAAAATTGGACAATGTCTGAAGTCTCCAAAGGACGCAATTCCATTTCAAACAAAAGGCGTTTACAGGATACCTTGCTCTTGTGGTATAATATATGTAGGTGAAACTGGACCGTCTATATCCACTAGGCTTAAGGAACATGAAAGGTGTATAAAAAAGAAACAAATTGTACAATCTTAAGTAGCTGAACACCAGCATTGCTCAGGTCCTGTAAAAGAAACTAAAGTGCTAGCATCAGTGCCAGTGGTTTCTTTAAACGTAAAATTAGAGAATCAATCGAAATTTGTAAATATCTAAATAATATTAAAAGAGATGCAGGTTACAGTCTACATCACACGTGAAAATAGATTGTAACGCTGGATCACGATTCGCCGAGCACCAGTCGGGTATAAATACCGGGCTGTTGCTCCTCGATAGTCATCTTTGAAGATGTTTCGTGCAATCGTAGGTGAAACGTCGGATAATAATTCCAATTTGATACGGTCTAAACCCAAGAACCATGATTTTTAACTGTCATCAGATCTTGATTTCTCATCCTAAACAATTTCAGGGTACCAAATTAATTGCAAATCAATCTATTACTGAAAAATTGAAAAAAATTATAATTTTGCCACACTGTATTTCGGAAACTATCAACTTTTGGACCAAGGTAAATAGGTTCGCATACTTTAGCTTCTGAAATTTGGTTTAGCAATTTGTACATTTATAGACACCCTGTATATTTTTGAATTCGTGTATATTTTTGAATTCGTGTAAGTTACAAGCTTTCAGTTAACATTTAAAAACTTTTATTTGTTACGTCCGATTTCACCCCTAAACACTAACCCTGAAAATGAAAATTTTATTTTCCTAACTACATGATTATGACTGGAAGAAAATTAACTGTGACCACCACACAAATAAATGCCGAGGTAACTATTTCAATTCTGGAACAGAACTACAAAAAACCATTTTCCTATAGCTACGGTAGTATAGTAAAGTCGTGGCTGCATCTTTGTCTTGGAAAGGTAGGTGTGAAAAGATAGGTAATTAGCTAATTACTGTATTTTTTATGAAAGTTATTTTGAATTCTTTCTTAGTTCAAAATTATCGCAAAAAAACTTTTACTAAAAAAGTTTCTAGAAATCAAACTGTACATGTTCAAATTACCTTAAATTTGACCTTTATCTTGACCTTGAAGGTCATATCAAGGTCATGATAATTTTTGTAGTGGGGTTCCATATTTTGAGATTTTGGAGATAGTGGACAATTTAACGATCGGATATGAACTTGAAATGACCTCAAAGGTCAAGGTCAACGCTATTTGAAAGTCAAATGTCAAAAAATTCCGAAATGGCAGGACATTGGAGACCATTCATGGCTTAGGGGAAAATTAGGGCACTGAGAGTTTGGATGAAAGTGAAAAATTTTTCTTCTGAATATGACCTTCAGTGGCCCCTTCTTGAACGTTGTGGGACATCCACAATGTGAAACTGCGAAAAATCCGCCAAACTAAAACAGCTGGAAGCATTCAATTGACAAGAGAAAATAAATAATTTTTACACTTTCTTTATTTGAAAAATTATCTCGAACTTCAATGACCTTAAAAATAGACTCGCAAGTCAATTTCGTCAAAGTCGTCAAAACTTGTGCATTTCATCTAGTACTTGTTGAAGGCAGCTTCAACGTTTAATATGCTCAGAAAGTCACTAAAAGTCGTCAAAAGAAAAACTTCAGGGTGTTTTTTAAACAGTTGAGCCTTCCCAGAACAAAATAACTAATTTTAAAATACCATTTTTGACGTGAAATTTTCCGGTCTTTTCGAATGCGACTTCAAAAATTGGAATTTTCAGTAAAAGAAAACGAACTTGACCGGCACTGACCTTGAAAATTTACCTGAAGGTGAAGATGGCCTAAGTCGCTCACATTTTTGCATTTTGTCTACTGTTGAAAGCATCTTCAACGTTTGTTATTCCCACAAACAAATAATTTTCAATTTAATCAATTCGTCCTTATTTATTTTTCCTTATTGTCTGAATTCTTCCAGCTGATCTAGTTCAACGGACTTTTAGTAGTTTCACGTTGTGGATGGCCCGCAAGGTTCAAGAGGGTTCACTGAAAGTCTTTTCCAAAGAAAAAAATTTTCACTCTCATCCAAACTTCCAATTTTTCCCTAAGCCTTGAACATTCCCAATATCCTGCCATTTCGGGATTTTTTAATATTTGACTTTGAAATAGCCTTGATCTTGAACTTTCAAAATCCTATCCGATCGTAAAATTTTCCGCCATCCCCATTTTCAGGGTCAAAAGTGCAGGGTCCCATTTAAAAAGTTATCATGACCTTGTGTGACCTTTAAACTCAAAGTCAAATTTAAGGTCAATTTAACATGCAAGGTTCGATTTCCAGAAACTTTTGTGGAAAACGTTTTTCTCCATCACTCTTAGTTACCAAATTACTGGTTTATTCAAGGTATGAGGATATTTGACCTACAAATGAGTTCTAGACGTGGTTTTACCCTTTATGTTATCCATACCGTTGCATTGGAATTTTTTTTCGCATTTTATTTCTGCAATAAAAAATCAGTATTTTTATATAAAAAAATAAACTGGAGCTTCAAATCCCCTTCACAATTAACCTCAAGGTCAAAGGTGATTAGTACGGATAAAGGACTCCCTCTATCCTTGACAATTTTTATCTGAGCCATCTTTTTGTAAATAGAGTATTTCAATATATATTTGGATCTACAGATTGAAATGGCTCTTACCTTGCATGTAAAAATACAAAATAAGTATTTAAAATATTTTAAAACTATAAAAATTTTTAAAAAGATTATAAAAATAATGAAAAATTATCAGTTTACCCACATGATTCACAATACTTTTTAGTTTATATAGGACATAAAAAGGAGACCTACAGACGTTGCGAAAAGTTAATATGCAGATATTCCTGCACAGAATAAAAAGCATTTTTAGAGAGAAGTTTTTTACTTCAGATTTGAATCATTAACATTATTATTCTGTTTAATTCTCAATTCGTAACTTTATTTGGTAGTACTACAGGACTCTTTACTGTATGATACAATTTATGTTGGAAAATGCTACACAGATCAGAATAAGAAGACGTGGTAATGTAAGTATATTCAAATCCATGAATAGACTTCTACAGAAAACTGCTTTTTGTTTAAAAAGCTTTGTTGTTTTGACTTCTATTTCCCCATATTCCAACAGTGTAATTAAGAACTGATTAATCATAAGAATAATATCTAATTGAGTATTTACAAATTTCTGTTCATCCTGTTTCTTAGTTTCCATAATACGAAACAATGATAAGACATCTTTCTAAAAACACAATATATATGCTGTAACCAGGTAATACTTGAATCAAGACAAACCCCCAAATATTTAGCTACGTGCTTCTGTTAAATCTTAACACAATAATTCTGTTTAAATCTCTTCAATACAACAATATTCAATTGGTTTTATTCTGGTTCAAAAAAAAAACATTTTTTTGACAGTAACTGTTATACTATTAACGACTTTGTCAGCATTTTTGCTAAAGCAAGCAATATATGTACCAAACAAAACTAGGGAAGTATCATCGGCAAATAGGTATAAATCATTATTTTATGAATATACAGTTTATAAATATAATAAACAGAAAAGGCCTCAACAAGCTTCCTCGGTACATACCACTGAAGACGATTAAAGAATTTGAAGAAAATTTTTCCTTCATTACTTTTTAGAACTACACTTTGGCTACAACCCTTTAAAAGTTCCTTAAGTCAGTTAAGGAGTTATCCTGGACTCCATAGTTATCCAACTTAGCAAGAAGCAGTTCAGTATTTACTCGTATAAGATCAAAAGCTCACTTTTCAGAAGGATATAAGCGGTTTCTTTCCCTTTATACTGAGTTAATACTCCTTTACGAAAACCAAACTGATGTTTGTCAAAAAAATTCTCTTTTTCTTTAGAGAAATCTCTTATAAAAAATTGTTTCGAAAAACTTGAAAAAAAAACTGTCAAAGGTGTCATGCTTCAGTAACTAAAGATATGAAAAATGTCGCTCTTTTCAAACATGGATTGAATTATTTTTTTTTTGTAATAAAATCAAGTTAATGAATTATTTCTAAGAATTAAAGTTAACTTACAGAACCTCTTCCTCATCGTTTAGTATTTCGAACATTTTTAACACTTTTAATTTAAACTAAATGTTAAAATGTGGTTTACGTTATCAACGTGAGATATTTGAATGCAATTGAAATATCGAACCAGTCGGGAAAATTGGTTATTTTAATAATGATTAGTATTTTAATAAAGTTGTTATTATTAAATTTAATTATTTCCGTTCGGGAATATAATAACTAATCTTGATGTATAATGCAATGTTAAACTAAACACACTCAGGTGAGAATATTATAGAACATTAGGTTTATAGACCAGATCAATAAAGTTAGCAGAAAAAGATCAATAACAGTTAATCATATCGCTAGTTATTTGGCCTAAATACGCAAGATAACAAAATCATCAATCGTTTCAACTTTATACTGAAAGATCTAATAATTTAATCAACTTAGTATGCATAATAATAATTTGTCTAAATCAGCGGTTCTCAAACTGCAATACGCATAACATACGACATCACTTACAGATCATTTAGTAGGTCAGGGATTCCAGTAGTGAACATAACCCGATTCGCTCGATCCCCCCACTCCTCGACCTTGACCTTGACCTTGCTTCACCCCTCTTTGGCCCCGCCCACATGTCCTTGTCATTGACCTTGAAACTGCACGTGTGCTTTGGCCTTGGCCTTGTGTTCAAGGTTGTGTGTGTGACCTTGACCTTGACCTTGGTCGAGGCGACCTTGACTTTGTTGAAGGTCATCTTGGGTGTGTGACCTTGAAGTAGTTATTTGTGCATTGTAATAGTGTGGGATGATCTTGAAATGATTTTGACCTTGCAAATTGTTCTATAAATTGTGTGAGTCTACTTGCATTCATTCAGTGTGAAATGTCAGATACGGAACTATCTAAAGAAAAAATTATAGAGCAAGTCGGCAGAGTAATTTGTTTATATCAGAGTAATTTAAAAAGTTTGTGTGATTTTGAAGAGAAGGATCTAGCATTTTTTCCTCTCGAATATTTAAAAACTTGCGTTGATACGCTGAGTTTACGGCAAATTTGGGATAAGCTGCCAGCGTCATATCGGTGTAACAAGGAACTACAGTTAAGCTTACCCTGTTACATTCACTATGAACAAATATATCGTCATCATATAGATGGGCCACCACCAGCAATAAAAAAGTGTCGTGAATGTAAAAATGAGTGAATAATATGAATAGTGCTTTGCAAGAGACAGTAAAAAAATTGGACGATGAGTTCACTGAAACGGCTAATAATTATTTCAATGATGCAATGAAAAGTCGAGCAGAATGGGCGTCGCGCTATTGTGATTTGGCTTATGAATATGAAAAGGCTGCGAATGCATGTCGTAAATATTGCAGCAAAACAATAAATTTACAAGACTTTGTTCGTGAGATAAAAAAGTTGGGGTTTAGTGACTGTTTGGAAAAACTAATTAGGTTCATTGCAGATCCGGTTGTGTTAGATGAAATTAGAGTGTAGGACTTAAGTTTAACGTAGTAGTAGTTAATATGGAAAGTTTAGTGCGAGAAATGTACGAGGAATTTCTAATTTCTGCAGCCTGTTCGGAATTTTACGCATATGAAATGCAAGATTCGGAGGCTCAGGACTTTAGTGTATTTTTTAAGTATATGGACCATGCCGAAGTGTGTCTTTTAGCTAGTATAGTTTGTAAGAATTTTCTTAGAAATAAAAACAAACAATTATTATTGAACAAATTAAGGAAATTAGGTTTAGGTGATAATGTTAAACGCATAGAAGAATGGCAGAAAAAAATCAATGAATAAAGTACATAAAATGTAGTTATTTGTTTCATTATATTTTGTCCTTGAAGTTATCCTTATACCAATTTAAATGTGTGACGTCATTTGACCTTGAATACTCCTCCCACTATTTCTATCGTTAAGCTACCCCCACCATTGTTACAATTCGACCTTGAAACCCCGCTATAAAGGTTCGTGGGAGAAGAAGTGACTTCAAACAGTCGCAGATATCAGTGGCATAAACATCAAATATTGTGTTCGTGTAGTGTTCTGAAAGTGCTTTTATATTCACGGTAATTTTTGGATTTATATACCATTTTTTTCAATAATGAGTATTGCAAAAGAAACTCTAGATGAAATTAATGAAATGTTTAGCAAAGATTTCGAGGTTTTAGAGAAAAAAAAGGTTACCGAAATGATTGTAGGCAAAGTGTATAAAATTGTAAAGATGGTTTCAATGACCAAACGATTTGGTAAAACTCTTTTAGTGGCTTTACACGATGACGGTGATAATAGCACATTTGAGACTTTTTTACCAAAACGTGTGGCCGAAACACTATCTGACGATATTGTAGATATTATAAGTAAAACTAAAGATAAATACACTCTAACTTATTTGGGGCAGGGCACTAGAGTTTTTGGAAACAATACTCGAACATTATTACGTTTTGGCTCATTGGAGTAAATTGTATGTAAATTGTTTGAAAAAAAGGATGTAATTAAATTTAAAATATAGTTGCACATGTCAGAATACTTACGCGTGTTCATTATTTCTGTTAAAGATGTCTGCTGATGCGACGACGACGACGACGACCGCCAACGAATGTGTAGATAGATACATATTTTGGTTGGGGAGAGAATTAAGAAATAGGGCTCACGATATGTTAGATAGCGTAAATGATTGGTCGCATATTGATGTAACCAAAGATCAATATAAGAACGAGATCAGGGATACAATCAATTTTATGGCTGGGGCACACTTGTGCGACAAATTTTTATATGGTTCCATAGACATGGATACATTTTGTGCTGAAATGGTTGAAGAAGAATTAAAAGAATACCTCGTCAATATTCCACATTTACCAGGTGAGCTTGCTGCAAAATATGAATTGGTTTCTGCAACAGCAACAGCCCAAGACGTTGACGATCGAAATAGTGTCGGATGGGATAGAATTTTGAGCAACGAAAACGAAGACATAAAAAATTAATTTTTTATAATTTTTGTATTTGTGCAATTAAATAACTGTAAATAAATATCTGTTACAATCACAGTTTTATTTTATTTCTTTTATAAACATACCAACCCAGTAGATCATAGTCAGTGTTTATTTTTATATTTAATATAAGTAGGGCAAATAAAAATAAAATAGTTTAGTAAAGATTGAAAATGAGTCGAGGAAACAACACAATTGATAAATTTGGTCGTCAGAAATATAATGAAAAATATCATATATTATCTGGGCCACAAGGGATTGGTTTTAAACTTACAGCGGATGGGCAGTATGATATGGGTGGAAAAATCATAACCAACTTAGGCGAACCTAAAGATGATGACGATGCTGTGACAAAACACTTTGTTAATAGAAAGTTTTACAATTTTGCAGTTGTAATATGTGACATATTTAACAAGGATGTCCTCCCCATGATATACAAAAATAATAGTGAGCTTAAAACAAAAATTGAAGTTATGCAGAAAATACTCTATCATCAGCCTTTAAATGACTCATTAAGCGCACTGTCGTACGGCTCGACTTCAAAAAAAATCTAAAAAAAGCAGGTTAAAGAATAGGAGAACGCACTCCGAGTGGCATAGCCTTGAAGATAACGTCGTAGTCGTCGGTGAATTGGACCTTCCCTCCAAGAATATTGAAATGTTATTTATGTGTATGATGTTTTATTGTCATTGTTTTTAATAATGAAGATTGAAATAAAAAACTTTATTTTACAATATATTGTTTATTTATTTCACATTTTAAATAAAAAATATAGTCATACAATATGTTATTTAAACAATATTAGCTTTATCTATCCAAGAGTTGAAGTGGTTGGGAAATCCTAGCCATTTGACAAATAATTGTTCGATGTGATTTTTCTTGCGTTGTCTAAGGACCTTTTCTACTAGATAAACGTCAGGACTGCTTGTTTTTTGTAGTTCTGATTCGTAAAAACACCCTCTTATAGGCTGACCTTCTAACGATTCCAACAAGTAAGTAGGTGGATTTGTAACGTTAACTTTTACAACTTTAAACAATTCGGTTGACCAAGAGGGCGTATATCCTTTCTCGAATAAGCTTTTGTACTTGCTAATACGCACAATGTCACCCATGGAAAACTTAAATTTTTTAGGTGCAATTTTTAAATAATCATATGCTTTAATATGTGTTTTTTCTTGCACGTCTGCAGGTTTCATTCCAATGGTGCGATGTTTCGAATGGTTATAGGTTTTTGTTACTGCCGATAATATATGTATCCATTTGTAAGATCCTCTTGTCGAGAATTGTTTATATAAATTATTTTTTAAAGTCCTTATGACTCGCTCAACAATTGCAGCTTTCTTTGTGCTGTAAGTGGAATAATGATTTATATTATATTTTTTCATCAGGGCTTGAAAGTTTGTATTATAGAACTCCTTTCCTTGATCACTTTGCAGATTTGTTGGTGTATATGATGCCTCTTCAATGATGCTTTTCATCGCATTAGTAACTTCTATACCAGTCTTGTTTTTTATGGCTTTGGTATAGACAAATTTCGAGTAACAATTTATACAGACCAAAATATAACGATAACCATCGTTTTCATCAGCATACTGTTGCATTTCAGCCAAATCAATTTGCCACAAATCTCTGTATCCTTTTATTATCGTGCGCCGTCTTACAAAATTTTTTCTAGCCGTTCTATGTAGTTCATTAACAATCTTGATTTTTTCTAGACTGGGCTCCATATTATTAGTAATACTAAAGGTTTCAGATCGAAGGAAGAACTGAATAATATCATTAAATATTGAGCTTAATATATTATATCTTCTTCTCGTAATTCCTCTATGATTGACATAATTTCATTTTCGTGTCCAGTGTGACCGGCCATTTTGGAACTCCACAACAAACGTAAACGATCCACCAACTCTTTAGCTTTGTTCCAATAGACATATTGAAATTTTTTCGAAGATAATTTCTTTTTTGTGGGTAACTGTAGTTTTTCAGAGAGATTTTTTCTTGTAATAGTACCACCTAATTTTGTGCCCATTATCAGAGGTTTAATAATTCGTAAATATTTGTTCCATCTGGTCTCCCGTAAACCATCACTTTTTTTGAAATTGTTGTAGACAGCATTCGTTGATTCCAAAATTTCCTTGTACGTTGAAAGTACATTATCACTTAATTGTTGTTGTTCCTTGCCTACACTTGGGGGTGTTTTAAGAAATAACAAATCATAAAGTGCCGGTGATCCACCATATTCTGCAATATTTTTCCCTTTTTTGTATAAGACAATATTTCCATTTCGAAAACGCACCTCTAAATTACCAATAAAATTTTTGTTATGATCTGTTTTTGAACCAAAACGTACACCATATACAGTATCGTATAGAGATGGTTTCGAACGTAATCCTTTCAGGTGTGCGTTTAAAGTATCGGAAGTTGTGGTGTCAGCGGATGCGAGAGATGTATTAGTTGATGTCGAGGGTGTATCAAACACCGATTGGCTAATATCTTCTTTTGAAATGCGATGCTGCTGCTGCTGCTGCTGAATAGGTGTGGAGGTTTGAAAGGAATGTGTAGGTTGGGGAAAACCTGATATTTGAGTCGACTGCACTGATGTACTGAGACTATGTGACTTTGTAGCTGGATAATGTTGTTGCTGTTGTTGTTGCTGCTGCTGCTGCTGCTGACGTTGCTTAACCACATCAGATATAGTTGTCAACGGCTTAGAAATGGGTTCGTAAAACTTTTCCAATTCCACAACATTAAACTCTTTAGCCGCTTTAATTTGTTTAAATTTTTTTCTGACGGCATTGGTAGCTTCCACTAGTTTACGTTTTAAGTCGATCGCGTTATTCATGATGTTAACAAAGGACGTTTCAACAATCAAATGAGCGTTTTCTCTTATTATTACAGTAATATATAGCTATCAAATCCTTTGCGGTATCTTCCCGATTTCACATCACTGTCTTTATCAATTACTAAAAATCCATACTTATTATCCCAACATTTTGAGCACATTTCTTGAAATTGAGTAAAAGTTAGATCCGGTGAAACGTGGTCGGAAAATATGTGTTTCATATTCAACTCATCTTGTTTAAACATAATAATAAAATTGGCGTTGTCTCGCACAAGCTGTTTAGGCACTCGCGAATATGTTTGCGCTAGGTAAAAGGAGTCGATATTTTTATGACGTCCCATGCTAAAGTACGATCTTATAACATCTTGTTTTTCACATATAACATCATCAAAGATAAATATAGAGTTTGGTTTTGCATCGGACGGTTCCACAATATTACTGGAATCACTAAAGGCATAGTAGCCTAAACCTTTGATGGGCGCTAAAATTTTCCTTAAATACTCATATTTCGGTTGATACAGAGATTTCGAGTAAATATAGACATTTTCGAAACGTAGCCCAAGGGGGTGTGTAAGCAGCGAAATCATGACATTAGTTTTTCCACAATTGGATGGACCAATTAACAGGCCGCGAATAGAGGAAGGAAGTAAAGGACCGTGTCTCTTCATTATCTTCTTTTCAAATCCAAGTCCGACTTTTTCATCGAGATTGTCAATAGGAAGTTTTTGTTTAAGATCGATAACGCGCATCTTAGGAAAATTTGATATTTTATAGGCAATTTTTCACAACAACTGTCATTCAGATGCCGAGCGTCAAACGAAGTGGACGGTCTCACGTTTCCAACAAAACTGGATACGGTATTGTGAATTCGTTAATAAATAAATTACCATTCGAGGTACACATTCCTGGTTATCAATATTGCGGACCCGGAACAAAAGTAATAAAACGTGTAACAAGAGGTGATCCAGGCATTAATCCTTTGGATGCCGCATGCAAAAAACACGATTTAGCCTATTTACATAATAAAGACAACATAAGTGCGAGACATCGAGCGGATTACGAGCTCGAACAAAGTGCTTGGAATAGAGTAAAATCGAAAGATTCCAGTTTAGGTGAAAAAAACAGCAGCTTGGTTAGTTACAAACATTATGAAAGGAAAACAACGTTTTGGTATGGGTGTACCATCATCATTATCAACAAAAAAAACATCTAGTAAAGGCACGCGTCATACAAAAAGGAAAGGTGTTAATAAAAATCGACATGTTCGGAAAGCCAGTTTCGGAACAGCTATTCGACAAGCAGTTCGAAGGGAATTATTAAAAGCCGAAAGTAAAAATGTGTTGGAAAAAAATGTCATGAATGCATCTAAAATAGCTCTGTCGGCAGCACGTAGATCGGTAAAAGCGGCAGGTGGCAAAAGGAAGGTTCGTACATCGAGAATAATACCGATTCCTAAAACTGGTGGAATATTACCATTAATACCAATTTTTGCCGGGTTATCAGCTTTGGGTTCATTAGCCGGTGGGGCAGCGGGAATTGTGCGCGCCATAAAAGCAGTAAAAAAAAGCAGCGAAGATAAAACCGGTGCCGGCCTGTATTTAAAATCGAAAGGAAATGGTTTGTTTCTAAAGCCATATCGTAAAGGTATGGGATTATTTTTAAATCGTAGATCAAAAAACTAATTGAATCCCTACCTCGAAGACCTCTATCTAACATCGATATAGAAAAATATGCCAAAAAGAAAAGAATAGGACACTTTCGAGGCGTTTATATGAGGGATTTATTACCTAGACAAGGTCCTCGACGTTACGAAGCAGCAATAGTGAATTTGGATAGTACGCGTGGTGCAGGGACTCATTGGGTAGCTTATAGAAAAAATAATTCTAAAGTAACATATTATGACAGCTTCGGCGATTTACCCCCACCGATCGAATTGGTACGATATCTACAAACGGGATCGGAACCATCAAAAATTATTTACTATACATACGATCGTCAGCAGGATTTTGGAACAGTCTGGTGTGGACATTTGTGCTTAAAGTTTCTTGTCGAATCATCAGCGTAAAAGATGTCATCATCATCATCGTCACCATTAACACCGCAAATGGATCGCAATAACTATACTAAAATGTTGCAATCACTGAAAGCATTTCATCTAGCCGGTGGATTAAGGGAAATGACCGTGAAACAGTTAGAAAACATGCCCAAGGAAGTGATGATTGCATTAGCCCCAAATGAAATTCCATTCGTTTGGGAAAAGTTGCCCGAGCACCTTAAAAGCGATATCGATATATTAAAATATCAGTGCGGTTGCAAACATTATTTCAGCAGCAGCAGCAATTTAAACGAGGTTACGTCTGATGAGGATCTTACAGCTAGAAAAATATTTTGTTGTTATTGCAAAATCAGCGATGTGCGCATAAAAGCAGAAAATAGCATAAAAACATCACTATCTAATGCAGTGAGAAAAGGTGTGAAGATGAATCTTTTTAAATGTTGCCGCTAAGAATAAAACCGAGATGTGTGATGTTTTAATGGTTAGTCATGTCTTATACGTTCACACTAACAGGACACTCGAGCGTCTTAAGCGCCGATTTTTATCCACCAGTCGAATTAAATAGAGAAAACAAATATGGTCTGGCATTGCTGGGATTTTACACATACAATTCAATTTTTAATGTGGACGAAAGCAACAATAAGTTTGCCTACATGAAGGAGGGTTACACCACCGAGTCGATACAATTGCAGATTCCACCTGGGGCCTATGAAATAGATGAGATAGGTAAAGCTATGTTGGAGGCTTTGAGGATTTCAACTGAAGAAAAGAACGATGGAATCTTTTACTTGGTCGCTAATAATAATACGCTGAAATGTGAACTGAAATCCCAATATACTATAGATTTCCGGGGAGAGGCGAGTATCGGTAAAATGTTAGGATTTAATCATACAGTGTTAAAAAGAGACAAAAAGCACGAATCAACCGAGATGGTGGAAATAATGAAAGTACGCATCATACGCGTAGATTGTAATATAATTTCCGGAGCATATATGAATTCGGTGGAAGGTCATACCTTGTTCGAATTCGATATCGACGTGGAGCCCGGTTACAAAATCAGTAAAGAACCACAAAATAATATTTATATGCCGTTAATGCCGGCAGGACGTCAGTTTATCGACAACATTACTCTTCGCATCTTGGACGATAGCGGTGATCTAATCAATTTTCAAGGCGAGAAAATAATCGTGAAATTGGAACTGAAGAAACTTTCATAGAAATGGGTTTTTGCTTCAATCGTCAATTGTGTGTGCTGTCGACTAAGATGGGGGAACCGCCGAAACATAATAAAAGTAAAAGAAGAGTTAACTTCAAGGTTAGTCGTCGTCCAGACGTTAGATCACAAACATCTCAACAGTTATCTGCCGAAGACTATAAATTTTTAAAATCAATCGGTCTTAAAGTGCGAAAATGATTTCCACCACCAGCGATAAAATAGAGGTTTTCTCCGAGCCTATCTTGGACAATTCCATTATTAGTCTAGAAGAGCATACGTATAAACCATACGGATCTCCATCATTCAACAATTCGGATGAAGTCCGTATCCCCATTAATTTTCAAGATATTATACTGGATATCGCCGAAAGTTACATATATATCGAAGGAAAATTTAAACCCATAGACGCAACGAAAAGATGTTTTTTATCAAATAATGCCCTCGCATTTTTGTTCGATGAAATTCGCTACGAGATGGGAGGTGAGCAGGTCGCCGTGGTTCGTAAACCTGGAGTTACGACGACATTAAAAACCATGGTTTCATTCGGAAGTTTGCAACAAAGATCTCTCATGACGTGCGGATGGGGTCTCGACGAAGCAAACCAAGATATCGTAGACACGGCAAGTAACGTATTCTCCGGGAAATTACCCTTAAAATATCTTATGGGATT
Organism: Diaprepes abbreviatus; assembly: GCA_034092305.1. Taxonomy (NCBI): domain Eukaryota; kingdom Metazoa; phylum Arthropoda; class Insecta; order Coleoptera; family Curculionidae; genus Diaprepes; species Diaprepes abbreviatus. The sequence goes on along the minus strand of JASJET010000144.1, from coordinate 2,665,909 downwards.
CGCCGAAGATTACGCAAAAGGTGTTTTCAACGTAAAACAAGAGCTTATTATGATTATAGCTCGCACTTTTACCAATTGTTACGTCGGCGAAGTAGAGGCAGAAATTAGTATCGACAAAATCGAATGGAAAATTCGTCACATCATTCCAGACGACAAGCAAAAATTGAAAATACTGTCTCGCATTAATAAAGGAGGAAACAATGCCAGTATTCAAATGGCATATCGTAAATGGGATCTGTACGAATTACCAGCTTTAAGGCAAACATCTTCCGACGTGTGGGCCTTGAGAACGAGTACAAGTCTGGAAAGACCGCGCTATATAATCGTCGGGTTTCAAGACAGCAATAATTGCGACAAGAAAGAAAAAAACGCAACCCAGTTTACCCACGCCGACGTATGCGACATTAGACTGTATCTGAATTCAACCGTTTATCCATACGAAAGATGGAATTTAGATTTCGCCAAGAAACTGTACGCAGCAGCCTATTACAATTACGAAAACTTCCAAAGCAGCTACTACGGGCGCGAGATAAACGATCCGATGATAACGTTCGCGGAATATATGAAAAACCCCGTTTTTATTATCAATTGCAGTCATCAACCAGAGGCGATTAACTCATCGACAGTGGATGTAAAATTGGAGTTCCAAACGAGAAAGAATAAATTCCCCAAAGACACTAAAGTGTACGCATTAGTTATTCACGACTCATTTTTTAGTTATAATGTATTAAACGGTTCGGTGACCAATAAATCTATATTTTAATGTATCTATTATATGTAACACAAAATAATGTTCTTGAATCAATAAATTTGTAATGAGTGAAGTAGTAGTTTTATATTTATTTGAAACCCAAACCAAAAAAAAAGCTGGCGGAAAAGCCCGCTCTTTAAGAAAAGAGTACGGGAATTTAGAAAATGGTGGTTTATTAAGTGGAAAAAAGAGCTTAAATAACACAAGGCAAAATATGAAAACAACGATTTAGAAAATTTGTAGGAAAGTAACGGTTAGGAATAGGGAAAAAAGTTATAAGAAAAAATTATAGAGGAAATCGAGTACTATAAGCAAGCATTTTTCTCGATAGTAAAAACGTAAAAAAAATTTTTTTCAAAAAAAAATTGAAAAATGGTGAATGCGCGCCAAAGTTGAAGTTTTGGAGCAAAATGATATTAGGAAATTAGAAAGAGAATTTTTTTCTACATATGGTAGTACTTTTCAAAATTCGGAAAGATGAAATTTTAAGAAAAGGGCTATAGTAAGTTAGTAATTTGGATTTTTTAAAGCGCTGTAGCTCGGGAACCGTTCAAGATAGAAAAAAAATAAAAGCACTTTGATAGCCCAAAATTTTGAGGATAATGCGATGGTGTAAAAAAAATTATAATTTTTTTTTTTTTTTGAAAATGCTGAATACGCGCTAAAGTTGAAGATTTAGAGAAAAACGGTATTGGGAAATTAAAGAGAGAATTTTTTTCTACATATTGTAGTATTTTTGAAAATTCGAAAAAATGAAATTTGAAAAAAAGGGTTATAGAAAGTTAGTAATTTGAATTTTTTAAAGCGCTGTAGCTCGGGAACCGTTCAAGATAGAGAAAAAATAAAAGCACTTTAATTACCTAGAATTTTGAGTAGAATACAATGGTGAAAAAAAAATTTGGAAAATCTTAAAAATGACAAAAAATTTAGACGAAAAAATTGAAATTCTCGAGTTAGGAGGCTAGGGCCGCCGAACGGGAGTATGTGGAAGTTGTAGGGGAGGGTTTTTTTTTTTTTTTTTTTTTTTCTAAATGTATTTTTCCAATTTTTTATCGTCAACCGTTACGACGCCAGAGCCCATCCAAAATGCGATGAAAATTTTTTTTTTATATTAGCGAATCGGGAAAAATAGTGTGATATACTTCAACTCTTCCTTATTACGATTCCATCAAAACATTTTCAAAATTTTCCTTACCTTGCCTGAAAATAATTAAAATATATGCATAATTTGCATTTTTTGTAAATATGTAGCAAAGTAATGGTTAGAAATATCAAAAAAATTTATTTGAAAAAAATGTAGAGAAAGTCTAGTACTATATGCTAGAAAAGTGGAGGGGGGTAGTTTGTGTCCATACCAGAGATACGGTGAGTTATAAAATCATATTATTCTCAAACTTATATAATGCATATATGCACTCCACCTTACCCCCTCCAACTTTTTGAATGTATATAGAGGCCGGTATTAGAATTATTTCATCATTACACATTCGATCGGCAAGATGGAAGATATACCAAAAAGGATCATTGGCATTGTCAGGCCATTCGTGCCCGGCAAAATATGCAAGTGTGAGGAGTGCGGGGGTACCGCACCAGGAGCGGCACCTTCGGCACCGCCTGCAACGCCGACACCACCAGCGACGACGACGGTGCCGCCAATGAGAAGACCAAGGGCTGCACCTAGGTCGGTGTTAATATCGTTGGGTATTACTCCACGGTAGGCACCCCACCCTCCCCCCAGGCCCTTTTAGGGCCACAAAAACGGTCCTTTTCAGGACCACATTATATTTTGATCGTAGTTTAGTAATCGTCACTTATGGGGCGAGATATTCGTTTAACGACGATTTGTCTCGTAGCTTAAGTGCCAAGTTATATGCTTGAGAACCTATGAAAATGTTAACAGTTCAAACAAGGTTTCTATTATTTTTTTTTGTAATGTATTCTTCACAAAATATTAAGAATAAGTCTTATTGTCTAAACAAATCTAATTCCTTATTTTAAGTTTTTGAAAAAATCAATAATTCTATAAGCTCTCACCAATACATAACATTTAGAATCCGTTGGTGGGGTGGGGGTAGTTCTATATATATGAGACTGGGTCAGTTACACAGTCATATATTCATCAACCCTCATACGATAAACATGGAGGAAGAAAGACCCGCCAGCCGAGGCTCTTCCATATTTAGTGATGACACCGTAGCCGACAACGTTGGAGACCTGCAAGTCTTCGACGACGACGACGAGGTGGATTTTGAAATTGACGTCCTACGTTGGGACGACTTGGATGAGCCGATTCCGCTAGTATATGACCATGATCCGGGTCTAGTGGAATTAGACGATGCGGGCGATTGGGTCTTACAAAGACTCGAAACTCCGTCGCCGCAGCCAGAGCCGGACTCGACGGAAGATGCGGTGCTGGAAATTCCAGCATCACCAACACCCGACGACCCACAAGGCCCCTGCGATTCGTCAAGCTGGTGGTCGACCAGCGAGGATGGGGCACCATAAGCCCCACACTCTCCCTGGCCCTTTTTAAGGGCACACAACAACGGTCCTTTTCAGGACCACAAAATACTTTGATCGTAGTTTTAGTACATATTAGTACTTTGTTACTAATATTGTATGTATAGAATATACAATATTAGATACAAAGTATTAAAACTTTAAGTGCTGGTGGAACCCAGCTAAATCGTTCGTTCGTATTTGAGACCACAAACAACTTTTGGTCTCAATACGTAATACGACATTTGTTTTCACCCCCCACCATTAATTTGTCTCTATATATACGACAGCCAATACTTATTACAATCATTTTAGTTCAACATGTCAGCGACTCAACAACAACAACAACCCATCCAATGCCCTGTGGTAGATTCTACCACAGAGAATTGTTTGGAGTGGGAGCCGAACGATCCTAGATGGGATGAACTTTGGCGGTTCATCATCGAATACACAGAGGACAGCACCGCCACCCCCGCTGATGATGACGGGCCGTGCGACTCCACAACTCAATAAAAGAGTTGCATGTTTTACAACCAAACGGTCCTTTTCAGGACCACAAAATAATTTGATCGTAGTTTTAGTTGGTTATAATACTTTGTAACCAATATTTTATGTTTTTTTCATAAAAACATACAATATTGAGATACAAAGTATTAGAAGTTCTGGCGACAGAACCTTAACTTCATAAACCGAACCATGTTTTAGCATACTTGTAAATATTATCAGAAAATATTTACAACTATTGCTATTGCGTAGTTTTAGTGGATTATTCACTCTTTTTTTTTTATTACCTAATATTATGTGGGACAGGGCCTATATGAAATAACACACAAAAATAAATTTTCAAGTCATTTTTATTCTCATTATAAAATATAAAAAATTTGATCAAACACTTTTTTATTAACTACAATATATATATATATATATATATATATATATATATATATATATATATATATATATATATATATATATATATATATATATATTTACAAACTTAATACTATAAATTAAAAGCTAATATCTACAACTACCTAACACCTACTACATAATTTATTAAAGTCCTCTAATTGTCTTTTTAACCGCGCAGATTTCACCTTTTTTATCTCTAATTGTTTTTCAAGTTCTATAATGTCACTGTCACACTCGTCCACTTCTTTCACTAAGCGTTTTTTCATGGCATAAATGTCGGTCAATTTGGTCTTCTGAGAGTTGGTGAAGTCTTCGACCCACTCCGGTTGTGATGGCTCCGAATATATTAACGAAGAAGACGCGGTTTTATTTGGTGAAGACGATGACGATGACGACGACGACGACGACGAAGCAGCGGAAACTTCATCGCCTTCAAAACAACGCTTAAACCGCTTCTTCATGGGTTTCCGGCACCCCAATATCGGCGACAGTGGCGCTGGCGCTGGGGAAGACTTCACCTCCGACACTATTTCATTCTCTACGCTGGCCGGTGTTGGTGGCGTTGGTGGTGTTGGTCCATCGGGGCCTTCTATGACTTCCACTTCTACTGACAATGGCTCTTTTGGTGCTGTTTTTAGGAAGTCGGCTAATGGAACAGGGGTGGAGGGACGCTTAAAGTTAAACTTTTTCTTCTTCCCTTGTCCCACACCTTTAATCGCCGAATAAAATGTTTTTTTATCGGCGATTTCCGACTTCCGCATAGTCAAGAGCTTTTTCAGTTTCGACGCTTTCGGAGAAGATTCCCTAGGCCGCGATGCTTTTCGCACAACCACATCACTAATCACATTTATCTTTGGCTCCTTCTCCTCCGTCCAGCATTCCAGGAATTGCGCTGCCGACTGAACTAACTCTTCGTCGCGACCATCGTTGAGGGCTCGGTCTTCGGCATCTTCATGCTCCACGCCATTCCAGTTCTCGAACACCCCCGGACTTAACACTTCCAAACCACTCATGTTATCCAGCATGCCTTGCTGTGAACCGCAGCTCACGTCAAGAGCATCTAAAAGAGACCGTACACTAGACATTTTCGATATTCAAACTCACACAATTAACTTTTTCTTAGCACTGTACTGTTTGCTGTTCTGACGAACTGTGAAGAGCTCGAGCCAGCAAGTCTGCTTTTATGCCCATTTCCCCCACTACACCGCCTTTATTCCTTTTGTTCGATGCATTAAGTATAATATTTAAACTTGTCAGATGCAAGGCCAAGGCCAAGGCCGACGTAACCGGCAATACCAGGGTCGTTTTCAGGGCTGTAATTTTCATGGATTTTTTTTTTGTCCCTGTCAAGGTTATTTTAAAGAAGCATATAAATATAGTACTAAACTTGTTAGATGCGAGGCCAAGGCCAAGGTCAAAGTACCCGTCAATGTCAGGGTCGTTTTCGAGGTTGTAATTTTCAAGGATTTTTTTTGGTCCTGTCAAGGTTATTTTAAAAAGTAATACATAATTAGAGTACCGCGATTGAAAAGTACAACATATTCAAACATCATGTTGCCAACCGATGAACAACCTAGTGAAGCAGCCAAAACATACAGTCATATACCAAAAGCTTTTTATTTAACTTGTCATCATTGTAAAAGACTAGGTATCTGCTGGCGAAATGATCTTACGTACGACTTCAACTACATTGACCTTTTCAGGGTTAAATTTGTACAATGCGGCTTTTGTGGACTAGTTTACTACCAGTTCAAGGACATTAATGAACGTGCCATCCAGAGAAGAAATTGGGTCATAGAAGAAGCTTACCTGTACAGAAGAAATTAACATGTATTTTATTTCTTAATTTTTAATTTTTTTGTTTGTTATTTTTTTTATTTTTTTTTTTAATAATAAAAAGTAAACTCAATCTTTTGTTATATTTTAATTTTTTTTTCAATAAAACAATAGTAAAATGAATCTGTATGTGTATTTATTAAACATCACCTAAAATACGTTTTGCAATCCATATTTTTCTGCAGAGTCCGTTTATTAATGAAATAGAACCATATATTAGGGTGAAATCTAATGGTTTCAAATCAGTCTCACATAACAATGTCAGAAGTAAACACTATTGATAAGTTCGGTCGCAAAAGAAAATTTAAGGATTTTAACTTTATGCGAGGTCCTTCAGGAATAGGTTTTAAACTTACACCTAATGGAGATTACGACATGGGAAGCAAAAGATTGTGCTATTTAGCAGAACCTCTTGAAGGAGACGATGCGACCACACGAAATTATGTTGATAATAACCTTGCTCAGTGTGTGCAAGATACGCAGAAAGCTTTACATGACTCAACAATTGTTATTAAAGATATATTCAGAAACCAACTTGAAGGTTACGTACGCAAGAAATTAATTGAAACCGGTCAAGAACTTAGAGGATACATTGATGATACTGTTATTGCAATATATGAACTTAGGCAAGACGAACTGCGTGATGAACTTAACTCTAGAATGTTGAAAATTGAAAAGACTATGGAGGATCTTGTCAGCAAACCTGTTTCACATTAAACATTTACTCGTAGACCTGTGCGTTTAATTTACTATTAGACAAATTTTTCAACAATAACTTTTACAGTTTGTTATTTGTCGACACTTCATTATATTTATAATTTTAAAATAAAGGTTCAATAAAAAAGCAATCAAGTAATGAATACATGTTTTTTATTTAAAAAAAAAAAAAAAAAAAATTACAATACTATCGTTACATATTAATGTTGTATGTTTAATAGAAATAATAAAAACAATACAAATAATGAAATATGGATTTTCCAGATTACGTGCTGTCCTGACTTAGAAATGATTCCAACACGGTGACTAAATTTGCTAAGTTTTCTTCCGGGTCTGTTTTGTAAAAATCTATGTCTGCAAGCCCCCAAGGTAGAGTTTTGGTTGAACTGGGAATTACATAACGTTTATCATCGCTATGTGACAATGCTACTTTATTTATTATGTTGGTATAAATGTTATGTAATTCACTTCTAAATGTCTTCGTCTTTCTTAATATCAAACCACCCCGTTCAACAATTCTTTGGTAGTCTTCCTGATGAAGGTCTTTCTCGATAACACATTTTTTGATACCTTTGGCTTTTTTTAATTCATTATTAATGGACTTTACATAATAAGCCTTCGCGCCGGTACCATAAAAACTTATTATCGGATCACCAGGAAACTCATCTTTCATTCTACCAACTACAGAATTACTTTTAATTATGTTGAAATTATTAATTTCGGGGTAATTTGATGTATCGAATTTTTCGGGGTTTTCTGATATAGTTTGATAAAAGTTTTCCGTATACACTTTTAATATAAGCGAGTCAGTATCGGTGTAAAGTAACGAAGCATCATCGCCAAACTTGGATTTAATAAAATTATAATAAAAATCGTATATTACAGTCTTTGATATATCTAATATGGAAAAACCGATATAAATTGGTTTATTGTACAATATTTTAACTTTATTCATATGTATAGCAACAAAGTTCTCGGTAAATATCGAGCTACTATTGAAATTGGGGCGGGATATTAGTGCTCTAGCTCCATTTCTGCCTACACTGTTCTCCCAATGTGTTACTAATTTTATATCCTTTCGATTTTCCACATTTTCCATAGTTTTACCAAATATCGCGTTATTTTTTAATTTAAAAGTGTCCTTCGCAAATTTTGTTGTGGCCTTGTTACGTAAATTGGTATTAAAATCAATATACGATTTTAGCCATTTTGATTGCTCAAACTGTAATACTCGATGGGTTTGCATTACCACTAAGCCGTTGGCGATGGCTTGTTTTAAAGTTCTATAGTGTACAATGTATTTTTTTTTATCTTGTAAATTAGGAATTAATTTCGGTAATTTAGCGTTTTCTGTTGGCGGTATGATATTTTCTACTAGAAATGGAAGATCAGAATGTGCATCATGCAACTCAGTCGGATAATGCACATCCACTTCCAAAACGTAGCCATGTAAACTATCATCACCAACAGCCATAATATTTAAATCCAGAATTTCGCGCTCGCTTAACCATCGAAAACCACCATATGGTAATGCTTGTGACATACTATGACCATATAGATTTGTAGCATCAAGGTATGTTATAAATGAAGAAGGTTTTGTTGGGTCATAGTCTGGTAAAAAAATATTATTAGCGATGTGCTTCCTTTCTGTACACTGGCTTATGCCGCCGCGTATACCTTTCTTAAAAAAATGTATCATGTCTATATCAGTTAAGAGCTCTAACTCTACCTTAGTAATACGTAGCATACAATCAAATGAGAAACTTGGAAGGGTATAGTAATGTGCTGGATCAAGTTTATCGAATTTTAAACAATTATTCCGAAATTGCTCAAAAACATCACACAATAGCAACACATCTGATTTTAAATACACGTCCGAATAGTCCCCCAAAGTTTTACACCCAAACAAGCGCCATACTTCTTTTGCTCTTCTATAGCTTTCATCGCTAATATGTTCTTCCCGTAAATTATCATAAAATTCATCTTTACTTGGAAGACATGTATTTTCCATTTTTTCTATAGAGTCAATAAAGCTATAGGGGAAAACACCCTTTTGACGCATCAAATTAAATTGGTTGATATTTGAAAAATGTTTCCGCGTTTCAATAAAATCGTCGTCGTTTAAACCGCTGCCTAAATTTTCCAAAGACGTTGACAGAAATTTAAAACTATCAATAAATCGCAACTTTAAATATTTCCTCTTGACTTTTCCACATTTACTATCAAAATAATCGTGCACATAAATGCTTTTGGTAAATGATATGTACTTTTCCTTACTTTGAGCCAAAACACCAATTGTATCCCCATATTTACATAACTCTTTTATAAATAAATGGCTGTCGTAGCCGCTTAAGTTATGAAATATGATAGGGATAAAAGAGGGTAATTTATAATTTAAATTACAAACGGAATGTGCAGCACCAAATCTTTTTGCACCAGTTATGTAACAGTGGTCTCGTACTTTAATCTCACCCTCTTCAAAAGGGCCTTCACATATACCACATATTTTAGCATCATTAAACTCCCTTTTTTCTTCAGGCGTTAACGGTTTCATAGGCTTAATGTCTTTTAAATATGTGTTGTATAGAGCCCTTAAATCACACTCGATACGATCCACAAAGACTTGAGCTGCATTATTCCCCCGAAATAGCTCAAATTTCGAAAGTGAGTCGTCAAAAGAGCATTTAATTAAATAAGCAAAAGAATATGGTTCATGTTTAAAACTTTTTACAGTGTAAGAATTTTGTGGGTTTGGTTGTACAGTTTCAACGGGTTTTAAAACAGATTCGAAATCTGCATAAACCACGAATGGAACGCGCATTTGCTTTTCTATACCCTCGAATTTTAAAATATTTTCCGGCACACTCTTTCCAAATTTATCGATTTTTAAATCCACTGAGGGTGTTTGCGTGAAAATGTGGTTACAATCGTAGCTTTGATGTAAAGTTAAAGCTGACGGTGTACTAAAATAAATGAGGCAACCATCACAGAAATATATTTTATGTTGTTGACAACTAATTTGACTTGAAACTAAACGTGATAAATCCCGAATCCAACAATAATGACTCTTTGAACAAGTCGTATCACAAAAATGTTCACCGCCATCTTTACTACTACAGTCTTTTGTAATTAACAATAAATTTACATGCCTATCCAACTTTTTTGACGCATACCTCAGTGGACCAATAACTTCATGTATTACTTCATTATTTTCATATTTAGATTCCAGACCGTATACGTTAATTGATATGTTGTTCATTTCCTCAAATTTTTTAATGTCACGTAATTTTACTGGAAAATCCATACCTGTTACATTTAGCACTCTAGAAAAATGGGGGTAGGATGTCTTCTGTGAAGTCTCTGCTGTTGGAGGAAACAATGCTGATGTTACAGCCCACGCAAAGCAAAATTCGTCCTGGTTAATCACATTGACGACAGCTCCTTTCTTTTCAATAGAACACGGCAACTTGATGTATGATGAGCCACTCATAGGCATATACTTGTTGATACCAACTTCCAAGTATAAAATTCGCACAAGAGCCCATCCTATAACAAGAAAAATAATATATAAAAATCAGTTTAATATATCGGGTTTTGATTTTTCCATACCTGAATCTTTCTCCTGGAACTCTGTCGCCTGCGTTTTTATTAATTCGGTGAAAGAATGGTAAACGGCATCCAAATCACTTTCTACACTAATTATTTGATTAGCAGTGTTGAAGGATTTTTCACTGAATATTTCTTGTGATGGAAGCATGTACTCGCCAACAGCTGTCATGTTAACTTTTAAAGCATGATGCACACGCAATAAATTATTAACAAGTTCCACCACCTTGGATTTAATGTCTGCAAAGAACATTACGTAATCGGAATGCTCCATATCACTGCTAACCCGATAGGTTGCAATTCTCCTTTTGAAGGCACATTCAACGAGTTGCACACCATGACATACCGGCAAACATGAATTATTTTTATGTTGTTGTGTTCGTTTATGCACCGACATATGATTTATTGGAACATCTACATTACATGTAGCGCAATTAATTAGCGGAATCGTCGATGTATACTCTTCAATTCGGAGCCGTTTTCCTCCAGGCACTTCATTAAATCTCGCCGCACACGATTCTCTTTGATGACGTCTCATATTATAAATATTAGTAAACTTAGAACCGCAATTTTCACAAACATATGCCATGATTTGTCAAATATTAACACATGTACTACCTATACAAGTCAGAGCCAACTGATGAATGAAACTGCCCCATACCTTATATAAAACCATTCAAGGTCACCCCCAACCACGTAACATATCTTCAAGGTCACACATCCAAGATGACCTTCAACAAAGTCAAGGTCGTCTCGACCAAGGTCAAGGTCAAGGTCACACACACAACCTTGAACACAAGGCCATGGCCAAAGCACACGTGCACTTTCAAGGTCAATGACAAGGACATGTGGGCGGGGCCAAAGAGGGGTGAAGCAAGGTCAAGGTCAAGGTCGAGGAGTGGGGGGATCGAGCGAATCGGGTTATGTTCACTACTGATTCCCTTTCTTGAGAATGTCAACTTTTACAAAAAATTCAAGAAGCTACAACTGTCAAGAAGTTACTTAGTTGAAAATCCTAAAAAAAATATTTAGGTGAACAATTGTCCCTTATATTTACTCTCGTTTGTCTTTTGCTTTTTATAGAGGGTTGGGAAAATGTCCTGGAACAGCTTAGTTAGCGGCGAACGTAAAGTGATAGCTTATTCGCGTTTTATTCAAACGTCAGAATCACAATTCTTTTATTTGAGTGTCCATTTAATATGCCAGTGATGCCAGCAACTGTCAAATGACGATGTCACTTATAATTTTAATAAATGGAACATTTTATACCTTACAAGTTATTTTAAATCTTCAACAAATTTAGAATATTTTTTATGTTGCGTATCCTATTGGGTAAATTCAACTGTTTCGAAGATATTACCAAATATGTTTTAGCGAACTCATAATGCATTTTATCTTTTTCCAGCTTTTTCATCCTGCCTCCCAATTGAAAATTTCAGTATCCTTAGTTAATAGGTATTTACCTAAATAGGCTTTGATCGTCTATCTCATATTTCCCTTCCTAATCAGTGGTACTACTCTTTCAATTATCGAGTAAACTAGTAGTTATTGAAAGAAAATACTATGATTCGGCTGACACAGCAAGAAAGTATTACTCTGGTTTTAATAATAAGATACGGAAATAGACGTAGGTCCATTCAACAAGAAACCGACCTTTTCAGTCAAACTTTCTCTGAACGGGAGCCCATTTCCAAACCTAGCAAAGACGGGCATCGAAAAACAACTATCATTGACAATAAATCCTAGATCCTGAATATTATCCCCTCTACGATAATATGGAAATATTAATTAGGAAAATCCCCAAAAAAAATTAAGTTGCAACCTTATAAAGTAACATTGCTTCAGGAGCTATCAGAAGACGATCTTTATAGACATATGCGATTTTGTCAACAATTGATGGACATTATAGACCTACAACATCTTATTTTCTGATGAGGCCACATTCTGTCATAATGGCTTCATTAATAGGCACAACTGTCGGTATTGGTCCAACCATAATTCTCACTGGATAATGGAACACCAGTCGCAACATTCTCAAAAATTAAAAACATTATTGGAAATAACATTATCGGACCTTCCTCCTTTGAGGAAAATTCCTACTTAAATTTGCTTCAAAAGAAAATTATAATCAATTTAATTAATTTATTTCATGATTAACTTGATGATCTAATATTAAGATAACCCCAGCGAATTTTGGTAGATATGTTATACACTATTTAGATGAAAGTTTTTTTTCTTGCCATAAGAAGATAATATTGCCCATTTTGAACACCATACATTGAACAGTTTTCAAGATGGGACTTGTCTTCCAAAATAAAAATTCATTTTGAACACCTTCTAACTCTCTAATCAATAACATTTCGAGTATCTTCATTTGCTATATGGCCTAATATTTATGGCACACCCTGTACATGTAGTATAATTTGAATGTTAAATAGTAAGTTAGAAGATCAAATAAACTTGCCTACTATTGGAACTATCTTTTTTGAAAAATTTAATAAAGGAAAATCATGAATTAAAAATATATACACATGTACGAGAATCGGATAAAAAGTTTCCTTTGCCCTTTTGACTATGTCACCCCAAAACGGCATCTTTCTTCAATATTTTTGGAGTGTGCATTTTACGTTTTTTGGTATTTTTCGTTTTTCAAGTAAGGTACAAGCCATAATAATTTTTTTATCAAATGTTTATCCTCTCCTAGAGATATATTGTAGAGTTAGATGCTACATTGTGGGAGTCACACACAATGGTAAAATTATGAGTTGGGGCATCAAACTAGGTCGTACGAACACAAAGTGCTAAGCATTCTGAAAAACCAAAATTCGCCATAAGTGAAGAAGTCGTCCATGAAAGCATTATGAATGACTACCATTTGAAACCAACGGAGATTGAAAGTGTACGAAAATGATAGTGGACTGTATTTTGGGTGCTGGTAAAGAATTTAATTTCAGTTAAAATGTACGACGAACGTATGACAATCTCGAACAATTAAAAATAGCCTAGTAGCTGCTCACTGATGTGGAAATGGTGGATACTTCGCTGGAGCTGAGTCCTTTGGGTTTTCTCACTGTTATAGGTGTTGAATAAATAATTGTTTTTAAGATTTTAGCGGATTTAGCCGGCATATAGAGGTTTTAACACTCGCGTGGTATATTAATGTTCGCAACACGTGTTTTCCGTTTAAAGTTCAAGTGCAAGATGATAGTATTTTCTACCATGTACCGTCGAGGTGTGTGCGACACTTCTTGACCATTTTGGGAAGATATTTCATATATGGCACGAAACAATATATAGAGCGAAAAGGGAATAAAATAAAATTAACTTCAGTTTGCTTAAATATAAACGTGGAGATATGTTAATTTTATCCAGAAAATTATAACTGAAAATTAATAATTCGGAAAGACGGAACAGATACTACATTACAAGAAAGAGCGCAGCAACGCAAGTGCTGCGTTTACTGATCCTATGCCAAAAATTGCAACACAAGGTTATATCATAACAATGTTTGACCTTCTGTGTTTAAATTAACACTTTTTGCAGGGGTTTGTTATTATGGATGAGTTCTAAATCCACCACGATACGCAAGAAAATTAAGAACAATTAAAACAGTGAGTATGCAAGAGAGCGTCAACGCCGAAAATGGAGAAGACCAGGGACAATCATGGCCACTGTTTTTTGGGATGCTATAGAAATGTTGTTGGTAAATTATCTAGGTCGTGACACACAAATAGACAAACTGTATTAGCACTTTTGTATATAGCAATACCACATCTAGAGATATGATTACATAATTATCAGGTGTAATAACGTTATTTATTTTTTATTTAAATTGCCAAGAACTTTTAATATACGATGTAGTTTTGTTTATGATATGACTTAAAATGTATTTTAGATATTTAGACAAGTTAGTAAAAGGCGACTGTACATATAATACAATTGGTCTTAAAAGTGTCCCGTTTTTATGTTTTTCGGAAACCTATAAATTATTGATGGTTGTGAGTTACTTATCTTCAAATTTTTAGCTGTGTTAGGAGATACATAATTTTTTTCTTTCCATCTATTTATAATTTTGTTTTGTTTGTGAAATATACTTGTTGGATCATGTTACTTTCGTTATATGTCTGTTTATCCTTCATTTTTTGTCGTATTTCTCCGCTGCCCTTATCACAGTTTTCTTAGGTTTATCGAGTCTAAATATTTTAAGGTTAGGATGTTTTATCAAACAAATTCCAAAAGAATATATTAAGTTCATTTATATAAAATACATTAAAATTATTATTAAGTGACAATATTGTTAATATAACGTACATTGAAAAAATATTATAAACATCAAAAATGAACTTCACCAGATTTTCCCACCGGAAGTTTCCCATTCTTTTACTACAGATGAAAACCATAAATATGAAATATATTTTCTGAAAGTTAATCAAAAATTTTTTAAAAAGATTGAAAACTTGATTTATAGGGAAGGTTAAAACATTCTTAAAACGGTTAAAGTGGAAGATGGCTGGGTAATTTGACATATATTCACATCCCTGTTTACACGATGGATACCTTTAGTCTAGGTTCGAATTTTGCAATACTAATCGAAACTTCCAAAGAACTACCAATTTCTGGAATAATTTCATCCATTGAACTTACAATAAGTAAATTTCCAGGGGAAAACAAAGACGAAATGAGACGTAGTGTGTGTGCAATATTTTAACAAACTATAAAAATAATTTACCTACGCATTTACACAAACGTAATTCTAAACTTCTAGATAAATAATAATAAGAAAACTTATAAATTTTTCAAAGAACATCCTAATCATAAAGTACTTAGATCAGATAAATCTAACAAAACCATGATTATGGGCAGCAGAGAAATACGACAAAAAATGAAGGAGTTGTTAGACGACAAAGAGACATTTACAGAAATTAACAATGATCCAACAAGTATATTTCAAAAACAAAACAACGAGATTATAAAACAACGGGAAGAAAGAAATTATATGTCTCTTATCACAGCAAAAATTTGAAGATCAATAACTCACAACCACCAAAATTTTACGGGCTTCCAAAACTACATAAAAACGGGATACCTTTAAGAACAATCGTATCATGTTTGCAGTAGCCCTTTATTAACTTGTCTAAATATCTAAAAGGCATTTTTAGTAATATATGAAACAAAACTACATGTTATATCCGATGATTATGTAATCATATCGGTAGATATAGTATCACTACCTACAAACATGCTAGTATATTTTGCCCTGTATGTAGTAAGAAAAAAATGGAATAGCTTCAAAAACACACCGACATTCTTTTTGACGAATTTTTGTTGGCGGTTGATTTAACATTGTGGTCGACATATTTTTCATATAATAAAAAATATTATAAACAAAATGGGGGGTGCACCATGGGGCCCTTTATATCCAGTGTAGTTGTCCAAATGGTATTAGAAATATTAGAAGACGAAATCATATCCAAGCTGCAGTAGCAGCTCCCATTTTACTTTCGTTACGTAGATGACTGTATAACAGCTGTCAACGATTATCATCTATAACTTATTTTCACAATCGCAATAGAGGACAATAATCAATTCTGGATATGATAGTACATTATATTCAAAATACTCTCAAAATAGAATGGTTGTACCAAAAAAGCATGGTCTGGAAGATACTTAAATTACCAATAAAAAAACACTATATCCTTAAAAAATCTATAATCATAAGTTTCGCTGAGAGTGCAATGAAGCTAGATGACACAATGTATTCAGGGACAGCAATACAAAAGCCAAAGATATTTTGATTAAAAACAGCTTCCCAATAAATCCCATTACCGAACTAATAAAAAATATGAAAAATACTTTACAATTGACATATTTACAAGGTTTATCGGAGCAACTGCAAAAACTTTTTTATAAGCAAAATATATCTGTTTGTTACAGGAGATATAACCTACTTAAACAAAATTTCAGTTCACTGAAGAGCAGAACTCACAAAAGCAAAGGAATACACATGATATACGAAATTCCTTGCAATGAGTACCCTAGCGTCTACATAGGACAAAGGTGGCAATAACTACAAAATCATTTAAATGGATATCGCTTTGACCAAAAAAAAATGCTTTAAGTAATCATGAATCGACGTTCTCATATAAATTTTAACTTTCAAAAAACAAAGATCCTAAATATCGAATCAAATCAACGCAGGCTTGAAATTTTAGACATGATTTACATAACGAAAAACGCACATTCTATAAATAACAAAACGTATATAAACGGTTTAAGTAAAATCCACCACAATATTTTCCTTAATTAATATTTTAATAACAAATCTAACAAATTAGCTTAAACGCCCCTTTTCATTCTTTGCAATATAAAAAATTATGAAAAAAAAATGTAAAAGAAGTATTACTGACACAGCAAGCGAAATGCAATACTAAATAAATATCTATTCAGCATTTAACTACCAAGCTTGGACGGATATTAGAATGTTAATTTTTGTCCGCTGAATTTACACATATTTTTAATCTTGTGACATATAAAAAAAAATTAAAAGTGACGTTTGTATAGAAATGTAATTTTAAAAAAAGTTGTGACTTAAAAATGATCTTTATTATTATTAATTATGAAGTTTGTTGTAAAAATAAATAAAAATAAAAAAAAACTGTAATGAAAAGAGAAAAAAAAAATAACCATTATTTGCATTGTCACAGATAACTGATGAAGTCCATAATCCATTTTAACACTTTACCTTACAAATATTTATTAATATCCGACCCAAATAGCCGATGATTTGATTTTCGTTCGGTATTGTTAGTTAAAAAAATTATAACAAATTTCTTTGAATAATATATGAGTCTAAATGATTTTTCTAAAGATATCGGACTAAGAAACTCAAGTAGTTGACACAAACAAATGGAGTCAAAAATTATTTATTACTCTATCTAGTTTTTGAATAAACTTTAGCTGGATAGTTTCCAGAGATCGCGACTTTGAGATTTTCCTTTCAGACAACTTATCTTATTCTAGACCTCTTTAGATAAAGTTTTAGTATTAATTGAAGATACATATTGTTTCTATGATCTCTCTTTAGGTTCCTTAACTACTTTCTTGACTAGAGCTCTAGATCGTTAAAAAGCAATAAGATTATCAAGGGTACGGTGATGTTTAAATCAATTTAGTGCGGTTTTCTTTTGATAAATGGCCAATCTGCACCCCTGTGGCAACCAAGGCACTGGGAGTCGATTTAGGTTTATTTGTTCATGACAAATACTGGCCCGTGATGCTTTCTGGATCGCCAAATTATCAAGATTTGCTATGTCTAGTTTTTGATATTTGAAATGAATTATTAAGGCATTCCAGTCAGTTTTGAATAAGTCAAAAATTGATATTGTATATGGAATTGAATGCCATTGGAGGGGTTTGCTAAGGATTGGGAAATGGTCGTTTCTATGAGTATCCTCAACAACCCAAGACATGGACAACATGTTTGGAGCTCCAGGATCGTCGCATCGGTGCTAGGGAGGATAACCTCCCAAGCTCCCTGGGGATTATAGTATAAAATCAAGTTAGCTAGGAAAAAATAATTATATGCTCAAACGACGGTAAAATAATTTAATTCAAAATAACAGTTTAGAAATAAAATGATTTATTTACACTAATTTTTTAAAAATTTTGAATAAAAAAGTATATGAAATTCCATCAACAAAATAGACAAGAACAACAGAAAAGCAATTATATATTTTTATTTGAACTTTCTAAAAAATGTGTGCTAAGAAATCATTTGATTTCTAATCAATTTTTTAATATGATTATTTTACCGTCGTTAGCGCGTATAGATATTTTCTCATAGCTACTTTGATTTCATATTGTAATACGACTATAGTATATTATATTTTTCCTTGAATAACCTAATTTTAAAATGCATTTTTAACAATGGAGCTCATGTTGAGCATTAGCAATTATATATTTTTATTTGAACTTTCTAAAAAATGTGTGCTAAGAAATCATTTGATTTCTAACCAATTTTTTTAATATGATTATTTTACCGTCGTTAGCGCATACAGATATTTTCTCATAGCTACTTTGATTTCATATTGTAATACGACTATAGTATATTATGTTTTTCCTTGAATAACCTAATTTTCAATTGTTTAATAAATTACAAGGCTAGCGACTTTTTAAAATATTTAATATTTTGAGGTAAGTATTTCAAAAACGGTTGAAGCAAACATATACATTTTTGAAAAGGGAATGTTAAGCTTTATTGTAATATTGTAATATTTATTAATATACTGGATGTTACCTAAAAAAATGAATATTTATAAAAATACAATTTTTTATAGACATTTGTTTTTTTCTAGTAGAATAATCTTGCGATATAGAAAAAATCCAACAATTTATGTATTTAAAGCAACTTCTATAATAAAGTCACCAGAGCTGGTCAAAATATAAGGAACAACCCTATACAGCGAGTATATTTGGCATTACTTATTTCAATTGATCTATGAAATCCTTGTAAGACTCCCTGATTGTTGATACATGATCAATAGCCACCAACTGATGATGTATGATGCTTATTTTTTAATAAAAATCAGTCGGTAATACGTCTTTCACTGCCAGCAATAATTATGGGTGGTTTCCCTCTTTTGCCAGCTGGTAGTTCTTCACCTTCGGGTATAAAAGACGATGTAAAAAAATTTGATATGGTCAACTATTTCAGATATTTCTTTTCCAGTTCTTGCAAATAATATGCAGATTTGACTCTTTATCAGAACCCATTTTAATCAAGTGCTGTTGTAGTCTAGGCGGTCTCATAGCTTCATTTAAAAAATTTGTTGACAAATTAAACTCGAACGTAATGATTCGTTTCTAGAAGAGCAGGTAAATCTACATTTCAAATACTCGGCGTTTCTTCTTAGATTTGAACAAGATAAAAGACAAATTTTACCAAAGTTTAAATAAATTTTCTTAACAATTGTTCACTTGTGTATTATTTGTTATAATTAATGACTTATATCATGTATTACTCACACATAAAATTTCTTGACAAAACAAACAATAAATAATGACACTAATTTTTTGATCACTACTTTTCATAGATTTTCGTGTATTTGCAATTCTAACACACGCGCTATGCAAACAAGACACTACAAGCATCAATATTCTTGTTCTAACATTACTTTCAAACTTGCAAAGACTTGCTACGGATAAAACTAAAACAAATTTTAATGTTAAATTTGTTAAATTTTTTAAAACTTGTGCGATAACAATAGGAAAATAAATTTCACAGCACGTCTCATTAATTTCTTCAATATTCCACTGCCAACTTTGAAAAATTAAAATTTCAACGCCCACTGGGAGGGGTTACCGTTGGGAACGTATGCACTAAAGAACAAATGTTGGAAGTGTATGTAAGGAAATTTTTATTTATTAGACCGGGAACCTTTCATTCCCTTGCTAATATATCTTTATGCCTTGCTGTTTATAAACCAGTGGTATTGATGGATAGAAATCAAAAAGATATGAGAACATTTTCTGATAAAGTTTATTTTTTAATCTTAACATTTACATTGGAAACCACAACAAAAACAATCAAGGTCTCATTTTTTACGGGACTATTATTTATTTAATCACATCAAAATACCTAAATAAAGTCTCTCGATCAATGTAAAGCTCATATCGAAATTAACTAGGACTGGCAGTCGACCATGTAAATTGCGAAATCACCGATGGAACACATGAATCGCCGCTTTGAATTGCTTTTCTAAAATAACTGCTTTTGGAAACAGAGTCGTATCGGTTAATTAAAAAATTACTAAAAAAAATAATCACTTTTGTATATATATATATATATATATATATATATATATATATATATATATATATATATATATATATATATATATATATATATATATATTAATAGATATGAAATATTTTCTCGGGTTTAGGTTCTTTATTCAACAAAAAATTCAAACAAATGACGTTTCGCCCTTTATTTGAGGCATTTTTAAAATTTCTTGTTTATTTTCGTTCCTAAACATATTTCTTATGTAATTAAAAATATTCATAGAAAAACATATCTACAATTTTAAAAGAAAAACAAACACTTTGAAACACTATTTAAATTAAAAAAATAAATAAATTTAATTTTACCAGTACACACCTTGACATTTTGTTTATTAATAAATAATGAAATTCAACCTTTATATCGTCTATTTAGGTACTGAGGATACATGGAATGCGAGTGTGTTTTATTTTTTATATATTTTACAATGCCCAAAAAAAACAGAAAAACGCATACATTTAATTTTATGTTTAAGAGGATATTCAATTTTTGATGTTTATTAACAGGATCGAATACTTAATATTTTTGTTCAAATTAGGCTGGTGTAAATGTGGCTCAAATTTCCTATATCCGTTCTGTAGTTAAAAGTGTTTTTATCTTTTTTTAATTTCTATCATTTCCTCTATCTGTAATTTTTGGTAATTCATATCTTTGTTTTTAATTATGGTACTGTTATAATCAAAAAAACATTTTGTGTCCTGTGTGTGTTTGTTTAATGCTGTTGAAGCGTTATTCGTATATTTATGGCCATTCAATCTGTTCTTTAGTAATTGGCTCGTCATGCCTATATATTTTTTGGGACAATTTGGGCAAGAGATCGAATATATTACATTTGATTTATTCATGAGAGGAGTTTTACTTTTTAAATTAGTGAACAGTGTATTTAAGTTACTATGGGACCCATGGCATACGATAATATCAAGCTTTTTTAAAATGTGTTTTATTTTTTTCTGACAGCACATTTTAAAAAATCATGATATTATCGTATGCCATGGGTCCCATAGTAACTTAAATACACTGTTCACTAATTTAAAAAGTAAAACTCCCCCGAATAAATCAAATGTAATATATTCGATCCCTTGCACAAATTGTCCCAAAAAATATATAGACATGAAGAGCTAAATACTAAAGAACAGAATAAATAGCCATAAATATATCAAAATCGCCTCAACAGCGTTAAACAACCACACACAGGACGAAAAACATACTTTTGATTATAACAATACCATAATTAAAAACAAAGATATGAATTAGCAAAAATTACAGATAAAGGAAATGATAGAAATTAAAAAAGATAAAAACACTGTTAACGACAGAACGGATATAGGAAATTTGAGCCACATTTACACCAGCCTAATTTAAACATAAATATTAAGTATTCGATCCTTAATAAACATCAAAAATTGAATATCCTCTTAAACATAAAATTAAATGTATGCGTTTTTTTGTACATTGTAAAATATAAAAATATATACTAAAAATAAAACACATTCACATTCCATGTACCCTCAGTACCTAAGTAGACGATGTAAAGGTTAAATTTAATTATTAATTAATAAACAAAGTGTGAATGTGTGTACTGGTAAAATATTTTTTTTTTAAATTTAAATAGTGTTTTAAAGGGTTTGTTTGTCTTTTAAAATTGTAGATATAGTTTTGTGTCAATATTTTTAGTTATATAAAAAATATTTTTAGGAAGGAAAATAAACAAGAAATTTTGAAAATGCCTTAAATAAAGGGCGAAACGTCAATTGTTTGAATTTTTTTTGTTAAATAAAGATCATAAAAACAAGAAAATACAAAATAATGAAAAAATTATATAATCTATGGTTCAAAAAACAGGAAAATATTATATATATATATATATATATATATATATATATATATATATATATATATATATATATATATATATATATATATATATATATATATATATATATATATATATATGAAGTAAAATGCGAACAGTAAATGCAACCTTCTCTCCATCATATCATTTCGGTGTTAGAGGTTGCACAGTTAGAATAAATTGTTATAAAACGCAATTTATCCTATTCCACTACCATCGAGATGATGGCCTTCCTGTACCACCATACCGAGAAGAAAGTGAAAACTTACCCTCCCCGCCACAGTGATACGGCAGAGGTACATGTTTCGTCTCTACTAGACTCATCAGGGTACCGACATGCACCTGGCTGTGCAAAAGACAGATCGGAAGGAAGCATGCAAATACTGAATGCGGCTTCGCCGACTTCCCGCTGGATGGCGTATATATATTTATGCGGCTTTCACGGATTCCTCCGTGTGAGATGCAATAGCAGTGGATATATCCACATTATGCCGTTGTAGTGCTGAAATCACATTCAGCAAACGTACAACTATATGCAGTTCCGCGTACGAATGAAGTAAAATGCGAACAGTAAGTGCAAACTTCTCTCCATCATATCCTTTCTGTGTTAGAGTTTGCACAGTTAGAATAAATTGTTATAAAACGCAATTTATCCTATTCCACCACCATCGAGATGATGGCCTACCTGTACCACCATACAGAGAAGAAAGTGAAAACTTACCCTCCCCGCCACTATGATACGACAGAGGTACATGTTTCGTCTCTACTAGACTCATCAGGGTACCGACATGCACCTGGCTGTGCAAAGGACAGATCGGAAGGAAGCATGCAAATATTGAATGCGGCTTCGCCGACTTCCCGCCGTATGGCTTATATATGTTTATGCGGATTACTCCATGTGAGATACAATAGCAGTGGATATATCCACATTATGCCGTTGTAGTGCTGAAATCACATTCAGCAAACGTACAACTTTCCTTCCGATCTGTGCTTTGCACAGCCAGGTGCATGTCGGTACCCTGATGAGTCTAGTAGAGACGAAACATGTACCTCTACCGTATCACTGTGGCGGGCAGGGTAAGTTTTCACTTTCTTCTCGGTATGGTGGTACAGGTAGGCCATCATCTCGATGGTGGTGGAATAGGATAAATTGCGTTTTATAACAATTTATTCTAACTGTGCAACCTCTAACAGAGAAAGGATATGATGGAGAGAAGTTTGCATTTATTGTTCGCATTTTACTTCATTCATACGCGGAGCTGCATATAGTTGTACGCTTGCTGAATGTGATTTCAGCACAACAACGGCATAATGTGGATATATCCACCGCTATTGCATCTCACACGGAGAAATCCGTGAAAGCCGCATAAACATGTATACGCCATCCGGCGGGAGGTCGGCGAAACCGCGTTCAGTATTTGCATGCTTCCTTCTGATCTGTCCTTTGCACAACCAGGTGCATGTCGATACCCTGATGAGTCCAGTAGAGACGAAACATGTGCCTCTACCGTATCACTGTGGCGGGGAGGGTAAATTTTGACTTTCTTCTCGGTATGGTGGTACAGGTAGGCCATCATCTCGATGGTGGTGGAATTGGATGGATTGTGTTTCTGTAGCAATCTATTCAAACTGTGCAACCTCCAACACGGAAAGGAAATGATGGAATGAAGTTTGCATTTACTGTTTGCATTTTACTTCACTTATTCACGAAGTTGCATATGGTTGTACGTTTGCTGAATGTGATTTCAGCACTACAACGTCATAATGTGGATGTATCCACTGCTATTGCAACTCACACGGAGGAATCCGTGAAAGCCACATAAACATATATATATATATATATATATATATATATATATATATATATATATATATATACCATAACTAATTAGTTTGGCGAGTAATATCTCGAAATTCCTCCGATTTTACGTCCCTTAAATTCTGTAATTTTGTACTAGGCATTTGAGGATTCATAGAAGTATACAGCTCATTATAGTGATTTTTAACAATATTGGTGATTTATGAATCTTCTCCTTTAATTTATCCAACACTGTTCTGAATTAGTCTCATATTCCTGTTGTTTTCAATAATTTTTTCTTTATTTTTTCTGTGTTGTATTTTCTTATGATTTCTATGGTTGTTGTTATGAGAGTTTTAGTAAGGTCAGAATATTATTGGTGCCTTTGGTCGTTATTCATGGTATTTATGGTAATTTTTGTGTTTATGTGCTGATTTTCATATGTTTTGTTGTGATTTTTTAGTAGCTGAATTTCTTTTTACTGTTTTTATATTATTTTGAATTTTTCCTTCAAACTCATTTCACTTTTACATCTACAAATATGTATTCCTGAGAAACTTATTTTCTAGTTTTTCTTGAAATTTGTCCTGTATATGTCTTATTTCTTTCTTGATGCCTATAGAAATATTTCCTTTATTTGCAATATTATCGTTATTTACTTTTCCATTTTTGCATTAAAATCACTTATTGTTACGGTATAGTGTATTTTCTCTGTTTTAGAGGTAATAAAATGTCCTCGCATAATTGTTATATTTCTTCGTCTGACACTTTAGTACTTGTTAGGCATACAGCTGTCCAATTTGACTACTGTATCCGCTGGATAACCTTCGCATAATATACTCGTATATCCCCTAGGTGATATTAATTTCATTTTTGTCGCAAATGTTGTTTGTGAATTAATATTGTTACACCTCTCAGTTGAGGTGGATCTAATTTCTAAAATGTGGTTATTGGACTTGCATTCTCAAACAAGACAATACATACGATATTTTAGTCAAACTTCATCATTGTCTATAATTTACTTTTATATATATATATATATATATATATATATATATATATATATATATATATATAATTTTATATATACAATGGCCAGCTTTCAGCGTTCAGCATTTATCAAAAGGCATTCTGGTTTTACAGAGACCTAGAAACCATTTAATTGGCGCCAGTTTTTTCTCAAGTTTAGGATTGTTTTCATTGGTTTTGATTAATGTTTTTGCGGCAATGTAAAATTCAGTTGTTCGCTCATATTTTGTTTCTGTAAAAGTGTGGGAGTTGAAATATATTCTACCCACCTAGGGTAAAATTTCACTCATTTGGTGGTTTAGTATCGTTAATCTTCCATGTAGATTAAACAAGTTAGAAAATAGTATGGAACAGGTAGGAATATGACAAAGATACAGTCTTTTTAAATCGGATAAGGCTTCTCTTATAGATAGGGCTACGAGGATAACTTTGGGCTATCCTTGGAAACATTTGCTAAGTCTTTGAAGCATGTCTACTTTCCTTCAATATCATGAAAAGATACCCACTACTCTGTGTAGATACTCCTATACCATTTAATATAATACTATTAAATATGAATAGAATTAAAAACATATATGTAAAATCGGATCAGGTCTCACGGTTATTTAATAATAACGAATAATATTTAATCTGAAGTCAATTCTATACCATATTATTAGTAAATCTAATACTTTCATTTACAACTTGTGAAAGCTCTAGTGCATCTTTTGTGGTGGAAAAGCGAAGGCTGCAAAATTTTATATTCGCAAATCCATCAACTGTGAAGTTTGGATTTCCAACATTACATATTTTTTGTTAATTTTTAGAGATTTTTAAATAATTTCTTATTGCTTTATATATGCTACTAACCTTTGATGTACTTTCTTGTGTTGTATGTCCCTTTTTATATAAACTTAGGTTAGTTGATTTTTGTTAAAATTAGCAATTTATTTTTTAAATTATGGATCACAATTATCACTTTTGGACCTCAGTAGAGATTCAAAGACAAAATTGTGATAAGGCTTTGATACGAAACAATCTTGCAAACTTCTATGCTTGGGATAATAAAAACTTTTTAATTTTATTACTTCATGAATCATACCAACAAAAAGTAGCATGAATATAAGCGGCTGTCTCCAGAGGAGCAGCTCTGTTTCTTATATTATGAGTGGCTATATATCACTCACTATCCAATCTGGCAAGCGTAGTGGTTTAATGGCAAAAAAACCTGGAGCTCCAGCGTTCTTGATACTTCCGAATATCTGGTAGCATTAGCTAGGTCTACCTTAAATATGTCTATATATTTTATTACATAGGGTCCACGAATGAAAGCCAGCAAGGATTCGGTTTCATAATTAATAAGAAAATATTCCCACTAATTCCTAATCTGGAAAATGAAACCGATAGAATAACCTCTATAAATATTCAGATTTAACACAATTGTACATTAAAAATTACAGTATTATTCATTTACTTCAGCACGCATACAGGAGGAACTGGAGGACTTCTATGAAAATTTTACCAAGAAAAAAACCATAATACATATAGATTTATCATTTGAGAAAAAAACGATAAACGCTTAGGGCCATATAGTTATTAGAAACGAAAAAAACAGGCTCAATAATGCTAAAATTCATCACACGCCACTATCGATATAAAATGAATTCCTACTTTTAAAAAGAATATAGAAATGGACCTGGATTAGTTCAAACGGATATACAAAAAATGAGATAGACTACATTCTTTCAACTGATAAATGCGTCGTAAAAGAAGTTGACACCCTAAGTACATTCACCATCAACAGTGAGCCAAGATTATTGGGAGTAAAAGTTGAAATTAATACAAAAAGAAAACAAGTAAGCTCCCAGAAAAAGAGAAAGCAACTCAAAGCAGATTCGACAAAATATCAAAAAGAAAAAACGACACTAATTTATAAGATAGAAAATGATTAGCAAGAGAAAATCTTGAATGAAATAGCTAATTATCGTGAATTATAAATGAAGCTGCACAAAAAGTTGCCCTAAAAGCGAAGAAATAAGATTAGCCAAAAAATAAAAGATAAAATCACACATTAAAGGAAGAAAAACACAGAATAAACAACAATGGTTAAATAAACAAAGAAACTAATTAAACAAAACCTACAAGAATATTATGAAACTGAAATTAAAAGATTAAATGAAAATAATAAAGGCACAAGAAGTCTTTAAAGCAACAGCAAACGACATATAATATGTCAAAAAATAAAAAACGAGAGAAAGTAAAAAACTTGGATCCAATTACGGAAACAACTCAGAATTTACACAGTATGATACTTAAGTTAACGAGCAAATGAATATAATTACAGAAAAACAAGTTATTAAATATAAGTCCTGAATAAATGCTCCAGATCACACTACAAACTGTAACATACCCACTAAGGCAGATGAAACATATCAAGGCTTGAGGGGAAGATGCGATATTAACTGAAATACTGAAAGAGAGGAGATCTGTCAGCACAAAATTTGTCGGCCTTTTTAATAAATCCTTATAAGAAGGAACTATCCTGAATCACTGGAATAATACTCTATTTATACTGCTTTACAAAAAAAGAAGATGAAACCAACCTTAAAAACTATTAGCCGATAATACCAAAGACACATTAACTCTAGAAGATGCATTTAGGAAAAATCAATTGTAAGATAAAGTAATGCTAATAAATTCTAATAAACAACATGTTCAGAAATGAACCTATAAAAGGGCAAGTAACGTAAGAATGATGACATGACTAAGGATTCAAAAGCAAAACAAGGTGCAGAAATAATTAACTATTGTGGTAGGCTTTGGAGAGGGATATCTAACTCTGGCCTTAAACTTGACATTTTTCCCCACAACACGATTCTAGAACGAGTTTTCCCTTGAATCTTCACGTATATCTCATTGAAGTAAATGTAAAGACGCTTTGAGCTTGTGTAATTTGAAAAAAATTGACATTTGAGTCATGGGGCTATGGACATTTTTTATGAAGATTCTACTAATTTGACCGGGATTTATTTCCATAAGATTCGTATGGAGTTTTTGATAGAAGTAAGACATTTTGATGAAATTTTGAGCATGGTCTAAGCGATTGTCTGAGGTTATCCCCTAAAAACATTTTTAATAAAGGTTTTTGGTTTGCGAACTTTTTCATCGTATTCATTGGCATATAACTTTTATTAGAGCTGATATATTTTAATGCAATTTTCGGTAAATTCTCTCAAGGAACTCCAGTAAAATATTTCTATGGTAGGTTTTTGTAAAAAAATGAAAAACAAAAAAAATATTGATGAGCTAACTTTTTTGATAGAATTGAGATGTTTTGATAGATTTATTGCAAACAAATAGAAAGCTGAGAAATAATTGTTATTTGGAGAGTTTTATCAGTTTATTTTTGAGCCTTCACCATTTTCACTTAATGTCAACAAAATTTTTCAATTTTCAATGATTTTTAAATATCGCTCGCTACCCACTGAAACAAATTTATCTAAAATTAATTTGATATTTATAGATTTATTTATTTTAAAGTTGTAAAAATATTTACTTGATATTTCCGAGCCCCTAATGGGAAAAATGTCCTATGATAGTTTACAAATACGAAACTGGCTACCTGATGTATATTTAAAAAAAAAATTGGTTCTATTCTATTATTAACCGATTCGATTCAAAATCCAGGCAGTGAAAATAGTCAAAAAAATAAAATGCTTTATCAGTAAAATATATTATTCTAAAACCCAAAAAATTGTACACATATTTTGCCGTTTCGTGAAAAAATCATTTTCCAGGAAATTATCCAGATTTTAAAGTTGAAGCTTTTACGATGAAGACAATCTAAAGCAATTTTTTATTCAAAATTGTATATTTTTGGGACTATTCGACGTAATTCAGTTTCCTGTTTTTATTAAGGTCACGCGAGTCATAGACTTCCAAAAATTTTCAAATTAACAAAATGTCGACCGATTTTCTCATAAACTACATCTTTTTTTTGATGAATTTTCCCCTGTAATACGCTTCTTCAACTGCAATTGTTCTCATGAGCGCTTAAAGACGGTGCCACACAATAAATATCAAAAACCGATTTTATTTCAAATCATGCAATGAGATTTTTTCAAAAATGATTTTTCTGTGAAATAAATCAATATAGAAACCAAAAAAGTGTAAACATATTTTGCTGTTTTGCGAAAAATTTATTTTCAACGAAGTTATCGAGATTTTATTGATGAGATTAGTGTTTTGCAGTTAAAAAAAATACAGCCTGTAAAATCTTGATAACTTCATTGAAAAAGATTTTTTCACAAAAAGGCAAAATACGCTCTAAAGGTAATGAATAACTGTAAATTTTTATATGAAATTGAAATTTTTGGAAAAAGGTAAATATTTTGTCCGCCATATTGGATCCACCATATTGAATTTTTTTTAAATAATTTCAGATTCGTTGTGTATGACCCCGAAAATTTCCCCATACCAATTTTGGAGAAAATCTGACAAAATTAATTTTTTTGGCCGCCATATTGTCAGTGCCATCTTGGATTTTACTGCACCAATTTTCTCCAAAAAAATATGGGACCACCACAGCAACTTCCTTTATATGACGCAAAAAATTTCAGTCAAATCAGTGCCGCCATTCCGGAGTAATCGATGTACATACATAAAAAAAAATAGATAGTCAACGAATTGAGAACCTCCTTCTTCTAGAAGTCGGTTAAAAATAGAGTGTTGCGGTTTTCATTTTAGTGTCCTACTTTTTAACGAAACTATAAGGTGATTTTGAAAATCTTCGTTTTTTAGGCATATCTCGTATTTTCGTTATGCGTTAATTTATCAAAAAGGTAAAAGCTAATTTTTGTAGAGTTTTTTACGAAAAGTTCAGTAGTGTAGTTAGTTTCTTTCTAAAAAGTTTAGGTTTTGAGATATTAACCAAACGCTGTATATTATTTTAGATATTGATTAAGTATAATTTAAGCTTTTTAAAAATATGGAATGTGTTTATTTTATTTTGTAAAACAAGGTCAGACTTCGATATTTTTAATAATTTACTTTATTTGTAACTTCACAGTTTTGTCAGATTGTTATTATTTATGAAATATTTTTGTTTCGCAGGTGTTTTTATTTTATTTATTTTGTATTTACAATGGCCGTTTATGATAATTTTAGTATGTTTTATACAAAGCAATAAAAGTCTCCAAGAAACTTCTGAATTATATTTCAATAGGTAATGTATTTAAAGCATTATCATTAGGATAACTTCTCATATCTAGCGATCGTTTTTGTTCGTGCTAGATATCCAGAAAGAAGGCAACTCTTTGCAGACATATTTGCTCGTTTAAAACGAAATCTATGCGAGCACGGATCTTTTATTCAGCCGCGTCCCAAAACATGCGTTAAAGAAGACAGGGAGAAAAAAGAGACAAATGTGTTATTTTACACAGCAGCAACAACTTCATCATCCTGTAGGTAAATAGAAAAAGAAGTTGGTGTAGCAAAATCTGACGCTGAAAGACCCCGAGATGATGTTATTTAGAACAAGTCCGGACAACCGAATATTTTGGCATCTGCTCTGACGAATCTTATTTTTTAAGTGCTGGAATTTTTAATCATCACAACATGAGGTACTGATCTGTAGAAAATCACCATTTAATTTTCGAAAGTGCACAACAAGGGCGCGTTGGTGTATCGCGTTTTATTTTGGGGCGACGAATAGCCAACAGAATATATAAAGAGGGTCTCACAGCATGTAGATATCTAGAAATCCTTGAGGACATTATTCCAGAATTGCTTGAAAATGTTTCATTGGGCCATTTAAACTCCATTTATCTTCAACAAGATGGTGCCCCTAACCATAACTCTGAGCTGTTAAGGTCATTTCTGGACTATAACTTTCCTCAAAGATGGAGAGGTACAGAAGCTACAGGGTCAGTGAGATGGTTCTCTTGATCTCCCAATCTTTCCGTTTTGGATTTGTTTTGTGGGGTTTTCTGCAAAATCACGTGTATAAGAGGCGATATAAATCTATAGCGGAACTTCGCGGAGAAATGGGTTTGGGCTTCCAAACTCTTCATAATAAACCTACGATTCTTTTAAATGAAATTTGAAGAATAACAAAACTGTGTCGATATTTCATTCGAAAAAACGGCCATCATTTTGAAAACCATCTTTAAAAAAACTCTTGGTTGTTTGTAGTTTCAGTGTTTCTTTTTGTTTTTGTTACTTGAGTTTTATGAAATAATGTTGTTCTTGTTTCTTTGCAATCAAATTTCAATATTCTGGTTTTATAATAAAGGTGTTGCTTAAAGTAAAAAATGTAATAAAAATTAAGTGATTAAAATTGAAAATTTAGAAAAACATTAAAATTAACTTTTAAAGTGTCTAGTCTTTGGTATAATTATTATTGTCAAAATATTGCATTGGTTTCTTATAAATTGGCCATCGCCTACTGTTGAAAATAAAGTAAATTATTGAAAATATCGGATTCTAACCTTGTTTTTCAAAATAAAATAAACACTACATATTTTTAAAAAGCCTAAACTATACTTAATCAATATCTTAAATAATGTATAGGGTAATCTATTGAAAAAATCATAAGTTTGATTAATATCTCAAAAACTATATTTTTTAGAAAAAAAAAACTGACTACGCCACTGAAATCTACGTAAAAACTCTATAAAAATCAGTACTTAACTTTTTGATAAATTAACACATAACGAAAATACACAATGTGCCTAAAATACGAAGATTTTCTAAATCACCCTCTAGATTAAAAACTAAGAAAGCCATGACAAATTTGACACCGGAATCTTTCGTTTTGTTAAAAAATAGGAAACTAAAGTACAAACCGCAACACTATATCTTTTATAATAACTCCAATACCCCCTAAAAGTGTAGAAAATGGGACACCACTTTTTTGGTTTTTATAACGATATATTTCACGGAGAAATCTTTTTTTTTTAAATCTCCGTGAATAATTAGAAATGGAATAGATCATTAAAAAAAATATATGGTATCTCCCCCTGCATTTTAGCACTCATGAGAATAATTCAGTTAGAGAAGCATATAACAAAGAACCCTCGAAATTCATCAAAAAAAGATGTAGCCTTTGCAAAAATCGCGTTTGTTTTGTTTTTTCGAAGAATGGCGACCATTTTGTAAATTTTGAAAATTTCTTCCTAATCAAAACATGAAACTGAATAATGTCGAATAGTCATAAAAAAATACAATTTTGAATGAAAAGCTACTTTCGTTTTTCTTCATCGCAGAAGCTTTAACTCAACTTTAAACCCTCGATAAATTCCTTGATTATTATTTTTTCGCAAAACGACAAAATAGGTGTACACTTTTTTGGATTCTAGAACAATATATATCAAAAAAAATATTTTATTTTTTGACTATTTTCACTGCATGCGTTTGAATGGAATCAGTGTGTATATATACTTCCTCCTACTTGTCCAGATCTATTTGTTATTTGATTTATTACACTTTTCAATGGATAAAGGCTACACACAAATCATAACAAACCTAGACGTCAGTCAAAAAAATTGACATGAAATTTCACTATATTTTATATAGTTCTTATATATATATATATATATATATATATATATATATATTATCCTTGAAGTGCACTTTATTATATTGAAAATATAAAAACTGCATCTGCAGAATCCTGCTCATGTAAATTACGAAAATTATGAACATCTAAAAGTATACATCAAAGCATAAATAAAGGCGATCAAAAGCTACAAAAAGACCTGAAATGCATTTTCACAAAAATTAATTACTTACTGGGTCACAAAATTCTGTTTTCGCCAACTATAATCGGTCTTGTCAACGCGACAGGGCAAATAATAAATGATCTAAAATATTCCTTTACTTTTTATAAAAGGTATTTATTCACAGAGATGATGCGAAATTACTAGTTTGCCCGCACCATATTTTTGCCCTTACCTTACTAATGTATATTTTATTACAGGGTGAACTTTTAGGATGAGTTACACTAACATTTATGACTAATGTCATACTGGAGTTCGAACACTTTAACTTTCAGACACCAAGCAAGCCCTTAAACTACTATATTACCGATAATTTTTTCACTTTAAACTATTTATTTGCGTAAAACTAAGATTCGCATAGATCTTTATACATGCCATTTTAAAACTTTTTTTTTGCTACGATGTTATTTGAGATCTATTTTTGATTTTTACATTAGACACGAGGCATATAACTCAATAAAACGATTAAGATACAACATAAAATGAAAAATTTAAATTGTCTAAATAGCTTATAAGTATTGAGTATTTTGATTCCGATAATTAAAGCGTATTATCCAATCTTGAGAATATATATATATATATATATATATATATATATATATATATATATATATATATATATATGTAATCGAAAGTTTTCGGGCATCCCGTGTATGTGTTGAGTCCCTCTCAGGACTGTATGGCAGCTGACGTTTCGGTGAAATCTCATTCACCATTTACAAAGCTCACTGTATGGCGTCTACGAGCGAACTCACTTCGCACACACGGGATGCCCGAAAACCTTCGATTACACATCACACCCATGAGAATATCCGACATAACATATATATACATATATATATATATATATATATATATATATATATATATATATATATATATATATATATATAGGAATTAATTTTTCTTGAACCATTAAATATATTTTTAGTAGATTATTTTCTTGGGAATATGGTTCATTTTTATATTGAAACTACATATATAAAGTAGCCATACTTATTTTATATATATTTTTATTTTTCAGGACGTTTCGATTCTTTCGAATCTTTTTCAACTGAGGTTTTCGGCGGATGCTACAAAAATGTATATTTTTAATATTATTATATATGGAATAAGAGGTTAAAAACTTACCATTAAACAAAAAGTAATTACATCACAAATCAATTATAATCACACACTCTTTTGTATATTAACTTTTCAAAAGTATTTTTAAAAGTTCAGCTAGAAGAATGGACACTACATTTCTAACCCTATAACTGCCTTGACTTGACTGAATGTGGAACCCAGATGGTGTATGTTTTAGGTACTTTAAGTGGCGTAAAAAGTTTGGGTCTTTTAATTGAAGTGATATCTTTCTGAAAAAATATCGTGATTCAATTTAGAAGAATTGAAAGCGGAGAATTATTCTTATTTATTGTTTTAATTATTTTAGAAATTCCCTTATATTAGTTTATTTTAATATGTTGAAATAAATTTGATTTAGCTTATTGATGTCTGTTTTATCGTTTACGGCATTCGTATTTTTTTATTGCGATCATTTCGTAAAATTCTCGTTTTCCTTTGTTGGTTGTAGTTTTCATGATCGCAATTCAATAATCAGAATAAAAAAATCCGAATGCCGTAAACGATATAACAGACATCAATAATCTAAATCAAATTTATTTCAACATATTAAAATAAACCAATATAAGGGAATTTCTGAAATAAATAAAACAATAAATAAAAATAATTCTCCGCTTTCAATTCTTCTAAACTGAATAACGATATTTTTTCAGAAAGATATCACTTCAATTAAAAGACCCAAACTTTTTACACCACTTCAAGTACCTAAAACATACATCATCTGGGTTCCACATTCAGTCAAGTCAAGGCAATTATAGGGTTAAAAATGTAGTGTCCATTCTTCTAGCTGGACTTTTAAAAATACTTTTGAAAAGTTAATATTCAAAAGAGTGTGTGATTATAATTGGTTTGTGATGTAATTAATTTTTGTTTAAAACAAAAATCTCTGTTCTTAATGGTAAGTTTTTAACCTCTTATTCCATATATAATAATATTAAAAATGTACATTTTTGTAGCATCTGCCGAAACCCCCAGTTGAAAAAGATTCGAAAGAATCGAAACGTCTTGAAAAATAAATATATAGATACAATAAGTATGACTACTTTATATATGTAGTTTCAATATAAAAATGAACCATATTTCCAAGAAAATAACCAACTAAAATAAATAAATAAATAAATAAATATATATATATATATATATATATATATATATATATATATATATGTAACCTCTGCTGTATCACTGTGGCGGGGAGGGTAAGTTTTGACTTTCTTCTCGGTATGGTGGTACAGGTAGGCCATCATTCCGATGGTGTTGGAATAGGATGAATTGCGTTTTATAATAATTTATTCTAACTGTGCAGCCTCTAACACAAAAAGGATATGATGGAGAAAAGTTTGCATTTACTGTTCGCATTTCACTTCATTCATACACGCAACTGCATATAGTCGTACGTTTGCTGAATGTAATTTCAGCACTACAACGGCATAAAATGGATATATCCACTACTATTGCATCTCACAAGGAGGAATCCGTGAAAGCCTTATAAACATATATACGCCATCCGGCGGAAAATCGGCGAAGCCGCGTTCAGTATTTGCATGCTTCCTTCCGATCTGTCCTTTGCACAGCCAGGCGCATGTCGGTACCCTGATGAGTCTAGTAGAGACGAAACATGTACCTCTGCCGTATCACTGTGGCGGGGAGGGTAAGTTTTGACTTTCTTCTCGGTATGGTGGTACAGGTAGACCATCATCCCGATGGTGGTGGAATAGGATGAATTGCGTTTTATAACAATTTATTCTAACTGTGCAACCTCTAACATAGAAAGGATATGATGGAGAGAAGTTTGCATTTACTGTCCGCATTTTACTTCATATATATATATATATATATATATATATATATATATATATATATATATATATATATATATGTATATATATATATATATATATATGAAGCGGCAGAGATGTTACGCAATGTGGTGAGAAGTTTATCTGTAAATGCGGTAATTTTGGCGAAATTATTGACTATTTTAAGGAAAAAGCTTCGAAGTTTTCGTCGTTAAGGACTAATAGAGAGCTTTGAATATTAATTTTTAGTACCTTATTTTAAACACTTTGAGGATTTCCTAGTTAGTAAGATTTAGAATAATCCACGAAAAAGCGCCATAAAAAACATACTAAGAATGACGGCTTTAAAAAGAAATAGTTTTAGCTTACACTGTAATTAGCACCTCTGGCCTTGCCTAGTAGATACCTGGTATTTTGCTGTCAAGTGAGACTCCTATTAAAGATGAATCCTGGGTATTTATCTTGCGACAACGAAGCTATTTCCGTGTTACAAATGGAGACATAACTGTTTTTTTCCGGACTTATTTTGATTTTCCAGTCTCTGAGGATGAAGAATTATTAAGGTGATTTTTTTTGAAGGGTGTAACTATGGCAATATAGTATTAAGAGGATCTCAATGACTAACAATTCATAAGCAATTTAAGCCAAATTTACCACAATTTAATCCACTAAAAATATTTTTAAATAATTGTTCAAAACTTATAGCTTACCTCTGTATAACCATCAAGAATTATTCCACACCCGCTATACAATATTACAAACTTCTTAGATATTTTTTATATACAAAAAAATACATGCAATGCAGTAAGTGACCGAACATAAGGTCTCGAGGTGGGTACATTTAAGTTTTGTAAAGATGTTGTTTTGTGATTTTAATTATTTAGAGAAATGTATTTTATCGTTACTGATGTTAATTAATTTTAATATTGTAAATAATTGTCAATTGAAGTCTGTTTTTTTTTGTAAGTTGTAAATAATACTTAATTTAAAAGCAAATAATAAAAAAAATGTTTTTGAAAAAGCCTGTCCTGACAGGCGAAACGTTAAACAGCCTTTGATGTCAGAATAGAAAAAAAAATCTATACCAAGAAAATTAAAATTTTATATATATACAGAAAATTCTCGGCTGTACGACCAGGCGCGGATCCAAGGGGGGGGGGGAGGCGGTGGAGGCGATCGCCCCCCCCCCAAGAGCTTTGAGTTCAGGAAAACATACCCGATTTTACCTCTTATACTATAGTTAATTCAAAGACTAGAGAGAGTAATAAATCATTTTTTACCCTTTTTTCTTCGCAAACTACCTGTGTTCTTTAGTTCGGTGTCTTTGGCAAAATCTGTTAGATATATATATTTTTCCTATATATAATCAAAAATACCGGTCTATAATAATGGACTATTTGGGTTCGATAACAATAGACATTTGGATGTGTGAAGTGTTAAAAAGGATTTTAATCCTTGTCGTAGGCGTCGGAAAGAAATTTATTTTATCACTAATTATTTATGGCATAGAATATTATTTCGGTATTAAATTTACAATAAAAAGTTTTTATATTATTATTTTATTTCTTATGATTTCTTAATAATTCACATACAGTACAAAATACAGATAATTTTGACATATTTAACACAAATCACAACCGTATTTTTATTATTTTTAATTTTGGCATAAAAACCGTTTTAGACACATTCAGACTAAAACGTAGCCTTATTCTTTCAAAAAATTCGAAGTTACAATTTAAATACTTACAAGATACTCATTGTCAAAATGAAAAGAAGTTAAACATATATAAAAAAATAAATTCGTCCATATAATATTAAAATTTTTTTTTGGGGCTATCGGTCATTTTATTATTAATTATAAACATTTTTAGGAAATTTGACGTTTCAGTTTATTTATTTCTTAAATTAAACACTAAAAAGGGATTAAAATGTAATTAATTTTTATATGTTACAGTTAAAATTAGACCTACTTATTTTTATTTCTATTGCACTGGCATCTTAATTTAATTTCCTTTATTATATGAAATATCCGATAGGCTTAAAAAAATAAAATAAACGTGTTAATTCTACACGCTTAACAAAAAGACACAAATATAATAATAAAATAATAAAGAAATTACGGCTAATTGGAATTAAACATATATAAAATTAAAGGATGGGACACACTAAAATAAAAATATATAAAAAAAATTTAAAAAAATATATAAACAACATTAAACAATAAAATACAACAAAAACAAATTGTGTTTACACTGGTAAACATTACGTATCTAATTCGTAATCAAATTCAGTGTAGCTATCGTCGCTCAATTAATTGAGTTTCAACATTTTGTTTTATTCTTTTATTATATGGATTTTTCCCAATTTTCCGCAGTAACTTTGTTCAAAAAAATCTTTCAAAAGTTCAGTTAAATTACTAATTTTGTACAATGTATTATTTCAAGCAACTCTGCCTTTTACTTGAGAGAGATATTTCCTTCTCCAACGGATAGTTTCCGGACGATCTATAAGAACAGATTTCCTATCTGGTTTCAGTTCAGTTCTTTTATTTTCAGGTAAATCCCGATCTTCATTGATTTTAGTAAGAATTTTGTTGACGGATGAGATCTGCTTCTCATAATAAAATGTATGTACAACTCCTTTTATTGCAGTTTTCATATCTTCTTCCAACGAGGTTCATCTGCCTGTGATCAAATGGGGGAGTACGAAACGTTCCAGTCGTTTTTTCTCCTTCAGTATTCGGTACATAGTAGATTTTCCTGTCATGTTGGAACACATCTCAACAGAGCTTTTAACATTATTATCTAGATGTTGATTTCTTAAGGCATCATAAGCATTCATCGTAATAAAATTTTCATTGAGGAAAAATGCCTTGGTTTAACAATTTTGGAATAAATATAGAAGTGGAGGCCATAATATTTTTTCGGTATCTTATTACTCTCAAATAATATATAAAAACAAGCATAAACAAGATAAATCACTAAGGACATACTGTAAGGTGTACTTTTCTCACTGACAGAAATAAAAATGAATGTTATGCAATTTTATTATTGCAGTAAATTTATCTTCTTCTTAAAGTGCCTATCCTCTTTGGATGTTGGCTATCACATTGGTCCATATTACTTTATTCACTGCTGCTCTGAACAGACCTGTTGATGTCATTCCAGTCCATGTTCGTAGGTTGCGCAGCCATGATATTCGTCTTCGTCCAGCTGATCTCTGGCCTTCCATCTTCCCCTGCAGGATAAGTTGGAGCAGGCGATATTTCTCATTCCGCATGATATGTCCAAAGTACTCCAATTTTCTGCGTTTGACATTTGTAAGGTATTCCAGTTCTCCACCGATACGTTGTAAAATGTTTTCGTTTGATACGTGGTGTATCCAAGGAACCCTAAGCATGCGGCGGTAGCACCACATCTCAAATGCATCTATACGTTTACATGAAGCATCGGTAAGGGTCCAGGCTTCTGCTCCATATTATAAAAGCTTATAATATTTAAATATAATTAGATTTACGGCAGTCCTCCGTTACCTGCGGTACTGGAGCAAGTACGTTGGGGATTTCGGTAATAGGTTTATTACTCTCTCTAGTTCTTGAATAGAGTATAGGAATGTGTATGCTTGCGATCGCCCCCCCCCCCTCTCCCAAGAGCTCTGAGTTTAGGAAAATAGAACCGATTCTGCCTATTATATTAGGAATGTGTATGCTGCTGACACTCCCTCCCCGTTGACAACTTGTTTTTCTCGCGATAGCTGCCCTCCAATAGCTTTGAGTTCCGGAAAATAGACCCGATTCTGCCTCTTATACTAGGAATGTGTATGTTGCTGGCATCCACTCCTCTCCAAGAGCTTCAAATTCAGAAAAATAGGCACGACCCTGCCATTTACACTAGAAATGGGAATGTCTCCGATATCTCCCCCCCCCCCCCGTCGACAACTTACTTTCGCTTGCCATAATGTACTTTTGTGATGTCACCGCCCCCCCCCCCCCTCCCCAAAGAGAGAGGCTTGATCCGCCCCTGTATACGACCATAAGATTGTTGATAAACATTACTCTCGTGTTAATAAGTGCAGAGAACTCCAAGACAATGGAGAAGCTCCGGATCAGGAAAATGACAACAGCTGTTGTTAAAATGTGTTAGTTAATTAACTAATGCAAAAGATGAGTTCGCTGGAAATATTTTTTATTATTTTCAAATAATAATAGATGATTTCTGTGCATAGTTTTCAAAGCCACGATAACACGTCTTTATCACAGGCTGCAATAAGCTTACAAAAAATTTTTGTAGAGACTTCCAATAATCACAGAATATCCGTGACAAGTTGTTGACGGAAACACTAAACTTGAGCTTAAGATAACCTTCCAGAGAAGCAAAGAGTCTCAATTAGGAATAACGGAAAATTTTCTTGAAACCTTGCTGCAAGTTTCTCAGTTTACCTATTAGGAAG
This sequence comes from Diaprepes abbreviatus, assembly GCA_034092305.1. Lineage (NCBI taxonomy): Eukaryota > Metazoa > Arthropoda > Insecta > Coleoptera > Curculionidae > Diaprepes > Diaprepes abbreviatus. Next base: position 2,625,941 of record JASJET010000144.1, on the reverse strand, counting down.
ATTGCAATTTCCTTGTTATCTTTCAGAACATTGCAGGATGATTTGAAAGAATTTTCAATTAGATTCACATTAATCTTTAACGTAATCTTCCTTTTAATTCCCAAGAGCTGTCGTTAAAGATTACTTGAATTTAATTCATTAGCTTTCTGGAAAAGTCTTGAGATATTACTTAGAAAGTTTTCATGAAACTTCCATCAGGAAAATTTCATGCTATGCAAGATTTGATAATAATCATTAATTTTTAATAGGTTTTTAGTGTACGTGCTTTATTTTTTTGGCAGATTATGATCGCTTCCCTTAAGAAGCTATGTTCTGGTAAATAATAAATTAAACTTGACTTTACTTATACAAGACGGATTTTTAACGAAAACAAAACAGACAAGACAAAGATAAAACTTTTTTTTTAAATCTTATTTACTAAGTAATGTATTATTTTCTTAATATACTTTTAAATTTTAACTGACCCTCTATATAACGATGACTAGAAAGATGAAAATCAAATGGTGCTTGCGAACCAGTCCTTCGTATTCCATGTACAATTACAGGCAATAATATTTATAAACGTGCATGTTCACAACTTTTCTATTAAATACCTTATAGTCGACGTTAATTACACGCCCTTCGCCAGGGGAGGTTCGAATACTTTTTTAATTTATAGATATATATTTTTAATTATAAATATGTATATACGTTGGGATTGTGGGAGTACCGCACCTTATTTAAGATAATAAAATTTGAGTCGTAGTAAGCATATCCATGAAACATTAGAATACGATTCATTAGCTAATTTCTCATAAAATATATTTCTTTTGCAAATTAGTGATATTTATCACGTAACTAATTTTGCGTTGTTTTAATGACGTCGACGTTTCATAATGACAAGTTTTATAGGTTTTTTTAAACCCCTACCTCAAAATGTAGACACACGGTAGTTCGCCGGCTTACTTCTTCTTGTAAACTAGCACACATCAAACATCGATTTGCAGATAACACGTATTTTTCGACCAGACTCTTGTTATCATACGTTCATCTTTTTCTGCTTTTAAATAAACGAATATATTTATTTCGGTAATTATTTTAAATTTCTCAATTCTAAGAAAAGATTTTTTGCATAAAAACACAATCTTTGAGGTCCAGATAGATTATCCACAGGTTACCTTTATTATCTAGAAAAATCCATTTTTGAAGGCTCTTAGAATCAAATACATTCAAAAAGAACATCATCAAAACGGAAATCGAAGGAGAGATAAGAAGCATCGACATCAATTACCAAATCGCAGAACCTGCGCCACAACCTGACCCCGAGATTGAAGAGCAACCAAATAACGACACTAGAGCGGACATCGATGAAGACCAACAACAACAATAACAACTACATCAGCATGAGGGTCAAACAACTCCAAGAGCTCCACCCGCCGAAGATGCTGCGCGGGAACCTCAACAAGAGCTCACTCAAGCAAGACGACTAAGACAACGCATGAAATGGACTACGCCCATGAACGAGTCAGTAATACGCAACTTTTACAGGATAACTCACCTCGGACGAGAGATGATCGGCTACAGGCAACAACTTCACGCCGAATTCTGCAGGGAGTATCCACACATACAAGTGTCACAACAGAGAATAGCGGACCAATATAGAGTTATTCTCCGAAACGGCCTAATTCCTGTAACACGGCTTAATACCATCAAAGCGGAAGTTGAACGTGAGATCGGGAACACTAACAATAACGATCCGATTGCTGAATGACGATACCCAACACGACAACGCTGAACTCCTTTATCAGAACTATCAACAGAGATGAGTGCTGCGATATTGGAGTATACTGGAACCAATCCGTTATACAGACCGGCACTGCCAAAAATTAATTCATCCAAAAAACTGGGTATCATATTGAACATTATGAACAATCGGATTTTATCAGCTTATGTTTCAGAGACCTATACCCTGGAGTCCTTACATACAACAATCTATTGTGCTGCGATTGCGATAGCCAGAGCTTTAGAAATTAAAATTACAACAGAGCTCCGATCAACAAGAACGGAACCCAACACTCCACAATGGGAAAGACGTCTAAATAACAAAATCGAGGATCTTCGAAAAGATATAGGACAGCTGACGGAGTATATTAGGGGCACGAGGACAAGTAAACTTCAAAGACGAGTTAACGAAATAATGGATCGAGCCTGGTACCATTCGCAATGCGATCCGGTGAATGGTACGGCTCAACAATGCCTCGACACGCTGAAACAGAAGCTCTCTGCTGTTGCAGGACGGCTAAGGAGATACAAGACCAGTAATAACCGGAAACGAGACAATGCGTTGTTTCAACGATCCGAAAAGGCTTTCTACCGTAAGCTAAACTCTCCACCTAACATGGCAGATAATAGATATTCTAACAGAGAGCAGATAGAAGAGTTTTAGGGAAACCAACTTTCCACACCCGCTAATTGCAACATCGCAGCCGGCTGGATCAATCAAGAACACCAGATCTGCCAAGACTACAGCCAGATTCAGTTTGAGCCATTTACCACCGAAGAAATCTCAGGAATAATCAAGGAGTTCCATAACTGGAAATCTCCAGGTCTCGACAGGATCCAGAACTACTGGCTCAAGAAATTCTGGTGTATACATCATCAACTACCTAAACTTATTAATGATGTTTTTCTAAATCCAGAGAAGATGCCATTGTTTCTGACAGAAGACATTACGTATCTCTTACCAAAGGACCAACATAACACACATGACCCAGCTTAGTATAGGCCGATCACCTGCCTTCTCACACTATATAAGGTAATCACCTCCTGCTTGACCCAACGCATCTATGCACATTGTGAAAAAAACAACATCAGCGCAACTCAACTGAAAGGATGCACGAGGGGAGCAATGGGATGCAAGAAACAATTGATTGTTGACTCTGTCATATGTAACCAGGCCTGTACCAACCGAAGAAACCTCTTTGCTGCATATTTGGATTATAAGAAGGCCTTCGACTCAGTGCCACATGAATGGCTCAAAACTATATTGAGAGTGTATAGGGTCGACGATCATTTTGTTTCCTTTTTAGAACGCATCATGTCAACCTGGAGAACTAGGATCCAACTGCAAGCTCCATCCAGCGATATCATCGAAACTAATACAATCCCAATACGAAGAGGAATATTTCAGGGCGATTCACTAAGCCCATTGTGGTTCTGCCTTGCAATGAACCCTCTGTCACGCCGTTTGAACTCCACCAGATACGGCTTTAGTATTAGAAAAAATAACGAAGAGGTAGCAAGATTGAATCATCGTCTATACATGGATGATCTTAAACTGATGGGTGATTCCAGAAACCAACTAGAACAAATGCTTAAAATTATCGAGGAGTTCTCCGGGGATATCGGAATGCAGTTTGGACTTGACAAGTGTCATATTTTGAACATCGTTAAAGGAAAGATACAACCGGGAGCATTTGAGATGCAGAACGGTGAAACCATTGCTGCAATGGAAGCAGAACAAATATACAAATACCTAGGTATGAAACAAGCTAAACGAATTGACCATCGCACTATGAAGGCCGAATTGACAAACGAATTTGTCAGGAGGGTAAGACGGGTGTTACGAACTAGTCTAAATAGTAGAAATTTGTTTAAGGCGCTCAACACGTACGCATGCTCTGCGCTTAGCTACTCTTTTGGAATAGTAAAATGGATCAGGACGGACATCGAAGGCCTGCAAAGAAAAATAAGAACACTCCTAACAAAGGCACACAGACACCACCCTCGGAGTGCTATTGAACGTACAATGCTTCCAAGACACCAAGGAGGAAGAGGATTGGTTGATATTGGTAAGCAGCTCGATCAACAAATAATAAACTTACGGTCTTATTTCCATGGGTTAGCGAACTCTTCCACACTACATCGAGCAATATGCAAGGTAGACGATTCAACACCGCTACAGCTGAGGGAACGGAATATTGCTTCTCACCACCGAACAGACCAAGAAAAGTTGCAAGCCTGGCTACCGAAGCCATTTCATGGACGGCATCCAAATGAGGTCAACCAGGACAATGTCGACAACTTAGCGTCGAACTACTGGTTGATTTCAGGACAGATGTTTTCGGAAACGGAGGGCTTCTTGTTAGCTATCCAAGACCAGGTTATTCCGACGAAGAACTATCGGAAATTCATTATCAGAGATCCCTCAATAGAAAATGGCCAATGTAGATATGGCTGTCGAACACCAAAGATGACCCAGCACATGACTGGAGGATGCCAAGCGTTTGCCGCAACCGAGTATAAGGAAAGACACGATTCAGCCGCTAAGATACTCCACCAAGAGTTAGCGGATAAGTTAAAACTATTGCAGGTAGGAAAGGTGCCTTACTACAAATATAATCCAGAGCCTATTCTTGAAAACAACGAGTTCAAGTTATACGGGGATTGAACGGTCCTAACAGATCAAACAGTTCCTCATAACAGGCCAGACATTATACTAACAGATAAAATTTCCAGGCGAACTACACTAATCGACATCGCTGTACCGAACAGCAACAACCTCAGGTCAAAATACAACGAGAAGATCGCCAAACACAGAGATCTGGAGGTGCAAATCCGCAGACAGCGTCCACACGATTCTTATAATACTGTCAACAACTGAAATGATACCAAAGAACCTCCTGCAGAACATCAAGGGACTGGGCCTTAATGAGCATCTGTATAAACCGATTCAGAACGCGGTTCTCCTTGCAACCGCGCGAACCGTCCGAAAGTTTGTAGGATGTGCATAGGATCACCCCACCTAGGACCCGATAACATGGAAAGGGTCCCCACAGAGCTTCATACTTTTGGTGTCTTTGTATACCTGGTATGAGTGAATAATCCCTGGAGGGAGTGCGAAGCCGTTTGGCTTGTAAATATACCTTGTCTCTAATTCTAGAAAGTCTTAATTTTATTCTGTGTTTTCCGCAGTTCCGTTGTGGAAATCTAAGAAAAGATTTTTTGCAGAAAAATACTTTGTTTTAAAGAGATGTATTTTAAATCTCAATCTTTGAGGTCCAGAAAGATTATCCACAGGGGACCTTTATTATCTAGAAAAATCCATTTTTGAAGGCTCTTAGAGTAAAATACATTCAAAAAGAACCCTCAATTAACCATAAACGGTTATGAATTTTTGCAGTTGAACTAATTTAATGGATTTTCAGATAAAATCAAATATCTCTTGACAGAAATGAGCTGCAAATATGAACCAGAGAACATTTGAAAAAAAGATGTAAAGTTGTAAACAATTATGATGAAATCCTATACTTTAAAACTCGCTATACTACAACCATTAGAAATTGCCAAAAATTCTCTTTTTAAGCTTCAATGCTTCTAGAATCAGGAGTTTTAGAGCTTTTCGGAAGCACTAAGTAAAAAAAAAGGAAGGGCTTTTCAAGAACTGTAATTGTTTTTTTTAAAACTTCCAAGCGCATCCAAACTCACAATTCTATAAACATTTAAAATTCCTAAGAAAATGAATTTTCGATATTTCAAACTTCTCCAGTCGGTTAACTAGAAATATGGCACTTGTCTACTAATTAACTAACATCGTCTATCTTTAAAACCGATCTAAATCGACAAGTGCAATAAGAAATCAATCAAGTTCTGAACCTTAAGAATATAATCATAAAAAAAAACATTTTCTTTTATAATTATATCAGCAACAATGAAAAATTTTATTTCTTTTCTGGCCACAACCATTTCTTTTGCCGATTTTGAGGCTTTATCGCTAAATTTACATATATATATATATATATATATATATATATATATATATATATATATATATATATATAACTAGTTAATATTGGGGTGTGCAGCAAGTAAAAGAGTACTCTTTAAAGTTAATCCAAGCGTTCGAAAATCTTTATTATCATTTTCATCTTCAGGGAGACTACAATAATTACAAAAGAGGGAAATTAGTGAGATAAATTTTCCCTAATAATATTGATAACTTATATCTTTATTTGATGATGTTCACTAAGATGTTAAATGATTTTATGACAAAGTACATTGGTAAAAGAGACTAAAAAACTAGGAGACCAAATCACAACAAATAGTTACATAAAATTGATTTTAAAATTTAAATTAAAATAAAAAATATTTTGTTCGTTCCTTCCCGAGTCACATGTAATTGTAAAATGAGTTGGCTGCCAACCTTATCCAATTAATATTAGGTTTGGTTCGGATGAACCGCACTTAAGGTTAACTATACAGTAAATGGCCAGTCATGCTGAAGTTATTAGGATAGCAAAATAAAAAACTTCTTTTACAAAATAAAGGAAAAACGATATATATATATATATATATATATATATATATATATATATATATATATATATATATATGTATATATATGCTTATACGGCTTTCACGGATAGGATAAATTTCGCTTTATAACAATTTATTCTAACTGTGCAACCTCTAACACAGAAGGGATATGATGGAGAGAAGTTTGCATTTGCTGTTCGCATTCTACTTCATATATATATATATATATATATATATATATATATATATATATATATATATATATATATATATATATATATTATTTTTATTTATATTATGTATATGGCATATTTCGATAAAAGATACTTCTTTGTTCCTACCAAATGTTCAACCTTCAACATTATGATACAAAAAATTCGATCCAAAATTAAATCTTACCTCTTTAGTTAAAAACGTTTAATTCTGTGAATTGCAGTTCGACCTAGGTTCGCAAAAAATATGCATTTTATTTTATCGGCACCAAAAACAAAATATTGTTGTTGCAAACGTTGCTACGTACTAAAGAAATAAATATCCTGCATTCTAGAACTTGTCAACTTTCACTTAACTGACACATTGATCCTTTACTTGGATATTAATTTTCCCATTTTTGGATTTCGTGGTGAAATAAATTGTGAAATAATTCGAAATATGGAATACATATTTATTGAGTACGCAGATATGAATCTGATGTATGGGTTTGCATCTTGCAATGCTTTGGATGCCAATAGGTTATATCACGACAGATATCCTAATCGTACTCTTCCAGATCAGAAAATATTTCAACAAGGTGTCCAACGTCTAAGAAGGAATGGTAAGCGACTCCATTTAATAAATAATTATTTAATTTCTTCATAATTTTAGGTAATTTTGGAAGAATATGTACTGATGCTAGTCGGGGAAGAACAGTACATACGCCGCAATTAGAGGAAAATATTTTAAATCTTGTAGATGACACTCCTTCAACGATCACTCGAAAATTATCAGCGCAGTTTAATAAGTCGAAAACAATAGTACATGAAGTTCTACAAGAACAGTTATTATATCCATACCATTTGAAAATAATGCATGAACTGATTCCTGAAGATTTTTCTCGTAAAATTTAGTTTGCAAACTAGCTCTTGGATCAGCAAAGAAACTTCATTAGGACTATTCGCTTTACAGATAAAGCACGGTTTACCAAAAATGGTATCATAAATTTACCTAACTTACATATATGAGCTGACGAAAATCTTCATGCAACTATTGTTTCACATCATCAACATCAGTTCCAATCAATTAATGTCTGGACAAGATCATTTTTTGCTTGAACCATTCGTATTGCGAATGGAGAACTTTATTTGTAGTTCCTCCAAAACGCTTTTCACGATTTAGTAGAGCACTTACCTCTTAAAACCCGCCGAAATATGTAATACATGCATGATGGGGCAGTACCTTATTCCAACGTTGCTGTGCGGGAGCACCTGAATAACGTATATTAAAACCATTGGATAGATAAAGGAGGGCTCTTTTGTTGCCCGGCCTCCCTGATCTCTTGACCTAAAGCCACTGGATTTGTACCTGTGGGGACACCTCAAAATCTTGTTCTATTCCATTCCGGTCCATAATAGGGAGAAACTTCTACGGAGAATCACGTTTCATTGTGATCAAATAAGAAACAAATTATAACAATACTATAAGAAAATCAAACTGGCGACCTAGAAAATATAACTTCCATGATAACTAAATTTTTATCAAAAATCAGAGTTTTTACCAGCAAAAAGTAAATGTAACTAGGAATTTTGCAAAAATAATATTTATGCAGGTTTGAAGCATTACAAACATAACATTTCTTTAACTAGATATTCTAAAATGTCACTCTCACTTTTTATTACGACATTTGATTATACCGATCTTTTTGATTATTCTATTAATGATAAAGGTTTACCATAATGTTCTGTTTCAAAGATGAAAAGATATTACTTATACATCACATTCACGTCAGCTGATGGGAAAGTATTGCATTAACGAGAAAAAAATTTGAACAATGTTTTTGCCCAATAAAGCCTAAAATAAACGCCAGGAAACAAAGTTTAGGACAGTTACTTTTCACGAATTGGTTGTATTCAATTTGGAGTGTTCTTTTTTATTCCAGTTTTTTCATTTCTTATTAGATTATTAACCAAATGTCCACATAGAAGAATCTAAAAATATTATATCTGTAATCAGTATCACCAGATCCATATCTTCCCTACTAGACACACTTTTTGTAGAATAGCAAGAGATTTTTGACACAAATTCGATAAAAGTGGAAAGAAATAAAAAAATGGTAGTAGCACTATTAAAATCATCATTAGAGTCAATCAGAAGCAAACAAATATATTGCAAATCTTAGCTATGCAGTTGATTCAAAATCCTAATATATATATATATATATATATATATATATATATATATATATATATATATATATATATATATATATATTAGCCTGAATGCTCATCTTATGGATGATTTTGTAAAATATAAGTAATTTAATCTTATAGTAATGCTCTATCATTTTTCTTTCTTAATTTAAAATAATGTTTTAAATACACATATGAATATCAAAAATAAAACTGTGCTAATAAAAATTTTTTCCTTATACTTAATGTTAATGTTAAGTTAATAAAATAAATAATAGTTTTCCTCTGTATTTTTTTCTCGTTTATTTTATATGTTGTTGCCTTTTCGATTAAAAGAGAAAATACTGTCGATTAGACAATCTTACCAAGAATAAAGCAGGTACCCGGAAACCTAATAAATTCTCTATATTAACTTGAATTAAAAAAAATATATATATACAGACGTAGAGGAAAAGGGGATACACAGTATATCAATATAAGCAAATAATGGGAAATTTTTCAATAATTAGGTAAATTATTTTAGGAATATTTTTTGTAATACAACGAAGTAATCTTGAGACGCATTGCTCAAAATAAAAATTAACTCTAAAATTTCAACCCCGTTGGATAACTTAACAAAGCAATTTACATATGCGCGAAGCTTGGTAATTAATATTGATTGGGCCTACGCTTTTAAGTTAGGAAGCGAGAGGGGGTGTGAATCTTGCTTATCCTTGCGTAAATCTTGATTATGTTAAACTCGCTGTCCCCAGATTAACTGAGTTTATCCTTTGCCTATCAATATTCTCGGGTTATGCAATTGTGGAGCCTGTTATTGAATACTCACTACGTTCGGCTGTCTACGATCTTAGTCACATAGATCTAGCTGTTCCTTTGTTATGTGCCTTTAAATCTTGCTTGTCTGCGGTCTTGGTCCCATAAAACTCGCTTTAACTCGATCGTGTGAGTTAGGTAGCATAGAGTTTAATAATTGCTGCGCTCGCATATCTGCGTTCTTCGTCACGTAGAACTCACTATCCCCAGGTATTAGAAACAGTAAGGTCCAAAATATGAGTGTTCATAGTCTTACCAAGAATAAAACAGGGACCCGAGAACCTAATAAATTCTCTATATTAATTTGAATTTTTTAAAAAATTATACTGACGTAGAGGACAAGAGGATACAGAGTATATCACTATAAGCAAATAATGGGAAATATTTCAATAATTAGGTAAATTATCTTAGGAATATTTTTTGTGAAGAAACTGTGATACAATGAAAAAATCTTCTTGAGACTCGTTGCTCAAAATAAAAAGTTCAACCACGTTGGATAACCTTACAAAGCAATTTGCAAATGCGCGAAACTTCGTAATGAATATTGATTGAGGCCTACGCTTTTAGGTTAGGAAGCGAGAGGGTGTATAAATCTTGCTTATCCTTGCATCCGTCTTTGTTATGTCCTCAGATTATGTGGGTTTAAACCTTTCCTATCTATATTCCCCGGTAATCCAATTAGGGAGCTTGTGGTTGAATGCTCACTACGTTCGGCTATCTACGGTCTAGTCACATAGATCTAGCTGTTCCTTTGGTATGTGCCTTTAAAGCTTGCTTGTCTGCGGTCTTGGTCCCATAGAACTCGCTTTGACTCGATCGTGTGGGTTAGGTAGCATAGAGTTTAATAATTGCTGCGCTCGCATATCAGTGTTCTTGGTCACGTAGAACTCGCTGTCTGTCGCAACATGTTAAAATTGAAATTATGCGTCGTGAGAAGACCTTAGTTCCTTTTTTTGATACGTCAAGGCCTTAAAATGGTGCCTCTAGAAACCGTTAAGCTTTAAAATTAGTTTTGACACTTTTATTACTTGTAGAATAGCGAGGTTAAGCTCAAGATTTTAGAATAATTTTCCTTAATTCTACATCGCTTTCTTTTCTCATTCCTCCTAGCTTATCTCTGTAGTTCTTTTCTTTCAACATATATTTAATTTTCAGCCGAAAGTTTCGGGGTTTCTAAAAATAAACTAGTAAAAGAGTGTTAGCCACACCTAAATACTTTTGGTTACATCTCAAGTTCTAATTGAGATATTTTTACAAAACAAAATGGAAATTACTTGCTATTTGAAATAATGTTGAATTATGGTATTTTCACCCTCTTATTTCTTATAAGAATAAACCATCTATTAGCGCATGTAATTTAATTCCAAAAATTTAGAAATTTAACGAAATTGTTTCAAAGTATTTTTTTCACTGATACCATAAATAACTCAAGCTGACATGTTTTAGGGTATCAAAACATGAAGTAGTAAAGAGGGTGACTCACACCCAAATACATTTTTTTCAAATCTCAAATTCTAATTGGGATATCCTTACAAAACAAAGTGATTGTTGGTTGAAGTGAGGTTGTACCATATTGTTATAACCCCATAGATATCATCCCTTACATTTTATGAGGGTTAATCTTCTAATTCATTTACATAACTTAATTCCGGACATTACGAAATTAAACCAAATTTGTTGATAATATTTTTTTACGAATACAATGAGTAACTTAAATTGACGTGTTTCGGGGTCTCGAGGTTTCCGAAAATAAACTAGCAAAAGGGGGTGAGCCACCCCAAAATACGTTTTTTTTTAATATCTCCAGTTCTAATTAATATAAGTTTACAAAACAAAATTAAAATTATTTGTTATTCGAAATGATGTTCAACTATGGTATTTTCACTCCCTTATTTTTTTTATGAAAGTAAACCGTCACTTTATAAGTATATTATTATTCGTAAAATTGTCAAATTTTAATTTAAATAAACGTTACAGAATTAGAAATCACTATTTGTCATGAATTATAATAATTTACAGTCATAAATGCTTAACGAATGACACACGTTTATATTTTCTTATTAATTAAAAGAAAAAATTTCAGTAAGCTTAGTAACGTTCATATCCACTGAAATTTGGCAATTTTAAGAATGCATGTATTCGAATGATATTTTTGAGGGTGAAAATACTATAGTTTAACTTCATTTCAAATAACAAGTAATTTATTTACAAGTTGTTTCGTAAAGTTATCTTAATTAGAACTTGAGATGGAAAAAAAAGTATTGGTGGGTGGCTCACCCTCTTTTTCTAGTTTATTTTTGAAAAGCCCAAAAGAGGTCGATTTGAGTTAATGATGATATTGCTGAAAAAAATATTTTCAAGCAATTTTATCAACTTTCGTAATTTGTAGAATTAAATTACGTGTGCGAGTAGATGGTTTACCCTTATAAAAAATAAGGAATGATATTCTTGTGGATGAAAGTACCTTAGTTCAACATCATTTCAAAAAGCAAATAATTTTCATTTTGTTTTGTAAAGATATCTCAATTAAAAGTTGAGATTTAAGAAAAAAGAATTTTGTGGTGGCTCACCCTATTTTAGTGGTTTATTTTTAGAAATCCCGAATCCGTTAATTTAAGTTACTAATGGTATTCGTGAAAAAAAATATTTTCAACCAATCATGTTAAATTTTCTAATTTTTAGAATTAAATTACGGACGCTGTTATATTTTGATAGCGTAAGGCCGTTCGTTAGACAACCATACTGCTGTCTCATATTATTTTGTAGCTATTTTAAATACTTATAAATAATTATTACAAACACAATGGCTCGAAGTCTGGACGTTCATCTTCTCTCTTGCAGCTTTAGTTCCAAACAACTACGGTTATTTAAGCTTATCATAATAAAAGCTCAGAACTTCAGGACTCAGGCAAGGCTACTAACTAGCTGGTCAGATGATATCTCTTGTTTGAAGCACCCACAGCAGTGCGTCCGTAAGTTAATTCGCATGAAGATCCTTTAATTAAATTAAACAAAACAAGTTTCTCAAATACTCATTCTATTAATAAAAATAAATACAAAAAACCAATTATTTACAATGAGAAACTTTAACTAATAACAATATCAAAGTAACCAACATAACTGCTCTTAATGCCATTATATTAGTAAAAATGTAAAACTTTATTTAGAAGATAAGACGTATAAATAGCTTTTTAAAACATTAAACAGAAAAAAATTAAATAAAAACGCTAAAAAACAGCTATTTATATTACTTAAACAAACAGTATTAAGGTCGCTAAATTCTCGGAAAAATAATACAAGATATTCCCTTAAAAACGAAACAAAACTAAGAAAATCTACCTTCCTGACGAATATACACGATACGTAATTTTCTAAAATACTGTACTTAAAACCGTCTACCGACTTTAACGAACTTCAGATTGTAACTGAAGTTTAGTATTTCTTAACAGACCAAACTCGCATTCCCCGGTAGCCCGCGGGCACGCATTTCACCCAATGTATCTCTGAAACTGTAAATTTCATTCCATAATAGTTCGAATAGTTTGTCCCAGAGGGCGTCAGCCGTTTTACGCCGGATACTTAATTCTCGAATTAGCCTCTGAGCGTCTTAATATTAACTTTTATATAAACACAATTCTTCAATTTCTTTCTATAACTAAAGGTCTAAGATAGTATCTATGAAAAAACCTGAATGTCCTTTTATTCATATTGCTGGAATTTAAATCATTCTCTCCTGCAATCAGGAAAAACAGTCGCTATATTAATTCCTTTTATATGTCAAACGAAATATTAGCTTGTAGTGAGTTTATTTGATTATTTTTTTGTTTCCTGATAATAGGAAAATCGTTCAAATTTTAATACATTTTAACGGTATATGCATATACCATATGTAAGACCTCCATCGGCCCTTATCCTTTATGTTCTCATAAATTGTGAGTTTATATATTTTTAAAAAACATTTAAACGACAAAAATAATAAAGTTGGGATGATCCTTAAGTAAAATAATTGATTTGTTTTTCCTTGAGACCTCAAACTTAGGTAATTTATATATATATATATATATATATATATATATATATATATATATATATATATATATATATATATATATATATATATATATATATATATATATATATATATATATATATATAATATATGCTATATTTCTGACTGTACCCCGTTTTTCGTGATCAGATGTTTAAAAACATTGATGTCAATTTTCTCAGATGAGTTCAGATTAAATTATTATTATTATTAGAAAAGTCAAACCAATGATTCATAAACACAAGTATAAACTTTATTAAAATAATTCAAATACGTCAGTGGGTGCAGTTTTATGTAATATTTATAATCACCTAATTAGAATTATCAATATTATTTAATGTGCACTGTTTCGCTTTTGTTGGATTTAAGATTATTAAATCTGTAAATGTGTATAATTTATGAACGGTTAAAAATGACTAGTGTCTTAATATATGTAATTTAATTTTAAACAATCTAAAAATATTTGTATATGCCGTTAATATTAAGGATGAAGCAGTCCATTATCAGAAGCAGAATTAAATTTCTGTGACATTAAATATTACCTGACTCACAAATCGTTTAACACATGGCACTGGTGACATCATTAATCAATAAATACTCGTGGGTACGAAAATAATCATCTAATGAAGAAAACGTGATTGAGCGTAAATTGAATCAATACTAAATTCTACCATTAGTCAACGAGTGGTGCAAGAAACACCACGAGCTACTAACAAAACTTGAAAATTAACAGCTTATGATGAAAATGATTATATTATATCATATAAAAGAAAATTCAATGAAAATTTCTTTTCCAAACCAAATTCAGCACTAAAGACGATAATTTCAATCATCGGGGTCATAACATTCGGAATTGGAATTTCTAAAGGTAATGATTAGCATTTTCAAATACACATTTTTGGTTTATAGCAAAAAGAAGACAAATAATTGTTAATTCCGGAATTATTCTAGTAAAAATATGTTTACTAGGTAGAGCGAAACATAATTAAATTCAACAAAATGAAGCAAGCGAACAGAAACATCCAAGATTTCAATAAAGGGATCGAATGAGATCGCTCGTTATGTCAAAAATGTGTCAGTTCTACAGAAAAGATATGAATCATGTGAAATGATGATCAAAATAATCACTGTTCTGGACAATTCTAGAAAACATGAGAGTTTCTTCCTAAGAAAAATGGCAAGTTTTACCCAACAAATACAGCTAAGTTGTAAGAGTGAAATTAAACCGTGGCAAGACCTTGATTTCTCCTTCTAGAAAACCAAAAGTATGAAATTTAGTGCAAATCAAGCTATTAATAATATTAATAAAATATGAAAAAGTTTAAAAAATTACAATTTTAGGACTCTGTATTTTTAAAACTCAAAATTGTGCTATTTCCTCATATTTTAGGGTCAGGAATTTGGGCTTGCGTTGTGTACAAATTTTTTAAAGGTACCCTGTATACAATAATTATTTATTTAGTTATATTTGAGATGGTTTTTGTTTATGATGATACACAAATTATTGTTATACTTTAATTTATCAAGTATATTTCTAATATAAAACTATATTTATTCCATTAAATTTAAGATTTGATCATTACTTTTTAAGGTGACTATGTACATTAAATATACAGCCAATATTCATTAAATTTGAGATATATTATCACATATTTAATGCAACAACATTAATTGAGTTAAAAAAAATCTGAAACTACCAGGAAGAGATGTAAATTTTTCCCTTAGGTAGTGTACCATTTGTAGACCGGTTTCGAACTCATTGTTCCCATCGGTACACCTCGACATAAGGAAACTGGGTCCTTTAAGCAACTTATATCATAGTAAACACAAAGTTCGATACAAGTTGCGCTATCTCCCCGAATATCATGCAATGGGCATTATTAAATATTGAATAATAATGTAAATTCCTTTAGTATTAAAGTATATGTGAATTAATTTTAATTTTGTTTCTATTTGTTGACCGTGTAGTTATTAATTAGTTTTTACTTTTTTGGGTTTCGGTCATATTATTACTTTATAAAAAAATTAACACATGTTTTTTTTTCTGACGTTTCGGTTTATTTTATTGATTAAACCATCTTCAGAGAATTACTGTAAATATGAAAAGGAATATGTATATTTATGCTATATAAACTGAAAATTTTACTTTCTTACCTAATGTTAACAGGTGGTTCACTTGAAAAACTTACATTTAACTATTTTATTACTTTAATACAATATAATTAAACACTTCTTATTTAATATAAATATAAATATAGAAAACTATTATTTTTTGATGCATTTTTTTTTCTCACATCTGGTTTGTTGTGCTTTTGACAGAGTACTACCAAAGGGTTTGAAAGTTTCTGGACCATCTGCAATTTTATTGACCTATTAGATTCGTATATACATTATTCAGGTCATTTGTGTCCGTACAATGAATTTCAGAACGGACACAAATGACCTGAGTAATGTATATACGAATCTAATAGGGCAATAAAATTGCAGATGGTCCAGAAACTTTCAAACCCTTTGGTAGTACTCTGTCAAAAGCACAACAAACCAGATGTGAGAAAAAAAAATGCATCAAAAAATAATAGTTTTCTATATTTATATTTATATTAAATAAGAAGTGTTTAATTATATTGTATTAAAGTAATAAAATAGTTAAATGTAAGTTTTTCAAGTGAACCACCTGTTAACATTAGGTAAGAAAGTAAAATTTTCAGTTTATATAGCATAAATATACATATTCCTTTTCATATTTACAGTAATTCTCTGAAGATGGTTTAATCAATAAAATAAACCGAAACGTCAGAAAAAAAAACATGTGTTAATTTTTTTATAAAGTAATAATATGACCGAAACCCAAAAAAGTAAAAACTAATTAATTTTAATGTACAGAAATTGAAATATCTTTTCAGTTACTTTATTGAAAATGAAAAAATCATTTAAACAAATTTAATGTACAATGAACTGAGATTTAAATGAATTTCTTTAAATTTAAAGTAAATGCAAATTATTCACGATTTTGGGTACAAAATCATTAAATTTAATGTAGAATAGACATTAAATTTGCATTAAATTTAATGTTATTTTTAACAGTGTGGAAAGGACATGACAACCATTCCTATTAAACAACTTAAATTATTAACTTTATTCATTTATTCTTTTTTGATATATTTGATTCAAAGTCGGAAAGGGGTAACTGTACTTCGAAAATTTGGTAAAGTAAATAAGGTGTTCTAATCTTGCAATTTTTTATCTTATCCCAACTTCTCCTGTTTTCTTTTTCATCTTGCTGTCATTAAAAATATGAACTGCTATGACTAGCACGCTGTAAAAATATTTCATATCTTTTTCTTCATATCCATGTTGGTTGCACACTGCTAATAGAGATATATTGGATATATTTATGAAATTTTACAGCTGCCGCAAAAGCAAACTGTCCAAAGAACGAAAGAAACTATTTGACAATTGAAAATGTAATGAAGGAATGGTGAAATATGCACAAGCAAGACTAACAAGAAAGAAAGAACACATTAATTTGTAATACTATATTTAAATAAATGAGGGCAATTTGTTCTCTGTAAATTAATTCCACTCTAGGTCTCTCTCCGTAGAGAGCCGAATTTGCAGATAACAGTCTGCTCTTCCTTAAAAAGCATTAGGAGGAAAAGGTGGAGTTAAAATCATTTAGATAATATAACTATATTTATTAAAAATCATACATCAATGTATCATTACTGGGTTTTACATATAAAGAACATTTCTAAATACCTAGACAACTAAGTTTTATTTTATTGCAAATCAAAATATTTTGGAAAAATTCTAGATTCAATTTCAAACAATTTTTACCTAAATTCCATAGATTCCAAAATATGTACATTTTGAAATTGGAATTTTTATGCTTTGTTAGCCTAAAACCAAAAGAACTTGTAATTTCCCATCTCGGTATGTATTTAATTGAAATACAGATTGAATGACAAAATGTAATTAAACCCAATGCTAACGAAAAAGCAGTTAAAAATATATTGCATATTTAAACACATTTCATATTAAAACAAAGAAATATCTGTATTTAATACTTTTCTCTACACATAACAACCTATCAGATATTGACCCTGTATATTTCTTGGTGTTTTCTCCAGTCTTCCTATGAAAGAAGGTGAAAAAATTTATTGCAGATATCTGAAAGTTTCAAGTCGTAGGGGGCACCCAGTAGATGATAAATACGTAAAAAACTACAGCTAGATCAGCCCTGTTTTTTTATAAACAACATCCAAAGTCAGAAAATTCGATTTTTCATCCGTAGAATTTTTCGGTTACATTTTAAAGAAAACTTGTCCAAATAAAAGTTGTGGGTATTGAAAAGACCTTTAATTTCATTTTTTATACGTCAAAATCGATGAATAATTTATCGATCTAATGGCGAAAAACCACCTTTTGCACAATTTTATAAATGTTAATAACTTTTGCAAGAAAGGCCGAAAGTGGTGTATAACCCCTTGATGATAAGGCCATTATGTGCCTTTATAACTGTGCGAAAGCTGGACCAAATCGGTCTGGTAGTTTATGAATAATCTTAATTGTTTATCCCAGACACTAAATGTTCAAACAATTGTCCTTGCCCAGAGGATGATTCTACAGATATTTGCAAAAGCGGAATGGATTCTTTGAAGTTCAAACTACAAGTAAAGATGCAAAACGATTGATTTAAAAAAAATTGTTGTTAAAGAACCGTTTAAAGAAGGGGTACCTTTTTTACGTATAAACAATTGATATAACTTTGTTAATTTGAATGATACAAGTTTGTGAATAAGTGGACTTGAAAGCTATTGAAAAACATTAATTAAAAAAAAAGTCTCCTACGACCAATAGAAGCTAAGATAGCATTTTTTTTAAATCATATCTCTTTTGTTTATAAACATTAAGAGCCAAATTTTTCACAGATTTTAAAAGAAGACCCATATTTTATGATGCAATTGATAAGTATGAAATTCATGTATCGTTAGTAAAGTTATAGCCCTTCGAAGTGAAGGTACTTTTGCAAGTGCGTCGTAGCGAGTGGTGAAGGAAGTTCGTCTTTCTCACGGTGTACTTCTGAAATTCAAACTTCAAATTGGAGTGCGCAACAAAATTGTACGATATCTCAGATTGTAGATAACGTAGAGCCTTCATTTCTTTGAAGCTGGGGTAACTCGACGAAATATTACGAACTGACTTATTTTCATTATCATAGAAAATCGGGAAACACCGGAAAATCGACATTTTATCGGAAAACACATTTTTTGGTAATATTAACACTAATATTGTTTCAAAAAACTTTACTAACAGTTTAATTCCATTGCAAATATTAAATATAAAACACTATATATATATATATATATATATATATATATATATATATATATATCTTTTCGGAATAAATAATGCAGGCATAAGTTTATGCATAATATTTTTTTTTAAATACACTTAAATACCCTAAATACACAATCGACTTTTTTATTTATATAACTCAGCGATAAAAATTTATATTTCTGTTCTTGCTCTTTTTTGTGGAAGCTCTTCTTCGTCATCATTTATCATTGCTTGTAGCAAATCGTCATCTTCCTCCGCGTCATTTTTGTCTTCAATTAGCACTGCAGCTGAGTTGTCGCATTTTTTATCATCGTTGCAGTTTAAACAAAGAGCTGTGCCATTGAGACCGTGCTTTTTGTAGCCGCATCTACTTGTTTTGTACCCAGTAGTGCACTTACATGTAATTAAAGTCAAAGTTTCGTCGGGTATCAAATTTTCAGATGTGTAAATTGGTTCGAAGGCATGGTTATGTTTTCGCCAGCCATATTTGGTTGCGTCCATCTGATTTCCTAACCATATTTACAATTGATAATAAACTCGGAGAACGTGTCCACTTATTCACAAACTTCTGTCATTAAAATTAAAAAAGTTTTTCCAATTGTTTATATGTAAAAAGGTATCCCTTCTTTTAACGGTTTTTTTAAGAACAATTGTTTTAAAAATCCATAGTTTTTTCATCTTTGCTTGTAGTTTTAACTTCAAAGAATCCATTCCGCTTTTGCAAACATCTGGACAAGGACAATTGTTTGAACATTCAATGTCTGCGATAAACAATTAAGATTATTCATAAACTACCAAACAGATTTGGTACAGCTTTCGCACAGTTATAAAGGAACATAATGGCCTTATCATCAAGGGGTTATACATCACTTTCGGCCTTTCTTGCAAAAGTTATTAACATTTATAAAATAGTGCAAAAAAAGGTGATTTTTCGCCATTATCTCGATAAATTATTTATCGATTTTGACGTATAAAAATGAAAAGTCTTTTTAATACCCACAACTTTAATTTGGACAAGTTTTCTCTAAAATGTAACCGAAAAATTCTACGGACGGAAAATCGAATGTACCGACTTTGGATGTTGTTTATAAAAAAAAACAGGGTTGATCTAGCTGTACTTTTTTACGTATTTATCATCTACTGGGTACCCCCTACGACATGAAAATTTCAGATATCTGCAATAAATTTTTACGTGAAGTCGCTACAAATTCAATAGGAAGACTGGAGTAGTTCTTAAGTAAATATTTTACTCGACATTTTATCTTATAACCGTGTGAAAGAAAGCTAGCCTAATATGATGACTTCTCTGACTTATTTTATTTCTTGTGGATATATATATCGTTATTTATTAATTCTGGAGAACCAGACCAATAATGTCTGCCGTATTTCTTAATGTTACATATTATCCTTAAAGACAAAAAGTAAACGATTTCAACCACTGACAAGAACGAGAAACCAGTAAATAATCCTAAGAGACCACCACAATTGGCAAGAAAATCGATCTGACCGTATAATTCTTTTCTTTCCAATGAGATGAACTGCTGCTCCTTAAAAAATATATTAATTTTTGTTAATCGAGCATCAGGAAACTCGCTCAGATTCGCCTTATAGGCAGTGAAGAGTTCTTCCCACATGAAATCTGCTTGAGAAGTTTCAGCATGGTAGACTAGAGATGTACATCCTGGTAAGCAGTCACAGTCAGATGCACCATTCATAACCGACTCTTCTCTGTTAAGGTCTAATTGCAATTCACCTAAAAGAAAATAAATATTTTAAACTGGAGCACGAGCAGTATTTTTACAAATTAACCAGGAACATGATTACATTCATTTCTAAAAGACACCGCACACATAAACTTTGCTGGTTTTCTCTATGTTGAATATTTTTACCTCTTGAGGAAAAGTTCTCGTGAGCAAATTAAAATCGCAGGGGTAATTTTGCACCTCAATATGGAATTTTTAGCATGAGTTCTGCCATTAGTCATGCTAGGGACATAAAAGAATCGTAAAAATTTCCATCGCGATTTACAAGATCAGCATATAAATGGAAAAATCTCCAAGAATGTTTTATTTGTTTAATAGTAAATTAATCAAAAATGTTATTTTGTTAACCGTCTTTTGATCAAATAGGGATTATCCAAGAAAACGTAACCACGAACATCAAATAAAAATATCATACAAAATAAAAATATTTTATATATTCAGTTATTATCAGGAATTTACGTATAACGATTCTGAAAGAGTTACTTTTCGTGAGACTAAAATAACAGTATTAGATTCAAAATAATCTAATTATTATTGATGAAAAAAATCTCTGCAACTGATCAAAATATTTACTGCAAATACTTATCAATCCTGTATGCTAAAGATCTAATCTGAAGCATAGTAGTTATGATATGTCCGAAGGACTGTTGTATTTATTCCTCCATGTCTCCTCTAGCTGTAATTGCAATACGATACATATTGAATTTAACGGTTCTCCACAAAAAATTCAGTATCGTTAAGTCCGTGGATCTAAGAAGCAATGCAGTAAGACCTACAAGTATTAAATCTAATAACAAAAACAAAACTAATTATTTACTAAAGCATACAATCCAGTTATCAAAAATTGGTATGAGAAATGTTCCCTGACATTTACACAAAGTAAGCTGGTGCATCATCCAGCTGTAGCTACATTTGATCTCTTATAAAGTCGGGAAGATATTGGGTCAACCGTAGAAAATCCTCTGATAGGAAATTTAGCAAAACTCCGGTTACACCATTTTCAAAAAAGTATAGGAATTACAAAATCATGTACGATCCCACCCCAAATATTGATACTCCTTTTGTGTTTATATTATTACTGATATAAACTGCTTGAGAATTTGGGGTATCGTAAAAATGAAAGTTTCGTCGATTCAACAAATCATTTCTGTGAAATCTACTTCTATCAGTAAATAGCACAAATTTTTAAAAATCTTTTTTGCTGCTTGATGTTGTGCTCATCGATAAAAAGTTATTTTCTTTTCAATATCGTTTTCGATAATTTTTTGATATAGCTGAACATAGGAATGAAATTCATTTTGCTTTAGACATTTTTCTACGGGCGATTTTTTTATTAGTATTCTAATCCAAATCTCTTTCACTTATTTCCTGATATTCTACAAACACCAGGTTGATAACCCATTCGTTTTCGTAATTTAAAACTCTTTTTGTTATAGTTTTCTTTTGGTTCGCTGCTCTTCCAGTACGACCTATTGATTCTTTTGGTTTTTGCAAGATTCCATTGTCAGGATGTGGATTATTTGGAAATTTTTGCGAGTAAACTTCTGAAACCAAAAACAGTTCCCAAGGCATTTACCAATCACATAAATCATATTAATTAAATTTTGCTGGGAGTAATTGTCTCACAAATTGTATTAGAATAAATAATAATTAATGTGAACTGAATCATTTTTAAACGTCAAAACTGGCACATACTTAATATTATATAAAATAAAGACGTATCAAACGTATTCGGATTTTTAAATAAAGTAAGTATTAAATTTTAATATTACTTTTTATTCTTTTATCATTTTCAAGCCGAACGGCTTTCAACTTCCCCCAAGGAATATTGAATCATACCAACAATATGACAGTCCACGCGGTTGCAAGAAGAACTGCTTTCTAAATTGGCTTATACAGATGCTCACTAAGGCCCAGTTCCTTGATGTTCTGCAGGAGGTTCTTAGGTATTGTGACGCGTTTTCGTGTAGGCGGGGAGCGGGGGAACCGGTTGTGCTCTACGGCTCTTCTTCGTTCACGGCAGCGGAACATCGGTCAGTGGATATTTCTTGTGCAGACAGTCATCGGTCAAATGCTCAGCGCAGGGGTATCGGGTCAGCGGCAGCTACGTAAATTCGGGATATCCCTGCTCTCTCAACTGATAAACGGTTTGACTGTCTGAAGGTCAAAACATCCACTCGGTGGTCGGTTCTCGGGTGCCACCCTCGGGATTTAATGTGGTCGAGGGCCCACTTTATGCACCGGGCAGCTTGTTACAGTGGAGAAACGGCAAGCCAGGGGTCAATTGCGTGTATTAGTGCTGGCGTATCTCGTACTATTCGGTCGCGACGCTACTCACGACGGCTTGTACGCAAATTATCGCGCCTCGTATCTAAAATCCGCGTTCCCGGTTCACGGCGCTTCGTATTAAAACTCGACCGACGGCGGTATACGCGGTATGTAACAACAACACAGCGTCGATCGGCGATAGGCGGCGTCTCTCCACGGCGACGGTCTTTACACGCAGCGGCGGCGATAAGCGTCGGGGCGGCAGTTGTTTAGCGCCCTTGTCAACGGACCTCGGCGGACACCTGGCGGTAAAACACATTCCTGATCATTAGACGGGCAGGACGTAAGGAAGGAAATGTGTGGTAAAAACCATATACACACAAGCCTAGCCTCACCTACATCACCAGACCAAGAAGGCGCGGCCCAGCAGGCGACCCAGTCCAGTCCGTTTGGACTGTTGACCCGGGTGGAGAACGTTTAGTTCTCCCCGAAATAATGGTCTACTCTATCGGGCACGGGACGGCCCTCTTATTTCGGTCTCGACTAATTCGTCCTGGTTTAGCACATTTGCAATACTGCCATGGCTATTAACGAATTGTTCCGTGCCAAAATAACCTGTCTCGCTTAGTGTTCTGTAATGGAATTCAGAAGGCGTGGTAGGTTGAGAGTCATCCGAACTCGGGTTAGAATGCAGGTACAACGGAATATTGGCTAAGTTCGAACGTCCTGTTGGCGCATCGCGTTGAATCTCTTGGTCCAAAGGTCGTGAACCAGGGATTATCGCTATTGGGATATTGGGCATGGAAGAGAAAAGGGGGACAATCGTTGGCGAAACGTCGTAACGGGTCGCGTTTTCGATTTCGAATGTGTCTACGTTTGGTCTGCTACTGGGCCGAACGTCATGTGTCGCAGGGTAACTGAAGAAGATGAGATTTGGATCATTATGATTCATCAAATCGTTTTCATTTGTGTGTGACGAAGAAAAAAGGGCACCAGCAGGTGGTGCCGGAGAGGACCCACCATAACCTCCCGACCCGGCTGAAGGCCAAGCCGCCTCACCTTTCTTGCTATTTAATAGGGGCACTTTGTTTTGAGCCATGCTCTTAAATTTTGAAAAAAGATGAAATTTGTTTTTTGATTTTATTGCCAAAATTAAAAACGGGACAAATTTAAAACAAAGGACGCGTTAGGAAAGGAGCTGAGATGCTCAACGTGTCTTTGTATCAAAAAGAAACAGGGATTGCTAATTATAAATGGAAATTAATCAGCTTAATTGTTGCAACTTTTCGAAAATTTTTGTGATTTTTTGTCGGTAAGTGTATCCGAAAAAAGTCTATCAAAAATTGTCTATTTGTCAGTAACTTGTGGATCGGAAAAGAGACGCAAATTTGGTAATCGTTTTCGATACGTTTCCGAAATTTTTTGTCTTTTCCGTGACGCGGATTTTTTGTTTTGTGAGAGAGGGACGGGGAAATGTCTTTTGGGGGGAAATGTCTATTTTTTCTCACGTTTTTGAAAGCCAAAAATGATGTTTTCTGTTTCTTAATTTGGAAGAAAAACGGGCGTGACCCGTCCTAGAAAAAGAATTTTTTTATAGGACTTTGGTCGGTTTTTCTTGTTTTTCAAGGCTTTTCCAAAAGCCTCTGGTTTAATACTTGGGAGTAAAGGGAAAACTCCAATAATATAAGAAACGATTACGCGGAATTTATGTCGGTGATCCGCTACTACAACGCCAGTTCGCGTATGTAGTCTCGAATAACACCCGACTTTCGAACTGTAGTGTCTGAGGGCCTGGTAGTTGAGAAACTTACCTCAGGTGTTCGTAAGCAGATACTACCTGTCCTAAATCACACTAGTTTATACCTAGGGAAACCTCAGACACCGCATTTACTCCGGTAATTTGCTTTCGCTTTATGGCTTCTTGAATTTTTGGTTTTTCACTATCTTTGTGCAAGTGATAGCTACTAAACGCCCAAAAATTCCGTATATAATGTTTTAAGTTTACTGATTCTTCTACGAGGATCTAGAAGGTCTATGCTGACATCAAAAAGATCGTCGCGGTTGCAGGGATGGTCTGGTCTTGAAAATTCTGTGCGAATCTGCGAGGAATTGTCCTAAAATCCAGCAGAATTTTCGGGAATCTTGATAGGAATCGCAATAAAAGTGTTCTGCCGTAAAAACAGCAGCTTTTAATGCGAATTTCCACGCTTCTTTCTTCGTTTTTCACAACTGATGTCTTCAGTCTTCTTGTTCTTCTTCCAAGTTTTCTTCGTTCTAGCCAAGTCGATAACTAACTCTGACTCGTTTTTGTTATCCTTTTGTATTTTTACTAACTTCGTTAGTAAGCTCCTCCTCTTTTTTCCTATGTTCAGAATAACCAATCAGCGATTAGCAGAAATTTCAGTGAAATTAGGCCACGCCTCCCAATGCTTTTCTTATGGGAAATTTTGTTTTTCGAATTCCAGAGGTTTTACTCGCTCAATTGGCGAGATTTTTTCTGGAATCGTTAGGGACGAGTTGGTAGAATCATCCTATAGCATTGGGAATATAAAACTCTTTTTTATATTCACAATAGCTCGGACTTAAATAGACGGCTCGAGCTCCCACTACGCTGACGTGTGACGGTGTGCGGTGATCGCGCATACGATACTGCTGTATGCGGCGCGATTACTATGGTCGGACGCTCTGAAAATCTCGGAAAATTATATTTCCCGGCATAGCGCGGTAAATCTAATTATATACCGGTAGTCTTGAAACCTTTAACATTGTTTTCCCGCAAGAATCAGATTTTTCGGATGTAAATTAAATAAATTAAATCCCGGCGAACATACACTTGCCCAAAAAATTAGTAACTTCGTTACAGTATCACTCCGGTTGTTAATAAAATTATGGGAATCGTTTGTACTATGTTCATTATCCATTGTCTTGGAATCTGCACCTCCAGATCTGTGTATTTGGCGATCTTTTCTTTTTATTTTGGCCTGTTGTTAGGTATAGAAACGTCGATTAGCGTATTTCGCCTAGAAAATTTATCTGTTAATATGTCTGGTCTATTATGGGCAACTGTCTGATCTGTTAGAACCATTCGGTCCCAATATAGCTTGAACTATTCTCAAGAATAGGTTCCGGGTTGGATTTGTAGTAAGGCATTTTTTTGCTACTTGCAATAGATTTAACTTATCTGCTACCTCTTGGTGGAGTAGGCGGCTAAGTTCTGTCTTTCCTTATACTCCGTTGCAGCAAATGCTTGGCATCCTGGAGTTATATCCTGGACTGTCTCTGATGTTCGACAGCCATATCTACATTGGCCGTTTTCTATTGAGGGATCTCTAATAATGAACTTCCGATAGTTTTTCGTCGGAATAACCTGGTCTTTGATATTCACATGGAGCATTGTAGGGATAGAGGTGGTGTGTATATTAAGGGTAATAATAACTTAAGTCCCGCAGAAATAAACTTATATATTATCATATATAATTATTTATAAATGATCATATATAATCAGATATGAAAATTGACACGATATAATCTTATCTGATTATATATATAATTGTACAAATTTTTATATAATTTTAGATAAAGGTTTTCTTTCAAAGAATTATATAAAATACTATATTATTATATATTATTATATAAAATTATATATACTTTTATACAGTAATATATACTGACTAAATAAAAATAGGAAAATAAATGAATTTTTTTATTATCTTTTAAAATACACATTATTTTTGTTTAAGCAATGATCTAAACTATAAAAATAATACCAAATTGTAAGATTTACATTAAATGAACTTTAGTAATTAATATTGTCCTTTTAATAATATTTACACACAACTTTTTATTTCACTTAACTTCCAGCATTCATTGAAGTTAATAAATTTTTTTCGTTATTTTTTATAGTTTCATTGACAACGGTTTAGAGTGATTGCATATTTTATTTGTTTAATCAGGCCTAAAGGTCTAAAAAAGCGCCGAAACACAGTAGTATTAGAGAATAAGTAGTTAACTCTAAAGCTAAGGAAATTGGAATACGAAAACTTGGATTACACCGAGAACGAGGAAAACCTCAAACGCCAAGTGTTCCGTAGTCACAGCGACAGAAACCATCTCGGTTACAGCCGGCAAATTGTTAAAAAGAAATTTTTAGACTTCGGAACCCTTTTATAAGATATAAAAAGGAGATTATTTAAATAGGAAAGAAAGATATTATGATATAAAAAATAAAATTTAAAATACTTGTTTCATAACATTATTATTGAATAAAAAAATTAAATTTTGATTAAATAAATTCGAAAAATGCATGCAAAGAATTTATATAAAAATATATTAATAAATTTAATTATATATAAATCTATAAAATTATATATAATTTGGCATGAGAAACCAGGTATAATTTTATATAATTATGTAGAAAAATATATATCTTATATAACAATATATTTGAATATATATTTTAATACAATAATATATAAATATGTATTTTAAAATTTTATAAATTATACAAAATTATATATGATTATAAATAAATATAAATAAATAAATATATATATATATATATATATATATATATATATATATATATATATATATATATATATATGTGAAATAAATGCGAAACAGTAAATGCAAACTTCTCTCCATCATATCCCTTCTGTGTTAGAGGTTGCACAGTTAGAATAAACTGTAATAAAACATAATTCATCCGATTCCACCACCATCGAGATGGTGGCCTACCTGTACCACCATACCGAGAAGAAAGTCAAAGCTTACACTCCCCGCCACAGTGATACGGCAGAGATACATGTTTCGTCTCTCACTAGACTCATCAGGGTACCGACATGCACCTGGCTGTGCAAAGGACAGATCGGAAGGAAGTATGCAACACTGAACGCGGCTTCGCCGACCTCTCGTCGGATGGCTTATATATGTTTATACGGATTTCACGGATTCCTCCATGTGAGCTGCATTAGCAGTGGTTATATCCACATTATGCTGTTGTAGTGCTGAAATCACATTCAGCAAACGTACAACTATATGCAACTCCGTATGTAAGTGAAATAAATGCGATGAGTCTAGTGAGAGACGAAACATGTATCTCTGCCTTATCACTGTGGCGGGGAGTGTAAGCTTTGACTTTCTTCTCGGTATGGTGGTACAGGTAGGCCACCATCTCGATGGTGGTGGAATAGGATGAATTGTGTTTTATTACAGTTTATTCTAACTGTGCAACCTCTAACACAGAAGAGATATGATGGAGATAAGTTTGCATTTACTGTTTTGCATTTATTTCACTTACATACGGAGTTGCATATAGTTGTACGTTTGCTGAATGTGATTTCAGCACTATAACAGCATAATGTGGATATAACCACTGCTAATGCAGCTCACACGGAGGAATCCGTGAAATCCGTATAAACATATATAAGCCATCCGACGAGAGGTCGGCGAAGCCGCGTTCAGTGTTGCATACTTCCTTCCGATCTGTCCTTTGCACAGCCAGGTGCATGTCGGTACCCTGATGAGTCTAGTGAGAGACGAAACATGTATCTCTGCCGTATCACTGTGGTGGAGAGTGTAAGCTTTGACTTTCTTCTCGGTATGGTGGTACAGGTAGGCCACCATCTCGATGGTGGTGGAATAGGATGAATTGTGTTTTATTACAGTTTATTCTAACTGTGCAACCTCTAACACAGAAGGGATATGATGGAGAGAAGTTTGCATTTACTGTTTCGCATTTATTTCACTTACATACGGAGTTGCATATAGTTGTACGTTTGCTGAATGTGATTTCAGCACTACAACAGCATAATGTGGATATAACCACTGCTAATGCAGCTCACACGGAGGAATCCGTGAAATCCGTATAAACATATATATATATATATATATATATATATATATATATATATATATATATATATATATATATATACTTATACATATTTTATATAATATTCTATATAATTTTATATGAGAACCTAGATATAATTATATTAAATTATATAAAAAGTACACACTATATATAATTAAATATAGTTGTAATTATTTCCCGGGTTGCTTCACATATTTGGGTTTTTATTTTTTATTAATAAAGAATATTTCTATTATTAGCCACAAATCTTGAAGAAAAAAAGTGTAAATTAGCAAACAGAAAATATAAATAAAAATTTAACTTACTTTGTGCGTTAAACATGCATGCAATGTTTCCAGAACCGCATATGGGTGTTTCTTCTTCATCTAAAATAATAAATGAATTAATAATATAGTGTCAGATCACAAAACTTACAAAAAATGGAACATCGAGTTGTGTAATTCCTACAAATTTGAAACATAATATTCATACAAGTTGTTGCTTTGACGAATTTAATAATCATCTAGTGGCAAAAACACGCCAACCGACCTTTTCCTAAGCTCCTCATCAATCACGAATCGTTTTAACATTGTAGCCAATTTAATGAAGTTCGTAGGGGTTGGACGATGGTACCAATTTATAACTTGACGATTGTGTCAATATATGAAAACAAAATTACCCAAATTAGCTTACTTGCATGTATTACTATTTTAAAGACGTGATACTCGTATTAAGTTTATTTTTTACCTAATGATTAAAAAATATGTATAGAACTAAGATTTCATTATATTTGATGTGGTACGCTCATGAATTTAGTAGTCTGGAAAAATTTGATTTTCTTCTCGAAGCAAAACTGCTGGAAGACGTAAACTTCGTCATATGATCTCCATCAAGTGTTTTTTTAGATGCATATATAGCATAGATGGATAAGTTTCAGGGATAAGTATACGACTTACGATTTACGATATATAGTGCTGCCAAATTGATGATGGATGTATTAATATATCGTAAACTACAAAAGGTAAAAAAAGCATTGAATAGAAAAGTATCAAATAAATTTATTAATAATTTTATGGTATTTGCGAATTGGTTCCGTCTGTTTAGTTACTGAGATATTTTGAACAAATTGAAATGTTGTGTTATTTAAAATCTGTCACAATTTTCTTCTGTGTGAACTTTTTAAAAAGATTTAAATATATTGTTTTAGCATTTATTTATGAATATTATATCTGCTTGGTCACATACGTTTGGTTTTTCTGGGACCTATGTTTTTTTTTATATAGCAATCAATCCATCGCCAATTTGGAACACATATACAGAGTATCCGGTAAGTACCTCCTAATTTCTCAGGAGCATACAGGGAAGGTCAATATAACCCTACTTTGTCATAGAAAACAAATTCCTAAAGTGCCCCTTAACAGAGATACAGATCCCTAAAGGGGTAACCAGCGATTTACCTTATTGACTCTAAGTTTTAAACCGACTTGTATAATTTAATAAAATTTTAATATTTTACAGAGGCCGTAAAGCTCATTAAACCATGGTACGGGAAATGTTTTAAATCATTAGAGAATTCAGGAACTGATTTGCAGCTAAACTCGTTTAACAGGTGTGATTTTCCAGAGTTAAAAACAGAATTTTTAAATACTTTGGTAATTCTTCTTCAAAAAAGCTACCGTTAATTCATTTCGATAAAACTAGCGGCTTTCGAGATAAATCCGTCTTTATGCGAAACACTGAAAAGTTACCAATGCTAAACACAAACAGGTAAAAATCAGGTCATTATTGTTAATACTTACATAATGAATTATTATTGGCGGAACTTGTCAAAACCACGTTCAAGTAAAAATATTTTTAAAAGATGGAAAAATATTCTTACGCACAATATGCTGATATACATTTAATTTATGGTGAAGCACTGTCAAATTTTTCAAGGCAAAAAGTCTTGATGCTGAAAGATTTCCAGCTCGAACATTGCAGATATGGTACATGCATGATGGTGCTCCACCTCATTTTAACCGTATTGTACGTCAACACAACAAACATTTTTGGCCCTCGATGGATAAGTCAGAGTGGGCCTGTTTTATGGCCACCATGGTTTCCAGATCTAAATTTTATTTTACACCAGTAAATACTTGAGAAGGATTACTAGCGAGAATAGCACAGCATTCTAACGAATTCTGTAATAACGCCAGAATATTATTCGAAGATTAAAAAAATGTTTTGATGTAAGTGGAGCTCATATGCAACATTTGCCAAAATAACATTTTAACGTTTTTACTCTTTTTGCATTTTAATAACATTATAAATGTATTGAGCCCCGATCAACCCTTTGAAAAGTTTTTGGACTTGACAGTGTCTGAGCTGGAAATCTTTCAGCATAAAATCTTCTTACCTTCGAAGAATTAGATAGCGCTTCCCCATAAATTAAAGCACATCAGCACACCCCGCGTATTTTATTTTTACCTGTGTGTGTTTAGCATTAGTAACTTTAAGTTTTTTACAAAAAAAAAAACTATTTATCTCGAAAACCGCCAGTTTTATCGAAATAAATTGAGATTATCTTTTTTGATGAGGAATGACCAAAGTATTTAAAAAAAAAACAATTTTCAGCTCTGTAAAATTACACCTGTCAAAAATTAAGCCCAACGAGTGTGGGTGCAAGTCCGTTCCTGACTTCTCTGATGATCTAAAACATTTACTTTAGTATGGTTTAATGAGCCTTTATTGCTTCTATAAAATACTAATATTTCATTAATAAATTATACAAGTCCGTTCAAAACTTAGAGCCGATAAGGTAAATCGCTGGGAACCCTTTTAGGACTCTGTATTTCCGTTGAGGACCACTTTAGGAATGTTTTTTCTATGGCAAATTGCTGTATGCCTCCGAGAAATTAGGAGATACTTATCGGACACCCTGTATAGTGCTTAAAATCGTGACAAAAAAACGTGACATTTCCCAAAATTTGACGTCTAATAAAATTTTTATAAAAAAAAATTGAACCGACTTCTAAAAGTGCGCTAAAAAGTGAAAAATAACTATAAATTTCTATATGAAATTGAAGTCGGTGCCAAACTAATACCTGACAAAATGGGATTCGCATAAACAGATTAACAATATTTTATTTGTAATGGCTTTATTACCATAATTTATATATATTAGTAGTTATTTGTTTCATTTAGAAATAACTTACCGCCGACTTCAAAAGTTTCAATTTCATATAGAAATTTATAGTTATTTTTCACTTTTGAGCCCACTTTTAGAAGTCAGTTCAATTTTTTTTATAAAAATTTTAATTTTCGATTTTTAGTTTTGAGTTCATTATGATATCCATAAATTATTTGAACTAAGTATTAATCGAGATTAGTGTACCTCGCAATGACTCCAAGGTGGTAAAAAAGTACCCATTTTATTCAAAGTTGAAATCGCCCTAAAATGAACCACTAAAAATTCTTTGATTCTTAGAGTGTTCCAATACCAGTGAAATTGTATCAAACAAATATTTAGTCTGTCATAATAAATCCACTATCTTCAATTTTAAATTAATTTAAGATTGGTAATATAGGCTCCAAAACCTTCCAATATCGATATTTAAAGAACTTGAGACGTGAATTTCTTAGCTCTATATATTTTATACTGCATATTGAGTTTGTTTACACTCCATGAACTCCGCAATATAAATTTTAGGCAAAATCGGAATACGTAAAATTTTCACTCCCTCATATTGTATCTTGTCAACCTAACATTGTAAAAAATTAACTTCAAATTCGTAATACACGACCCCGAAAACACCTCAATACCAAATCTGATAAAATGCGAATAAGGTAAAATTTTCAACTGACACATTGGATCCCTCATATTGAATTTCAAAAAAATAATTTTTACGTCTTAATGTAATCTAAATCTAAATCCTTCCAAGTACCTTAGTACCAATTTTAGATGAAATTCAAAATTTCTAGACCGTCATATTGCCTCTGACATTAAATTTTCTTAAAACAATTTTATATTCGCTATTTAGATCCTTAAAAACGATTCAGTTCCACATTTGGACAAAATCGAAAAATGTAAAATTTTTAGTCCGCCATATTGAATCTTGAAAAAAATACTATTAAATTCGTAACTTACACCCTCAAGAATTCCCTATATCAGTTTTGGAAAAAATCGAAAAATGTAAAATTTTTAGGATGCCATTTTGAATCCACCAGATTGAGTTCTTCAAAAAATATTTTAAATTCGTAATTAGAACTAACAAAAATCCCCCAATACTGATTTTAGACAAAATCGAGAGATGTAGAACCTTTAATTTGCCATTTTGGATCCGCCATATTTATTTTTTTTTAAATAATGTCAGATTCGTAATGTTGCGATCCCAAAAATTCCCCCATATTAATTTTGAAAAAAAATTGGACAAAATTAATTTTTTATCCCCCATATTGAATTTTTTAAAAATAATTTCATATTCGTTATGTACGACCCCGAAAACTCCCTCATACAAATTATGGAGAAAATCGAACAAAATTGATGTTTTCGTGTGCCATATTGAATCCGCCATATTGAATTTTTTTTAAATGATTTTAGATTCATCATGTGCGACCCCAAAAACTCCCCCGTACCAATTTTGGACAAAATCGAACAAAATTTATGTTGTCGTCCGCCATATTGAATTTTTTTAAAATGATTTTAGATTCGTCATGTGCGACCCCGAAAAATTCCCTGTACCAATTTTGGAGAAAATCGGGCAAAATTGATATTTTTGTCCGCCATATTGAATTTTTTTAAAATATTTTGGATTCGTTATGTGCGACCCCGAAAACTCCCCCCCCCCCACCAATTTTAGAGAAAATCGGACATAACAAAATTTTCTTGACCGCCATATTGAATTTTTTTAAAATAATTTTAGATTCGTTGGGTACAATCCCGAAAATTTCCCCATATCAATTTTGGAGAAAATCCGACAAAATTAATTTTCTTGGCCGCCATATTGTCCGCATCATCTTGGATATTACTGCACTAATTTCGTCCAAAAAAATATGGGACCACCGCAGCAACTTCCTGAACATAACGTAAAAAATTTCATTCAAATCGGTCCCGCTGTTCCGGGGTAATCGGTGTACATACATAAAAAAAAAACATACATACTCGACGAATTGAGAACCTCCTTCTTTTAGAAGTCGGTTAAAAATGATTTAGGGAGGGTATTTTCTTAACGTGTCTTTTAAGCAGACGAACACGTTTATATCATTGTATCATCGAAAATGATATACATAAAAATCAAGCTTAAAAAACACATCTAAATTAATTTTAATCTTACAAATAGATTACTTACGAGGCATATAATAGGCGACGCAACCGCATTTAGCCTTAGTAAAATTAGTAAGACATTCCACCTCACAGTTCTGTTGAGTGTAGTTTTGAAAAAATGACAAATATCGTTCTTCAGGAAAATAGCACTGCCTTATATGAGGCTCATAACTTTTAAGACCATCTGAGGTAGTTACCATGTTAGGTTTAACTGCTATGACTATTTCTTGATTCAAAGGGGCACGGAAAAACTGATTTAGCACTGTTGGTATTTCAGATGGATTATGTAAGAGAAGCTTGAAAAAAAAATCCAAATCATTAAATACAGGGGTCTCTAGAGAGTATATGTAAAACACTAACACAAATTTCTAAATCCAAGATATGAGGATCTAAACCAATTTGCTTTAGTCGTCTAAAAGTTGATAGTTTCCGACACACAGGGTGTTAAAGCTATAATTTTTTGAATATATTGATGTTAATAATAACTTGATTTGTCCTAAATTTGGTACTTTGAGGGATTTTTAGGGTAAAATATCAATACTTAATTACGGTTACATTGTAAATTGCAGAAAGCGCCACCAGAAGCACTTTGCCTAGCTTTAAAGCTTCATAACTTTTTCGTGCTTCGGTATTCCATACTTCTAATTAAAAATTCTTATTCCTAGACATATTTTATCCAAAAAACTTATGTATGTCTATGTGTCGCTTCAAGCAGCGGTTTCTAAGGTAATAGAATATAACCCCCTAATTCATAAGCAACTAAAAACGAAATAGACTATATTCTCTCTAATAGGAAAAACATATGTACCGACGTGACAACACTGAATAAGTTTTATCCCGGAAATGACCACAGATTAGTATGAGCGAAGATCAAGATACACATGAGAACAGAACGCAACAAGCTCATCAAACAAGAACGCTACCCAACCACGGAAACCCTGACACAAGAACAAATCAACTATCAAAATGAATTAGAAAAAAGAGTAACACCAATAGAGACAATAAAGCAAATGCAAATAAACCAACTAGCAACGAAAATAAAAGAAACCATAAACACATCGGTTAAAAAAGTCTGCTCAAAATCAAAAATAACAAAGACCTCCAAACTACAACCAAATAAATTGAGACATCTCAAAGAAAGACGAGAAAGGACAGATCGAACAACAGACAGTTTCTAAACTCTAAACAAGAAAGTGAAAAAAGAAATTAGAAAAGACAACAGAAATTACATCAATAAACTAATAAAAGACACAATAAGTGAAAACTGCAACAAGAATAATAAAAATAAAAAACGCGAAAAACGTGACCATCCAGGACGAAAAGGAAATAAGCTCTACTCGCCACACGCACAACAAGAGCAGCAACGAACAAAAAGAACCATACTCAACATAGGCTCAGAGGAAATTCCAGCAGTAACAAACTCAGAGATAAGAATGGCACTAAATAAATTAAAGAACAATAAATGTGCAGGAGAAGTCAAAATTGCAGTAGAGATGCTAAAAATTGGCGGCAGAAAAATAGAACAAATATTGAAGATTCTATTTAATAAAATAATTGAAGAGGGAAAAATTCCACAGGATTGGTATAACTCCGGGGTAATCTTAATATTCAAAAAAGGAGACAATACAAATATTGAAAACTACCGACCAATATCCCTACTATCACACACCTACAAGTTGTTAACCAATATCATAACCAACCGCATAACAAACAAACTCGATTTTTACCAACCTGTCGAACAAGCTGGATTCAGAAAACACTTTAACACTACAGATCACCTACACACCATAAGAATACTAATTGAGAAGTGCACCGAATATAACGTACCGCTCCATATGGCTTTATTTTTCAGTTTTTAGGTTTAAATTTGTTATGATAAACATAAATTACTTGACATAAGTACTAAGCGAGATTAATGTACCTCGCAATGATTTCAAGATTGGAAAAAAAGTACCCATTTTATACAAAATTGTACACAACACTAAAATAAACAACTAAAAATTCTTTGATTCTGAGAAATCTCCAAATCCCAGTTTTGAATGAAATTGTATCAAACAAAATTTAATATGGCATTGTAAATCCACTATGTTGAATTTTAAGTTAATTTTAAATTAGTAATATAGGTCGCCACAACCTCCCTATATCGATATTTAAAAAACTTAAAAATTTTTCATTTAGTCCGATATATTTAATCCTACATATATGCCCCACAAAACCTCCGATATCAATTTTGGATATAATCGAAAAAATGTAAAGTTTTTAGTCCTTCATACTGAATATGTCATATTAAGCTAAGCAAAAAACTTTGTCTTCCTGTATCGAAAACTATCAAGTCTTAGACTAAGGTAATCCTCATATTTTACCCTAAAAGAAATTTACGCTAGTTTTTTACCCAGACCTTTTAGTGACACCTTCTATATATAGGGTGCGGCATTTATCTTTAGACAATATCTCGGTGGAATCAAATTTTTTCGAAAAATATGTTATACAAAAATTATAGGGTGGCAAGGGAGATAACTAGTAGTGCCCTTGAAAATGACCTTGACCTTACCTTTCAAGATTATCTGATGGTCAACTTTGGAATTGTAAATAGGGCCTCCCAACTTCGACCCAAGGAATGGAAAGGGCTGAAAATGTTACCATCATATATGATCTTGACCTCAAGGTGAGAGCCAAATATTAGGATCATTTCAAGGCCAAAACAAAAAAATCGCAGGATTTCGTGAAATGTTTCGTATAAAAGTTATTAAGTGACACGGAGGCTATATGATGGTGACCTTGAAAATAATATTGACCTTGACCTTCAAGGGTCATTTGAAACTTAATTTCAAAATTTGAAAAGGCAACCCTCAATTTAACCTTTGGAAATGTGACCAAGTATGTACTTGACCTCAAAGTTAAGATCTAATATCGAGGTCATTTTAAGGTCAAACGAAGATCTTTAACGTCATTATTTTATTAAATGGTTCATACTAAAGTTATAAGATTGCAAAGCTGCTATAATATTGATCTCGATCTTTCGGGCTATTTGAAAGTATTCATTCGTTCAGAATTGGTAGCAAAAATTGTACTTAGTACAACTATGGGCATGATTAACTACTTTTAGCACTACGCAGAAACAACGACGTGAACGTCGTAGTTTTTTTTCTCGTCGGGGTGCTTGTTTAAGGTAAGTCCCCTCGCTTTTCGCCATCATGGTGCTAGTTTTCGGTAAGTCCTCTCGCCTCTCACCATCGAGATATTTGATTTTAGGTGAGTTTCCTCACCTTTCACTATCGGGGTACTTGTTTTCTATGAGTCCCCTCGTCCCTTATCATTTTGTATTTTCATAACAAAGCTTTCATAGGAATTTATTTCAATAAGTACTCAAAATGGTTGCTTTCAACTTCAAAACATTTATTGACCAGCACTTCAAAAGATTGCACACAACTGCAGAGCATTTTAGGTGTTATTTTGGCACGAAAATCTCTGATTTGCTGCTTCATGTTTTCATGAGTTGTTGGCACGTCTTTATCAACTTCGTTCTTCAAATAACGCCATAAACAAAAACATCGTGACGTAAGATATGGCGATCACTTTACTGGACTACCTCTACCAATCCACCGTCAATTGAATTCGCGATCCAACACTTGACGAGCTTATTGGGAATAATGCGCTGGATATCCATCGTGTTGAAACCATATTTGTTGCTTTACATCTAAGCGTACATCTTCAAGCAATAGTGAAAGTTGATTTTCTAAAATATCACAATATTTTGCATTGTTCAAATTACCTTTTCCAATTTTGTAATTGAGGTTCAAATGACTTTAAAGTTTAAGGTCAAGGTTATTTTCAAGTAATAGTGACTATTTAGCCCCTGTGCTACCCAACAACTTTTGGACGAAATATTTCACGAAATACTGCGATCTTTTCGGTTTTGACATTTAATGACCTTGATATTTGACCTTCGTCTTACAGTCAAGGTCATATTTGAGAGTAAAATTTTCCGTCCATTTCATTTCTGAGATCAAAATGGGGAGGTCCTATTTAAAATTCTAAAGTTGACCTTCAAATGACCTTAAAGAACATGGTCAGGATCATTTTCAAAGTCTCTACTAGTTAGTCCCCCTACTACCCTATAATTTTTGTATAAAATATTTTTCAAAAAAATGTGATCCCACCGAGATATTCCGTTGTCTCAAGATAAATGCCGCATATATATATATATATATATATATATATATATATATTATTTTTTTTGTTTTTCATGGGATTATGGTCCGTTAAAAAATGGAATTAAAATGTAATGGTGGTGTTGTATTTTCTGTATATTACATTTTTTTAATATATTAACGTTTCGGTAATTTTTTTTTACCTTCGTCAGAATGTGTGTAGCTAAAAAAACAAAGTATTTGATTGATTTTACTATTAAATTATTTACATATTATGTATTTACCTTGAACAAAGATTCAGGAACAACACTGCACTTACATGTATACATTTATTTAAAAATTTTGTTCTTCTGAAAATTTAATTTTCGCGAGATTCACAGAGTTCAAGATGGCCACGTGTGTCATCTTGAAGTTAAGATGGTACTGAGAGAACAGATAGTATTTTTTTGTAGGTAATGAGGGTTGTTTTGGCTATTGTGGGTTAAAAGGGTCTAGTTCGAAAATGCAATGCGTTTTTGCTAAGTTGTTTGGTATCTGCCTTAGCATTTACTGCATGTTTGTTTTTTTGTATTTCTATCATCTCTAGGATTTCTCGTTTTTTTGTATGGTTTTCCGTTTTCAAATTTTTACTTTTTCAAAGTTAAAGGAGTGGCGATTTTCCGTGCTGTGTATTGTTAAAGCCATTTAATTTTTTTGTCGTATTTGTGCCCATTTAATCGATTTTTTAGATGTTGGCTTTTTTGGCCTATATATTCGCCTTCGCAGTCTTTGCATGGGATACTGTAGACGATATGTGTTTTTTTTTATCTTTTGGTATTTCCGATTTAAGTTTACTGTAGCAATTTTTTAGAAGGTTGTGACCCTTATGACTTACCGTTACATCGTATTTCTTGAACGTATTTTGGAGTTTTTCAGATAGTGTAGAAATGTATGGAAGTGATACGGATTTTCCGTGTTTCTGTTTTGATTTAGTATTTGGTGAATTTTCGTTATAAAATTTGTGAATTCTTTTTTTAAAAAGATTATTGGCCAGGTTTTCGGGATAGTCTGATAACTTAATGCTGGGATCTGCGAGGCCTATAACCACGGTTTTTTTGTGAGAGAGAGAATGTTGGGATTTAAGATGTAAATATCTGGATGACAATGTTTTTTTAGTATACCATTCAGTTTTTATGGTATTGTTAATGTGGTGTAAGGTTAGGTCGAGGAAATTTATTTTATTTTGTTTTTCTGTTTCTATTGTAAACTGTAGTTTAGTGTGGTAGGAACATATAGGCCAAACAAGCCAACATCTAGAAAATCGATTAAATGGGCACAAATGAGACAAAAAAAATAAAACGGCTTTAACAACACACAGCACGGAAAATCGCCACTCCTTTAACTTTGAAAAAGTAAAAATCTTGAAAACGGAAAACCATACAAAAAAACGAGAAATCCTAGAGATGATAGAAATGCAAAAAAACAAACATGCAGTAAATGCTAAGGCAGATACCAAACAACTTAGCAAAATATATAATAACATTATAAAATAAAAACCAAAAAAAATTAAAATTCTAAAACCAAAAACGCATTGCGTTTTCGAACTAGACCCTTTTAACCCACAATAGCCAAAACAACCCTCATTACCTACACAAAAATACCATCTGTTCTCTCAGTACCATCTTAACTTCAAAATGACACACGTGGTCATCTTGAACTCTGTGAATCTCGCGAAAATTAAATTTTCAATAGAACAAAATTTTTAAATAAATGTATACATGTAAGTGCAGTATTGTTCCTGAATCATTGTTCAAGGTAAATACATAATATGTAAATAATTTAATAGCAAAATCAGTCAAATACTTTGTTTTTTAGCTACACACATTCTGACGAAGGTAAAAAAAATTACCGAAACGTTGATGTATTAAAAAAATGTAATATACAGAAAATACAACACCTCCATTACATTTTAATTTCATTTTTTAACGGACCATAATCCCAGGAATAACAAAAAAATAAAAAATATTTTAATAAAGGTCCAAGAAATAAATAAGAAATAACTCATATATATATATATATATATATATATATATATATATATATATATATATATATATATATATATATGCTTTGTTGTTTATCCGGGAGTTCATCCGTTCGTCATTGTTTCCTGTTGAAGGATCTTGCAGACGTTTCGCCAAGGTCGCACTTGGCATTTTCAATGCTTACTGATCGGAGTTTGGAAAGTGAACTGAGGTTCCTTAGATTGCGCAGGCTTTTTATACTTTTCGTGATCGTTCGTAATCGGTCGTGATCGTAGGTTGTACCGAAGATTGTTCGGTGGTGACTCCTCCTTCGTGCCGCGTGTGCTTGCCGACGTTACCGGTTGTACTTGTTTCACCGATGTTGATGTGGTGTTTTCTGTTCGTTTGATGACGGATTTCCATGTGACTGGCAAATTTAGTGCGTCGTCTCTTTTGTTTAGTTCGCCACTTTTTTCGATTTCTATTGCTTCGCGAACAAGTCTTGTTCTGAGGTTACTAACATTGGCAATTTCTTTGCATGACTCAAACTCAACTTTATGTCCTGTTTGGATATGGTGTTGAAAAAGTGCCGACGTGGTTTGTTTGTTCTTAGTAGATAGCTTGTGTTCTTCGAGTCTAGCTGATATTCTTCTGTTTGTCTGTCCTATATATGATTTGTGGCAGGACCCGCAGGATATACTGTAGACCCCTGGATTCTCTAACTTAATTTTGTCCTTGGGGTTTTTAAGTGTCGATCTTATGGTTTGATGAGGTTTGTAAGCTGTTTGGATATTGTTTCTTCTTAGAATCCGTCCTATTCTATCTGTGACCCCTTTTAAGTATGGCAGTGTGGTTTTTGCGGTGTTGTCGATGGGCTCCTGTGTTTCGCCTAGTTTTTTGTGTTGTTTCATAGCCTTTTTAATTGTGTGTGCTTTGTACCCGTTTTGTCTCAAAGCATTTGTGATTTTTTCCATTTCCTGTTGTTTATTTGCGGCGTCGGTTAGGTTGATTGATCTGGATATCAATGTGTTCGCCACAGCTTGTATCTGGGATGGGTGATGGTGGGACTCCGCATTTAGATATCTATCTGTGTGGGTTGGCTTTCTGTAGACTGTGTGTTCGAGACGTCCCTGTGCTGTTTTTGTGATGAGTATGTCCAGAAAGGGCAGTTGATTGTTTTTTTCTACTTCAAGTGTAAATTCAATTTTATGATGGATGGAGTTTAGGTGTTCAAGGAAATTGGAGAGGCGATCTTGTCCGAAGGACCATATCACAAGTATATCGTCCACATATCGTATCCAGAGTTTAGGCTTTAGGGTCGCACTCTCGATGGCTTGTTTTTCGAAGTAGATCATGAAAAGATTAGCAACTGCAGGAGATAGAGATGAGCCCATAGCGGCACCTTCAATTTGTCTATATATTTGCCCTTTGTATGTGAAGTATGCATTTTTAAGGCAGTGTTGCGATAGATCTATGATGTGTTGTGGGAGATCTTCATTGTCTTTTATAAGCAGCAGTGCTTCGTCCACAGGAATACTGGGGTATAAAGATTTTACGTCAAAACTGGCTAGGATGTCACCCGGTTCTAGTGTTATTGTATTTAGTATTTGTGTTAGATGTTGTGAGTTCTTGACGTAGGAGTTGGCTTTTTCAATAAGTGGCTGAAGGAGGCTGGCTAGATATTTTTCGAGTTTTTGCACTGGCGAGTTAAAGGCGCTAACTATTGGCCGTAATGGAGCGTCAGGCTTGTGTATTTTGGGAAGGCCATAGAATTTAGGGCACCTGCTTGATTTTTCTCTGGGTATAAGTTGTTTTTTAGTCTTGGCGTCCAGTGTCGTTTCGTTGATTTTCGCTTTAGTCGTTTTTTCCTACACCTAAATCTAAGCAATATCGTTCACCACCTATTATGGAACCGCATCGAATTGTTGTCTTTTTGGAGAACAGAAACCAACATAGAAATATCTTCCAGCAAATTAAACAAGAAATTCCAGGCCTTAAAACAAAAACAACCCCAACAACAAGAGTCCACGATAACACAGCCGAAATCCACTGTTTACAACACGTCAAACTACCAACTTTCAAGAGTGGAAACCGATGTTTTAAGCAAGGGTTTCAATTACGCAATCGCACCCAAAAAGATCCCCACTGAAGAGATTATTTCGAACGTAGAAAGTAGTCTTACAAATTTAGAAGAATCAACAGCTGAACAAATCCGACAGGACGTTAGCAGAATCTTGAGAACCGCAAAACCGCCCAAACCAAACCTCAGCACAGAAGAACAACTTGCTCTCAACAATCTCAGGAAAAACGACGATATAATCATACTACCAGCCGATAAAGGAAACGCAACAGTAGTAATGAATACCGATGATTATGAGAATAAAATAAAAAACTTGCTGGACGATCCAAATTACAAGCCTGTGCCACGAGACCCCACAACATACCTGGAAAAAACGACTAAAGCGAAAATCAACGAAACGACACTGGACGCCAAGACTAAAAAACAACTGATACCCAGAGAAAAATCAAGCAGGTGCCCTAAATTCTATGGCCTTCCCAAAATACACAAGCCTGACGCTCCATTACGGCCAATAGTTAGCGCCTTTAACTCGCCAGTGCAAAAACTCGAAAAATATCTAGCCAGCCTCCTTCAGCCACTTATTGAAAAAGCCAACTCCTACGTTTTGACGTAAAATCTTTATACCCCAGTATTCCTGTGGACGAAGCACTGCTGCTTATAAAAGACAATGAAGATCTCCCACAACACATCATAGATCTATCGCAACACTGCCTTAAAAATGCATACTTCACATACAAAGGGCAAATATATAGACAAATTGAAGGTGCCGCTATGGGCTCATCTCTATCTCCTGCAGTTGCTAATCTTTTCATGATCTACTTCGAAAAACAAGCCATCGAGAGTGCGACCCTAAAGCCTAAACTCTGGATACGATATGTGGACGATATACTTGTGATATGGTCCTTCGGACAAGATCGCCTCTCCAATTTCCTTGAACACCTAAACTCCATCCATCATAAAATTGAATTTACACTTGAAGTAGAAAAAAACAAACAACTGCCCTTTCTGGACATACTCATCACAAAAACAGCACAGGGACGTCTCGAACACACAGTCTACAGAAAGCCAACCCACACAGATAGATATCTAAATGCGGAGTCCCACCATCACCCATCCCAGATACAAGCTGTGGCGAACACATTGATATCCAGATCAATCAACCTAACCGACGCCGCAAATAAACAACAGGAAATGGAAAAAATCACAAATGCTTTGAGACAAAACGGGTACAAAGCACACACAATTAAAAAGGCTATGAAACAACACAAAAAACTAGGCGAAACACAGGAGCCCATCGACAACACCGCAAAAACCACACTGCCATACTTAAAAGGGGTCACAGATAGAATAGGACGGATTCTAAGAAGAAACAATATCCAAACAGCTTACAAACCTCATCAAACCATAAGATCGACACTTAAAAACCCCAAGGACAAAATTAAGTTAGAGAATCCAGGGGTCTACAGTATATCCTGCGGGTCCTGCCACAAATCATATATAGGACAGACAAACAGAAGAATATCAGCTAGACTCGAAGAACACAAGCTATCTACTAAGAACAAACAAACCACGTCGGCACTTTTTCAACACCATATCCAAACAGGACATAAAGTTGATTTTGAGTCATGCAAAGAAATTGCCAATGTTAGTAACCTCAGAACAAGACTTGTTCGCGAAGCAATAGAAATCGAAAAAAGTGGCGAACTAAACAAAAGAGACGACGCACTAAATTTGCCAGTCACATGGAAATCCGTCATCAAACGAACAGAAAACACCACATCAACATTGGTGAAACAAGTACAACCGGTAACGTCGGCAAGCACACGCGGCACGAAGGAGGAGTCACCACCGAACAATCTTCGGTACAACCTACGATCACGACCGATTACGAACGATCACGAAAAGTATAAAAAGCCTGCGCAATCTAAGGAACCTCAGTTCACTTTCCAAACTCCGATCAGTAAGCATTGAAAATGCCAAGTGCGACCTTGGCGAAACGTCTGCAAGATCCTTCAACAGGAAACAGTGACGAACGGATGAACTCCCGGATAAACAACAAAGCACATTTATCCATCCGTGACACACTTCAAACAAACATATATATATATATATATATATATATATATATATATATATATATATATATATATATATATATAAACTAAGTTTA
Organism: Diaprepes abbreviatus; assembly: GCA_034092305.1. NCBI lineage: Eukaryota > Metazoa > Arthropoda > Insecta > Coleoptera > Curculionidae > Diaprepes > Diaprepes abbreviatus. The sequence goes on along the minus strand of JASJET010000144.1, from coordinate 2,581,471 downwards.
TAAGGGATGCAGTGGGATGCAGTCTATTTAAGTTTGTAGGCCTGATAAGGAAAAAACCCTTTTTGAATGTACCAAACTTTCGAGAATTTTCTCTTCTTCAGGACATCTCTACACTTACTAATTAAACAGTTAGAGTATTGACTTAACCTATAATTATTAAGTTACTCACCAATGTGGTTTGGATATGAAACAAGTAAATATTTGAAAAACAGGGGAAAAAACCCACCATTAACACTTTTTAATTATATTTAGAAGCATAATATGATAGGATTGTAAAAATTTGTTTAAATTTTAGAAATCATGAAACAGCCAAACATCCTACTAGACTATTTCACCATTTTGTAGTGACAAATGTCAGGTGTCAACCAAGAAGTCACGCGGGTGGCCTAAGTAGTTGAGGAATATACGAATGCGTAAAACAGTGGCGTAATCGAGTATGAGATTTAGCAAAAATAGAAAATAAAATTAGAAAATTACTTGTTTCATATTTTTTACATGATATAAGAGAATTTAATGGTGAAACTTATTTATCTGGAGATGATCTGTCCAGGCGGCTCAAATACTTTTCTTTTTCCAACTTTAAAATATAGCTGTAAATGGCACTCAGATTCTCGGTGTCACTTTTTTTATTTATGGTGTTGCCATCTTGATTACTATGGACCGTTGCTAGGAAAGTCCTTTTGTGATATGCAGGACCTCTTTTTAGAATATCAGTGCCATCCCAGTTAATGATGTTATCCTAATGAAAAACATGTTCAGACAGAGCACAAGAGGGTAAACCTCTATTAATATCACTACGATGGGAAGTGAGTCTGCCTTTGAGGCTTTTGAAAGTCAGGCCTATATAAACTAATTGACAGTTGGAATAGGAAACTTTATACACTATGCAGGACGTATCATTCAGCTGTAACGTAGAATACCTTCTCAACCATCTCTTCTGCATACTCAATCTTTAAGTCCAGCCAACACCCTTTTAAATGTAACAGTAGAAGTTCAGTTCTTCCAGACACTACTTGACATAGAAAATCTTACTGACAAATTGATGAATATTTTTAAACATACAGATATCAAAACAGCTAGAAAACAATTACTAACTCTCAATAAAATTTACTCTGAAACCAAAACACTCACATTGGTGAGTTACTTAATAATTATAGGTTAAGTTAATACTCTAACTGTTTAATTAATATTTTAAGAGATATCCTAAAGAAGAGATAAATAAATTCTCGAAAGCTTAACATAATAAGAAAATGGTTTTTTCGTTATCAAGGCCTACCAATTTACATAGACTACATCCCCAATAACCCTAGTTTGGAATATTGCTTCTTGACTAGTCAGTCGCGACTACTCCCCTTTTATATATATATATATATATATATATATATATATATATATATATATATATATATATATATATGTTATGTCGGATATTCTCACGGGTGTGATGTGTAATCGAAAGTTTTCGGGCATCCCGTGTATGTGCTGAGTCCCTCTCAGGACTGTAAGGCAGTATTTGCAGTAGTGAAATCACTTGCGTTTCGATCGCAGTCCCTTACAGATCCAAAAAATTGTCACAAAGAGATGAACATACTGCAAGACGCCCTAACAAAGAACGGTTATAAAAAAGAACATAGAGACAAGGCTCTAAAAAACAAACACTTGGCACCAAAAAATCGCGAGAACCAAGAGAATAGCTCCAAAGCTTTTGTTCCTTATGTAAGAGGCACCACAGACAAGATCGCAAGAATTCTCGGGAGACACAACATTGAAACCATTTTCACCACAGACCGTAAAGTAAAAGATCTCTTGCCAACACCTAAAGAAAGAATCCCTCTAGAAAACCAGGAAGTGTACGAAATTTCATGCGGAGAATGCAGCTCATCTTACGTAGGCCAAACCAACCGTAAAATAAGCGCCAGAAGAAACGAACATATGAACGCTGTCAAGCAAAAAACAACTTCTGCTCTGGCCCAACACTGGTTAAACACAGGACATAAGATAAATTTCTCGGGAACAAAAATGCTATCGAGACGTGAAAACCTGTCCACAAGAGTTATAAGGGAAGCCATTGAAATTGCAAAGAGGCCCAACAACTTAAATAGCAGAGATGATAGCCAACGTGTGCCTAATACTTGGAAAAATCTGCTTACAAAACATCAACCAGTACCACTTAGTAACGAAACAACTCGGCAAGGCAACCACAAACCCTGGCAACAGGGCCGATGACGCGCAGCAGGTCTCGCAACCTGATGGGCCGGAACCATTCGGAAAATGAACGCGACCGACGCGCACACGGTACCGACAGCACCGGAGTCGCAGGCGTCAGTTCGCTCGTATACGCCATACAATGAGCTTTGAAGATGGTGAATGAGATTTCACCGAAACGTCAGCTGCCTTACAGTCCTGAGAGGGACTCAGCACATACACGGGATGCCCGAAAACCTGTATATATATATATATATATATATATATATATATATATATATATATATATACACCCCAAAAATGGGACAAGCATTAACAAGTACATCTTTAAAAAATAAATGTCTCTGTAGAAAGTATAATGGATATGTGGGATTCTTTTATTAAAAATCATAGACATATAGTTGACGCTTCATAAGGTTTAAAAAAATCTATTTTCATTTCCTTTAAATTAATATAAAAGTAAAATTTGTTTGTACATGCCTCTGGCTCCCCTACATACCTACATATCTTAAATTACTTAAAAATTTCAATACCAGATGTTTCGAAAACAGAACCAGACCGATATTTCAATTGTTTTTTTTAAGACCAGTGGTTTATTTCTATACCCTAGTAAATATACAATAAGCATATGTTATTAAGAAAAGCAAAATACATTTTACAGGACTTTTTTTTGTCCACTCCTAAATATTTTGAAAGCTTATAAAACTCAGTTACCTTAAATCCCTGAGCTGGCCCTCTGCAAATGAAATCTAAGTCTTTCTGATAAGCTCTAAGCAATAATAAAAGTCCTGACGAAAATTTTGAAAGTATAGTTCTTCTGGGATACGTATTTATATGAGCATTTTTTGGATAACCAGTCTCTAAAGACCATCGTTCTGATTTTCTTCCATGGCTCATATAATCCCCAGGTAAAAACCTACGATAAAAAACGTATGTTATTTATTTTGTTAAAGTATTACGTGATTTTTAGCCACTATGGTTAAGTAAACTAAAATTCAGCTTTTCTCAATTTGTTCTAACAGTGACTTAAAAATTTATAATTAATTGTTTTAAAACTATAAAACACCAACACTTAATTTTACCGAAACTTTACACACAGGAATATATTAAAAATTAGCATCAATCAATTTTTTCATTCGCACGTTTTTAATACAATTTTCACACAATAAACAAATAGCATTTTTGAAAAAAAAAAAATAGCGTAACTAGATCTCTTAATATTAATTACGGTTATAATGGCAAATTTTTTAATACTTTTTCTCAGAATCGTGATTTTTTTTTTTAATTAAAAATTTGTGTTCCAAATTTTCGGAATTAATATTTTTATCAATTCAACATTGTAGTTGAGTACAAGTAAATCAGCCATCATATTGTTTCTTTGCAAATATATAGAAAAAAGCAATATGCATGGCTGCTAGGTATGAATGATTGTTCCATATAACTACGAATAGGTAATAATGGTTCTCAAGAATTTCAAAATTATGTTTTAGCTACATTCAAGCAGATTCACGGATAATAACGGATTTATATTATATTTCTAAAAATTGCTCAAGTGCAAATATTATAATTTAATCACCTGATACCGTATTAATTCTTATGATTGTCCATAGAAAAGAAATTCAATTAAACGTTCAAATTTAGTTTCAAATTGGGACAATTACTTCGAAACAGGATGTGAGAAGATTTATACCTATTAACGACATAATTACTTAGAAAAACATTTTAGTTTTGCTCTCCTATCAATACACGCGCAAATAGGTTGTGATGTTACTTCTTCATTTATGGAAATGGAAAACAAAAATTTTCAAAGCTGCTTTAAGGTTATAGCTTATCATTTGGTGTGATCAATGTGTGCACAAGATTTATAGCTACAATTTATGATTTATCCCGAAAGTCTTCAAGTTTTTATGAAGATATTAATATATTTCTCGTCAAAATTTCAACAAAAAGCTTGTATGGACACACATGATACAAACACAACTTCAAGACTCAGGAAAAGCTGCTAGATAGCCTCTTGTTTTGGAGCTGTTACATCAGTACGTCTGCGAGGCTATTCGCGTAATGGTTTTTATTAAATTAAATGAAACAAATTTCTCAAAATATTTAAATCTATTTAACAAAAATAAATACAAATGAATTTATTTACGAAAAGAAACTTAAAATTAATTCAATAAATTATTTCAAAGTAACTAAGATAATTGCACTTGTCGGCCGTTATTTAAATAGCAATGTAATAAATCCAATTCTGAAGATAATACGCTGAAATAGCTTTATTAAATAATAACCAAAAAAAAAGAATTAAAAAGTAAATAGTACGAAAGTCGCTCTTTATCACAGGTAGAATGAAATAGAATTTACGTTAACTTTACCGAAGGTAAATAAAAAAATAAAAAGTAGAAACCTTCTTAAACGCTTTGCGTAACTTTCTCCGACAGAGTTCAAAACGTACCGCTTCTAATGAGATTCAAACCGAAACTGAACTTTATTACTTCTATAAATAAACACCTCCAAACTTTTCACTGAGACGCTCAGCGGTTTCTGTTAGTATCTACCACACCCCGATTCCATTCCCGAATGTGTCGATCTTTCATTCGTAGAGGGCATTAGGCATTCTATATTAGACATTTAATTCGCGATTTGGTCTGAATTCCTAAAACTACTAATGTTTTTTTATGCAAAAAGGTTAATAAAACTATTCTACGTCTTTCTATATCTAAAAGCTTATATAACAGCTGTTAAAAACCATTCACTCTTCTTGATAATTAAGAGGTATTTTACTCATTCTTTCTTGTGAATAGGAAAAAACAGTCATCATGCGAATTCTTTGTACATATAATTAAATGGATATATTGCATTACAATGATTTTACGTGAATATTATTTTGTTTCGTAATAATGGGAAAATTATTCAATTTAAAAACATTCTATCGGCGTTCGCTGATAACAGATGTTAAGATTACCCTTGACATCTATCTCTTCGGTTTTAATTGCGTAACAGGGTAAAATTTTCTTCAACAGATTTTTTAAAAATATTTATGAGAGTTACAAGGCTTATCAACCCTCGAAAAATGTTTAAGTTTATGGTTTCAGGAAAACAGATAAACGACCCAAAAGTAATAAAAATGACTAAGCTTATTAACTTGACTTATGGTGGTAATATAAGATATAAACTTGGTCCCTTGGTTAAAATCCATCTACAAAGTGATTATTTAATAAAATATTTTAATAATAACATGATTTATTTACAAAAAAAAATACACATGAAAATATATTTATGGTAAACCAATATATGATTTTCTTCTAGTTATAGGCCAGTCGAATTAAATTTGAAAAAAAATATACAGCCGAATTCAGTAATATGGTTTAAATTTAAAACCGCCCTAAATTAACTGCTGTCTTAAATTGACAAATGCAACAGTAAGTCAAGCAAATTTTAAATCCTAAAAATAAAGGCATAAAAAATCATTTTGTTTTATTACTGAACCGGCAAAAATGCAGAATTTCATTTGTTTTCGGGATACAACTATTTCTTCTAAATATTTCAAGGCTATATCGCAAGGTTCTTGTCTTTAATATCCCTACATAAGCGTTTATTTGTTGAAATATCTAATATAAATTATGACAATATCATAAGGAAAACAAACCTGGTCCACTATAAGATTTAAATTTCATGGCAACTAGATCGGGTCTAAATCTTAAGCTTAAATTTTTTTTTGGGCAAAATTGAAAATCAAGATATATCTTCAGTAAGAGTTTTCGCTCAGGATATTTCTCTTAATTTTCTGGTATATATTGGTTCTGAGAGATAATACCAACAGGCATTGTTGCCAATTCCAGAATAGTCAATTATTATTGGGTTCAGAGCTACCATTAGGATGGAAGTTATGGTTTCATTTTTAAGCATTTTGTTTTTTATTAGAGATTAGATGAAAGATATCTTTTTTTTTTCGAAAATATCTCTTGTGTAAAGTGCACATGCGCTGCTCGAACGGCTTTTTGCCGATTTGATCTTAAAACAAGTTTTTCTGATTTGCGTATTTCCAGTTTAAAGCTGTAATTGAATGTTTCTGGATATTTTCCTACAAATGTAATAAAGAGATAGGAGGACACATATCAACATGGTCTCTTTCATTGATCTTTCGTGATTCTTTCATTGATCGATCTGTCATCGATCTTCTTTCACCTTTCCTTCCCTCTATATTTTCATTCGTTTGCTATCTCATCTCTTCCAAGATGGTGCCGACGTCCCAACAGTAGCTTTAATAGCCTATTGCCGTTGCTCGTACTCAATCCACAACGGGTTACCATCTTGAGGCCCCTTGAGGTAGAAGTTGGATCTCACTTGGATCTACGTCAATGACTGTTAAGATAAGTTATTTCAAAGTTATACTTTCTTTTTACTAACTTATTGAAGTATTGAAATGTTAATGATTAATTACTAATTTAATTAAACACCATAGCAATATCGGTAGTACACGAAGTAATATAGACAGACTAACAAAAGTACAGCAAACTTATATGTAAAGGTTGCAGTCAAATGTAGGTTAACATTATTTTTTTTTTAAGTTTCGTCATTTGCCCGCTTACTAGCGTACTACTATACATACATTTGCAATTTTTTTTAGGTTATAATTGTGATATTATTTATAATATGTGTACCGTGTAATTTAGGGTAACATACTTTGCTAATCATTATTATTATTATTAGGTGGTTTTAAAGAAATCTATTAATATTATGTGGTTTGTATCTATAGCTAGATTAAACTAGATCTTTCCCACTTTAGAGATATCGATTTTTTTCCTACTAGGAGGACCTAACCTTAAAGTAGGTAGCACCTTATTTTTATCTACCATTCCCCCTAACTCCACGTGAGCCAATCAGATGGGTAAATCTGGGGTCTCAAAATAAGTGAAGAAATAGTACCGAAGGTAGTAAAGAAGTTAATAAATTTTTGGGCAAGAATATGTTCGCTGATATCTAATTTTTAACTAGACATCCGAAAAATCTGATTCTTACGGGAAAAGAATGCTTGACATTTCTATATTCCCGGTATATAATTAGATTTGCCGCACCATGCCAGAAAATGCGATTTTCCGACGGTTTTCAGAGCGTCCCTCCACAGTAATCGCGCGCCGTATTGTATGCGCGATCACCCCACGCCGGCACTCATCGTCATAGTGGGAGCTCGGGCGGGTTATTTAAGCTCGAGCTGACCATTAATTTGTAGAGAACTGCACGTTCTCCACCCTGGCCAACAGTCCCAACTGACTGCCTGGATCGTCCGCCAGACCGCGCCTTCCTGGTCTAGCAATGTAGGTGAGACTAGGCTTATGTATATGGTATTTCACCATCCACTACCTTCCGTACGTCCTACCCCGCTAATAACCAGCATTGTCGAGGACCCTTGTAAGTACGGGCAATGTTATGTCATCCTAACGTCACTGCCGATGACCCTTATAAGTACGGGCAGTGTCAGTTCCTTTCTTAATTTCCTACCACTGTTGGTTGACATTGTCGAGGACCCTTGTATGTACGGGCAATGTTGTGTCATCCTAGCGTCACTGCCAAGGACCCTTATAAGTACGAGCTGTGCCGATTCCTTTTCTGATTTCCTACCGCTATTGGTCCACATTGTCGAGGATCCTTATATGTACGGGCAAAGTCGTTCCATCCTACTGACGCTGTCAACGACCCTTAAAGGTACGGGCAGCGTAGGTTCCTTTCTTTCCTTCCTACCGTCACCTGCACACAGACGCACTCCATGCCGTCAGTTTTGTTTTCGTATTGACCAGGAATGTCATTTATTGCCGGGTGCCCTCCGATGTTCGTTGATAAGGGTGGTTAACAACTACCGCCGCGTGTAGAGACGCCGCTTACCGCCGATCGATGCCGGGTTATTGTTGGGCATATCACGTATACCGTCGTCGGTCGAATTTTTTGTATGAAGCGCCATGAACAGCGTCCGCAGATTTTAGACGCGAAGCACCAAGAGTTGAAGTACGAGCTGTAGTGAATAGCGTCGCAAACGCGTAGTACGAGGTAACGGGAATAGCATCGTGAATGGTACCGCCGGGGGACTGTCTACTGCTACCGACCCGTACGAGCTGCCATGAACAACGCACATAACATACTCTTACCCTCCAGAACTTTAATTGTTTATTTTGTTGTACATCTTAGGTTGTAAGTTAGTTTTAGGTGATATTTTTATAAAAGTATGGAATACAGGATACAGGATATTTTAAAACTGTTTGTTTCATTACCTAGTTCCCATTCTTAATATTTCAGGTAACAATTGACAGCTGGCAGCCAGCACTAATATGCGCAATTGACCCCTGGCTTACCGCTTCTCCACTATAACAAGCTGCCCGGTGCATAAGTGGGCGCTCGACCACACTAATCCCGAGAACCCACCACTAGGTGAATGTTTTGACCATCGGGCAGTCAAACAGTTGAACAATTCACAGAGCAGGGATTGTAAGTAGATACCGCTAAACCATTACCCCTGCGCTGAGCCGATGACTGTCTGCACGATAAATATCCACTGACCGATGTTCCGCTGCCGTAAACCAAGTCGATCCATAGAGCACAACTAGCTCCCTTACGAAAAATGCGTCATAAGTTACGGAAAAACACCCGCTAGAACAATTTTTGTGAAAAAGTAAAATACGGACCTATTTTTTTTTTGCATTTGTCCTTTTCAATTTTTTGAACATTTGTAAAGAGAAAATAGAGGCTTAGTATTTTTTTATATCAAAACTTCGACAGCTCAACGTGTCAATTTTTTTCAGCATTGGTAAAAAGGCTTCTACAAGTACGACATTTTTTTACCTTTACATTTGCCTTTAAAATTTGAAGCCCATCGATTTTTTTAATCGTTAGAGGATTGCAGCTCTTTATTTAATTTTAATACTTACACTTTATTCCTGAGCAGCTCACTTCTATCAAGCATATTAAAGGTGAAGCATAGTCCTTCTTCTGTTAGAATGGGCGTAAAAAGATTTTCGCATGTATCTTCGAGAAGATTATATTTACATGTCCAGAGCATCTCGTCAAACTGTGGTGCAATCTACAAAAGCGTTAACTTATCAGTGAATGACCGAAATAACTAATTCCTTTATGTACCATTTGATAAATTAAGGACGTTCAGTGGTATCACTGAAAGAGGTGAGGGAACAGGGCAGGCATGCAGTGAAAGCACAATGCTGCAAGAGAAGAAAATATATCATTTTCAAAGTCTCTTAAATGAATAAAAGAACATAAAATATCCCAAGGAAATGATATTTTGAATTGTATCATGAGTATCTAAAATGTTTATATCCGTCATATTATGCGATTATGCAAAATATTTAATTCATAAATATTGACTGAAGTTTAACAACAGAGCATACATTTTGTAATGACAATATTTTGCTTGCCTTTCTATGTGACGTCTCAAAGCATTGTTATCATTGACTCTCGTTTCTTCGTTAACAAATCTGATCAAATCTCCGCTATTTTAAGTGAATATTTCCTTATAAAATATGTGATAAGATTAGGAAAGATTTATCAAATCATTCTTTAAAACAGTGGCGTAACTACCAAGGTGGCAGGGATGGCAGTATTTTTCGGCGCTGAGTCACATTGGGCGCCATAGACGCCGTCCCAGTCCTATTATTTTATTACTGCAAATAAATTTTGTAAGCTAGAATACATATATTATTTTAAACATATATCAAAAATAAATAAGGAAAAAAATGGTTTAAAGTGATCAAAAATCGTAACTCTATGCATGTAGTGTGTAGTAGCATTATTTTTTTTATATCGATATAGTTAACCTTAAAAAAAAACTAGGCTTTTTTAATGGCCAAAATTTTCCATATTTCAATAAACATCGCGGCGCCGCGTCATGTGTAAATTGCCGATAAATAGTAGCGACACTGCGGCGAACACTGTGAAGTACTGATAAAGGCTAGATGCGAAAAGCGGGCAGTGGATAACTATTTTTATGAATTTTTCCTAATTTTTGATCGGCATTATTAGAACGATGTGATAAAAAGTTGAACAGGATACATATTGGATTGGTATGCAAAAATTTAATTATTTTCTCATATTTAGTTTTGTCTTGTCTATTGTGAAGTTAAGGTAAAGGGTGGTGAAAATATTTGATTGTATATTTTTAATGAAAAATGATAATTAAGGGTGGTTTTCTTTTGAAGGCTTAGGTAAGGTAAAAATATATATTTTTTTAATTATAGGGAGAGTTGAGAGTAGTTGAAAGTTTTTTAATATAACTGTTAATAATATGTAATGTATTAGGTTTGTTGACAAATTTGTTTGTTCTTTCTATAAGCTATTTCACCTTTTAGCTCAGCCTAAAATGGAAAAAAAAAATAAAGTTACGAAATCGAGTAGTTGGGCAAACCTAAAAAGAAAGAAAGAGCAAGAAATAAAAAAAGTAAATTTGTCGAAAATTAATGCTTATTTTTCAGCGTCCTCGAAATCAGATTTGGACGTAACGGAAGCGGAAATTTCAACGACAATAGAAGAAGTTTCAGTTCTAGATAGTTTAGACTTAGACGAACTTGTGGTAAACAATCAAGTATATTTAAATGCTTTGAAGTGTCTTCACAACTGAATGAAAAGCAATGTTGGGTCTTCCGATGAAGACCAAATGCTAGAAACGTAAAACAAAAATTTCCTACAGCAAATCAAGAGACCTTGATTCTCCAAAAACTAATGTATGTCATTTTTTGCTGTTTATTACTCCTCAAAATCCAAATTCAGGTTAACTGTTGACAGTAAGTGGTTGTGTTACTCTATCAAGCTAGACTGTGTTGCTGTGAACCTTGTTGGCTATTTTCTGATGGAATCAGTCGACATTTTAAGTTTGTTTGGGTCCATGGAATATCTAAATGGAAAACTTTCAGCCAAAAAAATGTAAAACATGAAACTAGCGGTACACACATTGCAGTTTGTGTAACTCACAACGCCTGGAAACTTAATAAAAATATTATTGATCAAGATTTTGAAAAAAAAAATATATAAAGAAGGTTATAATTTTTGGCAACAAGTTTTACACAGAATTTTAGATGTCACTTTGGCATTGTCATTATGTAATCTATCTTTTAGAGGCCATTCTACACATGATAATTATGACTTCAAACAGGGCAATAATACATCTGTTATCGTGTTATGATAGCTTATTCCAAAAGTTTCAACAAAATACTCATGCCCAACCATTAAAAAAATGAGTTTATTCATATGTTGGGAACCGAGGTATAAAACAAAATCTTTGATGAAATTTGCGCATCTCCATTTTGCACAATAATTGTAGTCACTACATAAGATATATGTAAAATAGAACAGTTGAATGTTGTTTTGCACTATATTCTTTTTCGTAAAAATGATAACAAAATTATACAGTTTGATTGTAAAGAGTCGTTTACTGGTTTTTACCCCATAACATATGGTCGAAGCGCTGAAGGTTTAAAAAAATTTTTTATCAATTTATTTCAGGAAAAAAACATCTCTATTAAAAAGTATAGAGGACGGGGCTATGATGGTGCTGCTATTATGAGCGGGCTTATAGCGGCTTTCAATCTAAAATTCTCGAGTTAGAAAAAAATACTCAATACGTTCATTGTGCATCCATAACTTAAATTTAATTATAACTGATTCTGCCAATGGAGTTCCACAGCAAAAAAAAGTTCGATATTGTTGGTTGCCTATATATTTTTTTCGAATAGTATTAAACGTTGCGAATTACTTAAGGAATCTCCATTAAGTAAATTTACATTAAAAAGATTAAATCCTACTAGATGGTTGTCTAGGAACGATTCATTGGGCGCATTGCGATTTAATTTTAAAAATATTTTAAAGGTTGTAACAGAAATTTCTCTAAAAAGTAAAAAAATAAAGAAAAAAAATCCAAAGGAATCGGACTTAAGAAAAAAGTTAGAAAATTTTGATTTTTTTTCTTATTGTATTGTTTTCCAAAATTTTTCATTCTATAAACATAGTTTCTAAAGTTCTTCAAAGTAAAAAGTTTAATACTCTACAATTTAAAAATGCTTACGAAGAACTTTATCACAAATACGGTCAATTTCGATGTGAAGCAAAGTAGCAATTCGAAAAATTACCTTCTGAGCATGGCTATTCTAAGCATAATCAATTTTGATAAAGTAACTGATGGTTTTGCAAGCAATAAGAAAAGCAAAAAGCATTTCGAATATGTATTACGTTATAGAAAATGTCAGTTTGAGTACATATTAGTATGCGCTAGGCCATGTCAAAAATGGGTGACTTATTGGGTATGTCATGGGTTCGCGGTTCGCTTGGGCTCATTTCTTCTGGTTATTTTGAATTTTTAGAAGTTGTTGAGAGATTATGACTTTTTGTTAAAAAAATTTAGGCCTGATATTTATAATTAAAAATATAAAATACCTAACTTGACTTTTTGTTATTAAGCGACGATAAATATTACAGAAATTAAAGTGGAAATAAAATATAATAATTATAAATTGTTACGATTAAAGTATTAAAAAAATAAATTTAAAGCAAGTTTGTATAATATTTTTATATTTAAGTAAAAAAATTAGGTACTTATACGGTATTACGATTTTTCTCAAAACTTAAGGTACCAAAGTAACTCTTGCCAACCTGTGCCGTCAGATCTAGCTACACTACTGCTTTTAAACTTATTCTATCATACCATTAACTTTTGTCTATATCTGGATATAAGAATATTTAAAAATCCAGTTTTAAACAACTGATGTAAGAGCAATGGTATTTGGGACTACTTTTAGAATTATTCTCTTTTTCACAAAAACCCCCGATAAAAAAATATTAAACAAATTCAAGGTTGTTTTTAATATGCTAAATAATCATATTTCGAAGATTTATAGATTTCCCTAAACAAAACGTAACCACTGAACATCTGTAAGGATTAAATACTTATGTCGTATACTTCTATAAACTAATTTTACAATTTTATGTAGTAATCACGATTAATAACCAAAAAAATATTTTTTGACATACAAGAGATAGAACAGAAGCAAAACGAATAATAAAAAACCTAGCGAAAAGAATAGGTTTCAAATAATTAGAAATTCAGCAATTACAGACACGTAATTATGACCCACTCAAATTAAGAGAACTTTCTTTTCAACATATATGGGTGTGGAATTGGGGATTTGTATTCCTCTTCTACTGGCAAGTCGTTAGGGATATCTTGCCTACTAAAGCAGGTCTTCCAGTCCTATTTCCCTGTGGAACTTTAGAATGTTGGACAACTTTAATGTGGGTAGCTCCTCTTCTTCTATTTGTTGTGCTCCCAAAAAACGCATTCCAGAGTTTTCTAAAGTGCTGCACTCTGAAAGGATATGAATAGAGATTTCTCCTTTCCCCCCGCAAAATCCGCACTCTTCTGTTTCTGCCAATCTGAGTTTCTCGAGGTGTCCTTTCAAGTGGCAATGCCCAATCAGGATTTCTGTCAGAACTCTGAATTGGTTTTTGCTTAATCTTATGCATTCCTTAAATCTCTTCTGATCGTAGTTCCCAAGAAGAATCTTCGCTTGTCTCATTCCTTGCATCTGTTCAGTAAATGGATCTCCTGTCCTCTTTCTCTCTTTTTAGCTCTTCCAACATTACATCGCTGCTAATTTCGCAGAAAGGTTCGGGCCCCAGGAATGCTGTTTGAGTCCCTTTACCCATCCAATTTAAAGCTTAAGAATCTTAAGCAACGATATTGTATTTTCTCTAATATTTAAGGGTGTACATGGTAATTCGAATGCCAGAAAGCTGAGACATTTTCTAATTTGCTTCCTAAATGAAAATAATTGTTATGGAATTTTTGTAATTCCGTAGCTTTATTTTTCCTGACATCCTCATAAAGAATTATAAATCGACTGATTAGTCATGTAATGATTACATAGGTTTACAAAAAAAAAACTGGACGGCTATTTGACCAGAGCATTTTATTCTTATGTAATAAGACACCCTGAATCCACATCTGAGGTCTGCTAACCTCTATCACGTCAGATTCAAGGTCATTTCAAGATCAAATGCAGTAATATTCACTAAATAAATTGGAAAAAGTGGATACTTACGTTCTTGAGGTCACTGAATCCGAATTCGTGGTTTGTTTAATCCCCCAAGGTCGACTAGAGGTCATTTTAGGGTCATTTCAAGGTAAAATTGAAAAAAATCCACTAAACAAATCTGGAAAAAAATGTAGGTTTTTTTGGAGTACCTGAATCCCAACTCTTGGTTTGTTTATTCCCCCCAAGGTCAGCCAGAGGTCATGTCAGCGTCATTTAAGGTCAAACTGAGAAAAATCTACTAAATAGATCTGTTTTATTTCATACACTCATAAATCCTTGCTTTTCGCATCTGTCTGCTGCGGAACGGGCATTGATCTCGTTACACGTGGGATATGCGATTATAGGAGCTTATGCTTTGACATATTTATAACAACTTGGTCGGGTCGCCTGTCTGCTGTGTGGTGGCGATCAATCAAGCTGCATGTAGAGTGTGTGGTTTTGGCAGCTTAGGTTTCACCTTAAAAACTCGATCCACTCCCATGTCTGCTGTGTAATGGATATCAATTTAGCTGTGTTTGGGTTATGTGAGTTTGGGAGTTTCTGTTTTGGATTAATGTTTCATAATAACTAACTCTGCTGCCTGTCTACTATGGAACGGATATTGATCTAGCTGCGCATGGATTCCCTATTTTTACAGGTGTATTCAGTCGATTTTTTCAATTTGACTTTGAAATGACCCTGAAATGACTTCTGGTTAACCTTGAAGTATTAAACAAACCACGAATTCAGACAGTGCTCACATATCTTCTTTAACAGATGTACTTAGTAAATTTTTCTCAATTTGACCTTAAAATGACGCTGAAATGACCTACGGTGACTTTTGGGGATTAAGCTAACTACAAATTTGGATTCAGCGATCCCAAAAATCCACATATCTTCTTTTTCAGATTTATTTAGTGGATTTTTCTCAATTTGACCTTAAAATGACCTCTGGCAAACCTTGGAAAATTAAACAAACCACGAATTCGGATTCAACGACCCCAAAAACCGTTTTTTTCAGATTTATTTATTAATTTTTTCTCAATTTGAGTTTGTAATGACCCTGAAATGACCTCTAGCCGACATTGAGGATTAAACAAACTACAAATTCGAATTCAGCGACCTCAGAAACCTACGTATCTATTTCTTCAGATTTGTTTGGTGTATTTTACTGAGTTTGACCTTGAAATGACCTTTAACCTGACGTGATATGGATTAGCGGACCTCAAATTTGGATTCTGGGAATCTAATTACATGAAATGGGCTGGTCAAATAGGCATCCACTTTTTTTTTGTAAATCTATGTTATCGATCGCAAGTGACGTGATCCATTGAACCATTTCTTAAAATCTGTCAGTGTTTTCAGAAAAGTATTTTGGCGAAAATAATAAAATTAATTATTTTTTTATATAACGCAACTTATTTAGTGTGCAAGAGTTCTGAATTATTTTTGTAGTTTAGTCACCTTTTTGATTCGGTGAGCTGACAGAGTTACTGTTAGACTTCCTAAGATTAACATAAGATCAGAACGATTGGAGGTTATTCTTCAATTTCGTCTCAACATTTGCAAAATAAGCACTATAGAACGGACGCATAAAATTTTTTGCGAGTATCTTAGCATTCTCAACAACTTCACAAAAGTCCAATGAGCCAAAAACCAAGTCAAGCAATGGATTATTGTGATTTTTACATTATTGAACTAATATAAATTATTAACAAAATTATTACCGGCATGTAATTTTCGACTGTCCATTACACAACCAATATCCGCAGACATACTATATTCAGGAATATTGAAATCACGCAAAAACAACGTACTCGAAACGCTATTCAAATTTGTCAGAGTGTTAAGATTTCCGAATAGATCATCGCAAGCTGTGAAATTTGTGCTGCCTACCAATTTCATAGTTTCTATCCCACGCAGCATGATCAGCAACAACAGTGCTACCGGAGTTTTTACATGATTTATTCGTACAGTTGATACACTTAAGAGAAATCGAATTTCTGCAATCAGATAGATCATGTGCCTCAGAACATCGTGGACAAATTTTCTCTGAGGGGAAATTTTTAGAAGTATGACCAGTTAAAGAATCTCAAAGGTTCCATTGCGTCATATACATCATAAGTAATCATACCAAATGAATAAATATTTAATACGTTGATTCGATGGCTTCTCCATGACTCAAATGTAAGTCTCAACATGAAGCTCAATGATCGTCTGAAAGATCTTATTATTGTTCTTAATATGCCAATGTTTAGTAGTTTACATTCGGAGTTAGAACAAATAAAAGGTTCCTTTTCAATTTTTAAATACCGAACAAGTTCTTCATGGGACAGATCTTCTGTGATACCAACGATCTTAATTCTTGGTTTTTTTTTAAATCGAGTTTGAATGGCCGCAGCGATAGGCAATTTAGAGAGCGTATCTTTCTCCTATCCCGCACTTATAACTTCTTTGTCTGGAAACTCATTGGGAAAGTTTACACGTTAATCAGGTTTGGGAGATCGTCTTCTAAGATAAAGTACAGAATAATATCTCATGTAAGTGGATCTATCATTCAATCAGGACCGACTATAACAAAAAGTCACTTGTCACATTTGTGATAGATATTTACATATTTCAGACCGATTATTTTGCTTGAACTGTTGGATGCAGAGTTAACCGTCCATCACAGGTATATCTATTCACTTTCACTGCACAACGGAACAATTTGAAAGACGAAAATCGCCCCGCTCGCCGTAGACCACGCAACCACGCAAAAACTTTCCCCTAAACACTTTAAGACTCATCCTGCAACGAACATTCCCCTTTACACCGTAAATTCAGGGTGGACTCCCACCTTTGTCCCAAAACGACCAAATCACGTTTTTTTTCCTGCTATTTGCAAGAGCGGACTGGCTACGTGTTGGCACTTTAACGACCAAAACAGAAGTTTGTGGCATGTTAACCTCCTTCACTTCGAAGTTGTTGGTCAATCTATTCTTATCCAGGCTACAGAATTTTTGTGTATCCTCATTGTTTCTGCATCCCACAATCATGCCGCCTTTCTTCCTATGCCGAGCCTCATTTATTTAAGTGACTGAGTGTAATGGGATAGTTTCAGATCTGGAGCTAGTTCCGACCCGCACTGGTTTTTTAGGCCTGATAACAACCGCCGATTTATTACTAATAACCTGCACTTTAACGACCAAAACAGAAGTTTGTGGCATGTTAACCTCCTTCACTTCGAAGTTGTTGGTCAATCTATTCTTATCCAGGCTACAGAATTTTTGTGTATCCTCATTGTTTTTGCATCCCACAATCATGCCGCCTTTCTTCCTATGCCGAACCTCATTTATTTAAGTGACTGGGATAGTTTCAGATCTGGAGCTAGTTCCGACCCGCACTGGTTTTTTAGGCCTGATAACAATCGCCGATTTATTACTAATAACCTAAGCAAGGGACTAGAAAGCGCCAGCAGAATCGTGTGACTTATCCAGTTTACGCATGATGTTATTTGAAGTTCTCGAATGATTGAGATCAGACGGTTTAGACTGCACTGTCTGTTCAACAGAAATTCTGATATCAGGCTCTTGTTGTTTAACTGCCAGGCTGGTAACACAAAACCAAAAGAAACCCAAGATCGAGTGAAACTTCAGCTTCAAAAGGCAGGATGCAATAATTTGGGAGGTAATGATTTTTTCAAGAACCATCACAAAAAATACCAAGCTTCCTCTTCGACACATCCGATTGATACATAAAACAACTCATTTTTCGGAAATTAGGGAAAATATTTCTCATCTGTGTTTATCTCTTGTTGAGCAATCACAGACTTATTGACCATTCAACGCATGTTATTGTAGAAAAAATATAAATAGCGCGGAAAATGCATATTATTCAAACTACAACCAGGAGCACCAAGCAATATGCAGATACTCAAATGTTAGATAATGATTTTAGATAGTGATTTTGGCTTCCTTTTAAACATTGGCATGATGCAATAGGACAGAAATTATAAGGGTGTATATGTTGAAATATTGCAAAATACGATTCATTACACTATTTTTATCAACATCAGTGCTGTCTCTGTTAACTGATCACACTACGTAACAAATTTTAGTTTATTTGTTATATCTTGTACGAAAAGTGCATTTTTTGTTAATTTTGGAGCGCTGAACAAAAAAATTACAATGAAATTAAAAACTTAGTTGCAATTTTCAAGAACAAGTTTTTTAACAAAATAACGAAACTACATACTTTTCCACTTGTAGAGACACTAAATATCCTGTCTTTTTGCTTTTCTTTTGAGAATTGTTTCTGGAGCATCTCTAACAAGAGTCCCACAGTAGTCTTGAAGCATGGAAGCATTCCACTTTCCCTGGTACCTTTTCTCCATTGTTAATATATCCTGGCAGAAGCGTTCGTCGTACTTAGCACTTACAGCTGCGCAGTTGTCAGGAAAAAAGTCCAGATGTAAGTGTAGGAAATGGATCTTTAGAAACATATTGCAACTCATTATTTGATATGATGACAGCATATTTTCAACAAGAATAACGTAATTTTCAGCTGCAATCTTGATCCTAGTAACTCTGCTTTACTTTTTGGAAGTTTTAAATCTCTCACTATATCGTTGGATTATTTTGTGCGGTTGGCGATATAACGTGCTGGGTGTGAAATCAGGATCTTTTGATGTTAATGGCATATCTTCTTCTTGTGAAATCATTGTATCGTTTTTTTTTGATTGGTAAGTAAATGTTACTTAAGATTCCGAAATAGGAAGTTCTTCATTATGAGACAGAGATCTAATGGCAGATGGTATATTTGGATAGTTGATAACCGACCTTTTCTTTTTGGATATACCTGTGCCTTACCCAACAGCAGATATGATGCAGAAGTAGCAATCATTAATATGATTTAAAGGCGCTTTCCAGATCATTGGAACAGCAAACCGTACAGATCGTTTTTTACTTTTTAACCAGTTCTTCAGACTTGAAGCGCATGCATGACAGCAGATATGTGGCGACCACTGTTTATCTTGATCTCCAATATTGCAACCAAAATGAAGCTAATATGCCTTTTTTATCAATAATAATAGACCACTTCCGAGACGCAAAAGTCACCGCACCACAAACATAATAGAAGTGATCTAGATTTCTTTCGAGACATCTTACAATCTCAACTATTCGATTCAACTCAATAACTTTGACTAACTAAAACCTCCGCTTTGTAGCTGCTTATATACCTATAAATGGCTTCTTCATTTTTACAGATTATTCTAGAATTTTCTATTCAATTCCATAATATTCGCAATACTGGCGTTTGTCATTTGTTTGTATACCGGGGCTGTTCAGTATAAAGCAAACACAAAAATTGATTTACATGGATTTAAATGGCTACCTCCCTTATTTTAAGCCCTGGAGTGTTGAAAGTTTATATATGGCGGTCATCTCTGAAGATTCTCCATGCAGTGTTGCCAAGTTGTCCAGAATTTTCTTAACTTGGGGAAAAAGTAGATTTAACAGCGTCGCACCCCACTATTTTTATAACAATACAAATATACCACGTGCATTCTTGCGGTTGCATTGTTAATATATAGGGAGACATGACATCACGTATCCCTAAAACTTGAACTATTATTAAAAAGATAAGTTTAGTTTCGGTTTTAACACACCAAAGGTAATAAGATTTAGTCGATTTTATTTTAGATACATTTTGGCTATTGTCCAGTGTAATTTATTGAGAAGACAAATAGCATGCGATGGAATGCAAAAAAATTAATCAATTCAAGAAGATCAGCATAGTCTATGTTGTTTCAGATCATATTAAATCTGGATAATAAGGTGATATAAATTCTTCAGGATTTCTGTATCCATTAGTTGTAACCTCCGAGAATGAGAAGAAATATTTCTGTCGATGTTACGTATAAAAAACATGAAATTCACCCATTTTAATTAAATACGCTCAATTTGCCTAATATGTATTATGTAATAAAGACACTAGATAATATAACAATATTCTGGGTAGCTTTACACTAAAGAAAAATATACGAACTTTAAAACCTTGGTATTTGAAAAATACCAGCAGCATATTCCTATAAATCCTACCATTTTGTAGGTTTTTGCTAAAATGTAATTAATATTATCATTAAATCTTAATTCAGTGTCAACGATAACGCCTAGATTACCTGTTAAAGAAACTTTGATCAGGAGTGAGATAACGTAAAGATATAAAATTGATAATTTCTTCTTAGAAAATTAAATGATCTTACATTATGAGTTATTAAGCTACATTTGATTTGCCTTATACCAATCCATTAATTTGCTAATTGCAGATTTCAAAAGCAAGTACAGGATGAGTCAACGATTGGATGAAGTAAGTTTGTGCCTTTTCGGTGAAATTAACAAAGAAACTATATTTATTGTTTGATACAGTTTATTTTTTCGCAGATTTTAAAAATATTTAGGACTCTACAGGATGAGCCAAAAAACTAAGACAGCATAAAGTTGTATTTTTTTAAATAGAACACTCTATATACGAATCGTATTTTCGATTTAGCTTATAATTTTAAATCTTTTTTATTAAGGGTTTACTGTAACAAAACTTTATAGTTTCTGAGATAATTAAGTTTAAAGAAAAAAAGTCACATTTTCAAGCATCAATTCAATCCTAAATAACGCTTTCAATTTTATGACAAATATATTCAAATTTGGAATTTAGCAAGGCCAAGGACAAGTTAACATAATTTTTACCTACCTACCTAAATGGTACACCCTGTATATTTTCATGTTATTTAATAGAGTAATAAAAACCCTAAAAGTTTTGTTCAATATATCCTATACCTATTTATAATAGTTTTTGAGATATTTCAGTTTTTCTTATTGTCCATACTTTTTTACAGAAATGTAACAATGTAAAAGAACATTTTTCTGTGTGTCAAATTTATAACCGCAATCGCTTCTTTTGGTTTTTATGTAGTGTAGTTTGGTTTTTTTTGCATTCATCTTATATTGTAAAATGAATTTTCCAAAGAATGAGTTAATAGATATGATTTATACAATAGGAGAGGCTCAAAAAAATTGCCTTCTTGCTCAAAAAATTTACAAAATGAAGTATCCTGATCGACGCCAGCCTAATACCCATACTTTTCAAAACTTAATGCAAAGATTTGATTCTTCTGGTACTGTTGATTATCCAAAACGTAAAGTGGTCAACAAACCAGTAACTAATGAAGAAAAAGAACTACAAGTATTGTTAAATGTTCAGGAAAATCCTTATATTGGTAGCTGTCAGTTAGCAGCATTATGTGAAACATCACAATCCACCGCTAATCGTACTACCAAGAAATATAGGTATCATCCATATCACATGGAATTACACCAAGAATTGCATTGACAGGATTTTGAAAGTCGTGTAAACTTTTGTCGTACAATAAATGCGGAGATTCAATTAAATCCAAATTTATTATGCAAGGTAATGTTTAGTGATGAAGCTACTTTTAGAAGTAACGGTGCCGTAAATAGACGCAACATGCATTATTATGCCGCAGAAAACCCATTTTGGATTAGAGAGGTGCAACATCAAAACCACTGGTCATTAAATGTTTGGTGTGATATTCATCATAATCGAATTATTGGACCCCACTTTTTTAATGAACCACTAAATGGCCATAGTTACCGGAACTTTCTACAAGAAGAACTACCCCAACTGCTTCAAGGTCTCGATAGGGATGAGCTCGACAATATGTGGTTCCAGCACGATGGTGCACCTCCGCATTACCATCGTGAAGTTCGTGCGTTTTTGGACCAACGATATCCGCAAAAATGGATTGGACGTGGGGGTTTCATTGAGTGGCCATCAAGGTCTTGCGACATCACCCCATTCGATTTCTTCCTATGGGGTTATATTAAAAATAAGGTGTATGTTAATCCACCAACAACAGTGGAAGATATGCGAAACAGGATTAGGGATACCTGTAGAACAATAACGCCACTAATTTTGTCCAGGGTCCGAGAAAATCTGCAAAAAAGACTAAATTTGTGCATTGCACAAGAGGGTCGTTTATTCGAACACTTATTAAAAAGAAATAATTAATCTCAGTATTTAATAGGTAATTTTTTTCTTTCAATTTAGTATAAAAGTAAATATGTATTTGCCTTGTCGTTATTGTTGTGTTAATTTTTTCACATTATGTTTAATTAAACTATTGCCGTTGTAATATAACGAATAATATATTTCATCATATTTAACCACATTCTGTTTGTTTCTGTAGTTTCTTTTTATTATTTTACATGGCTACTATGATAATGAAGACTATTACTCTATTAAATAACATGAAAATATACAGGGTGTACCATTTAAAAAAAAAGATATTTATTCATTTAAACTTGTTCAAATTTGAGCCGATGTGTTCAACACCCTGTAGCTTTTATTGCAAATATTAGGTAAAAATTATGTTAACTTGTCCTTGGCCTTGCTAAATTCCAAATTTGAATATATTTGTCACAAAATTGAAAACGTTATTTAGGATTGAATTGATGCTTGAAAATGTGACTTTTTTTCTTTAAACTTAATTATCTCAGAAACTATAAAGTTTTGTTAGAGTAAACCCTTAATAAAAAAGATTTAAAATTATAAGCTAAATCGAAAATACGATTTGTATATAGGGTGTTCTATTTAAAAAAATACAACTTTATGCTGTCCTAGTTTTTTGGCTCACCCTGTGGAGTCCTAAATATTTTTAAAATCTGCATAAAAATAAACTGTATCAAACAATAAATATAGTTTCTTTGTTAATTTCACCGAAAAGGCACAAACCTACTTCATCCAATCGTTGACTCACCCTGTACTCTCTCTCTCCTAAACCTTTTTTAGTAATTTGCGTAGAAAAGATATTGGCAATTCTCAAATACACTGCTGAAATCATTTATGAAAATGAGGTGAGGAAGAAAATGGGTACTGAGTATGATATACCGGATGTTACATTTATTTGTTCAGATGAAGTATTATTGAATTTAACTAGCCGTGTCTGAATGGCGAGGTAATTAGAAAACCAAGATATGGTAGGGGATCTGTAAAACCATATGAATAAATTTGCTTATGCAGTCGATAGTTTTCTTTGTCAGCACCCTTATGAACTACTGTGACATAGACAGCTTTCCATATGTTGGGAAAATGACATAAATATAATGAGAGCTGAAATAGATTACTGAGTGGAACTGCTAAATGTGGACTACAGTTTTTTGTGAAAGTGGCGATATTTCGTAAAGGCCAGCCAGCACACTTACTTCCATCAAACCCAACCAGCTTTTCAAATACCATACTACTGTTAATATTTATATTTCAGAGATTTAAGTTAGTAAAAGGTAAAAAATGTGGGCTAGTACACCCCCCGCCTGAAACTCAATTAATATTGATGAAAAGGTGAGATGAACGGGTTCCACAAGTCTATTTAGAAATGAAAATAGTTCGAAAACATATTGTTTATTTACCTTAAACAAAAATTCACAAACAACACTGTAAACCGTGTACGCAATTAATTAAATTTAATGTATCATTACATTAAATTTAATTAATGTGTACACAGTGTGCAGTGTTGTTTGTGAATTTTTGTTCAAGCTATACATAGATTATGTTCTAAATTATTTAACTTCTATAAAAAATGCACTATTACTTTTAACATCCTGTAATTTCTGAAGAAAGTGAAATAAATTACCAAAACGTCAATTACATATAAAAAACGTAAAATATAGAAAGCACACCAATACTATTACATTTTGATTTAACTTTTTAAAGAACCATAAACCCAAGAAAAACAATCAAAAAAAATATATCATTGAAGGCCCAAGAAAAAATAACAAAAATTATACATCACATATACAGGGTATTCTTAAAGTTAAATCATCAAAGAAATTATTAACAATTATTTAAAAAATATAACCATAATATAAATCTTAATTCATGATAGTTTCATCCGCTGCATTGTCAAAACTTTGTTTACTACTAATACTGGGGGTATGCCTATTTTTGTATTTTCAATTTGACCAGTGCTAGATAATTCGTACGGTAGTGCGTGACATTATTTTTCATTTGTGGGTATTTTGTGCAATAAAAATGAAAACAATGAACTAGTGAACCTAATATTAACTTACGGAGAGTGCCAGCAAAATGCAACAGCAGTATGTCGTTTGTACGCGAACAGATTTCCTATACGAAACCATCCTTCTCCGCGGATGTTTGTAAATTTAGTTATAAGACTTCGCTACACCGAGTATTTAAAGGAACAACGAGGAGGTCACGTATCAAGACCTCCTTCACGCGAAATGGTGGAGATCAAGGAAGAAATTTTAGAAATTGTCGAAAACGACCCAACAAGTAGCACCAGATCCATAGAAAGTCAAGTAGAAGTTGGTCATAATAAAGTGTGGAAAATTTTACGACAAGAACAACTGTATCCATATCATTATCAACGGATACAACAGTTGCAACCAGAAGATTATCCTAGAAGAGTTGGATTTTGTCACTGGCTCTGACATCAGTACAACATAAATGACAATTTTATCAAATTTATTTTGGCTACCGATGAGACCACTTTTACAAAAAAAGGAATAAATAATTTCCACAACAACTATGTCATTTTCAGCACAGATTTTTAGTAAATGTTTGGGCTGGTGTAGTAAATGGCATGCTTATAGGGTCTTACTTGTTTCCAAATCAACTGACAGGTGAAAATTATTTAGATTTCCTTCAAAACAATCTGCCAAAATTATTAGAAGATATTCCCTTAAATGTGAGACAGAATACGCGGCTTCTGCATGATAATGCTCCGTCATATTTCAGATGAGAAGTTCACAAATATTTAAATAAGGTGTTTCCTAATAGATGAATAGGACGATATGGACCCATTTCTTAGCCTGCACATGCCCCGGATCTAAATCCTTGCGTTTTTTTTTCTGTAGAGCTATTTAAAACAGTTAATTTATCCCGATGGGGAAGTGAATACTGTGGAAGAACTATAACAGCGCATTGCTTGTGATATTATCCGTGGAGACCGGTATTTTATTTTTGACGGATGTAGTCACTCATGGATACGTTGAGCAAGATTTTGCATTAACCAAACAAATGGTGACAATTTTGAGCACTTTTTGTAAAACAAGATGTAATCTGTTCAGTGTAATAAATAAAGTTTTTACAATGCAATAGTTGAAAATATCATGAAATAATATTTGTTTCAAAATATTTTAAATAATTTTTAACAATTTCTTTACTTTTTACTAATTCTGCAAGCTGTTAAAATATATGGCTCAACTTTGATATATATATATATATATATATATATATATATATATATATATATATATATATATATATATATATATATATATATATAGTATTTTTAATTCTAGATTGTGGAACACGTTCATCTCACCATTTTCATCAATATTAATTGGATTTCAGGCGGTGTGTGAGTAATTATCATAGAATCACTGTTCTTATCATTGAATCACAATCAATATAATTTATTTTTAAAATATTGCACTGTATAATATATGTATTCTACTGAAATAATAAAAAATATACACTTACACTTATTAGAAATTCAATTGTATCGAATCTTGTTGTTAGATTAGCTTCTTTATAAACATGGTTTTCACAAACTAATGACAGATGGGCAAATTTTTCCTTCCTAAAAAAATTACTCTTTCAATTTTGTTTGGCTGATCAGAAAAAGAAATTTTATATATAAGCTCAATATACAAACCGTTTTTACACGAATTTAATTGATAAATTAATATTAAAACAAAAGAATGCCGTGTATGGTACCCCTGACACAGATATACCACGTTTACTAAATATTATAAATTAAGCAGAAATAAAAAAAAATAAGATTTTGTTGATACCTTCCGTCTAGAAATGAAGTGACCTTTAGAATTTAAACCATGCCTCTATGTAGAATAACATGTACAACCGAAAGTGATAATTAACACATTTTATGGTAATTTGTATTACATGGGTTTTACTCTGACGAAATCAATTGTAGAAATTTTCAATATATTTTGTATTTTGAGCAAAAGTAACTTTACACAAACGTTCGAAATGTTAAATAGGACTTATCCGGAGAATTGTGTTGCCCATAATAGTTTTTGAATAGCGTAAGATGTTTACTAAAAAACGTAAAGATGAAAGTTATGGTTTAAACTAATAGTGATAGACTAAATAACTTTATTTGTCGAAATTTCTATAATGCTATAATTTACAAAGGTAGTGACGCTTTTCGCTAGACAATGTAGCTTCATCCGACTTACTAATGCAACTAAACAATTTGTTTCAATCTTTAAATTGTATGAGCAACATTAACCACAGATAACAATTTTCCCGGAAATACTTCTACTTAGGAAATCTCTTAGAGCCCTTATTTATACTTGTTAACAAAAGAGTTTTAACAAAGGTGACTAATTTATTTCTAATTGATCATTCAAAAGTACACCAGAGATTTTTAATTAGTTGATTTCAAATAGATTAATTTTTAATACCTTTATTTTCTCCAAGTAAAATTTTTAGTTTATTATTAAATATACTTTCGCTTAAAATATGATTTGCATATGTCGGATCCGTTTTTCCTTTCAAATAACTATTTTTACATTCCAAAAGATGTGTTCTAAAAATCTACCTGTCTGGGCTATGTATACTTTTGAGCAAGTGCCGCAGTATAATTGATAGGCACCCGACTTTTGATCTTTTTTTATTTTGGATTTAACATTTTTTTGCATTTTTCCTAGAGAATTGTTGGTTTTGAGGACTAAGTTGACTTTATATTTATTCAAGAAAGTTGCCACTTTTTCGGAGAATTTACCGAAATACGTGATACTTTTAAAACTCTCGTTTGTGTTTTTATGAAAGCGATATACTTCCAAAACTGCTTATTTTTTTTTAAAATATTTTCTATAAGAGTGGCAGAATATCCGTTGTTATAACATTTAGTTCTTTATTAAATTCGGCTTCCGATAAAGGTAAATTAATCAGTCTGTAGATCATGCTATTAAAGGCTGAAAATATATATTGTTCTAGGTGTGATTGTAACAAAATTTGATCATAGACTTCTAATAGCGTTGGCCGCTCTATCTATAATCCTTCTGCTGCCCCATATTAATTTATAGCTATTTAAAAAAAAAAACCTATAGTTAAATTTTACAGTAACAAAGACACTCTGGAAGTCTGCTCATTCATCTTTCCTCTTGCAGCTTTAGTTCCAAACAACTACGGTTATTTAAGCTTACCACAGCCATAACTCAGAACTTCAGACTCAGGCAAGACTGCTAAGTAGCCGGTCAGATGATATATCTTGTTTGAAGCTCCCACAGCAGTGTCCGTGAGTTAATTTGCGTGAAGGTTCTTTAATTAAATTAAACAAGTTTTTCAAAATACTCTATTAACAAAAATAAATAGAAAAACTAATTATTTTCAACTTAAATTAATATCAAATATCAACATAACTGCCCTTAATGGCCGTTCTGTTTGTAAAAATGTAAAACCTAATTTAGAAGATGAAACGAATAAATAGCTTTCTAAAACCTTAAACAGAAAAAAGAATAAAACGCGAAAAAACAGCTATTTATATTACCTAAACAAATAGTATTAAATTTGCTAAATTCTCGAATAAAATATCACAAGATAATCCCTTAACTTCTTAAATTAAATGTAAATCAAGACAAAACAAAGAAAACCTTCATTCCCGAAGACTAAACACGTCACGTAATTCCACTGCTCTTAAAAGTGGTACCGACCGCCGTAAACGAACTCCAGACTGTAACTTAAGTATTTCTTAAAAGGCCAAACTTGTACCCCAAGGTTCCCGTTAGCACCCATATCACCCCATGTATCCCTGTAACTGTAAACTTCATTCTCTAATAGTTCGAATAGTTTATCCTAGAAGGCGTCAGTTGTTTTACGCCGGATATTTAATTCCCGAATTGGCCTCTGAGCGGCTTACTCTTAATTTTTATTTAAACACAGTTATTCAAACTATTCTATTTCCTTCTATAACTAAAAAAATAAGATAATTACTGTTAAAAAAACTATTCACTCTTCTTAGCTGTCTTGCAAGTAAATATCTAACTCGTCATTTTTTGGGAATAGAAAAAAACAGTTATTATACAAATTCTTTGTACATGATAACAAACAATAAATTCTGTTATAGTGAGTTTATTTGATTTTTCTTTTTTTTTTCTTAATAATGGGAAAATCGTTCAATATTTTAATACGTTTTAACAGTATTTGCATATACCATATGCGAGACCTCCATTGGCCCTTATCTCTTCGGTTTTATTTACATAACCAGGGTAGGATTTTTTCGACAGATTTGTAGACAAATCTAAGAGAGGGTCTTTTACTTTATGTCCTCGTAAATTCTGAGTTTATATATTTTTAAAAAATATTTACAACGATTAAGCTTAAGTATCATAATTAATTTATTTTTCCTTTAGACTTTCTTGGGTAGTAATAAAAAAATATATACTTTATCCCTTTTAAAATTCTAAAAATTCGCCGAACGGCCGTAGCATACAGGCAAGAGCGAGTCTTGGTCTATCAGGAAATTCGAATATAAAAGACTATTTTAAATGCAAGGTCTGGGTAATGTGAATAAAGTAATTTTAAAATTACGTGTAGTTGTTAAATTATCTTTGAGTCCACAATATACGAAATGATACTTTAAATGAGATAAAATAAAAATAGATGCAACAACAAGGATTCAATAAACGAATATAAAGAACCTAAAGTCATATACAAATACTGTATTTCTTTTCAAATTCTAACAATATTTTTGACCTAGCGGTGGTCAAAAGCAGGTAAAATAAGGAAATACAATAGAATCTTTCGCTTCAATAAAGGAAAGCAGGTGGTGCCGTATCTGACGAACGATAGCTTGAGGAGTCCTTCTAAACCATATTGGCAGATCCTCGTCTTCCTCCCTGAATTTATTATGATTATTTAATTAATATTGAGTAATTACTTAAGTTAATTAATTCAAAACAATAGAAATAACCCTTAAAACCATTGTTTTAAGGGAAAGACGGTGTCAGGTTAGGTCGATTTTTGTTAATTATTTTTAAAAAAAGTATAGCCTCGTGGCTGACCCTTCCGGTTCCTCCTTCGGGAGGCCCCAGGAACCATGCTGCCAGATCCCCGTCTTCATCCTTCAATTTATTATGATTATTTCACTAATATAGAGTAATCAATTAGGTTAATTAATTCAAAATAATAGAAATAACCCTTCGGACTATTGTTTTAAGGGAAAAACGGAGTCAGGTTAGGTCGACTTTTGTTAATTATTTTAAAAAATAGCATAGGCCACGTGGCTGGCCCTACTGGTTCTTCCCTGGGGAGACCCATCAACTCTTATAATTTCGCCCTGGGGAGGCCCGTGAACTCTCACATTCTATCTACTAGTACCATGAGATTTTGGTCGGAAAATTACACATGAAACGTGTAGCTTCTCGCATGATGCCTAAAACACTGAATTTTCTTTGAAAACAACATAGAATATAGGATCGCTTCTGAAGAGATTTACAATTCAGCCAGGAACCCAAACTTCTTGAAACGCATCATTACTAGTTAGAAGACACTCTGATACTATTGCGTGCGACTTTTCATTGTACCCGAAGCTTAAATTACAACAGCGAAAATATCATTTTGAGACCACTGCAGACATATAAAGAAATACACTGCTTAAATTTGAGACCATACCACAAATCACGTAGCTGGGAACATTTTTGTTTTCAAAATTCTATTTAATTTCAGACGGAAAGTATGATAGAGTTCTAAATATGAGCTTAGTTGATAATAATGTCTCTCCAACTTAAAAGCTTGAAATCATCGGCTTGTTAAATGAAGTGAGTATACTTTTTGATGGTGTTTAAAAATAAACACCATACAATTAGTTGCCTTCATTCAGTTGCCTTTTAAAAATAGTTTTAATCAACTCCGATTAACCACGATTGAACTTATAAAACAATCAACATCATGTGTTGATTAAAATCAAGCGACTACCAAAATTTATTTGGTAAAAAGGACAGAAAACTCTTTCTAACAATAGCCTTCATGTCCATGGTTATCTATACAAAGTATGATAGAGAAAACAACACCAAATAAAAATTTATGTATTTTAATAATTTTGTCTGATCCCTTAACTTAAGTAGTAATACTAATGAATACAAAAATATTTAGTACTATACTCATTAATTTTAGTTTGTTTACAGCATTTTAGCGATTTATATTGCTACGGTTTAGTTTGTTTATATAAGTTATCGTGCCTAGAATACAAAAACTTACTAATATTTGCCAAATACCAGAGTTGACCAGGTCATATTGTTCATCTATGAGAAGTAGAATTTTTATTCCTGGAAATATTAAAAAATTACTTACTCTTCTTCTGTCATATTTGCGTTTTCAATCACTTTATGATAGTTTTCCGTAAAGTTGTATACGGTCTGTCTTGCCTTTGTTTCGGAACAAACAGTTACAGCTGAAAAAATATCAATTCTTATTTATTCGCTTCGTTTAAACCAAGTTGTATTCCCGTTAATCAAGGCGTCAGGAATGAAAATAGGCTGATTATATCCTGATAATTAAATTAAGGCTTATAGTTGAATTACAATCGAGATAATACACAACTGAATAAAGGACGATTGACTGATTGAACATTTTAAAGAAGTATTCTTTTAATACACATGAACATTTTCATAAGGTCCTAAGAAGAATTTATTAAATTATATAAAGCTCATTTGTCTGACTGCCTTGTACTGTATTGCACTAAATTATTATTTTATTTTACCGAAAGTCTTGTATTCAATTATTACGTTATTCATGTCGTTGACTTAATTGCACAATAAACTCTTTTTATGCTTAAAAGTAAAAACTTGTTATCACCATATATTCAATAAAAAATTAGAGAATTTACACCAGTCTTAGGAAATAATATTTTTAAATAAATCAGTTATCGAATCGTAAATTAGTACTGTTTTTTTGCAAATTTTAGCGGCAAAACAAAAAATTTCCACAACCATTCTAAATAATATTCTTGTATTCTCTCAACACTGTAAAGTAACGTTTTTGTCAAACATCATCCTCGTAGAATTCACACACTGAAATCTCTAGCGGACTTACCCGAAAAGACTGTCAAACTGATTATATCTTTATATCCACAAGATTCAAAAATGCCACAATGTCATCAAAAATATAACCAGTACTGTTAGACCGTAACTCAGCTGTTTAAAAATTTGAGGTCAAACTTAAACACTATAAGAAAAAACCTTTTGATTATAAAAAAAATCAAAAAGCAATACCAGACCACAGATAACAGAACACATAAACAAATAAATAAATTAAATTAATAGGAATGCCAATGCAGAAAGAAACAAAAGCAATAAGATTTAAAACAGGTATTAAGGCAACGGATAAGAAATGTTGAAAACAAAATAATGCTAAAAAAAATAAATAACTAAGAAAATCCCCGAGATAGTGAAAAAACTCGAAATTAAAAGAATAAAAATAAAACAAGATACTGAAAAATTCACAATAAAATGGAAACAAAAATTAGACTACCAAAAATAAACTAATTTTCTGATAAATCCATAGAAGCTGATCCTTTTGAAGCGAGTTCTAACTACCACAACGTATACAGAAAAATAAGACAATAACAACTAAGGAAAAACGTAAAGGTCCAACTATGAGATCAAAAAACTGTTTACCTCAAAACGTTCTAACGATATCTAATTATGAGTCATAAAAGGGTATCTTATCTCTTAAAAATAATAAAGCACCAGGACTCGATAACATTCGGAGTAAAATAACAAAACTCATGTACGAATCTGATACTCTCTTCAACAGCGGACAAATCACAGAAGACTTACTGCAGTCGACATTTATTGCTATGATAAGCACCGTACGCGAATGTCTCTAATCAACATCAGCTAATTATCTTAATTAATTGTAGTTTGCACTAAAATTATTTACAACAAGGTATACAACACATGTGAAGCATATACTGGGGAACTCAATGGACACTACAGAACAATCGCCTCTTCTATTTAATCGAGGAAATAGTTAAATAAACTTTAGATGAAACCATCGACGGTATCAAACTTTAACAGCCCGTTTTTTTTTAACTTTTACGGCTGTTCTATTTAAATTTGGAATCTCGCAAGAGATCGTATGCCTCTTGCTATCTATAGACATCGGAATTAACCAGAGTTTTCTATATCGGTATCTTCCGTCGATTTTCGTGTCCAAGAATTGACTATACGGTTCTGTTACAGTTTTAGGTGAATAATATTCAATTTGGGGGTAGTGTCAAATATTTTTACAATGATTCGGACATGGTTTAAAAAAAAGTATTGACATTTTGAGCAAATTCAGCCATTTCCTTGGTAACTTGTCAAACTAACGATCGTGTAGAATTGTTAAGAAGTAAAATCACTGATCATTTATGTATTTTACAATTTAATTTAATCAATCTACACTAAAATCAGGGGCCAGCATTTTACAACTTTATAAGTATATTCAAGTTTTGTCCAGTATTTAAAACATTGCAATCATTTATTCAAGCTTCTCTTCAGTTTCTACAAGCTATTATCCTAGTTATGATGTTTTATAGAATTTTTTGTTCCATGTTTTTATGGGAGGCTTATTTCATGTTCCTGAAGCTTTGCCGTTCATAACAGACATAGTATATACTGCCTTTGATCCCCTTTTGGTCACCTATATCAAACTACTCACAAGGGGATATTAAAACATCCGAGAGCTGTCCTGTTTCCAAGTATACCATTAACCAAGATTAGTAACTGCAGCCCGATAGCAAATACTCACAAACAGATAAATAGCTGTATTATTTCGAATTTTTAAGAAAAAGAAACATACAATCGTATTGTAAAGGAAATTTCAATTTTCATTGACAAACCATGTCATTTTTGCCTTATTATTTGTAGCTACATCTTACATATTTATGTAATTTTTGCCTTTATTATTTTGAACTACAGCTAACAAGTATTTTTATTAAAGTAAATTTCGTAACTGAATATAAGTATCTTGAGTTTTATTGGGATAATCTGAAAAGTCTATCTGTCTTCCCTGCATTACCATTTTATGAGTTTTAAGGTATAGATGGCACCTAAAATTTGAACTTTCAGTAAGAGTAACTTCAGGAATTGCCTTTTTTGCATTTTGCAGTAAGTGAATCACCAAAATCCTGCCCATATATAAGACAATAAATGCTAGTTGACTCAGGCACTGTGGATTTTTTAAAAGATTAGAACTTATCATCATTATCTAATCCATATTAATCACTTATAGACCATTCAGTGAGTAAGAAATTAAGTAATAAGTGTTATAAAACTGAAAAAAAAACTTAATCAACAACCTTAAATACCCGGAGAATACAGGCTTGATTGCGAGTAACATCAAAAAACTGGAACGTCTCATGGAAATTCTACAGAGAGTCAGCGAACAGTTTGAACTTAATCTAAATATTTTCAAAACTAAATGAATGCTTATAGGGGAAAATCAACAGTCAGCTAAACAACTTATATTTAATGACCAACTAATAGATTATGTGAATTCATATACCTATTTGAGAATTACAATTAATACAAAACGGGACTAGTCCCATGAAATGATGTCAAAAATTGAAAACTCTCGAACAAAAGTTGTAGACAGTGATTTATCCCTATCCCTGAAAAAAAACAGTCAGTTGCTATGCTACCTGGTGATGAAAAAGCACGGACAGTAACAAGTACTCTAGTGAAATAAGTAGCAGCATGTGAACTGTGAATACACCATCATATCCTTCAAATACTCTAGAAGGATAACATCATCCCTGTGGAAGTATTGAAATGAATTGGAAAAGGCTAGAAATTTGTATTTATAAAAAAAAAGATAATTGAAATATTTTATCCATATAATGAGACACAACAAATCTAATTTACTGTAGTTGATACTTTAAGGAAAGGTAGATAACAAAAAAGGTTCTGGGAGACGAAAATGCTGCAGTAGTGGTTTGAACTCATATTTATCAAGTTAATAAGAGTAACTGCTAAGAAAGTTAGAATTATCATGTTAATAATCAGCATCTGAAATAAATTTGATACATTTATATCCTTCATTGTCAGCTGATGCCAGATTGCATCATTGTCCATAAATTACAGTCGAAGAATCATATAATACATTATTATAAACTTAGATATTAATTTTGGTAAAACTAGCTAAAACTACTTATTTATGTTCATGGTAAATTCCTCATAAGAGAATTAATACCACTATTTGGTGAATTTTATCGCAGCACAATTAGAGTGTCATATAAATCAAAATTGTGTGATACAATAAAGCCAAAAACTTGTAACTGATAAGATCTTTTTTAAAAGATGTATATAATTGGCTTAAGAAACCTAACTATTAACTTTTAGGTTAAATGCGTTTGTAATTAGAATTATAAACACTACAAATTGGTAGCCTATTTACAAATATATAATTTTCATATAATACAATGCATCGTCCAAAATCCAGTAATTTGTTTTAGTTGGAGCACTAAAAAATTAGCTGTGATTTGCATGCTCCCTTAGTGAAACTGCAAACCTGCTGCAATATGTATGATCAATAATGTAATGTCTCAGTTTCTACCCTTAAGTGAACGCCCAAGAAGTTTTATACCTATATTCGTTATTAGTTTTTCTTCTATAATTGAATATCTGTTATGTTTTCTTCATGTTACATTTTTTGAAACAGTTTTATCTATTTACTTTAGTTATAATATTTTCGACAAGTGTTTTTCGTTTTCCTTTCTACATAAACTTATGTTTTTCCCAGTTTTTTATCGATATTTTCTTTGTTCCTTTTCTTAGTAATTTATTTTCTGTTCCTATTGAAGAGTATTTTCGTATGTACTATGTAGGTTAACATACTATAAAGAACAATTTATCAAATTTCATCAATTCTTTTATGGCAATTTTATGCATATAGTGTTTCGGTCTGAAATCTAGCTCACTGATTCCTTATTCCCTCAGTAAATATAATAGCGTTTAAATTTGTTTAAAAAAGCAAAACCTGAAGACGTAAATAAACTTTAACCAAACATATTATAGGTTGTACACCGATTTCATCGCATCTTCGAAAAGGATGGTTTAACTTCCAAAATTGTTGACTCAAATGGCATTCTTTAATTCACATAATCTAAAAAAATCTAAAAAGGTTTGATAACATTTTTTATATTGATTTCTAATTTCACCTGCTACTTATTTATTTTTACCTAATTACTTACTTATGAATGGTCTAAATAATTAAAATAGATTATGAAATTATGTTAATTTCCATTTTTTTAAAATCCACAGTGCCTGAATTAGCTAGCTCTTATTGTCGTGGCAAATATATATGCGCGGAATTTTGTTGACTCATGTGCTACAAAAATGCAAAAACAGCACCTTCTGAAGTTACTCTTGCCGAAAAATCAATCTCAAAGCACCAGATGTGTAAAATCGTAACTCCAAGAAATCTCGACAGATAGACTCTTCAAATTATCTAAATACAATTCAAGTTACTTGTACTATATTATCAGATTTACTTTAATAAAAATACTTGTTAGCTGTATCTTAAAATAATAAAGCAAAATGACATAGATATGGTAGCTGTAACTAACATTAATAAAGCAAAAATGACAGTATTTGTTAACGGAAATTACAATTTCCTTTACATTATTAGTAACACGTTCTTTCCTACGAATTTAAAACAATACTGTCACTGGTATTGGGTAAATGGAATACTTAAAAATAGCACCGCTCTTGGGCGATTTACGATTTCTCAGGAATCCGCGTAGGATCATGCAACAAACGTATTTAATATCGGAGATGTATATAGTATTTCTAAGGACGGGAAAGCTTCAAGAACATGGGATAAGCCTTGTATAAAAACAAAGAACAAAAAACTGTCGTGAAGCTTCCAAAGCTGAAGTCAAACGTAAATAAATGATTTCAATACTTTAAATGCTGGATAAAACTTGAAATTATTTATATAATGACCCCTGAAACAAAAGAGAAATATCAGGGTCAGATTGTAAGGTTGTGGCGTGTATACAGTGGGAATAATTTAATTTATTGAACTCAGCGATCAAAACGAAAAATATAGAATATATTTACCTGATTTTGGTGTAGATTGACCAAATCAAATAAAATAGCACACACATTATCACTAATGTTGTTCTTTAACAATTCTACACGATTGCTAGAATAGCCAATTACAAAGAAAATGGCTAAATTCGCCAAAATATCACAACTAGTCTTGTCGAAAAGCATATTTCACGGATTTTTAAAACTATGTCCTAATTATTGGAAAAATATTCGATGCGACGTATTCTCAAAATTCAGTATTATCTATGCAACGGAAACAGATAAACAATGCACATATGCTTGTAAATGGTAAGAATACTTATTCAGAAAACCCGCCTGAAATCGCAACTCCAGTTAAGACCGATGCCGATAGATGGCGAAATCTCGATCTCGTGCGAAATTTCAGACTTAAATAAAAGAATATATATATATATATATATATATATATATATATATATATATATATATATATATATATATATATATACATATATATATATATATATATATATATATATATATATATATATATATATATATATATTGTTGTATTAACGGAGTTACTTGTATTCCTTCTTTTCTAATTTTCGCAACGTCAATAACAATCATGTCCCTTTTTGGATCCCATGTTGTATTAACCGAATTTTAGTTAATTTTTTCCAAGGGTCTCTTTCAACTACCTTTCACGATTTTAACTATTTTTCGATTTAGCGAGACATCAACGTACCTCACCATTATTCGGTATTTTTGTACTCATCTCTGAGAATTTGGACCTATTTAGGCATTTACCGAGTTTATTGGATTAATTTTACCTTCAAAAAACGTGAAAGTTCGTTTCCGTCGGGATTAATTTGTTTTAATAATTTTTTGGATTATCAATTATTTCTGTAAAAACTAAGTTTTAACTCTAGCCGCCTTACCTTTCTTCTCGCTCATCGGGATAGAAGGGTGTGAAGCTTAGAGTTAACGAGTTAACGAGCTGCCTAAAATAGAACAGTCAACGGGGCCCCCGAGAGCTAAGCTCAATCGGAAAAAGGACGAGTTGACTCCAAAATAGCAACTTGTAATATCCTTAATTTTACGGCTGACTTTTCCCTTTATAGTAGTGGTGATGTAGCGCTCTGAATTCGGGGACGCACCAAGTGATAGTGCCACCACATATCATGTAAAGTGCCCAATTTTTTAAAAATTTTAATCAATACTTCATATATAAGTTCTTCATATAATTTATATATGCAGAAAATATATAAGAAGTTCCACTTCCATTAGATTAGTTTTTGTAAAGCCTAGCGATACATCAATAAAAGGATATCTGAAATACTTAGGTAAAAGAGTAATTAAAGTTCTTCCTAGTTCTACCCAGAACAGTAATAATTAGAATATCATTATACAAGTTATAAAAAAAATAAAGTTTTTGGTGACATTTACAGTATACACACATACACTTTTTGTGTATTTCGGGAACAGAGTCGCCGATGCTATTTTTAATATCTATCACTGAAAAATGATGTTTCTATTAATGTGCAACACTGCATGATATAATTTTATATTATTAGCTATGTGATATAATTAACAATATGTGATGTACATGAGAATACCAAATAACTACATCCCTACGAACCCATACTTTGTTGTGATATAATTATTTTCAATTCTCAGATATTCATTGAGCAAAAAATCGTAAAAAACTTTACTACACTAATTTCATATTCTTCATATATCAACCGGTAAAAGTTTTTCTACCCAATGGGCTAAAAATAAAAGGAACACAAAATTATTTACGTCCATATAGGGCCATCTGTTGATTTTTTTAAGTTAAAATTAAACATATATTTTACTACTAAAAACTAAATTCGTGAATCTTTATTGAAAATGAAAGATGATCTGTGGCAATTATGTATGAGAAACATTATGGTTCATATGACCACCACGGCTCCTTTGGTAGGCCTGCATCCGAACATCAAAATTATCGATAACTTTTTCCAGTAATAGGAGTTCAATGGCCTCTATTTCATGTTGAATGTTACGTTTAAGGTCTTGAATTGTTCGTGGGTCATAGACATTAACTTTACTTTTCAAAAAACCCAAAGAAAATAGTCCAAAGGTGTCAAATCACATGATCTTGCAGGCCAATTTACAACAGAATTACGGAAAATTAAACGTTTTGGATCTCAATAAACCCATAACGTTATACGCGTGGTGTTGCACCATCTTGTCGAAACCAAAGATCATTCATATTCAGTTCATCCAATTTTGGTCAAAAATAGTCCGTCAGCATGTCCCGATAATACTCAGAATTCACTCTAACGGCCTTTTCGCGTTAATTTTCGAAGAAAAAAGGGCCAATGACTCCGCCAGCCCATAATCTGCGCCAAACAGTATCCTTTTCGGCATGGAGTGGTTCTTCATTAATAATTTCATGATTTTCTGAACTCCAAATGCGACAGTTTTATTTATGAACATGTCCATTCAAACAGAAATGTGATTCAATGGAGAAAATGAATTTTGAAGAAAAACCATCAACAATCATCCAATTGACCAAAGTAAGGCATTAATGATAGTAGTGAACATAACCCGATCCTCTCCATCCCCCCACTCCTCGACCTTGACCTTGACCTTGCCTCACCCCTCTTTGGCCCCGCCCACGTGTCCTTGTGATTGATCTTGAAAGTATACGTGTACTTTGTCCTTGGCCTTGACCTTGTGTCCAAGGATGTGTGTGACCTTGACCTTGACCTTGGCCGAGACGGACTTGACTTTGTTGGAGGCCATCTTGGGTGTGTGACCTTGAAGATATGTTACGTGGTTTGGGACGACCTTGAATGGTTTTATATAAGGTATGGGGCAGTTTCA
Organism: Diaprepes abbreviatus; assembly: GCA_034092305.1. Classification (NCBI taxonomy): domain Eukaryota; kingdom Metazoa; phylum Arthropoda; class Insecta; order Coleoptera; family Curculionidae; genus Diaprepes; species Diaprepes abbreviatus. Next base: position 2,542,230 of record JASJET010000144.1, on the reverse strand, counting down.
TTCATCAGTTGGCTCTGACTTGTATAGGTAGTACATGTGTTAATATTTGACAAATCATGGCATATGTTTGTGAAAATTGCGGTTCTAAGTTTACTAATAGTTATAATATGAGACGTCATAAAAGAGAATCGTGTGCAGCGCATAAACGAACACAACAACATAAAAATAATTCATGTTTGCCGGTATGTCATGGTGGGCAACTCGTTGAATGTGCCTTCAAAAGGAGAATTGCAACCTATCGGATTAGCAGTGATATGAAGCATTCCGATTACGTAATGTTCTTTGCAGACATTAAATCCAAGATGGTGGAACTGGTTAATAATTTATTACGTGTGCATCATGCTTTAAAAGTTAACATGACAGCTGTTGGCGAGTACATGCTTCCATCACAAGAAATATTCAGTGAAAAATCCTTCAACACTGCTAATCAAATAATTAGTGTAGAAAGTGATTTGGATGCCGTTTACCAATCTTTCACCGAATTAATAAAAACGCAGGCGACAGAGTTCCAGGAGAAAGATTCAGGTATGGAAAAATCAAAACCCGATGTATTAAACTGATTTTTATATATTATTTTTCTTGTTATAGGATGGGCTCTTATGCGAATTTTATACTTGGAAGTTAGTATCAACAAGTATATGCCTATGGGTGGCTCATCATACATCAAGTTGCCGTGTTCTATTGAAAAGAAAGGAGCTGTCGTCAATGTGATTAACCAGGATCAATTTTGCTTTGTGTGGGCTGTAATATCAGCATTGTTTCCTCCAACAGCAGAGCCTTCACAGAAGACATCCTACCCCTATTTTCTAGAGTGCTAAATTTAACAGGTATGGATTTTCCAGTAAAATTACGTGACATTAAAAAATTTGAGGAAATGAACAACATATCAATTAACGTATACGGTCTGGAATCTAAATATGAAAATAATGAAGTAATACATGAAGTTGTTGGTCCGCTGAGGTATGCGTCAAAAAAGTTGGATAGACATGTAAATTTATTGTTAATTACAAAAGACTGTAGTAGTAAAGATGGCGGTGAACATTTTTGTGATACGACTTGTTCAAAGAGTCATTATTGTTGGATTCGGGATTTATCACGTTTAGTTTCAAGTCAAATTAGTTGTCAACAACATAAAATATATTTCTGTGATGGTTGCCTCATTTATTTTAGTACGCCGTCAGCTTTAACTTTACATCAAAGCTACGATTGTAACCACATTTTCACGCAAACACCCTCAGTGGATTTAAAAATCGATAAATTTGGAAAGAGTGTGCCGGAAAATATTTTAAAATTTGAGGGTATAGAAAAGCAAATGCGCGTTCCATTCGTGGTTTATGCAGATTTCGAATCTGTTTTAAAACCCGTTGAAACGGTACAACCAAACCCACAAAATTCTTACACTGTAAAAAGTTTTAAACATGAACCATATTCTTTTGCTTATTTAATTAAATGCTCTTTTGACGACTCACTTTCGAAATTTGAGCTATTTCGGGGGAATAATGCAGCTCAAGTCTTTGTGGATCGTATCGAGTGTGATTTAAGGGCTCTATATAACACATATTTAAAAGACATTAAGCCTATGAAACCGTTAACGCCTGAAGAAAAAAGGTAGTTTAATGATGTTAAAATATGTGGTATATGTGAAGGTCCTTTTGAAGAGGGTGAGAGTAAAGTACGAGACCACTGTCACATAACTGGTGCTGCACATTCCGTTTGTAATTTAAATTATAAATTACCCTCTTTTATCCCTATCATATTTCATAACTTAAGCGGCTACGAGAGCCATTTATTTATAAAAGAGTTATGTAAATATGGGGATAAAATTGGTGTTTGGGCTCAAAGTAAGGAAAAGTACATATCATTTACCAAAAGCATTTATGTGCACGATTATTTTGATAGTAAATGTGGAAAAGTCAAGAGGAAATATTTAAAGTTTTAAATTTGTGTCAACGTCTTTAGAAAATTTAGGCAGCGGTTTAAACGACGACGATTTTATTGAAACGCGGAAACATTTTTCAAATATCAACCAATTTAATTTGATGCGTCAAAAGGGTGTTTTTCCCTATAGCTTTATTGACTCTATAGAAAAAATAGAAAATACATGTCTTCCAAGTAAAGATGAATTTTATGATAATTTACGGGAAGAACATATTAGCGATGAAAGCTATAGAAGAGCAAAAGAAGTATGGCGCTTGTTTAGGTGTAAAATTTTGGGGGACTATTCGGACGTGTATTTAAAATCAGATGTGTTGCTATTGTGTGATGTTTTTGAGCAATTTCGGAATAATTGTTTAAAATTCGATAAACTGGATCGAGCACGTTACTATACCCTTCCAAGTTTATCATTTGATTGTATGCTGCGTATGACTAAGGTAGAGTTAGAGCTCTTAACTGATATAGACATGATACATTTTTTTAAGAAAGGTATACGCGGCGGCATAAGTCAGTGTACAAAAAGGAAGCACATCGCTAATAATATTTTTTTACCAGACTATGACCCAACAAAACCTTCTTCATTTATAACATACCTTGATGCTACAAATCTATATGGTCATAGTATGTCACAAGCATTACCATATGGTGGTTTTCGATGGTTAAGCGAGCGCGAAATTCTGGATTTAAATATTATGGCTGTTGGTGATGATAGTTTACATGGCTACGTTTTGGAAGTGGATGTGCATTATCCGACTGAGTTGCATGATGCACATTCTGATCTTCCATTTCTAGAAAATATCATACCGCCAACAGAAAACGCCAAATTGCCGAAATTAATTCCTAATATATAAGACAAAAAAAATACATTGTACACTAAAGAATTTTAAAACAAGCCATTGCCAACGGCTTAGTGGTAATGCAAACCCATCGAGTATTACAGTTTAAGCAATCAAAATGGCTAAAGTCGTATATTGATTTTAATACCAATTTACGTAACAAGGCCACCACAAAATTTGCGAAGGACACTTTTAAATTAAAAAATAACGCGATATTTGGTAAAAACTATGGAAAATGTGGAAAATCGAAAGGATATGAAATTAGTAACACATTGGGATAACAGTGTAGGCAGAAATGGAGCTAGAGCACTAATATGCCGCCCCAATTTCAATAGTAGCTCGATATTTACCGAGAACTTTGTTGCTATACATATGAATAAAATTAAAATATTGTACAATAAACCAATTTATATCGGATTTTCCATATTAGGTATATCAAAGCCTGTAATATACGATTTTTATTATAATTTTATTAAATCCAAGTTTGGTGATGATGCTTCGTTACTTTAAACCGATACTGACTCGCTTATATTAAAAGTGTATACGGAAAACTTTTATCAAACTATATCAGAAAACCCCGAAAAATTTGATACATCAAATTACCCCGAAATTAATAATTTCAACATAATTAAAAGTAATTCTGTAGTTGGTAGAATGAAAGATGAGTTTCCTGGTGATCCGATAATAAGTTTTTATGGTATCGGCGCGAAGGCTTATTATGTAAAGTCCATTAATAATGAATTTAAAAAAGCCAAAGGTATCAAAAAATGTGTTATCGAGAAAGATTTTCATCAGGAAGACTACCAAAGAATTGTTGAACGGGGTGGTTTGATATTAAGAAAGATGAAGACATTTAGAAGTAAATTACATAAATTTGTACCAACATAATAAATAAAGTAGCATTGTCACATAGCGATGATAAACGTCATGTAATTCCCGATTCAACCAAAACTCTACCTTGGGGGCATGCAGACATAGATTTTTACAAAACAGACCCGGAAGAAAACTTAGCAAATTTAGTCACCGTGTTGGAATCATTTCTAAGTCAGGACAGCACGTAATCTGGAAAATCCATATTTCATTATTTGTATTGTTTTTATTATTTCTATTGAACATACAACATTAATATGTAACGATAGTATTGTATTTTTTTTTAAATAAAAAACATGTATTCATTACTTGATTGCTTTTTATTGAACCTTTATTTTAAAATTATAAATATAATGAAGTGTCGACAAATAACAAACTGTAAAAGTTATTGTTGAAAAATTTGTCTAATAGTAAATTAAACGCACAGGTCTACGAGCAAATGTTTAATGTGAAACAGTTTTGCTGACAAGATCCTCCATAGTCTTTTCACTTTTCAACATTCTAGAGTTAAGTTCATCACGCAGTTCGTCTTGCCTAAGTTCATATATTGCAATAACAGTATCATCAATGTATCCTCTAAGTTCTTGACCGGTTTCAATTAATTTCTTGCATACGTAACCTTCAAGTTGGTTTCTGAATATATCTTTAATAACAATTGTTGAGTCATGTAAAGCTTTCTGCGTATCTTGCACACACTGAGCAAGGTTATTATCAACATAATTTCGTGTGGTCGCATCGTCTCCTTCAAGAGGTTCTGCTAAATAGCACAATCTTTTGTTTCCGATGTCGTAATCTCCATTAGGTGTAAGTTTAAAACCTATTCCTGAAGGACCTCGCATAAAGTTAAAATCCTTAAATTTTCTTTTGCGACCGAACTTATCAATAGTGTTTACTTCTGACATTGTTATGTGAGACTGATTTGAAAACATTAGATTTCACCCTAATATATGGTTCTATTTCATTAATAAACAGACTCTGCAGAAAAATATGGATTGCAAAACGTATTTTAAGTGATGTTTAATAAATACACATACAGATTCATTTTACTATTGTTTTATTGGAAAAAAAAATTAAAATATAACAAAAGATTGACTTTACTTTTTATTTTTAAAAAATAAAAAATATAACAAACAAAAAAATTAAAAAATAAAGAAATAGAATACATGTTAATTTCTTCTGTACAGGTAAGCTTCTTCTATGACCCAATTTCTTCTCTGGATGGCACGTTCATTAATGTCCTTGAACTGGTAGTAAACTAGTCCACAAAAGCCGCATTGTACAAATTTATCCCTGAAAAGGTCAATGTAGTTGAAGTCGTACGTAAGATCATTCCGCCAGCAGATACCTAGTCTTTTACAATGATGACAAGTTAAATAAAAGGCTTTTGGTATATGACTGTATGTTTTGGCTGCTTCACTAGGTTGTTCATCAGTTAGCAACATGATGTTTGAATATGTTGCACTTTTCAATCGCTGTACTCTATTTATGTATTACTTTTTAAAATAACCTTGGCAGGACCAAAAAAAAAAATCCTTGAAAATTACAACCTCGAAAACGACCCTGACATTGACGGGTACTTTGACCTTGGCCTTGGCCTTGCATCTGACAAGTTTAGTACTAAATTTATATGTTTCTTTAAAATAACCATGACAGGGACAAAAAAAATCCATGAAAATTACAACCTTGAAAACGACCCTGGTATTGCCGGTTACGTCGGCCTTGGTATTGGCCTTGCATCTGACAAGTTTAAATATTATACTTAATGCATCGAACAAAAGGAATAAAGGTGGTGTAGTGGGGGAAATGGGCATAAAAGCAGACTTGCTGGCTCGAGCTCTTCACAGTTCGTCAGAACACCAAACAGTGCAGTAGTAAGATAAAGTTATAGTGTGAGTTGGAGTATCGAAGATGTCATCAAGTGTAAGGTCTCTTTTGGATGCTCTTGACGTGAGCTGCGGTTCCCAACAAGGCATGTTGGAAAACATCAGTGGCTTGGAAGTGTTGAGTCCGGGGGTATTCGAAAATTGGAACGGCAGGGAGCAAGAGGATGCCGAAGACAAAGCCCTGAATGATGGTCGCGACGAAGAGTTGGTGCAGTCGGCTGCGCAATTCCTTGAATGTTGGACGGAGGAGAAGGAGCCGAAGATCAACGTAATTAGTGATGTGGTTGTGCGAAAAGCATCGCGGCCTAACAGGGAATCTTCTCCGAAAGCTTCCAAATTAAAGAAGCTTTTGACTATGCGGAAGTCGGAAATCGCCGATAAAAAACCTATTATTCAGCGATTAAAGGTGTGGGGCAAGGAAAGAAGAAGTTTAACTTTAAGCGTCCCTCCACCCCTGTTCCATTACCCGACTTCCTGAAAACAGCACCGTAAGAGCCGTTGTCCGTAGAAGTGGAAGTGATCGAAGGCCCCGATGGACCAACGCCACCAACACCGGCCAGCGTAGAGCAGGAAGTAGTGTCGGAGGTAAAGTCTTCCCCAGCGCCACTGTCGCCGATATTGGGATGCCGGAAACCTATGAAGAAGCGGTTTTAGCGGTGTTTTGAAGGTGATGAAGTTTCCGCTTCTTCTTCTTTAATATGTTCCGAGACATCGCAACCGGAGTGGGTTGAAGACTTCACCAACTCGCAGAAAAGCAAACTATCGGACATTTATCGAATAAAAAAAGAGAGTGCGTGTGAGAGTGACATTTTAGAACTGGAAAGACAATTAGAGTTAAAAAAGATGGAATGTGTGCGATATAAAAGACAATTAGAGGACTTTAATAAATTATGTATACATGACTGTGTAACTGGCCCAATCTCATATATATAGAACTACCCCCACCCCACCAACGGATTCTAAATGTTGTGTATTGGTGAGAGCTTATAGAATTATTGATTTTTCAATGCGAGATGCGAGCGGGCATAGACAACCAGGAGAAGGGGCGGATTTATAAAAAATCTCTACAACTTTCCAAACCTTCCCCTACAAGTTTCCGATACTCCCATGAGACCTTCGAACTTCCTTTCTATAGAATTTTGGAATTTTTTAGTCTACATATTCTTTATTTTCAAATTTTTCAAAATTCTAGGTAATTAAAGTACTTTTATTTTTTCTCTATCTTGAACGGTTTCGGAGCTACAGCGCTTTAAAGAATTCAAATTACTAACTTTCTATAACCCTATTTTTCAAATTTCATTTTTTCAAATTTTCAAAAATACTACAATATGTAGAAAAAAATTCTCTCTTTAATTTCCCAATACCGTTTTTTTCTAAATCTTCAACTTTAGCGCGTATTCAGCATCTTCAAAAAAAAAAATAATTTTTTTTTACACCATCGCACACATTCCTTTTTTACGTTTTTACTATCGAGAAAAATGCTTGCTTATAGTACTCGATTTCCTCTATAATTTTTTCCTATAACTTTTTTCCCTATTCCTAACCGTTACTTTCCTACAATTTTTCTAAATCGTTGTTTTCATATTTTGCCTTTAAAATTTTTTCTTGAGTTATCTAAGTTCTTTTTTCCACTAAATAAACCCCCATTATCTACCATACTCCTTTCTTAAGAAGCGGGCTTTTCCGTCCACTTTTTTTTGTTGGGTTTCAATTAAATATAAAACTACTACTTCACTCATTACAAATTTATTGATTCAAATACCATATTTTAACATTATTTTGTGTTACATATAATAGATATATTAAAATATAGATTTATTGGTCACCAAACCGTTTAATACATTATAACTAAAAAATGAGTCGTGAATAACTAATACGTAAACTTTAGTGTCTTTGGGGAATTTATTCTTTCTCGTTTGGAACTTCAATTTCACATCCACTGTCGATGAGTTAATCGCCTCTGGTTGATGACTGCAATTGATAATAAAAACGGGGTTTTTCATATATTCCGCGAACGTTATCATCGGATCGTTTATTTCGCGCCCGTAGTAGCTGCTTTGGAAGTTTTCGTAATTGTAATAGGCTGCTGCGTACAGTTTCTTGGCAAAATCTAAATTCCATCTTTCGTATGGATAAACGGTTGAATTCAGATACAGTCTAATGTCGCATACGTCGGCGTGGGTAAACTGGGTTGCGTTTTTTTCTTTCTTGTCGCAATTATTGCAGTCTTGAAACCCAACGATTATATAGCGCGGTCTTTCCAGACTTGTACTCGTTCTCAAAGCCCACACGTCAGAAGATGTTTGCCTTAAAGCTGGTAATTCGTACAGATCCCATTTACGGTATGCCATTTGAATACTGGCATTGTTTCCACCTTTATTAATGCGAGACCGTATTTTCAATTTTTGCTTGTCATCTGGAATGATATGACGATTTTTCCATTCGATTTTGTCGATACTAATTTCTGCCTCTACATCGCCGACGTAGCAATTGGTAAAAGTGCGAGCTATAATCATAATAAGCTCTTGTTTTACGTTGAAAACACCTTTTGCATAATCTTCGGCGAATCCCATAAGATATTTTAAGGGTAATTTCCCGGAGAATACGTTACTTGCTGTGTCTATGATATCTTGGTTTGCTTCGTCGAGACCCCATCCGCACGTCATGAGAGATCTTGGTTGCAAACTTCAGAATGAAACCATGGTTTTAATGTCGTCGTAACTCCAGGTTTACGAACCACGGCGACCTGCTCACCTCCCATCTCGTAGCGAATTTCATCGAACAAAAATGCGAGGGCATTATTTGATAAAAAAACATCCTTCGATATATATGTAACTTTCAGCGATATCCAGTATATCTTGAAAATTAATGGGGATACGGACTTCATCCGAATTGTTGAATGATGGAGATCCGTATGGTTTATACGTATGCTCTTCTAGACTAATAACGGAATTGTCCAAGATGGGTTCGGAGAAAACCCCTATTTCATCGCTGGTGGTGGAAATCATTTTCGCACTTTAAGACCGATTGATTTTAAAAATTTATAGTCTTCGGCAGATAACTGTTGAGATGTTTGTGATCTAAAGTCTGGACGACGACTAACCTTGACGTTAACTCTTCTTTTACTTTTATTATGTTTCGGCGGTTCCCCCATCTTAGTCGACAGCACACACAATTGACGATTGAAGCAAAAACCCATTTCTATGAAAGTTTCTTCAGTTCCAATTTCACGATTATTTTCTCGCCTTGAAAATTGATTAGATTACCGCTATCGTCCAAGATGCGAAGAGTAATGTTGTCGATAAACTGACGTCCTGCCGGCATTAACGGCATATAAATATTATTTTGTGGTTCTTTACTGATTTTGTAACCGGGCTCCACGTCGATATCGAATTCGAACAAGGTATGACCTTCCACAGAATTCATATATGCTCCGGAAATTATATTACAATCTACGCGTATGATGCGTACTTTCATTATTTCCACCATCTCGGTTGATTCGTGCTTTTTGTCTCTTTTTAACACGGTATGATTAAATCCTAACATTTTACCGATACTCGCCTCTCCCCGGAAATCTATAGTATATTGGGATTTCAGTTCACATTTCAGCGTATTATTATTAGCGACCAAGTAAAAGATTCCATTGTTCTTTTCTTCAGTTGAAATCCTCAAAGCCTCCGACATAGGTTTACCTATCTCATCTATTTCATAGGCCCCAGGTGGAATCTGCAATTGTATCGGCTCGGTGGTGTAACCCTCCTTATTTTTTCTGTAAGCTGCCCAGTGAGTCCCTGCACCACGCGTACTATCCAAATTCACTATTGCTGCTTCGTAACGTCGAGGACCTTGTCTAGGTAATTAATCCCTCATATAAACGCCTCGAAAGTGTCCTATTCTTTTCTTTTTGGCATATTTTTCTATATCGATGTTAGATAGTGGTCTTCGAGGTAGGGATTCAATTAGTTTTTTGATCTACGATTTAAAAATAATCTCATACCTTTACGATATGGCTTTAGAAACAAACCATTTCCTTTCGATTTTAAATACAGGCCGGCACCGGTTTTATCTTCGCTGTTTTTTTTTACAGCTTTTATGGCGCGCACAATTCCCGCTGCCCCACCGGCTAATGAACCCAAAGCTGATAACCCGGCAAAAATTGGTATTAATGGTAATATTCCACCAGTTTTAGGAATCGGTATTATTCTCGGTGTACGAACCTTCCTTTTGCCACCTGCCGCTTTTACCGATCTACGTGCTGCCGACAGAGCTATTTTAGATGCATTCGTGACATTTTTTTCCAATACATTTTTACTTCCGGCTTTTAATAATTCCTTTCGAACTGCTTGTCGAATAGCTGTTCCGAAACTGACTTTCCGAACATGTCGATTTTTATTAACACCTTTCCTTTTTGTATGACGTGTGCCTTTACTAGATGTTTTTTTTTGTTGATAATGATGATGGTACACCCATACCAAAACGTTGTTTTCCTTTCATAATGTTTGTAACTAACCAAGCTGCTGTTTTTTCACCTAAACTGGAATCTTTCGATTTTACTCTATTCCAAGCACTTTGTTCGAGCTCGTAATCCGCTCGATGTCTCGCACTTATGTTGTCTTTATTATGTAAATAGGCTAAATCGTGTTTTTTGCATGCGGCATCCAAAGGATTAATGCCTGGATCACCTCTTGTTACACGTTTTATTACTTTTGTTCCGGGTCCGCAATATTGATAACCGGGAATGTGTACCTCGAATGGTAATTTATTTATTAACGAATTCACAATACCGTGTCCAGTTTTATTGGAAACGTGAGACCGCCCACTTCGTTTGACGCTCGGCATCTGAATGACAGTTTTTGTGAAAATTTGCCTATAAAATATCAAATTTTCCTAAGATGCGCGTTATCGATCTTAAACAAAAACTTCCTATTGACAATCTCGATGAAAAAGTCGGACTTGGATTTGAAAAGAAGATAATGAAGAGACACGGTCCTCTACTTCCTTCCTCTATTCGCGGCTTGTTAATTGGTTCATCCAATTATGGAAAAACTAATGTCATGATTTCGCTGCTTACACACCCCCTTGGGCTACGTTTCGAAAATGTCTATATTTACTCGAAATCTCTGTATCAACCGAAATACGAGTATTTAAGGAAAATTTTAGCACCCATCTAACTTTTACTTAATTTCAAGAAATGTGCTCAAAATGTTGGGATAATAAGTATGGATTTTTAGTAATTGATAAAGACAGTGATGTGAAATCGGGAAGATACCGCAAAGGATTTGATAGCTATATATTACTGTAATAATAAGAGAAAACACTCATTTGATTGTTGTTAACATCATGAATAACGCGATCGACTAAAACGCAAACTAGTGGAAGCTACCAATGCCGTCAGAAAAAAAAAGAAATTAAAGCGGCTAAAGAATTTCATATTGTAGAATTGGAAAAGTTTTATGAACCCATTTCTAAGCCGTTGACAACTATATCTGATGTGGTCAAGCAACGTCAGCAGCAGCAACAACAACAACAACAGCAACAACATTATCCAGCTACAAAGTCTCATAGTCCCAGTACATCAGTGCAGTCCACTCAAATATCAGGTTTTCCCCAACCTATACATTCTTTCAAACCTCCACACCTATTCAGCAGCAGCAGCAGCAGCATCGCATTTCAAAAGAAGATATTAGCCAATCGGTGTTTGATACACCCTCGACATCAACTAATACATCTCTCAAATCCGCTGACACCACAACTTCCGATACTTTAAACGCACACCTGAAAGGATTACGTTCGAAACCATCTCTATACGATACTGTATATGGTGTACGTTTCGGTTCAAAAACAGATTATAACAAAAATTTTATTGGTAATTTAGAGGTGCGTTTTCGAAATGGAAATATTGTCTTATACAAAAAAGGGAAAAATATTGCAGAATATGGTGGATCACCGGCACTTTATGATTTGTTATTTCTTAAAACACCCCCAAGTGTAGGCAAGGAACAACAATTAAGTGATAATGTACTTTCAACGTACAAGGAAATTTTTGAATCAACGAGTGCTGTCTACAACAATTTTAAAAAAAGTGATGGTTTACGGGAGACCAGATGGAACAAATATTTACGAATTATTAAACCTCTGATAATGGACACAAAATTAGGCGGTACAATTACAAGAAAAAATCTCTCGGAAAAACTAAAGTTACCCACAAAAAAGAAATTATCTTCGAAAGAATTTCAATATGTCTACTGGAACAAAGCTAAAGAGTTGGTAGATCGTTTACGTTTGTTGTGGAGTTCCAAAATGGCCGGTCACACTGGACACGAAAATGAAATTATGTCAATCATAGAGGAATTACGAGAAGAAGATATAATATATTAAGCTCAATATTTAATGATATTATTCAGTTCTTCCTTCGATCTGAAACCTTTAATATTACTAATAATATGGAGCCCAGTCTAGAAAAAATCAAAATTGTTAATGAACTACATAGAACGGCTAGAAAAAATTTTGTAAGACGGCGCACGATAATAAAAGGGTACAGAAATTTGTGGCAAATTGATATGGCTGAAATGCAACAGTATGCTGATGAAAACGACGGTTATCGTTATATTTTGGTCTGTATAAATTGTTACTCTAAATTTGTCTATATCAAAGCCATAAAAAACAAGACTGTTATAGAAGTTACTAATGCGATGAAAAGCATCATTGAAGAGGCATCATATACACCAACAAATCTGCAAAGTGATCAAGAAAAGGAGTTCTATAATACAAACTTTCAAGCCCTGATGAAAAAATATAATATAAATCATTATTCCACTTACAGCACAAAGAAAGCTGCAATTGCTGCGCGAGTCATAAGGACTTTAAAAAATAATTTATATAAACAATTCTCGACAAGAGGATCTTACAAATGGATACATATATTATCGGCAGTAACAAAAACTTATAACCATTCGAAACATCGCACCATTGGAATGAAGCCTGCAAACGTGCAAGAAAAAACACAAATTAAAGCATACGATTATTTAAAAATTGTACCTAAAAAATTTAAGTTTTCCATGGGTGACATTGTGCATATTAGCAAGTACAAAAGCGTATTCGAGAAAGGATATACGCTCTCTTGGTCAACCGAATTGTTTAAAGTTGTAAAAGTTAACGTTACAAATCCACCTACTTACTTGTTGGAATCGTTAGAAGGTCAGCCTATAAGAGGGTGGTTTTACGAATCAGAACTACAAAAAACAAGCAGTCCGGGCGTTTATCTAGGAGAAAAGGTCCTAAGACAACGCAAGAAAAATCACACCGATCGATTATTTGTCAAATGGCTAGGATTTCCCAACCACTTCAACTCTTGGGTAGATAAAGCTAATATTGTTTAAATAACATATTGTATGACTATAATTTTAATTTAAAATGTAAAATAAATAAACAATATATTGTAAAATAAAGTTTTTTTATTTCAATCTTCATCATTAAAAACAATGACAATAAAACATCATACACATAAATAACATTTCAATATTCTTGGAGGGAAGGTCCAATTCACCGACGACTACGACGTTATCTTCAAGGCTATGCCACTCGGAGTGCGTTCTTCTATTCTTTAACCTGCTTTCCCTTTTTTAGATTTTTTTTGAAGTCGAGCTGTACGACAGTGCGCTTAATGAGTCATTTAAAGGCTGATGATAGAGTATTTTCTGAATAACTTCAATTTTTGTTTTAAGCTCACTATTATATTGGTATATCATGGGGAGGACATCCTTGTTAAATATGTCACATATTACAACTGCAAAATTGTAAAACTTTCTATTAACAAAGTGTTTTGTCACAGCATCGTCCTCATCTTTAGGTTCGCCTAAGTTGGTTATGATTTTTCCACCCATATCATACTGCCCATCCGCTGTAAGTTTAAAACCAATCCCTTGTGGCCCAGATAATATATGATATTTTTCATTACATTTCTGACGACCAAATTTATCAATTGTGTTGTTTCCTCGACTCATTTTCAATCTTTACTAAACTATTTTATTTTTATTTGCCCTACTTATATTAAATATTTCAGCTGAGAAAAAGAAACACTGCCTATGATCTACTGGGTTGGTATGTTTATAAAAGAAATGAAACAAAACTGTGATTGTAACAGATATTTATTTACAGTTATTTAATTGCACAAATACAAAAATTATAAAAAATTAATTTTCCATGTCTTCATTTTCGTTGCTCAAAATTCTATCCCATCCGACACTATTTCGATCGTCAACGTCTTGGGCTGTTGCTGTTGCAGCAACCAATTCATATTTTGCAGCAAGCTCACCTGGTAAATGTGGAATATTGACGAGGTATTCTTTTAATTCTTCTTCAACCATTTCAGCACAAAATGTATCCATGTCTATGGAACCCTATAAAAATTTGTCACAAAAGTGTGCCCCAACCATAAAATTTATTGCATCCCTGATCTCGTTGTTATATTGATCTTTGGTTGCATCAATATGCGGCCAATCATTTACGCTATCTAACATATCGTGAGCCATATTTCTTAATTCTCTCCCCAACCAAAATATGTATCTATCTACACATTCGTTGGCGGTCGTCGTCGTCGTCGTCGCATCAGCAGACATCTTTAGCAGAAATAATGAACACGCGTAAGTATTCTGACATGTGCAACTATATTTTAAATTTAATTACATCCTTTTTTTCAAACAATTTACATACAATTTACTCCAATAAGCCAAAACGTAATAATGTTCGAGTATTGTTTCCAAAAACTCTAGTGCCCTGCCTCAAATAAGTTAGAGTATATTTACCTTTAGTTTCACTCATAATATCTACAATATCGTCAGATAGTGTTTCGGCCACACGTTTTGGCAAAAAAGTCTCAAATGTGCTATTATCACCGTCATCGTGTGAAGCCACTAAAAGAGTTTTGCCAAATCGTGTAGTCATTGAAACCATCTTTACAATTTTATACACTTTACCTACAATCATTTCGGTAACCTTTTTTCTCTCTAAAACCTCGAAATCTTTGCTGAATATTTCATTAATTTCATCTAGAGTTTCTTTTGCAATACTCATTATTGAAAAAATGGTATAGAAATCCAAAAATTACCGTGAATATAAAAGCACTTTCAGAACACTACACGAACACAATATTTGATGTTTATGCCACTGATATCTGCGACTGTTTGAAGTCACTTCTTTTTCCACTAACCTTTATAGCGAGTTTTCAAGATCGAAATGTAACAATGGTGGGGGTAGCTTAACGGTAGAAATAGTGGGAGGAGTATTCAAGGTCAAATGACATCACACATTTAAATTGGTATAAGGATAACTTCAAGGACAAAATATAATGAAACAAATAACTACATTTTATGTACTTTCTTGATTGACTTTTTTCTGCCGTTCTTCTATACGTGTAACATTATCACCTAAACCTAATTTTCTTAATTTGTTCAATAATATTTGTTCGTTTTTATTTCTTAGAAAATTCTTACAAACTATACTCGCTAAAATACACACTTCAGCATGGTCCATATACTTAAAAAATGCACTAAAATCCTGAGCCTCCGAATCTTGCATTTCAAATGCGTGAAATTCCGAACAGGCTGCAGAAATTAGAAATTCATCGTACATTTCTCGCATTAAACTTTCCATATTAACTACTACTACGTTAAACTTAAGTCCTACACTCTAATTTCATCTAACACAACCGGATCTGCAATGAAACTAATCAGTTTTTCCAAGCAGTCACTAAACCCCAACTTTTTTATTTCACGAACAAAGTCTTGGAAATTTATTGTTTTGCTGCAATATTTGCGACATGCATTCGCAGCCTTTTCATATTCAAAAGCCAAATCACAATAGCGCGACGCCCATTCTGCTCGACTTTTCATTGCATCATTGAAATAATTACCAGCCGTTTCAGTGAACTCATCGCCCAATTTTTTTACTGTCTCTTGCCTAGCACTATTCATATTATTCACTCATTTTTACATTCACGACACTTTTTTATTGCTGGTGGTGGCCCATCTATATAATGACGATATATTTGTTCATAGTGAATGTAACAGGGTAAACTTAACTGTAGTTCCTTGTCACACCGATATGGCGCTGGCAGATTATCCCAAATTTGCCGTAAACTCAGTGTATCAACGCAAGTTTTTAAATATTCGAGAGGAAAAAATGCTAGATCCTTTTCTTCAGAATCACACAAACTTTTTAAATTACTCTGATATAAACAAATTACTCTGCCGACTTGCTCTATAATTTTTTCTTTAGATAGTTCCGTATCTGACATTTCACACTGAATGAATGTAAATAGACTCACACAATTTTGTAGAACAATTTGCAAGGTCAAAATCATTTCAAGATCATCCCACACTATTACAATGCACAAATAACTACTTCAAGGTCACACGCCCAAGATGGCCTCCGACAAAGTCAAGGTCTTTTCGACCAAGGTCACGGTCACGCACACAACCTTGAACACAAGATCAAGGCCAAGGACAAAGCACACGTGCACTCTCAAGGTCAATGACAAGGACATGTGGGCGGGGCCAAAGAGGGGTGGGGCAGGTCAAGGTCAAGGTCGAGGAGTGGGGGGATGGAGAGGATCGGGTTATGTTCACTACTAATGATGGTCTTATGGCTTTAATTCTTGAGTCAATTGGTTGTATGAATGCAAATAAGGCAAAATGCGACGTAAAGTGGTTCAAAGAGTGCTTAATTCTTGTGAACGATGCCTGGATGATGTTGATGGCATTTCACTAACACTTTCACTTACAACGACTATGTTTTGACAAGTACGAACTGGCCGCCCATGTTGGAATGCTCTACGCCCTTCTACCGAGCCAGTTTCCTTTCCGGGTTCTGTAGAACATCTATTCTGACCGAAATGTCCGTTTTAGTTTAGTTTCAATTATTAAAATGCGCTCTTGTGTTGTTAAGAAATCCATGACTAAATTTGCCGTTCTGTTCACTTGATATATATTCATAACATCATGAAGCTTGTTACTTGACATTGAAATTAATACTTAAAAAATAAACCAACAAATAGCCCACCCTTTATTATGTACAAAGGAAATATTTTCTTGTGCGTAGCGTTGGAGCGGATTCAGTTCTCACTGTTACCTTAGGCGTTTTTCTGTTTATGCATGTCTGTAATAAATAAGTATTTGTTCTAATATTGAAATTAGTTGATAGTGGCTGTATGCGCCAGATCACAAATAGACCGTCAGCTGTCCATAAAGTGAAATGGACTCATCTTTTTTATCTGCCTTTTAAAAGGCTAAAAGATCTAAGTAAGTTCGTGAAAAGAATCCTGGCAGCCCCTTCTAAAATTTGGAAAACCACTTTTCATTTGTAAAAAAAAATCTATTTTTACCTAATCTCAGATTGTCTGCCATTAAAGTGAAAGGGTAGTCACCCAAATTGAATTAACGGAAAAAAAGACTCATTGGCCGACAAGTGCAGCGCGTCGCAAATTTATAAATAAATAAAAAAGGTGTTGAAAAAAGTGAATATTTCCCTGAATTATTTTTGTCTGCCATTTTGTATTTCGAAAAAAGGTATCATAAAATGTTCATACCTATATTGGCAGGCACGTACAACGCGTCAAGAACTTATAAATAAATAAATAAATAATTTGTTAAAAAAAGAGTGAAAATTTCCCTGATTTATTTTTGTCTGCAATTTTGTATTTTGAATAAAGATATAATTAAATGTTCATACCTACATTGGCAGACAAGTAAAGCGCTTCGCAAATGAATCAGCACTCGCAGATGATCTCTCATATACCAGATACACGTGTGTAATATAACATCTAAAAATTTCCCTGATTAATTTTTGTCTGAAATTTTAAATTTTCATTAAAGGTATCATAAAATGTTTATACCTACATTGCCAGACAGGTACAGTGCGGGAAATTTTAAAAATAAGTCAAAAAGTTGTTGAAAAGTTTACATTTCCTCTGATTTATTTTTGTCTGCCATTTTGAATTTTGATTAAAAATATCATAAAATATTCATACCTACATTGGCAGACAAGTAAAGCGCTTCGCAAATGAATCAGTTGATCTCTTATATACCAGGGCCCCTATCCTCGTAAATGTGATGTGAAAGGTGAGGTGAACGGCGATGGGAATGGCGATGTGAACTTTTTGACAGTAAAAGCCGTATTCTTAAAAAGCCAATGTTGCCAAATATGAACGTGCTAAAACCCGAGAATTTCAAAAAAATAAAATTGATAACAGATTGAACTGAGCTGTCAGACCGAAAATGTTCGTAGTATATTTTGTTGCCTTTTTAGGCAAAAAGTAGTTTTGGTACTTTAAATTAATCGTCAAAAGAAAAAAAAATACTGCTGTTGTTATTTTTGTGAAGTTATTGATTGTCATTACAATATTTGTAATGACAATCAATGACACTCTTAGAACTAAACAAAATGCATACAAAGAGCCAAGTACTTGAAGATTCTAATATATAAAGAAAAGGGGATATCAAAAAAAGCAGCAATCATATATACAAAGTAATATACTGACAGTAATTGCAGAAAGTCAGCACTGATAAACCTTGAAACGGTGGAAATTACCACTCTACGTAGTATGATTAAGAGCCATCATCCCTATGCACTATGGACACTATCCAATCAGTTACTTATTGTATGAATTCACAAAGTGTCCAGCCTCTTACTGCAAGATGTTCTGTCCTGACAAGTAAATTTGAAAGATAGCCTGAAACTTCAACGAAGATAGTGAAACTGTTTATGACCAGGGATCGAAACCAAAGGCATGACAGAATACGTCCATTAAAGATACTGGCGGATCTCACATTCAACTTTAAATATATATATATATATATATATATATATATATATATATATATATATATATATATATATATATATATATATATATATATATATATATATATATATATATATATTTATTTTATAAAGATTTGTAGAGGCTTGAAGATCAAATGTACCATAAATAAGGTTTTTATGCTGAAGGACCTCATTCGTTGGTCTGTAGGGTTCATATTTATATGTCTCGATAAATTATAATCATAATATTTATTTAATTGTAGTGTCATATAGTGTTTAACATAGTCTAATTAAGTTAAGTGCTGTAGTTAACATAATTTAAATATAAAATTTGTTACTTATATAAATAAAAGTTTCAGATAGCTTACAAATTATGATTTCTCAAATTTATTATAAGTCGCGTCGTGAAAAGAATTATGTTAGATTTAACTGTTTAAAACTAAGATACTCAGCTGTTATAGACACAAGTATTTATGTTAAATCCATAAGCAGAACTGGCCCTCGAAAATTTTTTTTTAAATAGCACACTCATACAATTGAGTTATGAACAGAATTTCCTGTAACAATTTTATATGTCTGTAATCTCAAATTTACTTAATATTTGCGAGTCATATTCAACTTTCTAAGGATATTTAATAAAAAGTTTGAAAATATTAAAGATATCTGGGTACAACCTAATTAACGTTTCAACTGTTTATTCAAAAAATAAAACGTCTTAAAGAAACGGTTCGTCAACATATTATTTTTTTTTTGACAAGTTATTTTGAAGAACAAAAATAAAATAAAAATTTTTAATACTATTTAATTTTTTGAAATTCGTGCGTTCAGTATGTCATTTAGCGGCTGACATTTCATTTGCGCATGTTTCACCGTTCGCTTGCCTTTCACCGGGCGAACGAGGATATGCGCGATGAACATTTCAAGAATACGCGTTCGCCACCTTTTCACCGTTCACTTCACGTTCCCCAGTACGAGGATAGGGCCCCAGATACACGTGTGTAATATAACATTTGAAAATTTTTAGGTTACATAATTAGTATTGAATATATACATATAGATACAGAAATTTATGTTTTTTATGTTTTCATACCATGTCTTTGTGTATCTGTGATTTATATTTTAAATATTTAAAATTGATAGGCAATCTTTTTCTACAAAAAAAAAAGCAACTATGCCTTTACGTTGCTTTCTATGGATAGCGTTTCGTCATAATTTAGGCATCAGAGTATTAGTAAGTAAATACATTTATGATTAATTTGACTTACTTTTATATGTCATTTTTTACATTGCATTACGTTATATTGTAAAATATAAAATTTTTGGTAAAAAAGATTGGTGATTGTATGAAAAAGCATCGTCTCTGACAGGTATAATGGACAGCGCGCTTTGTTGGAATTAAAGTTTCAGACATTGGAATACACAAACTAATTTCAATTAGATTTCATTGCAATTATCATATAGCAGTAATTGTTATAACATAAAAATGGTTAATAAAATATATGATTGTCGTTATTTTTGTATTATTTTCAATGTGTTTAAAATTCTTCAATTTTAAATGAATTAAACGCCATTTATGATACAAGAAACATTTAATTTAAGCAATTATAATTTCATCAAAGTTAAACTAGAGAAAAACAAAAGAGATATTTTATTTGAGTATAAGACGAAACATTTATCGTCAAAAAAGGTTTATTTTTAACCAAAATGCAAAATGGTAGATCAAAAAACAAAATCATGGAAATTTATTCATAAACATGAAACCTGCATGTTGTAACATATGTTTTCAAGAATTAACTTTTTTATTTATTTATAAATTTGCGAAGAGCTGTACTTGTCTGCCAATGTAGGTATAAACATTTTATGATACTTCTAATCGAAATACAAAATGTCAGACAACAATAAATCAGGGAAATGTTCACTTTTTTCAACAATTTTTTAATTATTTATAAATTTGCAACTAGCCGTACTTGTCTACCAATTTAAACCAAAACATTTTATGATACCTCCAATCGAAATACAAAATGGCAAACAAAAATAAATCAGGGAAAATATAAAAAGTTTTTTGGCAACTTTTCCTTTGTCTGCCACAATTTTCAGTAGTGAACATAACCCGATTCTCTCAATCCCCCCACTCCTCGACCTTGACTTTGACCTTGCTTCACCCCTCTTTGGCCCCGCCCACATGTCCTTGTCATTGACCTTGAAAGTGCACGTGTGCTTTGGCCTTGGCCTTGTGTTCAAGGTTGTGTGTGTGACCTTGACCTTGACCTTGGTCGAGACGACCTTGACTTTGTTGAAGGTCATCTTGGGTGTGTGACCTTGAAGTAGTTATTTGTGCATTGTAATAGTGAGGGATGATTTTGAAATGATTTTGACCTTGCAAATTGTTCTATAAATTGTGTGAGTCTACTTGCATTCATTCAGTGTGAAATGTCAGATACGGAACTATCTAAAGAAAAAATTATAGAGCAAGTCGGCAGAGTAATTTGTTTATATCAGAGTAATTTAAAAAGTTTGTGTGATTTTGAAGAGAAGGATCTAGCATTTTTTCCTCTCGAATATTTAAAAACTTGCGTTGATACGCTGAGTTTACGGCAAATTTGGGATAAGCTGCCAGCGTCATATCGGTGTGACAAGGAACTACAGTTAAGCTTACCCTGTTACATTCACTATGAACAAATATATCATCATTATATAGATGGGCCACCACCAGCAATAAAAAAGTGTCGTGAATGTAAAAATGAGTGAATAATATGAATAGTGCTTTGCAAGAGACAGTAAAAAAATTGGGCGATGAGTTCACTGAAACGGCTAGTAATTATTTCAATGATGCAATGAAAAGTCGAGCAGAATGGGCGTCGCGCTATTGTGATTTGGCTTATGAATATGAAAAGGCTGCGAATGCATGTCGTAAATATTGCAGCAAAACAATAAATTTACAAGACTTTGTTCGTGAGATAAAAAAGTTGGGGTTTAGTGACTGTTTGGAAAAACTGATTAGGTTCATTGCAGATCCGGTTGTGTTAGATGAAATTAGAGTGTAGGACTTAAGTTTAACGTAGTAGTAGTTAATATGGAAAGTTTAGTGCGAGAAATGTACGAGGAATTTCTAATTTCTGCAGCCTGTTCGGAATTTTACGCATATGAAATGCAAGATTCGGAGGCTCAGGACTTTAGTGTATTTTTTAAGTATATGGACCATGCCGAAGTGTGTCTTTTAGCTAGTATAGTTTGTAAGAATTTTCTTAGAAATATAAACAAACAATTATTATTGAACAAATTAAGGAAATTAGGTTTAGGTGATAATGTTAAACGCATAGAAGAATGGCAGAAAAAAATCAATGAATAAAGTACATAAAATGTAGTTATTTGTTTCATTATATTTTGTCCTTGAAGTTATCCTTGTACCAATTTAAATGTGTGACGTCATTTGACCTTGAATACTCCTCCCACTATTTCTATCGTTAAGCTACCCCCACCATTGTTACAATTCGACCTTGAAACCCCGCTATAAAGGTTCGTGGGAGAAGAAGTGACTTCAAACAGTCGCAGATATCAGTGGCATAAACATCAAATATTGTGTTCGTGTAGTGTTCTGAAAGTGCTTTTATATTCACGGTAATTTTTGGATTTATATACCATTTTTTTCAATAATGAGTATTGCAAAAGAAACTCTAGATGAAATTAATGAAATGTTTAGCAAAGATTTCGAGGTTTTAGAGAAAAAAAAGGTTACCGAAATGATTGTAGGCAAAGTGTATAAAATTGTAAAGATGGTTTCAATGACTACACGATTTGGTAAAACTCTTTTAGTGGCTTTACACGATGACGGTGATAATAGCACATTTGAGACTTTTTTACCAAAACGTGTGGCCGAAACACTATCTGACGATATTGTAGATATTATGAGTAAAACTAAAGATAAATACACTCTAACTTATTTTGGGCAGGGCACTAGAGTTTTTGGAAACAATACTCGAACATTATTACGTTTTGGCTCATTGGAGTAAATTGTATGTAAATTGTTTGAAAAAAAGGATGTAATTAAATTTAAAATATAGTTGCACATGTCAGAATACTTACGCGTGTTCATTATTTCTGTTAAAGATGTCTGCTGATGCGACGACGAAGACGACGACCGCCAACGAATGTGTAGATAGATACATATTTTGGTTGGGGAGAGAATTAAGAAATAGGGCTCACGATATGTTAGATAGCGTAAATGATTGGTCGCATATTGATGTAACCAAAGATCAATATAAGAACGAGATCAGGGATACAATCAATTTTATGGCTGGGGCACACTTGTGCGACAAATTTTTATATGGTTCCATAGACATGGATACATTTTGTGCTGAAATGGTTGAAGAAGAATTAAAAGAATACCTCGTCAATATTCCACATTTACCAGGTGAGCTTGCTGCAAAATATGAATTGGTTTCTGCAACAGCAACAGCCCAAGACGTTGACGATCGAAATAGTGTCGGATGGGATAGAATTTTGAGCAACGAAAACGAAGACATGGAAAATTAATTTTTTATAATTTTTGTATTTGTGCAATTAAATAACTGTAAATAAATATCTATTACAATCACAGTTTTATTTTATTTCTTTTATAAACATACCAACCAAGTAGATCATAGGCAGTGTTTCTTTTTCTCAGCTGAAATATTTAATATAAGTAGGGCAAATAAAAATAAAATAGTTTAGTAAAGATTGAAAATGAGTCGAGGAAACAACACAATTGATAAATTTGGTCGTCAGAAATATAATGAAAAATATCATATATTATCTGGGCCACAAGGGATTGGTTTTAAACTTACAGCGGATGGGCAGTATGATATGGGTGGAAAAATCATAACCAACTTAGGCGAACCTAAAGATGATGACGATGCTGTGACAAAACACTTTGTTAATAGAAAGTTTTACAATTTTGCAGTTGTAATATGTGACATATTTAACAAGGATGTCCTCCCCATGATATACAAAAATAATAGTGAGCTTAAAACAAAAATTGAAGTTATGCAGAAAATACTCTATCATCAGCCTTTAAATGACTCATTAAGCGCACTGTCGTACGACTCGACTTCAAAAAAAATCTAAAAAAAGCAGGTTAAAGAATAGGAGAACGCACTCCGAGTGGCATAGCCTTGAAGATAACGTCGTAGTCGTCGGTGAATTGGACCTTCCCTCCAAGAATATTGAAATGTTATTTATGTGTATGATGTTTTATTGTCATTGTTTTTAATAATGAAGATTGAAATAAAAAACTTTATTTTACAATATATTGTTTATTTATTTTACATTTTAAATAAAAAATATAGTCATACAATATGTTATTTAAACAATATTAGCTTTATCTATCCAAGAGTTGAAGTGGTTGGGAAATCCTAGCCATTTAACAAATAATTGTTCGATGTGATTTTTCTTGCGTTGTCTAAGGACCTTTTCTACTAGATAAACGTCAGGACTGCTTGTTTTTTGTAGTTCTGATTCGTAAAAACACCCTCTTATAGGCTGACCTTCTAACGATTCCAACAAGTAAGTAGGTGGATTTGTAACGTTAACTTTTACAACTTTAAACAATTCGGTTGACCAAGAGGGCGTATATCCTTTCTCGAATAAGCTTTTGTACTTGCTAATACGCACAATGTCACCCATGGAAAACTTAAATTTTTTAGGTACAATTTTTAAATAATCATATGCTTTAATATGTGTTTTTTCTTGCACGTCTGCAGGCTTCATTCCAATGGTGCGATGTTTCGAATGGTTATAGGTTTTTGTTACTGCCGATAATATATGTATCCATTTGTAAGATCCTCTTGTCGAGAATTGTTTATATAAATTATTTTTTAAAGTCCTTATGACTCGCTCAACAATTGCAGCTTTCTTTGTGCTGTATGTGGAATAATGATTTATATTATATTTTTTCATCAGGGCTTGAAAGTTTGTATTATAGAACTCCTTTCCTTGATCACTTTGCAGATTAGTTGGTGTATATGATGCCTCTTCAATGATGCTTTTCATCGCATTAGTAACTTCTATACCAGTCTTGTTTTTTATGGCTTTGGTATAGACAAATTTCGAGTAACAATTTATACAGACCAAAATATAACGATAACCATCGTTTTCATCAGCATACTGTTGCATTTCAGCCAAATCAATTTGCCACAAATCTCTGTATCCTTTTATTATCGTGCGCCGTCTTACAAAATTTTTTCTAGCCGTTCTATGTAGTTCATTAACAATCTTGATTTTTTCTAGACTGGGCTCCATATTATTAGTAATACTAAAGGTTTCAGATCGAAGGAAGAACTGAATAATATCATTAAATATTGAGCTTAATATATTATATCTTCTTCTCGTAATTCCTCTATGATTGACATAATTTCATTTTCGTGTCCAGTGTGACCGGCCATTTTGGAACTCCACAACAAACGTAAACGATCCACCAACTCTTTAGCTTTGTTCCAGTAGACATATTGAAATTTTTTCGAAGATAATTTCTTTTTTGTGGGTAACTGTAGTTTTTCCGAGAGATTTTTTCTTGTAATAGTACCACCTAATTTTGTGCCCATTATCAGAGGTTTAATAATTCGTAAATATTTGTTCCATCTGGTCTCCCGTAAACCATCACTTTTTTTAAAATTGTTGTAGACAGCACTCGTTGATTCCAAAATTTCCTTGTACGTTGAAAGTACATTATCACTTAATTGTTGTTGTTGTTCCTTGCCTACACTTGGGGGTGTTTTAAGAAATAACAAATCATAAAGTGCCGGTGATCCACCATATTCTGCAATATTTTTCCCTTTTTTGTATAAGACAATATTTCCATTTCGAAAACGCACCTCTAAATTACCAATAAAATTTTTGTTATGATCTGTTTTTGAACCAAAACGTACACCATATACAGTATCGTATAGAGATGGTTTCGAACGTAATCCTTTCAGGTGTGCGTTTAAAGTATCGGAAGTTGTGGTGTCAGCGGATGCGAGAGATGTATTAGTTGATGTCGAGGGTGTATCAAACACCGATTGGCTAATATCTTCTTTTGAAATGCGATGCTGCTGCTGCTGCTGCTGAATAGGTGTGGAGGTTTGAAAGGAATGTGTAGGTTGGGGAAAACCTGATATTTGAGTCGACTGCACTGATGTACTGAGACTATGTGGCTTTGTAGCTGGATAATGTTGTTGCTGTTGTTGTTGTTGTTGTTGATGTTGTTGTTGCTGCTGCTGCTGACGTTGCTTAACCACATCAGATATAGTTGTCAAGGGCTTAGAAATGGGTTCGTAAAACTTTTCCAATTCCACAACATTAAACTCTTTAGCCGCTTTAATTTGTTTAAATTTTTTTCTGACGGCATTGGTGGCTTCCACTAGTTTACGTTTTAAGTCGATCGCGTTATTCATGATGTTAACAAAGGACGTTTCAACAATCAAATGAGCGTTTTCTCTTATTATTACAGTAATATATAGCTATCAAATCCTTTGCGGTATCTTCCCGATTTCACATCACTGTCTTTATCAATTACTAAAAATCCATACTTATTATCCCAACATTTTGAGCACATTTCTTGAAATTGAGTAAAAGTTAGATCCGGTGAAACATGGTCGGAAAATATGTGTTTCATATTCAACTCATCTTGTTTAAACATAATAATAAAATTGGCGTTGTCTCGCACAAGCTGTTTAGGCACTCGCGAATATGTTTGCGCTAGGTAAAAGGAGTCGATATTTTTATGACGTCCCATGCTAAAGTACGATCTTATAACATCTTGTTTTTCACATATAACATCATCAAAGATAAATATAGAGTTTGGTTTTGCATCGGACGGTTCCACAATATTACTGGAATCACTAAAGGCATAGTAGCCTAAACCTTTGATGGGTGCTAAAATTTTCCTTAAATACTCATATTTCGGTTGATACAGAGATTTCGAGTAAATATAGACATTTTCGAAACGTAGCCCAAGGGGGTGTGTAAGCAGCGAAATCATGACATTAGTTTTTCCACAATTGGATGGACCAATTAACAGGCCGCGAATAGAGGAAGGAAGTAGAGGACCGTGTCTCTTCATTATCTTCTTTTCAAATCCAAGTCCGACTTTTTCATCGAGATTGTCAATAGGAAGTTTTTGTTTAAGATCGATAACGCGCATCTTAGGAAAATTTGATATTTTATAGGCAATTTTTCACAAAAACTGTCATTCAGATGCCGAGCGTCAAACGAAGTGGACGGTCTCACGTTTCCAACAAAACTGGATACGGTATTGTGAATTCGTTAATAAATAAATTACCATTCGAGGTACACATTCCTGGTTATCAATATTGCGGACCCGGAACAAAAGTAATAAAACGTGTAACAAGAGGTGATCCAGGCATTAATCCTTTGGATGCCGCATGCAAAAAACACGATTTAGCCTATTTACATAATAAAGACAACATAAGTGCGAGACATCGAGCGGATTACGAGCTCGAACAAAGTGCTTGGAATAGAGTAAAATCGAAAGATTCCAGTTTAGGTGAAAAAACAGCAGCTTGGTTAGTTACAAACATTATGAAAGGAAAACAACGTTTTGGTATGGGTGTACCATCATCATTATCAACAAAAAAAACATCTAGTAAAGGCACGCGTCATACAAAAAGGAAAGGTGTTAATAAAAATCGACATGTTCGGAAAGCCAGTTTCGGAACAGCTATTCGACAAGCAGTTCGAAGGGAATTATTAAAAGCCGGAAGTAAAAATGTGTTGGAAAAAAATGTCATGAATGCATCTAAAATAGCTCTGTCGGCAGCACGTAGATCGGTAAAAGCGGCAGGTGGCAAAAAGAAGGTTCGTACACCGAGAATAATACCGATTCCTAAAACTGGTGGAATATTACCATTAATACCAATTTTTGCCGGGTTATCAGCTTTGGGTTCATTAGCCGGTGGGGCAGCGGGAATTGTGCGCGCCATAAAAGCAGTAAAAAAAAGCAGCGAAGATAAAACCGGTGCCGGCCTGTATTTAAAATCGAAAGGAAATGGTTTGTTTCTAAAGCCATATCGTAAAGGTATGGGATTATTTTTAAATCGTAGATCAAAAAACTAATTGAATCCCTACCTCGAAGACCACTATCTAACATCGATATAGAAAAATATGCCAAAAAGAAAAGAATAGGACACTTTCGAGGCGTTTATATGAGGGATTTATTACCTAGACAAGGTCCTCGACGTTACGAAGCAGCAATAGTGAATTTGGATAGTACGCGTGGTGCAGGGACTCATTGGGTAGCTTATAGAAAAAATAATTCTAAAGTAACATATTATGACAGCTTCGGCGATTTACCCCCATCGATCGAAAAATTATTTACTATACATACGATCGTCAGCAGGATTTTGGAACAGTCTGGTGTGGACATTTGTGCTTAAAGTTTCTTGTCGAATCATCAGCGTAAAAGATGTCATCATCATCATCGTCACCATTAACACCGCAAATGGATCGCAATAACTATACTAAAATGTTGCAATCACTGAAAGCATTTCATCTAGCCGGTGGATTAAGGAAAATGACCGTGAAACAGTTAGAAAACATGCCCAAGGAAGTAATGATTGCATTAGCCCCCAATGAAATTCCATTCGTTTGGGAAAAGTTGCCCGAGCACCTTAAAAGCGATATCGATATATTAAAATATCAGTGCGGTTGCAAACATTATTTCAGCAGCAGCAGCAATTTAAACGAGGTTACGGCTGATGAGGATCTTACAGCTAGAAAAATATTTTGTTGTTATTGCAAAATCAGCGATGTGCGCATAAAAGCAGAAAATAGCATAAAAACATCACTATCTAATGCAGTGAGAAAAGGTGTGAAGATGAATCTTTTTAAATGTTGCCGATAAGAATAAAACCGAGATGTGTGATGTTTTAATGGTTAGTCATGTCTTATACGTTCACACTAACAGGACACTCGAGCGTCTTAAGCGCCGATTTTTATCCACCAATCGAATTAAATAGAGAAAACAAATATGGTCTGGCATTGCTGGGATTTTACACATACAATTCAATTTTTAATGTGGACGAAAGCAACAATAAGTTTGCCTACATGAAGGAGGGTTACACCACCGAGCCGATACAATTGCAGATTCCACCTGGGGCCTATGAAATAGATGAGATAGGTAAAGCTATGTTGGAGGCTTTGAGGATTTCAACTGAAGAAAAGAACGATGGAATCTTTTACTTGGTCGCTAATAATAATACGCTGAAATGTGAACTGAAATCCCAATATACTATAGATTTCCGGGGAGAGGCGAGTATCGGTAAAATGTTAGGATTTAATCATACAGGGTTAAAAAGAGACAAAAAGCACGAATCAACCGAGATGGTGGAAATAATGAAAGTACGCATCATACGCGTAGATTGTAATATAATTTCCGGAGCATATATGAATTCGGTGGAAGGTCATACCTTGTTCGAATTCGATATCGACGTGGAGCCCGGTTACAAAATCAGTAAAGAACCACAAAATAATATTTATATGCCGTTAATGCCGGCAGGACGTCAGTTTATCGACAACATTACTCTTCGCATCTTGGACGATAGCGGTGATCTAATCAATTTTCAAGGCGAGAAAATAATCGTGAAATTGGAACTGAAGAAACTTTCATAGAAATGGGTTTTTGCTTCAATCGTCAATTGTGTGTGCTGTCGACTAAGATGGGGGAACCGCCGAAACATAATAAAAGTAAAAGAAGAGTTAACGTCAAGGTTAGTCGTCGTCCAGACGTTAGATCACAAACATCTCAACAGTTATCTGCCGAAGACTATAAATTTTTAAAATCAATCGGTCTTAAAGTGCGAAAATGATTTCCACCACCAGCGATAAAATAGAGGTTTTCTCCGAGCCCATCTTGGACAATTCCATTATTAGTCTAGAAGAGCATACGTATAAACCATACGGATCTCCATCATTTAACAATTCGGATGAAGTCCGTATCCCCATTAATTTTCAAGATATTATACTGGATATCGCCGAAAGTTACATATATATCGAAGGAAAATTTAAACCCATAGACGCAACGAAAAGATGTTTTTTATCAAATAATGCCCTCGCATTTTTGTTCGATGAAATTCGCTACGAGATGGGAGGTGAGCAGGTCGCCGTGGTTCGTAAACCTGGAGTTACGACGACATTAAAAACCATGGTTTCATTCGGAAGTTTGCAACAAAGATCTCTCATGACGTGCGGATGGGGTCTCGACGAAGCAAACCAAGATATCGTAGACACGGCAAGTAACGTATTCTCCGGGAAATTACCCTTAAAATATCTTATGGGATTCGCCGAAGATTACGCAAAAGGTGTTTTCAACGTAAAACAAGAGCTTATTATGATTATAGCTCGCACTTTTACCAATTGTTACGTCGGCGAAGTAGAGGCAGAAATTAGTATCGACAAAATCGAATGGAAAATTCGTCACATCATTCCAGACGACAAGCAAAAATTGAAAATACTGTCTCGCATTAATAAAGGAGGAAACAATGCCAGTATTCAAATGGCATATCGTAAATGGGATCTGTACGAATTACCGGCTTTAAGGCAAACATCTTCCGACGTGTGGGCCTTGAGAACGAGTACAAGTCTGGAAAGACCGCGCTATATAATCGTCGGGTTTCAAGACAGCAATAATTGCGACAAGAAAGAAAAAAACGCAACCCAGTTTACCCACGCCGACGTATGCGACATTAGACTGTATCTGAATTCAACCGTTTATCCCTACGAAAGATGGAATTTAGATTTCGCCAAGAAACTGTACGCAGCAGCCTATTACAATTACGAAAACTTCCAAAGCAGCTACTACGGGCGCGAGATAAACGATCCGATGATAACGTTCGCGGAATATATGAAAAACCCCGTTTTTATTATCAATTGCAGTCATCAACCAGAGGCGATTAACTCATCGACAGTGGATGTAAAATTGGAGTTCCAAACGAGAAAGAATAAATTCCCCAAAGACACTAAAGTGTACGCATTAGTTATTCACGACTCATTTTTTAGTTATAATGTATTAAACGGTTCGGTGACCAATAAATCTATATTTTAATGTATCTATTATATGTAACACAAAATAATGTTCTTGAATCAATAAATTTGTAATGAGTGAAGTAGTAGTTTTATATTTATTTGAAACCCAACCAAAAAAAAAAAGCTGGCGGAAAAGCCCGCTCTTTAAGAGAAGAGTACGGGAATTTAGAAAATGGTGGTTTATTAAGTGGAAAAAAGAGCTTAAATAACACAAGAAAAAATTTTTAAGGCAAAATATAAAAACAACGATTTAGAAAATTTGTAGGAAAGTAACGGTTAGGAATAGGGAAAAAAGTTATAAGAAAAAATTATAGAGGAAATCGAGTACTATAAGCAAGCATTTTTCTCGATAGTAAAAACGTAAAAAAAAAAATTTTCAAAAAAAAATTGAAAAATGGTGAATGCGCGCCAAAGTTGAAGTTTTGGAGCAAAATGATATTGGGAAATTAGAAAGAGAATTTTTTTCTACATATGGTAGTACTTTTCAAAATTCGGAAAGATGAAATTTTAAGAAAAGGGTTATAGTAAGTTAGTAATTTGGATTTTTTAAAGCGCTGTAGCTCGGGAACCGTTCAAGATAGAAAAAAAATAAAAGCACTTTGATAGCCCAAAATTTTGAGGAGAATGCGATGGTGTAAAAAAATTATAATTTTTTTTTTTTTGAAAATGCTGAATACGCGCTAAAGTTGAAGATTTAGAGAAAAACGGTATTGGGAAATTAAAGAGAGAACTTTTTTCTACATATTATAGTATTTTTGAAAATTCGAAAAAATGAAATTTGAAAAAAAGGGTTATAGAAAGTTAGTAATTTGAATTCTTTAAAGCGCTGTAGCTCGGGAACCGTTCAAGATAGAGAAAAAATAAAAGCACTTTAATTACCTAGAATTTTGAGTAGAATACAATGGTGAAAAAAAAATTTGGAAAATCTTAAAAATGACAAAAAATTTAGACGAAAAAATTGAAATTCTCGAGTTAGGAGGCTAGGGCCGCCGAACGGGAGTATGTGGAAGTTGTAGGGGGAGGTTTTTTTTTTTTTTTTTTTTCCACCACCACCTCCCCCACCCTCCAACCCGCGGAGGGAAAAAAAATCGATTTTTGATGGTTTCAGAGCGATTGCGCGGCTCCTTCACCATTTTTTCGCAATTTTTGAGGTATCGATTTTTTTATTTGCGGTGACAGAAGTTCGGAAATTTTTTTTTTGGATTCTAGAGAAAATTTCCCACAATATATGTATTTTTCCAATTTTTTATCGTCAACCGTTACGACGCCAGAGCCCATCCAAAATGCGATGAAAAAATTTTTTTTATATTAGCGAATCGGGAAAAATAGTGTGATATACTTCAACTCTTCCTTATTACGATTCCGTCAAAACATTTTCAAAATTTTCCTTACCTTGCCTGAAAATAATTAAAATATATGCATAATTTGCATTTTTTGTAAATATGTAGCAAAGTAATGGTTAGAAATATCAAAAAAATTTATTTGAAAAAAATGTAGAGAAAGTCTAGTACTATATGCTAGAAAAGTGGAGGGGGGTAGTTTGTGTCCATACCAGAGATACGGTGAGTTATAAAATCATATTATTCTCAAACTTATATAATGCATATATGCACACTTTGAATGTATATAGAGGCCGGTATTAGAATTATTTCATCATTACACATTCGATCGGCAAGATGGAAGATATACCAAAAAGGATCATTGGCATTGTCAGGCCATTCGTGCCCGGCAAAATATGCAAGTGTGAGGAGTGCGGGGGTACCGCACCAGGAGCGGCACCTTCGGCACCGACTGCAACGCCGACACCACCAGCGACGACGACGGTGCCGCCAATGAGAAGACCAAGGGCTGCACCTAGGTCGGTGTTAATATCGTTGGGTATTACTCCACGGTAGGCACCCCACCCTCCCCCCAGGCCCTTTTAGGGCCACAAAAACGGTCCTTTTCAGGACCACATTATATTTTGATCGTAGTTTAGTAATCGTCACTTATGGGGCGAGATATTCGTTTAACGACGATTTGTCTCGTAGCTTAAGTGCCAAGTTATATGCTTGAGAACCTATGAAAATGTTAACAGTTCAAACAAGGTTTCTATTATTATTTTTTTTTTTTTGTAATGTATTCTTCACAAAATATTAAGAATAAGTCTTATTGTCTAAACAAATCTAATTCCTTATTTAAAGTTTTTGAAAAAATCAATAATTCTATAAGCTCTCACCAATACATAACATTTAGAATCCGTTGGTGGGGTGGGGGTAGTTCTATATATATGAGACTGGGTCAGTTACACAGTCATATATTCATCAACCCTCATACGATGAACATGGAGGAAGAAAGACCCGCCAGCCGAGGCTCATCCATCTTTAGTGATGACACCGTAGCCGACAACGTTGGAGACCTGCAAGTCTTCGACGACGACGACGAGGTGGATTTTGAAATTGACGTCCTACGTTGGGATGACTTGGATGAGCCGATTCCGCTAGTATATGACCATGATCCGGGTCTAGTGGAATTAGACGATGCGGGTGATTGGGTCTTACAAAGACTCGAAACTCCGTCGCCGCAGCCAGAGCCGGACTCGACGGAAGATGCGGTGCTGGAAATTCCAGCATCACCAACACCCGACGACCCACAAGGCCCCTGCGATTCGTCAAGCTGGTGGTCGACCAGCGAGGATGGGGCACCATAAGCCCCACACTCTCCCTGGCCCTTTTTAAGGGCACACAACAACGGTCCTTTTCAGGACCACAAAATACTTTGATCGTAGTTTTAGTACATATTAGTACTTTGTTACTAATATTGTATGTATAGAATATACAATATTAGATACAAAGTATTAAAACTTTAAGTGCTGGTGGAACCCAGCTAAATCGTTCGTTCGTATTTGAGACCACAAACAACTTTTGGTCTCAATACGTAATACGACATTTGTTTTCACCCCCCACCATTAATTTGTCTATATATATACGACCACCAATACTTATTACAATCATTTTAGTTCAACATGTCTGCGACTCAACAACAACAACAACAACAACAACCCATCCAATGCCCTGTGGTAGATTCTACCACAGAGAATTGTTTGGAGTGGGAGTCGAACGATCCTAGATGGGATGAACTTTGGCGGTTCATCATCGAATATACAGAGGACAGCACCGCCACCCCCGCTGATGATGACGGGCCGTGCGACTCCACAACACAATAAAAGAGTCGCATGTTTTACAACCAAACGGTCCTTTTCAGGACCACAAAATAATTTGATCGTAGTTTTAGTTGGTTATAATACTTTGTAACCAATATTTTATGTTTTTTTCATAAAAACATACAATATTGAGATACAAAGTATTAGAAGTTCTGGCGACAGAACCTTAACTTCATAAACCGAACCATGTTTTAGCATACTTGTAAATATTATCAGAAAATATTTACAACTATTGCTATTGCGTAGTTTTAGTGGATTATTCATTCTTTTTTTTTTATTACCTAATATTATGTGGGACAGGGCCTATATGAAATAACACACAAAAATAAATTTTCAAGTCATTTTTATTCTCATTATAAAATATAAAAAATTTGATCAAACACTTTTTTATTAACTACATTATATATATATATATATATATATATATATATATATATATATATATATATATTTACAAACTTAATACTATAAATTAAAAGCTAATCTCTACAACTACCTAACACCTACTACATAATTTATTAAAGTCCTCTAATTGTCTTTTTAACCGCGCAGATTTCACCTTTTTTATCTCTAATTGTCTTTCAAGTTCTGAAATGTCACTGTCACACTCGTTCACTTCTTTCACTAAGCGTTTTTTCATGGCATAAATGTCGGTCAATTTGGTCTTCTGAGAGTTGGTGAAGTCTTCGACCCACTCCGGTTGTGATGGCTCCGAATATATTAACGAAGAAGAAGCGGTTTTATTTGGTGAAGACGATGACGATGACGACGACGACGACGACGACGAAGCAGCGGAAACTTCATCGCCTTCGAAACACCGCTTAAACCGCTTCTTCATGGGTTTCCGGCACCCCAATATCGGCGACAGTGGCGCTGGCGCTGGGGAAGACTTCACCTCCGACACTATTTCATTCTCTACGCTGGCCGGTGTTGGTGGCGTTGGTGGTGTTGGTCCATCGGGGCCTTCTATGACTTCCACTTCTACTGACAATGGCTCTTTTGGTGCTGTTTTTAGGAAGTCGGGTAATGGAACAGGGGTGGAGGGACGCTTAAAGTTAAACTTTTTCTTCTTCCCTTGTCCCACACCTTTAATCACCGAATAAAATGTTTTTTTATCGACGATTTCCGACTTCCGCATAGTCAAGAGCTTTTTCAGTTTCGAAGCTTTCGGAGAAGATTCCCTAGGCCGCGATGCTTTTCGCACAACCACATCACTAATCACATTTATCTTTGGCTCCTTCTCCTCCGTCCAGCATTCCAGGAATTGCGCTGCCGACTGAACTAACTCTTCGTCGCGACCATCGTTGAGGGCTCGGTCTTCGGCATCTTCATGCTCCACGCCATTCCAGTTCTCGAACACCCCCGGACTTAACACTTCCAAACCACTCATGTTATCCAGCATGCCTTGCTGTGAACCGCAGCTCACGTCAAGAGCATCTAAAAGAGACCGTACACTCGACATTTTCGATATTCAAACTCACACAATTAACTTTTTCTTAGCACTGTACTGTTTGCTGTTCTGACGAACTGTGAAGAGCTCGAGCCAGCAAGTCTGCTTTTATGCCCATTTCCCCCACTACACCACCTTTATTCCTTTTGTTCGATGCATTAAGTATAATATTTAAACTTGTCAGATGCAAGGCCAAGGCCAAGGCCGACGTAACCGGCAATACCAGGGTCGTTTTCAAGGTTGTAATTTTCATGGATTTTTTTTTTGTCCCTGTCAAGGTTATTTTAAAGAAGCATATAAATATAGTACTAAACTTGTTAGATGCGAGGTCAAGGCCAAGGTCAAAGTACCCGTCAATGTCAGGGTCGTTTTCGAGGTTGTAATTTTCAAGGATTTTTTTTGGTCCTGTCAAGGTTATTTTAAAAAGTAATACATAATTAGAGTACCGCGATTGAAAAGTACAACATATTCAAACATCATGTTGCCAACTGATGAACAACCTAGTGAAGCAGCCAAAAGATACAGTCATATACCAAAAGTTTTTTATTTAGCTTGTCATCATTGTAAAAGACTAGGTATCTGCTGGCGAAATGATCTTACGTACGACTTCAACTACATTGACCTTTTCAGGGTTAAATTTGTACAATGCGGCTTTTGTGGACTAGTTTACTACCAGTTCAAGGACATTAATGAACGTGCCATCCAGAGAAGAAATTGGGTCATAGAAGAAGCTTACCTGTACAGAAGAAATTAACATGTATTTTATTTCTTAATTTTTAATTTTTTTGTTTGTTATATATTAGGGTGAAATCTAATGGTTTCAAATCAGTCTCACATAACAATGTCAGAAGTAAACACTATTGATAAGTTCGGTCGCAAAAGAAAATTTAAGGATTTTAACTTTATGCGAGGTCCTTCAGGAATAGGTTTTAAACTTACACCTAATGGAGATTACGACATGGGAAGCAAAAGATTGTGCTATTTAGCAGAACCTCTTGAAGGAAACGATGCGACCACACGAAATTATGTTGATAATAACCTTGCTCAGTGTGTGCAAGATACGCAGAAAGCTTTACATGACTCAACAATTGTTATTAAAGATATATTCAGAAACCAACTTGAAGGTTACGTACGCAAGAAATTAATTGAAACCGGTCAAGAACTTAGAGGATACATTGATGATACTGTTATTGCAATATATGAACTTAGGCAAGACGAACTGCGTGATGAACTTAACTCTAGAATGTTGAAAATTGAAAAGACTATGGAGGATCTTGTCAGCAAACCTGTTTCACATTAAACACTTACTCGTAGACCTGTGCGTTTAATTTACTATTAGACAAATTTTTCAACAATAACTTTTACAGTTTGTTATTTGTCGACACTTCATTATATTTATAATTTTAAAATAAAGGTTCAATAAAAAAGCAATCAAGTAATGAATACATGTTTTTTATTTAAAAAAAAAAAAAAAAAAAAAAAATTACAATACTATCGTTACATATTAATGTTGTATGTTTAATAGAAATAATAAAAACAATACAAATAATGAAATATGGATTTTCCAGATTACGTGCTGTCCTGACTTAGAAATGATTCCAACACGGTGACTAAATTTGCTAAGTTTTCTTCCGGGTCTGTTTTGTAAAAATCTATGTCTGCATGCCCCCAAGGTAGAGTTTTGGTTGAACTGGGAATTACATAACGTTTATCATCGCTATGTGACAATGCTACTTTATTTATTATGTTGGTATAAATGTTATGTAATTCACTTCTAAATGTCTTCATCTTTCTTAATATCAAACCACCCCGTTCAACAATTCTTTGGTAGTCTTCCTGATGAAGGTCTTTCTCGATAACACATTTTTTGATACCTTTGGCTTTTTTAATTCATTATTAATGGACTTTACATAATAAGCCTTCGCGCCGGTACCATAAAAACTTATTATCGGATCACCAGGAAACTCATCTTTCATTCTACCAACTACAGAATTACTTTTAATTATGTTGAAATTATTAATTTCGGGGTAATTTGATGTATCGAATTTTTCGGGGTTTTCTGATATAGTTTGATAAAAGTTTTCCGTATACACTTTTAATATAAGCGAGTCAGTATCGGTGTAAAGTAACGAAGCATCATCACCAAACTTGGATTTAATAAAATTATAATAAAAATCGTATATTACAGTCTTTGATATATCTAATATGGAAAAACCGATATAAATTGGTTTATTGTACAATATTTTAACTTTATTCATATGTATAGCAACAAAGTTCTCGGTAAATATCGAGCTACTATTGAAATTGGGGCGGGATATTAGTGCTCTAGCTCCATTTCTGCCTACACTGTTCTCCCAATGTGTTACTAATTTTATATCCTTTCGATTTTCCACATTTTCCATAGTTTTACCAAATATCGCGTTATTTTTTAATTTAAAAGTGTCCTTCGCAAATTTTGTGGTGGCCTTGTTACGTAAATTGGTATTAAAATCAATATACGATTTTAGCCATTTTGATTGCTTAAACTGTAATACTCGATGGGTTTGCATTACCACTAAGCCGTTGGCGATGGCTTGTTTTAAAGTTCTATAGTGTACAATGTATTTTTTTTTATCTTGTAAATTAGGAATTAATTTCGGTAATTTAGCGTTTTCTGTTGGCGGTATGATATTTTCTACTAGAAATGGAAGATCAGAATGTGCATCATGCAACTCAGTCGGATAATGCACATCCACTTCCAAAACGTAGCCATGTAAACTATCATCACCAACAGCCATAATATTTAAATCCAGAATTTCGCGCTCGCTTAACCATCGAAAACCACCATATGGTAATGCTTGTGACATACTATGACCATATAGATTTGTAGCATCAAGGTATGTTATAAATGAAGAAGGTTTTGTTGGGTCATAGTCTGGTAAAAAAATATTATTAGCGATGTGCTTCCTTTCTGTACACTGGCTTATGCCGCCGCGTATACCTTTCTTAAAAAAATGTATCATGTCTATATCCGTTAAGAGCTCTAACTCTACCTTAGTCATACGTAGCATACAATCAAATGATAAACTTGGAAGGGTATAGTAATGTGCTGGATCAAGTTTATCGAATTTTAAACAATTATTCCGAAATTGCTCAAAAACATCACACAATAGCAACACATCTGATTTTAAATACACGTCCGAATAGTCCCCCAAAGTTTTACACCCAAACAAGCGCCATACTTCTTTTGCTCTTCTATAGCTTTCATCGCTAATATGTTCTTCCCGTAAATTATCATAAAATTCATCTTTACTTGGAAGACATGTATTTTCCATTTTTTCTATAGAGTCAATAAAGCTATAGGGAAAAACACCCTTTTGACGCATCAAATTAAATTGGTTGATATTTGAAAAATGTTTCCGCGTTTCAATAAAATCGTCGTCGTTTAAACCGCTGCCTAAATTTTCCAAAGACGTTGACAGAAATTTAAAACTATCAATAAATCGCAACTTTAAATATTTCCTCTTGACTTTTCCACATTTACTATCAAAATAATCGTGCACATAAATGCTTTTGGTAAATGATATGTACTTTTCCTTACTTTGAGCCAAAACACCAATTGTATCCCCATATTTACATAACTCTTTTATAAATAAATGGCTGTCGTAGCCGCTTAAGTTATGAAATATGATAGGGATAAAAGAGGGTAATTTATAATTTAAATTACAAACGGAATGTGCAGCACCAAATCTTTTTGCACCAGTTATGTGACAGTGGTCTCGTACTTTAATCTCACCCTCTTCAAAAGGGCCTTCACATATACCACATATTTTAGCATCATTAAACTCCCTTTTTCCTTCAGGCGTTAACGGTTTCATAGGCTTAATGTCTTTTAAATATGTGTTGTATAGAGCCCTTAAATCACACTCGATACAATCCACAAAGACTTGAGCTGCATTATTCCCCCGAAATAGCTCAAATTTCGAAAGTGAGTCGTCAAAAGAGCATTTAATTAAATAAGCAAAAGAATATGGTTCATGTTTAAAACTTTTTACAGTGTAAGAATTTTGTGGGTTTGGTTGTACCGTTTCAACGTGTTTTAAAACAGATTCGAAATCTGCATAAACCACGAATGGAACGCGCATTTGCTTTTCTATACCCTCGAATTTTAAAATATTTTCCGGCACACTCTTTCCAAATTTATCGATTTTTAAATCCACTGAGGGTGTTTGCGTGAAAATGTGGTTACAATCGTAGCTTTGATGTAAAGTTAAAGCTGACGGTGTACTAAAATAAATGAGGCAACCATCACAGAAATATATTTTATGTTGTTGACAACTAATTTGACTTGAAACTAAACGTGATAAATCCCGAATCCAACAATAATGACTCTTTGAACAAGTCGTATCGCAAAAATGTTCACCGCCATCTTTACTACTACAGTCTTTTGTAATTAACAATAAATTTACATGCCTATCCAACTTTTTTGACGCATACCTCAGTGGACCAATAACTTCATGTATTACTTCATTATTTTCATATTTAGATTCCAGACCGTATACGTTAATTGATATGTTGTTCATTTCCTCAAATTTTTTAATGTCACGTAATTTTACTGGAAAATCCATACCTGTTACATTTAGCACTCTAGAAAAATGGGGGTAGGATGTCTTCTGTGAAGGCTCTGCTGTTGGAGGAAACAATGCTGATGTTACAGCCCACGCAAAGCAAAATTCGTCCTGGTTAATCACATTGACGACAGCTCCTTTCCTTTCAATAGAATACGGCAACTTGATGTATGATGAGCCACCCATAGGCATATACTTGTTGATACCAACTTCCAAGTATAAAATTCGCACAAGAGCCCATCCTATAACAAGAAAAATAATATATAAAAATCAGTTTAATATATCGGGTTTTGATTTTTCCATACCTGAATCTTTCTCCTGGAACTCTGTCGCCTGCGTTTTTATTAATTCGGTGAAAGAATGGTAAACGGCATCCAAATCACTTTCTACACTAATTATTTGATTAGCAGTGTTGAAGGATTTTTCACTGAATATTTCTTGTGATGGAAGCATGTACTCGCCAACAGCTGTCATGTTAACTTTTAAAGCATGATGCACACGCAATAAATTATTAACAAGTTCCACCACCTTGGATTTAATGTCTGCAAAGAACATTACGTAATCGGAATGCTCCATATCACTGCTAACCCGATAGGTTGCAATTCTCCTTTTGAAGGCACATTGAACGAGTTGCACACCATGACATACCGGCAAACATGAATTATTTTTATGTTGCTGTGTTCGTTTATGCGCTGACATATGATTTATTGGAACATCTACATTACATGTAGCGCAATTAATTACCGGAATCGTCGATGTATACTCTTCAATTCGGAGCCGTTTTCCTCCAGGCACTTCATTAAATCTCGCCGCACACGATTCTCTTTGATGACGTCTCATATTATAAATATTAGTAAACTTAGAACCGCAATTTTCACAAACATATGCCATGATTTGTCAAATATTAACACATGTACTACCTATACAAGTCAGAGCCAACTGATGAATGAAACTGCCCCATACCTTATATAAAACCATTCAAGGTCACCCCCAACCACGTAACATATCTTCAAGGTCACACATCCAAGATGACCTTCAACAAAGTCAAGGTCGTCTCGACCAAGGTCAAGGTCAAGGTCACACACACAACCTTGAACACAAGGCCAAGGCCAAAGCACACGTGCACTTTCAAGGTCAATGACAAGGACATGTGGGCGGGGCCAAAGAGGGGTGAAGCAAGGTCAAGGTCAAGGTCGAGGAGTGGGGGGATTGAGAGAATCGGGTTATGTTCACTACTATTTTCCCAACTTCCAATTTATCTGCCAAATTCATAGACCTCATAAATTATTATTATCTTTAAGTAGCCACATCGGCAGACAAATTCTAATCGCGAAAACTTGGTCGAAATTTTCTCATAATTTTCCATCGGAAAAAAAGATTTCGTTAAGGGCGAACCGTCTGCCATTTTTTTATACACAATGTGTTACTCTATCTTTCATATTGTTAATTGACGGACGAAAATAAATCAGGCTTTTTTGATATTTTTTGTAAGTTCACCCCTACGTTTCCACCCCTTCGACCATTGCAACTTATCTGCTATTTTTTTCCATGAATTCAATTTGGGTGACTACACTTTCACTTTTATGGCAGACAATTTGAGATCAGGAAAAACAGATTTTTTTTTGCAAATGAAAATTTTTTTTTCAGAATTTTCTGGGCTGCCACAGTTGAGCCCATGGACTCTTTTCACCCTCCAAAGGGCAGACAAAAAAATGAGTCTATTTCACCTTATGGACAGCTGACGGTCTAAAAGCAATGGGGGGAAAATTGAGTATTTCCTCGCTTAAATAAATTTGATTTCAGAAGTACTCAAATTTTACTAAGCGCAATATAATATTCGTGTTGCTTAGAATGTGGACAAAATTATTAAAAGAATCAATGAATTTATCACCATAATTAATCATGCTATAAATTATATTTCATGTTTTCGTGAACAGTAAGGTGTTATAGAGTTTTCTTATCTTTTTAAGATTTAAAAAAGATTATTCTAATTGCTTTAAAATATTGAGATAAATATAAATTTTGCTGTTATTGATGTATACAATTTGTAGGATTTAAGGAACCAAACCTAACTTACAGGGAGACGTATTTAAAGTAAATGTTATTTTTATCTGGTGATTTAGGCTAACAAAAAAATAATAATAGGCGAAACTGAACAACAATATCTTCTTGAAAATACTCAACATGCTATACTTCAAATCATATTACCTGGAAAAGGTACTTGCCACACTGAAGTAGGACTTCTAGCAAAACTTATAAACACTGGGGAGGTATCCCATTTAATATACGTTTGAATAATTAGCCCGATACAAATATAAAGGGATATAATGAAAAAGAACAACCACCATAACCTAAAAGTTAATAGATATTTAAACTAACAAATTTAAATATTTACATTCTTATTCACTAACAGAATACAACTTTAAAACTGGTCTAATAAGGAAACCTTATTAAACCAGTGGTTTCAGTCTATGATGTAGTGGAGTATACCAAAAAATATCC
Organism: Diaprepes abbreviatus; assembly: GCA_034092305.1. NCBI lineage: Eukaryota > Metazoa > Arthropoda > Insecta > Coleoptera > Curculionidae > Diaprepes > Diaprepes abbreviatus. Next base: position 2,500,069 of record JASJET010000144.1, on the reverse strand, counting down.
AACATTATTGTTTTAACGTTCTAAATTATATTTCTAGGGGATGAAAACAACCCCCATGTTTAACCCTGAAATATTTTTATTTCAATTTTAATTTAAAAGGCTGATTTTTTCGTTTAAAATCGCTGGCATATATCAGATTTACAAAAAGGATTTTATACATGTCATTTTCACTATAAACCGTTTTTAGCGGTGGTTTTCACCCCCTAAAAGTGCATTTTAGAATATAAAAAAAATAAATGTTTAATATTTCTTTGTCATACTCCCACATATCTCAGAATGAGATAAATCCGAAGCGGACAGAACGTTCCCCTGTAAATTAACAACAAAGAGTTTAAATTGATAAGTACATCAATCAGTTTGCTAAATTTTGAACACTAAAAAAGCAAAAAAAAAAATGTATTGAATATTAAAATATTTAGTGAATTTATCGGAATACATTTTCAACTTTTAATTAAATACAAATTGCAATATAGGTTTATAAAACAGACTGTTTTTATTATTTTTTTTAAATAATTAGACAAACTTCGAAATATCTCTTAAACTTTAGATAAAGGAAGGGTTACACAAACTTTTATGTTAAATAAAACATTGAAGCCAAAAATGGAGTATCCAATTTGAAAAAATACAACATTAATACGCCATTACTTTTTGAGCAACCCTGTATATATGAACTAACAAGTGCTAAAACTTCTATTCGAAATATTTAACGCTAGTTCAAATAATTTCAAAAATATTCAAAAGGTCTGGAGTATTCTGTAACTGTAACTTATCGTTGAACTGAACCTATAGGCTTCCAGTCAAACCAGAAGTTTTTATAATGAACTTAATCCCCTCCAAGAATAAAAACTGTCATTATTCAAAATTAATATCTCGAAATCGGTATAACTAATGTTGTGTTCCACTTAAAATTGGATAAATTTTAGTTTATTGGGTATCTTTTTTGAATAAGTTAGTAACAGGTTGTACACCAAAGAAATCAAGAAATAGACGGGTTTTGTATTTCAGTGTATGTTTTATTAATATCGGCCAAGCGCTTTCGGTCTAACTTAGACCATCCTCAGGGCTCAGACCCTAGAAACAAGAGAATATGGTCAGCAAATAAGCTTACTCAGTACTCACCAACCATACTCACTCGTCAAAGGGCACACTTTAACCCTGCCAGTTTGAGAGCAGTCGCCAGCGTAGCCTCCACACAGAACAAATCGTATACAATTAAATTTTTTTTAAAAATCTTGTCACAAATTAAAATTAAAACTAAAACATTCAACACACTAGTACATTGACATTATTAAAACAATAACCCTTTTTAATAAAAACCCAAAAGAGTGAGGTTATGCCACCCAGTCATAGCATAGTATAGCAATAAAACTATTTCTATCTTTTTTGAGACAGTGATGTAGAAAAATAAAGATGATTTATACTGTATGCGTTTGTTACCTCTCGAAGACTGTTCTTTCTTTCTCACCCATATACTTAAAACCATGAATACCAGTATAATTTGAATATTCGGTAAAATAATCAAAACAATTTTTTCTTAAACCAGGATAAGATCGGTGGGCTTTTTTTGAATGTTTATCTTTACTCTTCTTTTCTTTCTTCGTTTTATCTAAATTAGCTTCTCTTGGTGCTTCGACATCATCAGTTTTGTGAGGCAGACGCTTCATTTCTAATCTGAAAGAAACTTTTATTATCTATTTATTTGCGAGCAAAGTTGAGTAATTTAATGCAATGTTATACTTTTTTGACTAAAATGTGATCGGACTTACATTGTCTATATTCGTTATCAAATATAAACTGGATGTTTTATCTTATATAGGAACTGTGTCCATTGAAGCGCAATGTTTCGCTTCACTGTACGCACCTGTGATTTGATGTTACAAAGTAGTGGTTGCCAAAGATTAGGTATCTCAACACTCGGTATACTGAAGATTCCATTATTGTTTTTAATATATGCTGCTTCTATAAATTTTCTTTTTTTCATATTGGGTTCCATATATATTGCCTCAGCCTCAGACCATTTTATATGGTGTTGTTTATCCCAGGAGTGTTCTGCAATACCTGATCTCGACGTTTCCCCTTTTTGTGTATGAGTTTTATGTTCCTTAATTCTAACTTCTAGCGGTCGTTTGGTTTCTCCAATATACATTTCACCACACTCACATGGAACTTTGTAAACACATTCTTTCTTATCGGTAGTTTTAGGTTTTGTTTTTGTTAAATGAGCTCTGAGTGTATATGCTGATTTAAAGGCTGTTTTTATATTATAACTACTGGCAATTTGTCTTATTTCCTCCGACGGTCCCTTAATGTACGGAATTGAGAAGAAGGAATGTGTTTCTTGCTGTCCAGTGTTCGTTGTTCTAAAATTATTTATAACATCGTCAATTAGTTTTAAAGGATAACCATTCTGTTGTAAATCGGATTTAATATTTGCTACCTCTTTTTTCAATGATTTGGCATTATTGTATATAGATATAGCGCGATTATAGAGGTTGCGTATAATTCCTCGTTTTGTTGCAACAGAATGATTAGAACTATGATTAAGATATTGTCCACTATGTGTTGGCTTTCTGTATACTGAAGTTTGAACGGTTCACCATGACATCTAGGAAGGGCAATTGATCATTTACCTCTTTTTCCATGGTAAACTTAATTGTAGATCGAATGGAATTCAAATGTTTCAGGAAATCATTAAGTTCTTGATCATTGCCCATCCATACGATGAAAGTATCATCTACATATCTCAACCAGACTTTCGGTTTTGCTGTTGCCGTTTCTATGACATGAGTTTCGAACCATTCCATATATATATATATATATATATATATATATATATATATATATATATATATATATATTGGCGACGACTGGAGAGAGTGAAGAACCCATCAAAAGCCCGTCGTCCTGAGCGTAGAACTTGTCCTTTACTTGAAAGTAAGCACTACGCAGGCAACACTCCAAAAGGTCTATCACCCCGTCCAGTGGTAACGTGGTTCGATCTGATAAAGTAGTATCATTTGAAAGTCTAGTTTTGATTATGTCTAATGATTCCTCTAATGATACATTAGTATACAGACTTTCCACACACAAATAAAAATAAAGACAATGCAAGTCCGACCACATTTTAGTCATTCTTCAACATTGTCTACAACCTTCAATTAAACTTTTTTGTTGTGAAAACATTTGATCATAGACTCCTGCGAACGGAATATTTTGGGGGCATATGGCCATTCCGTCTACAATCAAACTGTTGTCCCATATTAATAGCTATTTTAAAAACCTATCAATAAATATCACAATGACAAAGTCACCATGGAAATTTGGTCGGTCCTCTTGGCTCTTGCAGTTTTAGTACTAAACAATCACCGGTTATTTAAGGCTTAACAGTATCCTCGAACACAAGTTCAGGACTCAGAAGAAGCTGCTGTCTAACTGGTCAGGTGACGTCATTTGATTTGAAGCTTTCACAACGGTGTGCCCGCGAATTTATTTGCATGAAGGTTTTTAATAAATTAAAAGAAAACAAATTTCTCAAAATGCTTAAATCTATTAACAAAAACAAATAGAAAACGAAATTATATACAATGAGAAACTTAAAATTAGTAAGGTTTAACAATTTCAAAATACTACACTAATTGTTCCTGTTGGCCGTTCTATTATTAAAGAAAATGTAATAACCCAATTTAGTAGTAAAACTTACAATTCGCTTTTAAAAATATAAATAAAGAAAAAAATAAAAACACGAAAATTGGCTATTTAAATGGTTTAAGTAAATGGCACTAAAGTCAGCCTTTTACCAAGTTATATAAAATCTGAATATTCTCTTGCTTCCCCAGAAATAAATGAAGAAACAAAAATAAAAACCTCGTCACTGGTAATTTTCTAAGACCTCTTCCCAATATCGTATCGCCCCTAACGAATCACAGATCGTAACTGCGTTAAACAATTTGTGAAGAAAAAACCTAACTTTTCAAACCTCGGAACCTCCTCCATTTTAGTCGCGCTGGTATTGCCTTGCGTTCTTTCCATCAATAGAACCTACTAATGCGATGCACCCTCGCCCCCGAAATGTAATTTTTGTTTCTGAGCATCTGAAAGTTCCAGCCCTCTTATTTGTAGAGGGCACCAGCCATCTATGTGTCTACTTAATTCCGGAATTTATCTAGATCGAAGCATCTTAATCTAATATTTTTTTATACAAAAGGGTTAATATAACTATTATATGTCTTTCTATAAGTAAAAGAATAAGATAACCGCTGAAAACAAAACCTGAACCCCATTTTATTCATCTTGCTGGTATTTAAATCATTCCTTCTTGCAATCAGGAAAAACAGTAGCTATACGAATTCTTTGTACATTTTATTAAAGGATATATTCCATTATAGTGATTTTACTTGATTATTCTTTTGATTCCCCATAATGGGAAAATCGTTTAATATTTTAATATATTGTATTTACCGTTAACACATGTTAAGATCACCCTCGGCATTTATCTCTTCGGTTTTAATTACATAACTAGGGTAGGATTTCTTCGACAGATTTATTTAAAAATATTAAAAGAGGGTACAATCTTTTTAATTTATGTCATCATAAATTGTTTCGGTTTATATATTTTTATCAAAATATTTAAACGACTCAAAGTAATAAAACTGAGATTAGGCTTAAACACGATAATTAATTTATTTTTCCTTTAAACTTTCTTCTTCTTCTTCTTCTTTCCTGGTCTTACAACTCTGGGTGAGTCTTAGCCGCATCCACTATAGCCCTCCATCTCCTACGATCTCGTGCTTCCATTTCCCACTGCTGGACTCCAATCCTATACAAATCAGCTTCGACGGCATCCTTCCATCTTTTCCTACGGCCTATTGATCTTCTACCATCTGGTCTCTCAAAGAATACTGTTTTCAATAATCTGTGGTCCCCTGATCTTACCACATGGCCTGCCCATCTTATTCTGTTGGCTTTTATACAACGGACTATATTTTCACTGCCATACAGTGTCGCCAATTCAGCATTGTGGCGTCTTCTCCAATTTCTTGGTGTTTCATCTCTTTGGGGACTAAATATCATTCTAAGAACCTTTCGTTCAAATATGAGTAATTTATTTATTTCCCGTTGATTGAGGGTCCAAGTTTCACTGCCATAAGTAACTACCAGACGAATAATTGACTTGTGCAGAGTTAGTTTGGATTGTCTTTTTAACAGTTTAGATCTCAATAATGTTGTGAGGGAGTATAACGCCCTATTTGCTGCCGCTATTTTTGCTGAGACGTCTTTTTTAACTCGATTGTCGTCTGTGATTACCGCTCTTAGGTACTTGAATTCCTTAACCACTTCGAAGTTGTGTTCATTCAGTGATATATTCTGCCCGATTCGAGGTCTTGGATTCTTGGTTACTACCATGTATTTGGTTTTTTCTTCATTTACTCGGAGACCCATATTACCTGCATCTTCCTCGAGCTGTGAAAATACCTCTCGCACGTCTCTTGTTAAATGAGCCACTGTATCGATATCACCTGCAAAGGCCAGCACCAGTTTTGAACCTTGGTTCGTAAAACCCTCTGTCAGCTCCGACGCAACCCTGCTCATTGCATGTTCCAAGGCAAAATTGAAATGCAACGGTGACAGAAGGTCACCTTGTCTAAGTCCTGATGTCACACTGAATGGAGCTGATGTTCTATTTCCTACCCTTACCTGTGCATATGAGTTTGTCACGTACATTTGTGTTAGATAGACTAATTTTCTTGGTACGCCCATTTCTAGCATTGCTAGCCATAGTCTGCTTCTTTTCACGGAGTCATATGCTTGCTGGAAATCCACAAAGATTTGGTGGACATCTCGGTTAAATTCCCAGTTTTTTTACCAATATTTGTCTGATCGTAAATATCTGGTCTATTGTTGACCTTCCAGCACTAAAACCACATTGGTAGTCACCGATAATATCTTCCGCATAAGGCGTCAGTCTGTTTAGTAGAGTAATTGCCAGGATTTTGTATGTTGTGTTGATAAGAGATATACCTCTATAATTTCGAAATTGTTCCTTGTTTCCTTTTTTATGTATAGGTATTATGACGCTTCCATTCCATTCCTCAGGCATTTTTTGTTGTTCCCATATTTTTAAAATGAATTCATATATTTTTTGATGTAGATCGTTTCCTCCCTTTTTTAGCAGCTCTCCATTTATACCATCACTGCCTGGCGCATTATGATCTTTGAGTGATGCTATAGCATTTTTAACTTCTTGAAGTGTTGGTGATGGCACTCTTATATCTGCGGAATGGAATGTAATGTCCTCTTCCTCTGTCCCATTTTCAATACTTAGTAACTGATGAAAATATCCTTTCCATAGCTCGACAATTTGTGTTTCCGTCATTATTAACTCTCCTGTTTCTTTTCTCATGGCTTTCTTGGGTGGTAATATAAATCATTAATATCAGAGGTTGAAGAACAATAATAGTTTCGTTAGGACAACTTTTATTATTTTATTAAGAACTTGAAATTCACTCTTATGAAATCGTTATCAATTTCTTTTTTAAGTACGATAATACCACGCTAATGAACGGATGGGATTTCGAAGCAATTTAATTTTAGTTATTTTTGCTCTGCTTATTGCTGTTTATATTGCCTTCTAAATTCTTTACATATATGGTAAATTTCTGGATATCTTTACTTACAGATCAACTCATCCATAAAGTGTAGCTATTCACGTATACTTCTGAATTGTTCATCTAACCAACTCAAACCTCTACATTGACTTAACTCTACTACGATATCACAAGAGTACAGTATGACAAGCACGAAGAAGAAGCATAAGCCTTGATTGTCTGTAGAAATTTCGCGGGAAAAAACTGGGGCACAAACCTAAAAATCTTGCAGTGGATGTACACTGCAATAGTGAGATCAATTATGGGGTAGTGATCTGGGGTAAAACAACTAGTCTAGCCAATAAGGGAGCCAACCTCTGGAAAATTCAAAGACTGGCCTGTACGTGCATAACTTAAGCACTAGAAACCTGCCCAACGGCCACCATGGAAGTAATCCTGAACCTTACACCTCTACACATACTCATGGAAAGTATGGCAAAATATACAGGACGATGAGATATGTCATAAAACGAAGGCAAAATCTCTTATCCAGAAAGCAACAAATCTGGGACATGCCAACAGAAGAAATGAAAAAGAAGTTAAAATTTGTGAAAAGCTTCAACACAAAGTTGAGTCGCAAAAGTGAATGGGACAGAAATATCATTGAAAAATTTAACAATAATTCCATTAAATGGGGAGTGTATTTACTCAGTACCCAACATTAAGAAAGCTTGGGTAAGTCACCAAGAATATTCCAGGCGGAAATACACGCCATCAGGAGATGCATTCAATGCAGCAAAGAAAAAACTATTGCGGACAGAAGATTATTATCATGTCGGATAGTCAAACAGCCATCAGTGCGCTGAGTTCTCAAGTAATCAGCTCCAAGATGGTCTGGGAATTCCTAGAGGAACTAACTGAATTGGGTAAGTATAATAAGGTCACCCTCCTGTGGGTTCCGGAGCATACCAGGATAGAAGGGAATGAAATAGTAGACAAGCTCGTAAGAAAAGGGCTGAGACACCATTTCTAGAGCCCGAACCTTTCTGTGGAATAAATAGTAGTGTAATTCTAGAAGAATTTAAAAAAGAGGCAGAAAGCCAAAGCTTCAATTACTGGACAGATCTGCAAAGAATAAGACAAGTGAAGATACTGCTTGGAAACTACTACCAGAAAAGACTCAAGGAAAACATAAGCCTAATCAAAAACCAACTTACAGTTTTGACAGGAATTTTGACAAGGCATTGCCACTTGAAGGAACACCTCGACAAAGTCGGATTGGCAGAAAAAGAGAAGTGCAGATTTTGCGAGGAGGAGGACTAAATCTTTATTCACATCCTCTCAGAGCTTTAAAAACCCCTAGAATACGGTTCTTCGAAGTACACCTAATAGAAAAGGGGAGCTACCCACTTCGAAGCCGTCCAGCATTCTAAGGTTCCTGAAGGAAATAGCACTGAATGACCTGCTTTCGTCGGCAAGGCAAGGTATTCCTAACGATTTAGCAGCAGAAATGAAACACAATAGATATTTTGGGCCGCAGTGAACAAAACCCCAATTTCATACACATACAAATATCATTCATAATGTACCTAACAAAGACCGCACCTAAGTACTTTCACAACACTTATTTATATATTAATTAATTATATTTCACTAAATTTGTGTATGTAACTATTTGCTTGGTGACCACACTGCTTGTAACTTATAAGAACTTGAGTATTTGGAAGCAACGCATTGCATTCATATGCAGGCGTGGATCCGAGGGAGGCGGTGAGGGCGGTCGCCCTCCCCAAGAGCTTCGAATTCAGAAAAATAGACCCGATTTTGTCTCCTATACTAAGAATGTATATGCTGCTAGCATCTTCTTCTCCCCCCCCCCCCGTTCATAATTCGTTTTTATTTGTGATCGCCCCCCTCCCAAAAGCTTTGAATTCAGAAATAGATCCAATTTTGTCTTTTATACTAAGAGTGTGTATGCTGCTGGCATCTCCTCCCCCTCCGTCGACAATTTGTTTTTGCTTCGATCGCCCCCCCAGGAGCTTTAAATTTAGAAAAATTGCCCCCATTCTGCCTTTTACACTAGGAATGTGAAGGTTGCTGGCGTCTCCCCCTGACGACAATTTGCTTTCGCTTGCCATACTGTACTTTTGGGATATTATCGCATCCCCTCCAAAAAGAGAGGCTGAATTCGCCCCTGTTCATACGTACAATATTAAACATATCTAAACTTATACAGAGCTGGAAAGAAAGTGGCGCAGACTTGCACGAGCCCGTCACAGAGATGCTACCAGAATGTTGATGTTTCGGCATACTTTTAACATTTAAATATCCGTTACACAGACTTTAAAACCTGCTTTAAAAACGTTTTGACCATGAAAATACCACAGTAAATTATCAAACATATGGTGATATTAATGAATCGGATGTGTTATTACAAGAAGAACTGTTCAGAGTAAGTATTAACGAAGAACTTAATTTGCAGTTCAGAACTGGATATCAGCAATCTTGGCTTCTGAGAAACATTCTTGCTACTTTCCCTGCAATATGGACAATCACACGAAAGTTTTTGATAGCTTTTTCATCATCATACTTGTAGACAAAACCTCTTTTCGCAGTTACCAATCGTCTTGTAGAAAACAGGTTGAAAATCACTGGCCGAGGAGATTTAAGATTAAACCTGATTAATTTGATATCAAATATTGAAAATTTGCTATTAAAGCATCAGGTTCATTCCTCCCATTATAAGTACTATGTAACTATCACAGGTTTATGGCAAGTGGAAAACAATGTGCCAAAAAGGAAAATGGCCTGAAATAAAATTTGACGAATAGAATAAAAGATTGACCTTTTTATGCATTTAATTTATGAAAAAAATTTACAAAATACAAACATTTTTTTAATTTAATATATTCCACTCTACAGTAAAGCGTATCATCAGATTGAGATACGAAAAACGTCAACACTATCTGTTATTACGTTGGCATTTTTCGTACTATTTTTACTCGCCCAGAAACACATTTAAGTTGATAAAATTGTAAAAATTCAATATTAGGAAAACCGGGGTCTACGAATCACAGAAAAAACTGATTTGTAATCTACGGTAAAAAAAAATTAATAAACTGTGAAGAAAATGGTTCTTCAATGTGGTCCTATAAAATATTTCAAGGATAGGTTTATTGTAAGAGGGTTAAGAACTGAAAATTGTTTTTGGTTGACGAACTTTTACATCATATTCGTTGGCATATAACTTTTAATAGCGGTACTCTCAAGGGGATTCTGTAAAATATTTCTACGGCAAGTTAGTGCAAAGAGGTTAATATATTGTAAGAGATATTCAAATATTTCTGCGAAAATTTTTTTGCAAAAAGTTTAAAAGCTGAAAAAGAAAATTGATAGGTGGAGAACTTTGTCGGTTTCTTTTTGAGCTGTTGCTTTTTTCGCCTTATCTCAACAAAACTTATTTTTCACTTTCACACGTTTTTAAACTCTTTATTAGTATTAGGGCTGCCCATTTTAAAGACTAGCTGAAACTAATTTATATTGCAATTAATTTAATATTTGTATATTTATATATTTTGAAGCTAAAAAAAATGACCTAATAGAAAAAGGTCTGTTGATAATTTACAAAAGCGAAACTAGCAGCTCTAGTATTTTAAAAAAAATGTGTTTTTAATCTATTATTGTTATTCACATACCTTCTCCTACTTGTCTAGCTCCGTTTGTTATTCGCTGTATTATGCTTTTCAAAGAATAAAGGCTACACAAATGATAATACTTAGCAAAAATAAAGGAGTTGAAAATCTAAAGAGAAAGAACTAAAACGCATTTTCACAAAAATTAATTACTTACTGTGTTACTAGATTCCCTTTAGTCAGATATAATTGATTATGTCAGCACGACAGGGCAAATATTAAATGATCTAAAATATTCCTTTACTTTTTATAAAATTATTTTTCACACAGACGATGCGAAATTACAAGTTTGCCCACACCATAATGCGTATATTGCGAAATATTTTTGGATAGAATTAGAGAAGCAGCTGAGCTGTGGTTTGCCATAAGGCCATATCTCAAATACATCATCCATGCAACGACACCAGGGTTTGGATTTACAGTAGAATTATTCGATAGCTTTAGTTGCGAAATAGGTCATGAATAAATTTTCAACATATATCTGGACGTCAAATATGAAATATTCGTTTTTCAGGCAGTATGTGGTAAGGTCCATAACCCGTGTTGGGAAATCTTCTCTATAGGCGATTTGGTGAATGTTTCAACTACGGATATGCTCGGATACAAGGATTTTACGTCAAAGATTGCAATGATGTCATTTTAGTCTTACAGAATTTAGAATTATTAGAACGAATTTTTTACATAAGATGCGACATTGTCCACACGTGATCATACTCAATAACAATGGCTTCCCTAATGTTACTAGATAGGCTATGCCACTATGTCAAGCACACAGAGCTACAAGGTGACTCGCATGTCAGTTTTTTTTATCAACATATGAACCTAATGATTGAAAGAGTCGATACCCTGCATTGACCTTTCATTCATTTTTAATGAACATATTTTAATAAACAATTCAGAGTTCAGCAAAATAATTTTTATGCTTTCAACACATGTTCGTTGTCAATAAAGTAGGTCTGAAGTCTGACAGAAGCGTAAAGCGCAGTAAGGTCTGATGTACCATAGGAGATTTTAATATCATCAACAAATATAATATAGATCTATGACCACTCCTATTAATTGTAAGTATTATATTATTTTCTTAACTTATTCATATTTTTAAATTTTAACTGATACTATATATAATGATGACCAGAAAGATGAGAATCATATGGTGCTTGCCAACTAGTCCTTCGTATTCCATGTACAATTACAGGCAATAATATTTATAAACGTGCATGTTCACAATTTGCCAATTTGCAAATACTTGTTTAATTTATAGATATATTTTTTTTAATTATAAATATGTTCATACGTTGGGATTATGGGAGTACCACACCTTATAATAAAATTCGAGTCATGATAAAGGTTATTTCAATGACGTCAACGTTAATTAATTACAATTTTCATAGGTTTTTCTAACCTCCACCTAAAAATATAGAAACACAGTAAGTTCACCGTCCCACTTCTACGTGTAAACTAACGCACATCGAACATCGATTTCCAGATCATTTTTGACCCGACGAAACTGTTCTTAACATCTTTTTCTACCTTTAAATATATGTATTGTTAAATAAATTTAAAAAAAAAACATTTATTTCCGTAATTATATTAAATTTCTCAATATTTTGACACCTGTTATATTTATGTATGTCTCAATGTAAAACATGTAAAGTGGTGAGTTTATTTTGGCATTTTTAGATTGAAAACTGATGTCTGTTATATGGAATATTATTACACACGTTAGGTCAATGGCCATAAGACAATTACAAATCATGTATTTATTGTTTACATGGCCTTATTATTTTTTTTACAACTAACGAAATTTCTTTAAATTGAATTTAATCTCATGATAACATTCAAAGTTACAATTTCAAATTATTAAGAACCATTTGTAGGACAGAAGCATTGAAAAATAATATGGACACACAAATGTGAGAAGGAGTTTGACTAAAGGATGTCGTCGAGGGTCCAAACTTGGACCGAATTTGTGGAATCTTATGGTTGACCCACTCCTGAATGAGTGAGACAATTTTGAAGACCTAGTTATAATAGCATGTGCTGATGACCTGGCGATTACTGTATCGGCCATTAGTAGACCACTCCTTGAAACAAAAATGAATAACTCTCTAGAAATAGTAGATGAATGGACATATAGGAATAAACTACAGATTGCAGTCGATAAATCTAACTATATCGTTCTAGACAAACTTTTAAGAAATCCAGCAGTCAGTGTAGAGCAAGCAAAGTATTTGGATGTCAAACTTGATATTGATATGCATATAGGTGGGCAAATTGTCCAACGTGGTAGTTTGGAAATTTCTCCAATTCCTAGACAAAATTATATTGAGGAAGATTATGAGAACAAGATCTTTAGAAACATGATAGTCCAATTGGGAAGACGCACATTTTGTTTTATTCTAGATGTTAGAAATCACCAGAAAATAAATCGTAAGTTGGATAGAAAAGTTTCGGAGATGCTCACCGGTCACAGTCAATTTTTGATTTAATATAAGAAACTGGAAAAAAGCGAAAATGCTGTTTGTCTGCATTGTGGAAATAATTCTGAGTATTAAGATGATCCTCTGCATCGTTTCTTCATATGCATTAATTTCATACAAAAGAGGAATTTATTGAGGAAATTAGTGAGGCCCTTTTTGAGGTTGAAGGCAGTCATTTCAGTGGGAATTATTTAGATAATTTAGAGTCTTATGTATTTTAGTTAAGTTGAATTTAATGCATTTGTTACATGACTATATTCGAAAGAATTTTGGTTTCATAAATAGATTCGACAGAGCACTCGTTACTACACATTTCTCAGTGTTAGGGTCGTAGAGTTTAGTTTTTGCGTTTTGGGGTGCAATATTATTTTGAGGCTGATGGTATGTAGATTTAAATTAAGATTACGAAGGTAAAATTGCTAAATTGTGAGGTAAGTAAAGCCACTGCGCTTAGCTATTATATTTAGATTTTAAAGTTAGAATATATGTTAAATCATTTAGAATAAAAAAAAAATTTGCGTAATAGGAGAGTTATTTAGTACCTCCTGGGCTTGTCCATAACCTGAAAAGACCACTTCCTCCACCTAGTGACTTTGTTTTCCAGTATAAGTTTGTATAAAACTAATAAAGAGGAAAAAAATAGGAAAGAAGAGTTAATTTGTTCGAAATATTATCTGTTACAGGGGCGCCGTCGTTACTGTTTCAGAGAGTGACGGTGAATGAGGGTGGTGGGTTTCTCCTTCTTCTTTCTTCTGTTTAGTGAATCTGGTAGTTAAAGCTTTTAGATGTCCCAAAAAAGAAACGGTTTTCACAAGAGGCTCCAAAAATCGGGATTCGACGAGCTATTTACCCCCTAATTCACTAACATGTTCGAAGTTTAAAACCGTTCCAAGTTGACAGCAGACAATATAAACTGACAAGAGCAACAATAAGTAAAGGAAGTGTTATACCCTAAAAATACAAACATAAAATCCAGAAAAATTGCACTTTTAGAATGTCTAATGTTTGCAGACAAAAGTTGTAATGTCAGAACTTTCTAGATTTTTTTTGTAGGTTTAAAATATTTTTAAAATTCGCAATTGTACAGATATGTTTCAAATGACTAAGACTACAGACAGGCGAAGTACAAAAACCCAAGTTTTCTAACCCACGCATACAAAACCTGGAAACAGCGAGTTCCACTTGACAAAAACTGCAAACAGGGAAGTTTTATTCTTCTAAACCGATAAAGCCGGGACATGAGTTGTGCGCGACCAATTCCGAAAATAGGCAAGATTTAATCACTAAGCTCTCCAATTCATATAACCGGAGAACAGCGAGTTTCACGTGAGGTTAGAGAGTGGGAGATATAAATCCTGCTTATCCTTCGTCCGTCTTGGTTAAGTTAAACTCGTTGTCGCCCGGTAATGAGGGTCTGAAGCAGCCCTGTTTACGTAGAACATCATATTCCCGGGTTATAATGTTAAGAAGCTAGTGGTAGAATTCTCTCTGGGTTTGGCTGTCTACGATCTTGGTCACATAGATTTCGCTCTTCCTCGGTTATGTGGCATGCTTGTCCGCCGTATTGATCCCGTAGAATTCATTTTCTCTCGGTCATGTAGGTTAGGTAACATGGGGTTAATAGCTGCTGCGCTCGCTTTTCTGCGCTCTTAGTCACGTAGAACTCGCTGTTCCCCGGATATGTGTGTTAGAAACCTTTGGATTTAAAGCTCGAGTGTCCGTAAGTAGTGAACATAACCCGATTCGCTCGATCCCCCCACTCCTCGACCTTGACCTTGACCTTGACCTTGCTTCACCCCTCTTTGGCCCCGCCCACATGTCCTTGTCATTGACCTTGAAAGTGCACGTGTGCTTTGGCCTTGGCCTTGTGTTCAAGGTTGTGTGTGTGACCTTGACCTTGACCTTGGTCGAGACGACCTTGACTTTGTTGAAGGTCATCTTGGGTGTGTGACCTTGAAGATATGTTACGTGGTTGGGGGTGACCTTGAATGGTTTTATATAAGGTATGGGGCAGTTTCATTCATCAGTTGGCTCTGACTTGTATAGGTAGTACATGTGTTAATATTTGACAAATCATGGCATATGTTTGTGAAAATTGCGGTTCTAAGTTTACTAATATTTATAATATGAGACGTCATCAAAGAGAATCGTGTGCGGCGAGATTTAATGAAGTGCCTGGAGGAAAACGGCTCCGAATTGAAGAGTATACATCGACGATTCCGCTAATTAATTGCGCTACATGTAATGTAGATGTTCCAATAAATCATATGTCGGTGCATAAACGAACACAACAACATAAAAATAATTCATGTTTGCCGGTATGTCATGGTGTGCAACTCGTTCAATGTGCCTTCAAAAGGAGAATTGCAACCTATCGGGTTAGCAGTGATATGGAGCATTCCGATTAGGTAATGTTCTTTGCAGACATTAAATCCAAGGTGGTGGAACTTGT
This sequence comes from Diaprepes abbreviatus, assembly GCA_034092305.1. Classification (NCBI taxonomy): domain Eukaryota; kingdom Metazoa; phylum Arthropoda; class Insecta; order Coleoptera; family Curculionidae; genus Diaprepes; species Diaprepes abbreviatus. Next base: position 2,484,861 of record JASJET010000144.1, on the reverse strand, counting down.
TAATAATTTATTGCGTGTGCATCATGCTTTAAAAGTTAACATGACAGCTGTTGGCGAGTACATGCTTCCATCACAAGAAATATTCAGTGAAAAATCCTTCAACACTGCTAATCAAATAATTAGTGTAGAAAGTGATTTGGATGCCGTTTACCATTCTTTCACCGAATTAATAAAAACGCAGGCGACAGAGTTCCAGGAGAAAGATTCAGGTATGGAAAAATCAAAACCCGATATATTAAACTGATTTTTATATATTATTTTTCTTGTTATAGGATGGGCTCTTGTGCGAATTTTATACTTGGAAGTTGGTATCAACAAGTATATGCCTATGGGTGGCTCATCATACATCAAGTTGCCGTGTTCTATTGAAAAGAAAGGAGCTGTCGTCAATGTGATTAACCAGGACGAATTTTGCTTTGCGTGGGCTGTAACATCAGCATTGTTTCCTCCAACAGCAGAGCCTTCACAGAAGACATCCTACCCCCATTTTTCTAGAGTGCTAAATGTAACAGGTATGGATTTTCCAGTAAAATTACGTGACATTAAAAAATTTGAGGAAATGAACAACATATCAATTAACGTATACGGTCTGGAATCTAAATATGAAAATAATGAAGTAATACATGAAGTTATTGGTCCACTGAGGTATGCGTCAAAAAAGTTGGATAGGCATGTAAATTTATTGTTAATTGCAAAAGACTGTAGTAGTAAAGATGGCGGTGAACATTTTTGTGATACGACTTGTTCAAAGAGTCATTATTGTTGGATTCGGGATTTATCACGTTTAGTTTCAAGTCAAATTAGTTGTCAACAACATAAAATATATTTCTGTGATGGTTGCCTCATTTATTTTAGTACACCGTCAGCTTTAACTTTACATCAAAGCTACGATTGTAACCACATTTTCACGCAAACACCCTCAGTGGATTTAAAAATCGATAAATTTGGAAAGAGTGTGCCGGAAAATATTTTAAAATTCGAGGGTATAGAAAAGCAAATGCGCGTTCCATTCGTGGTTTATGCAGATTTCGAATCTGTTTTAAAACCCGTTGAAACGGTACAACCAAACCCACAAAATTCTTACACTGTAAAAAGTTTTAAACATGAACCATATTCTTTTGCTTATTTAATTAAATGCTCTTTTGACGACTCACTTTCGAAATTTGAGCTATTTCGGGGGAATAATGCAGCTCAAGTCTTTGTGGATCGTATCGAGTGTGATTTAAGGGCTCTATACAACACATATTTAAAAGACATTAAGCCTATGAAACCGTTAACGCCTGAAGAAAAAAGGGAGTTTAATGATGCTAAAATATGTGGTATATGTGAAGGCCCTTTTGAAGAGGGTGAGATTAAAGTACGAGACCACTGTCACATAACTGGTGCAAAAAGATTTGGTGCTGCACATTCCGTTTGTAATTTAAATTATAAATTACCCTCTTTTATCCCTATCATATTTCATAACTTAAGCGGCTACGACAGCCATTTATTTATAAAAGAGTTATGTAAATATGGGGATAAAATTGGTGTTTTGGCTCAAAGTAAGGAAAAGTACATATCATTTACCAAAAGCATTTATGTGCACGATTATTTTGATAGTAAATGTGGAAAAGTCAAGAGGAAATATTTAAAGTTGCGATTTATTGATAGTTTTAAATTTCTGTCAACGTCTTTGGAAAATTTAGGCAGCGGTTTAAACGACGACGATTTTATTGAAACGCGGAAACATTTTTCAAATATCAACCAATTTAATTTGATGCGTCAAAAGGGTGTTTTTCCCTATAGCTTTATTGACTCTATAGAAAAAATGGAAAATACATGTCTTCCAAGTAAAGATGAATTTTATGATAATTTATGGGAAGAACATATTAGCGATGAAAGCTATAGAAGAGCAAAAGAAGTATGGCGCTTGTTTGGGTGTAAAACTTTGGGGGACTATTCGGACGTGTATTTAAAATCAGATGTGTTGCTATTGTGTGATGTTTTTGAGCAATTTCGGAATAATTGTTTAAAATTCGATAAACTTGATCCAGCACATTACTATTCCCTTCCAAGTTTATCATTTGATTGTATGCTACGTATGACTAAGGTAGAGTTAGAGCTCTTAACTGATATAGACATGATACATTTTTTTAAGAAAGGTATACGCGGCGGCATAAGCCAGTGTACAGAAAGGAAGCACATCGCTAATAATATTTTTTTACCAGACTATGACCCAACAAAACCTTCTTCATTTATAACATACCTTGATGCTACAAATCTATATGGTCATAGTATGTCACAAGCATTACCATATGGTGGTTTTCGATGGTTAAGCGAGCGCGAAATTCTGGATTTAAATATTATGGCTGTTGGTGATGATAGTTTACATGGCTACGTTTTGGAAGTGGATGTGCATTATCCGACTGAGTTGCATGATGCACATTCTGATCTTCCATTTCTAGTAGAAAATATCATACCGCCAACAGAAAACGCTAAATTACCGAAATTAATTCCTAATTTACAAGATAAAAAAAAATACATTGTACACTATAGAACTTTAAAACAAGCCATCGCCAACGGCTTAGTGGTAATGCAAACCCATCGAGTATTACAGTTTGAGCAATCAAAATGGCTAAAATCGTATATTGATTTTAATACCAATTTACGTAACAAGGCCACCACAAAATTTGCGAAGGACACTTTTAAATTAAAAAATAACGCGATATTTGGTAAAACTATGGAAAATGTGGAAAATCGAAAGGATATAAAATTAGTAACACATTGGGAGAACAGTGTAGGCAGTAATGGAGCTAGAGCACTAATATCCCGCCCCAATTTCAATAGTAGCTCGATATTTACCGAGAACTTTGTTGCTATACATATGAATAAAGTTAAAATATTGTACAATAAACCAATTTATATCGGTTTTTCCATATTAGATATATCAAAGACTGTAATATACGATTTTTATTATAATTTTATTAAATCCAAGTTTGGCGATGATGCTTCGTTACTTTACACCGATACTGACTCGCTTATATTAAAAGTGTATACGGAAAACTTTTATCAAACTATATCAGAAAACCCCGAAAAATTCGATACATCAAATTACCCCGAAATTAATAATTTCAACATAATTAAAAGTAATTCTGTAGTTGGTAGAATGAAAGATGAGTTTCCTGGTGATCCGATAATAAGTTTTTATGGTACCGGCGCGAAGGCTTATTATGTAAAGTCCATTAATAATGAATTAAAAAAAGCCAAAGGTATCAAAAAATGTGTTATCGAGAAAGACCTTCATCAGGAAGACTACCAAAGAATTGTTGAACGGGGTGGTTTGATATTAAGAAAGATGAAGACATTTAGAAGTGAATTACATAACATTTATACCAACATAATAAATAAAGTAGCATTGTCACATAGCGATGATAAACGTTATGTAATTCCCAGTTCAACCAAAACTCTACCTTGGGGGCATGCAGACATAGATTTTTACAAAACAGACCCGGAAGAAAACTTAGCAAATTTAGTCACCGTGTTGGAATCATTTCTAAGTCAGGACAGCACGTAATCTGGAAAATCCATATTTCATTATTTGTATTGTTTTTATTATTTCTATTAAACATACAACATTAATATGTAACGATAGTATTGTAATTTTTTTTTTTTTTTTTTTAAATAAAAAACATGTATTCATTACTTGATTGCTTTTTTATTGAACCTTTATTTTAAAATTATAAATATAATGAAGTGTCGACAAATAACAAACTGTAAAAGTTATTGTTGAAAAATTTGTCTAATAGTAAATTAAACGCACAGGTCTACGAGTAAATGTTTAATGTGAAACAGGTTTGCTGACAAGATCCTCCATAGTCTTTTCAATTTTCAACATTCTAGAGTTAAGTTCATCACGCAGTTCGTCTTGCCTAAGTTCATATATTGCAATAACAGTATCATCAATGTATCCTCTAAGTTCTTGACCGGTTTCAATTAATTTCTTGCGTACGTAACCTTCAAGTTGGTTTCTGAATATATCTTTAATAACAATTGTTGAGTCATGTAAAGCTTTCTGCGTATCTTGCACACACTGAGCAAGGTTATTATCAACATAATTTCGTGTGGTCGCATCGTCTCCTTCAAGAGGTTCTGCTAAATAGCACAATCTTTTGCTTCCCATGTCGTAATCTCCATTAGGTGTAAGTTTAAAACCTATTCCTGAAGGACTTCGCATAAAGTTAAAATCCTTAAATTTTCTTTTGCGACCGAACTTATCAATAGTGTTTACTTCTGACATTGTTATGTGAGACTGATTTGAAACCATTAGATTTCACCCTAATATATGGTTCTATTTCATTAATAAACGGACTCTGCAGAAAAATATGGATTGCAAAACGTATTTTAGGTGATGTTTAATAAATACACATACAGATTCATTTTACTAGTGTTTTATTGAAAAAAAAATTAAAATATAACAAAAGATTGAGTTTACTTTTTATTATTAAAAAAAATAAAAAAAATAACAAACAAAAAAATTAAAAATTAAGAAATAAAATACATGTTAATTTATTCTGTACAGGTAAGCTTCTTCTATGACCCAATTTCTTCTCTGGATGGCACGTTCATTAATGTCCTTGTTTTTAAAATAACCTTGACAGGACCAAAAAAAAATCCTTGAAAATTACAACCTCGAAAACGACCCTGACATTGACGGGTACTTTGACCTTGGCCTTGGCCTCGCATCTAACAAGTTTAGTACTATATTTATATGCTTCTTTAAAATAACCTTGACAGGGACAAAAAAAAAATCCATGAAAATTACAGCCCTGAAAACGACCCTGGTATTGCCGGTTACGTCGGCCTTGGCCTTGGCCTTGCATCTGACAAGTTTAAATATTATACTTAATGCATCGAACAAAAGGAATAAAGGCGGTGTAGTGGGGGAAATGGGCATAAAAGCAGACTTGCTGGCTCGAGCTCTTCACAGTTCGTCAGAACAGCAAACAGTACAGTGCTAAGAAAAAGTTAATTGTGTGAGTTTGAATATCGAAAATGTCTAGTGTACGGTCTCTTTTAGATGCTCTTGACGTGAGCTGCGGTTCACAGCAAGGCATGCTGGATAACATTGCCGAAGACCGAGCCCTCAACGATGGTCGCGACGAAGAGTTAGTTCAGTCGGCAGCGCAATTCCTGGAATGCTGGACGGAGGAGAAGGAGCCAAAGATAAATGTGATTAGTGATGTGGTTGTGCGAAAAGCATCGCGACCTAGGGAATCTTCTCCGAAAGCGTCGAAACTGAAAAAGCTCTTGACTATGCGGAAGTCGGAAATCGCCGATAAAAAAACATTTTATTCGGCGATTAAAGGTGTGAGACAAGGGAAGAAGAAAAAGTTTAACTTTAAGCGTCCCTCCACCCCTGTTCCATTACCCGACTTCCTAAAAACAGCACCAAAAGAGCCATTGTCAGTAGAAGTGGAAGTCATAGAAGGTCCCGATGGACCAACACCACCAACGCCACCAACACCGGCCAGCGTAGAGAATGAAATAGTGTCGGAGGTGAAGTCTTCCCCAGCGCCAGCGCCACTGTCGCCGATATTGGGGTGCCGGAAACCCATGAAGAAGCGGTTTAAGCGTTGTTTTGAAGGCGATGAAGTTTCCGCTGCTTCGTCGTCGTCGTCGTCGTCGTCGTCGTCATCGTCATCGTCTTCACCAAATAAAACCGCGTCTTCTTCGTTAATATATTCGGAGCCATCACAACCGGAGTGGGTCGAAGACTTCACCAACTCTCAGAAGACCAAATTGACCGACATTTATGCCATGAAAAAACGCTTAGTGAAAGAAGTGGACGAGTGTGACAGTGACATTATAGAACTTGAAAAACAATTAGAGATAAAAAAGGTGAAATCTGCGCGGTTAAAAAGACAATTAGAGGACTTTAATAAATTATGTAGTAGGTGTTAGGTAGTTGTAGATATTAGCTTTTAATTTATAGTATTAAGTTTGTAATATATATATATATATATATATATATATATATATATATATATATATATATATATATATATATATATATATATATATATATATATATATTGTAGTTAATAAAAAAGTGTTTGATCAAATTTTTTATATTTTATAATGAGAATAAAAATGACTTGAAAATTTATTTTTGTGTGTTATTTCATATAGGCCCTGTCCCACATAATATTAGGTAATAAAAAAAAAAGAGTGAATAATCCACTAAAACTACGCAATAGCAATAGTTGTAAATATTTTCTGATAATATTTACAAGTACGCTAAAACATGGTTCGGTTTATGAAGTTAAGGTTCTGTCGCCAGAACTTCTAATACTTTGTATCTCAATATTGTATGTTTTTATGAAAAAAACATAAAATATTGGTTACAAAGTATTATAACCAACTAAAACTACGATCAAATTATTTTGTGGTCCTGAAAAGGACCGTTTGGTTGTAAAACATGCGACTCTTTTATTGAGTTGTGGAGTCGCACGGCCCGTCATCATCAGCGGGGGTGGTGGTGTTGTCCTCTGAATATTCGATGATGAACCGCCAAAGTTCATCCCATCTAGGATCGTTCGGCTCCCACTCCAAACAATTCTCTGTGGTAGAATCTACCACAGGGCATTGGATGGGTTGTTGTTGTTGTTGTTGTTGTTGAGTCGCTGACATGTTGAACTAAAATGATTGTAATAAGTATTGGCGGTCGTATATATAGAGACAAATTAATGGTGGGGGGTTAAAACAAATGTCGTATTACGTATTGAGACCAAAAGTTGTTTGTGGTCTCAAATACGAACGAACGATTTAGCTGGGTTCCACCAGCACTTAAAGTTTTAATACTTTGTATCTAATATTGTATATTCTATACATACAATATTAGTAACAAAGTACTAATATGTACTAAAACTACGATCAAAGTATTTTGTGGTCCTGAAAAGGACCGTTGTTGTGTGCCCTTAAAAAGGGCCAGGGAGAGTGTGGGGCTTATGGTGCCCCATCCTCGCTGGTCGACCACCAGCTTGACGAATCGCAAGGGCCTTGTGGGTCGTCGGGTGTTGGTGATGCTGGAATTTCCAGCACCGCATCTTCCGTCGAGTCCGGCTCTGGCTGCGGCGACGGAGTTTCGAGTCTTTGTAAGACCCAATCGCCCGCATCGTCTAATTCCACTAGACCCGGATCATGGTCATATACTAGCGGAATCGGCTCATCCAAGTCGTCCCAACGTAGGACGTCAATTTCAAAATCCACCTCGTCGTCGTCGTCGAAGACTTGCAGGTCTCCAACGTTGTCGGCTACGGTGTCATCACTAAAGATGGATGAGCCTCGGCTGGCGGGTCTTTCTTCCTCCATGTTCATCGTATGAGGGTTGATGAATATATGACTGTGTAACTGGCCCAGTCTCATATATATAGAACTACCCCCACCCCACCAACGGATTCTAAATGTTATGTATTGGTGAGAGCTTATAGAATTATTGATTTTTTCAAAAACTTTAAATAAGGAATTAGATTTGTTTAGACAATAAGACTTATTCTTAATATTTTGTGAAGAATACATTACAAAAAAAAATAATAGAAACCTTGTTTGAACTGTTAACATTTTCATAGGTTCTCAAGCATATAACTTGGCACTTAAGCTACGAGACAAATCGTCGTTAAACGAATATCTCGCCCCATAAGTGACGATTACTAAACTACGATCAAAATATAATGTGGTCCTGGAAAGGACCGTTTTTGTGGCCCTAAAAGGGCCTGGGGGGGAGGGTGGGGTGCCTACCGTGGAGTAATACCCAACGATATTAACACCGACCTAGGTGCAGCCCTTGGTCTTCTCATTGGCGGCACCGTCGTCGTCGCTGGTGGTGTCGGCGTTGCAGGCGGTGCCGAAGGTGCCGCTCCTGGTGCGGTACCCCCGCACTCCTCACACTTGCATATTTTGCCGGGCACGAATGGCCTGACAATGCCAATGATCCTTTTTGGTATATCTTCCATCTTGCCGATCGAATGTGTAATGATGAAATAATTCTAATACCGGCCTCTATATACATTCAAAAAGTTGGAGGGGGTAAGGTGGAGTGCATATATGCATTATATAAGTTTGAGAATAATATGATTTTATAACTCACCGTATCTCTGTTATGGGCACAAACTACCCCCCTCCACTTTTCTAGCATATAGTACTAGACTTTCTCTACATTTTTTTCAAATAAATTTTTTTAGTATTTCTAACCATTACTTTGCTACATATTTACAAAAAATGCAAATTATGCATATATTTTAATTAGACTTAGACTTAGACTTAGAAAAAAAAAAAACCCTCCCCTACAACTTCCACATACTCCCGTTCGGCGGCCCTAGCCTCCTAACTCAAGAATTTCAATTTTTTCATCTAAATTTTTTGTCATTTTTAAGATTTTCCAAATTTTTTTTTCACCATTGTATTCTACTCAAAATTCTAGGTAATTAAAGTGCTTTTATTTTTTCTCTATCTTGAACGGTTCCCGAGCTACAGCGCTTTAAAGAATTCAAATTACTAACTTTCTATAACCCTTTTTTTCAAATTTCATTTTTTCGAATTTTCAAAAATACTACAATATGTAGAAAAAAGTTCTCTCTTTAATTTCCCAATACCGTTTTTCTCTAAATCTTCAACTTTAGCGCGTATTCAGCATTTTCAAAAAAAAAAAAAATTATAATTTTTTTTACACCATCGCATTCTCCTCAAAATTTTGGGCTATCAAAGTGCTTTTATTTTTTTTCTATCTTGAACGGTTCCCGAGCTACAGCGCTTTAAAAAATCCAAATTACTAACTTACTATAACCCTTTTCTTAAAATTTCATCTTTCCGAATTTTGAAAAGTACTACCATATGTAGAAAAAAATTCTCTTTCTAATTTCCTAATATCATTTTGCTCCAAAACTTCAACTTTGGCGCGCATTCACCATTTTTCAATTTTTTTTTGAAAAAAATTTTTTTTACGTTTTTACTATCGAGAAAAATGCTTGCTTATAGTACTCGATTTCCTCTATAATTTTTTCTTATAACTTTTTTCCCTATTCCTAACCGTTACTTTCCTACAAATTTTCTAAATCGTTGTTTTCATATTTTGCCTTAAAAATTTTTTCTTGTGTTATTTAAGCTCTTTTTTCCACTTAATAAACCACCATTTTCTAAATTCCCGTACTCTTTTCTTAAAGAGCGGGCTTTTCCGCCAGCTTTTTTTTTGGTTGGGTTTCAAATAAATATAAAACTACTACTTCACTCATTACAAATTTATTGATTCAAGAACATTATTTTGTGTTACATATAATAGATACATTAAAATATAGATTTATTGGTCACCGAACCGTTTAATACATTATAACTAAAAAATGAGTCGTGAATAACTAATGCGTACACTTTAGTGTCTTTGGGGAATTTATTCTTTCTCGTTTGGAACTCCAATTTTACATCCACTGTCGATGAGTTAATCGCGTCTGGTTGATGACTGCAATTGATAATAAAAACGGGGTTTTTCATATATTCCGCAAACGTTATCATCGGATCGTTTATCTCGCGCCCGTAGTAGCTGCTTTGGAAGTTTTCGTAATTGTAATAGGCTGCTGCGTACAGTTTCTTGGCGAAATCTAAATTCCATCTTTCGTATGGATAAACGGTTGAATTCAGATACAGTCTAATGTCGCATACGTCGGCGTGGGTAAACTGGGTTGGGTTTTTTTCTTTCTTGTCGCAATTATTGCTGTCTTGAAACCCGACGATTATATAGCGCGGTCTTTCCAGACTTGTACTCGTTCTCAAGGCCCACACGTCGGAAGATGTTTGCCTTAAAGCTGGTAATTCGTACAGATCCCATTTACGATATGCCATTTGAATACTGGCATTGTTTCCTCCTTTATTAATGCGAGACAGTATTTTCAATTTTTGCTTGTCGTCTGGAATGATGTGACGAATTTTCCATTCGATTTTGTCGATACTAATTTCTGCCTCTACTTCGCCGACGTAACAATTGGTAAAAGTGCGAGCTATAATCATAATAAGCTCTTGTTTTACGTTGAAAACACCTTTTGCGTAATCTTCGGCGAATCCCATAAGATATTTTAAGGGTAATTTCCCGGAGAATACGTTACTTGCCGTGTCTACGATATCTTGGTTTGCTTCGTCGAGACCCCATCCGCACGTCATGAGAGATCTTTGTTGCAAACTTCCGAATGAAACCATGGTTTTTAATGTCGTCGTAACTCCAGGTTTACGAACCACGGCGACCTGCTCACCTCCCATCTCGTAGCGAATTTCATCGAACAAAAATGCGAGGGCATTATTTGATAAAAAACATCTTTTCGTTGCGTCTATGGGTTTAAATTTTCCTTCGATATATATGTAACTTTCGGCGATATCCAGTATAATATCTTGAAAATTAATGGGGATACGGACTTCATCCGAATTGTTGAATGATGGAGATCCGTATGGTTTATACGTATGCTCTTCTAGACTAATAATGGAATTGTCCAAGATGGGCTCGGAGAAAACCTCTATTTTATCGCTGGTGGTGGAAATCATTTTCGCACTTTAAGACCGATTGATTTTAAAAATTTATAGTCTTCGGCAGATAACTGTTGAGATGTTTGTGATCTAACGTCTGGACGACGACTAACCTTGACGTTAACTCTTCTTTTACTTTTATTATGTTTCGGCGGTTCCCCCATCTTAGTCGACAGCACACACAATTGACGATTGAAGCAAAAACCCATTTTTATGAAAGTTTCTTCAGTTCCAATTTCACGATTATTTTCTCGCCTTGAAAATTGATTAGATCACCGCTATCGTCCAAGATGCGAAGAGTAATGTTGTCGATAAACTGACGTCCTGCCGGCATTAACGGCATATAAATATTATTTTGTGGTTCTTTACTGATTTTGTAACCGGGCTCCACGTCGATATCGAATTCGAACAAGGTATGACCTTCCACCGAATTCATATATGCTCCGGAAATTATATTACAATCTACGCGTATGATGCGTACTTTCATTATTTCCACCATCTCGGTTGATTCGTGCTTTTTGTCTCTGTTTAACACTGTATGATTAAATCCTAACATTTTACCGATACTCGCCTCTCCCCGGAAATCTATAGTATATTGGGATTTCAGTTCACATTTCAGCGTATTATTATTAGCGACCAAGTAAAAGATTCCATCGTTCTTTTCTTCAGTTGAAATCCTCAAAGCCTCCAACATAGCTTTACCTATCTCATCTATTTCATAGGCCCCAGGTGGAATCTGCAATTGTATCGACTCGGTGGTGTAACCCTCCTTCATGTAGGCAAACTTATTGTTGCTTTACTTCCACATTAAAAATTGAATTGTATGTGTAAAATCCCAGCAATGCCAGACCATATTTGTTTTCTCTATTTAATTCGACTGGTGGATAAAAATCGGCGCTTAAGACGCTCGAGTGTCCTGTTAGTGTGAACGTATAAGACATGACTAACCATTAAAACATCACACATCTCGGTTTTATTCATAGCGGCAACATTTAAAAAGATTCATCTTCACACCTTTTCTCACTGCATTAGATAGTGATGTTTTTATGCTATTTTTTGCTTTTATGCGCACATCGCTGATTTTGCAATAACAACAAAATATTTTTCTAGCTGTAAGATCCTCATCAGACGTAACCTCGTTTAAATTGCTGCTGCTGCTGAAATAATGTTTGCAACCGCACTGATATTTTAATATATCGATATCGCTTTTAAGGTGCTCGGGCAACTTTTCCCAAACGAATGGAATTTCATTTGGGGCTAATGCAATCATCACTTCCTTGGGCATGTTTTCTAACTGTTTCACGGTCATTTTCCTTAATCCACCGGCTAGATGAAATGCTTTCAGTGATTGCAACATTTTAGTATAGTTATTGCGATCCATTTGCGGTGTTAATGGTGACGATGATGATGATGACATCTTTTACGCTGATAATTCGACAAGAAACTTTAAGCACAAATGTCCACACCAGACTGTTCCAAAATCCTGCTGACGATCGTATGTATAGTAAATAATTTTTGATGGTTCCGATCCCGTTTGTAGATATCGTACCAATTCGATCGGTGGGGGTAAATCGCCGAAGCTGTCATAATATGTTACTTTAGAATTATTTTTTCTATAAGCTACCCAATGAGTCCCTGCACCACGCGTACTATCCAAATTCACTATTGCTGCTTCGTAACGTCGAGGACCTTGTCTAGGTAATAAATCCCTCATATAAACGCCTCGAAAGTGTCCTATTCTTTTCTTTTTGGCATATTTTTCTATATCGATGTTAGATAGTGGTCTTCGAGGTAGGGATTCAATTAGTTTTTTGATCTACGATTTAAAAATAATCCCATACCTTTACGATATGGCTTTAGAAACAAACCATTTCCTTTCGATTTTAAATACAGGCCGGCACCGGTTTTATCTTCGCTGCTTTTTTTTACTGCTTTTATGGCGCGCACAATTCCCGCTGCCCCACCGGCTAATGAACCCAAAGCTGATAACCCGGCAAAAATTGGTATTAATGGTAATATTCCACCAGTTTTAGGAATCGGTATTATTCTCGGTGTACGAACCTTCTTTTTGCCACCTGCCGCTTTTACCGATCTACGTGCTGCCGACAGAGCTATTTTAGATGCATTCATGACATTTTTTTCCAACACATTTTTACTTCCGGCTTTTAATAATTCCCTTCGAACTGCTTGTCGAATAGCTGTTCCGAAACTGGCTTTCCGAACATGTCGATTTTTATTAACACCTTTCCTTTTTGTATGACGCGTGCCTTTACTAGATGTTTTTTTTGTTGATAATGATGATGGTACACCCATACCAAAACGTTGTTTTCCTTTCATAATGTTTGTAACTAACCAAGCTGCTGTTTTTTCACCTAAACTGGAATCTTTCGATTTTACTCTATTCCAAGCACTTTGTTCGAGCTCGTAATCCGCTCGATGTCTCGCACTTATGTTGTCTTTATTATGTAAATAGGCTAAATCGTGTTTTTTGCATGCAGCATCCAAAGGATTAATGCCTGGATCACCTCTTGTTACACGTTTTATTACTTTTGTTCCGGGTCCGCAATATTGATAACCAGGAATGTGTACCTCGAATGGTAATTTATTTATTAACGAATTCACAATACCGTATCCAGTTTTGTTGGAAACGTGAGACCGTCCACTTCGTTTGACGCTCGGCATCTGAATGACAGTTTTTGTGAAAAATTGCCTATAAAATATCAAATTTTCCTAAGATGCGCGTTATCGATCTTAAACAAAAACTTCCTATTGACAATCTCGATGAAAAAGTCGGACTTGGATTTGAAAAGAAGATAATGAAGAGACACGGTCCTTTACTTCCTTCCTCTATTCGCGGCCTGTTAATTGGTCCATCCAATTGTGGAAAAACTAATGTCATGATTTCGCTGCTTACACACCCCCTTGGGCTACGTTTCGAAAATGTCTATATTTACTCGAAATCTCTGTATCAACCGAAATATGAGTATTTAAGGAAAATTTTAGCGCCCATCAAAGGTTTAGGCTACTATGCCTTTAGTGATTCCAGTAATATTGTGGAACCGTCCGATGCAAAACCAAACTCTATATTTATCTTTGATGATGTTATATGTGAAAAACAAGATGTTATAAGATCGTACTTTAGCATGGGACGTCATAAAAATATCGACTCCTTTTACCTAGCGCAAACATATTCGCGAGTGCCTAAACAGCTTGTGCGAGACAACGCCAATTTTATTATTATGTTTAAACAAGATGAGTTGAATATGAAACACATATTTTCCGACCACGTTTCACCGGATCTAACTTTTACTCAATTTCAAGAAATGTGCTCAAAATGTTGGGATAATAAGTATGGATTTTTAGTAATTGATAAAGACAGTGATGTGAAATCGGGAAGATACCGCAAAGGATTTGATAGCTATATATTACTGTAATAATAAGAGAAAACGCTCATTTGATTGTTGAAACGTCCTTTGTTAACATCATGAATAACGCGATCGACTTAAAACGTAAACTAGTGGAAGCTACCAATGCCGTCAGAAAAAAATTTAAACAAATTAAAGCGGCTAAAGAGTTTAATGTTGTGGAATTGGAAAAGTTTTACGAACCCATTTCTAAGCCGTTGACAACTATATCTGATGTGGTTAAGCAACGTCAGCAGCAGCAGCAGCAGCAACAACAACAGCAACAACATTATCCAGCTACAAAGTCACATAGTCTCAGTACATCAGTGCAGTCGACTCAAATATCAGGTTTTCCCCAACCTACACATTCCTTTCAAACCTCCACACCTATTCAGCAGCAGCAGCAGCATCGCATTTCAAAAGAAGATATTAGCCAATCGGTGTTTGATACACCCTCGACATCAACTAATACATCTCTCGCATCCGCTGACACCACAACTTCCGATACTTTAAACGCACACCTGAAAGGATTACGTTCGAAACCATCTCTATACGATACTGTATATGGTGTACGTTTTGATTCAAAAACAGATCATAACAAAAATTTTATTGGTAATTTAGAGGTGCGTTTTCGAAATGGAAATATTGTCTTATACAAAAAAGGGAAAAATATTGCAGAATATGGTGGATCACCGGCACTTTATGATTTGTTATTTCTTAAAACACCCCCAAGTGTAGGCAAGGAACAACAACAATTAAGTGATAATATACTTTCAACGTACAAGGAAATTTTGGAATCAACGAATGCTGTCTACAACAATTTTAAAAAAAGTGATGGTTTACGGGAGACCAGATGGAACAAATATTTACGAATTATTAAACCTCTGATAATGGGCACAAAATTAGGTGGTACTATTACAAGAAAAAATCTCTCGGAAAAACTACAGTTACCCACAAAAAAGAAATTATCTTCGAAAAAATTTCAATATGTCTACTGGAACAAAGCTAAAGAGTTGGTGGATCGTTTACGTTTGTTGCGGAGTTCCAAAATGGCCGGTCACACTGGACACGAAAATGAAATTATGTCAATCATAGAGGAATTACGAGAAGAAGATATAATATATTAAGCTCAATATTTAATGATATTATTCAGTTCTTCCTTCGATCTGAAACCTTTAGTATTACTAATAATATGGAGCCCAGTCTAGAAAAAATCAAGATTGGTAATGAACTACATAGAACGACTAGAAAAAATTTTGTAAGACGGCGCACGATAATAAAAGGATACAGAGATTTGTGGCAAATTGATTTGGCTGAAATGCAACAGTATGCTGATGAAAACGATGGTTATCGTTATATTTTGGTCTGTATAAATTGTTACTCGAAATTTGTCTATACCAAAGCCATAAAAAACAAGACTGGTATAGAAGTTACTAATGCGATGAAAAGCATCATTGAAGAGGCATCATATACACCAACAAATCTGCAAAGTGATCAAGGAAAGGAGTTCTATAATACAAACTTTCAAGCCCTGATGAAAAAATATAATATAAATCATTATTCCACTTACAGCACAAAGAAAGCTGCAATTGTTGAGCGAGTCATAAGGACTTTAAAAAATAATTTATATAAACAATTCTCGACAAGAGGATCTTACAAATGGATACATATATTATCGGCAGTAACAAAAACCTATAACCATTCGAAACATCGCACCATTGGAATGAAGCCTGCAGACGTGCAAGAAAAAACACATATTAAAGCATATGATTATTTAAAAATTGTACCTAAAAAATTTAAGTTTTCCATGGGTGACATTGTGCGTATTAGCAAGTACAAAAGCTTATTCGAGAAAGGATATACGCCCTCTTGGTCAACCGAATTGTTTAAAGTTGTAAAAGTTAACGTTACAAATCCACCTACTTACTTGTTGGAATCGTTAGAAGGTCAGCCTATAAGAGGGTGTTTTTACGAATCAGAACTACAAAAAACAAGCAGTCCTGACGTTTATCTAGTAGAAAAGGTCCTTAGACAACGCAAGAAAAATCACATCGAACAATTATTTGTTAAATGGCTAGGATTTCCCAACCACTTCAACTCTTGGATAGATAAAGCTAATATTGTTTAAATAACATATTGTATGACTATATTTTTTATTTAAAATGTAAAATAAATAAACAATATATTGTAAAATAAAGTTTTTTATTTCAATCTTCATTATTAAAAACAATGACAATAAAACATCATACACATAAATAACATTTCAATATTCTTGGAGGGAAGGTCCAATTCACCGACGACTACGACGTTATCTTCAAGGCTATGCCACTCGGAGTGCGTTCTCCTATTCTTTAACCTGCTTTTTTTAGATTTTTTTTGAAGTCGAGTCGTACGACAGTGCGCTTAATGAGTCATTTAAAGGCTGATGATAGAGTATTTTCTGCATAACTTCAATTTTTGTTTTAAGCTCACTATTATTTTTGTATATCATGGGGAGGACATCCTTGTTAAATATGTCACATATTACAACTGCAAAATTGTAAAACTTTCTATTAACAAAGTGTTTTGTCACAGCATCGTCATCATCTTTAGGTTCGCCTAAGTTGGTTATGATTTTTCCACCCATATCATACTGCCCATCCGCTGTAAGTTTAAAACCAATCCCTTGTGGCCCAGATAATATATGATATTTTTCATTATATTTCTGACGACCAAATTTATCAATTGTGTTGTTTCCTCGACTCATTTTCAATCTTTACTAAACTATTTTATTTTTATTTGCCCTACTTATATTAAATATTTCAGCTGAGAAAAAGAAACACTGACTATGATCTACTGGGTTGGTATGTTTATAAAAGAAATAAAATAAAACTGTGATTGTAATAGATATTTATTTACAGTTATTTAATTTCACAAATACAAAAATTATAAAAAATTAGTTTTCCATGTCTTCGTTTTCGTTGCTCAAAATTCTATCCCATCCGACACTATTTCGATCGTCAACGTCTTGGGCTGTTGCTGTTGCAGAAACCAATTCATATTTTGCAGCAAGCTCACCTGGTAAATGTGGAATATTGACGAGGTATTCTTTTAATTCTTCTTCAACCATTTCAGCACAAAATGTATCCATGTCTATGGAACCATATAAAAATTTGTTGCACAAGTGTGCCCCAGCCATAAAATTGATTGTATCCCTGATCTCGTTCTTATATTGATCTTTGGTTACATCAATATGCGACCAATCATTTACGCTATCTAACATATCGTGAGCCCTATTTCTTAATTCTCTCCCCAACCAAAATATGTATCTATCTACACATTCGTTGGCGGTCGTCGTCGTCGTCGTCGCATCAGCAGACATCTTTAACAGAAATAATGAACACGCGTAAGTATTCTGACATGTGCAACTATATTTTAAATTTAATTACATCCTTTTTTTTTTCGAACAATTTACATACAATTTACTCCAATGAGCCAAAACGTAATAATGTTCGAGTATTGTTTCCAAAAACTCTAGTGCCCTGCCCCAAATAAGTTAGAGTGTATTTATCTTTAGTTTTACTCATAATATCTACAATATCGTCAGATAGTGTTTCGGCCACACGTTTTGGCAAAAAAGTCTCAAATGTGCTATTATCACCGTCATCGTGTAAAGCCACTAAAAGAGTTTTACCAAATCGTGTAGTCATTGAAACCATCTTTACAATTTTATACACTTTGCCTACAATCATTTCGGTAACCTTTTTTTTCTCTAAAACCTCGAAATCTTTGCTAAACATTTCATTAATTTCATCTAGAGTTTCTTTTGCAATACTCATTATTGAAAAAAATGGTATATAAATCCAAAAATTACCGTGAATATAAAAGCACTTTCAGAACACTACACGAACACAATATTTGATGTTTATGCCACTGATATCTGCGACTGTTTGAAGTCACTTCTTCTCCCACGAACCTTTATAGCGGGGTTTCAAGGTCGAATTGTAATAATGGTGGAGGTAGCTTAACGATAGAAATAGTGGGAGGAGTATTGAAGGTCAAATGACGTCACACATTTAAATTGGTATAAGGATAACTTCAAGGACAAAATATAATGAAACAAATAACTACATTTTATGTACTTTATTCATTGATTTTTTTCTGCCATTCTTCTATGCGTTTAACATTATCACCTAAACCTAATTTCCTTAATTTGTTCAATAATAATTGTTTGTTTTTATATCTAAGAAAATTCTTACAAACTATACTAGCTAAAAGACACACTTCGGCATGGTCCATATACTTAAAAAATACACTAAAGTCCTGAGCCTCCGAATCTTGCATTTCATATGCGTAAAATTCCGAACAGGCTGCAGAAATTAGAAATTCCTCGTACATTTCTCGCACTAAACTTTCCATATTAACTACTACTACGTTAAACTTAAGTCCTACACTCTAATTTCATCTAACACAACCGGATCTGCAATGAACCTAATCAGTTTTTCCAAACAGTCACTAAACCCCAACTTTTTTATCTCACGAACAAAGTCTTGTAAATTTATTGTTTTGCTGCAATATTTATGACATGCATTCGCAGCCTTTTCATATTCATAAGCCAAATCACAATAGCGCGACGCCCATTCTGCTCGACTTTTCATTGCATCATTGAAATAATTATTAGCCGTTTCAGTGAACTCATCGCCCAATTTTTTTACTGTCTCTTGCAAAGCACTATTCATATTATTCACTCATTTTTACATTCACGACACTTTTTTATTGCTGGTGGTGGCCCATCTATATGATGACGATATATTTGTTCATAGTGAATGTAACAGGGTAAGCTTAACTGTAGTTCCTTGTTACACCGATATGACGCTGGCAGCTTATCCCAAATTTGCCGTAAACTCAGCGTATCAACGCAAGTTTTTAAATATTCGAGAGGAAAAAATGCTAGATCCTTCTCTTCAAAATCACACAAACTTTTTAAATTACTCTGATATAAACAAATTACTCTGCCGACTTGCTCTATAATTTTTTCTTTAGATAGTTCCGTATCTGACATTTCACACTGAATGAATGCAAGTAGACTCACACAATTTATAGAACAATTTGCAAGGTCAAAATCATTTCAAGATCATCCCACACTATTACAATGCACAAATAACTACTTCAAGGTCACACACCCAAGATGACCTTCAACAAAGTCAAGGTCGTCTCGACCAAGGTCAAGGTCAAGGTCACACACAACCTTGAACACAAGGCCAAGGCCAAAGCACACGTGCACTTTCAAGGTCAATGACAAGGACATGTGGGCGGGGCCAAAGAGGGGTGAAGCAAGGTCAAGGTCAAGGTCGAGGAGTGGGGGGATCGAGCGAATCGGGTTATGTTCACTACTTCCGTAGTTTTGATTATGTAGAACTCGCTGTCCCACGATTACATGGGTTAGGGAACATGGGATTGAACATGCTGCGTTCATCTGTCAGCGGTCTTAATCACGTGGAACTCGCTGACCTCCGGTTATACGAATTGGAAAGCTTGGGAATTAAAGCTTGCCTATTTTCGGACTTGGCCGCGTACAAATCACTGCGCCCTGATTCCATAGATTGAGAAGATTAAAACTTGCAAAATTGCGGTCTTTGTAATGTGAAACTCGCTATCTACATGTTTTGTGGTTTAGAAAACTGAGAGATTGTAGCTCGCCTGTCTATAGTCCTGATCATTTGAAACTTGCGAAGAACACGATTTTTTACTATGTTTAAAACATATCTATAAAATTGCAAGTTCAAAATTTTATAAGCCTACCAAAGAAAAAATTAAACATTTTTGCAAGATGCATAATTTCTTTTTTAGGACGCAATTATAGAAAGTGTTGAAATCACAGTTTTTGTCTACAAATATTAGCCGTTGCCAGAAGTTCAATTTTTTTGTATTTGTGAGACTTTAAATGTCTCTGGAATCGCAAGTTTTAAAGCTTTTTGAACATGTTAGAATCGAAATTATACGTTTTTTAGTACATCCAAAAAACTTTAGGAATCACGTTTCCAGAAACAATTAAAATTTCAAATATCGAAAATACTTTTTCTTAGGAATTTTAAATGCTTATCGAATAACGGGCTTTGAAGCATTTGCAATTTTGAAAGAAACAAATACACATCTTGAACAGCCCTTTCTTTTTTCTTGGTACTTGCCTGAGCTTGCATTTCAACGCAAAATAACCTATTTTTTAAATATTTTTTTAAGCGTTTTCTACCGAAATCTGATTTTTTTTACGTCAAGATCACTAATAAAAAAATTAACTTTTTTACTCAACGCAGTGAAAAACGCGCGGCTATCCTCCGTCGCCGGTTGCATTAGATCGCGATATACCTTTTAGTTTTTTTTTTCAGCCAGAAGCTAGTGAACGATTGGCCAGCCCACTTTGAAATAATGGGAACCATATTCGCCCTCTCCCTATCTTTGACCTGTAATGAGCATAGAGTATTGCACACAGTCTCCAGTAATGTATTTATTGATTTTCTTTACGGAAACACTTTCGTTCGTTTCCTACCAACTTTAATGCGTTCTACAGTACTACAGTTAATGTTTAACTCTAGATTTTCTAGACCTAGATTTCTTTGTTCATATTTTCTTAGATGCTGGTTGCTTTGACTCAGGATATCCAAAACTCAGTTTTTTCGATCCGCCAGTCAGTCAGATATACATTTATCAAACACCAGGGTCCTCAAACTCAGGTCCCTTAGACAATGGGTTTCTTTGAACCGAATCTTTCAGGCTCAGATGGACACCTTAGAAATAAAATATAGTAATATTGCTGATTTCTAAAATTTTAGCTCCTCAGTTCAAAATCCAGTAACAAAGTAAAGCAAAAATTTGCAAAAAAATTATATGGTGTTGTCTCCAAAAATGTAATTAGTATAAATAAAATGATATTGATTTAATCCCGAAAAAATACCATTTTGCACGTTTTATTTTAGTTAATCGATTTTGTCAAGTCTATATTTTCTCTGTATTAATTAAGTAATCATAGGTGCAATATTTAAAAACAAAATTGGTGTTGTGATCTGAATGCCATGACTAGGAAATACGATAGGTAAGGTAATAAATTGGCAGATGTGTATAGGGTGTTTCAAAACATATGTGCAATCATTCTTCACCCAAAAATAAGTCGAACAGTTTCTATGAACCCATATTGACAGGATTTTATTTTATTGTCTACGCCCTTATTTCAGGAAGATGGAGAATGGGAGGTGATAGAGCGTGAGGAGAAGGGAAAAAGGAGAGAGGAAGAAAAAGGGAGGGAGATTTTTCCCATGCCGCACTTAGGCAGGAAAGCTTACACGATTTCCGGATTTGGGGCTATTTATGGAACTCCAGAAAGACGAACACAGCCCCCAGAAGTTGCGATTATTACAGAACCAAAAATTTTTATAATTTTATAAATTGGGCAGCAT
The DNA here is from genome assembly GCA_034092305.1 of Diaprepes abbreviatus. Lineage (NCBI taxonomy): Eukaryota > Metazoa > Arthropoda > Insecta > Coleoptera > Curculionidae > Diaprepes > Diaprepes abbreviatus. Next base: position 2,463,488 of record JASJET010000144.1, on the reverse strand, counting down.
GTAAAAGTATCCAGCAGTCTCCTTCTCTGATGAAGATAATTGCGCCTGAACTTTCAGTTACACTTCCGTACTACACGTGACTTTCGCAATCAAACATGGTCTTCCATGCTTTCCCCATACAAAAAGAAAACGCAATAATTAAGCCTCGTTGCACCCTTTGCATCTCATCATGACCGAAAGCAGCCTCAATATCTGATGTGTCGTGATTATTTTGAATGATATTATTGTATCTCCGAAGTGTGCTTGAGTCTGTTGAGTGCTGGATACTCTTCAAGAACATGAAGAACAGTTTTATCCTCCTCAGTAGTTGTTCGCGCATTAGGTCAGATTATGTTTTCATTGGTACATCTCATTCCAGAAGCTTCCCTCTAGCATTCAATAAATTTGCTTTCCAGCAACAGTTTCAGTTCTCCCTTATTAACAGTAATGGATTGTGGTCCGTATGGGTTGACCGATGACTCCATATTTGTCAAACCCGAGACCCACACGAGTCTGACTATGCGACAGTTCTTTGTCAGATTATTGAGTACATCCTCACACTCAAAGACCAGTCGTAGTTGGGGAGCTAGGATATTGAACCTCAGTGCCAATATTACAGCGCTACTGTCCGAGCTCTTATTTCTGTTTATGTCCTAATACAGATGGCCACATTTTAGATTAACATAAATTTTCGCTTGCTATTCAAGAAAGTAATATTCCTCGACTTCCATTTTCCTACTGAACACCCCAGCTCTCTTTCTCCCAATTCTCTCGGGTTGGTAAAAGTATCTCAAAATGGGGATTAGGTTTAAAAACCAGCACCACGTAGTCTCGTGGAATGTGGAGTAATAGTCATCTTTCCACCATGCTTCCTCAGCTACATGGGTAGCCGCTAGTGCCTGCTATGAAGTGCCCTAGGCAATTAAGACGGTAAACGGCCTTCAAGATATCGTTCTCTATGAATAAGTGAGGAGGAGAAAGAGGTTCATTAGAACCCCTAGTACCCTAATTGGAGCAGTCCTAATCATTCCAGCCATTTTCTTAAATTTGTCATATAAAAACGGTGTTTGCGCTTGGCTGTCCTAGATCACTATGCAATAGCGGTGCATATAATCATAGAGCAGATCACTAACAAGCCCATAAAGCACATAAAGCCTTCTTAACTCAATCCTCAATATGATCGTTTTAGCGTAGTCGTGGATCCAGAATTGTTACCGGGTATTTAACTGTCCCTTTGCATTGAAAGATTCTTCCCAACAGCATAATTGTGAGTGGTCTTCTCATTTTTCTCTTTTTGTAAAGGATATATCAGCTAATCCGGATAGCTCGCATCATCAGTCCCCAAGTCCCGAGCGTCGCGACTAGAATACAGGATGGCCAGATCATCGGCATAGAGCAGCTTGTTTAACTCATTGAACAGAGAGAGAGAGAGAGAACAGGCTGTTCACTATACAAGGCTCTACAACAAGGGTACTAAGACTCCTTCCTACATACAACTCCTGCTTAACAGTGCTTTAACATTTATACTGTTAAGCTAAGCCTATATTAATCTCTGAGTTAAGATTGCTCTGATCCAGCCAATTACTCTCATTTCAAAGCCTCGTCCTTATAGAACGTTGCATATCGAACCGTGAGATTTGTTGTCAAACGCCCCTTCCATGTTGAAACCGTCTAAAGCAGTTCAATCATTCGACAACTAATCGATGTAGCATCATATCTGTGAATTTCCTGCTTCGATAGACAAATTGCAAGAGAAATAAAGGACTATGTCCCATTAATCCCTCTTTGAGGTGTCAGTCCAACAATCTTTCCAGTGTCTTTAGCAAGAAACTAGTCAGGCTGATAATCATTTAGGATTTGTGTAGTCTGTTCTTCCTACTTTAGAAATAATAACTACTTTTATTTCCCTCCATGCCATCATCATGTTCCTACCCCAAGCCTTATTTGATTGCTTGGCCGAACAGAGATTTTAAGCCTCCTCACGCATTTTCCTTAGGTTCAGAAGAACTCACCCCACGCAAATAATCCCTCTAATTTAGGAATGCTCGTTTACCTCGATTTGTACAATACGAGTACCGCAAACGAACTCCCTTACAATTTTCCGCGCTTTTGCAAGACACTTACCTTCGAACATACCCCTGTAGAAGTAGCATAACGTCAGAATTAGGGCCCGGTTGTTTGAACGCTGAATAACGTAATAATATTTTTATTTATATTTCAAAAAGTGTTGATAAACAGTAGATATTTAATTTCTTGGTACAGACATACCGATTTTATGCTATCCTTTTCTAATTGCATTATTTAAACGAGTATCATCGGTACGTCCTTCGAACATACCCCTGGGTACGTCAATTCTGAAAACAAAGTATGAATATATGGTTGCCTAAATTTTTATTATTGTTATTTTCAATATGTAAACAATCTAACAATATTTACCGATAAAAATAAGTTTTTAAATCCTCTTTTTGTTAATATTAATTGTAAACTTCGCATTTATAGTAATTTCTAACACTTAAAAACACCGAAAAAAGTCACGACAAGCAATTAAACTGAAAGACAAGATAAGTAAATATGTTTATGTTTGTCAAACATCAAAAAAGCGTCTCCCCCACCGACCATAAACAGCCTTCAGACAAATCTATTGTTGTTTAAATCTAGAGTATGATCGAAGACACTTACATTTCTAGAAGGTGTCACCTTGAAGCCTGAAAAAGAAAAGCACCTACCTCCCCCAAAAATAATAGACTTCATGGAAAGTCTAAATATCCCGAGCTTATATTAGATCAGGATAATGTACAAAAGGTCTTATTAGGTTGAAGTGCTATAAAGAGGCAAAGCAAGCCTTAACAACCCACTCGCAATCTACAGTCTTCCACGCTAACCACCAAATTGAAATGATATAAATAAAATTATCGTAACTATATAACACACAAAGTATATCTCCAAAAAATAGCATTGCTTCGAGGACAATCCTCTTAATAAATAAAGTTTTGCTAGAGTTGGCAACCCCAATAACAATTTAAATATTTTTGTAGTTAAAAGAGTCCGTAGGTTACTTCGTTAGTAGCTCTAAAATTCACCAAATAGAGATAGTAGATATCTGTTCCCCATAACGTTAAAGGTAACCTATATTTTATTAAATCTAAGGCATTTACAAGACTTTTATTGTAAATAAAGCAATATAAAATTAGAACTGAGTACATCATTTTCGTAATAAGTATTTTTTCCACATTTAGTGATTGTGAGACCATTAAAAGTGATAACGTTATCGCTCTTGATTAACGTTTAATTATACGAGAACTCTCGGTTGTTTACATTTTTTTGCAAACTGTGAATAACCTCACAAATCATATTTTCAAATAGAAATTTTTTACATTAAACATTTTATTTTACACCTGTACAGTACCAAAAAAACTTCTAGGACATAAAATTTTATACTTGGTAATTCCAAGAATGGGACATTTGTAATTATTATTGGTAGTGGTTGTTCAAAACTCCCTATTGTTTTTTAAAAGTGCAAAACTGCTACATGTTCCAGAACGCAGGTGTGAAATTACAAGGACGTTGGCCGTTTCATTTTAAACTTAAAATCAATTTTCAACGAAATGAATAAGATAATTATCTCTATTTTCCATTGTTTGTAATATGGATTAATATACAGACTCGGCACAATGAAAACATACCTTCGGACTAGTTTCAGTTAAAAGTTAAATTCTTTAGCTTCTGTCTTTATTAAACATAATTTTCTTGAATAAAATAATAACAAAATGTATCCAAATTTAAGTCCTGAAGATGAATACAGTACTAAAGTTGATAGAATTATTGGAGAAAATACAGATTTGACTAGAGATTTGGAAAATTGGATGACTAAACTACCACCAAGTCTTAGATCATTACCACTTATTTATTTAGCAATTCCAGGTTGGTGCTTTTAAAATCTTAAGTACTATTATCCTATAGATAACTGTAATGCATAAAGTTTAAGAATTTTTTTATTTGTAGTTTAAATATGCCAAGGTTATTTGTTCAAAACAAATTTAAATTATTAAAAATTTGATATTTGGCAGCTCTGTTACATGAATTTGTCCAGGAACTGAATCGGACTGCCAAATTATATACATTGTTTTCTGAAAATTGGCAAAATAAATAAAACAAAACTAAATAATTTGATTTTTTTTGCTGTATCTTATGCCTTCAAAAATATGAGCGTAAAAAAATTTAGCTAAATTATTTTTTATGTGTTGTCAACCACCAAAATAATAGAACTCTTTAACAGAATGCCAAGCTCATGAACATTATCCAAACACTCATCTATAAGTAGATGTCAGACTTGAAAATGTATTTTTAGTTTTTAATAAATCTGATAAGAGGTAGATCATTTTTAAAGACGGAAGGTTGTTATATGTTTTTAATGCTTCTTGTATAAAATTACGAAAGAATCAAATTTGTTCTGCCATAATTTATATGAATATTGTCATTATTCTTAGTGTTACAAAAATGGATTTGGTTGAACAAAACCCTTTGGTAGTTAATTCATGCAAATTATGAATTATTTTCTAGATTAATTTGGATTATTTAATCAAGATGTTAGAAATATTCAATATTTCTAGCAACTGATGCATATCCTCAGTCTGTGTCCAATAGTACAAATAAAATAATATTTTTAGAGACCTATCATAATTAATTATACCACAACCCTTCATAATGGCTTAAGATATCTTAATACAGAGCATATATACTAGGTGTATATTTTGTATTAAGCATTATTTGATAAAAATTCCAGACATCTAAAAAGAGCTCCTATAAAACGTATTATTTTATTTTGTACATGTTCAATATGGTACTCTTCTAAAACGTCTTCTATTTTTACTACTATGTTGTGTATTGTATTTTGTTGTTTAAAAATCATAAATCTGGTTTTAACTATGTTTATTTTACATTTTTGACCTATAAACCATTTATAACATCTACTTAAATCACTATTGGCGAACGTCATTAAGGAAACACTCTCCTCACAATATATTAATATTGTATCATCTGCCAAAGTGTAGTACATAATAGCAAAACCTAACATACTCAAACCAAGTACAAATAAATAACAAGGAAATAATTCTTGAGCAGATCCCTGGGGGTAACATTGTCTAGATTAACATATTATATGTCACACAGACATTTACGAATCAGTTCAAAAATCACACCCCGAAACGCTTAGCTTTAGTTTTTCGATGAATAACACAGCGGAAGCAGCTTTCTGCTGTCCAAAACAAATTTCAATGATGTTACTGATCTTAGTCGTTCATTAATGTAACCAATTTTATTATCAATATTTAACAAGACAAAGTAGTCAAATTTAAGTAAAAAATTATCGAATTGTGATAAGCTATTACGTGCAAGTCAAAACTTCACCACAGACAGGAAATTTTCTGAAAAATTTTATATTTAATTTTAGCACTTATAATACCCAACTTTAATTATTGTTCTTCCCTTTAAAATGTTTTTTACTTACATAACACTAGTTTTTAGGTATACATAATGTGGTCTGAAAATTATTGGCTCAAGATAGAAATAAAAAGAATATTATTTTTTAATTTAATCTCTCCTCTGTACATTTTTCAACATTTACTTAAAGTATCTATATTGATACAAAAGTATTCTGAACTGCTGTCAAAATGACAATAGAGAACTTGTTCAATTTCATGATCACCCTTAAATTATTTTCTCTTACTTTAGTTTTAAATATAAAAAGTAATTTAAATGGGCTAGTTCCAGACTATACGAGGCATGATCGATTTTAGTGCAGCTGCATTGGAACACGGTTATGCAGTAACCGGACATCATACAACATTAGTTAATATGAACTACAAGGTCTAATATTTTGTGTTGGATATGCTTTGTTTTGAAAATCAGCCCTGCATGTTCTACACATTAACTGAACTAAATGTTGACAAGGGTATATAGTTCATTCATTTAAATTAATAAGTTTTGATGCCTTTAATCCCCTTTGGACGTCACTCCAAAGGGTTAGGCCAGGGTTACTATGATGAAATTTCCTTTAAACCATTTTTTTACTGAATGAGCTATATACTTGAGATCATTGTCCTATTAATACATCCAAATAACATATATTTTCTTTGGCAAAAAGATGCGTATAGTTTTGCATAATATTTTATATTTTTCTCTTCCTGATTCTTTCAGACTTCACTAGAGAAGCAACCCTGCGCCAAGAAAAAGAAAACCCATAATTTAATATTTCCCCAACGTATTTTAAGGTAGTAATGGTGTAGTTTACCATATCTTCCAACACAATCTGTCTTAATTTCCCCAGATCACAATATATTTTTCCAGTCCAATCAATATAGGCCCAAGCATACTTCAATGTAGCTTAGTGATTTTTTCTAAAGGGGAATTTTCTATTTTCCCGCACTGTCAAAAAACTCTACATCATCAAGGCGACTTGTTATACTTCAAAATCACATACTGTTTCTAATCTGCATAAAGTTCTTTTTTTATTTAATCTGATGTGAACAATAGCTCTATCTACTATTTTTCTACTTCTTCGAAATATTTTCTTTTGAGGGACACTTTTATAGGTGCCATGCATTTGAATGTGTTTAAGAGCATCACACACTTTTTTTCCAAACAGTCTACATGTTCTACTATCTTATCACGCTATCTGAAATAAAAAATTATGTTACAGGTCTGCCCATTACAGAAGTTCTTAAAATGAAACATTTCAACTCACTGAAGGTACACAAATGATATAAAATACTGCATTAATACCAAAAAAATATTTGCGAAATAACGATCCTTCTTACCTATTTTAAATTGCTTGGCGATAGTAATGGTCCACTTTTTGCGCTTTGCAGATAGCTTATAACTTGTTAAAGATTTATGAATATTGACCATAAGATAACCCTGAAATAATTTTACAGAAGAAGTAAAATTTGTATCTTCTAAACTGGATTAAAATAAAATTTTGACTAAGTCTAGTTTTCAATTTTAGGGTAGAACAGTTCAGATCTTTATGTTGTTTCCTCTACTTGTACCTGTGAGCCAAATTTTAAATTCCTAATTACAAGGTTGAATATAGTTTCACTCCTATCTATAAGGTTTTTTTTTAAATTGTCAAAAAATTATTTTTATGGATTATTCCAATTTCGTATTTGAAAAAACTTATAAAGAAATGATACTGCTAAATTAAGAAAATATCTTTAAAAAAAAGAGTACCCTATATATCTTAAGGCTTTTTATATATAACTTTTTACTAGTTTCAAATATACCCGATTTGATTCGTTTATAGTTAACATTAACCTAGAAAATAATGGCATAGTATTAGAGAGAAAGTCATAGCACAAAAAAATGTTGAAAAAAAAAACAAATTCATGATAATCAGCAATGAGAATGATTACAGAACTTTTTCTCATGGCACTCCTATTATTAGAGTAGGCAATGAATAAGTTGAAATGGGGGAAAAGTTTAAATATTTAGAAGTAATCATCGATAGACAACTTAAATTTAAAGAACATGCGAATAGCATAATAAAAATAATCTCTTACAAAACTAACTGTATTTAAAGATGTTCTAATTTTTTGACATGGTGGATTAGAACATTCTTGTTTAACTCTCTGTTGTTGCCGTACTTCGTTTATTGCTCCATAATTTTGTTCCTGCTTAATCAAAATGAAAAAGCACAGTTTTAGGAATTGCAAAATCGAGCCATGACAGTTATACTCTCAGGTACAAGAAGAACATCGATTAACTACGTGTTAAGCGAAATGCAGTAGTTGTCAGTGGATGACTACTTTCACTATCAAACATTGATCTTTATTTTTAAAATCAGATCGGATAGTTCTCCTACATATTTGCAATATTATATTAATTGTAATAGAAATGTACATGCATGTCGCACTAGATCAAGGAATTAAAGAGACAAACACAAACCTCTGTATTCTTCAAAGATCTGAACAATTTTAATCAATTTTCCACAAATATTAAATCTTTAAAATCTCTAAATAACTTTAAACAATGTATGCAATGTTTTTAAATTTGCATCAGTTTAATTTCCGATGTCAGTGTTCTGCACAGCTTGACGATGTTTAATTGTTGTTTGTAATTTTAAAATATAAATTTAGTTTTTAAGAGTTGTGTGTAATTATATCACTCTATGACAAAATAAAATATGTAAATACACCAATACCAAAATATAAGCTACAGAAAACCCCTGTACCTGTCCTGGCGTTTCCGTGTCTATAGCATCCAAACGACTGGAGATGAAAACATGCAAGGTCTGGCTAAATAAGGTCAGAAAGCTGGGGAATTTAAATAACCTTTCTTCTTTAACCTTCCAATTGGAATTTGCAGAGAATAAACATTCTTTGGTGGTCTAGAACTTGATTCTAGCGCAAATTAATTCAAAAATGTTAATGATGATTTTTTTTTAAATCAACACTTTGGATGATTATTTGACTAGTATACAATATTGTATATAGTAAAATTACTTAGCTATTCTGTAACTGGCAACGATGTCAATATCAAAGTGCCTCTACTTTATTTTGCTGCATAAATAAAAATATGTGAGTTACAGCTCGATCTTCAAAATTTTTTCATGTTATTTATAATCTCGTAATTCTGGCTTTAACTGAAAATTGTATGTTTTCTTTGTTTACATGCCTTATTCTAAGAATATGGTAACTTCTAAAAAGGACAAAAGAAATATTGAAGTTTCATAAAATTGCATGCATTTACAAACACAGATTTATTTGAGGTGATAGTTTGCTTAATCTTTTCATACTAAAAAAGAAAGACAATCACCCGTAAGCCGCTTATATATATATTTTTTTTCGGTTAGCATACATAAAATCAAGTTGAAAATCATAGTTCTTGAGTCTCTGAAGATGCCTCGTGCAATCGTAGGCGAAACGTCGAATAATAATTCCCATTTGACACGGTCTAAACCATGATTTTCAACTTGACCAAAGTCGTGAAAGCTTTCGTTCTTTATACCTAAAATCACTAATTTAGAGTTATTTGATGAATGGTGAAAATTTAAAGATCGAATCGGAACTATTTAAACATTTTTTTGTTGTCATCACATCTCAAATGAGTCTTTACTTTTCAAGAGAAATGTAGCAAAAAAAAGGTCGATCCTGAAACTGAAAATCCCAACTATTTCGACAAATATCAATACAGGCATCTCAGACTAAATATATTTTTCATTTCTTTAATTTTATATTTCTTTTCCAATTTAAAAAAAAAAAAATTTGTTAATAACTTAATTTGAATAATTTAATTATTTTCAGATAAAATGAATTAAGAATCATTTTCTTGGCATTAAAACAAAAAATATTGCCAAACATATAAATTATATTCTTATTTATTTTCCTCGAGTAACTTATTTTCAAGCAATAAATAATTGAAAAGTTGAAAGCAAATTTAATTTATTGGCATTAAAGTTAATTTTTTACACTTTACTTTTAAATCTTCTGAATTTGCAAAATTCTAAACAACTCACTTCAAGAAGAATCTTCCAACAGTCATCGAATCTCTAATTCTTTTTGAAAACATAAATAGGAAAAAATTAGCTAAGTTAACCTCTACCAGTTGTTAAGTAAATTGATATCCACAAATTTCAAAGTTCAGCTTCGAACTCAAAAATAATATTTGAAACGCGCTTTTTAAAAGAATGGGTGCTTAAAATCAGCTGACAGAGATTTTTTCGCGAATTTGCTTAACATTTCCAGAGTATTATATTGTTCCCAAAAATTTTTAAACTAATTGTTTTAGGATCTCACGATAGTTTTACCTCAAATATTACAACTGCTAGTGACATATCTCCAGATTCGGAAAAAATTCTTCGAGACTTAAGATGGATTGTGTGTGTTAAAGTAATTATGGCTAATTGGACAAAAACTCAAAATTACGTAGTGTATGATCAACTTAAAGCTGGAATAAGGTAAGGTCCTTCCGAATTATCAGCCTGTCTAGTTTCTTACTAAAGACATTGGAAAGGTTGTTGGGCAGACACATGAAGGAAGGAGTAATAGTTTATACTCCTTTACTTCCCTTAAAATTTGCCTATCCACACACACAGCGTTACATCAACTCGTTACTAAAGTTGAAACATGCTGTCAAATGCTCTAGGCAGTTTTATCGGCATCGAGAGGGCGTTAGGCAACATATCTTATGATTCTATGCAATGCTTTTCAACGACGAGGCTCTGTGGATCAGAATAGTGTTGACTCATGCTTAACAGTGGAGTTATTAAAGAACTATCGAGTATGAACTGTCCGCAGGGGGAGCCCTATCAGCCTTGCTATAGAGCCTGTAATAAGCCTGTTAAATGAGCTAAACGAGGCTGGTTTATATACACAGACCTATGCCGACGATCTAGTCATCCTGCGCCCTGAGACTTGGAGTGACCGATAATGAAAGCTCTTCGGATCGCGAAACAATGGTACTAGATGAAGGGGCTCGGAATAATTCCAAGCAAGGCCTATGTGGAACTCTTTACAAAAAGAGAAAAATAGGGAGACTACCCACAATTTTTCTGTCAGAAAGGACCCTTCAATATTAGGAAAGCCTGGTAGTAATTCTGGACTCGCTACCGAGCTGGAATCACCATATTGAGACTCAAGCTAAGAAAGTCATATATGCTTTCTGGGCTTGAAAGCGACTCTTGGAGTGCACATGGGGGCTGATACCGAAATTAATGGTCTGGATAGACATTGTAGTGCTCCGTCCTAGCTAGCCAGACGCTAACACCGTCTTCAACTTGACAAGGTTATCTTAGAAAGATGAGTGCGATGAGGACTGCCTCTACTAAAGCTCTGGAGATTCTAATGAAACTCCCTCCTCTCTACTTTATTGATTGAAAATGGGGTCCTGAAGGCGCGTCACTTCCCTAGAAAGATGGCCAGCACTCCATATGCAAACAAGCTACTCGGCACCGGTTTTGGAACCATACCACCTCTTAAGATAATTTTAACAACATGACGAAAGAGTCAGAGCTGGAGTGTTCGGTAGAAGCACGGCAGCCAGAAAATTTCAAGATAGTTTATCCAAAGTTCAACATATCTTCTAAAATCACAAAGCTCGTCGATGAGAATTTGCCTGAACACATGTTCAGACTAGCCATTAATCATAAAAACATATAGACAAAGCTATATCATTCAAAGAATTGACGAATTGCATGCTAACTGCAAGCTCATACAAAGCGTTAGTTTTGAAGGGGTCAGCGGTTGTGACTTTTATATCAAAAATATCTTGAAAAATCATATTTTGTCATATATCAGCCATATTAAATACGAAAGATCTATCTTAATAGACGATAATGCTCAACCACACATGCAGCAAGCACAATAGTTATTTACCTCATGTCGCCCAGATTCAAAAATTAAATTGGCCGCCATATAGCCGAAACTTAAATTCCATAGAGCATATGTGGAATCAGTTAAAATAACGCATATGGCAAAGAAATCCAGTTTCAAGTACAAGATTAGAGCTTCGGTTTACAGCATGATGCGAACGGAATACAATTCTAAAATACTTTCGAACTTTACTCAGTAGCATGCTGAAATAGATGTAAGCAGTAATTAGAGATTGAGGAAAGAATACTCGTTACTAACTATTCTCTTATTGTAATCAAAAGACTAATATTTGTCATCCCAAATCCATTTCGGCTTAATGTAACTATGCTTATTTTTTTCCACGATTTTCTTGTCATGAAAACTTAATGTATAACGATATAAATCACCAAATTTTTTTTCAAAAAGAAATTATAAAAGTTCATAACTATTCCATAATTTTTTCCATGATGGAATTGTGCCTGACGTGTTTAGTTGATAATATTGCTTCTCTGAAACGCCTTTGCCTTAGTTCGCTGAGTGCTGAGCACTCTCTGAGGACACAGTCAACAGTTTTATCCTCCTCTAGACCCCATCTGTACACCAAGTCATCTATGATGCCAATCTTATGAAGAGCGCCTCATAGGTGACTATATCCTATTAGTAATTCCACCACAATGATCTTTCTTTTCCTGGAGAGAAGTTCCCTAGTCCATTTATGTGTTCCTTGGCACACCTCATTCTAGAGTACTCCCTTCAAAATTCAATAAATTTACTTTCCAGTAACAGTTTTAATTCCCTCTTACCAACGGTATTTGGAACAGAGTTGGTTGGGTTCAGTATAATACAGCAGCGGGCCCCATAATTTCTAAACACTCTGCTTCCTCGTTCCCTTGTACACCTGGGTGACCCGGAATCCACACGACTCTATGCAATCATTTTTTGTCAGACTATTCAGTACATCATTTCACTCAGATATCCGATCATGATACCATACTTCACTGCGAATATTGCAGCCATATGTTTATTATCTTATTCCTGCATATTATTCTCACGGTAGTGGCCACATTGCAGAATAGCATAAATTTTAGCTTGAAGGATCATTGCATTTTGTCGGAAAGAGTAAAACCCTCCGATTCCCGTGCTTTTACAGAACAATGCAGCTCTTTCATTCGGCTATAAACCACCAGGATCCATTTTTCAAAAGAGTTTGCTCGCCCTCCTAATTCTCTGTGCTTGACAAAAGTATTTCAAGATGGTTTCAAAACCGGCATCATGTAGTCTATTTACATGGTGAGTGCTACGCTTCTCTAACTACACAGATAAACTCCATTTCCAGATTAAAGATGCCCTAGACAACTGAGACGATAAACAACTTCAGGATCTTATTCTCTATGGATAGGTATAATTCATAAGGCCTCCAGTGTCCTAGTGGCGACAGTCCTCATCTCACTCATTACTGACACATGAGTCATTATTTGAACTTTGAAGTTGAAGACGGTGTTTGCGCTTGGTTATAATACATACAATAACGGCATAGGTAATAATAATGCGGATCGCCATAGTATATATCAGCAAAGCACTTTTGGTGTCAGCCCCATATGTGTCTTAAGGCTCGTTTACAAGCCCTTAAAGGACGTATGACCTTGGCTTGAACCTTCCGAGGATCATTCCAGCTGAATCATAAGTCCAGAATTACTCCTAGGTCTTCTACTATGCCCTTATGTGTCTATGTATATATATATATATATATATATATATATATATATATATATATATATATATATATATATATATATATATATATATATATATATATATATATATATATGCAGCTCCGTCTATGAATGAAGTAGAATGCGAACAGTAAATGCGAACTTCGTTCCAACCATATCCCTTCCGTGTTAGAGGTTGCACAGTTTGAACAAATTGCTAAGAACGCAATTTGTCCTATTGTTGTACGTTTGCTGAATGTGATTTCAGCACTACAACGGCATAATGTGGATATATCCACTGCTATTGCATCTCACACGGAGGTATCCGTGAAAGCCGCATAAACAAATATACGCCATCCGGCAGGGGGTCGGCGAAGCCGCGCTCAGTATTTGCATGCTTCCTTCTGATCTGTCCTTTGCACAGCCAGGTGCATGTCGGTACCCCGATGAGTCTAGTAGAGACGAAACATGTACTTCTGCCGTATCACTGTGAGAAATTTTATTTTCTTCATCCGGACTTCTAGAAAAGAGAAAATAGCATTCCTTAATTCAGAAACAGTCATTATGCACTTTACACTAGTATTACATTTTACAAAAATAAATATTCTAAAAGGCAAAAATTCTTTAATTTATTTGAGAACATAATTGTTTTGGAGGTGGAGGTAACGGTTCTTGAAAAATATTATATTATTACATGAAAAGTAGATAAAGAATGAAGATTATTACTTAAGTTAGTCGTAACTGTCACAGCGTAATATAATTTAGAAAGCAAGAAAGGCAAACTCCGCACCCAGTTGAACAAATTGGATAATAACCATGAGAACAGTGACTAAACGGTATCTGACTGAAACGATTGAACTGTTGGATACCGATTTCCATTACTTTTATTATGCTAAGGTTTTCTATGTCTCTTCTTTTGTTCATGAAAAGTGGTTGGTTGTTTTTGTGAACCATTTCTAGGAAGCTCTTTTATGAAAGTTATTTTCTTTTGCTAAAGTTTTCGGTCTCTCAAAGTTCATCATATGACCCTTATTTAAAACATGCTCAGCAAGAGCACAACTTAACTAGTCCAGTCCTATATATATATATATATATATATATATATATATATATATATATATATATATATATATATATATATCATACTGTAATTTTATATCAAAAAGGAGTGTACAGAACCGAAATGTTATCCATTTGTCTTATGTTCTCCAATTCAGAAGTCGAAACCCGAAAAATTAGTTCTGTAAATCAAAAATAGTTGAAAGTTCTAAACAATTTTTTATTACCATTTACCAGAGCATGTTCCTTGGCTTCAAATCTGATCAAAAAGTTGTATCAATCTATACGTTGTAGAACCCAACCAAAACCAAAAATTTAACAATTTTTTTAACAACCTGTATTTTTGTAGATACTTTGATTTAAGAATTTGTACTAAAAGAGATGATGACGATTTATATTTTTGCCATGGATTATACTCATGCAAGGTAGAGGGTGTTTTAAAAGAGATAGCAGCATTCTTGGAAACACATACTCAAGAGGTAAGCATTTATGACCCTTTTTTATGTCGTTTAAAGAGATACATCTTTATTGGTCTTAAAGAAAAGAAATATTACGTTGTCCCAACCGTGTTTACAAAAATAGTTAATCTTGTTTAGATATAACTGTCCATTCAAGATCAGTGGACTGGCAATCTGTTGCTTAATGGCAACTTGAAAAATTATACGGCCCAGAAAATTGAAAATACAGTAGTGTTGGTTTGACAGCCGATCATTTTTCTGGCTACTTGACAACAAAATATTTTTGGGTCACTCATTATAATCTTATTTTTCAGTATATTGCGCCTATTTTTCATGTTGCCTTATAGTTATTTTGGACATGGCAAAATGAAAAGTTCCGAATAAACATGCAAGGGCCTTTTCGCGAATTTTTTTTTGGCTTTCTCGGTTTCTTATCGTTTTCTTGCTTAGATGATCAGAAAAAATAGGTTTTTACATAAAAAATTATACAGTGCCCGCAAAAAAGTCTGCACCAGACTTAGTCCAAGCCATAGGTAAAAATTAGTGCTGTTTTTGACGTAAATTCCAAGATGGATGAGACCTATCCAGAGGTGTTGGGGGCAATGTAAGAACAAACCCTATATAAAATGTTATAGGTTAGAACCAAGAGGGGGGGGTGAGTTTCGCTAAAACAGGTTTTTTGAATCTGCAAGCCAAGGAACGCATTTTGGGAAAAAAGGTTTCAAATGAAAGTTGTAGAGATTTTAAAAACTTACAATTTGAGCTTTTGCGCTATCGTTTTTGCCCATTCGTTATTGCAACAATGTCAGAAAACCCTTAGAACCGGCAATTTTTTGCATATCAAATATTCATTGCAAAATTAGTTTTTTTTTGCACTTTTTTAATTTTAAAGGGAATCCCTCATCATTTTGAACAAAATGATATTTTATAATAGTAAATCAGATAATTTGTTGCTGAGATATTATAATTTGTTTATCCCAAGACGCAAAATGTTGATTGCTATAACTTTTTTTGGGTGAACATTTTGACCTCCACAAAGGCTCAGTCTCTTCATGAAGGCCTAAATTTTCATATTTTGTTAAGGGCAAACGAAAAAATTAATTTTCAACACCTTAAATATAGCTCTAAAAATTGAGGTGTGCTATATTCATAATTTTACCCCAGATTAAAAGAAAAACACCGAAATTGGTCCATTCGTTGCTGAAATACGGCGACTTTTTTCGAGCGCTACTGATTTAAAGCTGGCAAGTTCAGTATTCTCACGCACGAGAGAGCTCTATTGCTTGATAAAAAACACCTCCTTTTTCAAAGCGATATGTAAGGGATTGAAAATTAATTTTTTCATTTATGTGTAGGTCAAAATGTTCACCCAAATAAAAGTAATAGCCAATCAACATTCTGCGTCTTGGGATAAACAATTAGCAATATCTCAGCAAGAAATTATCCGATTTACTATTGCAAAATATCATTTTGTTCAAAAAGACGAGGGCTTCCCTTTAAAAGCAAAAAAGTGCAAAAGAAGTTAATTTTGCAATAAAAAGTTGATATGAAAAAAATTATCGATTTTGGCCTTTTTATAATAACAAATTAACAAAAATGATCGCACAAAACCTCTGTAGCTATTGTAGGTTTTTAAAATCTCTACAACTTTTTTTTTTAAGTTTTTTTTCCAAAATGTGTTCCTTGGCATGTAGCTTCAAAAAACTTGTTTTAGCCAATTTTGACCACCCCCCCTTGGACCCAACCTATGTTTTGTTGTTACATTTTATGTAGGGCTTGTTCTTACATTGCTCCCGACACACCTGGATAGGTCTCATATATCTCGGAATTTACGTCACTACATTTACCTATGGCTGGGACTAATTGGGAACTTTTTATTTTCCCAGCATTAGTTTCTGCGTAAGAAATAATTAGCAAACTGCAAAATCGTATATGTTATTCACTTTAATTTTATCACTTGGAAACTTGCAATAATTTGAAATGCCATTTTTCATCAGAAAACAGGAAAACTTCATTTAGAAATGTCCTTAGCATTTAAGTTAAGATTGCAAATATGCATGAATGAAAAAAGGGTAGTGATACTAGATCATCGATGCCTAGGCCTCCATTGGGCCCTTTACATTCCACCATAGCTGCAGGTTATTCGAGGCCGATCGCCTTTGCGAATCCAAGCAACCTCGTTAATTGAACTTGCCTAGCTGCTTCCGGTAACAAAATTGTATCTACAAAATATCTCTGTCTCAGTTGAGTGTTGGGCACTCTCTGAGAACATAGTCAACAGTTTCACCCTTCTCCAAACACTATCTGCACGTCGGGTCATCTTCGACACTGATTCTATAAAGATGGCCCCTGAGGTGACAATGTCCTGTCAACAATCCCTCCACAATTCGAAGCTCTTTCCTTCCCAAGGAGAGAAGCTCCTTAGAACGCTGTACGCTAGGCCCAATTATATTTTCTTTAGCACACCTTATTCCAGGAGCTCCCCTCCACGATTCAATAAATTTGCTTTCCAGCAACGATTTTAATTCCCTTTTGGTTGGGGTCCATATGGTTCAGTCGCCCAACCCAACTTTGCCAGACGGTCTGCTTCCTCATTCCCGCGTATGCCCGAGTGACCCGGGACCCATACGAGTCTGACTGTGCAGGCGTTCCTTGTCATACCATTTAGTACGTCCTTGCACTCAGACACTAGTCGCGAAGTTACGACACTGGACTTCAGTACCAATATCGCAGCCCTACTGTCTGAGCATATATTTATTACCCTATCCTGTCTATATCCCTCTCACAGAGATGGGCACACTGCAGAATAGCATAAATTTCCGCTTGGAAATATGAAGTAAGGTAAAAAATTTCAACTTTGTTATTAAAAAAACTATTTAATTTTTATGTTTACTTTTTCTTTATAATTAAAGTCTCAACAAATATTTCATCTTCCAAAACAGAAATGGTTTTATTTTTAAAAAAATTAGGGGAAATATCAAGGATACTTTTGTACTATTCTTATAAATAATAAAATATATACACCATAACATATAAATATTTGAGAATTATAATAGTCGATGGGAACTCAATTGTAAATGAATAGTACACAGAAAATATATAGTTAATATAAATTTAAATTGACAGGGTTAAAATTTTCTACCCAAACTTCGTATCTTAAATATTAACGTAAATTGTAATGACTTTATCAAAAAGGTTTTCCTGAATTCTAATAAAGAGGGGCATTATAGGTCGTTTCAAATCATATTTACATGAGCAATTTGACAGCTCATTTTAACTATTTTTTAATTATTTGTTATGCAGAAACTAATATCGGACATCATTTTTCAAAAAGAAAGAAAATCAAAAAGTTTCCGATATGGAGTAAAGTTCTTCATGGGCACTGGATTTTGATTAGATAGTTAGGAACCAAAAACAAAATTCGCGTACAAGCTCTCTCCAGTTCTCAACGGTTGATTTTTCAAATTTTGAAACGAAAATTTTACATGATATTATTCATATGTTATTCTTTCACATTCTTAAAAGTTTAAATAAAAGAATTATTTTATTATAGTACAAAAAAAATAGAAAATATGTTTGTCTGACCTTCAAAACCTATGTAGCCCCTTAACAAAATGGCAGAACATATTTTTGGCACATGCGTTAAATGCGTATTTTAGATTGTAATACACTTGCGTCTACCGAATCTATGAAAAGCGCAACATATATGATATACCTCGCTTTCATTGTCAAATATGTATTAAATCCTAAGAGTTGGATATAATATTACATGTGTTTTTTATTTCTGAATACTAAGCAAAATTATAACCGACAATATAGTAAATAACTGCAGCTTATTAAAAACGTGCCCTTTATTTCGAATTTGACTGAAAATTTAACATAATTGAAGCTGTTGTGCCCAAACCAAAGAATTTTACTAAAAAAATTGAGCTTTATAGCCACAAGGTGGATAAATTATGTAATAAGACTGGCGATGTAGCGTTCGATCGACGAGCAACACTCGGCACGTGGGGCACGAGGGGCAGGAGGTGAACACATTGTGGCCAACCATCCAGTAATTGCCATATATATGGATATTTCAGTCATTTATGGTATTCAAACTGAACCTATTACTTTACAGTAAGAGTAACGTAATTTCACCTATTTGAGAGTTTCAGTAATAAAAGAACTTCTGTAAGCAAATTGACATACTTGGTCAATTTTCTTTCATAAGGACATTTAAAAAAAAAATGTTTTGTATCCTCACATAGAAACAATTTTTCTAGTATGTGCAACGGTGTGCTATCAGGTTTTACTTCAAAATTGAGCACATTGCAATGAAAACTTTTGGTCACAAAATTTATTATAATTTATATTAGTGTTTATGTAAAGTGATCTCTGGCACTGTCTGATGCTTGTTAGGATTTCACCTTGTTACTGATCGTTGGATAATTGTGGCCGAGAAAGCCCTCTAAGAGATTTAATACAGATTACCAATTCATATGATATAAACGAGTTCTGCTAGAACCTTACTGCATTCTACACTGTCTTTACTATGAACTGACATACAATCCCTGAAACATCATCAGATTGTAAAAAACGTCAAATACAATTTGATGAGTAAAGCGTTCTACGATTTGCAGGAAACTCGTTTCCATCAGATTTAAGAAGTGAGAGAGGTAATTTTATACAAGTGAAAATGAAAGTTAAATATCATTTAAGTGATGCTGTGCTATTTTATTTTAACATTTTTGATTGTGTTATATGTCTGTTTGTTTTCCTTATTGCTGTTATTTATAAAAATAGTTTATTGCTACTATTTTTAATTGTGTAACTTCTTGTGAAAATAATTTAAATTTTTTATTAACCATCTGTAACACTTTCACAAAATGTACAATAAGCACTAAACTTTAAAGTATACAATTATTTTCCTACAAATTGAAAAAAATATATTTTAAATTGTTCAACAAAAAGCTTAAAATACCTTTTTTCTCTTTAAAATAAAACTTGAGAGGGAATAAAAAAAATACTCCTTAATGTTTTTCTTTTTGGCTTATGTGAAAAATACTTTCTGAGAATGTGAGGATGACCATATAAATCAGAAAAAAAAAGCAGCTCTCCCAACTTTTGTTGCCATAACAGAATACGAATAATTTCAAAAAAGAGAACATTTTATTTAAAAAAATCAAGTTGCATAAAATATTTATTTATTGTGATTTCTTTATTCTTGGTTTTCCACTCAAAATGTTATTTTTTATTTAACTAACGTTGGAGGGTGATAAAAATCCAAAGAGGAAATACTCATTAGTTTTTATTATTCTACTGATTTTCATGGGTTATTGTTCGACTGTACAAAAATATATACAAAATATTACTTTATTAATATCATCATATTTTCTGTAAAATGACAAATAACACAGAATGGATAAACTAAGTTTTATAATAATTTATTTATATAGCTTGTCAGAAAAAGGCCAATATTAGATTTAATAAAATACAAATTGAGAGATCACTTTATAATATAAATTTAACAATTTCCTTGCATATGATAATAAATTATCAATTCAATAAAACCTAACGACTGTTTTTGAGTTGTAAAATTGTAGAATATTTTAGGCTCGTCTGTTTCTATATGGGACATTTAACTTAAAAGATAGGTACCGTGTATAGTCCAGTCGTCTTTACAATTGTTGAAACAATATGAAGGTGGTTTTGTTTATTTAACATAGAACTTATCGACTTCTTGCCTATTATGTAAGTAACTCATTTAAAAAGTCTTCTAATTCGGTTAAATCTGGAGAATATTGTTGACCACTCTGCAGATTATTTTCATAATTAACGTCCATTCTTTCATTTTCTTGATATTCATCTTTAGTGGTTTCATTCAAACAATACTGATCACTATGCACTTTCAATAATTCTTCTAAATCTAACATCAAACTTCTTTCTGCCAAACTGTCAGTCGCTTCTGAAACATTTGTATTTGATTCAAGTTTTTCCATATTTTTAAATGCTGTTAATAAATCTACACTTTGGTTGATATTTTCTATTCTCCTTTTCACAACCATGCATTCCCCATTTATTGGATATGGACAGTTAACATCCAAACAAATAAATATTGCTGTTGTGACATTGATTTGTTTCAAATCTAGCTGTTTTTCGCACAGTGGACAATTATCAAGAAACTAAAATAAAAACATTTATATTAGATGAAGTTAATTCGTATTGACAATATAATGTTTTTAACATGTAAAATCACCCTATGTATAATTATCAATAAATATCTATTTATTTCATTTACTTACTTCCATATTATAGTTTATGAAGTTATAATCTAATTAATAAAATTAATATTCGATGAGCAAAATTACAATAAAATGTTTGCTGCTTTCTAGTGGAAAAGTTTGGTTATGTTTTTGTTGAAAATGACGTTTAGTAGTTCAAATAAATTTAGGGATGGGTTTCAGAATCGATCATTTGCTGAAGTAATATCGATATTTTTGTCAACCTCGGGTTGAAGAATATGAACTCCCTTATCAGAAAAAACGAAAAACCCATAATAATTTAATATATATCCCGATATGTAGTGCACCTACACAGTTTATATTTTTCGCGCACACTTTCGTGTTCTGGAACATATACGTTTCGACTAATTTTTGGCCATATCCCTAACTGCAGACAAATTGAAAATGTAACAAACATGAACGAAAATAAATTATTTTGTCACATTAACCTCTTCTTAATAACAGAGCCAGTGATCTTTTGATGTAATAATCCTAATTTTTTCTCAATTTTCAGTAATTTATTAGGCGTCTTTCTTAACTACCTTAATTACTTTTTTTGGTGTTAAATTTTTTATTTATTTTATCCCAGTAAACTCTTTTTAAGTGTTCAGAGATAATTTAGTTAAATTCGCCTAAAAGTCGCTTTGAAGTCGACTTTGATAACTTAAGTGTAAACTCGAGGTCAATAATTAATATTAGACCAGTGATAATTACTAGCTAGTTGTCCTTTAAATCTGGATTTAAATTGCATGCTCAACCTCCTCTGTCCTAATTATGTTTTGCATCACAACAATTGACTAAATCAGATTTAGAATGTTCTCCACTTCATAAACAATATAAGTAGCCAGTTCACATTTTAATATTCACAATAAGACAAATTGCGGGATACAAAATTAAAAATGATTGACTTCTGAAATTTACGGCATTGCTTAATTCTCATCTCTATTTATTAAACAGAATCACTTAGAAAGTTCATACATATGTTAACACAAGAAGATAGTTTGCCAAACACAGTAAGGTGTAGTAAAATTTGAAGTGAAGCATTACTTAGCAAACTAGATAATGTTCCTAAAGATGTCTTCTTAAAGACATTAGAAATAATATGGTGAAAATTTTTGTTTTTACATTTTCTCAAAGAGTTTCCATTGATCTGGCAATATTCTGAGATATATTCCAAAAAAAAACACAACTTTTCTCTATTTTATCAACCTCATTCCAAAGACAGCAAAGCTGTAGAATGTATTAGGACTTTATAATGATTTATTACTTTAATCATTTAGATAGTTTTTATCAGTTTCTAAATTGATATCCATTACCATGATCTAGCTATTGATAGATAGTCTACACGTAATTTGTAAAGAAAACTGATTTTCTTTTAGGTGGTTATATTAGACTGTCAGCATTTTTATGGTTTTAAACAAGAGACCCATGGAAAACTGATGCAAATGATAATTAAAACCTACGGAACAAAATTATTGCCTTATTCAGACCATATGGACCACTTATCTTTGGATTATATGACTAACCAATTTAGATACCAGGTAATAATATATATATATATATATATATATATATATATATATATATATATATATATATATATATATATATATATATATATATATATATATATATATATATATATATATATATATATATATATATATATATATACTTTCTTCTCGGTATGCTGGTACAGGTAGGCCATCATCTCGACGGTGGTGAAGTGGGATAAATTGTGTTCCATAACAATTTATTCAAACTGTGCAACCTCCAACACGGAAAGGATATAATGGAATGAAGTTTGCATTTACTATTCGCATTTGACTTCATATATATATATATATATATATATATATATATATATATATATATATATATATATATATATATATATATATGTTTATGCGGCCTTCACGGATTCCTCCGTGTGAGATGCAATAGCAGTGGATATATCCATATTATGCCGTTGTAGTGCTGAAATCACATTCAGCAAACGTACAACTATATGCAGCTCCGGGTATGAATGAAAGTAAAATGCGAACAGTAAATGCAAACTTCTCTCCATCTTATCCTTTCTGTGTTAGAGGTTGCACAGTTGAATAAATTGTTATAAAACGCATATATACGCCATCCGGCGGGAGGTCGGCGAAGCCGTGTTCAGTATTTGCATGCTTGCGATGATGGAAAGAAGTTTGCATTTACTGTTCGCATTTTACTTTCAATATATATATATATATATATATATATATATATATATATATATATATATATATATATATATATATATATATATATATATATATATATATATATATATACATATAAATATATAAACAGTTAAATCCAGCCCTAACTGCAATATATTACCCTGAACGAGTCCCAGGTGTAAAACTATTATCTGGTGTCAAAAATGAGAACGATAGAAGTTCAAACACTCCTTAAAAAGTCCCTAAATACGCCCATTTTTAAAAACAAAAAATTATGTTATAAATTCAAGGAGTTCTTCAAGGTGATCCTATAAATGTATTTTCAACTTGGATCATACCAGTAGATTCAAACAACAAACACTTGTTTGAAAGCTGTTTATGGTCTGTGGGGAAGGGCCTTTTTTGACGTTTCAGAGATATAAATATTTTTATTAATTTTGTTTCCGATTTTTTTGTTTGGTGTGACTCCTTTCAGTGATTTTCAAGATAGGTTGATTGCAAAGGATTAAAAAGTGAGAAAAGATTAGTTGGTTGTTTTTGCGAACTTTTAACCAACTTCATTCTCAAATTACTTTTGATAGTAGTGAAATATTTTGACGCGGTTTTCACATAGATAATATATTTATTAGATCTGCAAAGTTTAATCTAAAAAATGGCCAATTTACGGTATAAACCGTAAACATAATTCCGGACTTTTGCATGAACACTACAAAATGTTCTTCTGATGATCTACAAGCCCGAATTTCGAAAATCTATTTGTCCGGAGTTTCTTGGGCCAATCGCAATCGTAAGCATACACTTTGTAAAGCTCATTATAATAAATAAATAAGTCACTTATATGGTCAAAATGCTGGCCTGAATGATTCTAATTTTATAAGTTAGTATTACAATTTTCTTCATCGTTTTTAATATTTTTTTTATCCCACTTAAAGAGGTGACATAAAAGATTGAAATATAGAAAAAACATCTTTCTTTATTCATTTACTCACAGAATTATAACGAGTTCAAAACACTACAGTAAAATAATTTCAGCGACTTTAGGCTAATATGGCACACAACAATTTACTGATCTAAGAAAATTTCAAACACCCTATATCATATGATCGATGTAATTTTTACGTCATTTGTCTGTCAAATCGACAAATTCTCTCAGGCTCAATTTCACAATCGATGGTAAATCAAGTGGTTAAATGGTTGCTTTGAAGTTAACCATAAGTTTTGAAGGTTGGTTACGAAACCATTGATTCAATTTTATTTGTCAATGTCGCTGCTTGAATTTTATGAAAATAGGTGAAATGCCATAATTAAAAAAATAAATTATCACGATTCAATTTCTTATAAAGCTGACTAATATTTGTGTGAATACTATAATAATAGACAAAGTAAAAAAAGAGCTGTGGACTTTTCTAAAAAATCAAAAATTCCTCTTGTATCTCTCGTAGACAAATATAAGAGTACCACTGAACGTAATTAATCTAAATGTGCAACATTTTTAAAATCAAAACGCAAATGATTTTTTTTTTCTTCCGAAGCCAAATAGAACTGACCAACTAGAAGATTTAACTTCCGTTGACACTAAATCTGATTTTAAATTAAAACTCTTTTAATAAATAAAGTTTGTAAATAGTCCCTTCTTATACAGAGAGATAAAATTGTATAACACGTATTTCACTACTTTTCATGAGAATAGATATCCAACCAAAGAGTCCATTTTTATAATATTCTTCTACTGGATTTTCTTATACTTGTATATAGTGTCGCTTAGGATATAATCAAGATGAGTTCTTTAGTATTGATATATTTAAAAATACTTAAGTCAAACTATATTGTTTCAATTTTTTGTTAATGATTTCTTTTTGTGACAATTAATTTTGACCATAATATTTGACTGCATTTTTTATAACGTTATTTGATAGTAAAAAAAGTTGTGTGTGGCTTGAAGTTTAAAAAAAGAGTACAATTTTGGCACTGTTCCTTCACTTTTCCTTTATTTGACATTTATTTTTCAGATTATTGTGATATACAGATCAGACGCCGCTCGATTCGGTCAACCCTTACTCTGGCCTTCAGCCAGTTTTCCGAACCCATGGGCCGATACTGTGGACCCCAATAACTTATTTAATTATTTAGATGAGTGTATTAAAAATAGACAAGAACATGTGGGGTTTATTACCCAGTCCATTTTAACGCCTAGTCTTGCCGATATTTTAGGAAATATGTTTAGTAAGTAGTCATTTTTCAAGATACATAATTTCTTTAATTAAAAGTGCCGAAACTTTTAAGAATTAAATAATTTATTGGTATGATATCATTATTTTAGTTACAAAAATACAACCAAAAATCTAAGATCCCGTCTGAAATCTTGCTATTTTTCCTGGAGTGCAAAAAATAATTACAAAAACATTAAGTCGATATAATTAAGAGAAATTATAATTATTTCATTTTTTTTGTCGTTAGTCAACATCACGCTCATTTAATAACGGTTAAAATTAGTTCCTATGAAACAATCCTTTAGGTGATACGATAACACTAACAAATGTAATTGGACATCAAGTTGTAATTTCATTTCGTTTATAGGACACCCTGTACAAATATTTCCCAAAATTCGTAAAAAGTTGAGAAATGTTCAAAACAAAATATATAGGATTCACAGGGAAAATCCAACAGTAACTTTGAGTTTAACGTCGAAACTGGCCTTCAGGGTCATTTTAAGATCAGGAACCTTTCAAATGAGAAGTCAGTTTTTTTTATTGCAGAAATGGACAGTACAGAATTTTGTTTCTCCTTCTAAATTCTAGGTCTTCTTTGTGTTGAGAAATTATCATCTCGTCGTCCGAAAATATAATATTTATAATATCATGTCTTTGTTTAATTCTTTTCCCATTTCACTACATTTTCTTCTTGTTACCGACAATGTATTTCCCAGTTTCATTCTGGAATCTGGCTGAGTTCATATAAAAAAAGTGTTCACTCAACAAGCTTCAGTATCTAGCAACGCACACCAAGTGGCATACAGGGTGGCGAAATGCAAAAAAACCTCACACCATTTCAGAAGAACCTGTTTTACCTGCTGCTCTCGGCATGGATAATATAATGGTAGGAGAATCGGTGGGAAAACCAATTACACAGCTACCTTTATCTAACAACACTAGGAATCGAAGAATCCATCAAATAGCTGAGGATCTCAATGATCAATTAATAGAGAAAATGAAAAGCCAGGAATTTGGTCCGCAATTTGATAAGGCTATTGACAGTAATAAAGATGCACACCTTTTTTGTTACGGACCCTTTCTGGATGATAATATTGTTTAAGACCTTTTTTTGTGCAAAAGCATCATTAAAGGCGCAAAGGCTCAAGACTTGTTTCAAATTCTTGACAAGTTTATAACACAAAATAATTTAGATTTGTTCTACTGCAGTAACAGTTGTAATACTTATAGGTATTTCCAAAATTTGTCAACGTTTATTTAATGGGACGGTGTCGTAAGCTTGAATAAGATCGAAGAAATACTAAGTGAAACTCTCTATTTATTCTCCTTTTCTTCTCATTCTGCTGAACTATTCTGAACATATCCAAGATGCTCTGCCGGCGCTAAAACCCGACTGCTGTTCATTTTCATGTGGCCATACTCCTCTTCAGTAATATATCTTAAGTTCTTTCCGTAAACCCCACTTTAAGTACTGGTAAAAAACTGTAATTTTACAGTTGAACTTGTTTCCTTTTTTTTTGGGTGTTTGGGTTATCCATACCTCTTTGTATCTATTAGATATTTCTTCGCCATTTAAATATTTTTAGGACAATTATCATAGCATGATTATGTGTTTTGGAATACATTTCTTTAATAATTCGCTAAAATGCCCTCTGGCCCTGAAGTTTTTTTATTTTTCATTGGTCTGGCTGCCTTCCCAATCATCTCTGTTGTTAACTAATTAGATAACCATGGACTTGGTAATTAGTAAGCCATTGTTTTCTGTGTTCCGAGAATTCTCGAGCGTAGTATTGTTGCCATTCGTTCATTTTTATGGTGTTAATAATTATGTTTTTAATGGTTTTATTTTAGCAACATTGAAACAAAAACTTGCTATAGACTTTGAGGACAGAAGGACTGGTTGGATATCTAAACAAATACCAGGGAGAGGAGGAGTTAATGTCATTATCGGTGATTTTATAAACTTGTCTGACAATTTATTTACCAAAACTGTGATCAACCTAAACATAAAGTTACTAAGTGACCTTCCTAGACCTTTATACACCGTTATTGGAGTTAATGGAGTAAAACGTTATTAAATCAAAAGAAAAATGAAAAAAAAATGTTGTATTATAGTGAAGTCTTTGTATAGGTGAGAGATAAGCTTTTTGTTAATTAATATGGCCTAAGTAATTTTTAAAAAAAATTTACAGTGATTATCTTGGAGGTTAATGTATTAAAGGCCTTTGACGCTGTTAATTTTTAGTCGAAAATCGTTTCCGTTCTCATTGATACCAACACTAGTCAAATTTTGAAAATCCTACTTAAAATCCTAAAAACCTAATTCAATCAAAAAATAGCTAATTCAATCTCCCCAGGAAATAAAGTATTAAAGTCAAAATTTAATATTTAACATGCTGCTAAGGGGAAATGATCTAAGGATTATTTAAATAAAGTTTTTTGCAACCTGTTATAAATGATGAAATAAATTCAAATTGTGTAAGTGCAAATAACTGATATATTACCTAAATCCCTCACCGTACTGACTAAGTGCCATTTTCCTGCCATGATCGTCTGTGTGTGTCATTGTGAAATATCCGTCTCGTCTATAAAAACTGGCTTAAATTTGTTAAAAAAAACTTACAGTTATTATTTACTTATATTTGAGATTAATGTACTAAAGGCCTTTGACGCTGTTAATTTTTAGTCGAAAATCGTTTCCGTTCTCATTGATACCAACATTAGTCAAATTTTGAAAATCCTACTTAAAATCCTAAAAACCTAATTGATCTTCATGATATTAACTTTCAAAAACTAAAATAGTTTACACATTGACATGTTACACACCACTGGCATAACCTGGAGTTAGAAGACTTACACATAAAAATTTATCAATCATCTATATTCACTACAATATATAGTTTTTTAATGAACACACTTTAAAGATTTTTAGTACTGTACAGGATGCGTCAAAAAAATAGGGAAGCATGGATTTTTTTTATGGAACATGTATATAAATCAATTTTTTGATTTTAATAGATGTGCGGGAGACATTGGCACAAAATTTAATAAACCGTATTTATCGAAAAAACAAGAAAAATGCTGCAATATGCGCGGTCTATTGACTTTCGATACCACCATGTCTGCGAATGTGGTTCGTTCTTTTCTTTACTCTCTGCGCTAGACTCTGTACAATGTTTCATTTTTATCAGACATAACTTGACCCGATTGGACAGTTGATGACTATTATCAGCTTTCCAGGCATTTACATAAGCTCGGCTTTTCAAACTTGCCCGAAAGTCCTAAATAGTTGCAGCCTCGGGCTTTTACGGATTGTCTTCCTTCGCTACGAAATCAATGTTCCAAGTGTCTAATGATGTTTCTGGCATAATAAAAGCTGGCCTTATCTTGCCAAAATATATAGTTTTCATCATAGTTGGTTCTAATGAAAGGAATTAAACGTTTTTATGCATTCTACAGTGTCATTAACATCAAAATGTAATATCTTGATAAGAGATTCAGATATGCCATTTGGACCTACAGCAATTCACATAAGAACCTTCATTTCAAATTTTGTCTTCGTGGAAAACGACGTTGATTGGAGTATTGTTTGTTCACGTTTGGTTTTGTTGCTGTTGAATGTCATTAGGAAAGAGTGAATAGAACTCGTCATAAATAATCCAATTTCCAATAAGAACCACTGAACAAACTTTTGGAACCGGAAATTTATCCTTCATTATATTGAGAAAGGCGTTTTTCCTTACAAACCACAATATTTAAATTCTTCAACGTCGTTGATAGTCATCGTACCACACCAAATCAATATATAGCTTGGCTCTGGAAATCCATTTTCTGATTGTTTTTCTTGGGATTATGGTCCGTTAAAAAAAGAAATAAAAATGTAATAATGGTGTTATATTTTCTATATTTTACATTTTTTTAAGCTTAGCGTTTCGACAATTTATTTTACCTTCGTCAGAATATAGTGTGTAGCTATAAACAATAAAGTATTTTGTTGATATAACTATCAAACTATTTACATATTGTGTATTTACCTTGAATCAATAATTCATGAACAAACACTGCACTCACTGTGTGTAAATTAATTTAATATTATATTGGAAATGTAGATTTCCTAAAATAACAGAACTAAGATGACCACACCTGTCATTTTGAAGTTAAAAGGAGTACTGAAAAGACCAGATAGGATTTTTTTGTAAATGGCGGGGGAGCGGAAATATCGCAAGTACTATTTGGACTTTGATTTTACTTCAGTAAAAGTAAATAAATTCTAGCGGCTGAGAGTATGTTTCCAATCTGGAGACCATTTACACTGCCATGATTGAACAATCGCGCGAATTTTATAATAAGATTTACTACAAAATTTACAAAAATAAAAAAGTGTTCACTCAACAACCTGTTTTACCTGCTGCGCTCGATATGATTAATATTATGGTAGGAGAATCAGCGGGAAAACTAATTACACAGATAAATTTATCTAATAACACTATGAGTCAAAGAATCCATCATATAGCAGAGGCTCTCAGTGATCAATTAATAGAGAAAATGAAAGGCAAAGAATTTGGTCTGCAGTCTGGCAGTAATAAAGATGCACACCTTATTTGTTACGTACACTTTCTGGATGATAATATTGTTGAAGACCTTCTTTTCTGCAAAAGTGTCACTGAAGACGCAAAGGCTCAAAGTTTGTTTTAAAGTCTTGACAAGTTTATAACAAAAAATAATTTAAATTGGGAAAAGTGTATCGGTGTATGTACTGATGGCGCTTAATCAGTGTCTGGCCGCTATGGAGGATTACAAGTGCTTATTCGCAGTAAATCACCGCATGGGGGCACCCACTGCCATAGGGAGACAGTTGTGTCGAAGTCGATGAGCTCTGAATGAATTTGGTATTGGAACGTATCTTAGACGTAGTAAAACTAGGCCGCTGAAGGTCAGACTACTCAAGAAACTTTGTATAGACATAAGAGCTGAACCCACAGCCCTGCTATATTACTGCAGTTCACGATGGCTTTCACGTGGAAATGTCTTATCCCGTGCACTCGAGTTACATCAAGAAATTCACACTTTTCTGGAAGAGGAAAGTCATGCAAATTCCAGATATTTTTCCGTGCCAGACTTTTTACTAAAACTGGCATATTTGGGCGACATACTTGACAAACTGAATGCCTTGAATCTGTCTCTGCAAGGCAATAACATGCATCTTGAAGCTATTGGAGGAGATTGCGTTTAGGAGAAAACTGCAGTTATGGAAAAGAAAAATTAATGAGGATGACGGTCAAGATTGTCTTCCACATTTGCATAAATAAGCGTCCTTTAATGAGTTCATTGTCTCTCAAGACTTGTTGTCCCTTTTCAAGGAACACCTTTCAAAACTCTCTGAATGGTTTGCAAAATACTTTGCGAAAGAAAATGTCAAGGAATTTTTGTGGATCCAAGATCCTTTCCATGTTCAAGCTCCAGCAGAATTCACTTCACAAGAAGAAGAGAGTTTCATTGAACTCTCTTGAGACAACAGCCTTAAAACAAAATTCGCTTCCTCCGATTTATGGGAGTTTTGGATAACCGTCAAAAATTAATATCCAACTCTAAGTTTAAAAGCTATTAGGATTTTCGTTCCCTTTGCAACATCCTATTTATGCGAAAAACGTTTTAAAATTGTGCAAGATGTGACGGGGTTTTAAACATCAACGACAGATTTGGTTTTCAATAAAAACAATATATACTTACAGGTAATAAACTATAAAACAATAATTAGTAGCTTTTATATGAGATAATCTTCTGTTTTAAACTCACTTATATGTCCTAAATTTCTCAAAAGTACAATACACCTAAAACTTAAATGATAGCTGTCAATTAAATAATGCGTGAATTGAAGAGTCAAGTGAACATAATCATACAACGATATGACTCGATTATCTTGGTTGTCTCTTCCTATTTCCTAATGTCAGATTCTTCACGACGTATGGCTTGGATAAAAATAAGTGTGTTTTGTTTTCGGTCCTTTTTTATTTATAGACAAATGAAAATGAATACGTCTTAAAACTCTCTTTGATATGCTCGTAGCTTGATGATGGACGGGTATTATTTTACTGGACCTGAACTGTATGAAGGATTCTTCAAATATTTATTGTTGTAACACATATTCCATTTCTTGTTCTACAAAGTCACAGCTATCACTTTTCTCATTGATCGCCTACTAAAAATAAATTGTTCTTTTAAAGTAGAACTTCCCACCACACTTTAAGCATGAAAATTATGACAGAAATATTAATAATGGTTTTGTAAGGCGACTGGGCTCTAAAACAGCCCCAGTATGGCTCATTCTATCGATTACTTGTTTATTATTGTCAATAATATTTTGCCTTAAAACTTAGTTATGGCTTACTGTAAGCTTAAAAATTGTAATTAGGGATATCAGTCACAATAAACAACATTTTCCATTAAACATATTTAAACCAGTTAAAATTTAAAAAAAATGCATCTAACTTCATATACTAAATGTCCTCCCAAACCATCGTAAACATCTAAAAATTAGAAAAACATGATCTTGAAGGCCTAAATTCCTATTCCTCTCCTCATGCACTAACTCCTTCGACGATTCTCGAGTGAAAAGAAGAATAGATCTAAGTGAATATTTATACAGTGTATAAAATCAATAATAAAGTGTAGCAAAATGCTCATATTTTATAAATTTTGTTTTCAGTTATTTTAATTTAATTGCTTTACGTTTAAATATATTCTTAACTTTAAGATCTATATTAAAATTATTGTTCGTACCCATTTGATTTGTAGTTTATAAATACCTTTCGTACATTGAGGCTCTGTATATTTTACAAAAAGTATTGATTTTTCTAAAATTTTGAAGAATGAATTTTTTAACATACATACATACATAATAGAATAAAATCTTGGCTAAGCGGACGTGAAATTTGTTAATCCACATTATTTTTGTCTTAAAAAGTGCGGAACACTCCAAATTATGGAAAAACTCCGAGTCCAAAAGATGGCGACAGCGCTGTTTCGTCCTAATATGGAACTCGTCAGACCACCGCATTCGGTACAAACCATCATCTCACCCTTGCATCCTATAAAGCTGAATTTAAAATCAAAAACAGCAAAGAGGACGAAAAAAGCGACATCTCGATGGTTCACTTGATAACACAAAAACCACACAAATTAACAAAGTTTGTAAAAACCGCCATGTGGTGGCGCGACGGTGAATTAAAACAGAAATATATACAATCGAGTACACGAAACGCGCTACCCAAAGGATAGGGGTCGCATTATTCGGTACTGGCAACCAGGCTTACTGCTAATATTAGCAGCCAATAGTTTGGAGTGCTCCGCACTTTTTAACACGTGAATAATGTGGATTGACAAAGTTCACGTCCACTTAGCCAAGATTTTATTCTATTTTATTTTAAATTACACGGACAAAAATTATATATATATATATATATATATATATATATATATATATATATATATATATATATATATATATATATATATATATATTAGCAATCTGGTTCTATTTCTTCCAACTGAAATTCCGGTCGACCATGACAAGTTAACATGTTTTTACCTGTGATATATTTTTATTGTTAGTAGCACAATTTTATATTTATTTTTATTGTAAATATATTTACTATATATTTGTAAGTGTTGAGTTTAAATATAAATTGTTAAACAATATATCAATTCATTAATGTTAAAAATTGATAATAATGTACCAATAAAAACTTTTTGTTTTTATTAAAAATAAATGATATATACACTCTCTACTGTATTTTTATTATACCGATACTGCTGCCAGAGAGGAGTAAAATAACAAGGGATGATTAACATCTGGATACGTTAGTTAAATTTAACTCACTTTTGTCCAATACCATATTATATATAGATAAAAAATTGATTCAGTGTTAATAAACCCTGAGAAAATATCCAGATATAAAACGCCAATTTTTTCAGCCATTCTACCATGCTAAATATAAAAACGATAATTACATTTTTCCCACAAGAAGGACAAGATAATTTATGAATTACAGAAAAAATTGTTCGTATATAAAATTTTGCTATAAGAAATGTTCCCTTTCTTAATTATCTTAAAAAATGATATTAGCATTTCGACACCTATATACCCCCATACTTTCGTTTTCCCCCAAAATTGCGAAAAAATTGCTAAATCTGGCAACCCTGGTTTATCGTAAGAAGGATTATGAGAGCTTAGCACTTCCACTCGCTGTTATTGTTTTTTATTCAAACTCTAGGTTATGTGAGCGTCACGAATCACGTGGAATTTGCAGATTCCTACTTTGTAGTTCGCATATCCTATTTCGTGAAACCCACAATTTTTTACCCCCACCATACGTAGTTACCTCTCCTTCTTATATCCTCCTTAACACCAAAATAAGTTTCTTTATCTAATAATGAGATATCAGTTGATTCTTCTAATCTATCTATTCGCTCAGTGCAAAGTCTTGATAGGGGGAGGGATACTAGCGTGAGCTATGGATACTTCAAGTACTTGGGGCGATATTTTGTACTTTTGACATACTCATGTCAATGTATTTTTTAAAATAATTAAAAACAATGTAATAAGCAAGTGCTGTGTTGTAAATTGTAGAAATACTAGCAAAAAACAGTAAATTTTATGCAATAGGAAAATGAAAATTAAATCAAAGAAATAAATGAAAGTTAGGAATGCTAGTGTATCACATGTTTTAAGTAATATAAAATTTTCATAAAAAAAATTGAACCGACTTCTAAAAGTGCGCTAAAAAGTGAAAAATAACTATACATTTTTATATGAAATTGAAATTTTTGACAAAATGTGATTCGCATAAACAGATTAAAAATACTTTATTTGTAATTGATTTCTTACCATAATTTCTATATATTAGTAGTTATTTATTTCATTTAGAAATAATTTGGCGCCGTCTTCAAAAAGTTCAATTTCATATAAAAACTTATAGTTATTTTTCACACATTAGCGCACTTTTAAAAGTCGGTTGAATTTTTTTATAAAAATTTTATTTTTCTATTTTTAGTTTTATAATTGATTATGATATCCATAAATTACGTGAACTAAATACTAATCGAGACTAGTGTACCTCGCAATGACTCCAAGGTGGCAAAAAGTTCCCATTTTATCCAAAGTTGCAAATCACCCTAAAATGAACCCCTGAAAATTCTTTGATTCTTAGAGTTCCCCCAAAAACCAATGAAATTGTGTCAAACAAATATTTAGTCTGTCATAGTAAATCCACTATCTTAAATTTCATATTAATTTCAGATTGGTAATATAGGCCCCAAAACTTTCCAATATCGATATTTGAGACGTAAATTTCTTAACTCGATATATTTTATATTGCATATTGAGTTTGTATACCCCCCAAGAACCCCGCAATATCAATTTTAGATGGAACCGGAAAATGTAAAATTTTTAGTCCCTCATATTGTATCTTATCAGCCTAATAATTGTAAAAAATTAACTTCATATTCGTAATACACCACTCCCCAACCCCCTAATACCAAATCTGAAAAAATGCGAATAAGGAAAAATTTTCAACCCACCATATTGGATCCGCCATATTGAATTTCACAAAAATAATTTTAACGTCTTAATCTAATCTAAATCTAAACCCTTCAAAGCCCCATAGTACCAATTTTAGATGAAATCCAGAAATTTAAAATTTCTAAACGGTCATATTGCATCTGACATATTGGATTTTCTTAAAATAATTTTATATTCGCTATTTACATCCTCAAAAACGATTCAGTTCCACATTTGAACAAAATCGAAAAATGTAAAATTTTTAGTCAGGTATTCGCCATTTTAAACCTGAAGAAATACTATTAAATTCATTATTTATACCCTCAAGAACCCTCTATATCAGTTTTGGAGAAAGTCAAAAAATGTAAAATTTTTAGGACACCATATTGGATCCGCCAGATTAAGTTGTTCAAAAAATATTTTAATTTCATAATTAAGACCAACAAAAATCCCCCAATACTGACTTTGGACAAAATCGAGATATGTAGAATCTTTAATCCTCCATCTTAGATCCGCCATATTTAATGTTTTTTTTAATAATATCAAATTCGTAATGTGCTATGATATCAATTTTGAAAAAATCGGACAAAATTAATTTTTTATCTACCATATTGGATACGCCATATTGAATTTCTTAAAAATGTTTTAAATTCATTATGTGCAACCTCGAAAACTCCCCCATACCAATTTTGGAGAAAATCTGACAAAATTGAATATTTTTGTCCGTCATATTGGATTCGCCATTTTGAATTTTTTAAAATAATTTCAGATTCGTTGAGTACAACCCCGAAAATTCCTCCATACCAATTTTGGAGAAAATCGGACAAAATTAATTTTTTTGGCCGCCATATTGTAACCACCATCTTGGATTTTACTGCACCAATTTCGTCCAAAAAAATAGGGGATCACCGCAGCAACTTTCTGAATATAACGTAAAAAATTTCATTCAAATCGGTGCAGCCATTCCGGAGTAATCGGTGTACATACATTAAAAAAATACATAGTCTACGAATTGAGTACCTCCTTCTTTTAGAAGTCGGTTAAAAATACATAGTTCAATAGATTCATTTTAATAGTCATCCAGGGTGAGTACACATCAATATACAATTTTTATCCCGCGTTAATATTTAATGCTAGTTTTTTTATTTTGACATTACTTAACCTAATTTTCACCGAGTTTTAATTATTTCTTTATTGATTTTACTTGTTTTTAGCTGAAGTAATAAAAATATATAATAATATTAAATGAATCTTTTCACTTTTTTTCCATATACTTTTATTAAAACCAAAAAAATATAATTTGTAACTACAAATTTCAATTATATTATAGTGTGTAACGACGGAGAGAAAATAATAGATATAGTAACTTCTCAACAGTCGATTTTATTCTAACTTTCGAATTTTAAAACGCTAATAAGCAATACAAAGAGCAGGTGTGTTGCCACAAAATAAGAAATTAAGTTATATAAACATTAAATTAAAGATAAAGTCAAAATAATAAATTATAAGTGCTCAAGATTTATTTTACTGACTATACATAAGAAAATATTATACAGAGAAGTTATATTTACTAATCTTATCAACTATAATCTATCCAATGAAATATTTGTAATATTCGGCCATCTTGTCCATTCAGACGTCCTCGTCTTCTCTTTAGGTTTCATGTCCTGCAAAAATACAAAAAAAAACTAGGTAGTAGGTGTAAACATACTATTTGATAATAATAAAAAAAATTAAACAAAACAAGAGCTTTCTGTTTTTTTATACTCAATAAGAGCTTTTAATTATTTTTTGTATGCTCAACTAGAGCTTTAAGTTTCCTTTTTTATATTATTTTTTGCTCAACAAGAGCTTTAGTTTTTTTAAGCTTAATAAGAGCATTCATTTTTTTTCGTTCGACAAGAGCTTGCATTTTTTACGCTCAACAAGAGCTTTCATTTTTTTACGCTCAACAAGAGCTTCCATTTTTTTACGCTCAACAAGAACTTTCATTTTTTTACGCTCATTAAGAAATTTCATTTTTTTACCTTCAACAAAAGCTTTCATTTTTTTTAAACTTAACAAAATCTTTTACTAATTTTTATTTTTATCTTCCAATAAATCTATTTATTCATCAGTACCATCTACATCACCGTCGGAGTAGGTTTTTGACATTAACCCCTCACTATATTCTTCAAGTTGATCAACTGATATTGTGGCTGAGTATTTTAAAAACCTTCCATGTCTTTGTTTCTTATTGTACCTCCGGTTATTTCCTTTCACTTGGAAATTCGACTTACCTCTCATTTTTAGAGTTACTGCCTGCCACAGTATCAAATCACCTATCGCATAGATTTTTGTCTTTTTTTGGCTTTAATTCAAATATGTCTCGTTTTATTCGCCTATTATTGATATTGTTTTTAGACTATTTCTTAATCGGATGCTTTTTTTTGCTACAATGGTGCAAGTCTATGGGGAGTAAATCCTATACTTTCATTCACAATGTTATTTATTCCCCACACTGCATATGGGAGTACAGAACACTACTCAATTTCGTTATTAATATTAGCATTGATAGCAGATTCCAGTGTTCTATTTACCTTCCAATCTGGTCATTAGATCGTGAAGATAAGACTCTATTTAGAAGGTGTTTAAAATGATATTTTAATGCAAGAGGTTTTTGTCTGAAAACGCTTTGTCACAATCTAAAATAATATTCTTTAGCACTGTAAACCTACAAAAAAAGATCTTTTTAAAATATTAGTTATTTCTTTTGAATTAGTACTTTTTGTAATTCATGCAATTAAAATTTTTGAAAATGAATTAATGGTTATTAGTATTTATGAAAATTCACTTTTTACATATGGACTTAGATATTTGGTATGCAACGACTTTGTAGGTTTACTTATATAATGTAAAATACCTTCCCTGATTTATATTGATCTGTTTTGACCGCGCAGTCAAGACAATATTTAAAATATTTTTTTATGTGTCGGAACTATACGATCCTTGACACCAGAAAATACTTTTATTAAACAATTACATTTCCGCAATCCAATGTGCCCAGTTTCATCGTGGCATTTTCGTAGGATATTAAATCTAGCTGTTTTGGTTATAACTAATCATTTCGAATAAAGTAAGTATTTTTTTTTGACCATTTGTCACAATCATTTTGTTTTAATTTTTTTTACAAATTGTTCGAGTGGTATTATGTTTAATTAAAAACCAATCGTCAGATCAATTGTTAATCAATTATAATTTAGTATATTTCAGCTAAGGGTTTCTACATGTTTCATTATTTTGGTCGTTGTTTAATTTCAAAATCTTTTTACTATAGAAAATTGAATTTCTGTTAAATAATTATTAAACATTTTTAGTGACTGAATTATTATGGTCAATATTTATAGTTCGTATGAATGATGAAACTTTTCATATTTATTAGTCATGCGACTATAATACATGTCAGAATCTCCAATTGTTTTAAATCAAATATTAGAGATGCCCTTACTACTAGCATCTCAGTTACAAGATCAAAATTCTAAACGATCTTGCAGTCAACTGCTTTAAATTAGTATTAAAGGCATTTATTTCTACAAAACTTCGTTACTAATAAGTAAATTTTTTTAATGATGCCACACAAAATACGCGATTTTTTTATAAATTTTCTCAAATACGGGAATAATCCAAAGAATTATCAATATTCGCCAATATCGCCCATTAGTTCATGCATTAGTTGGCGCTACGGAAAGCTAATACTACGTTTTAAAGCACTACCTTTTGCATGTTATTTTTGATGAAAATTTATGTTTTTTTCGAGATAAAATGTCTCGGAAAGATCCGTACCAAACGCTAGTGCAAATTCCTTAGGCTCAAATATACCGATCTTGCCAAATTTACTTAAAACTAAAAAATGATAGTTTGGAATTTCCTGTATGTCAAAATTATAATATTTTTAAACGTTTTTATTATTATTTATTTTAATAATAGCTTGATTTGTACTAAATTTGGTACTTTAATTCTTTTTAGGATGTTCATTGCCAAAGGCCCCCACCAGCAGCACTTCATCTACATCTAAATCTCCATTACTTTTTTATACCATGGTGTAGTACATTAAAAATCTTAATCCTTGAGATCTTTTATCCATAAAGTTATACAAGTAGATGTCGCTTCTGAGATAATTAAATTTAAATGCTTTATCGCGTACTGAGACTCGTCGTACTGGTCCAAGAAATTTGCTGCATGTTTAAGATCCAATCGACCAACAGCACTCAAGAATTTACATAGCAATGAGCTAACAATGATAAATCTCGTCATTAGATACAGAAAATAGTTGTCAAACGGTTCAATTTGACAAACCTTTATCGTTTAATTTTAAAATGTATCATTTAATTCTTAAATTTTTCGCCATGGCCTAATATTATACTAACTAAAAAATGACCAATATGATAGTTTACGATTCTTGCCAAGAAAATGGTCGTGAGTCTGTGAAAGTATATAGAGAAAGAGAGAGTTTCAAATAGAGGCGTACCAAACACCAAACATTTGTCACTGTTGAAAGGCGTCTTCGAGATACCGGTAGTTTTGCTCCTGTAACCACTGATTATGGATCGAATCCTACAAGTAGGGCACAGGAGATTGACGAAGAAATTTTAGAATAAGTTGAACAAAATCCGAGTCCGAACACCAAACACTTAGATTTGAAACTTACACCCAGTTTCACAATCGATGGTAACATGAAGTGGTTAAATAACCAACACTTGCAAGTTAACCATGAGTTTTCAAAGATAGGTGTTTCACAAACAAGAATTGAGGGCTGGTACGAAACCATTGGTCAAATTTTATTTGTCAATGTTGGTTTGACAACTAACCTCTATTTTTACGACGATATTTCAAAACAAATTCCTCGAAAATAATTTTATTATTATAAAGCTAATATTTGTGAAAATTTTATAATCATGGGGAAGAGAGAAAAAAGAGCTGTAAATTTCTGCAAAGAAGAAGAAATCCTTCTTATATCTCTGGTAGACAAATATAAGAATATTATTGAAAGCAAAAAGAGTGATTCTCACACTTGGAGTGATAAAGAAAATTGTTGGAAAATTTTACAAAATGAGTTCAACGGCAGTTGTACTGTAAATAGTACAAGAAATGTCAAAGTTTTGAAAGAAAGATATAGAAATTTAAAAAGAAAAACCAAAGAAAAGTTTTCAAGAATTAAAATGGAAATTAACAAAACGGAAGGAGGAACCTATACAGTCCCTATAATAACCTCAAAAATATACTTGGGGAAGAACAAATTTCATGTTTCCACAATAACTATCATTGCGATGCTCTGAAAGATTTGTCAATGATCATTGTTGAAGAAAGTGTTGACGAGAGCAATGAAAATGATCATGTAAAACAATTAAATATCTCATCAAAAGAAAATCTTATTGTAGCAGGTATGGAATTTTAACAATTCTTTTTTGTATTTAGTATTTAGCATTTTATTTATTTAGAATCACTGCTTGAAAGCCATCACACTGTTTTCGAACAAACCGAACAAGAACAGTCAAATAATTGGACTAGTTATGCAGCAAACAATCTTAGAACATCGGTTTCCAAGAAGTTGAGGACAAGTAAAGGTTGGGATAAGTAACTTATAAATATTTATAACTGTAAGATAATGTTTATGAGTCATATTCCATTAAAAATTTATTTTTTTATTTTTACTTGAAAAGTTTTTTTTTCTGGTTTCCTATAAAATGTAAGAAATTATAAATTTCTTTATAAAAATTGTTTAGTGTTATAGTTGAATATATTTTGTAAAGGACATAACATATAATGTACGTTTTGTTGAGTCTTCAAGAATTGGAAGAAATAATTATATAAAGAAGTACAAAAGTCTGAATGCAATTCTAATAAAAGAAAAATTAGAGTTCTTAAGACTTCAAAAAGAAAAGTTTTTAGAAGAACACTAATTAAAAATGCTGATTTTAAGGAAAAAACTGGAAAAAGAATAAATTTCTAGAATTTTGCTGTTTAATATTGTTACTAAAAAGTTTAGTTATAAAAATTTTTGTTCTTTTTTGACTGAAAGTTAATAGTGTCTAGTATTTTTTCAGAATTACTATGTTTTATTTTAAAATTTATAATAATAAATGAAGATGTTCCTGTGAAAGTCCAGAATTTGCAGTTGTCAAGTTTCCTTGGTAAATGTCCAAAATTAATTTAGGAAAAAATAATCTTAACTAGACCGAAATATATTTAGTAAATCTTATCTAGCTCATTAAGGTTTAGTTACTTTTTTCTAAATTAATTTTGGTTAGCCCATTTCTTATATTGGATTATTCAACAAAAACGCAAATGATTTTTATTCTGTCCGAACCGTCAACAAATAAAAAGCGTAAGCAAAGTAATGAGGTTATGTTCTTTTGGTTAAGTAAGTAACCACAGGATTGTCTACTGGTAAACTTAACTCATGATTAACTTCCGGTGAAACAATTTTTTTAAATAGCCATCGGTTTTTTCTTAACCTTTCGGTAACCACACATTGTGAAACTGGGCGTTAGAGTTTCTAATGATACGGTAAATCAGACTTTAAGAGAACAGCTGTTGCATCCATTCCACCTCCAGACAGTACAAGAGCTTTTATTTCTCGATCTCGAATCGAGACTAGGCTCCGTCGATTTATGGAGAGCACTGTCATCTTAGAACCTCATTTAAGTGGTTTGAATTACTTAGAATACCTAGTAAATTTGTCAGATTTATTGGATGATCTTCCACTGACTACTAAACAAAATTCAAATTCATTATTTATGTTAATATCACAATGTGATGTACACGAGTCAAATATAAAATAACAATTAAAACTACATCAAACAGAGTAACCATCTAATATAAACATTAAAATCTAAAGATAGATATATCTTAAAACAATAAAAGCTATTCTCAACCAAAAGTTTTCTTAAACATTTCTTAAAGCTCTTCTGACACTTATCCAGCTGCCAGTAAAGGGGAGCAATATCATAGCAATGTCTAGTTTCATAACTGTTGCTATCCTGATGTATTTTATAGATGTTAATTTTTCTCTTAAGATTTAATAGGTTCTCAAGAATGAGAAGAGATGGTGAGTATGCACTCCCATGTTCCAGAATAACTCCCTGCAACCATCATGAAAGCTTAAATCACACATGACCCTAATCGCCTTTCTTTGTATTCCAAAAAGACGCTGGACCCCAGCCACATGCTCCCAAGCCAGTATTACGTAGGAAACAAGTGAATGGAAAATTGCAAAGTACATTATCCTGAGAACCCCGTCAGTCTTCGGATTAAATAAAGGTCTTTAAAAAGTTCAAAGTCTACATAATTTATGTGAGTATCCTATTGCAACTTTGGATCAACATGCACCCCTAAAAACCACACGCACATATGTGATTCAGGCACGACGGTGCTCCATCACTCTTCACCAAATTTAACGCCTATGGATTACTTCTTATTGGGTCTCTTAAACAGATGGTATATTATAGAAATGATGAAAATGGTTGAATTCAATTTTCTCCGTTGAATTAATCTTTGTGTACATGAAGGTCATATTTAACATTTACTTAGCGTTTGACTAAAAAATTGAATAAAATTTTCTGTTAATGACTTATGTATTATTTTTGTTGTTGGCCTGTTAGCTCTTAAACACGCTTTCTTAGATCAGTCCTAATCCTGAATAAATTATGATGAAGTGCTACGACGAGTCTGAGTACGAATAAAACATTTAAATTAGATTATCCCGGGAACGGCTGCTCAAAGCGACATCTACTAGGTATCACTTTTTTGGATAAAAGGAATAAGAATTTTTAACTATAAATTTAATATTCCGAAGCACAAAAAACTTTGAAGATGTAGGGAAAGTGCTACTGGTGGCGCCCTCTCCAATTTACCTCGAAATTGTAATCAGATTTTGATGTCTTATCCAAAAGAAAGTACCAAATTTAGTGCAAATCAAGCTCGGAAACGATCAACTTTTAGACTAAGGTAAGTTGGGCTAGATCCCCACATTTTAGTTTTAGGGATTTGCGTTAGCGTTTTATACAGACCTTTTAAAGACATCCTGTATAGTTTTAAACTTACCCAGTTATCTCAAGAAACATGGGTTAAAATTTAGTCCCGACTAGTTAAGTCGGCTTTTCAATTATCTATAATTTCAATTCAGTTATTTAGAGATAAAAACATGAGGGATGTTGGAAAAATAACTCATCTGTAATTTAGCCAGACCGCCTACATTAAGGTGGGAAAGGAATTCTCTGAGGAAAAGAGGATACAACGAAGATAAGGTTGAAGAAACAACGACTGGCATAAAGGACAATGGAAGGTTTATTAACAACAACGCGGAAGACGCTATAGTAGCAAAAACGCTAAATGATTTACAAGAACTCGATTCGATCCTAGAAAGTAGTGAAGAAAGTGTACAAGCAATGATATTTTAAGAATAATGGGAATATTCTACACATGGATGATCTTAAACTGATGACTGATTCCAGAAACCAACAAATGCTTAAAATTGTGGAGGAATTCTCCGGGGATATCGGAACGCAATTTGGACTTTACAAGTGCCGTATTTTGAACATCGTTAAAGGTAAAATACAACCAGGAGCATTTGAAATGCAGAACGGTGAAACTATAGCTGCAATG
The DNA here is from genome assembly GCA_034092305.1 of Diaprepes abbreviatus. NCBI lineage: Eukaryota > Metazoa > Arthropoda > Insecta > Coleoptera > Curculionidae > Diaprepes > Diaprepes abbreviatus. Next base: position 2,420,050 of record JASJET010000144.1, on the reverse strand, counting down.
GAAGCAGAAGAAACATACAAATACCTAGGTATGAAACAGGCTAAAAGAATTGACCATTGCACTATGAAACCCGAACTGACGACCGAATTTGTCAGGAGGGTAAGGCGGGTATTACGAACTAACCTGAACTAACGTAAATAGTAGAAATTTGTTTAAAGCGCTCAATACGTACGCTTGCTCTACACTTAGTGACTCTTGGAATTGTAAAATGGAGCAGGATGGCAAACCTGCAAAGAAACACTTCTAACAACAGCACAAAAACATCACCCTCGGAATACTATTGAACGTGCAATGCTTCCAAGACATCAAGGAAGAATAGGATTGGTGGATATTGGTAAGCAGCTCGACCAACAAATAATAGACTTACGTTCATATTTTCACAGGTTAGCGGACTCTTCCACACTACATCGAGCAATATGCGAGGCAGACGATTCAACTCCGCTACAGGTGAAGGAACAGGATATTGTTTCTCACCACCAAACATATCAAGAGAAGGACTACAGAAACCACTTCATGGACGGCATCCAAATGAAGTCAGTCAGGACAATGTCGATAACTCAGCGTCGAACTACTGGTTGATTTCAGGGCAGATATTTCCGGAAATCAAGGGTTTCTTGTTAGCTATCCAAGACCAGGTTATTCCGACGAAGAACTATCGGAAGTTCATCATCAGAGATCCCTCAATAGAAAATGACAATCCAGCACATAACTGGAGGATGCCAAGCGTTTGCCACAACCGAGTATAAGGACAGGCACGCTAAAATACTCCACCAAGAGTTAGCAGATAAGTTAAACCTATTGCAGGTAGGAAACGTGGCTTATTACAAATACAATCCGGAGCCTATTCTTGAGAACAACCAGTTCAAGTTATATTGGAACCGAACGGTTCTGACAGATCAGACAGTTGCTCATAATAGACCAGACATTATACTAACAGATAAAATTTCTAGGCGAACTACATTAATCGACATTGCTGTACCTAACAACAACAACCTAAAGCCAAAATACAACGAGAAGATCGCCAAATACAGAGATCTGGCGGTGCAAACCCAAAGACAATGGGCAATGAACAGCGTCCAAACGATTCCCATAATACTCTCAACAACTGGAGTGATACGAAAGAACCTCCTGCAGAACATCAATGGACTGGGCCTCAGTGAGCATCTGTATAAGCCGATTCAGAAAGCAGTTCTCCTTGCAACCGCGCGAACCGTTCGAAAGTTCGTAGGAAATACGGCAGACCACGTCACCTAGGACCCGATAACATGGAAAGGGTTCCCACATAGCTTTATACTTTTGGTATGAATGTCCCCTGGAGGGAGTGCGAAGCCGTTTGGCTTGAAATGGGAATATCAATTGAAAAAATTAAAAAATACAAATAACTAGGAACGATCATTAACAAAAATAAAGATTATTCAGAAGAAATAGATAAGTGTAATAGATGGTAAAAGTGGGAATTAGATAAGTGTAAGTAGTATTGAATAAAATGAGAAGAGTACTATGCAGCAATGGCCTAGTTTACTTAAAGTGAGAATGTTGCGTTATTATGCGTTTTGCTTGCTGCTTTATTGAACGGAGAGAAGAACTTGGTGACCGACTGGAAGCATTTGAGATGTGAGCCCATAGAAGAATATTAAGGATAAGTTGAGTGGAAAGAATAGCATATGTTAGGGTGCTGGGAAGAATGAAAAAGGGGGAAGAAAATGATAAGTACAATTAGAATAAGAAAATTACAATATTTGAGTCATATGACTAGGGAGATATATATTTGTTACTGTAGATTATAATATAAGCTAAGATGCAAGGCAAGAAGAATATCGGAAGAAGATACTTTTCCTGGTTAAATAATTTGAGAAAGTGGTACAAATGTAAGTCCACCAACTTGTTCAGAGCTCTAATATCAAAATATACGAATAACCATGATGATTACTAACTCCTGAGAAGAGGTGGCACCTTAAAAAGATAATAAACAAAACCCTCTTCTTTAAGTAATAGTATAGATTTATGAATATGGTCAAATCAATCTAATAAAGTCACCAAAAAAATTCCTCTCCAGGAACAAAATTATCGAATATGTTTTGTTATCATTATTGCTTGAAAATAATGTTAAATTAGCACAGTAACTATAATGTGCTGATGTCACTCACCTAGTAAAAATTTGACTTTTAGTTCACAGTAAAGACAATTATTGTCTCTTGCGCATTTTATTATACAAAATTTGACAGAAAAAAAAATGTTACAAAATTAAGGAAAACATTTTTTTTTTGAAAATGCCTTAAAAAGCAAAACTTCCAAACACTTTCTTTTTTTACATTCACATATGAATCTAGTCCCAAGAAAGCGAACTCGCTCGTAGACGCCAATACAGTGAGCTTTGAAAATAGTGAATGAGATTTCACCGAAACGTCAGCTGCCTTACACTCCTGAGAGGAACGTACACGGGATGCCCGAAAACCTTTGATTACATATGCATTTATATATATATATATATATATATATATATATATATATATATATATATATATATATATATATATATATATATATATATATATATATACATATATATTTAATCAATTTTACTACTTTCTCTTGGATTAGGCTCATATGCGTTTGATGTTTCGCTTTTTTTAAAGTTTAAGTTTAACAGAATTTTAAATTATTCAATTTTCGCAAAAAAGGTACTCAAAGTGGCTATTTGTATTTTAATAGTGAATAGTAAAATATAAAATTGTAGATTTGAATTTTTTTTTGTTTTTTATTATTTATTTTTTCTTATAATTACTTCTGAATTCTTTGACTTTTTAAAACTGAAAAAATTAAATGTTTCAAGAAAATATTCCTTTTTATCTTATTTTAAGAAGATATATTATTTTTTAATGAGATTTGCAAAATGTGACTGAGGTTACTTATATCTGTCCTATCATTAATTGCGTTTTTAATCTTTTTGTTACAATTGTGGTCACGTTCTATTATTGTTATTGTGTTGTAGACGAAAGAATGGCTTGTTTTCTGTACATGTTTATTTAATGCGGTCATGGCATTTTTCGTGAATTTGTGTCCATTTGATCTGTTTTAAGTAATTAAGTCATTCTTATATATTTTTTGAATAATTGGTGCAAGGAATTGAATATACGATATTAGAGTTATTCATTTTTAGGATTTCACTTTTTAATTTTGTAAACAAGAAGCCTTTATATGTTAATTTAGAATATCTTTATTTTTTTTAAAGTTCGTTTGCATATGGCAAAGCATAAACGTCGACGTACCATTATTGTTAATAGGGTTTATAAATTGTAAAATTTGTATATTTGCTCTTTTATTGTTTTATCAATGTTCGAATTATATCTTAGTAAGGTCTCCTTCACTTTTTTCGAAAGAAAAGGTTTCAAATGAGAGGAAGTTAAGGTGATAACTGTCTGCTACACTAATAATAACACTATTTTTGTGAGACCATGGACGATTTGATTGAAAGTTCAGGTATGTCCCTGACCATACTGGTTTAGTATACCACTCAGTTAAGATTTTATTATTTCCTCGCAAGTCTATCTTATCATCTTTCTCTATTTCCGATGCGAATTGTAACATACTGTGAAAGCTGTTAAACGTTTGGAGAACTTAATTTGTTTTATTAGAGGGAACAACTATCAAACAATCATCCACATACCTCTTAAAAATATTATATTGAAATGTAGGTCTTTGATAACTCTCTCTTTCTTTTAAATATTCGATAACTAACTGTGCAGTGATGGAAGAGATTGGTGAGCCCATAACGCAACCATGTATTTGATTGTAAAATGTATTGTTGTATTCTAAGCCAACATAACATCATTGTTTACCACAAAGCCCAAAATAAGTTTTAACTCTTTGTTCACAGAGTTAAAAAGTGTAATCTAATATTGTATATTCAATTCCTCGCGCTGGTTGTTCAAAAAAAATATTCCTATTCCGCTCAGTTACGTAAAAATAGATTAAATGGACACAAATTTGAAAAAAATACCACGACCGCAATAAATAAACATATACAGAAAACAAGCCATTTTTTCGACTACAACAAAACCGCATTAATAGAATGTAACCATAATTATAATAAATTGATTCTAAAAGAAATTATACAAATAAAAAAAGAAAAGAACGCATTTAATGGCAGAACTGATATGAGTAACATGAGGCATATTTACATAAATCTCATTAGAAAGCAATATATTCTCCTAAAATAAGGGGGAATATCTTCTTAAAACAATTTATGTTTTCAGTAATTATAAAAATAATAAATTAAAAAAAAAACAAAAAGAACAGTTAGTTATTTCAAATCTATAAGTTTACAGTTTGCCATTCATTATTAAAAAAAAAGAAAGTTCAAGGTACTGACCTACAAATTTTTTGTGAAAAATGGAATCAATTTTTAATTGTAAGTTGCGTTTTTTCCCACGTTTTTATTAACTCGGTTTCTTGTCTGTGTGTTTTATTTATTAGTCTGTTCGTTACAAATTTTGCAATCGATTTTAAACTAACTTCCCGATGAGTTAGAGACTTGAAACTTTAAACGTAGCTCAGAACGATGTGTATGGGGTTATAAATCTGTACTGGGCTAGGAGAAATCATTTTATATTTTTTAATCCGTTTTAGAAACGTGGGTTATTAATTTTTTTTTATTTAAGTAATTATAAAGTATCCTTTAACTCTTTATGTCAACATGTAAGATTTTCACCATGTTTTATGTAATTTTGGCTTTTAGGTTGTTTTTTACATCCACATAAGAAAATGAAAAAAGTAAATTTAATACATATATTTAATGGTTCAAGGTTATTTGTATGAACCTATCCTTTAGAAAAAAAGATGTAGTTTTTGACGTTCTGCTCTTAATTCCAGAGTGTTTTCAAAACAAAATCCCTTTTTTTCTTTTTGTTTTAATTTTTTTTTTCGAATCAATACACTCTAAAATACTGTATCACATTTAGCAATAAATATATATGCCATTCGCAGTTACATGTAGGTAATTAAAATCAGACTCTCTCATTCACTAACATGGTTTAACTTTAAAACCAGTCTAAATTGCCAGTAAAGGGTTTAAATCGATAACTGCAACAATATGTCAAACAAGTGTTGAATCTTAAAAATACAAAAATAAAAAAAAAATTCTTTTATTACCAATCCGCCAAAAATTGAGAATATTGTTTATTTTATAGAGAGAACAATTTCTCTTACTGACTTCAAGGCTTTATCACTAATTTTTTATCCTTAGTATTCCAATATGAGCGATTGTTTCTTAACATATGTAATATAAATTATAACAATGTCAAGCAAAACAAAACTGGCCATCTAGAAGCTCTATAGCTCCATAGCAACTAGATCTGGTCTGTCTTAAACCTTCTTAGTGAATCTGACTGTCACAAAATTTTAGGCAATTACTAATATAGATTTAAATTTTTGAATTTTTTTTTATGACATATGTGGGTACGTATTTCGAAATCCTAGTTGTTATTTTAAGAATGATAATGAAAATAAAAGTCTCAGAATAGTAACTTTTATTACCCAAATATTTTAACTTTTTCAATTTAATACCTAAACCGCTTCTATCACTTTCCTCTTTTTTTATTTCTGAGTGACAGAATCCATACAACAAATTTAAGTAACATCTATATAAATCGTATAAAATCGGAATAGATCCTCTTAAAAATGCAAAAAGGAATACCCTCTCAAAGGCATATCTTAGGTATTAAATTGAAAAAGGTAAATATTTGGGTGATAAAAACTACTAATCCGAGACCTACAATACATATATTTTCATTATCGTTCTATAATAACAACAAGAATTTCAAGGTACGTACCCACATATGTAGAAAAAAAAAGTAAAATAAAATAATTTTCTTATTTATTTATTTCTAGATTTAAATAAATATTATTAATTAACCAAAATTTTATATTTTAATTGTCTACATGTAAAATATGTTTTAGAATGTACTGACTATTTGAACTATTTTGACTGAAATTGGTTCAATAACATGCAAGATGGTAATTGTAATATGACAGACAAAAACTTTATATTGTCAGATTTCGTTTAAAATTAGTATGGAAGAGTTTTCGAGCTCGCAGATTATAAATCTAAAATTATTAAAAAACATAAATATCCCGTTTTGTCCAGAGGTGGTATGGGGATTGGAGGTGAAGTTTTTGTAAAAGTCAGTATGGCAGACTAAAAATTTTAAATTTCAAGATTTTGTCTTAAATTGGTACTGAAGAGTTTTTGAGGGCGTATATTGAAAATTTAGAATTTTTTTTTTAATATCAATATGGGACATAAAAAACTTAACATTTCGCAATTTTGGATTTAAGAGGGGAGAGATTGGGGAGATCTACATTACGAATTTAATATATTTTTTGTTCTAAATCGCTGATTTTACATTTTCATATTTTTTCAAAATTGATATTATTGGTTTTGGGGTAATAAATTACGAATCTGGAATCCAATACGCTGTACTGAATGCTATTTTGTTACATTTCCTCAAAAAAGGACAAAGTTCTCAATTTGACTAGTGTATAGTTTTGCATTAACTTCAGGAAGTTGATACGATGGTTCCTTTTATTTTTGAAATTAGTTCAGTAAAATCTAAAATTCTGCTTATAACATGGGGTAAACAAAAAAAGTAATATGGTCCAATTTCCCTCTAAACTTGATATGGGCGGAAGGGATCATAGATTATGAATATAAAATTGCTCTTTTAAAATTAAATATGGATACAGTAAGACGAACTAAAAATTTGCCATGTTTCCGGTTATGTCCAAAATTGATATGGGAGATTATTGGGGACTAGTAAAACTGTTTTCTGAAAAATCGGTATATTTTCGAGTACTTGGAATACGGATCAAAAATTAATTTCTTAAAATTCAATATAGTGAGTAAAAAAAGACGGGATAAAAAATTTATTTTTTTTGAAATTTTTTCAAAATCTGTATTAGGGGATTACGAATCTAAAATTAGTGTTTTAAAATTCAAGATAGAGGATTTGCTATGACAGACTAAATTTTCGTTTGATTCTAATTTCATTCAAAATTGGCATTTGGAAGTTTCTCAAATGAAATTTTTCTTGCTGCTCAATTTAGTGTGGTTTCCAATATTTTTAATTAAAATGAATACCTCATTTTGTGGCTTTGAAAACATTGCGAATCATCTTGCTTAGTATTTAATTAAAACAACGTATGCAAAAATAGAAATATAAAATTAAATAAAAATTAAATCTCATTTTAAAAAGCACTAAGTAACGAAAAATGACTAAATTTTTACAAACAGTAGTTAGAATTCTTGAAGTCGGTGCCAGATTATCAGCCAAAACAAATAACTGCACTAGATATAAACTAGCTACGATAAAAAAAAGTAATCACAAAGTAAATATAAAATCATTATGCAAGCCTGTACTATATATGTTGGTATATTGTAGGCTGAGAAAGTTGCAGTATATTGTTTTGTATCAATTTGGTACCGACTTTAAAAATTTTAATTACATATTAAAATTTCTAGTTTATTTTTCATTTTTTTAGGAGTTAAAATTTTTAATTTTTTACTTTTTCGTGTAATTTGAAGTCGATTCAGGTTTTTAAACAAATCATTTATTATGCCATTGTGTTTAAATGTACAAAAGGTACCTAAATCTAAAAGAAAAAACCTTTGGTTTGTTTGACCTTTAAAGCCTCGGCATTCAATCCGGTCTTACAAAAGGTCGTAGAGTGCTAGTTCAAAAAAATCTCAACTAAGCTCTATTCTTACTGATGGCACTTGAATAATAGTTTCTGTTTTGAAAATACCTCATCAAATTACGGAATTTTTATAAATATTAATTGTTTAATATTTTTTATTTAGAACTATAATCACTAATCAATTGACACGCGTATTCCATTTTCAAATCATCTGTTTACAAAACATTAAACAATTTAATTAAGTAAACATATTAAGTGTTTTTTAATTAAAAACATCAGTAGGTAGGTGAACCATTTATCTATCAAATATTTTAAAATATCTTATTTTATCTGTCATTTTTACAATCATTGATTTAATATTGCTGTTTTATTATACCTATATCCGCACAAAATGATGGGTTACAAAACATTTTTTTATTACATGTTATTAATTGTAAATTCAAGTTTTGTTGGTGGAGCTCCTCCTAAAATGATCCAAGACGGTGATGTAGACAACATTAGTGATTTAGCCGCAGATCTGGAAAACTGGATGGCTAAACTACCTAAAACTCTTAGGGCTGTTCCTGTTAAAAATTTAGCAATTCCTGGTAAGCTTTCTACTAATATTTTATACTAACCATAGGTACCATCTACAGTGAACATTTGGAAAATTTAATTATACTGAAACCGAGGGATGATTACACAGATCTGTAACATATGTTTTAAATATTCTCGTCTCGTGTCAATATATTCTAAAAATATTTTTATTATGTTTCTCATAAAGCTATGGTGAACCAAACTTACTGTTTGTTTAGATGGAATATTAGTTCAAGTAACAAGATGCTGCAATCCAGATGAGAGGAATGATTTTGCAGAAACTATATCATATTATTGAATATCTTTGTCGCATGTCAATATATTCTAATAATATTTTTTTATTATACAGAGTGTCTCATAAAGTTGTGGTATACCAAACTTACTGTTTATTTAAATAGACTATTATACTAAAACATATTGAGGAAACTAATAATACCATCTATCATCCTAAAGTAATATTATACGCCACTTGTGATTTAGGGCATACAAAGTAGCATTTCTCCATTTTTTTAATGTGATCTACATCATTTAAAGGAAAGGTCACATAAGTGTAAAGACAAAGGATATAAATACCAGCACCTTACACCTTAAGATAGAAACATTAAATAAGATAGGCTGTAAATATTTGAAAACGGTAGATAAAGCTGGTGTATACGGAATTTCAAAATATGCTAAAATCAAGACCAATGAAACACTTAGATCGATCTTGCTTAATCATACTTAATCATACTTTTACCCCATTTAGTGTAAACGAAATTAAAAATATACTAAAGGAATGTTTCTCTTGTTCCTATCCCATCTTATTTTTAATATTTGGATCATAAATGGTGGTAGGCTCTAAATTGGGCATTAAGCAGCCCTGCTGCAGACCATAAGTGGTAGACTCTTATTATGCCAAATATCACATTTTTTATGACACATTTAACACTATATTGGTCTATATTAGAAAGAACATTACCGTTTTGTCTTTCACACTAGTAGCCCTTTTTGTATGCATATACATTCCATTGGTAGATAGTAAATTTCTGAACGCGTTATAACTTTCAGATAAAAAATCCATATTAAAATCTCCACATAGGAGCTGCTATTATTAAAAATACTGATGTAATTTTCAGTAACACAGGTTTGAGCTGCCTAATTTTTGGCAACCACTACTTTGTAACATTAAATCGTTGAAGCGTATACAGTGAAGTGACAGTGAAAGCAACTCTTATATAACCTCTTAGGCTTAAGATAAAACTCAATGATGATTTGAGATACAACCTAACTGAAGCATTATATATATATATATATATATATATATATATATATATATATATATATATATATATATATATATATATATGTATATATATATATATATATATATATATATATATATATATATATAATACAAGTTCGACTGCCTTTTAATCAAAATTCACAGTTTCTCTTCAGTATTGTTTACATCGAAAACATTAACAAATATTTGACTACGACTAAAGGTAGCTTACCTAGTTAATTTTTTTCACGACTAAATAATTTCTGTCATGATAATTATCGCGGGTATACCCATCAACAACATTCTTCTATAACCTTGTTCCATTCGGAAACTATTTAAAAACACAGACACGAAGTCTGTTAAATGATTTTTGAAACCAGAGAATGGATATTTTTAAACTATATGTCCTTTAGGTTCCCATGATAGTTTTACCTCAGATATTACAAGAAACTCGGAAGTATCACCTGATGGTGAAGAGATTTTAAAGGTACTAGAAAAGCTCGCAATCGCTAAGCTTGTTATATCGAATTGGTCTAAAACTCAAGCTTTAAATGTAATTGGACAACTACAGGCAGGAATAAGGTATGATTTTTAATTATAATAAAAAACCAAGTTCGAAAAACTAGAATTCTATTAATCCAAAGATTAATTAATACAAACAATAAGTTAATACCCAAACCATATTATCTGCTAGGGTAGAATCTAGGACAAAGCGAAATAAATATTTGATAAACAAGAAAAATGAATCTAGTTTTTTTTTAATTGAGAAAATTTAACTAAACTAAAACTTTTTCTTGTGGAACTTTGATTCTTGCATAAATGCATATGACTAACAAGGAGGGTTTCCGAAGGATCGTGCTCCAATTTTGACGGATCGTTAATATGTTGTAGAAGACACAAAAATAAGAGACACACATTTTTTTTATCAGCTGAGATTTATTCAAAGGGGGCGAGAACTGCCGCTAAAGTTCATCCCCAAAAACATTTTTTTTAAATATCTCAAGTTACAATTAAGATTTCAAAACACTCACTTTTTAACTTGTGTACAATACGCACTTGAATTTAAAACTGAACTTTTCTAGTCCTGGGGATCGCTACTAAATATACTGCTTGCACTGTCTATATACTTTTTGAACCAACTCTTTTAACTACCAATTTTAACTTTCGTGTCTTTAACTCTATATTTTCAACTCTCGTGCTAAACTAACTTCTCGTTTTTAACTAACTTGTTTAACTCATATTTTTAAATAACCGTTTTCAACTATCGTATTTCAACTCTTATTTTTCACTAACTATTTTTAACTAAGTCTCATAGCGAGATTGCTCGTATTTATATAAAGTTTGCTGTGACGTCTTGGCCAAAAACCCTGATTTTTCTAATTCAACTTGTATTGCAACTAAAAGTCACATAATCGAGGGTCTACGTGATGGAATTTTGTTTTCAGCAATAAGTTGCGATCGTAGTTCCTACGTAAGCAAAGTAAAATTCTTTTCTTGGTGTACTTATTTTTCAACATTCCAGAACCAAAATACATCACATATCGTGTAGTTTAGATTCAGATTTTATATTTTATTCGCATAAAGAGTTCCGATTTAGTATTTATTTTTAAAATTAAATTAATTTTAATCCGACTTTTTCTTTATAAACTTAAAATAATTATAGCTTTCTAACTACTTTTTTTTCAATATTTTTAATTTATTAATGTTTGAAAAATAATATTGATCCCGGGGCATCACATTTTCTTATTTGTAAGATAGTTTGTAATTTTGAAAATAAAAATCAAATGGACATTTACTCTGAAATAATTTTGCTTTATTAGGTCTTAAGGTATCAAAAAGCATTATTTGTTTTTTACAATTTTTTCCAAAACCCTTTGATGCATCAAGTTTAGTTTATAATGTCAGTAAAAATTCTATTGGGTTCATTTTCATCAAAATTCGTAATTTTTGGAATTAAAATAGATGAATGCAATGCAGTCTCGCCCTTTTAAAAAATAAGGGATGATATCCATTTGGGTGAACATAGTTTTGCTCAATTTCAAAAAACAAATAATCGTCATTTTGGTTTCTTAAGATACCTTGATTAAAACTTGAGATATAAAAAAGAGTTTGGGGTGAATCACTCTCTTTTATTAGTTTTTTTCTAAAACCCTGAAACACATCAAGTGTAATTCCTTATGTTATTTATAAAATAAATATTTTCAAAGAATTCAGTTTAATTTCAAAATTTTTAGAATTAAAATACGTGAAAGAAGTGCAGGTTTGCCCTTATTAAAAAAGTGATCATATCCATGGGGCTGAAACCGCCATAGTTTTATATTTCGTTTCTATGTTATTCATAAAAAAAAATTCCGTTTGGTTTCAAAATTTTTAGAATGAAAATACGTGAAGGAAAAGCTAGTTTACCTTTAAAAAAATAAGAGATCATGTCCGTTGGGATGAAACTACCATACTTTTACTTCGCTTCAAAGAACGCGTAATTTCTACTTCGTTTTGTAAAAATATCTTAATAAAAACTTGAGGTATTTAAAAAGAGACCTGTTTTTGGGGGTGAACTTTATGCGCAGTTTTCACCCCCTTAAAATGAATATCCACCAATAAAAAATACGTATATCGTTTCATCAAAATCGGAGTAGGTCAGTTTGGGTTCCTTCGCAAACTAGGTGCGATGAGATTAGAATAAAATAAATCATCATTAGAACAGTAATTAATAAATAAACATCAATTCTATATTAAGCTAGGACACCACAAATGCTCAAACAAGATGCTTGCTTTATAATTCAGACCTTCTGGAAGTAGGCCTCTTTCAGTATTCTATCTTTAACAGTTACTTATCTTTCACAATTCAGCAAATCAGTGGTCAAAGTGTCTCTGGAGACCAAAACTATAAAGCAGGAAAGTTCGGATTGGTTCAGATTACGGGTGCCAAAAGATACAAGAGAAGTCAGTGTGAGATTTACTAACCATTATACAGTATATGTATACTAGATTTTATTGTTGTGCAATAATTCGATTTCTATATAGCAAACGTAATAATAATTATAATAAATTATATGCCTTTAGTTGAATGTTTGACTAAATTTCTTTAATTTTTTTCAGATATTTTGACTTACGAATATGCAGAAATAGTAACGATAATAACTTATACTTTTGTCACGCAATGTATTCAACTGATGTGAAAAGTGTATTGAATGATATGAGTTCCTTTTTAAAACAGCATACTCAAGAGGTAGGTTTATTTAATCAAATTTTTTTATAGAAGTCATAAATGATAATTTTTTAATATAATTCTCGAAATGACTTAACACATTAACAACTATTATTTTCCACAATCGGTAAGCTAAGTCAAAACCTCAATAGAAATACAAATTTATCACCCTCCTTAAGTCCTTACTAATCTATCAAATTACGTATTTAAACAATTAAAAACTCGCTTTATTTAAATGCCCTAAAAAAATAAACATTTTACTTAGTTTTCATTAAGAGTGTTCATACTTGTGTAAAAAATTTGTATAGTTCTTGATTATATATATATATATATATATATATATATATATATATATATATATATATATATATATATATATATATATATATATATATATATATATATATATTATACAGGCGCGGATCCAAGGGGGGGGGGGGCGATCGCCCCCCCCCCCCCAAGAGCTTGGAGTTCAGGAAAATAGACCCGATTTTGCCTCTTATACTATAGTTTATTCAAGAACTAGGGAGAATTTTTCATTTTTTACCTTTTTTTTCTTTGCAAACTACCTGTGTTCTTTAGTCCGGTGTCTTTGGCAAAATCTGTTAGACACATCTATTTTTTCATAGGAATGGGTTAGAAATTTTATAATCAAAAATAATGGTCTATAATAATGGACTATTTGGGTTGGATAGCAATAGATATTTGGATGTGTGAAGTGTTAAAAAAGATTTTAATCCTTGTCATAGGCATCGGAAGGCGTCAATAGGAGGTCTATTTTATCACTAAATATTTATGGCATAGAGTATTATTTCAGTAATAAACTTAAAATAAAAAGTTTTTATAATATTATTTTATTTCTTATGATTTTTTAATAATTCACATATATTAGAAAATATAGATAATTTTGACATATTTAACACAAATCACAACTATAGTTTTATTATTTTTAATTTTGGCATAGAAACCGTTTTAGGCACATTCAGACTAAAACGTAGCCTTTTTCTCTCAAAAAATTCTAAGTTATAATTTAAATACTTACAAAATACCCATTATCAAAAATACAAGAAGTTAAACATATATATATATATATATATATATATAAAAAAAATAAATTCGTCTATATAATATTAAATTTTTTTTGGGGCTATCGGTCATTTTATTATTAATTAAAAACATTTTTGGGATATTTGACATTCCAGTTTATTTATTTCTTAAACCATCTGCAGAATTACCATTTAAACACTAAAAAGGGATTCAAATGTCATTAATTTTTATATGTTACAGAAAATTTAAATAATAAATTGTGTTAACGCAGGTAAACATTACGTATCTTATTCGTCATCAAAGGCAGTGAAGCTATCTTCGCTCAAATTAATTATAATTGATTCCTCTCTCACCGATCATGAGATCGAGTTTCCACATTTTCTTTTATTCTATGGATTTTTCGCTATTATCGGCAGTAACTTTATTCAAAAAAATCTTTCAAAAGTCCAGTTAAATTATTAATTTTGTAAGTTGTGGTATTTCCAGCAACTCTACCTTTTATTTGAGAGAGATATTTCCTTCACCAACGGACATTTTTCGGATGATCTATAAGAACAGATTTCCTATCTGGTTTTTCCCAACAAAAATTAAGTTCTCTGAGCAATTTCCAGAGCTCAGTTCTTTTAATTTCAGGCCAATCCCGATCTTCATTGATTTTAGTTAGAATTTTGTCGACGGTTGAGATCTGCTTCTCATAATAAAATGTATGTACAACTCATTTTATTACAGTTTACATCTCTTCTTCCAACGAGGTTTTTCGTCTGCCTGTGATCGAATATAGCTTGGAATTACTAACAATTCCAGTCGTTTTTTTCTCCGTCAGTGTTTGGTATATGATAGATTTTCGAACTCCTGTTATATTGGAATACATCTCAACAGAGCTTTTAACATTATTATCTAGATATTAATATCTTAAGGCATCATAAACATTCATCGTAATAAGTTTTTCGTTGAGGAAAAAACGCCCTCCATCTTTTGGGTATCTCACTAATCTCAAATAATATATAAAAACAAGCACAAACAAAATAAATCACTAAGGACACACTGTAAGGTGTACTTTGCTCGCTGACAGAAATTAAATTGAATTATCAGAAATTTTATTGTTGCAGTAAATTTATAAAAGCTTATAATATTTAAATATAATTAGATTTACGGCAGTTCTCAGTTACCGGGGGCACTGAAGCAGTTACGTTGGAGGTCTCGGTAACAGTTTTAATACTCTCTCTCTAGTTCTTGAATAGAGTATAGGAATGTGTATGCTTGCGATCGTCCCTCCCCTTCCCAAGGGCTTTGAGTTGAGGAACACAGAACCGATTCTGCCTTTTATATTAGGAATGTGTATGCTGCTGGCAACCCCTCGTTGACAACTTGTTTTTTTTTTTGCGATAGTACCCCCCCCTCCCAGGAGCTTTGAACTCAGGAAAATAGACCCGATTCTGCCTCTTATACGAGGAATGTGTATGTTGATCGCATCTTCCCACCCCCTGTCAGAAACTTGTTTTTTCTTCAAGAGTTTCAAATTCAAAAAAATAGCCCCGACCCTGCCTTTTACACTAGAAATGGGAATGTTGCTGGTGTCCCCCCCTCCCGGGGACAACTTGCTTTCGCTTGCCATACGGTACTTTTGTGATATCACCGCCCCCCCCCCCCCAAGGAGAGAGGCTGGATCCGCCCCTGTATATATATATATATATATATATATATATATATATATATATATATATATATATATATATACAAAAGTGGTGGCGCTCAGTGCCTTAGATTGGCGTGTTATTTCAATAATGAACGTCACAAAGTTTTGAATTAAAAAATATATATGAAGCTAAGAACTATGCAGATTTTCTATAGATGTCTGAAAACTCTCAGTGAGAACTAAGTAAAATATTATTTTGTTTTTTTTTTGGTGCATTTTTTATAATAGATTTTAATTATAATTTGGTCTGCGTACAGTGTTTGATTTAATCCAAATCGTCATCCTTATGTATTTGTTGAAGTCGTTACTGAAGATGCAGTCGAGTTATTGTTTAATAACTTCATTATGTTCCCACAAGTAGCGGTCGACACCTAAGATGCCGATGAGATAAACTTTATACAACAGTGTGCACCATAAGATTTTTAATAATCTCCATGTTATTTAGCACGTTTTCCATCATATAATGACTTGGGTAGATTGGCTATATAACGTCCAACATTTTGAATTTCTAAATTCATACTTAGCTACCCCGAAAATCCTCAGATTTCAATATTGAGACAAATTATGAATGATAAACCTGGTCCACCATATTGAATTTCCAAATTCACTGTTATCAAAAATTAATCCTCAGCGACCTAGAAGACATCCAGATATCAATTTTAAGCCGATTTGGACGATAAATCCTTAAACTTGCCCATCATCTTCAATCCGCAGTCAGAACAACTGGTTATCATCTACGAAATAACGTCCAAATTTCTGAATATTGAAAAAGCCAGATGGAGCCAAATATGGACTATACGGCGGGTGATCCAGCTCACAGCAGTTACACTCGAGGAGGATGTGTTTAAGGTTAGCTGCTTTCTGAACTTGCTTACGCATTATAATAAACAGCCTTGTGACACAAGGTATGCCCTTCAGCATATATTTAACTAGAACAACTTCCGTTTAGTCTCAAAAAATTGCTGAAGGTATGCAGGCTTTTTTTGTTAGTGAAGAACCCATTGCGTGGACTCTAATTTTATTTGTGTATCCCAGTGTTGCAGCCACGTCTGATCGCCTGTCATTATCTTAGAGAAAAAGTCCAAGTTTGCAGCCCAAAGTTCCGACTGATTTTTATTGATTTACACTGCCCTACAGGACCAAAGTTCCTATTATTGGGGAGGAGAGAGAACAATGTTACTTAAATCCTGAATATTACATTCATAATGCAGAGTACAATAAGTGGAACATACTAAAATGTGGTCGGACTTGCATTGTCTTTATTTTTATTTTTACGACGTTTCGATTAGGTTGTATCTCTAATCGTTATCAAGTATAAACTGAATGTTTTGTCTTAAGACTACGAGCTTATATAGGGAATGTGTCCATTGAAGTACAATGTTTCGCTTCACTGTACACACCTCAATCATTTGATGTTACCAAGTAGTGGTTGCCAAAGATTAGATATCTAACACTCGGTTTACTGAAGATTCCATTATTGTTTTTAATGTATGCTGCTTCTATAAATTTTCTTTTTTTCCTATTGGGTTCCATATATATTGCCGTACCCTCAGACTATTTTATATGGTGTTGTTTATCCCAGGAGTGTTCTGCAACACCTGATCTCGACGTTTCCCCTTTTTGTGTATGAGTTTTATGTTCCTTAATTCTAACTTCTAGCGGTCGTTTGGTTTCTCCAATATACATTTCACCACACTCACATGGAACTTTGTAAACACATTCTTTCTTATCGGTAGTTTTAGGTTTGGTTTTTGTTAAATAAGCTCTGAGGGTATTTCCTGATTTAAGGGCTGTTTTTATATTATAACTACTGGCAATTCGTCTTATTTTCTCCGACGTTCCCTTAATATACAGAATTGTGAAGAAGGAATGTGTTTCTTGCTGTCCAGTGTTCGTTGTTCTAAAAGTATTTATAACATCGCCAGTTAGTTTTAGAGGATAACCATTCTGTTGTAAATCGGATTTAATATTTGCTACCTCTTTTTCCAATGATTCGGCATTATTGCATATAGATACAACGCGATTATAGAGGTTGCGTATAATTCCTCGTTTTGTTACAAAAGAATGATTAGAACTATGATTAAGATATTGTCCAGTATGTGTTGGCTTTCTGTAAACTGAATTTTTAATAGTTTCGTTTGAACGGTTCACCATGATATCTAGGAAGGGCAATTGATCATTTACCTCTTAATTGTAGGTCGAATGGTATTCAGATGTTTCAGGAAATCATTAAGTTCTTGATCATTGCCCTTCCATACGATGAAAGTATCATCGACATATCTCAGCCAGACTTTCGGTTTTACTGTTGCCGTTTCTATGGCATGAGTTTCGAACCATTCCATATATATATATATATATATATATATATATATATATATATATATATATATATATATATATATATATATTACCTGGTATCTAAATTGGTTAGTCATATAATCCAAAGATAAGTGGTCCATATAGTCTGAATAAGGCAATAATTTTGTTCCATAGGTTTTAATTATCATTTGCATCAGTTTTCCATGGGTCTCTTGTTTAAAACCATAAAAATGCTGACAGTCTAAGATGACTGGAGAGAGTGAAGAACCCATCGGAAGCCCGTCGTCCTGAGCGTAGAACTTGTCCTTACTTGAAAGTAAGCACTACGCAGGCAACACTCCAAAAGATCCATCACCCCGTCCAGTGGTAACGTGGTTCGATCTGATAAAGTAGTATCATTTGAAAGTCTAGTTTTGATTATGTCTAGTGATTCCCCTAATGGTACATTAGTATACAGACTTTCCACATCAAAGCTTATTAGTCTGTCGTCTGGCTCTAGATTGTTGCTACTAATAATGTTCACGAAATGTGTAGAATTTTTAACATATGTGTTTGTCTTACCTTCTAAAAGTTGTATGATTTTTAAGAGAAACTTCGCCATGCATTTGTTGGGGTTCCTCTGGAGCTGGTTATTGGTCTCAATGGTATGTTCGTTTTATGTGTGGTGGCTTACTGTAGTGTGGTGTGAGCGCCGATCGTAGGTTGTCAGGTATATATATATATATATATATATATATATATATATATATATATATATATATATATATATATATATATATATATGGAATGGTTCGAAACTCATGCCATAGAAAAGGCAACAGTAAAACCGAAAGTCTGGTTGAGATATGTCGATGATACTTTCATCATATGGAAGGGCAATGATCAAGAACTTAATGATTTCCTGAAACATCTGAATACCATTCGACCTACAATTAAGTTTACCATGGAAAAAGAGGTAAATGATCAATTGCCCTTCCTAGATGTCATGGTGAACCGTTCAAACGAAACTATTAAAACTTCAGTATACAGAAAGCCAACACATACTGGACAATATCTTAATCATAGTTCTAATCATTCTGTTGTAACAAAAAGAGGAATTATACGAAACCTTTATAATCGCGCTATATCTATATGCAATAATGCCGAATCATTGGAAAAAGAGGTAGCAAATATTAAATCCGATCCAACAGAATGGTTATCCTCTAAAACTAATTGACGATGTTATAAATAATTTTATAACAACGAAGACTGGACAGCAAGAAACACATTCCTTCTTCACAATTCCGTACATTAAGGGAACGTCGGAGAAAATAAGACGAATTGCCAGTAGTTATAATATAAAAACAGCTTTTAAATCAGGAAATACACTTAGAGCTCATTTAACAAAAACAAAACCTAAAACTACCGATAAGAAAGAATGTGTTTACAAAGTTCCATATGAGTGTGGTGAAATGTATATTGGAGAAACCAAACGACCGCTAGAAGTTAGAATTAAGGAACTTAAAACTCATACACAAAAAGGGGAAACGTCGAGATCAGGTATTGCAGAACACGCCTGGGATAAACAACACCATATAAAATGGTCTGAGGCTGCGGCAATATATATGGAACCCAATAAGAAAAAAAAAGAAAATTTATAGAAGCAGCATACATTAAAAACAATAATGGAATCTTCAGTAAACCGAATGTTGAGATACCTAATCTTTGGCAACCACTACTTTGTAACATCAAATCATTGAGGTGTGTACAGTGAAGCTAAACGTTGCGCTTCGATGGACACAGTCCCTATATAAGCTCGTAGTCTTAAGACAAAACATTCAGTTTATACTTGATAACGATTAGAGATACAACCTAATCGAAACCTCGTAAAAATAAAAATAAAGACAATGCAAGTCCGACCACATTTTAGTCATTCTTCAACATTATCTACAACCTTCAAACAAAAGTGGAACATAGTCTATAAATCAGTCACAAATATATACTATATTACATAACTTCTCATATAACAGTCGTGAGTGCAACAAAACATGCCGTCTTTTCCTTATTTTTAGCTGCGCCAAAATTCCTTTGCATTAATAAATAATTAATATTCCATTAACTTCATGCGCGATTATAAACTAAAAATATTCGAACCCCGCCCAAATTTATGTCGCCCAAATAACTTAGAAACAGGTGCATTTCAGTTAAAATGTAACATTTTTTTTGCTTCTTTTTATTTTTTAAAAAACCATTTAACTTTTGATGAAGCATGTATTGTTGATAACAGTAAAGTAATTAAATGTTAAGACTGCAGTGTATGTTAAAAATATCTCAAATAATTCTAAATTTCAGTAGAAATTCCTAAGAACTTGTAACATGAGTTAACTCACGAGATCAGAGGAGTTTCTTTTTAAAAACAATTTATTTTATTGTTTACAGAATTATTGATTAAATACAATATTTAATTATTAGTTTAACTATGTTATGTCTTCAACGGACTTCAACTGACTGACCGCGTCTTCTCCAAGTTGGGTATATAAACGTGACATCTTGGATTGCTTGGTCAGCACATCTTAGGGTTAGGCCGTGATATAACTCCTCCCCCATTAGCTTGAACTATACCTTCCCAAGGGGTAGTTCAATCCGTGGACGTGGTCCATCTTCTTCATCCGGGGCGGTTTTTCTTCCTAAGTAACCTTTTCGGATTAAGTATCTGTATATGAAGTACCCTAGAATAAATAGTAAAATTAGGTAAATTAAAATTGTCCATAGGCTGGGCACTTTGGGCACTTCTTCAAAGAATAGGCGGGGCTCATTGTCTTCAATTTTATTTTTTAGTTTATGTAGTTCGTCTAATTTAACTTCTTGTAAATGAAGACTTAGGTTGAGTAAAGGGAACTGCGGCGGCGTTGCTTCGAAATCTGGGAAAATTATCGGTTGTTTCTTTGACTCGATCGTACTTTGACTATTA
The DNA here is from genome assembly GCA_034092305.1 of Diaprepes abbreviatus. NCBI lineage: Eukaryota > Metazoa > Arthropoda > Insecta > Coleoptera > Curculionidae > Diaprepes > Diaprepes abbreviatus. Next base: position 2,399,298 of record JASJET010000144.1, on the reverse strand, counting down.
GTAATCGATAGTCCATTAATTTTTGCTCTGCATCCATTAGGCAGGGTTAATAAGAAAGTACCATATAGTTTTCGTCTTTCTTCTTGTAATTGGCATTTTAATTCAATTATTTCTTCGGTTGGCACAACTAATATCCATTCCGTTGACGAATCTAATTGATTGATTATCGGTCTGGTTACAACGACTTCGATTTGTTGACAGGTCGAGGTGCTCTTTGTGGATTGGATCAGCTGCACTTCACAAGGGCTTCTGTCTTCAATTTCTTGCAAGTCTTCTTTATCGCATAGATAATTGTTTGGCAATACTTCTTTACAAGGGGTTGCTTGATAAGCGTAGTATAATTGATTTTTGATTAAATATTTATCGCGAGGGATAACAACCTTGAACAGACTCTGTTGTAAAACTGGTACTGAGTACAAGTGAAAATATTCAAAATTTGTTGTTTTAACAACTGGTATTTTTAATAAAAATGTAATTTTATTATTTAATATAAAACAGTCTACATCTATTAAGTTTTCAAAATAAAATATATTTTCTAAATTGACTTGCAAAGGTAGTTTATCAGTGCCTATTATTGTTTCAAGTTTTTTCAATTCAATTAAGAGGTCCTTTAAAGTGACTATGCTTGGATGCATTATTTTTAGTTTAGAGAAAGTAATAGCATTTTCTATATCTTGTAGAATAGAGTCAATTATTTCATATAAATTAATAATTTGATTTAAAATGTCTTTAATAAAAATTATATTTTCCCTATGTATCGTACTTTGAATTATTATACTGATTTGATTAATTCTACTTTCCAATAATTTTTCATTTTGATTTATTTTTTGGATAGTGTTATTGAATTTTTCAATAATACTTTTAGAAATTGAATTCTGTGTTCGAATATTTTCCGCTAATTTGTTTTGATTTTCTTGTAAGTTTTTTATTAGATTTTCGTATCGTTCGCCGTCCGACGCATCTAGATTTCCGGTCACAGCTTTGAATACTGAGCCTATTATATTAACTAAGCCTCTTTTTACTCTATTAGGATGGGGCAAAATTTCTTTTATTTTATTTTCAACCCTATCTTGTATTAATTTCAATATTTTTAAATAGTTAGAAGATTCATTAAAGTACTCTTTATGTTGAAGTAATGAATCGGTTATAGTTTTAGACTTAAAATGTAATTTATTAATTTCTATTATGATTGGATTTAAATCATAGTAGTGTATTAGTGTGTGAGTGTATTCTGTAATTTTTACTTGTCCTAGTTTTAAGGGTAAAAGTCCAGGATTATCGTCTATAGGTTTGATTAGTATTTCTTTGTCTTTTCCGTCTCCGATAACGGCGGTTATAAGCCTGAAATAAAATATTTGATTTTAGTCAAAACTATAAGTTTGTCTTAATGGACGTTTTAAGTTATCCATATGGATTTTAGATTGACTTTGTGTTTTTATTGTTTTTCTTTCTTTGTTAATTGATTGAATTTCTGTAGGCTTAGAAAATTTATCTGCGTGTTTTTGTCTCACGTGTTTTCGTATATAAACTTGTTGATTATTTTGAAATATTTCTGGTTTGTCTCGATTAGTATTGATTTTTGATATTACTTTTTCTTTATTTTCGGAAAGTTTCTGATTTATGTTAGAATATAATAAGCGTGATTTTTCTTTATGTGCATTCACGTAGTCATTTAATATTAATTGTTCTAATTTTATATCAAAAGGATCACTTGAGCATATTTCTCCATTAATTACTTCTATTGGTTTTAGATTAGTAACTGAATGTATTGAATGATTATATGCCAATATTGCGTAAATCATTTTTTGTGATATCGGTGTTGAAGCAAAATTTTGATTATTTAGTAAACGTATATGTTCAGCTAGGGTGGAATGTAATCTTTCGACAACTCCATTAGATTCTGGGTGATTAGGTGAACAAAAATGTATCTTTACTTTGTGTAAATTTAAAAGTTCCGTTACTATTGTATTTTTAAATTCGGTACCATTATCAACTATTATTTGTTTCGGTACACCGTGGTGAGAAAAATATAAAAGAAGTTTATCAACGATTTCAGTAGCGGCAAGTGATTGAACTGCATATGCTTGTGCATATTTCGAGAAGCTATCAATTATAGTTAAAAATTTAGTTTGTTCCAACGTATAAGTATCTAAATGAATAATTTCAAACGGTTTTGATGCCGTTGGCGTAATATTTCTTTCTATATTTATTGGATGTCTCTCATATTTGCTTCTTTGGCATATTTCGCAATTATTAATATATGTTTATATTGAGTTTTTTAAATTTGGCCAATAGTATTTTTTCTTTATTTGTTCTGATGTTTCATCGATTCCTCGGTGATTAGTTTTAGATTCGTGATAATTTTGTATAATTTCTGGAATTTCTGTTTTATCGGTAATATCTATTAATTTCGTTAAACATCGTTTAAGTTTTATAGAGGGCCATTTGAAGGTTTTTCTAATTACTTCAGAGAATGGTTCATACATTTCTGGTTTTTCGAAATACAAATGATATTGTTTATCAGGAATAATCAATTCTTTTACAAAGTTTAAAATGTCTTGGTCAAAATTATTTTGGGATATTTGAACGTATATTCTGCGCTTTTTCTCGAATAAAATAGTAATTTTTGGTTTCACAGGTGAGTGTAATACAGATGAAATAATTATTTGATTTGCTCCGTAATTTACTGGTATGTCAACTATTGGTATACCTACGATTGGGTCTTCTGTTTCATTCGTATGTATTGTCATATCATCTTCATCAGCTGTTTTATGCGCTGTGGTGTCATTAACTTCATTAAGTTCATTGTATTCATTGGCGTCCGCCTGTGCTATAGTAGATATTTGCTCTAAATTTTCAGTTTCTAATTCTTTATTAAATTCATCGATATAGTTTTTTAATTGAAAGATTTCTTCAGTATCTTTTGTATGTAATTCAATTCGTGATAAAGCATCAGCATTGGTGTTTAATTTTCCTTTTTTATATATAATATTATAGTCAAATTCATCAAGTTTAATTCTCCATCTTAGTAATTTTGAACTTGGGTCTTTTAGTGAAAATAACCATTGTAAGGGTTTATGATCAGTGATTAGATTTATTTTTCTTCCAAAGATATATGGTCTAAAATATTTGGTTGCCCAAACGATTGCTAAAAGTTCTTTTTCTATTGTAGAATAATTTCTTTCTGAATCGTTTAATGTTCTCGATGCATAGGCTACGGGTAAATCTTGCCCTATTTGTCCTTGCGATAATACTGCGCCAATTGCTACATTGCTAGCGTCTGTGGTTAAATTGAAAGGTTTAGAAAAATCTGGATATTGTAGTATTGGTTCATTAATTAATAAATTTTTACAGGTATCAATGCATTTTAAATATTCTTCATTAATTTCTATCTTTGCACCTTTTTTTAAACATTTCGTAAGCGGTTTTGTAATTTTAGCAAAATCTCTAATAAATCTTCGGTAATATCCAAGTAAACCTAGAAATCCTTTAATTTGTTTAGTTGTTTTAGGTATTGGGAATTGTTTGATTGCTTTTATCTTATCAGGGTTGGGTTTTACTCCTTCTGCTGTAACTATATGTCCAAGATAAGCTACTTCTTTTCTTAAAAATTCTGATTTATCTAGCTGAATTTTAAAATTAGATTCTCTTAGTCGCTGAAAAACACTTTTTAGTCTTTCTAAGTGTTCCTGCAATGAGGTTGAAAAAACTATTATATCGTCTAAGTATACAAGGCATTTTTCGTTTTGTATTCCACGAAGGATATTGTCCATTACGCGTTGAAACGTCGCTGGAGCATTCTTAAGTCCAAAAGGCATACGTAAGAATTCATAATGTCCGTGTTCGGTACTAAAAGCTGTTTTTTCTATGTCATTTTCATGCATTTGGATTTGATGAAAACCACTAGCTAAGTCTAAAGTGGTAAAATATTGGCATCTTCCCAATTTATCTAATAAATCTGTAATATTTGGTAAAGGATACCTATCGTCTAAGGTTTTTGAATTTAAACCCCTAAAATCGCAAACTACCCTAAATTTTGGTACTCCAGAGGCATCTGCCTTCTTGGGAACAACCCAGATCGGTGAACTCCAAGGTGAACTGCTTGGTTGTATAATTTTTTGATCTAGCATTTTTTTAATTTGTTTTTCTACCTCTTTTTTATAAATAAAAGGGTAACGGTATGATTTAGAATAAACGGGTATTTCATCGGTAGTTTTTATTCTATGTTTAATTTTACTTGTAAAAGTTAATGGATCATTTTCGTTATAAAATATATCGGAATACTCTTTAATTAAATTTAAAATTTTATTTTTTTCTTCGTCATTAAGATGATCAGTTCTAAATTTGGAAAAATCTAAATATTTTTGTTCTGGTTCATTATTAAAATTATTTAGTTGAATTTCGTTCATTTCCTGTAAATTAAATTTTTCTACTTCAATGGGCTCGGAAAAATCTAGCGTTACTGATTCGCACGTATTATTTAATATTGTTGTCAAGGCAAAGCCATTTTTTGCAGTTGATAGAGATTCTGGTATCTCACAGTTATGAAATTTCTGATGCGGTATAATTATATCACCGTTTCTTATCGTAGTTTTTATTTTTATCACTTGTTCAACTCTAGGTGGAATCGTAATACAATTAAGTTCAGGTTTTGTTTCATAAAAAAGTAATTTTATACGGGTATAAGGCGTTTCTAAAAATCCCTTATCAAAGTTGATATTTGCTTGTAATATTTTTAAATTATCAAGTCCTATAAGACCATCAAAAACGTTGTGAAACTTAAACAAATGAAATTTTAGATTTTTATTTTCTGGTAAATTAAATATTTTAGAAGAAGGTATTAATGCACTGTATTGATGAGCAGACTTTTGAAAAACTGTCGATACTATAAATGGATCATTGATTATTTTATCTGAATAAAATTTTCTTGCAATATTAGGATCAATAAATGATTTAGTCGATCCCGAGTCGATTAGAATTTTAATGTTGGTTTCAGGAAAAATTATATATGATAATTCGCTGTTATTTGACATATTTAAAGAGATTACCTGCGGTACTATATTGGTTCTGCTATTTGAGGCGATTCTTGAAAATTTTCATTATTTTCATTATCGTTAGAATTTTGTTGACTTAGGTCATAGTCAGGTTGAATAACATTTTCGTAGTATTCGTTATATGATTGTTGGTCATTAATAGATAGGTCATGGTAATAGTATGGTAGGTTATTATGTGGATTAGGATAATAGTAATTATTATTGTCATATTCAGTGGGTTCGTTTTGATCAGTGTTTTGTGTTTGAGTGTTATATAACTCTTCAAAAATAAATTTTGGAGGATTATAATTTGTATTAGATGGGCCTGGTAATGGCTTAAATTTAGAGGTTGACACTCCGGACATAGGTGTCGGCTGAGAAATTTGTTTTTGTTGATTTGGTTTAAAAACATTTGTTTTATTTTTTCCAAAAACTTGAGAATTAGTGAAATATTTTGGTTGTGGTCTATTAAAATTCGGCCTAATATTTATTGGATGTGAAGGAAAATTAGGTTTAAATACATTATGAGGCGTATTCGTATTAAATGAATAGTTTGGTTGATATTGTGGTCTGAAAATATTATTATTGTTCGAAAGCTGTTTAAAATTATTATTATTATTTTTTGGAATAAAAGCATTTGATTTAGCTTGATTTTGAAGGTATTGTACGTTATATTCTTGTGTGACGAATTGCAATGCTTGCATAAGACTGTTAGGTCGCATACAACGTATTGTAGTTCCTAAGGGTTCTTTTAATCCCGACAAAAACGTTTTTAAAGCTAGTTCGTTATAAAGTTGTCTTTTTAGAATTTTTGCTGCTTCATTATTTTCATGCAAATCGACATATGAACATAATAAATTTAAAAGATGTAATATTCTGTCATAAAATTGGTTAGGCTTTTCGTTAGGCAATTGTTTTGTCATAACAAGGTCACGATTTAAACAAGCTTCGTCCCTTTGATCCGCGAAGTTTCGTCTTAAAGTATCTTTAAGTTCGTCCCACGTACTAATATTTTGTATATTAATTATTATTTTGGCTTGGCCAGTTAACTTACTGATTAAAGAATTAAGTAAATAAACATTTTGGAAACATTCTGCGTTGGTTTTAGTTCTATCGTAAAATGAATCGATTAGAGTTTGGCAAGTAGACAAATATCTAGTCAAATCATTAGGATTACCGTCAAAATTCGGTACGCAATTTAAATATTCTGGTTTAAATTGTGACATTTTATTATCAATTATCAATTCTGTATTTGATAGATTGTTTTCAAAATTATTTTTATTAGTTGCACTTACACTAGTTTTACTTAAATTTAATGTTTCTAAGATTTCTTGAGAAACAGAGTCAGCTAAAGGCGTTGTTATTTGTAACTTATTTAAGTTTTCGATTAAGAGATCAATTGACATTAATTATTCAATTATTATCTACACTTACATTAAGCTTATGATGAATCCTCTCTCTGTGGTCATTTCTTAATTATAAGGTCAAGGCTTCGGTTCAGCAATTTGAGTCTTCCCCAAAGTCTTGGTCCTCACGAAGACAAGCAATATCGGTCCTGTCCTCCGATGTTCAGCTGATCGATGGGTTTCTGTAGATCCTCTATGGATTGGGAGTTTTTCGATTTCTTGAAAAATCCGCTCCACTTCAAGCACCAACCATCAACGTCACAACTTGGTTCCTTCGGTTAATCGTTGCACGAAAAATCAAATGATCGATTCAATTGATTTCCGAAGATCCGAACGACTGCGCCAGTTAACTCACGAGATCAGAGGAGTTTCTTTTTAAAAACAATTTATTTTATTGTTTACAGAATTATTGATTAAATACAATATTTAATTATTAGTTTAACTATGTTATGTCTTCAACGGACTTCAACTGACTGACCGCGTCTTCTCCAAGTTGGGTATATAAACGTGACATCTTGGATTGCTTGGTCAGCACATCTTAGGGTTAGGCCGTGATATAACTCATGTAAACTATCTTTCTTTATAGGTTGTAATACTAGACTGTCAACACTTCTATGATTTCAACACAGGAACCCACAGTCAAGTAATTCAGCTTTTAAAAGATTCATTTGGTGATATATTGGTACCCTATCAATCTAATATGGAGACATTGACTTTGGATTATTTGGCCTCTCAAAAGAAACAGGTAACTACAACAAAAGAAAATTTTTCGACCATTTTTTTACGAAAATTAAAACATAAACAGTTTTCCAGTTAGTAAATATATAAAGTCGTCTAAAAAAATATAATCGTAGCCAAGATACATGGTGTCAAAATAAAAATTTTGCTTCTGATTTTTTTATAACTTTTGAAAACATTTAAATATTTGGATAAAATTTGCTTTTTGTGACGAGAAATCCTACTCCTAGGTTTAGTATTAGGTATAGCTACGATATTTTGTGTGTCTTTAAAACACCATTAAATAAAGTAAGACTCCCTCAGATAGTTTTCTACTACACGCACGAAGCTGATGATTAAAAACTAGACAAAAATCCATACTTACTTTACTTTGAATAAGATCTGACTATGATAAGGGCTCAATTTATTTTAATGGTGATTCTATATAACTGAGTTGATAATGACATCAAAGTTCTGTCTATCTTTCGCCTTCCATCTCTTGTCCATCATTCCAAGAACCTCAACAGTCATCCAATTCTGTTTCATTATTTTTAAATCACGTTTTGGGTATTTTTCTGTAATGTTCCTCATTTTATCTCCTATCATTCTTGCTATGGAATCTACTTGCGTTATGTTATTCATTGAGTTTTTCCATTATTTTCTTCTTTTTTTTTGTTTTATCTTCTAGAAGCCGATTATGTATATTTGTGTTATTTTTCTTCCTTCTTGTTCTTTTAAGCTTTACGTGAACATTGGCATCAAGTCGTATATGGTCTGATCCTAGTTGTTCTTCTACCTATTCGGTCGTTAACAATTATGCCTAGATCTAGTTCGTGCTCATCATGATCGTATCCAGAGCCTGGCAGACCTCATTTTAATTACGCCCATAATTTCCAGAATTATCTATTTCATCTCTTGAATAGTATTGTGTATTGCAAATCTTAATCATCGCTAGTCGACACCTTTTCATCTTTCAACATCCCCCCGAAGACCCAACTGAGGAAGTTACTCCGGAATCTAATTGATTATTGACCATGAAGCCATATTAAATGTACTACGGATGTCCAGTGGACCTTTAATACAATGGTTTCCTGCCTTATGCCGTTGACTATACGAGATTTGTCCCAAAAGTATCGAGCCTGCACTGATATCTCCGCTTCAAAACATCCGAGCGACCTCTGTGAGGCATGGGTGTCACCAACGAATTCGTTGGTGTGCGCAGTTAACGACTGAAAGTGTTAGTTTGTGAAAAGTGTGCGTTTGTTTACAGTGTCTTTTTTTCGTTCGTTGCATTTTGTTATTGTAAAAAATGACGGAAAAATTAGATCAACGAATTTGCATCAAGTTTTGCTTTAATCTTGGAAAAACAGTAAATGTCGAGCGTGTGCGACTTGCAATTGAAGGAGATCGTCGGTTGACTGTATGCGAACTAGAAAGTGATCTTAGAATACCAAAAACTACTGTTTGGAGAATTTTAATCGAAAATTTGGCAATGGCTCGCGTGTGTGCGAAATTCATCCCAAAATTGCTAACGGCAGAGCAGAAGAATCTTCGCTTTGAAATCGCTCAGGACCTCTTGGAAATGGTTTCTAATGATGAAAATATACTCAAGAAGATTTTTATTGGTGATGAATCATGGGTTTACGACTATGATCCAGAAACAAAGCGACAATCTTCACAGTGTAAGCATTCTGAATCGCCAAGACCAAAAAAAGCACGTCAAAGTCGTAGCAAAGTGAAGACAATGTTGACTGTTTTCTTTGATTATGAAGGTGTTGTGCACCTCGAATATGCTCCGAGAGGTCACACTATCACTAAAGAGTACTACGTTAAAGTATTGAAAAGATTGCGTGACGCAGTCAGAAGAAAACGGCCACAGCTTTGGACAAGCAGTGATGGGCTGCTTTACTACGACAATGCGCCAGCGCATTCATCAAACCTTGTGCAGCAATATTTAACAAAGCACCAAGTCGTACAGCTTCGCCAGCCTCCATACAGTGCCGACGTAGTTCCCTGCGACTTTTGGCTCTCTCCAGATTAAAAATGCCGCTCAAAGAACACCGGTTCGATGACAAAGAGACGATTGAAACTAATGCGTCGAAAGGACTGAAAGCAATTCCGAAAACTGACTTCCAGGACTGCTTCAGGAAGTGGAAACACCGCCGGGAACGTGTTATTCGGATGATAAAGAATAACACCAATACGGAGATATGAAGGTAGACTCGATACTTTTGGGACAAACCTCATATATTGATACTTGTTCAGCCTTCGAAGTCAATTTTTCAGCCTCAAATCACAAGAGTGTCCTTCGTTCTCTTGACTCGTTGATTACTTTTAGTGGAAATCTCGGTATTAGTGATAGGATGGAATATAGGAAGGAATTTTGGGTAAAATTAAGGATTGGATCAAAATTTTTCCCAGGGTTTGATATTGGGGACAACAATCGCATCCGTGATTTCTGTCAGGATCACAGGAGTGTCTAACCGCTCACCAAATTTCCTAATACCGCGAGAAAATATATTCTAACCCTCAAATATCCTCCCACACGAAACTTATCCTGAACCTATGCATCAAGATAGGTGGCCAATGTGATGTATTAATGGCTAAAAACTCCCCAAAATGAGTGGAGTCAGTAGGCATTGGCCCTCAGTCTGTAGCGGCGATAGTCGGGTAAAAGGAAAAGCAGAGGGTACCATAAATACCTGTGAGAGGTCAAGTCATTACGAAAAATGCATAATAAGAAAAATAAATTGAGAAGCACTACATCCAGGAGTGGATGGAAGAAGATTCGTCGTGATCCTGATCTATTGGAGCTGTACAAGTGAATTCAACTCACTGGGCTAGTCGACTTTTTTGATACGTTACCATTGAATTTAAGACAAAATAAGATTTTCATTTAGGACAACGGACAAGCATATTTTCCTAGGCCTATCAGAAAATAGCTAGATAATAATTTTTCTAATCGTTGGATAAGTCAAATGCCTTGGCCTGCACGGAGGCCCGATTTTAATTCAATGAATTTTTACCTCTGGTGTATATAAATGCTCTTGTGTATGAAGATGCAATAAATAGTCAAAACAAATTATGACAGAAAATTGTAAATGGTACTCTTTTACTGATTATTGCTATTTATTTTTACAAATATATTTTAAAATAAGTCATATTTTCTGAAACACCCCCATTTAGTTACTTAAAAGTCATCGTTGTTTAAAATTTTTCTCTGTATTAAAATTAATTAAAAATATCTAAAAAACAGACTTTTATTTTCTCTTCACAATACTCTAAATTATCTTGCGATTTGAGCATTAATATTATTTTTCAAAATTTATTTAAAATTATTTGACTTCAAAATTATAAAAGCAGATATCTTCAAAACAGTTATAGCGACATTATTATAAAATAGATTTTTTACACAGAATAAATGAAACATGGGTTTTTGGCAAGATATGACGATACATCAAGGCGCCAAAATGTTATGAATTTAAAGACCATAGGTGGCGCCTCCTACACCTCAGAGCAAAATTATAAATAAAATTGAATTTCTTGCCTCAAGAAATTCAGGATCACCAAATTTTTGTTGAAATATCTGAATTCATTCAAAAGTTATTTGAAAAAAAAAAACAAAAACGAACTTGCAAATTTGAAACACTATATCTTGGTTTAATAACTTTTGTACTGAGCTAAATAACAATATTTTTACCTACGATGTCTGATATTGTTCCCGTATTTGTTTGCATACTTTTGGGGATTTTGTTGTAACCCGAACATGTATAATTAAAAAAAAAAGAAACATTGGATTGGATTTACCTATATCCAATTCAGGGAAATAAACTATTCAAAAATCCAATATATTTAATCTTAATTACTTTTAAATGATATCCCTTTCTTAACAACGAGCTATATTTTTTTCTCTTTAGGTTATTGTTATATATAGAGATGCCAGTCAAGCTGGTCAAAATTTACTGTGGCCTACAGGAACTTTTCCTTCACCTTGGTACGACACCATGGATTCTTCAAAATTAATCCCCGACTTGAATAATGGTTTAAAAATTAGATCACCCAGTATTGGATATATTAGCCAGTGTGTTTTGACACCGGGAGTTAACGATATTCTCGGAAATCTTCTAAGTAAGTACAGTACTAAAACAATTTTGTAAAAAGAAATTGGAAGGAAATCCAATTTATTGGGTGGTATATTTAATTTTACATATTTTTTTAACAATTTGGTAATGATTTTAGTGTGTATATATTTATTATTTAACGCACCTGAATCCGCTCACAGGAAGTGGTGAAAATGACCACCGTCAGCTGCAGTGATCTTATTCTGACACGAATATCTGTACGGCGTTTTGTATGTAAACGCCTACAATGTTCCAACATAGACATAAATATATATATATATATATATATATATATATATATATATATATATATATATATATATATATATATATATATATATATATATAATCTGATCATGCCATCTCTCTAACGTCTCCAGAATTCCAACCAAGAATACTGCAAAAAGTGAAAAATACACTAATAAATAATAATTTCAATGAAAAGACTCACCGAAATAATTAATAAACGAACATATAAATTTTATAATAACCCAATAACAAGAAACATAGAACATAAACAGCAAAAATATGTAGCACTAACTTACACTAGTGAACTGTCAGAAAAAATAAAATACATTTTAAAAAAGCATGATATTATCGTATGTCACTGGTCTCATAATAAATTAAATACACTATTTACTCATTTAAAAAGTAAAACTCCTCTCCTGAATAAGTCAAATGTAGTATATTCGATCCCTTGCTCAAATTGTCCCAAAAAATATATAGGCATGACGAGCCAATTGCTATAGAACATATTGAATGGCCATGAAAATTCGAAAAACGCCTCAATAGCGTTAAACAAACACACACAGGATGAAAAACAGTACCATAATCAAAAACAAAGATATGAATTATCAAAAATTGCAGATAAAGGAAATGATAGAAATTAAAAAAGATAAAAACACTGTTAACGACAGAACGGAAATAGGAAATTTGGGCCATATTTACACCAGCCTAATTTAAAGAAAAATATTAAGTATTCGATCCTATTAATAAACATCAAAAATTGAATATCCTCTTAAATATAAAATTAAATGTGTGCGTTCTTTCGGTTTTTTGGTTCTTTGTTCAAATATAAAAAATAAAACACACTCGCATTCCATGTATTCTAAGTACATAAATAGACGATGTTAAAATTTCACTTCTTTATTATTAAATAAACAAAATGTCAAGGTATGTACTGTTGTAAAATTAAATACTGTTTTAGAAATCTAAATAGTTTTTTCGAAGTGTTTAAAATTGTAAATATGTTTGTATATGAATATTTTTAATTATATAAAAAATATATTTTTAGGAAGATCAATAAATAAAAAAAAAATTTTGAAGGTGCCTTAAATAAAAGGCGAAACGTCAAATTGTTATTGATTTTTTGTTAAATAAAGAACCTAAACCCAAGAAAAGACAAAATAAAAAGAAAATAAATATATATATATATATATATATATATATATATATATATATATATATATATATATATATATATACTGCGGATGCTATAAAAGCGCATTGGCTCACGCGAGACATAGCGATATAAGACAGTAGTATTTCTTTCTATGGGACGGAACATGTCATTCTGTCTCTCTGTCTAAACATGAGCCAACACGTTTCCATGGGATCCGCAGTCTGTATACTTACTTTTATGTATATGGTTCCAACAAGGAATGTATTTTGAGGTTTGAGAAGAGATTGAAGCCCGAAGGGGCCAAGAAGTGTGAATAGAATGCGTGAAGCGTGACTTCAAATTTTAGTTCATGAATTTTAGCCATCACCTTAACAGTATGGTGGCCGAAAGTGTTGTCCTGATGAAAGACGATTTTCTTCGTCGCCCGACCTGGCTTCTTTTCCTTAATTTCTGGTTTCAACTGATCCATAAGAATAGCATAATATTCGATCTTAATTGTCTGTGATTCTGGGTAATCTACTGGTTCCTTAGTCATGACGTTCCCTGCGGGTGGGAGTACCTTCGCTTTTTTCGGTGTTAATTTTCCCTTGATAGTCATATTGATTGTTGTTCGATGTTGAGCGTATAATGGCGAATTCAGGACGCCGTAAAAAATCGCCGCAAAAAGTATGTTAAATTGCGCTCTTAGGTAGCCAAATACTGTTCCGATACGATCATGCGTTGCAATTTTTTGTCAGTAAACCCATTTCGCTGACAGTTTTCTCATTCCCACGATAGGGCCTGCCTTTCTTTCGATATGCTAGCAATTTTAGCTCCTTCCGCCATTTTCACACGGTAATCATTCATAATGTGTATTTTGGTATTTCAAAACACTCATCTCGTGCTCGTACGAGCACGTTTGAAATTCGCAACACATGTTTTCATAGTTGTAAATAAAGGAGCAGACTTCTCCATTTTAGAGTTTAACTCCACCTTGATCTCCGTGGGAGATGAACATTTGATTAAAAGCACTTTGGTTCTTTCCATAACGGGAAAACAACAAAACCTGAAAATTCTTTAAAATCGCAGAATAAAAATAATACAAAACAGTTCTCTAAAATATCCACGTAATATTAAGGAAAGACGTTTTAAGGTGGCAATCAAAATGCCGTTGTGAACCCCATCTCGCGGGAAACTTTTTATACCATCCTCGTTAATTTCATATTTTCGCTGACGACACTGTCTTAAAACTTTGTATCTAATTTTGGTTAACATCATAATGTTATTTTTTTAATGCAAACATGGATTTTTAATATCATCACACTTATTCATAAAGTAACGGGAACGTTCTCACGGATCCGCCTGCGATTTGTTTCATTTTGTGATATTTTGGAGTATCCAAATATCCAACACGTTTTTTACATCCTGAATTGAATTTCTAGAGGGTGATAACTACCCCAAAGTTTAACGCTAGAGAGTTTTTTTTTTAATTATGATTTAAAAGGCTGATTTTCTCGTATAAAATCACTTGCATATAGGAAGTTTCTTTTCGTAAAACATGTAATTTTTTCAGTAAGGGCTTGCTGTGTATGGGGTGAAAACGTTATTTTTCGCCGTTTTTATTCAATAAATGTATAAATTTATTTAATTCTATCAAAAACTCGTTAGTTGTACATGAATTTTAACAAATTAAGTTGACGGGTATCGACTTTTTTTACAATAAATTTATCATGGGGCTCACTACTCCTTTTTAATTTTTGAAAAATATTTTTTCTAAAAAATTAATCAAAAACAATAAAATAATAACAAGTAGTGAAAATCTACCCTTTCGAAGGGTTAAACAACCCACTTATAGCTTTATGAAAAAAGTTTAAAAAGTCAATCTTTGATTCCGCTTATTCTGTGATATATGGTAATAAATTAAAGAATATTTGACATGTATATTTATGTACTTAACTGCATTTTTAGAGGAAGAAAACTGCCTCCACAATTCACCCCTGCAAACGGGGTTTCCTCAAATATGATTCAAAAAACTAATTTTCTCGTGCAAAATCGATTATTAGGTTTATAAAAAGATTTTTATGCATGTCATTCTTTCAGTAAAGACTTGCTTTGTATTTTGGATGAGGTAAAAACGTTGTTTTTTCGCTATTTTTGAATGAAAATAATAATCTATAAATTTATTTAATTCGGTCAATTTAAAAATTTAAGTTGACTTTTGTAGGCTTTATTCACAATAAAATTTATGACGGAGATAATTACACCCTGTGTATTATTTTTTTTTATTTTATAATATTACAAGGTGAAAATCATCCCCAATATTAAGTCCTAAAAATGGTATTCCTAGATTTTATTTCAAAGAGGATTTTTTCTTGTAATATCACTTGGAAATGCAGGCTTTAGAACGTAGTTTCAATGAGGGTTTGCTTGATATTTTCTAGGGGTGGAAATGTATAAATTCATTTTATTTGATCGAAAATTCATTGGTTGTAAAATTGAAAAATACCGGGGAGGATTTTTTACTCCATATTCATGAATCAGGGCATACTACGATATATCATAGGTGTATGAAAATGAGAGAGACTGGCTTTTTGAACTTTTTTACAGAGATCAGTAAGAGGGTAGTTTAACCCTTCAAAATGGTAAATTTATACTACATGCTACTCTTCGTTAATGTTCCTAACGGTTTCTATTGTTGCTAATAAATTTCTTAGAAAAAATATTCATTAATTTTTTTTACAAAATTTAAAAAGGGCTAGTTGTCTCCATGATAAATTTTATTAAGAAAAAGCCGATATATGTCAACCTAAATTTTTAAATTCATGTACAACTAACGAATTTGTGACCAAATTAAGTAAATTTATACATGTATTGTATGATAAAAGCGAAAAAAAAGTTCACCTTTATAAAAAAAACACAAAACAAGTCCTTACTGAGAGAACAACATACGTAAACCTAATATTATGCAACCGAATTTGCATGTCTTTTTCCCTAAAGCTATAAGGGGGTAGTAATAAACCTTCGAAATATCCATTATATGTTACACACTTAATATTCCCTATAATTTATATTATTGTTTGTTATGAATTTCTTGAAAAAATAGTATTTTCATAATATATATATATATATATATATATATATATATATATATATATATATATATATATATATATATATATATATATATATATATATTGACCAAATTGGTAAACCGAATGAAAACGACCTCCAGAGATTGTTAAATACCTTTAATCTTACGGGAAGAAAATATAATATGATTATCTCAGCCGAAAAAACTAAATGTATGACAACCTCAAAAGAATCCCTCCGATGCAAACTAGAACTAGACGGTCAAATAATACAACAAGAAATGAGTTTCAAATATCTAGGAATCGACATAACTAGTTATGGCAACATCGAAGATGAAGTAAGAGGGCAGGTGGCCAAAGCAAACAAAGTGGCGGGTTGCCTCAACGACGTGATCTGGCGAAACAAACACTTACAACAAGAAACAAAGGTTCGGATCTACAAAACCACAATTAGACCTATTATGACATACACCTCAGAAACACGACCAGAGACGACAAAAACGAAACAACTATTGAAGACTACAGAAATGAGAATACTTCGACGAATAACAGGAAAAACGCTACTAGACAGAGAAAGAAGCGATAACATCAGGCAATCATGCAACACAGACTGCATTAATGAGTGGGTCCTACAACGTAAGACACAATGGAACAAACACATAAGCCGAATGACAGAGGATAGACTGGTAAGGATCGCACAAGATAAATCGCCTAGTGGTATACGCAGTAGAGGTCGACCACGGAAAAGGTGGAGCGACAATTTAAGTCCAGAATGAGGAAAATCGAAGAAGGAACAGGTCAGGGACCTATTATAGAAGGTAGAAGAAGAAGAAGAAGAATGAAAACAAAAAAAAAATTACCGCTATAAAAAAAACAAAGCAAGCCAAGGCTTATTACGAGGGGAGTTAATAACTGAAAGAAATTTGTTGGTGAGGGGTTATTTGAGGGGGTTCGGTAGGAAATTTTCCAAGATATATTTATTGCAAAGAGGTTAAAAACTGCGAAAAAATTGTTGTTTAGCAATATTTTTCGCGCTAACTTTTGACAGGAATGAGATATCTACGTCCGTAGATACATTTCCTCGGCAAGTTTCTTACGAGGAGGTTAAAAACTATAAAACTGTTAATTGGTGAACTTTTATCGCCTTTTTATATCTATTTTTGAGCCATCACCATTTTCATCTTGAAGAAATATCTTCTCCTTTTCATTATACTTTAAATGTCACTCACGAAATCGTACACTCATGGATAAAATTATTGAATATATATTTTGTTAAAAATATTGCTTGAAAATAATTTTAAACTAGTAAACTTTTGTACGTACGGATGCTGTTCCTCTAGTAGGCGAATATTTTCACTTGTTTTAAAAATATTGACATTTAATTCATATTAATGGCACTTCTCGTCTCCCAAATTAAACAAAATTAAAATGAATTAAGTTATTTGTGGTGAAACTCGTCTATCGAGTAGTTGGCGAACGGTACGCCAGCTGAAATATGCGGAGCGTTAGTTTTGGAGGGGACAAAAGGTTTTTGAAAGTATTAACTCGGAGAAATGATTGGAAGTCATGGAATTGACTAGACGACGACGAAACCATACTACAAGATCATGTGTAAAACTTCATATTAATGCACGATTACACCCAATCACATGCAGCTGACCTAGTGACTAATTATCTTAATATGGCCTACCTTCAAAAATTAAATTCGCCACTGTGTAGCCCAGACCAATAGAGTACACGAAGGGGGGAGGGTAGTCAGCTAAAATCTCAGACACGATGAAGAAATCTAGTTTAGTGCAATAGAACATCTTGAGTTTGCAGCACAATATGAAAGCAACGCAATTTCTCAAGAATACATGGAAACTCTACCTAGTAACATATCGAAAGGGATACAAGCAGTATTTAGACCTTAAGAATGGAATACTTTTTAACTAACTATGCTTTTATTTTAATCAAATCCCAGCATTTGTTCAATAATATTTAATTTGAAAAAATCTTTAATTTTGTTTCGCGTTGGTAATTGGCCTCGCACCGGCGTGAACCGGGTTCCGGCCCTAGGGTCTGCATTAGGTGTAGTGTATAAGAATAAAAAAGTGTAGCGTTCTGTAATTTTAATACAATAAATATCATTCCAGTCGTGCCTAATTTGCTAAGTGCACAAGACTAAGGGGGGGGAAGACAAGGTGATTTCATTTCCTTCAAGGAGAGTAGTATAATAATCTTGCCTTTTAAAAAAACTCCAATTTAAAATTTATTGGAAGTAATTTAAAAGTTATCTAAGCAGTATAATAATGATATACAAAAAAATGTCAATCCACCTAAAATTCATTGAAAATAACCCCTACCACTACTTCAAAAATGTGCTAGGTAAACAAGTACATCAACAGCTATTAAATTTATTGCAATATAAAACCGTTGTTAATTTATGTATTGCTTTTTAAGGCCATTTTTTGAAGTTCATTTATTTTTAAAAGAATTATATTTGAGAATGTTATTTTTTTTAGGTTCCCTAAAGAAAAAGTGCGCAGAAGATTTCGAAAGCACTAGAACTAATTGGATCTCAAATCAGACACCAGGTCAAAATGGTTTAAACATCATTATAGCTGATTTTATTGGATTATCAGATAATTTGTATCCCAAAACCGTGGTTAATTTAAATATCAAATTATCAAAGCAGATAGAGGAGGAATCAGGCGTTTTCGGTACAGTGATATGGTTGGTGCGAAAAATGAAAAATTTGTTTTAGAATAGATAAAATAAAGTTTTTAATAAATTAAAAATTTAGACAGTCTTGCTTAAGGCGAAATTTTTATTCTAGGCTTTATGTCTAGGTCTTAATATTATAATTATATATTACCAGTATAAAATGATCCAAAGATGTTACAGTACAGAGCACTTCTAATAATAGTATAGACACAGGCGGAACGAATACTTCTGTTAACATTTTTTATTCATGATCGATTTGACAAGTGATTATTCTATCACTGTGCAACTACGAAAAACGCCCTCTTTTATACATAAACCAATTTCTGGCGTTGGTCATTCCACGATGCTAATCGATCAAAAATAATTGTAAGACGTTCGTAATCTTTAATTGATGAGGCAAAATACTTTTCAAATATGTCAATTCGTGGTGCTTACATGGCGGTAAATGTTCGTATTTTTTGTATACATTACGAAGTGTTGCCTGTATATCACATCAAGTATGTAAGAGATGGATAGAATCCTTCAACAATAACTACATCAAAAATCCTAGGTGTATTTCCTGGTTCGTGGCACTTCTCGAAAACCTCAACGATAGCTGATTTTTCCGTCTTGCATATTACAGAAATGAGAATGATCGAATAACAAGATTTTTTCAAAATTAATTGCATAATTCATCGATAAATCCAGCATTCTTCCAAATAAATATTGCTACATCCTGATTTCTCCGACTTCATTGCCACTTTTAATATTTTTTAACGACTTCCGCGAAAAAAATCAGAAAAAACTTTTATTTTTGCAGCAATTTGGGTTTAGCAAAACACTAGACAAGCTGAGGTTATTCACCCTTATCGGATTATTTTATTTATCATCATTAAATAATATAAACTGATAACATTGGAAATATAACAGATAGCTAAGAATTTATTATTTATAAGACTTATTAGTTGCACAAGAAAAAATATTCATAAACCGAATAAAATATCAAAGCAAGTGGTCACAACACGTGTCCGAATTTTGATTTTTCCTGTAGCGCAGCCATTTACCTCCACCAGGTTGTATCTCTTGTTTATATGTTTGGTGAAGCCTAGGTACCGATAATCCTGGATTAGCTGGCCCTAGGTTAAATTGAATGCCGGTTTCGTCATTGAATCGAGGAAATTTTTCGAATTCCGCATCAAAAGAACCTTGACGAATGGGGTTTAATTGAGTTGAATGGAACATTAAATGTTCGGGGGTGTTGAAAGGGGAACCCCCCTGGGGGTGCCGGAGAGAGGACCCACCATAACCGCCCGACCCACCTTTCTTGCTGTTATTAAGTGGCATTTGTGATTGTTGAGCCATGCTCTTCAATTTTGAAAAAAGAAATTTTTCTGTTTGTCAAAATTTAAAAAGGGATTTTTCAGAGTGCGTTTAGGAGGTGAACTGAGATGCTCAAGACGTCTATTTTTGAAAATTAAAGATTTTGGATTTACTAATTACCAGATAAAAAGATAATTAGCAGGGCAGTTTAAGTATACTTTTTCGTTGCGGCCAATTTTTTGATCCGCAAAGAATACCTAACTTTTTGAAAATTCTTTCATTTTTTATTGCCAAAAAATATCTATCTTGTTTTAATAATATTTTAGTACCGCAAGATGAATTTTTTTATTTAGGTGCAAAAATCCGGCTTTTTTCAAAGTCCTGTTTCGATATTGATTTAGCGCAAGTAAGGGTTTATACGATCTGTTGCAAAAAAAGTATGGGTAATTTGGAAATTATATTTCGCAAAACAAGTAACAGTAATACCGCGCAGTCGCAATACTAAAATTTCGTTCGCAAAAATGTATGGGTAACAGATCGCTTCGTTAAAACAAATGTTAAACAGTAGACAATCTCGAGAAACAAGTTAAGTGTTTGCCTCAAGTAAAATGTCTCTGGAGAGTTAAGTTTTTCTGTCTAACTTTTTGTTTTTTCAAGAATGTCTTTGGTCGTTTTTTGATGTGTTATTTTTGGTTTGAGTATGGGAAAACGCAGTTATGTTGGCTGTATTCTTTAGAGTAATTATCAAATGATCAAAGTGAAACTGATAACTTTATGTTCTTTTGAATATGCATTTATCTATCATTAGGTCGAAGTGATCATGATTACCTCAAGTGATAGAACTGAAAGTGATAATGACTTAAAAGAATAGCCCTGTTATGAATGTTTCGCGATCTTTAGTTGGCAGGCTCCGTTCCACGGCAACCTGTTTCAGGTATATGGATTATACGCGATCTTTGACCGAGCACAAGTAAATCTGGGGTTCCTTTTTGTGCCGAAACCTTACTTAGAAGTCCATAAGCAGGTACTCCTTACATTCATACTCTATTTTAAAAAAAGGAGAAAACCCAGAGGCATTATTTAATCCGATCCTGGAATCTTAAACAATCAGCCGTCTTTCAGCTATCGATGTGCAATGCAGCCTACTCAGAGAACGTCCAATATTGTCACGAGGGTAAAGGGGTATTTTAGATGAACTTCCCTGACGCACGCACCTAACCAATTTTTTCGTCGGTTTAGTGACTCTTCTAAAAGATCTGGACGGTCTATGCTGCCGTCAGAAAAATCATAGTTGTTATGAAAGAGATGTTCTTGTTTCCAGAAATGGGGTTTGAAATGGAAGACTTGAAAGTTCTGTTCAAAAATAAATTCTTCTTCGAAAAATAGAAGTTTTGACCAATGAAAATGATCAGATTATGGAAATCAGCAATTGAAAACAGCCTTTAGAGACCAAAACTCTATCAGCGATACACAGAGTTGCTATAATTCAGCGGCCTTTCGTAAACGGCTCAGGTTTTCTTGCTTCTGCAACTGCTTGATGCTGCTGCTACTGGATCGTCTTCTTCTGATGCTGTTCTGTTACGGATTTTTCCGCACGAATGTTGGCTTATATAGCGATCCGGTTGACACGCCACAAAATCAAGCGATATTACCAACGATTTGGCGTGACTTTTCGAGGCAAATTTTGAAGTTTGTTTTTGTCGCCGGAATGAAAGATTTCCTTTTGAACATGTTTTGTGCTTGTGTATTCGCTTTGGAAAAATGATTTTCTTTTGATTTTTCCTTGTTTTTCTTCTTAGAAAACATGCATTTTTAACAATAACAACTTCCTCCAAAATGTCCATTCTAAGAGACAATGTAGTAGGTACTTGGCTTAGATAATGAAATCTTGAAAGAACCAATAACAATTTTTTAACAATAACAACTTCCTCCAAAATGCCCATTCTAAGAGACAATGTAGTAGGTACTTGGCTTAGATAATGAAATCTTGAAAGAACCAACAACAATGCAGCGTGGTAGAGCCCATGGGAGCTGCCGATAATTGGCCTCACTCACATTAATTCTTGCGGGTAACGCTTCTTTCTTCAACGTTTGCTGATTATGCAGAACCGGCAAAATCATTTGGTTTTTTGCTAGTATCATTCAATATATCACGTTATTAAAATTACAGCGTCGGTAACAACATGCTGCAGTCGCCCGTCTATTTTTTACATTTGTTTTCAATATGCTTAAATAACCTCTTAGCTATTCAAAACGGCCAGAACGGTTTCTTAACTGTTGTAAACAAAGTGATTTTTTTTTAAATCGGCAACTCTTCTCCTATTGTCCATGGAAAGTTTCTTTTTAAGTCTGCGGAAAATCCCCAGCTTTCGGAATCTCGAAACTAGAATGTCACACAAGCAATGATTGAGGCCGCAGCTCTATTACCGTTTTTCGACATAAAAAAAGGAATATTCTTATAAAAAAAATCGACTTACGACTTAATGTTTTAAGAAACTGTAAGATCTTAAAAGTAAACGTAGTTTGATTTTGGATCAAAAGATGCGTCGTTTTCCCACAATAAGGAAATGACAAAAGAAATCTCTGCATAAACAAATTAACGTATCTTAGCAACAAAACTACCTTTATCAACATATAAATATTCTTTTTTTTTTGTCACTGTAGGGTATTGGTTTTCGTTGCTCTCACCGAACACAAGAGGTACAACTTGGGTAATCATTGGTATAAAGTGAAATCTAGGAAAATGACTTTTCTTGAAAAAATGTTGATACTTATCCCCTATTGGAGGTCTTAGAACACAATTCTGACCTCGGTTTTTTATTTTTTTTTTCAATTCTGCGAAAAATAGGGAAAATCACTTTTTATTTAAGGCTCGATTTTTTTTTTATTAAATCGTTAAACTTTTGTTACAACCACAAATTCCACACTGATAGAAGCCTCTGTATTATATAGAAATTTAAAAATTTGCACTTTTTTATCGAAAAATTCAAGAAAATTATAAAGAAACAAATATAAACAAAATGGTTCCCGCCATTCAATAGTGGTGCGACTCATTCCCAAAACCCGAATAATTCTGAATAATTAGCAACGTTGCCAGATTGCAAATACGATTTTCTGCGAAATTCGCATATATTCTTGAGCGGTTAAGATTAATTTTACCCTTTTCTATAAATTATAAAAATTAAAGCACGTTGTTGACTGAAATAGCTAAATTTTATAGTTTACACCACGAAAATATAAATCTAGATCAGTTGGGTTAGTTCAGGTTTCCAAATTAACTAAAACCAAGCTGAACCTGAACTAACTTAAACTAATCAAAAATTTTGGGTAGTCAAGATTAATTTTACCCCTTTTTATACATTGCAACGAACCCGAACTAATCTGGACAACAATATTTTTTAATCAATAAATCTAGGTCAGTAAGTTAGTTCAGGTTAGTTTCAAATTTTCAAACTAACCAAAACCAATTTAAATCTTTACTAACCAGAACTAACCAAAAATTTTGGGGTTAGGATTAATTTTACCCTTTATATACATTACAAACATTAAACTATATTGTTAACTGTAATGGATAAATTTTATAGTTTATACCACGAAAGTATATATCTAGATTTATATATATATATATATATATATATATATATATATATATATATATATATATATATATATATATATATATATATATATATATAATTTAGATTAGTTCAGGTTAGTTTCTGTTGCTTAGTTTAGATAGAACGATGGTTGATGGCGTTTCCGAGACGTATTTTTGATTTTTCGTTGAAAATACAAGTTTTTCTAAATTGGTTCGCTAAAATTTGTGCAAAAATAGTTGAAATATATTACATACAATATTTTTAACTAGTTCCGTTGAAAATAAATACGCAAGTTCGGTGTTTTATCTGAAATAAAAATGCTTTGTGAAATGACGCTTGGCGTTTTTTGAGTTTTCCTGGAAAGTGAGGAAAAATAGTGAAAAATCAAGGCCGAAATCTTGTTCTACAGTCTCGAAAAAGGGGATAAATACCGAATTTTTTTCAAAAAAAGTAATTTTCCTAAATTTTACCCAATATCAATGATCACCAAAACTTGTTTTAAATTACATTGAGAGCATTTAATAATGAATTGTAATGAAATGTGATCCAACCTATTCTTATTAGCCTTTCTATTCTTAAAGAAAACCACTAACTTCTTTAAATTCATTTATTTACACATCAATTTTGCATCAATTTATTTATATCTTTAACATCTCCAGAAGACTCCACTAAGACCGCTTTAAAGCAACGGGCAATCGGGAAATTACGTGAATTTTTAGATTACTAGTTTACTGGGCAGCGATACATTTAACGCGTCGAAAGCTACAAGAGACTGCTTTCACGAAATAATAGGGTAGAGAGGGATATACTGTTATATCAAGAGCTATACAGTGACTGCTTTCGCGAAATAATAGAGTGGAGAGCGATATACTATTACATCCAGAGCTAACAAGTCGCTGCTGCTCATTTGATACAGAGAAATTTTACTTGTAGGTTTTGTCACTACCTACATTTTACTATTTAAACTTTTTTGTCTATAATTAATACTCGAGCTTCTAAAATTAAAAAACCGTCTTTTGACGTTTTTAAACGCTCGTAGTTAATCAACATAGCCAACCGTCGCCAAATGCCATGACTAGTCTCATATTTGCCTGCTTCGCAACCTCCATAGTCGATTACCTCTTATTCAAAAATGTCTTATATGCATAGGGTCAATTTTTTCCGTATTATACTATATGTGGTTATCCTCATCTGTAACGTAATCTATTAATCCAAACCCTTCGTTATTCTGGATTATTTTTAAATGAATCAAATTCATCATTTTAAAACGATTTCTATGTGCTATCAAAAATCTGGCAAAAAAACATTAAAATGACGACAATGGTTAATAAGTAGATATTGGTAAAAGATAAGACCTACTTCAGGGATGTGACTCTATCTACGCGAGCCGTGGTATCTCTCTTTGTCTCTTTTTACACAGGAAACATGAGTAGATCTTAATCTTATCCAGCATCTGTAATATTCCTTATAGCTATGCCAATACTGAAGAGAAGAATGACTTTATATCAGTCATCTACAGGAGAGACTCACATATAGGCTTAACCGGCTAGAAAACTGCGATGAGGACAGCATGGGAAACGACCTCATTTCCCTAAAATGATCTTGATGGCATCAAACTATGAAAATCCAGTTGCTACTGTTCATAAAACTCAGAAGTGAAGATCCGACAGGGAAGGATATTCAAAATTAAGCTCTAGGGCCTTACAGATTGTAAGACTTTATTATGGAAGGCAAAATAAAAGGCAGACGAAGTATTGGAAGAAGAAAAATATACTAGTTGCACAATCTAACAGAATGGTTTAATCAAAATTCCCGTCAATTATTCCGAACAGCTACCAACAAGGTAAAGATTGCCCTGATAATACATAACTTTTGACAGGAAATGGGCACTTTAAGAAGAAAAAACCCGAAACTAAAGCTGTATCAACGTATATAAATGAAGGAAATAAGACGACAGATAAATGGACCACCTATATTCCCTTACTTGAGTCTACCTTCCTTGATATATTGTTTCTAATCGTCTGGCGAAAATTGTCGATAGCGTACACAATGTTGGTCCCGTTAGTATGGCGTTACCTAACTTTATATCAAGAACTTAAAATCAGGATGGATAATAAATAAAACTAATTAAAAAGTTTTTTTGTACATTATTGCAAATTTTAGTAGATTAAACATATACGAAAATTAAACAGAAAATACTGATCATTTATTGGCAATACCAATTGAATGATTTATATAGCAGGCCAGAGTTGAGAAGTCCTTACTCTCCTGCCTAGTGAATTATTTTATCGCCTGTTATATCTGTTCTATGTGCACAGATGGGTTGCCTTAATCAGGTTTAGCAGTGTGTTTGTCCTCTGGGTATAAGCCTTCCAAATTGACCGACCCGTGAAGGTGTCTTCAGTACATTAGAGCTTCGCATTCGAAGAAGATGGTGAAGATGTTTCGTCCTCTTTATCACATAGTGTACATGTTAATTCTTCGTTATAAATGTCTGTTGTGTGTAAAACAGTGGTCTGTTACTAGTCCTGACACCAGCCTAATCTCTTCTCTGCTTAAACACAGGATTTCGTGGTTTAATTTTCCGGATGGTTTGTTCGTCAATAATCTGCTATAACTGTGGCCCGCAATGTGATTCCATAGAGTCTGATGTAGATGGTTTATCCACCAGGATAACCATCCACGAATAGCAAACTTAGTAATGCCAAATACTGGTTTCGGTTCAATAAATCTGGTGTCAGACTCTTGTTTTGCAAGTTGGCCCTTTTTTCATTGGCTAGGATGTCCTTGTGTCCTGGTACCCACCCAAGAGTAACTGGTTTTGATGTTAACGGATGACATGCAAGCGCTTTCAGTGCTACCCGACTGTCGATTCTCTCGAAGACAGGTATTAATAGCATGTACTTCTGCCTGGTGTGCTGCCCCAGTGCCTCACTTATGTTGAGTCCGGATGTGGCTCCGTGTATTCCATTTCCAGTCGGTCTAAATGATGCAGGGCCTGTCAAAGTTATAGGCTCTTGGCATGGTGTCACTGGTCATCTCCAGCAACGAGTTCTTCACCATGCCTTTGATGCTGGTGTATCCTAGAGCAGGTCAGTCCACCATAGCTTATTTAGTTTCAGCCTGTACGTCCCTACCCTCGCCTTAACCTTAATTATTAAATCTAGGGTGAGAGGCAATGCCAATCCTAGCACTTGTCAACTTCAAAATTCAACTTTTATCAACTTCAAACAAAAAATGTTTAAATACATTTTTTAAATTTACGAATATTCAAGAATGTTCTCAGAAAAATTCATAAAGATCCAAATAGTCCTATATTTTTGAGAGCATTATGGAATGAGTCTTCAAACGCTCGACTGGCCGCGCGCCTGCTTCGCCTCTTGCATGCGCCTTAATCATTTCTGAACCACCGCAGCTCTGAACCTTCCAGGAAGTCCAGAATCTAGTGAAGCGATGGCAGATCACTGATGTAAACGCTTTTTCTCGAAACAACGTTTTTGCATGCGGCGTTAAGGATTTTTGAAAAACCAGTCGACTACAAGTTTTAACTACGTATTCTAGACATGTATGGCTACATCTCGTAGTAAAGCCAAGGAAAAATATTCATTTTTATGATTTATTCTCGGCATGAAATTAAAAAAAGGCCTCCGTTTTGCAATTTTTTGTTTAAACATTCGCCCTTTGATTATTTTCGCATAAAAATTCACAATTTTACTACCGGCGATAGCCACAAGATATGAAACTATTTTTTTTTTGTTTGAGATGAATCAACACAGCTAAACCCTTAACGCCAGCGACTTATCTTTTTTTGACACTCCATGTAAAGTACTTTTTTTTCTACAAATATAAAATCAATAAAAAAAAATTACATTTTTGAACAGCGTATCAATATAGTCCAAAAGTAATTACATTGATATCTATAATATAAAATCACTAAAAATAATTTTTTTTTGAATGTCTAAAGTGGGATGACCCCTTAAAGATAAACATTTAACCTGTAATCAGAAAGATTCATACAATTTTTAAGTTATTAAAAAGGATAGATGCCTGAATTTTTGGTTTCGGCTTAACTTTCTGATTTTAGACAACATCCATTGTGGCCAATTAAAAAAAAAAGACTTTTAAGTATTTGTATCCATATATATTATCTTTATTGCATTTTGTTTTTTTGCTTTTGTACCCATATCCAAAAATCACTTATCTCCTAGATAAATAAGTTATAACAAACTTAAGTTGAATAACACTGTGTGATAACCAAAAACCCCACTGCCATTTTTTTCTGATAATGTAAATTGAAACCTACATAAAATAGACTTAACAGGTTTGTTTTTGATGTACATGTGATTAATGCCACAAAATATAAAGTAAAATGTAATGTATAAAGTAATAAATAAAAATCAATTAAAAGATCATAGGTGATTTTTAACTTTCATTACCTTCTCTTAAAATTAATTCACAATTGTGCATTTTTCAGATTCTATAATGCACAAACTCAATTAAAATCTAATAAATTGAGTCATTATCATTATTTCTGAAATTAACAATAAGGCAAGATTTTACTAAAATATTAATACAATTTTTTTTAGTATTTTTTGTCATTACTTATATAAAAATATATCAAAATAAACTAGAAACAATAGTGTACTATATTTTTTAAAATTTATTTTACTGTGCTAATCTCTACATATATCATTCGTGAAAATAAGCAGATATCTCTTTGGCAAAATAACTATATTTTATAGCTGATAAACTTTGGTCAAATTTCGATCAAAATTTTCTACAATTCGTCAAATTGAAATACCCTGTGTAATAGAAACAAAGATATTTGTTTGCTTAAACTTTTCTTTATAAGAATGAGAT
Source organism: Diaprepes abbreviatus (assembly GCA_034092305.1). Classification (NCBI taxonomy): domain Eukaryota; kingdom Metazoa; phylum Arthropoda; class Insecta; order Coleoptera; family Curculionidae; genus Diaprepes; species Diaprepes abbreviatus. The sequence continues at coordinate 2,371,087 of JASJET010000144.1, read as the reverse complement.
GACGAAGAATCTTTGGAACTATCGAGAACCATCCGAAAAATATATGATCAAAATTAAACACTGGACCAAGTTTCCGGTAGTTTGAACTTAATAAGAAAGTTATGGCGTCCCCTTTTATTCAACATTGATAGGGATGCAGAAATAAAAAGTATCGATACCGATACCAACTCGATACCTATTTTGCACAATATTGATACCCATAGATATTTTCCAAAAAAGTACCGATACCGTCAGATATCGTTATTAGGGGATTTATATAACATTTATAAAATAACCTTTTTGATATCTAACAGACATAAATATATTTTTTTAAATTTTAGTTTCAGTTGTTTACTTGATTGTTGGATATTATTTACATATTAAGAATAACATAATAAATTAGGCGACCAGAATCTCATACTTTTGCTTTATTGCCTGGTTACTAATACAATTAGAAAAGGATAACAAAATCGGTAACATTTTTCCACATAAATAAAAATATTATCATGTTATTCAGCAATCACACAAATGGTCCTAGTTCTGATGATATGTTAATTCGACGGAGGTATTCGTGGAGCAAACTATATATTTGATTTCGATACCGATACTACAAAAAAATCGATACTTACTTGGAATCGATATAAAACTATCGATGCTACAAATACTCGATACTTCAAAAAAAGTATCGATACTTGGATTCAACGATTGTTAACTATGTTTTTTTAACTGCATTAACTAAACAAGGACGTCACGCTGGCACGTGGACTATCATTCACTAAAACATGCCTTATTTATTAGAAATGTTAGAGTAGAGGCAAAAATAGGGCAACTTTTAAAAAATAACAATGAAGATAAATCCTATAATCGACTTTAAATAGGGTTTAAGTGACAAAATTCCACATTTCAAAACATCAAGTAATTTATTTATGAACCTCCTTGTAATTCAGTGTTGCTTGATAAACTTCTCACTTTATTCATAATGCCTATAATATAGGCCTGTGGCGTGTCCAGATTTTTGGAAAAGGGGAAGCTATTGGATAAAGGGGCATAAGTAAAGGATAAAAAATCTGTAACCAGATTCTCATATTTGCTTCAAAGTAATTTTGTATAAAATTTAACTAAAAATAAAACACAACAGATAATTTAGTGGAAGTTATGCTTCCTTAGCATCCGTGGTAAACGTCACTGGCCTACTACTAGCGCTGTCCTCTAAAATAAAAACACTATGCATCGTGATAGCAACAAAATCTTTAATTTAAATATATGAAACGTAATGCGTGTTGGGAAACGATTTTTAAAATTTAAATTTGTATTACCACAGAAAAAAAATCAGGAAGTCCCAAAAAATCAACAAATACCAAGTCGATCAAATTAGATAGTAATCTAAAGAAAATCAATTTGTAACATTGACAAGAATAAAGGTCCTTATTACGAGAGATATGGCAATTGAAATTTTTCCAGAACTATGAGACACAGGTCATTAGGTATCGGATTACATGCAAAACAAAATGTAAATGATTTTGATTAAAATTGCATCGATAACGGAGACTAGCGACAGTTTAAAGTGGATTCCGAACCACTGTGACTCGGTTTTCCCAAGCGGTTGCCCATCCAAGTACTAACCTAGCCCCCGAAGTGCAAAAAAAAACTTTACTGTCTGGGAAATCTAGACGTGCCGAACTAGAATTCGCAAGAAGTCATGCCAATCGGACAGAAGATGACTAAAAACGTTACAAATCAAAGCACAATGGTGTTTTGCATGCTAGAGTTCCTGTTAATGCAACATAATCCGAAATACGCCGTTTTTATTGTAAAGCCAGGAGGCAAATCTATCACGATATAGGACTGCTTTTCAGTTTTTAATAGTGGTCCCTTCCATGGGATATCTGTGTGTGTATGTGTGTGAGATTGGGGATCAGTACACTGTGAGCTAATAGATCTTTTGTGTTCCCTTTCTGCTGCCAAGTCGTATGTAAAAGAATATTTTGGAGAAAAATTTTAGTACCATATTCTGATAGTGTAGTACCATGTAAACATTATTTTCAGCAGGCATTGACTCTAAACATTCCACAAAATAGGTCAAAGTGTGTAATGTTTTTCAGTGCCTATCCCAATCTCTAGATTTAAATCCGATCGAAAAATTAGGCATAAAATATTTCAAATTTAGTAACCACCTTGGAAGGAGCTCTGAAAAACATGGCTCCTGCAGTTATTCATCGTTTAGTAAAAGACATGAAAAACTGTTAAGACATAATGGATATTTTACTAAGTATTTTTTTTCAAGTTCTATTAACTATAACCAACAAATGTTAAAAAGAAAAGTTGCTCTAATTTTGCGTCCTAATTTTTTTTTAATATTTCTAAACAAAAAATATTAGTCATATATTTATTTGACATATTTATTTTACTTATTCTACCACCTTACAAAAATATGTTTTGTATTTTAAAAAAAAACTCTACTTTTCGCCTATGCAAACATACAAACCAGATGAAAAAACAACTACTTGCAGGGTGACTCTGATCTAATTATACATAGTCTAGTGCTGTATTCTACTTAATTGGATAAATATTTATCTGCTATGAAAAAGTTCTGTTAGCCACCCATTATGAAGATACAGTGAGGGAAATATCTGTAAAATAATATTTCGCTAAATTGTTTATGTTGGTTATGGATGGCTGACAAAACTTTTCCATAACAGACAAATATTACCAAATTAAGCATAATACACTATGGATTATTAGACCTGAGTCACCCTGTGTAGTAGCGTCACACAATAATATAAAATAAATATGAAGATGTAAATTATATTGTATAAATTACTATTACTACCCAATAACAATTATAAAGCAATATAAATTTGCTTAAATAATTATACAGTAAAATCCGCTTAATACGATTTTCCGCATAATACGACATCGGTCCCTGCAACTTGAGGCATATTTTCATACATTTTGTCACGCATAATACGCCATCTATCACCCGCTACACTGACCACCGTCTGTTATCTCACGCGTCAGCGGCCAGCGACAGATTAAAAGCTTTAGATGATCATTTCCAGATGAAATGTCCATTGATAACTGCCTTGCACATTCCAAGGATGCTGAGCTCGGGAAAATCAAGCTTGTTTTTTTCTCTCCAAATGGATCGGGGCAAGTCTTCCAACAGAAAATTTATTAAACGACCCAAGGAGCAATATTGTAACAAAAGGATGATTAAAGCAGGAAAAAATCCAGAGAACAGTGGTCAATAGCTTAAGAGGAAAAAATAGTACCCTAGAGAACAAATATTGAATTACAGCCTAATGTCTTTAATGAGTTTTGTTATCCGATAGCTCAAAAAATCACCGCAAATATATTCTGCAAAAATTACTCCCTTATGGACGTGACAAGGGTTCATTTGACCTTAACTAATTCTGATGCGTTGCGAGATATATTGAAACAAATAAAAAATAAGCATTCTACTGGTTCTGATAAAATTTCTCTTAAAGTGTTGTAAAATCTTCCACTTGACGTTCTTGCCCGTGCAATAAATGTTTTCTTTCAACAGGGTAATTTTCCTTCATGTCTCAAAAGGGTCGTTATGATTCCTTTGCACAAGGGTGGTGATTTGGATGACTCTTCCAGCTATCGACCTATATCAGTACTTGTCACCTTATCAAAGGTTATTGAAAAGCTAGTAAAGGTTAGACTACTACATTTCTTAACGACCAACAACTTAATAACAACATGTCAGTCTGGTTTTCAAGCATCGAAAAATACTAACGAAGTCATATTCTCGCTTCTTAAGACTGTTGCAGCAGTGTTCTGTGAATTTTTGGGAAGCTTTCGATAGTGTATATCACGAGATGCTTCTGCAAAAGCTTCAACATTGTGGCGTTCGTGATGTAGCCAACAGGTAGTTTTCATCCTATCTTTCAGGAAAGACACAGGACAACTTCTCTACCTTGTCTGGTGTGGACCATGGTGTAGGGGGAAGTTGTACACTCTTCGCTGACGATACCTCCCTTTTACGGCACACTCTAGAGACAGTGAAATGCTTAAACATACTGTAAATATTGATTTGCATAGAATTCATGAGTGGTACAACTCGAACTTGCTGTCTTTTAAGCTAAACAAAACTAATACATTAACATTCGGTTTTTCGTTCAATAATCTTTCCCTTCAGAAAAGGACGCTCAGGTGTGGAACCAAATATAGGGACCACTGAAGCCATTGTTTGTACAGCAAAAAAATTGAACTGTTGTAAGTCTGTTTATTTTGGAGGTCTCATGTCTGATTCATCGCAAGTATGGTGGGGAAGATAATTTAAAGACTTATCAATGGAATCCGTACAATACAAGACAATGTCTGAAATTTAATTTACGGCTTCCGATCTCTAGATTAACGTTAACTAAGCGTTCTATTATTTATGAAGGAAGAAAAATATATAAGCACCTTGGCTTACACTATCGATTAATACCTTAGTCATTATTCTGGGGAAATCTGAGATGTACTTTAGCACAGCGGCCGTTCTATAGCTTGGAAGAATATTATGCCAACAGCTTCTAGTGTTCGGGGTTTTGCTTTATTGACCTTTTACTGGCTTTATATGTATTATTTTTTAATATGTTTGATGTTGGTTACCAACACTCGTCTTTTTATGATATCGTTTTAAATTGTATATACTTTCAATTTTATGCTCAGCCATATCGGGTCGGACTGTAAAACCATAATTAAGTATCACCCATTGTTTGTTAATTAGTTTTAGTTGGGTTTGTCAATAAGAATGTAAGAGATCTTGGACAATCAAGCATATTTAATAATAATAATAATGAAAATACAATCCCGAGCCTATTCTTGAGAACAACCAGTTCAAGTTATATTGGGACCGAACGGTTCTGACGGATCAGACAGTTGCTCATAATAGACCAGATATTATACTAATAGAGATAAAATTTCTAGGCGAACTACACTAATCGACATCGCTGTACCTAACAACAACAACCTAAGGCCGAAATATAACGAGAAGATCGCCAAATACAGAGATCTGGAGGTGCAAATCCGAAGACAATGGGCAATGAACAGCGTCCAAACGATTCCCATAATACTCTCAACAACTGGAGTGATACCAAAGAACCTCCTGCAGAACATCAAGGGGCTGGGTCTTAGTGAGCATCTGTATAAACCGATGCAGAAAGCAACTCTCCTAGCAACCGCGCGAACCATCCGAAAGTTCATGGGAAATACAGCAGACCACGTCACCTAGGACCCAATAACATGGAAAGGGTTCCCACAGAGCTTCATACTTTTGGTATCTTTGAGTACCTGGTATGGGTCAATATTCCCTGGAGGGAGTGCGAAGCCGTTTGGCTTGTAAATCATAATAATGAAAGTTATAGAATACGACTGATACATCGCTATCTAAAGGAAAAAATGATCTAGTTTGTAAAAGACCCCTGAATGTGCATATGATACTAAACATTGCAGCGACATGGCAATCACAGTTCGACACTATACAAAATTGGTTCAAGAGAGCAGATTTCCGAAATAACGAAAATAATACTGTGTTGGAAGAAGCAGAACCCGCGATACTGCATAATTTTCCTGAATATTCTTCCATCGATGACAATGTTGCCACCTACGAAGTCTGTCCAATTGGAGATCTTATTAAAGATGCGAATATCACTCCAAACGCGACACTAAATGATGATGATGATAATGATGATGAAGAGTCAGCTTCAATTTTGTCAAATGTTCAGGCTCTGTCAGCAGTTGACGATTGAAAGCGTTATGTATCTTCTTTGGGTGATAGCAAAAATGAACTTCAAAAGTTAAATAATATCGAAAGTCGTAATTACTAATGCAACGAAGTCTCTGTCAAATCAAAAGAAGTGATTACTTTTAGTAATATGGAAATAACTATACTACATGTATAGTGAGCTACTTCAAAACTATGATCTATATAACGTAACTTTATAAATATACAAAATAGTTACGCATTTATGTATGTATGTATTTCATTTATTCTTTCCCCGCATTTTTGCCGAGTCCGTTCAGAATCGTCTTAAGCTGGTTTTTCTGTATATAATATAAAATAAATAAAAATTCAATTCAAGTACACAAGAAAACTTTCAACCTGCTCTCGTAAAATGCACGAGCCAGAGTAGACGGACAATGACTTTTGAACCTCTACAGTAATTATCACAATAAAATAAATACTCACTACTTGTCAAAAATTCTAAGAATGGTGTAAAACATAGTGAATATAACGTAAATAAGATGATAGTAACACGACTTTCCCTGTAAACAATGTATACCAAAAAAAGTAACAAAATAAAAATGTGATTAAGAAAGATCAACTTTTGTATTTAACTTTCATGATTTTTAACAACTTATCTTGAACTACCCGATAGAAATTACAAAATTAATTAACTTATGTGAGAAAAGCCAAAATATGATTGAAGATCACCGATAAGGCAGCATATATAAAATTTCTGGACTCAGCAATGGAATATTTAAACTCATTTTATTATGAAATATTACTTCAAGTAGTTAAGGGTGTAATTATTTAGTGATAAATTTAGAACCTAAATGTATAAATTATTTAAAATAAAAATTAACGATTTTTAAAACCACCTAGGAGCTTTTCACACAGCCTATATGGCTAATCTAATAAAGTAAACATTCATATTTAAAATAGAAAAATGACAAAGTGGTTTATTATTTCATGGTACCCTCATGTCTCTGACTTAGTTATTTATACCTCATTATCATATCATTTTATAGAAAACTGAAGGTTCCCAAATATAGTTCTTACATTATATTGGAGATCAAATTACACCTTACAGAGCCTTAACCTTAAGCTGTTTCATTCTCGGTGCACGTTTCTTAGCCTGTCTCTTTTCTTCCTTAATTTCCCAACGTCTTTGCTTATCGGGATCTTCCTCGGCCATTACCTTTTCCTTTTCTTGGCGTTTCTTTTCTTCACGACGTGCAGCAGCTGCTTCGGCACGGGCCTGGTGAGTTGATTTTAGGAAGGCTTCTTCGACCCTTTGGCGGTTTTTGTCTGCCTTTGTTTTACCTAAAAATTCATATCCATTAGTTGTTTGTCAAGTAACCTAATACGTTACCCTAAGAAACCGACTAACCACAATTAATTTTATACACTTGCAAAGATTTGTGGCTTTATTTTACAGACTGTCCTAACCGTTTTCGAAAAAACGTCATTTTATTTCTTCGATCATACCCTAGATTTATTTGAAGGCTGTTTATGGTCGGGGGGGGGGGGCGCTTTTTTGATGTTTGACAGACATAAACATGTTTACTTATCTTGTCTTTTAGTTTAATTGCTTGTCGTAACTTTTTTTGGTGTTTTTAAGTGTTAGAAATTATTATAAATGCGAAGTTTACCATTAATATTAACAAAAAGAGGATTTAAATTTAGGCAACCATATATTCATATCAGAATTGACGTACCGATTATCATATGATACTCGTTTAAATAATGCAATTAGAAAAGGATAGCATAAAATCGGTATGTGTGTACCAAGAAATTAAATATCTACATCTATCAACACTTTTCAAATATAAATAAAAATAGTATTACGTTATTCAGCGTTCAAACAACCGGGCCTTAGTTCTGACGTTATGCTACTTCTACAGGTTCGAAGTTTTATTTACATCATGTATATGGCGTATTTCGATAAAAGATACATCTTTGTTTCTATCAAATGTTCAACCTTCAACCTTATGATAAAAAAAATTCGATCCAAAATTAGAGTTTACCTCTTTAGTTAAAAACGTCTAATTTTATGAATTGCAATTCGACCTAGGTTCCTAAAAAATGTGGGTTTTATTTTATCGGCCCCCAAAACAAAGTATTGTTGCAAACGTTGCTAAGTACGAAAGAAGTAATATCCTGCATTTTAGAACTTGTCAATTTTCATATCGCTGACACACTGATTCTTTATTTGGATATTAATTTACTGATTATTGGATTTCGTGATGAAATTAATTGTGAAATAATTCGAAATATGGAATACACGTTTATTGCGTATGCAGATATGCATCTTGCAATGCTTTGGAAGCCAGGAGGTTATATCGCGACAGATATCCTAATCGTAGTCTTCCAGGTCAAAAAATATTTAAACGAGTTGATCGACGTCTAAGGGAGAATGGTAGGCGATTTCGTTTAATACGGTAATATTAAATTTTTTCATAATTTTAGGAAATTTTGGGAAAAGAAGTACTGACGCTGGTCGGGAAAGAACAGTACGTACGCTGCAATTAGAGGAAAATATTTTAAATGCTGTAGATGACATCCTTTCAACGAGCACTCGAAAATTATCAGCACAGTTTAAGATGTCGAAAACAATAGTACATGAAGTTCTTCAAGAACAGCTATTATATCCATATCATTGAAAAAAGTGCATGGACTGATTCCTAATTTTCCCCGTAGAATGCAGTTTTGCTAACCGACTATTGGATCAGCAACGAAACAATGTAAACTTCATTAACACTATTCTCTTCTCAGATGAAGCAGGGTTTGCCAAAAATGGTATCATAAATTTACATAACTCACATGTATGGGCTGATGAAAATCCTCATACAATTATTGTTTCGCATCATCAACATCAGTTCTAATCAATTAATGTCTGAGCAGGAATCATTGGCAATTTCTTGATTGCACCATTCGTATTGCCGGCACGACTGAATGGAACACTTTATTGGGAATTCGTCCAAAACACTTTTCACGATTTAGTAGAGCACTTACCACTTGAATCCCGCCGAAACATATACTACATGCACGATGGGGCACCTCGATCTCTCGACCTAACGCCGTTGGTTTTTTTCTTGTGTTGACCCCTCAAAACCTTGGTGTATTCCACTCCAGTCGATAGTATGGAGGAACTTCTACGAAGAATCACGTTTCATTGTGATCAAATAAGGAACAATGCTGAGTTAATATGGCGGGTACAGCAATCCTTAATCGTCGTCCCCGCGAGCGTATCAGACTTCACGGAGCTCGTGTTGAATCCTCTTACGAAGTTTTTAACTAAGCAGTTAGTTTAACTTTTTATTGAAACTATGGTGACACGGGAAAATTAGTCTTTTTAATATCCAACCTGACAGAAGTTAGGGGACTAACAGTGTAAATAAATTGACGATTTTTCAAAAACGGTTAAGACTAGCGACATGAGTGAAGAGTACTTAATTTTTAGTCAACAGTTAAAGGTATGTAAAAAAACGTTGTCTAAAGTTCTTATAATACAGGGCGTAAAAAAAATGGGGTCATGAGTATCACAGCTAGTTCGTCCCTGCAGCTGTGAGTAATTCACAACACTTTCTTGGACCGTAATTTGAAGGATCTTACCTGGTATGCATCATATTAAAAAAAATTGTTTGCTTAATAATTATTTGTAAAAAATTTGCTTCTATTACAGCTCTTTCAGAGCTCGAAGAGGAGGCGTATACGCAAAAATTTATATGAACTTGTAGTGTTTCTTTCACGTGTTTTTTTCATATTCGGGAGATTTCCCAGATTTTCTCGGACACCCTGTATATTTATTTTCTCGAACAGGATCACGATTACAGAAGATCGCAATCGCCACTAAAAGGATTTTACTGTAAAATTACAAGTAAAAGAATTGAATTCTACAAGGGATTCTTAGATGTATTATCTTCTTTATAACTACTTGTATGAACTAAATTTGCACTATTACACACAAAAAATACTTAGTAATCCAAAAATTTCCTCTTTAACGACATATCTCAAAGATATAGGTAAATCATAATTTTTAAACCACAAATCATCAGAAATTCATTTTGTTATTCGGTTGTTGATATGAACGTACACATCTTGAGGAGTGAAATTTTTTCCTAATTTACATTTTTTCCATTCACTATATTCTAACACCCTGAGACATTCGAATATTATGAATAAACGTTTTATTGTTTTACAAACTTATTTATTGTGAAAGAGTAAAGTTAGACTGTCTCGGATATAAATATAAACAGTAAAAACACACCACTGCCAAATCACACACTAGTTACGACCAGGTGATTTAAATTAGTAGAAAGAAGTTTCATATTTATTTTGATTTAATATTTTCTATTTCAATGATAAATGCCTTGTAAACTATTTATTTTTTATTAGTATTATAATTTAATTTTTAAATATTAGGTACTTTTTTGTTTGACTCATCTTATAGCGAATGGACCTTCCTAAATTTAATAAAAAAAATATATTACCTTCCTTGGAAAGACGGTAACGCTTAACCTTATCGATAGAGTAAAATACCATGTTCATTAACGGTTTCAGTCTTGTCATTGCATCATCTAAGTGCGCACCTTTGACGGGAACGTTAAATCCGAATCTAAGAACCTACAGAAAAAAAAAACAGATTTTACAATTCTTATTGCTCGATGAGCAATGTTTGCTTCACTTCCTTTACAGAGCTTAAATGTGCAAGATGCTACACAGGGTACCTGGAAACAACATCAGGAACCTTAGAGAATTGCTTCTATATGACTAAATAAAGACAATAAGTCATTTAAAACAATGTCAAAATCTCAATAGTTTCCATAGATTTCTAACTTGCAACTAGAGGACACTATCCCTAAAAATTAATGTTTATTTCTTTCATAAATAAGGATGCTATTTTAAAGATTGTGATGTCACAGACTTTATCATCTTATAGATGCGACAGATTTAGCGGTGACTTTGAAGTTGAAGGGTCCAATTTTCGTGATCTTGTTCACAGAGAAAAAAGGTTATGAAAGAAAAAGCTTCGATTTTTTGGTCAGGTGCCCTCTGGTAGCAAGTCGAAGAAAATTTTACATGCGGAAGAAACCGTTCAATAGACTTAGCTTTCACGCTAACCATCAACTTGATCTATGCAGAAAAAAATTATATATGAATTGAAAACGAAATAAATAGATTGTAATTGGGAAACTACTGGAATTTCGACATTTTTTAATAACTTACTACTTATATATTATCACAAAGAATCAGCTCCCCAAGTAGCGCTGAACATTTCAAAAAAATATCGAAGTTTTGCTTGATGTAATATGAAGTTCTCTGACATCAATGTTCTATTATGTATTGAAAAAAAACATCTTGTAAAAAAAACGTTAAAATATTAGGTTGTATTATGTACCCATTTCAAAATAAAAATTTTTTAAATTATCAAAAAGGGATGACATGAAACCATAATAATAATAATAATAATTTCAGGGCGATTCACTTAGCCCATTGTGGTTTTGCCTTGCAATGAACCCACTATCACGCCGTTTGAACTCAACCAGATACGGCTTTAGTGTTAGAAATAACAACGAAGAGGTAGTCAGAGTGAATCATCTTCTATACATGGATGATCTTAAACTGATGGCTGCTACCAGAAACCAGCTGGAACAAATGCTTAAAATTGTAGAGGAGTTCTCCGGCGATATCGGAATGCAATTTGGACTTGACAAGTGCCGTATTCTGAACATCGTTAAAGGGAAGATACAACCGGGGGCTTTTGAAATGCAGAACGGTGAAACTATAGCTGCAATGGAAGCAGACCAAACATACAAATAACTAGGTATGAAACAGGCTAAAAGAATTGACCATGGTACTATGAAGGCCGAATTGACAACCGAATTTGTCAGGAGGGTAAGGCGGGTATTACGAACTAATTTAAATAGTAGAAATTTGTTTAAGGCGCTCAACACGTATGCTTGCTCTGCGCTGAGCTACTCTTTTGGAATTGTAAAGTGGAGCAGGACGGACATCTAAAACCTGCAAAAAAAATAAGGACACTCCTAACAAAAGCAGAAAAACATCACCCTCGGAGTGCTATTGAACGTACAATGCTTCCAAGACACCAAGGAGGAAGAGGATTGGTGGATATTGGTAAGCAGCTCGACCAACAAATAATAAACTTACGTTCATATTTCCACAGGTTAGCGGACTCTTCCACACTACATCGAGCAATATGCGAGGCAGACGTTTCAACGCCGCTACAGTTGAGGGAACAATATATTACTTCTCACCACCAAACAGATCAAGAGAAGTTACAAACCTGGCTACGGAAGCCACTTCATGGACGGCATCCAAATGAGGTCAATCAGGACAATGTCGAAAACTCAGCGTCGAACTACTGGTTGATTTCAGGACAGATGTTTCCGGAAACGGAGGGCTTCTTGTTAGCTATCCAAGACCAGGTTATTCCGACGAAGAACTATCGGAAATTCATCATTAGAGATCCCTCAATAGAAAATGACCAATGCAGATATGGCTGTCGAACATCGGAGACAATTCAGCATATAACTGGAGGATGCCAAGCGTTTGCCGCAATCGAGTATAAGGAAAGACACGACTCAGGCGCTAAGATACTCCACCAAGAGTTAGCAGAAAAGTTAAACCTATTACAGGTAAGAAAAGTGCCTTATTACGAGTACAATCCGGAGCCTATTCTTGAGAACAACCAAATCAAGTTATATTGGAGCCGAACGGTTCTGACGGATCAAACAGTAGCTCATAATAGACCAGACATTATACTAATAGATAAAATTTCTAGGCGAACTACACTAATCGACATTGCCGTGCCTAACAACACAACCTAAGGCCAAAATACAACGAGAAGATCGCCAAATACAGAGATCTGGAGGTGCAAATCGGAAGACAATGGGCAATGAACAGCGTCCAAACGATTCCATTAATACTGTCAACAACTGGAGTGATACCAAAAAACTTCCTGCAGAACATCAAGGGACTGGGCCTTAGTGAGCATCTGTATAAACCGATGCAGAAAGCAATTCTCCTTGTAACCGCGCGAACCGTCCGAAAGTTTGTAGGAAGTGCAGAAGACCACGCCACCTAGGACCCGATAACATAGAAAGGGTCCCTACAGAGCTTCATACTTTTAGTGTCTTTGTATACCTGGTATGAGTGAATAATCCCTAGAGGGAGTGCAAAGCCGTTTGGCTTGTAAATCTTATAATAATAATAATACCTAATAACAACAACCTAAGACCAAAATACAGTGAGAAAATCGCCAAATATAGAGATCTGGAGGTGCAAATCCGCAGACAGTGGGCAATAAACAGCGTCCAAACGATTCTAATAATACTGTCAACAACTGGAGTGATACCAAAGAACCTCCTGCAGAATATCAAGGGACTGGGCCTTAGTGAGTATCCGTATAAACCGATTCAGAAAGCAGTTCTCCTTGTAACCGCGCGAACTGTCCGAAAGTTTGTAGGAAGTGCAGAAGACCACACCACCTAGGACCCGATAACATGGAAAGGGTCCCCACAGAGCTTCATACTCTTGGTGTCTTTGTATACCTGGTATGAGTGAATAATCCCTGGACGAAGTGCGAAGTCGTTTGGCTTGTAAATCTTATAATAATAATATCCTTTATTTGTCAACAAAATTATGATCACATAACAAAGCAACGTCAGAGAGAGAAATGTTTAACATTAAGAATTGTAAATATATAGATCTAACTACAGTTAATATAAAAACTAATCGACATTTCGATAGGAACTTTACACAAAGGAAAACAAAAGGAGAAAAAGACAGATACAAGATAATTTAAAAAAGTTGTACTAAAGAGAGTCAGTTTACACTGAACAAAGTTTTACAGTTTTCTCTTGGTAACATCCTTACGGCTTTAATCGTCATATAGTATGGTCCTCTCTCATAGAAGGTGGAGTTATGTAAAGGTACCCTTAGGTAATAAACATATAATTTTTAAAAATAATAAGCTTTACTGCAAAATTGTATTTATACTTTATTTTACGTTACCCCAGCGATTAAAATTGTCATATTAACAAAATATTTTTCTTCTAATTATCGATGAACTCACGCTGATATCTGTAGTAATGTTACTTTTCACCTTCTCCCGCAACTCTTAATATATTACATATTTCTGTAGGACGAAGAAAAAACAACGCATCGAATCGATAAGGGGTTTTATGAAATATTGATTCAGGTCGATCTATCTTTTGTTGAACATCGAGTTAACGACGCAACGGATGGATACTGTCCATTCCTTAAATTTCCGGGTGCCTCAATATAGACTGACACAGAAAGCCTGTTAAGTTCTAAGCTTGTCTGGTCTAGGCAGGAAATGAAAATGTGCAGATCCATGAAAAATTATGTAATTTTTTTAAAATATATGTAACCAAGAGTAAATATGTAGTATTCTAAACACATGTTTATAAAAAATACGTAGTGAATATGGATCCTGTACAATCTACATATATTCTGTTGATATATATAAACTTACGCGATCTACTTCGGCTTGCTTAACAGTAGTACTAGTATCTTCAGTCGGTTTCAGACCCGAGTACTGGTCTGAGAAGTGAATATAGTCTATATATTCTGGATATTTGTTCAACATGGCAATTATTTTTGAGTCCAACATGGCCGATGTGGCCTCCCCTATTTCGGACATCACTTGGTAATTGTCAGGAATATTGAATTTTTCACCAGCCTACAAAAATTAAACAAAAAAAATTTAATTTCAAATACATTTAAAAAATAATAGGTAAATAATATACATGAATAAATAGAGAAAATATTGAATTAAAGGAAAATCGTGTGACAGAATTATTTTCATAGCGTATGGCCGTTTCGCCTTCAATTTACTGCTGTCCTATATTAGTTAGTAGCTTTTCTATAAACTTATAAATTAAATCCACTATGACCACAGCACGCAGGTCGATGTTCTTAGGCTCTTGTAGTTCTAGTGCTAAACAACTGGTTATCAGAGCTTTCCAATACTACAAACACAACTTCAAAATTCAGGAAAAGTTACTAACTGGTCAGATCAGGCCTCTTGTTTGAGCTTTCACATCAGTAGGGCCGCGAGGTTAATGGCGTGAAGGTTTTTATTAAATTAAACGAAACAAGTTGCTCAAAATATCCAAATCTATTCAACAAAAATAAATAAAAACTAAATTATTCACAATGAGAAACTTAAAATTAACTTGATAAAACAATTCTAAAGTATCTAAATAAATTCCGAAAGATAAATGAAAAACTCAAAAATAAAAACTTCTTAGTCAAGCCGGTTATACGCGAAGAATATAACTCTCTCTAACAGATTGCAAAACATACTGCCTCTAACGAACTTCGATTCGTAACTGCTCATAATTACTGTTTAAAGACACCACCAAAATTTATAACCCTCAAAACCCCTGCTTATTCGCGTTAGTACCAATCGTAAGTTATTTTGTGACACATCGACGCTCCCACAGGTTGGTTCTGTTCCTGAAAGTTTCTATCCAACATCCGTAGAGGACGTTAGCCATTCGTATGTTGGATATTTAATAAGCATCTTAAAATTAATAATTTTTACACAAAAAGTTTATCAAACTATCCTACGTCTTCTTATAATAAAAGTTTCTGCCTCAGATCATCGAAAAATCCTACTTGTTCTTTTATCCGTTTCTTGTATATTACTTGTTCTTTTTTTTTCGAATAGATAAAAAATTACCAAAGGGCGAAAGCTTTTACATATAAACAAATAATTATATTGCATTTATTTAAATATTCTTTTCTTTCCTTATGATGGGAAAATTGTTCAATTTAAAACATCTCCTAGGTGGTTTAGGCCATATGGTGCTAAATCCATTCTTGACTTTAATTTTTAACGTTTTCATATTTGACCAGGGTACAATTTCTTTGATATATTTTTAAATATTTATATAAGCTACTCGGCTTATCAATCCCCATAAAATGTTTAAGTTAATGTTTTCAGAAAAACAGTTAAATGACCCAAACGTTATAAAATTAGCTAACTTTGATGATTGATCGATTGATAATCAATAGACATGGCATTATTCCAGACAATTAAAAAATGGCATTGGTTAAACCTCTATTTAAGAAGGGGGATAGTACAGATTTCCATAATTATAGACCCATAAGTCTGTTACCATCCTTCTCAAAGATTTTTGAAATTGCTATGGGTTCCAGACTACTCAAATTTTTTAATTCAAAAAACTTACTAAGCCCAACACATTATGGTTACTTAAAAGGTAGATCTGTGAACACAGCTGTATATGATTTCAGTAAGAAAATTATAGAAAGCTTTGAGAAAAGGCATTTATTGTTGGGGACATTTTTGGACTTATCCAAAGCAATATCTAGAAAATAGAAGTCAGAAAGTTGTAATGGAATTTGATGGGGTTCAGTATTTTTCAGATGTGGACTTTTTAACCATGGACATCCCGCAGGGAAGGATTATGGGACCACTCATTTTTTATACTAACCACCAGGCATCTACAGTTATGGGTGAAAGGTATTATCTTGTTAACTTTGCTGATGATACAAATATCTTAATCATCGGAATCTCATTAGCAGATCTCATAAAAATTACTTATGAACATATTATCAACGCTAAAAAATAGTTTAGGGAGAACAAATTAATACTGAACACTAAAAAGATCCATCGCATTTGTTTTTCAACAAAGCAAAACAATCAGACACTTCCCGAGTCAGTTGAGTTTGGAACTGAGAGCATCACACTAGAGGAAAATATAAAATTCCTTGGAATTCATGTTAATCATAATCTAGATTGGACAAAACATATATCAGAGGTATGCAATAAGATAAACACAGCTTTATACTTGATGAATATTTGACCAAGGAAAACTTAAAAATTGTATATTTTGCACATGTATATTTAAGTCTTCGCTATGGAGTGATGTTCTGGGTTGGGAGCAGTGCATCAGAAAGGGCTTGGTCTTGGTTACTTGGATTGAACCTTAGGTATCTTAACTTTACCAGCAATTTTTATTGACCAGTGCTTACTGTTTCTCTTTAAAAACAAGGACAAGTTTAAGAAGCATGAAGTTAAACACTGCTTTGCCACTAGATATATAGGATATAATGTCCCACAGCATCGACTTAGTGTGGCAGAAAAAGGGCCTGGTTCCTTGGCAATTAAACTTTTTAATGCTCTACCAATCGGGGTGAAGTTGGATGAGGATTGCAAATGTTTTAAGAAAACTGTTTTTGATATATTGGTTCATATTGAGTCATATACGCAGAATGAGTTCTTTGAATTTTTTAAATGAATTTTATATGTCATGTTTGATAATAAGATCTTATGTAAATGTTGCATTATTTTATTATTAATGTAAAGGTTTGGATTTAGTGTTTTTAACTTAGCTATTTTATTGTATTTCAACTATTCGCCATTCATTTAAGTTTTGGGTTTTTCATCAGTACCACAAAACTTTTTATTGAATAAAGAGATATTTGATTTGATTTTAATTTAACAACTAAATTCGATCAACTTTTAAATTATTCACCGTTCGATTGTAATGAGAATAGTTTACAACATATAAAGAGGTAGCTAATGAAGTCTCTCCATTCATCTTTTGTATTTTTTGGTATGGAATCCTAAAACTGAATCATTTTAAACGTTTGTTTGTGAAAACTTCATCTGCAGAGAGAGAATAAAAGATGATCCTATGATAATTTTTTATCAATAAATTCTGCCAATGTTCATAGTGAGTCAAGTAAAATTAACTCAAACTAAGTTTTACCAACCTTTCTCTCTGGGCAATAAACACTGATATCCTGCAAATCTTTGGTGATTTGTAAGGCTGTCTTTTTGCTTGCTGCAGCAAAAACAAAACTGTCCATATCTTCTTTATTCATCCTCACTGTAATGTGCACCTGGTCTTGGGTAGGTTTCATCATATTTGCAATTATAGCCACCAGATCTTGACGCTAAAAATATAAATATAGTTGACAAATAGAGTAAAAATAAAACTATATGAATGGATTAAATTTTAAGTTTTACTTCATGTTTGGATTTACTTTCATTGCTTAATTATAAACTTACTTTGATAAGCCTCAATTCCACCAACATCCCTTCACAACATGTTCTGCCACTGCACCACAGTGTAAAAATATTCTCATTTTCTTTTACTAAACTAACTGTATCATTTCTTTCCTGGCTACCATCATCACCAACCATTGCAAAATTTTCCTCCAATAGTTGTCTGTGATTTTGCAACCATGCATTAGCAACTTTGAAGTTTTTATTTCTACCTGGAAAATGTAATTTTTATAAAGATATAAAAAATAATAACTGGTATTTCAAACTCTGTCAAATTCTATAAAATTGTGTTGGTAAATTACCAATATTTACATTTTAGATAACTCACTTCCTTAATGTTCTATTAACAACAATGGAAAAATGAAGATCTATTAAAGGGTTAAAAAAAACTTTATATCATATGAGACAAAATTTTAGTAACTCTCCATAAGAGAATATCTTTAGAATGACATAAAGTTAGGAAAATTATCTCTAAAATAAAGGGTCATCACATATAAGCAGTCAGGGTTGGCCTTAGCGAATTTGGTGCCCTAAGGGAGATTTTTTCGTCGCAATCAAGATTGATCATTACATTAAGTCAAAAGGAGTTCATATTTGGAATGATAATTTTTTTAGTTAGAAAGAATAAAATTAAATCTCGAAACACCACAAAGTTAAAATTTGACTTTAGAAGCTTTATTGTCGGTAAACTATTCTGTTAGAGTAGAGTAGAACAATCATCATAGATCTTAAATCATTTTTTATTGATTTACGTTTGAAGAACTTACTGGTATGGTGAGTAGTAACTATGTAGTAGGATACACTTCTTGAATATTAAGCTTGTTAATTAAGTCTGGGGTTTCGGCTGTCATCTTTAATAAAACCTTAAAGATTTACAAGTTCTTACAATATGACCACAGTATGTTATATAAAATTATATCAGGCGAATTGATTTTTTCACGCGATAACTCCTCAAGACAGACAAAGACCATGATGTTGTCTGCTTATCCGAGCATTGGTTAAACTCCCTAGAGGCAGAATACCTTAATATCCATCAATTCAAACTGGCAGGTGTCTTCTCAAGAACAAACACCAATGGTGGCGGTGTTGCTACTTATGTTCGAGAGCATTTGGACAGTAAAACTTTAGAATTGATTAGTGATTTTAACATTGAACAATGTACTGAGTGTTGTGCTGTATGTTTGAATGATTTTAATGTTATAGTTTTGGCGATTTACCGATCTCTTAAGGGCCACTTTGACAGTTTTCTTGTAGGGCTGGAAGAGATCCTTACTAAAATTGGTACAAATAAAAAAATTGTTTTGGTGGGGGACTTTAATGTCCATTTCAACACAATCCAGGGTTACACTCCGTCACTCTGTGATCTTTTGCACAGTTTTGGCTTCAAGCAAACCATAAATAAGCCAACTAGAAAAAACTCATGCTTGGACAATATTTTCATAAACTTCTGCACTGAAGATTTTATATCTGATGTGATTGATGTAAGAATTTCTGATCATTTGGGACAGGAAATTGAGTTTGTTGTTGAGATCGGTAACAGGGTTGCCCTGGAAAGGAAGGTGTGTAGACCTATCACTCAAGCTGGTATGCTTAATTTCCATAATAGGATTGTGGAGTGTGACTTTGAATTTGTCAATTACAGTAATCTTGACGTAAATGCTAAATTTGTTAAATTTTTTGCAAACTGCGTTCCTACACTCTTTCCCTGAAAAAACATATAGGGTGAGATCAGACCAGGGAAATAAAATCAGCTGGTTTGATGACTCTCTGAGGGCAATGAGGGATAACCTTCAGTTTCTTGATGAATGGACTAGACAATATAACCTTCCAGTTGCTCGACAAGAATATAAAAACTAGAGAAATATGTATAAAAAAGCCATTCAAGTAGCCAAAATAAAAGCTAATGATAATCTAATTAATACCTCTAATAATCCTTCTAAAACCATATGGCAGATTATTAATGCAAAAACAAACAAAAATAATAAATTAAACTTAAGCCACATCTGTCCCATAACTCCAGATACTTTTATAAATTTTTTTGTAATATTGTCCATGAAACAATACATTCAATACGAGCTTCTCAAAAAGATTCAGTCAAGTTCAGGTCTTGTTTGGTGGTGGGGGGCGCTTCCTTTGTTTTTGGGGCTGTGTCCTTCATGTCAAACATAAAAGGCATACGGAATGTTATCTCCCCTTTGACAACTCTTATTAATCAATGTTTTAGAGAAAATACCTTCCCAGATATATTGAAAATTGCCCAAGTCATACCCATCTTCAAGAAGGGAGACCCTGACTCACCGGGCAACTACCGACCGATTTCTTTGTTACCCATCACCTCAAAGATATTTGAAAAATGTATATCCAATAAAATAATAGATTATTTCGAAGGAAATAACCTCTTTACTACCTGTCAGTTTGGTTTCAGGAATGACAGTAATACCACAATGGCGATTCTGGACCTTGTTTCCTACATGTCAGATGGTGTTCTCACTCAGAAATATAGAGGAGGTAAATGAGAAACCAAATGTCAAGTTTTTGGGGGTGCAGATGGATGAGGGGCTTCGTTGGCACAGCCATATCCAGGAAGTAGCTAAAAAGCTTAATACTGCTTTATATGCTCTTCGTTCTTTAGCAGAAAGTGCCTCAAAATCTGTATTAAGAACTTGGACTACTTTGGACTTTTTCATCCAGTCGTGTCCTATTCCATATTGACTTGGGGGCATGCACCCCAGGTATCTTGAGTATTTAAAATATAGGGAAGGGCTATCAGGGCTTTGTCGGGTCTATAGGGACTGCTGTAGGGAGGCCTTCGGAGCTCTTGGTATACTAACTATCCCTTCTTTGTATATACTTGAGAATCTGCTTTATATTCATAAGAATAGGCATGTTTATGGAACTCATGCAGAGGTGCATGACTATAACACTAGATTTAAGGATAGATTGCTGCCTATGTACCAATGTGTGGGGAGGTGTCGGAGTGGCCCGGGATATTGGGTAACAAACTTTTTAATAACATTCCCCTATAATTACAAGATCTACCCTATTTAAATTTTAAATATAAAATAAAACAAATTCTTGTCCAAAATGCCTTTTATTCCACTGAGGAATTCATAAATTATAACTTCTAAATAATGTGTTAATTAATGTAGTGTTGTTTCTGTTCTTTTCATTTAAATGTTTATATTGTTTAAGCAAGCATATTTGTTACTACTTTGTCTTGGTAACCTATATGTTTCTTGTATTTTTTCCTTGTACACATTTTAATTTTTATACACACACTAGTTTTATTAGTACTTAAGCTATTTGATTGTATACTATTTTTATTAATTGACTTTTGTAAGTACCTTTTGTGCATTGACATTAATAAATGATCTTATCTTATCAAGAGTCGAATAAAAAAAAACTATTTTTGTTATATGCTCCCAAGAAATACCTCATAAAAAGTCTAATTTCCACAAATTTTAATAAGTTTAAAAATTTCCAAATACTAAAAAAAAATAAATATGCTGAATTCTCTATAACTAATCTTAACTTTTGCATTGTGTTTTATTTTACTTACCTAAAATAAAGTTTACAAAATAAACCAAGAGACCAAATACCATTAAAATTTCTAAGTAATAGCTATCCCAATTATATTTTAAATGAAGTGGCACCTTTGCTATAGTTATTTTCGGTTCTGTTAAGGGTTTTTCATCCTTTTCCTCGATTCCTTCAAACTCGTCAGTATCTTGGAAATGTTCAAATTCAGAATCAACTTCAATATCTACTAAGGCCTGTAAAGATACAATGTAGAATTAAAAAAAAAAAACAGTGTTGCAAAAGTCTTGAATACTTTAATTAATTCTAACCCTACATAAATAGTTGTGATCTAAGTGAGGGTGAAGGATTTTGTACAAAAATGAACAATCAGAGAGAAATTTGAGTATTTTATTCATATATTTATAAATTTCTTATCTACAATTGGCATAACTGTTACCATGGGTTTTTTGGCATTATATGTAATATTAAAATATTTATGAATAGGAAAATTATAAAGATCATAGGTCCTAGTAGGATAATTTTATAAATAAGGTGTGAAAACTTACTACAAACCCATCTATGTATTAACTGCTCTAGCCTTACAACCTTAGAACACACAGGAGTGAAACATCCTCCAGGTGTGACATATAATTGCAAAGATTGCTTATAGTCAACAAAACCAGAGGATGGTAAAAAGATCCTGTTACTGCAGTAACTAAATTGGTTCAAGTACTTATTGCAAGAAACGATAGGTTCATATGAGAAAGTTTTTTAAACTAACTGACTCAACAAATAAAAGCCTGTGTTCTATTAAATTGAAGCAACCAATAATAACATCTAAAGTGGATGAAATAGTGAAATGAGTGACTAACATACAAGAATCTATGTGAAATACCACATATTGCTGCTGCTACAACTATACCCTCAATTTCTACCATTGAGAACAAGCCTATGAAGAAATAAATAGTTAACATGACGCTCGCAAGCCGAAATTTAGCCAAGAGTAAATCTTGCATAAATATGATCCGTCTTCCAGTGGATACATTAGCAACCACTGCCACTGAGGAAGAACAATCAAATGCTTTTGCTATAAAGTCTGTTTCCACTGGCAATAAAATATGTACTGGATCACAACTACAATAAAAAATTGCAAATCTGAATATTAGCGAACAACTTGCCAATTTGGATATCAACACTGCTACTAACTCCATAACAGACATAGTAAACTCATAATTTAAACATACTAATGTATGTGAAAAACTACCTTCCAAATACAAAAATCCAAGGGCACTTTTCAATGGGGAGTACTGGAACACCTAGAAAAGGTGAATATTGCTTCAGATTTCTGGTTTGGTGTAATATATATGTACTATATTATAAGTATGTCGACTACTAAAAGCAAAACCAAAATTAAGAAAACTAGGAAAAAACGCAAGATATGACAATTTAAGCTTGAGGCTGAAACTACAGGATAAATATTTTGTTTATTGATCTTTCAGACTGTAACTTACTTAGTTGGCCCACCTTGAAAGCCTCGTTAAAAAATTTTTACACATCTATTCCTATTATTGACAATTGAAAAAAAAAAAGATCACATCTAATATGGTGTATGGCATAGTTTGCTTTTTTACACACCCATCTACAATATGGAATTTTAGTTAAAGGTCATTGTGGAAATCAACTCCTAATTTTCATGACACAATAAAGAGTGGTTCGAACAATTTTAGAGATACACTGCAAAACTTATCATGGATCTGAGTTTATTAACCATGGAATCCTTAGCATGAGCTTCCTCTTTTCTCAAATACCTAATTTATATAAAAACAAATAAGTATATATAAATTTACCACTTATTCTAATACTCACTCACATCTGACTTTTAACAAAGAGGACACTGATACAGGATAATTAAGACTAAGTAAATCAATAAACTGGATAAATTTTTATAGATTAAAATTTTATAATATATAAAAAAACTTAGAAGATTTAAATCCAGAGTCAACACTACTGATTTCTAGAGCTATCATTTCAGTTATCACAATTTTTAAGGGACAAGATTGCAGATAATTTTGGAACTATATATAATTGTAAATTGTAATGAAGTAATTTAAATATACGTATTTTAAATGTGCTAGTTTTATTTAGAGTGTAAGGTATTTTATATTATAAATTATCTTTTTTTACTGTGTCTTATACTATACTTTAATTTAGATTTATCTTTTATTTTGCAATCTTGACAAGTGTAAGCAGATTTGTATGAATACAATAAAATATTATTTCATGAGTTTAATATTCAGTGATGCTATGTCATTTTCAATATCTCTGAAATTAATAAAAGAATATAAAATATCCCAAGAAAATGATAATGTGAGCTATATTATGAGCATAGCAGAAATTTTCTATAACTTCTTTCCTTCTTATTTTTGGTAAACTTTAACATATTGGAGTTTTAAACCCGTTTATCAAAATTTGACAGGAGTAAAATTGAATCTTACAGTCATCTCTGGGTTTCTTATTAAAGTGAAAACTATAGAAAATGCTATTTTGTAGGGAATAATTTCATTGCTTAATTTTCAAGTAAAAATCAAGCTTTTAATGGAGAAAATTTATACAATTTCTTATCTCACATTCTAATTTTTATTGCTGTATATTATGACCTTAAAAGTTTCTAACAATCAACTTTTAAAGAATTACAAATTAGTATATACACAAACTGTGCAAACATGAAACTGATCTGCTCTTTTAAATATCAAATTTAAATATTTTTAAAACAGTATTTACAACCTCAGCAGGTGAATTGAAAAAATATTTGAGTGGAAAAATGGAGCATCTCCACCCTGGTGATTTCTCATATCTTTAA
This sequence comes from Diaprepes abbreviatus, assembly GCA_034092305.1. NCBI lineage: Eukaryota > Metazoa > Arthropoda > Insecta > Coleoptera > Curculionidae > Diaprepes > Diaprepes abbreviatus. Next base: position 2,346,904 of record JASJET010000144.1, on the reverse strand, counting down.
TTGGTGTCTCTTCATCAATTTATTGGTCGAACACCTTCAACATTTATTAAGTTATACAGATTCTCCAAAATATGTAATGAGTTGCAAACAGAGACAGGATCCTGCAATTACAGCTGTAAACCCAACCTTAATTGTTGCTTGCCTATAATAGCCGAGTTAAAATAAAACTTATTTTTTCTTAAACTAAGCCGAAAGATAACAGAATATGTTTCAATTGTTTATAATTAAAGTGTTTGCTATTATCCATAAATAAACATAAATTTTGCAAAAATTATTTAGAGATTATGAAATACTTATTTAATATCCTTGAATGGTCTTGTGACTAATTAAAATAATAACATTGTAAAAAATACATTTTTAGGTAATACAAACCTCATCATTATCCTCATCACTAACAAAAACCTCATCTCGTAGATCTTCTTTGGAATGTGGATCAAAATTTTTAAACTGACTTTTTTTTTCGGGAGATTCATTTTCTTCATCTACAAAATTCTGTTCACTGTCATCAAAATCCTCAAACTCTGCAAACTCATTATCTGATATATCATCGAAATTAGCTATGGCAAAGTGAAAAAAGGCACATATCAAAATTATACTGAACAACCGCATGATATTTTTTAATAAAATTTAAATAAAAAATGTTTTTCCTAATATGCTTAGATGGATTTTTTGAGGTTATACTGAAATTTTGACTTTTACATTTGACATATGTCTTTTTTTTGTTAGTTCATTTTAATAATATTTAACCAGGTTCGGTTAAGGAGTTTTGAAGGGGTTTCAATTTTATAGAGAATATTGTCATGACATTATTTTATATGAATATGTTGATTGATTGATTATATGACAGAGCACGTCAGGGTTGAGAAGCTTTTAGAATGTAATCTTGAGACGTTAGGGCTATTCTTTTGAATCATTATCACTTTCACTTCTATCACTTGAAGTAATCATGATCACTTCAGCCCAATGATAAGTAAATGCGTATTCAAAAGAACACGAAGTTATCAGTTTTCACTTTGATCAATTAATAATTACTCAAAAAAGAATAGGTATGCCCTTAATTCAAAAGTTTTAAGCTCGGGTGCATCAAACCCTGAGTAGTTCCGAGCAAATCTGAATAAAGCGGTTAAAGTGTTAATTTGAACCATAGACGTAGAAGAAATTAAATAAAATTACATGATTAAATAAAATGTAATTTTATTTAATTTCTTCTACGTCTATGATTTGAACAGTAAATAACCTACAAATTATTTTTTTTTCGGAATTTGTGTTTTTAATATACATAGCGAAACATTTTGAAGACAAAAAGTTAAAAATATTATATTATTACTTATTAGTTTTGAATTTTATCTGGTGTCATGGCATTTTCGGCCGTAAATATTTCGCAATTCGTTAAAAAAACTATGAAGGTAAGTCCGATATCTTGTGAAATAATCCTATTTTTGTGTCTCCATTTCATGTATAAAATATTTTTTGCCCAAAAATAACATCTAAAAATGATAATTAATAGCTGCTAGGGCTTTATACACCAAATATTTTTATTGGTGCTTGAGGGCAAGAGGAAAGCAGATCTGACAAGCGCCGCGGTATAATGCACTACTTGAATAAAGCGAGCGTTCCTTGCACCTGGACAGCTCTGAGCTGTGCATGCCAATAAGTCGTGGGCAGTATATATATAGGTATATTCTTTTGAGTAATTATCACTTTCAGTTAAGTCACTTGAAGTAATCATGATCATTTCGACCCAATGACAAGTAAATGCATATTCAAAAGGACATGAAGTTAACATTTTCACTGTTTTCCCTTTGATCAGTGATAATTTACTCAAAAGAATACAGCCTGTGTTCTAGGTGAACAGGTTGGTTGTCTTGATAAATCTGTTCATTAGTTTGTCCTCGAGGCATAGGTTTTCCGGACGGATTGATCCTTGACGCTGTCTCCAGAAGGTTAAAGCTCGCATTCGAATGTGATGTGTGAGGCCGTCCCGTCTTCTTCATTACATTTTAATAATGGTTCTTCGTTAAAAATTCAGTATGCTGATGTTTCCTCAAGCTTAAAATTCTACAGAGCGGAGTGGTGAGTTCTTTGCGCTGCTTGGGATGACCTCGTCGGGTCTCGTAGCTTTCAAACAATTCTATAGCCCACAATATCTTGTGAGTTATTTCTTTGTTTGCTGTTTCCCAGTTTATTTTTGATGTCCTTATCTGGTCAGAGCTAGGAGGTTGGTTTAATGATTTTTGTGGTGTCAGGGATAATATCAAGGTCTGGTAGATGCATCCGAAGGAGTAATTCCAGGGTATCCCCCCAGTCTCCTTAAAGACTCATCCTATTTCCGCAGTGAGTGTTCCTATAGGGTCTAAGAAATTTTTAGCCAAAATTTTATGGGTGCCATCACGGAAGCACCTCTGAAGCATCCTTCAGAGGTGCTTTCAATCACTTGACACCGCGTCCTCCAGGAGTTTCTCTTGGCTTCTCTTATCTTTTTTTGTAGTCAGTGAGTGTTTTAGAATATGCGGTCCACTCACCGTTTTTTTTTCGCTCTGTTAAACAATCTGTATGTTTCCTTCCTTAATACTGTGAGATCGTTATTCCACCAGCTAACTTTATTGCTGGTGATTTTTTCATAAATGGATGTTTTTGTGGTATGAGATTATGATTGCTTCTTGAAATTGAGCAAAAGCTAATTTAATATCTACATTGTTTCTTATGTTCGATTTGATATTTTGGATGCTTAAGCTTAGATCAACCTCGATTTTTTTTCCAGTTTGCGGATCTCGGATCGTGATACAACGCAGTCGGTTTCTCCACGTCAGCTACCTCCATGTACATGTATTTGTGATTAGTCAATTAATATATGGAAGGAAGGAATATGGGAGGTACCTTGAAACATACACTATTGAAGGCAGCATGAATCTTCCATGCACGCTACACGGTAGAGAGAAAGGACAAATACGAGATATGCTGTATTTGAGGGTGGAGAACAAAACTAAATGCTCGGAGCAAGAGATGCATATCCCTATTTGCCCTTTTTCTCTTCTTTGGGTGCATTCCACTAGGCGCTCACAACGCCCAAAATATTCCTTCAGTCGTTCCACATGACGACTACGGTCGTTGCGGTCGCGGCGAAAACGTCATTAATGACGTCATTGTTCTCGCTCACGCTGAGCTCACAACGACCCATCTGAAAAGGTGGGTCAAAGTGGACGTAGAGAATTTTGGCGCTGTTTTTGAAATTTAAAGACAATTGAATGTAAGAGTTTCAAAATTACAGTGTAGCATATGAGAAAAAATAAGTATAATTTAGTTTAGATTCAAAATACACTGAATTACACGGTGTAGTCCAATCCACAAAAGGTGTTACTGAAAAATAAATTTATAAATATGTAGTAATTATATACAAGCACATTTATAGAATGTAGTAATTATATAGAATTTACCCTAAAATAACTTTTGAATTCTTTATCTGAATAACGATTAATAACATTCTCATAATCAAGTTTTCGCTTTTCCCGATTTTGTAAAACTGCATTCCATTCTTCATCTGAACTAGATGAAGTACTTTCTGACGCATTATTACGATCCACCAACAAATATCCAACTGTCGCCACAGTAGATATTTTGATTATTTTTCAACGTAAATTACTTAAAGACTCCACTAAAATAAAATATAAGAAACTAAATAGTATTTTTCTTTAATATGAAGCAAGTTAACCAATAATTATAACCAATTGTTAAAATTAAAGCTTAAAAATTATAACATAACCTTTTCAAGCTTCTGATTTATTTTCAAATCCGCCATTTGTAATATTTAACTCAACGCACAATCCCATTCCACTTGGGTTTATGATTAGAATGCTCACAAGCTAGTGGAACGGGAAAAACTGCGATCATGAGCGTGATTGTTGTAAGTGCTTAGTGGAACGATCGTATAACGCGCGCGAAGCATTGCAAGCAATGGCTGTATTCTTTTGAGTAAATTATCACTGATCAAAGTGAAAAAAGTGAAACTGATAACTTCATGGTCTTTTAAATATGCATTTACTTGTCATTAGGTCGAAGTGATCATGATTACTTCAAGTGATACCACTGAAAGTGATAATGACTCAAAAGAATAGCCCTAATAATGTCTGCCCAAAGGATTTAACGAGAACGATAAAAAATATAACAATTATTTCATTAATTGAAATAAACTACAAGTTAAGTTATTTCATAAGAATAAAATTGTATTTCTTTCATTTCACTGAATTTAGATATTAATCTCTCATAGGGTGCATATTGGTGACTAGCATTCTAAACAATTTCAATGATGTTTTTTTTTTATCAAAATTTAAGGCTATATATTTAAAGTAGCCGCTCCAAAAAACTGAAAACGGTGTATTACAATGGTTTAATCACAGGTTGAATCTAATCTATATTATACACTCGTTTTCCTATTAAATTGATATTTTTCACACTAACGCAAGCATTTGCCTTGTTTTATTTAATTCCAAAAAAGTGATTCTTCAATAGAATTTTGAAATTGATCCTCAAAATTTCCAGTTTTCTATATTTGTGTACAAGAGGTTATTAAAAATCAATTTTTTGCATTATTTAAGCATGCTCTTTTATAAAATAATTATTAATAATTTAAATAAAACTATAAGCTACTAAATAAACTGTATAATATGCAACCAAGGGCTTTATAATTTTCTGGGATATGCTCAAAACATTGCGTCAGAGCAAACGTAGATGTTTCAAAAATGTATGTAAAGATGGCACTAACAGGTTCTCGTGCCGTATCTCCCCTCTAACTTTACCATTTTTTATTCTGTAATGTTGTACATATCTGTTTGCAATACTTCAAAAACGGATATTTATCAGATCACCATGGATCACATTACACGTGAAAAACACCATTTCACCAATTTTTAAACACGATTTCCTTTTCAAATTCACAGTTCCAAAAAGCATTAGTGCTTATGGAACGAAATCCAGCATTTTCATTCGTTTATTTTAACTTTAAAGGCGTGGCCTAAAAGTTACTATAAAACTCGTCGATCACAAGCATCCTTCTCTTCTCTTGGGTTGGCATTCTTCTTGATTTGACGACCATCAGAAGCAGCATGAAAGCAACGGCCGTGGCGCTTACCAGTTCCAGTACCTCCATACAACAACCACGACGATCTTTCTGAAGGCATCGAAGTCTTCAAAGAACGTCCAGTCATCGCTAAATTAAACTTAAAATCATATCACGGGATCTTTGGGCGTTTAGTAGCTATCACTTGCACAAAGATAGTGAAAAACCAAAGATTCAAGAAGATTTTAAAGCGAAATGCAAACAACTCGGATTAAATACGGTGTCTGGGAATTCCCCTTGTATAAAAAATACAGTGTTGGACTTTAGGTAGTATCTGCATACGAACGCCTAGGTAAGTTTTTACAACTACAGGGCTCTCAGACACTATAGTTCGAAAGTCGGGTGTTATTCGTAATTGTATACACGAACTGGGGTTGCAATTACGGATCACCGACACAAACTTCGCGATTTAATTCGAATTAAACATGAGTTTCCCAATACTCAAACAAAACATAACCTCAAATTCACAAATATGGTATAATTTCCTGTATCATATTTTTTCCAGAAAACTTCATTCAAATTCGTCCAAAACAAATTCACTTTCATTCATTTTAACACTCCTATAATATTATTTTATAATATTATATTCAATTTTCGCTTAGATAAAATTTTCATATTTTTTCTAAGTCCACAGTTACTAGTACTGTTTTAGCACATTGGTTAACCATACATTTTTCACAGCGTTCTATTACCCATATTTATTTTGCGGAATTGAACACAAAACTTCTTTTAATCTGTTCCTTGTTGCCCCTACATGTTTTAATTATTTTCCGATATATTTCAGAACATGAAAACGCCTTGTTTTCGGGATTCTTAGTTTGGGAATACCCGGGAAAAAAGGTCGGTTCTTGAAATATTATTTTGGATTTTTATTTTACCCCTCTTCAGCGACTTTAACTGCGGGAATTAAAAGCAACTTATGACATGGTTGAAGTGATAAGATGTATCCCTTGCGAGAGTTAAATGGACTGTTACATTTACGACGTTTAGGAATAGATTACAAGGAAAGATATGTACAGTTAGTTATAGTTACACACATCATACGTTAATAAACACATGGGTAAAAACAACGCTAAAATTTCTAATTGCGGAATAATTTCCATTCTCAATTTTCAATATGCGCATCATCTTACAACCCCGTAGCGGATTTTATATTCAAATTTATGAATCATTTTTATGCGGAACGTTGTACAACAATTTCTTTTGCGGAAATTTTTATTACAAAATTTTTCTAAATTTTCTTTGCGGAAAATACAAACAAAACAAAAGGCCTATAAACTCAAACACTTGCAAGTTCCCCTGGCTAAGTGTTATTCACCGTAATGCTTAGTTTACCCAATTCTTGATTTTCTCTCAGAATCTCAACCTTGGAGCATTCCACGCTCAAACATTCATCATGCTTTATGCATAGCCGACAAATGCTTATTTTTGGAAGCAAACTTTACTTCATTTTCCGAAGTAAACAGAAGAAAACAAAAGCCCCTTTTATCATTCACTCCCCTTTGCCCCGGTGAGCGAGAAGAAAGGTGAGGCGGCCAGATTTCCTATCTGGTCGGGTGGTTTAGGAGGGACTCTCACCGCACCCCCTGCGTTGCGGTTCAATAAGGTAGAAAAAACTTAGAAACGACTTTTCACTTTCTAAATCTACCTTATAACAACAACAAATAGCGACCTGGTGGAAATGAACCACGATAGCGCTCGTTACAGGACCAAACACGCATCACGTTACGGTCTAGCGATATAAATTTATACTTGGAAACGCTTCGCCTACGATTGTTATGGTCCCTGCTTTATGAAGATATCGCACACTATAGCAATTTTAGGAACAACATCAGACAAGTCTGGCGCTTTTGACGACTGACTGAAATCCGGAAAGCTCGATTCAACACGCGTTCAGCAACCAAACCACACCCAAATACAAAAAAGGAGGCGATTCCTTGGTGCGATATGGCATCCCTGGTTTTGGGAATTCTGCAGTTGGGATATGTCTTATGCGCGGTAAGACATCCCTAACTTGAAATTGTTGTGTAGGACGGGAATGAGAAAACATAGACCGCTTATACAGCAATGTTCAGAGAACGAATCCAAACACAAACATCGCGGGTATGAATTTATTGAACTAGATTACTCCAATCATTCAACGTTAATTCAAGACTTCCAATATCCTTCAAGAGAAAGATATTCACACACTCATTAAGACTCAGGATCAGAATATTCCTTCTAGATGAGCAAACACATCGTTTGGTTATTAGAAAAATAACCTGGCATCCCTGAAACCCACTACATTATGCAACATAGCATATACATGCATTATGCAATGAGATTTTCATAAATCATATGATATCTCAAACACTACAACAAAATTACCGCGATATTTCACGCGAATATATAATGTGACAGAAGCATTATATCCCCTCGATCGAATACAATGTCATTCGTCAATCAATGATTTGTTGTATCATCATTTTTGCGGCAAAACTTCAGAAAAAATCAATTGGAACATCCTCGATTATTTCTTTAGGTTCTCAAATAGCCAAACATAACCAAAGATTTATACGTTGTGGCGCCATCTATGAGTCATTCGACAAAGTTGATGAAAAGCCCAGTTATTTCTTTGGATTTCAATCAAAATTTTCCAACATATCATTAGAGTCTTTAAAGCTCAAATAATCATTTATTGAGTATCAGGGTCGGACAAGTTCTCGTCTACTGAACTTAATAAATCAACAAAGGTCTGGAACACAAACTGGAACAAATCACACTGGAACAAAACAAATAATAAGGAATTATGGTACACCTTATTACATCACACCTTAGCACAGTACAACATCGTACAGCTACAACAAAATGAGTTTGAACACCTCGTTAAAAATTCACAAAATGAGTTTGAACACCTCGTTAAAAATTCACAAAATGAGTTTGAACACCTCGTTAAAAATTCACAAAATGAGTTTGAATCCCTCGTTAAAAAATTCACAAAACGAGTTTGAACACCTCGATAAAATTCATTCACATAAATTTAGTGCCAGAATATTCATTCTAGACTAAATAATCACATTTGGCAATACAATCATTGGGCGAATAAGAACTATTCGTTAAAGATCAAAGCCATTCTTCAAAAGGAAATCATTTACACTTCAACTCCAATCTCCACTCTAGAACATCAACAATGTTAAACATTTTTAACAACTTTCACTTCAAGTTGAACAGGCTAGTATAAGATGGTATCCAATCAGATTTGGTTTAACTAGTGTAAGGTTACCATTTTCTCAAAGATAGAAAGCCTCAACTCACAAGTTGTCTTGCGCCACGCTCAAAAGAGCAGATCTGTGGAACAAGAAAACGGGCACTCCTTATACAAGTTACCAAGAATTGAATCATCGAATTACTGAATGTACAAATCAACTTTGAATCAACTTTTAAAATGAACCATCATTTTATCAAAACGTGGTATAAAACATATATGAGCCAGAAAGCCAATATGTATACCACACACAATTTTCAAAATTCGGAAGAAAATTTCACTTGGTACAATTCATTCACTCTACTTGGACAGTAGTCCACCTATCACTTTCACTCGTCGATAGCAGCACCAAAACAGTTTACAGCTTGAGGTCTGACTTGAGACTCACTCTCTTCTAGATATATATATATATATATTCATTGTTTAGTGACATCATCATTAGGTTAAGTTTAGGATTAAGGTCACTCACGTTATTATCATTTGCACCAGATGAACCAAATTCACTGGCCACGCAAAGTAATAACACAACATTCACGTACTACACCGTCAAGCGGGTAGTTACGTCATCATTATTATATTAACCCCAAAGGTAATATAATAATCATCACTGGCTTTATGTTGCGCAGAAATCCGACTAGAGTCAGTCATCGTCGCTAAGCATGTGTCTCGTCATCATACTTGATATAGTAATATATATATTCCCACAGAAGACATTTCATGAGACGTCATGAACTTTCACTTATCATTTATTCATTGTCATGGATATATGACACACAACGACCAAGTTGAATTTCATTCCACATACTACAAAAGACCATATCTCACGGCAAGAGCCAGTATGGCAAACATCTATTTCCATTCATTTATTATCATAACACTTACTCCCTTGAATTCTTTCCTATGATAGGATGAATTAAGTCAAGAATCAAGTGGTGAGCGTTTCTAGTTGGGGGGGTGTTGTACATATCTGTTTGCAATACTTCAAAAACGGATATTTATCAGATCACCATGGATCACATTACACGTGAAAAACACCATTTCACCAATTTTTAAACACGATTTCCTTTTCAAATTCACAGTTCCAAAAAGCATTAGTGCTTATGGAACGAAATCCAGCATTTTCATTCGTTTATTTTAACTTTAAAGGCGTGGCCTAAAAGTTACTATAAAACTCGTCGATCACAAGCATCCTTCTCTTCTCTTGGGTTGGCATTCTTCTTGATTTGACGACCATCAGAAGCAGCATGAAAGCAACGGCCGTGGCGCTTACCAGTTCCAGTACCTCCATACAACAACCACGACGATCTTTCTGAAGGCATCGAAGTCTTCAAAGAACGTCCAGTCATCGCTAAATTAAACTTAAAATCATATCACGGGATCTTTGGGCGTTTAGTAGCTATCACTTGCACAAAGATAGTGAAAAACCAAAGATTCAAGAAGATTTTAAAGCGAAATGCAAACAACTCGGATTAAATACGGTGTCTGGGAATTCCCCTTGTATAAAAAATACAGTGTTGGACTTTAGGTAGTATCTGCATACGAACGCCTAGGTAAGTTTTTACAACTACAGGGCTCTCAGACACTATAGTTCGAAAGTCGGGTGTTATTCGTAATTGTATACACGAACTGGGGTTGCAATTACGGATCACCGACACAAACTTCGCGATTTAATTCGAATTAAACATGAGTTTCCCAATACTCAAACAAAACATAACCTCAAATTCACAAATATGGTATAATTTCCTGTATCATATTTTTTCCAGAAAACTTCATTCAAATTCGTCCAAAACAAATTCACTTTCATTCATTTTAACACTCCTATAATATTATTTTATAATATTATATTCAATTTTCGCTTAGATAAAATTTTCATATTTTTTCTAAGTCCACAGTTACTAGTACTGTTTTAGCACATTGGTTAACCATACATTTTTCACAGCGTTCTATTACCCATATTTATTTTGCGGAATTGAACACAAAACTTCTTTTAATCTGTTCCTTGTTGCCCCTACATGTTTTAATTATTTTCCGATATATTTCAGAACATGAAAACGCCTTGTTTTCGGGATTCTTAGTTTGGGAATACCCGGGAAAAAAGGTCGGTTCTTGAAATATTATTTTGGATTTTTATTTTACCCCTCTTCAGCGACTTTAACTGCGGGAATTAAAAGCAACTTATGACATGGTTGAAGTGATAAGATGTATCCCTTGCGAGAGTTAAATGGACTGTTACATTTACGACGTTTAGGAATAGATTACAAGGAAAGATATGTACAGTTAGTTATAGTTACACACATCATACGTTAATAAACACATGGGTAAAAACAACGCTAAAATTTCTAATTGCGGAATAATTTCCATTCTCAATTTTCAATATGCGCATCATCTTACAACCCCGTAGCGGATTTTATATTCAAATTTATGAATCATTTTTATGCGGAACGTTGTACAACAATTTCTTTTGCGGAAATTTTTATTACAAAATTTTTCTAAATTTTCTTTGCGGAAAATACAAACAAAACAAAAGGCCTATAAACTCAAACACTTGCAAGTTCCCCTGGCTAAGTGTTATTCACCGTAATGCTTAGTTTACCCAATTCTTGATTTTCTCTCAGAATCTCAACCTTGGAGCATTCCACGCTCAAACATTCATCATGCTTTATGCATAGCCGACAAATGCTTATTTTTGGAAGCAAACTTTACTTCATTTTCCGAAGTAAACAGAAGAAAACAAAAGCCCCTTTTATCATTCACTCCCCTTTGCCCCGGTGAGCGAGAAGAAAGGTGAGGCGGCCAGATTTCCTATCTGGTCGGGTGGTTTAGGAGGGACTCTCACCGCACCCCCTGCGTTGCGGTTCAATAAGGTAGAAAAAACTTAGAAACGACTTTTCACTTTCTAAATCTACCTTATAACAACAACAAATAGCGACCTGGTGGAAATGAACCACGATAGCGCTCGTTACAGGACCAAACACGCATCACGTTACGGTCTAGCGATATAAATTTATACTTGGAAACGCTTCGCCTACGATTGTTATGGTCCCTGCTTTATGAAGATATCGCACACTATAGCAATTTTAGGAACAACATCAGACAAGTCTGGCGCTTTTGACGACTGACTGAAATCCGGAAAGCTCGATTCAACACGCGTTCAGCAACCAAACCACACCCAAATACAAAAAAGGAGGCGATTCCTTGGTGCGATAGTAATCTTCTGAATTTGGTGCTTGAACATGACCGATAAAACAATAAATTTTAGTTTAATCGACGATGTCGAATAATATTTGACAACACTGTCTCACTTTTAATACTTCATTGAGTGATTCTATAACTTAGGATTTACTATTTTTTACCTTGAGAATTACTATATTTTACGCTAAGAAATTTATTGCTTCAATTCTGCATAGGGGTGACATCTAGTATAAAACATCGAAATTAGCTGTGAACGACAGATAAATGGGCAAAAATGGCGGACCTAGTGCCCCCTTAAAGATGCCATTATAATTACAATTCCCACCTCTCCCCCTTCCCCTCTATATCTACCCCTCCCTCTCCTTTATGCTTATCATAAAAGAAATTCAATGAGTAAACAAACTTTCATCCAACCTTAAAAATATTTATTTTCTTGGCCTAGGGTAATAGGTACTATAAGTTACATAGAATATAATTTATTGTCTATGAGCCGTTTTACACACACAAGAATTATTCCGAAAAGTATAACAAAAATTTTCAGCAATTTTTTTCCGAAAATTCTTTGGAGATAATTTTTACAATAAAATACCACTCTTTTTGATACGTACAAGAAATCTGAATATAATGTTGGTGATAATTTTGTTGGTGTGCATGCGCATTTTTATAACATGTGACGTTCAAGCAGTTAAAAGGAAGATATAATCTGGGGATAACCTTAACATATTAGAAATATGAAAATTTCCAAACATATATAATCAAAAAACCACAAAATAAGGGATATTTTGTGCAAGAAACAATGAGTAAATATTGAGATTAGGTTGTTTACTAAACGCGGGTTGTCAATTCATAAATTTTATTCTGCGTCGATTTTCGCGCACTTTCCGCATTTTAGTCATAAAAATATAGAACACGTTCTATATTTTATGTCGAAAATTTTCACCAAAATTTTAACAATAATTCTTTGATGTGTAAAACAACAAATTAGTTTTATGAAAATTTTCAACATAATAAATTTTGGCTATAATTGTTGTGTGTAAAACGGCTCTATGTCTTTAATAAATATTTTACTTGAAATGATATTTTAATAATATTGCATTTATGAATAAAGTATCGATTATAATGTGTTTGTAAGATTTTGAAAAACTACTTAAGGATTATTAAATCTAGAGATAAAATAGTTTCAAATGTCGCAATCCAGAGGGTTTTTAAAATTCAGCTAAAGGGCTCTGGTGTCCCAAACTGTCACATTATTTCTGGCAACAAAATTAAAATATCTTTAGGCTAAAGCAGGTCATTTGATACACTTTAAAAATTGCAAAGTATGAACTGGGTGTTTGAGGGTTATATTTAAGTTTAAACAAAAAGCGATTGCTTGACTGTTTTGGTTTAACGTAGATTAGGTTGTAAAAGTGACTCTATCTTACTATTTAGAAATTATTATTCGCTGTTTAAATAATACTAAAAGAGGTAATTCACTCTAGCCGAGCAAATAAGTTCTCCTTGACTTGATTGTTGTCTTTCGCGAAACGGGAATGGTACCAAATTTTAATTTTATTAGGAACGGTTTTAGCAATGTTAAGTAAAAAAAATATTTGCTTTGAATATAAATTTTATTTCAAACACTTATTAGTATAAATACAAATATCTTACTTTAACAAAAATTAGGTTACTATATTTAAAAAACTGTTAATTACTATTTTAACAAAAAGGCATACTATTCATTGTGGAACATGTTTGCTACAGATTCCATACGTTTATTAAGCTGCCTTATCCGATAAGTATAGTGTCCCGAAAAAGTTTAAAAAATTTGATTATACAGGGTCTCCGGAAATTTCATACACTTTGAAGCGAGATTCTACATATTAAAACATGAAAAGAATTTCATATAAACATAGGTTCGCAAATGCGTCATAAGGGAGTTATGGCCGTTTAAAGGTGATCCTCTAACAAGAGTTTTTCTTTAATATCTTTGGAAATGCTTGAAGCACCGATGTGTTTTCTAGTATGCAAACTAACAATAATAAATGTTATTTTTTTATGTTAAGAGTGAGGAGCAAATTTAGTTAGGGGCGTTCCGACAGAGAGGAGGTCTGGTTTATTTATTTCTATTTTATTACATGACACTTTTAAAATTCTACCTAAAAATTATGATTCCGCAAGACTATCTACATAAAAAAGATATATTCCACTTTCATTAAATCAAAGCGTAAAATGTGATTTATTTGTGTTTAAACTAAACATCAAATGATCGTAACCACAAATTTGAAGCGAAAAATTAAACAAGTAGTTTGTGGTTAATGTCAAAATAATAATGAATCACGATACTAAAAAAACCGTATTCGAGAGCCAACTTTAAATGGCCTAGCTCCTTTATGACACATTTAAGGACCTATGTTCATGTGAAATGTTCTTCATGTTTCCATATGTAGAATCTCCATTTAAAATATACGAACGGAATTTCCGAACGTAGCTATTTTGGCATATTTATGAATTATTTTGAAAAGGAAGTTTAACATGTAATAAATAATTAGAAACTAATTAGAAGAACTTATTTCAAAAAACAAAGATGTCGGAGGGAGGTGAAAAATTTATATAAAAAATCTTCATAATACCTACCAAAAAATCAGTACTTTACTCAATATTATATTGATCTTGGAGTTTCCTCTATTCTAGGCATGACACCACATCGGTATGCTGTATTAGCATATAGAAAACCAAAGGTTTTTACATAGAAATTTTTTGAACTCATTTCAAGTAATTTTTTATTGGTACTCTAAAGCTAAATCATACAAGCACAATTCAAAATTTAAGAAATAAGTTACCTTAACTTATGAGTTTAAGCAGCTCGACTCAATAAAAACGAATTTATTTTTCAATAAAAGACAGTTTTTTCCTTGTATATGAAAACATAAAAGGTTCCACTGAAATAATTAAAAAACACCTATATTATTTTTTCTAGTTCCTACTGCAATTTATAAAAAACAATATCTCCAGACCAATGTCTAAACCTAATATAGTTTTGAACTAATGATATTTGAAAAACATTCAAACTCTCTATATTAGTTTATGATTCATTTCCCAGAAATGTTAACTTCCTTTTTAACAGAAAGTAGTCAGAAGAATCATTCCCATAAAATTGGCACCGAAAACTAGATATATACGAGAATACCATCCTCAGTTACACCACTACAAAACTATTTAACTTTAGGTTAATTTATAAAATAATAATAAAGTTATAAATTTTAAAAGAACAACTGAAGGTATTAGAGATGAAATGAAATATTGAGCAAACATGCTTTAGTAAAATATTGCTAGTTACACAATGGTAACTGTTAGAACTTCTAAAGAACAACAAATCAACTAAACACATTTTTATGTTTTCAGATGAATTTGATAGTCTTCGACCGACCAAGACTTCTATCAATGATGTTAGGTGTTGGAGTCGCCTTCTCGCATTAGCTTAACAATGTAAGTGTATAATGTAAATAGGCATTTTTATAATTTAGAAAGACTAGATTTAAAAATTCAACAATCATATAAAAGTGTACCTAAAGTATATTAAATTATTAAATATTTACATAAAATATATACAAGATAAATACAAATTATAATCTTTACATAGAAGCTAAAATTTATTACTGATTTCGTGTAAATTAGGTACCTATAATGATAAAAATGTATTATACTGCTCCAAACTGTATATATATATATATATATATATATATATATATATATATATATATATATATATATATATATATATATATATATATATATAAGTAACTTATACATACATACAAAGATAAAAGATAAAAATGGATCATATAAAATCTAAAAGAAAACTAAAATACTAACTAACTGTTAAAGAAAAATATTTCGTTTAATTCTAATGCCACGAGCCTTGTTACGCTATAACATATAAGAACAAGAATTTACATTTCAAGTATAAAAAGGCCTACAATGTGTTAATGTGTAGAATACTTTGTTAGTTTACAGACTTTAAAAAAAATGCCACATTCCTTCGCTGAGTAAATTGAAAAATGTTACATACGTCATTTTAATTTTATATGATAAAGACATTTTCTGTTACACATTTCAGCGCTATATCGGCACCGTTATATTGGATTTTTTTGAAAGACCATAAGGCTTATTACTTTATGATAATTTTTGGACCAATGCTTGCTCCCGCTAACGTGGAATGCCATCCCATGTATGTTTCCATTGTTTAGAAAATATGCAAAACAATGTTAAAACATATTGGACATTCCTAGTTTCAGTCTTCTTCTTTTTCTGGAAAAGATACTTGGAACCGAGGACTTCGAGAAGTGACTCTAAATTCTGGAGGCATGTCATAACATTTGCACACACAACAAGACGGGAATCTGAACCAGTCGGAGAAGATTCCCCTGCATTCATTATTTGGGTCATAGGCTAGTAATCTAAAAATAAAAGATGTGTTAAATTACCGATTTAAAAATTCTCAAATATCTGATACGGTCATTTATTAACTGAAATACAAGAAACATACAAATAAAATGGCTAAGACTGTAATGGAACACAACAAACACTAGTTATTTTATACTATTTAACATGAAGTATATTCTGCTAAAATGAGTAGTTAAATAATCACTCTGTGGATATATTTTATCCTTGAGAACGGAATAGTATTTGTTTTTTTATTAGCACCCAAGAAAGTCTAAAGGGAAAATCAATCAATTATCGTACTTAAGCATAATCTCAACTTTATTATCTTTGAGTCGTTTAGATGTTTTTTTTAATATAAAAACTCAGGATTTATGATGACATAAACTAAAAAATGGAACCCTCCTTTAAAATTTGTCGAAGAAATCCTACCCTGGTTATGTAAATAAAACCGAAGAGATAAGGACCGATGGAGAACTTACATATAGTATATGAAAATACCGTTAAAATATTTTAAAATATTGAACGATTTTTCAAATATTAGAAGACAAAAGAATAATCAAATAAACTCACCATAATATAATATATCGTTTGGCAATATTTACAAAGAATTTGTATAATAACTGTTTTTTTTTCTAATCACAAGAAATAACGAAATATATATTTACTGCCAAAACAGATATGAAGAGTGAATTGTTTTTTTTTTTAACAGTAATTATCGTGTATTGACGTAAATTAGCTTGTTTTACTGTTCTTTTATATAAAAAAATAATATTAAGACGCTCAGAGGCTAATTCGGGAATTAAGTATCCGGTATAGAATCAAATTGACGTTTACAGGGTTCCATGGGGTGATATTTGTGTTAACGGAATCGGCAGTGTGCCGAGAGGGTACAAGTTTTGCCTTTTAAGAAATACTAAACTTTAGTTACAATCTGGAATTCGTTGAATTCGGTAGACGGTTTTAAAAACAGTGTCTTAGAAAATTACATGTCGTGTATATTCGGCGAGAATGAAGGTTTTCTTTGTTTTATTTTGTTTTTCATTTATTTTGGGAAGTTAAAAGGATATCTTGTGTTATTTTATTCCAGAATTTAGCGACTTTAATACTGTTTGATTAAGTAATATAAATAGCTGTTTTTTTTTCGAGTTTTATTCTTTTTTTCTGTTTAATATTTTAGAAAGCTATTTGTATATTTTATCTTCTAAATTGGGCTTTACATTTTAATTAATAGAACGGCCATTAAGAGCAGTTATGTTAGTTACTTTGAAAATGTTATTCATTTCTAATTTTAAGTTTCTCATTGTGTCTACCATGTTAATTCAGCGGGTGGGGCTCGAAACCGATAACCGGTGAATATCATTACTCACGGACAGTCGAACCATCGGATTTAGCAGAAAGTAAACGGATATTCCAAAATGGACTGCCGGTATTTAGGGTAAGCGTGGACTATACTGACGATAAAGGCCTCTTGACCGCTGAACGTTTGACCGATGGCTGTCTGCGCGATAGATATATGCTGACTCCGCTATCTTAATAATAAAACATCCGCACACATGATAACCGAACGCGCTGTCACAAAGTTGACACCAAACAAAGGAACGTCACATAGAAATAACTTTTTAAATCGGTTCCCAATAATGTGACCCAATAAAAGAGCAATATACTCTGTTTTTTTGCCTTTGTTCTAAAAGAATCAAACATTACCACAAATTCAAAAATCTTTTTATTGAAATTCATTTTTTAGTATTATTTTTTACATTGCCATTTCAGTAATTTTTAATCCTAAGAAAAAACACTTTAATTGATTTTGATAACTCATATGACTGACAGTGAGCTCTATAAAACTATTAACTAAAATAATTCTTACCTATGTAACCTATACTGCTGTTCGCATCTGCATCCTTCTCTACAATACATCTGTCTATGCTCGAAAGTGCATTTTTCCCAATGCACATACTGTTCAAAGGGGTACATATTAAGAAGTGCCAAAATCTCTCCTCTAGTGTTATTGGCCCAGAAAGGAGCCACCACTTCTTCTTTGACTGGACAGGCATTTCTAAAAGAAGAAAGAAGAAATAGAAAGATAATAATACCCTCTTGCCTTATTTCTCAACTACCTACGAGAAAATTGGTTGATTAGAGTCAGGTTTGAGTTGATTTTGATTCTAAAGAAAATAAAAAATCATTGATTTAATTAAAGAAAATCATATTTCTTTTTACTTATTTATTATTTAGCATAAATAACTGTACTGTAAATTGCCGAAGTTTTCTATTACTTCTCACTTTTTCGTTTGCCAAATTAAACATCAAGGTACAATTTTTTTTGCTTTATTAGAATTTGTCCTTAGCAGTTTTGCAGCTCTTTCTACCAGAAAATTCTAGTCGGGACTCGCTTACTCATCTAAATATAAATTATTAAGGGGTAAAAATTCGTGCTCGTTTTGGGATATTACTAGTTGTGTTCTGATTCAGTAGAGGGGTGTAGTTTTATTCAAATAATTATTTTCGTAATTGCTGGAAGGAATACAGCAATTTTATATTAGGAGAATAGATCCCAATAAATCTGGCTTTGGAGCAATTTGTAAAAGACGCAAAAGACTTATAGCCCATTACGAGTTTTATACAAAGATTACTGAGCAGCAAGGCGTTGTAGATTAGTAGTGTAAGTACTTAGTTAAGTACAAAATTAACACACGATTTTAAAATTGTCCCGTTATTTCCGTGATATTTTTTTTTTCAAAAAAAAAAAAGAAAGAAAACCGAAATTTGTTCCTCTAGCAGTTTTGTAATAGCTAACAAACATAATATTGACAATGAAATAGCAAAAGCAATTTTTGCTACTAATTTGAGCTTTAGGTTTATTGAACACTGGCAAGTGCGAAAGGCTATTCAAAAGTTGATACCTGGTTATACACATCCGTGCCGGACATCTGAAGCAACTACTCTTTTGGATGCAATTTATGAAGAAAAAAAAAATTTTTTTCTTCTCTTTGTATGCGTAAATATCTCAATTGATGGGTGGTCAGATGTCCACAATGAACCTGTAATATGTTCAACTATAACAACAGAAGATGGACGAGCATTTCTGTATTAAATAATTGATACCTCTGGAAAGTCTCATATTTCGGGATATTTAACAGAATTTTGCCGTGATCTAATTTCTTCATGTGAACGAAAATATCAATGTTATGTAAAATCTTTCGTGACAGAAAACACAGCGAACATAGCTGGCATGAGAAAAAGTATTGAAGAAAGAACCAGTTCTAAACTTATAACCTATGGTTGCTTGGCACATCTTTTGAATTTACTGTGCAAGGACATAAAAATAAAAGACATTAAAGAACAAATTGTTTAAATAACTAAATATTTCCGTGAGAATCATCTAGCCCGAGCGAAATGCACCCAACCAAAGGGCAAAGCATTAGTTGTGCTAAGCGACGTGTTGAAATAGCGTTGCTGACTGTTTAGAAACGTATGTCTCTCAGTAGGACATAATATTAAAAATCTGCGAGGAAAACAAAAAAGAAATTGATTCCGCTATATATCAAAAAGTCTCCAATATTGAACTAAATATTTTGAAACTTATAGTAGTAAGTAGCCCTTGATATTTTCTAAAGAAAAAAATGCCACTATTTCAGATGATGTAGAGCAATGAAAACTCTTGCAGCATATCTTCGATGAAGAGTTAGATCTTTTTCTGCAAAAAAACAAGCATTTCATAGTCGATATGACTAAGCATTAACACCGTATCAATGTGAACTTATTAAAAACAAAAGTATAAGTTATCTCTAAAAGAAATAAATTTGGCCTTGGAAATTATTGATAAATTATTTGAATAATATTTTCGAAGGAAGTAACAAAAAACAATAATGGGATTCAGTGGTGGACCTCACAAAAATATGAGCTTGAAATTGCAAAACAGTTACTAATAATAAAGCAGTTCCTGTGTGCAGTTACATCTGCAGCGTCGGTGGAACGTGTGTTTAGTATATTTGCTTTTATGCACTCCGATTTTAAAAAATAAGAGAGAGAGGGAGAGAGAGAGAGAGAATTTTAATTAATGACGCATCGACAACGAGGTCATTTAGGGTCACTTCTTTGGTTTAGGTTACTGATTGGAAGATTAAACTGTTAAATCATGGATGTCTAATACGTGCCAACTTTTATATTTTATCAAATAGTTGTGTTTCTTTTAAGAAATCGATTACTTTGATCATGTTGACTGGATTAATGGACAAAGAATGATTAATAGACTCAGTAGGTATGTTATGTCTATGAAGAGTTTTCTACTAATTCCTCGCATTCTGCAAATATGTGCTTGATCGTTAGTGTCGTGTTGCAATGAGGACATTCAGGGGGGATCATCTCCCTGTAGTAGATACGAATGAGTAAGCTTGGTATGTCTTATGAGGAGGCGGCAAACCTTTGATTGTTCCTTTCTATTTAAATCGAGTTCTAAGAAAGTATTGTGAGTAGAGCTGAGAATTCCGCGTAATTTGTTGCTTCCCTCCAAAATATCCCATTCAGACTCTATGAGATTAGATATAAATCTATGAAAGCCCGGGTGCAAATCTTTAATATGGAGAGTAAAATTAAATATAGGGCCACTAACATTTTTAGCGAGATGATCTGCTTCTTCATTGCCCCTGATGCCGATGTGGCTAGGTATTCACATAAATTTGATAGTGTGTCCTAACTTATGACATTTGTAAAACAGGTAATTAATTCTGTCTACGGAAAGATGATCCGACGAAAAGGGTTCAAAAATGTGGAACGCTTCACGATTTTGCGTGTCATCCTTGTGCAGGGGCCATGCTAATCTTCTCTGTATCCAATTTTAGTATATGTACCGCCGAGGCGAGTACCTTTAAAAAATAAATAAATAAAAAAAAATAAATAAATTGGGGGTTGAAAAAGGGGGGGAAATTGGCATTTCTATGTAAATTTTGCAATGAAAATGCAAATGATAATAAATTACGAACATGAAAGACAACTTAGCAAGACTCAAAATTTAAGCGTATCATTTAGATATCTCGCTGACATTTAAAATAACTTAGCTATGAAATCAACATCCTCGTCAATGTAGTCAGTAAACCTGCACCCATATATGTTACATTAAATATTTATATCAAATTTTAATCAATATTATTTTAAATACTAATTAAAACGGCTATTTTTATGTAATTAAAAACTCGAAGTATGAGTTTGCTGCAGTAGCTTGGCAAAAGAAACGCCAATGTAATATATCTTTAACTGATCCATACTAGGTTTAAGACCAACCATTAAAACGCTCATAAATGAAATAAAAACTAGCTGAATTAGTTATACATTTGAGTTGTTTGGCATTTAGAATAACATATTCTTTTCAATTTATTTTCTAATTTTAAGTAGATTAATATAGTATTTATGCATAGGGATAAGTTTTAAATATTAATCCCACTGCTAAATTTAACAACTTTCTTTAATATTTCTGGAATCACAAAGTTAAACATTTTACAGGAGGTCATAAGCCGTGTAGCTTTAAAAATATGTCGAGGAAATTATACCCTTGCCAAATATGAAAATTATTAAAGATTAAAGTCAAGTATGGATTTAGCACCATATGACCTAAACCACTCGGGAGATGTTTTAAATTGAACAATTTTCTCATCATAAGAAACAAAAAAAAAGATCAAATAAAATCGCTATAATGCAATCTATTCGGTTGATTATATGTATAAAGAATGATCGTTTTTACTGTGCACAAGAAAGGACGAGTTAAATACCTTCGATATGAATAAAAGGATGAGCAGTTTTTTACGGTTATTATCGATGCTTTTAGTTATAGAAAGATGTAAAATAGTTACATTAACCCTTTTGTATAAAAAAACATTAATTTTAACATGCTCAGGCCAAATCGGAAATTAAATATTCAACCTGGGATGACTAATGCACTCTTCGAACGAAAGACCGAAACTTTCGGATATGGAATCACCCTTATAGTGCTGTACTCCAAACTAATAACTATTTCTAGGGATGGTATTAATACGAGCTTGCAAGGTCCGGGGAATGAAATTTGAGTTGTGCTTTTTAAAAAGTCGTATATTTAGTTACGATCTGGAATTCATTAGATGTGGTGCGTTTTGAAATCTATTAGAGAAAGTTACGTTTTACGCGTATAAACGGTTTGATTAAGAAGGTTTTTATATTTGATTTTACATTTATTTTCGGGAAAGTTAAGGGGAAATTCTGTTTAATTGCACATGGTAGAAGAGCGTCTTTAATACTGTTTTGTTTAAATGATTTAAATATCTGTTTTCTACGTTTTTATTATTTTTCCTTATTAATCTTTTAGAAAGCATTAATTTTAAAACTGAGTTTATTACACTAAGATTAAAATAACAGCGGACAAGCGCGTTCATTTGAGTTACTTTGGAATTGTTTTATCGTTAAATTTAAATTTTTACTGTAAATAATTTCGTTTATTTTTGTTAAAAAGAACTGAATTTTGAGAAGTTTGTTTCATTTAATTTTACTAAAAACCTTTATGTGGTTAAACTCGCAAAGACACTAATGTGAGAGCTCTAAAACAAAAGGCCTGATCTTGAGGTTGTATTTGCGGTATTGGTATTGATAAGCTCTAAGAACCTGTAGTTGTTGAGCACTAAAACTGCAAGAGCCTAAGAAGATCGACCAGACATCCAAAGTGTCCTTGTCACAGTAGATTTTATTTATAGATATATAGAATAGCTACTAACTAATATGGGACAGCTATAAATCGTGGGCGACACGACCATACTCTACCAAAATATTCTGTGTGTAGGAGTCCACGATCAAATTCTATCACACTATTTGACAGTGATTTGATGAAAGTGGTATTACGCATAGGGCAAACGTTTAGTCTGCGCTTAAGACAACATCTATAAAGATTAGCCAAACGTATTTTTATTGACGAATTTTTATTCTGGGCTTAGAATTATGTTAAGGAAGCTTAGTCTACCACGCAACACAAAATTATTCAGGAAACAGTTAAACAGCCTGTTAAAGTGCATGACTGTAAGACGATAATGACCCGAAACACCACAGTCGCCTTCTTTAAGACTGAAAAAGAGAAAAATGCATTACTACCATGGAGTGGACTGCTTCTTCGCGTGGAACAAATCGAATTGAAAATATATAGGTTTAAATGAAGGTTAAACTTCGTAAAAAACATATATACACTCCAAAAACAACTAAGGGTAGAAATAGGTAGTATATCGAAAATTTTATCACTCGATTTTGTGTAATTCATAAATGTATTTAATGTTCTTCGTTGTAACATAAAATAATGTTAAATGTGTTTTTGTCAGCCTAACTTTTCTTTAAAGTTTATCAAAATGTCGTGAATATTACTAAGCTTGTGAGGATCATATTTCATTAAAGGTTACAATATTCAAAGGTATAGTCTTTCGAATTAATAGCACAACATTACACTTTCAAATTTTATCGCATCTTGGTTGCAAA
This sequence comes from Diaprepes abbreviatus, assembly GCA_034092305.1. Taxonomy (NCBI): domain Eukaryota; kingdom Metazoa; phylum Arthropoda; class Insecta; order Coleoptera; family Curculionidae; genus Diaprepes; species Diaprepes abbreviatus. Next base: position 2,323,448 of record JASJET010000144.1, on the reverse strand, counting down.
TATTTTCGTAAATATTTGTTGTTTACTACTATTACTGCATCGAAAAGGCTGTTTACTTTTTCCGAACCGTTTTAGCTCTTAAATACTTTCACTGATCATTTTAAAGCTTTCTTCTGTCCAATAAATTATAATATAGATACAATTATGGGTAGAAAGTTTTAATGGTGCAGTTTGTACTTTGGAATTGTTTGGTAAATGATATTTTTAAAATGTTGACATATTTATCGTCCATAAATAAACCTACTTCTTCATTTTCTAAGAAGTGAAAGCATAAATGGCAGATTTAAATGAAACCTTGCTAAATATAGTATTAATAACCTATATTTTAAAATATTTGTTGACAGCGGTTTGTTCTAATTTTTTGATATAATGAGGCGTATTAGATTATTGTTAGTTTTATCCAAAATATTCAAAAAAAAAAAAATTCTATGGTGAGATAATTGCGGTCTTTGATCAATAGAACTTGCTAGCATTGTCTCAATCTGGTTGTCGAAAAGGCAACATTCAGATTTCAAGCTTGGTCTACGAAGTTGTCACTCTAATTCGATATTCAGAATGCCATTTCGGATGTTTGTATTTGGCCGTTTTATCCTTTGTTTGTTAAAGATAATAAAGTTCAAATTTGATGTCACTCCAAACATTATATGTTATCTTTTAAACAGAGAATTTAAATTTTTTGGTTTTTAAAATATAAACAGTGAAATATTTTAATAATTTACTCTGCTACATATTTCGAAATGATTTTTGTTCTGATTATAATAGATGTTTCGGTTAATAACACCGATTCTACTAAGAGATGACATCCCTAATACATTTGTTGGTATATACTAATGGCATCTATGAATTTCGAAAGGTAAACATACGTCATTAAAAGACAGTTGGCTTCCTGCAAAACACATAATCTTTATACAGAGTGTCCAGGAAAATTTGGGAAATCTCCTGCATATGAAAAAAAAACGTGAAAGGAATATTACAAGTTCATATAAACTTTTTTCGTATAGGCTTTCTCTTCGGAGATATGGGGTCCCAAAGAGCTGCAATGGAAACACGTTTTTTATACATGTTTATTGAACAACCAAATTTAAATTTTTTTTAACATGATGTATACCAGGTAAAACCTTTCAAATTACTATCCGAGAAAGTGTGAATTACTCACAGCTGCAGGGACGGACTAGCTGTGGCACTCATGACCCCATTTTTTTTTACACCCTGTATGGAACTTTGGAAACGTTTTTTATATACCTTTAACTCTTGACTAAAAATTAAATACTCTTAATTTATGTCGCTAATCCTGACCCTTTTCAAAAAAAACGTCATTTTATTTACAATGTTAGTCTCCTAACTTCTGTCGGGTTGAATATGAAAAAGAGGAATTCTCCTCCGTTACCATAGTTTCAAGAAAAAGTTAAACTAGTGCTTAGTTAAAAACTTCGTAAAAGTGCTCAACATGGGCTCCATGAAGTCTGATACACTCGCGGGTACGACGAATTGAGTACTGCTTTACCCGCCACATTAACTCGGCATTGTTCCTTATTTTATCACATTGAAACGTGATTCTCCGTAGAAGTTCCTCCCTACGATCGACCGGAGTAGAATACACTAAGGTTTTTAGGTGTCCTCACAGGTAAAAAACTAACGGCGTTAGGTCGGGAGATCGAGAAGGCCAGGCAAATAGATCCGCCTCTACCTATCCCACGGTTTAGATAGACGTTATTCAGCTACATTCAACTCTGAAATGAGGTGGTGCCCCATCATGCATGTAGTACATGTTTCGGCGGGTTTTAAGTAGTAAGTGCTCTACTAAATCGTGAAAAGCATTCTGGAGGAACTCCAAATAAAGTTCTCCATTCAGTCGTGCCGGCAATACGAATGGTCCTATCAAAAAATTGCCAACAATTCCTGCTCAGACATTATTTGATTGGAACTGATGTTGATGATGCAAAACAATAGTGGTATGAGGATTTTCATCAGCCCATCCATATGAGTTGTGTAAATTTATGACACCATTTTTGGTAAACCCTGCTTCATCCATGAAGAAAATAGTTCTAATGAAGTTTACATTATTTCGTTACTGATCCAATAGCCAGGTTGCAAACTGCATTCGCAGAAAATATTCAGGAATCAGTTCATGCACTTTTTTTAAATGATATGGATATAACGGCTGTTCTAGAAGAGCTTCATGTACTATTGTTTTGGACGTATTAAACTGCGCTGATAATTTTTGAGGGCTCGTTGAAGGAGTATCATCTACAGTATTTTAAGATATTTTAGTGTAGATTATGGATTCAAAATTAGTTTTTTGAATTTCAATATGGTGGATAAAATATGGTGAACTAAAAAATTTATATTTTTTCAAATTCTTTCGAAACCTGTATAGGGAGATTTTCGAGAGCATAAAATACGATTCTAAAATTAATTGATTGAGATTCAAGATAGCAGATGGTCTAAATTTTTGTTTGGAGGATTCTGAGAATTAAAAGTTTCTAGTAGTTTTAAAATTCGTACTAGTAATATCATGCAAGATTCCTTTTCTATTAAGTTTACTCGAAGATTAAAATACACAGATGAAAGAGTTTTAATAATTATTAAAAGCACAGCAAATGAAAGTTTATACCATTCTTTAAAGTCCTATTTGTAATTTTAATCTATTTAAATAGTTTATTGAGGTGATCGTTACTTACTGAAAATGCATATTACATATATAATATAAAAAGAAGACAAACTGTTTCAGATTTTCGCTTTTTGTTTTTATTTAAAATTTTTTAAATAGACATAACATGTTTCGTAGCACTACTGCTTCCTGAGATGCCAAATTGTCAATGACGAACAAAGTTACGGGATAAATAATAGTAAAGATGTTTAGGTTCCTATTTAAAAATTCAAGTTTTACAAATTTTAATCGTTTCTCCGTAATAATGGAGAATTATTAGACGTCTAATTGATCATTCAAAATGTTAACTGTATTCTTAAGTTTGTTAATCTCTAATGATTCCGATAAAATCAACTTTTTGCCTTTATTTTTATGTAGTAATGAAGTTTTCATCAAAGCTGTGGTATCGAGATAAAAGACGTATTGCGTATGCTGAATTGTGCTTTTTACATAAGAAATCTTTTTTGTGTTCTTGAATTCTAATTTTAAAGTTGCGGCTTATTTGACCTATGTAACCTTTTTGGCATGACCACAATTTAATTTATGAACTCCACATTTTTGCTCTTTGCAGGTCTTATGTTTATTATTTTAAATATATTTGCCAAGGTTATTATTCGCTTTGAAAGCAATATTAATATTCTGTATATTCTGTATATTATTCATTTTGTTGGAAGTATTGTCTACATAATTTTTTTCATTTCGTTGTGGAATAAATTAATGACATTGCTTTTTTGTTTAGTTTTTTTTTGAGAATATTGTCGATTAAATTTAGGGCTTATCCGTTGCTAACTGCTATTTGTCTAATTATTTTGAGTTCTATGTTAAAATCTGTAGGATTCATAGGTACATTAATGATACTGTGGGTCATGCTATGGTATTGTGCAAGTTTGTGAGAGTTAGGGCGTAAGGATTTGTTATGTATTGTTGTATATGTATGAGAAGGTTTTTGGGAAATTGAAAATTTATTGCTATTATTTTGTATGGTAATTAATTAATAATAATCTAGGAAATTAAGAGATTTATTTAATTCGATTTCTGAAGTAAATTCGATAATCTGATATAAACTATTTACACATTGCAAAAACGAATTTATAAAATATCATCTACATACATACCTATGCCAGTTTAGGCATTTTGCAAGAAGAGGGTGTTATGTTATTATTTTTTTTTAAATTGTTCATAAAAACTTCGGCTAAAAGTGGATTTAAAGGGCTACCCGTAATAAATCCTTCTTTTGATAAAAAGATATTTTTGTTAAATTGAAGATAATTTTAGTCGATGCAAACATTTTGAGTTGTGATAATTTTATAATGAAACACAATTAATTTTATTTTTCATTATTAATTTATCGGTAATATGTATTGCATCTGCTATCGGTACACTAGAAAATGATTTATTTTCAATTCATTATCTCATGTTGAAAACTGAACTTAGTTCTTTAAAATTGAAACATGTTATTGGTAAAAAAAGTATATGTAACGAATAAAAAGCCCCATCGATTTGGTTGACATTGTAGTAGTTATTGATATGCTGATGAAGTGTCCATAGCCCTATAATTCAAAGCCTATATTTTTCAAAAATACAGAGAATCAAAGTATATCAATGAAGACGTACATAAACACTACGTTTATATCGATGGCTTCAAGCCGAATTGAAAATGAAGCAGCTTTAAAACTAATTTTAAATCTACCTTTTTATTTCGGCGACTTGATTCTGGGTTGAAAATTAATTTTAAGTCCCTTTCAAATCAGTTATTTTGCATGCGTGTAAACATGATCCCTATAAATACTATTTATGGAACATTTTTAAGAATTAGAGCCACATATTGTAATAAATTGAGCTTGATTTTCATAATATACAAAAATAAATAAATATTTGGTTTATAATCTTAACTCAATATCTATGAAAGTCGAATCATATGTTCCAGCGATCACCGGTTTGAGTTCGTAATTATAAAATCCAGCTTTTAAGCGCGTTTATTTCACATTTTTCAAGTAGCTTTCAAAGGCTGCTTGAACTCAAATCAGGTTCAAGACATCGATATAAACGCATTGAAGGATACAAGAGAAAAATACGATATAGAAACGCTTTTTCGCGAAAAATATTATGAACAAGAATTGTAGGCTTTGAATAGAGATATATAAGTGTGATCTTGCGCTTGACCTCGAAGTTAATGTTCTAAATGTAATTTGAAAGTCGGACTGATTCTTTCCATACGAATTCTATATTTTAATTACAGAACTCAAAATACGGATAATTTTTAGTTCCGAAACTGAAATTTTTCTGAATAACAAACCATTATTTGGCACTAGCCATGATGAAAGTGGCAGGTATAACCTTTAAAATATTACCCTAGATCCTATTTTTAATAATAATTATTTGTAAGTTCACTTACACTCCTTTCATTTTATTGAAGTTAACTGGCATCTTTTTTTTAGACGCCTCTTGTTCCATATCTTGAAACAAAACTGCTGGAGTATTTCCAGTTTCGAATTGCTTCATGTTACCCTCACTGTCACTATAAACTTCGCTGTGTTCGCTAGATTCAACAGTTTGATCAAAATTTTCATCACTAGCCTGATCACTATTTTTAAAGTCTTCCGCACTGTCTTTCATATCATCACTATCACTTGTTTCAATATTGATCGATTCGTCGTCTTCAGTTGCTACCCCCAATCGATCACTCGCGGTCGTTTTTTCGGTGGTTGATTTTGCTGTGGTAGTTTTTTCTGTGGTCTGTTTCGCTGGAGTAAGTTTCTTCGTAGTTGTAGATTTAGTTGTGGTTATTAATGTATTGTTCAGTGGCCGTTCTGTTGTTCGGTCTGTTGTGGTGTCTATAGTGGAATGGTCCATGAAATCATCTGAAAAAATTGTTTTCAGTTTATTTTAAATTATACGTTAAACTCGTATGCTAACTAAAGTTCTACAGTTGGCCCATGCGTCATTAATCTACGAATATATTAAAGGCAGTTTTGAGACATGTTCATCTTAATTTGTATATAAATAATAATTATAGGGCAGAAAACAAAACATAATTCTTCTAATCCGAGCCAAACGTCGCAAAAAATCTGACATTATAGGTAAAGCAATATAGAAAGAGACAATCGAGACAAACAAGTCATGTCGTTGTATTTCTGTATAATCAGATACGTTGAATCTTAATTGGGGTCCAAATTATCACATCAGGTAAGGGTTCTCTGCGACTTGCGAAAATTACCCCAAAACTCTAAAATTGGCCATAATAGTCAATCTGACAACTCAAATTATTTTTATCAGATGCGCAGTATCCGAATCAGGGATCCGAATTGCTTCATGATGACGGTTTTTAAGTAAGACATTAAAGAGATGGAGCCTAGATAACAGGGGCGTTGGGATATAAACATGAAGACTGAATACTGTTGGACCTTAAAACGGGACCAATTTTCAAAAGGCGTTAAACGGAAACGGAAGAAGATCTGCTGTAATCGAAAGAAAATAAATAAAATATTTCTCAAATTGTAGCCTTTTTCGGCTAATTATAGAGTAAAGCACATTGAGTAAAGATTTAAGTTCGCCCGTTATGAATTTTGAGCACAAAATTGTGATAAAAAAGTTATAAATAACTTTGATAAGTTTTATTCAAATTTAAACAAACACGGTTTAAACAAAGTTAAGGCAAACATAAACTTACAAAATCAACAAATAATCGAAAAAATCTAACAAAAACACCAAAAAAATTCAAAGCTATGGATTACATAAACTATATAAATAGAAAAAAATATTACACAACTTATCAAAATAAATATTTAAAAAAAAAATAAAAAAATATTAACAGACACGTTCAGTAATCACATCCTTTTTTTTTAAACTAAAGTTTCGATCAACATTCATTCACAGCATATAGTGGACGTTCTAAAAGCAAAAATTTTATCTCCTTCTTGAACAGGCGCCCATTATTTATTTGCCAGATTCGATGGAAGGTGATTAAAGATTGCCCTGCAACTGTAAATCACAGAACTCCTTATCTGACTGGGGTATGAAATGGAGAGAAGAACACTGTAGGTTAGTCGAGTATTTCGCATAGAAAAACAATGAATAATAGCTTTAATTTCTTTAGACATTAAACATGCAAATTCCAGGATAAAAAGAAAAGATTATCACCTCGTTTCGCTCCCGACATATACCTCAGTGCTCTCTTCTGTAGAAGAAACATGCTATTAAACAACTGCTAAGAACAAACACCCCAAAAGCAAAGATCATAACTCAAGTAAAATTCAACGAAGTCAAAATATGAATTTCTTTTTACCGTTGCTTCAAGTTGATCGATTATAACCCTTAAAGTAGAGCATCCAGAAGCCAGCTTTGAATTTAGTACCCTTATATGACTTTAACCTACTGTCCAAATCAAAATCAAGAAACTGATGTATTTCAAGTTTTTTTAGTAAAGTATTTTCGACAAAAGTATCATTAAGACTACATTTAAATTGCATTACACACGTTTTGTTTACATTAAGACTTAATTCCTTTAGGTCACAACAAATATTATTCCTCTGTAAATCCTCGATGACAATCAGACTCAAATCTTCGGAATTCGTACCGTGCCACAAAATAGTGGCATCATCAGAAAATAAGGTAAATTTGCCTCTAGTGTCCAAATTAGCAAGGTCGTTTATGTATATGAGAAATAGAATCGGGTCTAATACAGAGCCCTGTGGTACACGGGATGTAATACTCAAACGCTCAGAAGTGCAATCTCCACTCAGTGTTTTGTTCTCCGAATAAGATGCACACCTTGATCCCTGAAGCAGTTTAATAAGCAGCACGGCATGGTTCACATAATCCAACGCCTTTGACAAATCACAGAAGATAGCAGCAGCGAACTCTTAATTAAACCTGAAATATAATAACTCCAAAATCGAAAAAATGGCGTCGTTAAAGTTTTTCGTTGACTGAAAACCATACTGGGTGGAATTTAAAATATTATGCGTGTTTTACAACCAACCTTTCACTAATCTTGGATAAGGTAGGTAAAAGAGTATTAGGACGAAAATTAGATCAGCAATCTCTGTCCTCACCCTTAAAAGTAGATGTAAGATTTGCTTTTTTTAGATACGAGGGGAAGACACCACTAGGAAATGTCAAAATTAGTAACATCATACAAAACATCCAACCCACTGTTAGAAAGGAATATTTGCACACCCATTCCATTCCATTCCATCCAGACGAGTGCTTATTTTTTAATTGAGTAAGAATCTGTTGAAGTTCGTTAATGTCTGTTAGATGTAGAAAAAATTAATCCAAGACCCTAAAACGGTTTAAATACACATAAACTCTATAATCAGACTTATGCATTAACTGAGTCGAAAGTTTAATGGCCAAGGAACAAAAGAATTTATTAATTTCTTCAGTAGAAACTTTTGGAAGTACGGTATTCAGTTTTGCTTTATCTCGCAGTTCGTTTACTATGCTCCAAGTCCCTGTATATTTGTTACCAAAATCGCCAATTCTTTCAGTATAATAACGTTGCTTGGCAGTCCTAAGAGTTTTTCGATAAATATTCTTGTACTTATTAACCATGAGACAAAAGATTTCATTATCGTAGAAAAACTTTCTTATGTAGTGAAGGCATCTCAAATTCTTGGATGACACTTTTAAAAGTCATCCAGGACTTTTTACGTCAAAACCGTTTTTCAAATACAAGAAAATTGTGATATTGCCATTTTGTAAATAAAAATCACGTTCTTTCTAACCTTAAGTGTATAAAGAATCGCAAGTTTTGAAATTTTTCAGATGGTCCAAAAAATGAGTTACTCATCTTGGAAAAATGGTGCTTCCTCTTTGCTACTTTTGTCATTTGCGATTCTACGAACACTTGAAGTTTCAAACTTTTGATGTCTTTTTCAAGATCAAATGGAAATGTTTGCACTCGTTCACTTTCTGATACTATGTATCTCTTCTTGATAGTAAACAAATACAAAGTTTCTCTAATCGGGGTAATTTAAGTTGTGAAAATTACCATTCAATCCGAAAAACTTTGATTTCAAACTTGCCCTTGAGAGGGTGAAACTGAAAAGAAACATTCTAACATATATATGTCTAAAGGATCATGCATGGGTAAAGATAAAACATTTTGAATCTATCTATCTAAAATATCATGTTTGAAAATACTATTTGATATCCTGAATTGAAAACTGAAAACATAAAATCCCATGAAATCACTACCTTTTCAGCAGAATGGATTCTGGCAACTTAAAGCCAGATTCAGCAAACAAGTTTAACTTTTAAATTGAGTTTAGTTAGGTCTTCTGATTTTGCATAAAATACTGTTATATTTTTTATTATATATGTCAATAAACACACTTTTATATAGAAAAATAACGGATAAAGGTCTAGAAATAAAGGCTTGTAATCAAAAAGGGTTTCCTTCAAAAATAAAGAAAATTTTCCAGGTTTACCGGTTGGGTAATAAAGAAAACGAGTTTTTTATCCATGTATTTATAATATTTAAAAAATATTGCTTTGATTGCAGAACGATTTAAAGAATATTGATGCTTTTGGTACCGCATCAACTTACACGGTTGAACAAGGAGAACCTAGAGTAAAATAGTACCGCAAAATGTTAAAAAAGTTTGAATCTGGACAATCCGTGCATGATTGTCATGAACGATGAAGCATGATTGTTTTGTTACGATATTCCATTAAAGTCTAAAAATATATTCTGGCTGTTTGACGATAAAGGAATCCCAACTATTGTAAAACCGTCTCGCTCTGTCAGAAAGAGCATAATCATTGTATTATTCTAAAAGTTCTATATCAATGACTAAGTTATTCCAGAAGAACGAAATTTTTAATAATGTTATATTTAATTAATTGCAAGATCCAAAATGCTTTTCCGGCATTCTGGTTTGGAAGCTGGATTTGTCCACTAGGACAACACTTCCGCACGTCGAATGCAAGTAACAACTCTGTGAATAGTTCAAAGCTAATTTTGGAACATCTTGCTTATAGTCTTAATTTTGTATCCTCCGATTTTGATTTGTTTTCTTACATTAAAAACTATTTGAAATTATTGCGATTTAATACTGATAAATTGGTGGCCGGGTGGGAGCATGCCTGTGTAAAAGTTCAACTAGAAAAGCGGAAGATATTTACTAAATGGTTTGAGTGTATACAGAAACATATGAGAGTGAGAGAAAGTATTTAAAATAGAGTTTAAACAGGAACATATCTCAACACCTTCGTAGGGACGTTCGTACCTTTTAATAAGGAAGGCCTAAATTTTGAACGTTATTATACTGGAGTCTGATATTTGATAAGATACTTTAGTTTGGCCCTTAAGTTAGCAAGAACGAAAAAAGATTTACCTGTTGTAGTAGTAGTGGTGGTAGTTAGGGTAGAACCTTCCGGACTATCCATTACCGTAGTTTTAATGGTCGCCCTAGTACTACCTCGTCTCGGAGTAGTTGTTTCCACATTATTTGAAGTAACGCTATTAGTTGTTCTAGTCGTGATAGTTCCTTTCTTAGCTTGCGTTGTACTTAAATTAGTTTGTTTTGTCGTAGTTGTACTACTTCTTTGAGTGGTGCTAGTTTCAGGTATCTTTGAAGTTACTGAGGCTGTTTTTTGAGTAGAAAATGTCGTCTTATGTGCTGCAGGTCTGAAATAAAAATTTATTTTTAAATTTTCTCTAATAAGTATACATAACACATAATACTGTATCTACAGTGTGATCTGTAAAGTCCACATCATATGGGTTTTTTTTTATTAATAGTTTTATTCGAAATTTGACTTCGGTATCAATTTCTGCTTCGATCTAGATGAAAATTAAATAAAAAAAATAGTAGTTACGTGATTAGCATTGTCTGTCAAATTTTCATTTTTTTTCAAAAAAAAATTCAAGAATGGGGTTATGTCTCAAAATATCAAAAAAAGGTATTAGACAAAGTTTTTTAAATGCAATTTTCAGCCTATATGCAAAATTTCACCTATATAAGATAATTTAGATTTTTTGCCCATTTTTTGTAAATTGCACCACTGGTACAAAATAAGACTCAACGCACCCTACATGAAACTTCTTAGTTTTCACAATGCTTCATCCCAGACATATTTTGCTTAAAGTAGCGCCATATTAAATGTGTGTCTTTTTATAAAATCCAAATAAGGCTATTAAAATTGGGTCACATGTGATGCAAAGTTTATTTGTTTTTGACCCTATATAAGGTAACTTCATAAAATAACTATTTTTGAAAACGTAGTTTGTGTCTAAAAGTAATACACATTATAATCAAGAGAAACAAGTACATAGTGTCATCAGTAAAGTCAGCATTAGGTGGAAAATAAATTTTGATTTAACTTTACGTAAAGTTTATCTAGTTTCAACGACTAAAATTAATAAAATAAATAATTTTTGATCATTTGGAAATAGTGATTCGAAACTGTATTTTAGAAATAAAACCCCTTAGTATCAGAAACTCCATTAAAGATGTGTCAAGAAAAACAATATATATTGTAACGAAGTTACTAATTTTTTGGGCATGAGTATGTTCGACGGGATTTAATTTTTTTTTTTACATCCGAAAAATCTGATTCTTGCGGGAAAAGATTGCTTAAAGTTTTAATATTACCGGAATATAATTAGATTTACCGCGCTATGCCGGGAAATATCATTTTCCGAGATTTTCAGAGCGTCCGACCATAGTAATCGCGCGTCGCATACAGCAGTATTGTATGCGCGATCACCGCACACCGTCACACGTCAGCGTAGTGGGAGCTCGGGCCGTCTATTTAAGCCTGAGCAGACCATTATTTCGCGGAGAACTACACGTTCTCCACCCAGGTCAACAGTCCAAACGGACTGGACTGGGTCGCCTGCCGAACCGCGCCTTCCTGGTCTAGCAATGTAGGTGAGGCTAGGCTTGTGTGTATATGGTGTTTTACCATACACTTCCTTCCTTACGTCCTACCCCTCTAATGGCTAGCATTGCCGAGGACCCTTATAAGAACGGGCAATGTTGTGTCATCCTACCGTCACTGCCGAGGACCCTTATAAGAACGGGCAGTATCGGTTCCTTTCCTAATTTCCTACCGCTATTGGTCGGCATTGTCGAGGACCCTTATAAGAACGGACAATGTCGTTCCATCCTGCTGACGCTGTCGAGGACCCTTATAAGAACGGGCAGCGTCAGTTCCTTTCTTTCCTTCCTACCGTCACCGATACACACACGCACTAAATGCCGTCAATATTATCTTTGTTTCCGTATTGACCAGGAATGTGTTTTACCGCCAGGTGCCCTCCGATGTCCGTTGACAAAGGCGCTAAACAACTGCCGCCCCGACGCTTGTCGCCGCCGCCGCGTATAGAGATCCACCGTCGCCGTGTAGAGACGCCGCTATCGCCGAACCATGCCGAGTTATTGTGACATACCGTGTATACCGCCATCGGTCGAATTTGAATACGAAGCGCCGTGAACACGGATTTTAGATACGAGGCGCGATAATTTGCGTACAAGCCGTCGTGAATAGCGTCGCAACCGTATAGTACGAGGTACGTGAATAACGTCGTGAATGATACCGCCGGGTTACCGTCTTCAGCGCAACCGAACAGTATGAGCTACCGTGAACAGCTCTCAAAACATACTCTTGCCCTCCAGACCATTTTATTTGTTTACATTATTATCTATCTTAGATTGTAAGTTAGTTTTAGGCCATGTCTTTATATAAAAGAATGGAATACAGGATACAGGATGTTTTGTAACCATTTGTTTTATTACCTAGTCCCATTTTTAACATTACATATAACAATTGGCAGCCAGCAGCCAGCACTAATACACGCAATGACCCCTGGCTTGCAGTTTCTCCACTGTAACAAGCTGCCCGGTGCATAAGTGGGCCCTCGACCACATTAATCCCGAGGGTGGCGCTCGAGAACCGACCACCGAGTGGATGTTTTGACCTTCAGGCAGTCAAACCGTTGATCAGTTGCGAGAGCAGGGATATCCCGAATATACGTAGATACCGCCGACTCGATACCCCTGCGCTGAGCATTTGACCGATGACTGTCTGCACGAGAAATATCCACTGACCGATGTTCCGCTGTCGTGAACGAAGAAGAGCCGAAGAGCACGACCTTGCTCCCCTATACAAAAACGCGTCACATATATATATATATATATATATATATATATATATATATATATATATATATATATATATATATATATATATATATATATATATACAGTACATTTGTTAAGTGGTAATTAATTTTATTAATTAATAAACTTTTGTAATTTGTTGCGTACGATCTTCGATGCAATCGTGGCATTATTATAAAGCGTAGATTAATTGTCTATAATGTATATTTTTCACGCTCTCGGGCCAAAGATCATGTGCACTACTTAAGAAACTTGATAGAGCATTTTTAAAAATTTTGATACATAAAGAGTTCATTTAAATTTTTTATTTCAGGATGTTGTGAATTTTCTTTGTACTAAATTACCTAATAGAGCCGATCAAAGTTAATCTCAGTTTTTTTATTTCAATTTTTAAAAACTAACATCATTTTAAACTGCTCTTCTCAATGTAGTGGTTTAACTGAATAAAAGATCATACTAAGAATTGAGTGCCCCCTGGTATAAGTATTCCTTGTACCACACCATCCACTCACCAATGAAAAGCTGCCGTTCACTGGTCTAGTTATCATATAGTTAAAAAAAAATGGAATAAACGAACAAAACAATAAAAAATATATACCTATATTTTTAGATTTAAAAGCAAGGCTATACATTGCTTCCCAGCAATAGACCAGAAAAAGCAAATTTTTTATACAATTCTCAATAGAATCACAACAAAATAATATATACCTCATTTCATAAAATTTATAAAAAATACAAAAACACTCATTTAATTGTCGAAATATTCTTGAATGCAATAAAAGCTGAGTGATAGTCAATATTCCTTGACAATTCTTTTAAAGATATTTTCATTTGAAATAGCTTTGAAATTCTCTGAAATTTTTTGTATCTTTTGGCACCAATGTAATATTACTATTTTCAAAAACAGTAAGTGAGTGAATTGGATATATTAAATTCAAAAGATCACGATTATGATAGTGATAATTTTGATGAAATTTTTTTCTAACAGAAATAAGTACTTCAAATACAAATAACGACGTTAACATCTAGTTTCATTGTTATACTCTTTACATATACCGACTGTCTACTCTACAATTACCCGAAAATTGCATTGATTTGTACAGAGTAAAAAACCTTTTCGTAGTCAACAAAGACTATACATATTTGGATGTTGTACTCTTGGCTGTTCTAAATATTTCTCACTGTATTTAAGTGATATTGTAATTATCAATCACACCATAAAACTTAATTTTCATTGCTACACTGGTATTTAATGTAAAAGGCTCGTAAAAACTAAATCATAAGAGCAGAGCAGAGCTGAAGGCTAGAGGCGGCACCAGCAAGCAAAGTGCCAAGCTAGCCCCTATGCCGTAGAGTAGGAGTGGGCATCTGAATTTGAACTGTGTAAACACAGAAACCCCCCACGTTGTTGCTTGGGCCTAGCGTTCAACTCAGCTCTCAAATCGCTACACAAAATATTAAAAATATAAAAAAAGTTAACGCACTGAAAAAAAAAACAATGACAAGAAGTTGTAGGACAAATAAAACTCATCAAGGTTTAAGTACTAATCTCACTCTTTATTCATAGGAAATAGGTGGTCTTTGAAAGTTTCTTGATGAGTGGGCTGTTCTCGTTCCCGGAGGGTGGACCAGGATATTCTATACCCAGAAAGTGGATCTGGGTTGTTCTTCGACCGAGAGGGTGGATCTGGGTTGTTTTTCGACCCAGAGAGTGGACTTGTTATACCCAAAAGGTGGATTGTTGTTTGTATCCCTAAGGATGAATCTAGGCTTTCTTATGCCCAGAAGGTGGATCTGGACTTTTTTATGCTCAAATAGTGAATCTAGGCTTTCTTGTGCCCTGAGGGTGGATCTGGGTGGTTCTCTACCCAGAGGGTGGACCCCGATCTTCTGGGGTCAGACTGATTCCTTGTTGACCCGTGCAACCTGCCAAAATCTCTGTCTCCAGGTTTATCCCAATAAAAAAAACCATAACGACCAACCTGGCAAAAAATACGGTACACCAAAACTCGACAAAATTACCGGGATAATTTTCACCTTTCCATCGCAGAATCCCAAAAATTTGGCAACTAAAAATTGAGATAGAAGTCTGCAGCTGTTTCGGCGGAACCAAACCAGGAAAAAGTCAAAAATCAAGGCAAAACGGCCTCAGTTTATAACTTCTGTTAGGCGCGTTCAATTACCATGTGTGAAAGAAATGACAGCTCAAAAAGAAAGACACCGGGTAAAAACAGTCTGCTAAAATGCATTTGTTAGTTAAGCCAATTCGTTAATCATTAGTATTTTTCAGTCAAAATAAAAATAATAAATCTAATAAGTATCCCAGTAGTTATTTTTAAATTCAAGAAATATATATTCATACATCAATTGAAATTTCCTCATTTCTGCAACCCTACATACATACAATCCAATCGAATGTAAATATAAATGGTAGGGAAAAAAACAAGATCTATCTGAATACAAAAAAAAAGTAGCAGTAAATTTGATATCGATAAGAAAATACCTATGCACAGTGTAGTAAAATACCAAAGTAGGACATAATAATGGCAAATAAAATTAATCGAAACTGTACTTAATGAAATGCTTGTCTTCAAAGAATTCCTGGGAAATACTTAAGGAAAATGATACTGTGTTGTCCATAACGGCAGTATTTGCAAAATAAGGTTAAATTAAATAAATTAGCCATAGTGAGCTTACGCGCAAAATTGAACCGTGATAGCACTCACAAATTAAGAAGAAATCAGCCACGAAAAATGTGAGTTTTTCAAAACTACACGTAGAGGGGGAGCCGCTGGAAATCTATATTAGTGATACACGCACACAAAGTTTCTTAATATGAGCAACAGCAACAACAGCTCTCTTTGTAGCAGCACCGAAAAATCTACTGTCAAGATTTTTATCTTTACAGAGAATTCAAGATGGTAGCATTTGTACTCACGGTACTAGATGTTTTGGCGTTCTGACAGCAAGAAGAACTCATAGAAGACTTCGAATCTAGTCGCCATTAACTCAGAATCCTGTAATCGTTTACCTCACATTTTCCCGGGCTAACCATGTATAGACATAATTTATAAGAACTTTAGCGCTCTGGAAGTAGTAGCTGATCTCTGATTCTCAGCACACGAATTGTGCCATCGAAAGCGATGGCACGGTTCATCGAACAATTATGAAAGAAATTTGTTTCATCATTCCATTTTCCAAAAAGCTCGGTCAACGCCGATTTTATTGATGACATCCGGGAACGTCTCGATCTTGTAAAATTCGCTTCTTAAAAGTAGCCTGTCATTCTCTGAGTAGTTAATACTTGCACCCCGTTGACGAAAATTTCGAAGATTAAAGAGATTTATTAGGGATTCTAAATGTAGCGTCGGAGGTTTCCCCTTTATAAAATAAAGTGTTCCGAACGGTTATCTGCTTATAAAATTACAGGTAAGTTTTTAGAACTAAAGGGTCCTTATATTGCTTAGTTCGTACGCTACTCGAACGTCCAGATGACCATGCAGGATGGCTCCTTGGCTAACAGATAGTATGTTTTGCTATTTTCTTATATTTTTGCGTCTCCAATACTTACCTATTTTCGTGACTGTTTTAGTGAATAATTAACATTACTTCAGCGCGACGTTCATTAATTATTTTAATAAACTTTATTTGGCTAAAAACTAATTTCTTAAGCTCTACATTCAGACTTTAAAACTTAACAACATAAAATACTAATATACAAGGTTTCGTAAAAGTGCAGAAAATTTTGTTTTATTCCGGTTAATGTTTATGCGAAAAACCAAGTGAAGCTTAACTTTATTTCAGACTTTATTTTATCCTAGAATTTATTGGAAAAAAACTTAGTTAATCCGGTTTCGATTCTCCGTTGAAACAGGATTTCGCTTGTACTCATTCTGCGTTTTCCGAAAATAAAAGACATATTTAAAAGTTATATTTATTCAGTTAACTTCTGCGAAATATTACTGAATTTAAACTGTTATTTCCGGATGAACTTTCCATGTAAAATAATTTGATTTGTCAGATTATGCATCGATAACAACCATTGTAAAATATTTATATATTTTGTACTTATTAATATTAAGGCGAAACTACTCTAAGAAAGACTGCTTAATAATTCATTTTTTAAATTACATTTATCTTAATTAACATTCAATTATTTTAGCTTTAACGCCGATAATTATGTTAATGACATTAAGATAATTATCTTAATAACGTTTGGAAATAAGATTTATATAATTAGAATCAGATAGTTCGATTTCCGTTCATTGCTATATATCTTTTCGATTTTTCAGTTATCCGAAAAAGTCGTCTTTAAAATCACTTTAAATCTGGATATCAAGGCGTAGCTTAATTCAGGCATTTTAATATCACAATATCCAAAAACACGCCTTTTTTTTATCAGCTTCAATATTATTTTCCCAGTATTAGGTATTAGGATACATTACTAATTACTCTATTTTACTTAACACATACTCAGTTTATTTTTATACCAACCTATATTAAACAAATTATAGCAATAGATAACATTACGTAACAAATTTTAGTTTATTTGTTGTATCTTGTATGTACAGTGCATCTTTTTGTTAATTTTGGGGAGTTAAACACAAAAATGTCAATGAAATTAAAAACTGAGTTGCAATTTTCAAGTAATGGTAGGATTTAGTCGATTTTATTTTAGATTCATTTTGGCTATTGTCCAGCTAATTAGCTAAGAACTGGACGCACTTAAACACCAGCTTATTTATTTGCACACCAAAAGAATTGTATTATCACCACAGATACTTCTTTAGTTGCATTATTTAAAATTTTTTAATAACTTCTTTATCAACCTAGCTTTTTTCTTATATCCGTAATATTTTAAAAATATACTTTTACCAGTATAGCTCGCCCCCTAATACTCGTAATTAATTTTCGTTTAATTTATTTTATATATTAAATTAAAGTTATCTCATTATACCCGTACTCATCTCAACTTGGCTCACTTCTTAAGCCCGCAACAGAAAGTTACTTTAATTCAGAGTCAAGTCGAGCTCACTTTCCATACACAAAAAGAAAATAATTTAATTTTTACTTTGGCAAATGTTATTCTAAATTTAAGAGACCTTGTTCAGTCTAGTCGAGTGGTTTCATAGGAACCACACAAAAAAACCCTGTTTTTGCGTCGAATAACCAAATTCAAATTGCCAAAAAGCTTTTTCAGATGATTATAACGAAATTTCGAAGATCGTAATCTTCAAACAGTGATGCAGGCATACTTCTGCACTCATCAATTAGTTTTTCTCAAACACAAACGCCTGGTGGGCAGAACCCAATGCAGCGCAGTACAGAAATAACCTGAACTAACAATAATCTTTTGATATCACCCAAAAATCGGTATTTTGATTCGACCAATGTGACATTAATTTCACCTCTTGTTACTAGTTCAGAAAACCATCCTGAGCATAATAAGAACGATGGGCGGTCCCGAAGATAATAGCGCTTACAGGTAATAAATCCGGATATAAAGTCTGTTTGTTCTATTGCTTGGTTAGCATCAATTTTACTGGTTGTTCGAGTGATAATTACTCTAATGAAAGGAAATTTATGGATGTGTAGTTGTCTAAATTTCTAATGTCACCCTTTTTATGTGTCACCTGCTATGTGCTTGGAATTTCTTAGCTTTTTGGCCTCTATTGTATATTCTTGCTAGTACTTTATAGCATTCATGTCCGACCTCCTTCAAAGTTTAAGACAGGTAGCTCTATTTGCCTTTATTGTTCTCAAGGCAAGTTCAATTTCATGTATTATTATATCAAACGTCTAATATTTTTCTTCGAGTCTAAACTAGTTTAGGTTTTATTTTAGCTTCGTAAAACTCAATCATATCTTTCGACTTATTATTTTATATCATCTTTATTTAAAATTATCTTTGTTGCATTATCTATTTTCTGTTTGTGCCCAGCGTTTCATTCAAAGTTTTTGATCCCTTGTTTTCATTTAGTGCATCCATATTAATCTTTATTTGATGTTTTCTTATACCTCTCCTTCTTTTTTTAATTAGCTGATTTAATTCTGTTAATTCTATCTTATTCGTATTACTGTTTTAAAAATTTTCTGTTTTATAGAAGATTTTATGTTTTGTTTCTGAGCTGTTACTTGGAGTTGCTTTCTTAGTTTATTTATAAAGGGTATTTTTTTTATTGAGGTATAGAACTTTTAAATGGAATAAAACAAAGATGAATTTTTTAAATTGACATGAAATTTACTTTATTCGAAAGATAACCTTCTGGCATTATAATTTAAATATGACTTCTGGCATATAACCGCCACAGCTGGCTCGGACGTAGTCTAATCTGGAGGTCCAATTTTCGATGACTTTTTCCAACATTTGTGGCCGTATATCGGCAATAACGCGGCGAATGTTGTCCTCCAAGTGATCAATCGTTTCGGGCTTATCGGCGTAGACTAGCGACTTCACATATCCCCACAGAAAATAGTCTAGCGGCATTAAGTCGCACGATCTTGGAGGCCAATTCACGGGTCCGAAACGTGAAACTATGCGGTTACCAAACGTTTCCTTCAATAAATCAATTATGGCACGAGCTGTGTGACTTGCGCCGTCTTGTTGAAACCACAGCTCCTGCACATCATGGTTGTTCAATTGATGAACGAAAAAGTCAGTAATCATGGCTCTATAGTGGTCACCATTGACTGTAATGTTCTGAGCAGCATCGTTTTTAAAGAAGTACGGACCAATGATTCCACCAGCCCATAAAGCACACCAAACAGTCAGTTTTTCTGGATGTAACGGTGTCTCAACATACACTTGAGGATTATCATCACTCCAAATACGGCAGTTTTGTTTATTGACGTATCCATTCAAACAAAAGTGAGCTTCATGGCTAAACAAAATTCGCTTATGAAAATCGGGATCAACGGCAATCTTGTTTTGGGCCCATTCACCGAATCTACGCCTTGCTAGGTGATCGTGTGGCTTCAATTCTTGCACGAGTTGGGTTGTGTAAGCACGCAAACCAAGATCTTTCCGCAAAATCTTCCATAAAGTGAATGGACACATATCCAATTCCTGTGCACGATAGCGGATAGACTGATTAGGGTCTTCCTCTACGCTACGCTCTACAGCAGCAATGACTGACGACGTACGATGTCTCTTTGGATGCGTATTATCATTTAGAGTAAACGTGGTGCGAAAACGTTCCATAGTTAATCGAATTAATTGCTCTGATGGACGATTATGTTGACCGTAAAATGGACGTAGTGCGCGATACGTATTTCGAACAGAACCTTGATTTTCAAAACAAATTTGCACAATTTGGAGGCGTTGTTCAGGCGTCAGTCTATTCATGTTGAAATGCCAAACTAAACAAAACATAAATCACTTGACAGCTGACAAAATAGCCGCCAATTAAAAAAGTGTTTCCAACTTAAAGTTTTATACCTCTATAAAAAAACACCCTTACATTATATTTGGTGAGCGTCCTTTTTATTTTTTTGTGATATTGAGCCATTTTTTAGATAGAATGGAGGTACCAATAGATTTCTTTTTGTATTGGAAAATAATGGTGTGCATTATTTTGAATTTCTACAAATTTCGCTCTTACCATTCTATGGTCGATACCGTCTATACACTTACTTACTACTGATACGTTGTTGGATAAAAATATAAAATCTGTTAAATGTTTGGTTTTGTAATCATGGTTTAGCTACATCCATTTCCGTTGTTCCCTTTTCTCAAAGAAAGTATTCATTAAATACAGGTGGTTTATACAAAGTTCCCTGTATCCAATTACGAGAATTCCTATACTAATGTCGATTTCTTCCCGTTTTCGACCTACTATATTCTAGTTTGCTTAGTAGAAGAAAATAATATAATGTGTTGATGACTTGAAGCGACCCAAACTCTTGACTAGATCTCACCAGAAAACCAGCGTTCGGTAGGATCTTGAGACTATATCATTCTATCAAAGTCAAAGGGGACTCCAGGTCTCTAGTATAGCCAACCCGCCACAAAAAAAAAACATATTCATACAGCATAGGAGTTTTACTTTTTGAAAACGACATAACATTATAGTGAGCTATATTTAGAGGCAACCGGTTTTTTAGATATTAAGCATTTAGTTTCAGGAAATTAAGATCTAGGAATCGTCAGAGCACCGTATGTCCCGGAAAAACTTTAAATCGTCTGCATAAAGTAAGCAGCTCTTATTCAATCCAACGTTTGAAAATAAGGAGCTTAAACTGACCCCTGGTGATCGCCCGACATAACTACAAAATTTTCAATCTATGATCACGGGACTCCACATATTGAAAGCGATTTAGGAGGTAGCTCTCTAAAAATTTATTAAGGCGGTGATTGAAATCAAAATCCGCCGTGATCAAGTCGATCAAAAGTTTTGGAAAAATCTGGGTAAATGACACCAACCTGAGTGCTAGAATCAATAAGTTCTAGGATACAAAGTATAAAGTGCGAACATAGTTGATTCCTCGGAAATAAAACCATGCAGCTAATCCATCATAAGAGGCGCCCTGTAAAAGAACAGTTATTTCTGACGGATTCGCTCAAATACCTTTGCACAATTGTATATTATTGTTATTGGGCGATAATTCTGTACCCTAGTTCTATTATTCCTTTTAAATACCAACTAGATCTTTAATTCCTTCCACATACCTGGAAAAATACATTTCTGAATGCATAAATTAAAAATTACAGACAAAAACTAAGCATATTTTAATACTTCTAACTGAATGATAAAAATAAGTATCATTAGCTTATCAATTTTTTAATAAACAGATTTTTGCTACCAAAATTTTATGAAGATACAAATTCAGAAATCTAACGTCACAGTTACAACTTTTTTGAGTTTCTTTTATTTATGACTCATATGTTCATTTTTTTAAAAATATATTGTTTTTTGCAATTTAGTTGGTGGGCCGTTTTTTGCCTGTAGTTGATTTGAATTATCCGTAAAATTAAATCAAATTTGAAAATAGCCAACTTTGCAATGACGATATTTCAAAAATCATTAACATTAAACATAAAAATAGAAAATGCAGAAACATGGAAATATGTACCCAAATTTATTAACTTACCTGAAGTGTGCCGATGCTTTTAATTTTGCTAATTTTATTGCAATTGCAGCCTCTTGTTCTGAAATTACAAATTTGGTATTTAGAACATCTTCGTTGGTTAATTCTTCTCGAAGATAACGTGGTTCACCAGCTTCGTAAGGATTATCGAAGTCTAAATCTAAATCCTCGTCAAGGTCATTATCTATTTCATCGTGGTGCTGATATCTTGCAAACCTAAAAAAAACATATAAATTTTAATAAATTGTCATAATGAGACTCAACCTGTCGCACGCGGCGGAGACAAATTTCACTGTAAATGGTGTAGAATCAGCTGTCTCAATACGTTACACATATTTCAAAAATTGTTATTGCAATAGTCTGAGACCTGTGACATAAACAGTTTCCAGCAGGGGATTTTTTCATCCCTCAATCATACGATTAAAAATATTTCAATAAAACACTGTTTAAATTCGAGACGATAAATATACAAAATATTAAGTAAGGTGAAAAGATTAAAAAAAAAATTATAAAAAACACTATACGGGGTGTGGAATTTACCTTGACATAACAGAATATTTCGGTGGGATCACATTTTCTCGAAAAATGTTTTATACAAAAATTATTAAGTGGTAGGGGGCTAACTAGCAGTGACCTTGCAAATGACCTTGATCTTGTTCGTTAAAGTAATTTGAAGGTCAACTTCAGATTTTTAAATGGGAACCCCCAATTTCGACCTCGGAAATGAAAAGGGCGGTAAATTTTATCATCGGATATGACCTTGATCTCAAGGTGACAGCGAAATGTCAAGGTCATTTCAAGCTCAATACAAAAAGATCGCAGTATTTCGTGAAATGTGGTACGGGGGTTAAGGGGTATTGATCTCGATTTTCAAGATTATTTGAAGTATCTGTTCAAGCAAAAATTGAAGTTCTAAAATATCACGATATTTTGCGCCGTTCAAATTACTGTCAAGAAAGTATGGACTCACAAGCTTGTCATCAACTATTCCACACCAAATCATCTTGAAGGTCAAGATTATTTTCAAGGTCACTGCCACTTAGCCCCCGTGCCACCCAACATATTTTGTACGAAGCATTTCACGAAATACTGCGATTTTTTTTGACCTTGATACTTGACCTTTACCTTGAGGTCAAGATCTTATCCGATGGTAAAATTTTCCAACCTTTTCATTCCCGGGGTCGAAATCGGGGGGTCCTATTTAAAATTCTAAAGTTTATCTTCAAATGATCTTGAGGCATGTAGACAAGGTCATTTTCAAGGTTACTACTAGTTAGCTTCTCTGCCACCCTATAGTTCTTGTATAAAACATTTTTCAAAAAAATATGGTCCTGCTGAGATATTCGGTCTCAAGATAAATGCCGCACCCAATTTATATTACCAGATGCCTGAGAAAGTCCCTAAAATTCATGATTTGTTCCATGTCTAGGGATTAAGACCTACAAACTAGTTATGAGATTTTTTTGGTAATTGTCTGGAATAGAAGAAACGCCAAATTTTTCGAAATTTTTTGCATATCCTCTATTTTTCATACAACAAGAATTACGAGCTTTTTTGAAGGTCATACATAGTTTTCCCGAAAAATATTTTGGAAAAAGATGGAGTGAGCACGAGATATAAATAGGAGTCCACGAGAGAGGACCCTATTTTGGCATATCATCACCAAAATTTAGGCTTTGCATAAATGTCATAATGTATCTAACAAAGGTTGTAACTATGTATATACCTGTAATAGAATAGAAAAACAAATTACCTATTTATATATTAATTAAATACATTTCATAATATTGATGTGTAAATAACGGACTGTTCGTTTTATGGTCACACAAATTGTGACCTTGATAGTAACGCTCTGCGCTCTGAAGCGCGATAGCAAATATGTCTATACTTGAACCAGAGTTAATTTGCATCTCGATCGAAGCAGAAACTGATGCCAAGTCGAATTTCGAATAAAGCTATTAATACAAAAAATCCCATATATTGGTTCTGCCTGGTTGGTTTCCTCGCTTCTCTGGGTCTGTGCCTCTTCTTGTCCCACTGTCCTGTTTCTTTGGTGTGTTGTTTTTGGTTTGGTTTTGAGTAGAGTTTTCCATGTATTTGAAATGTTTTGTGCATCATCTCTCTTGTTAAAGTTTTAATACTTTCTATTTCGATAGCTTTTCTGATGATGCGCGTGCTATTGTGTTTTATGGGTGCAATCTGTTTGCTTTCCTGGAAATTTATAGGGTGTCCTGTCTTCTGATAATATTAGAATTAAGCTGATGTTCTTTTGCTTATTCTTTATGCTATTTTTATGTTCTTGAACCCTTGTAGAGATGCTTCTGTTTGTTTGGCCAATGTGTTCTTTTTCACAGTCACTACATGAGATGCTGTACACTCCCTGGTTTTCCAATGGTATTTTGTCTTTAGGATTGCCCAATATTTTGTGTATTGTTGTTTGTGGCTTGTAAATTGTGCATATGTCATGCTTCCTCAGAATTCTTCCAATTACGTCTGTTACACCTTTTATGTATAGCAGTGTGGTTGTTGGTTTGGATTTGTCATCTCCTTCTTTTTTTTCTGCTACTGCTTTCGTGTTCTATTTTATGGCCTTTTTGATATTGTGTTATTTGTAGTTATTTTGTTTAGAGCCTTTGTGATATTGTTGAGTTCTTCTTAGCGGTTTGTGGGTTTGGTTAGTCGCAAAGATCTGGAGACCAGTGTGTTGGCCACCGATTGCAACTGTGATGGATGGTGGTGTGATTCGGCGTTCAGGTATCTGTTTGTGTGTGTGAGTTTTTTGTAGACCGTATAATCGATGCTTAGGTGGTCGTTTTTGGTGATTAAAAGGTCAAGGAAAGGTAGCTGTTTAGTTCCTTTAAAAATATATCTAGGTTGAAACTTCCGTGTGGCCATATGATGAAGATGTCATCCAAGTAAAGTTTCCAGAGGGATGGTTTTCTTTTGGCTTTTCTTAAGGCTTCTGTTTCAAAATATTTCATAAAAAGGTTTGCGATGACTGGTGATAGCGCAGATCCCATAGGAGCACCATCTGTCTGTCGAGCTACTCGCAAACAATAGAACTATAAAAAAAATTGACTTTTTGTAACCCAAATGCATTTATTACCTCCTTTGAGACCTGTCTCCGAAAGCCCTCGATATCTATATAAATCGACAAAATTCAAAGGAGTCTCGCTGTAAGGTCGCAGCTTACTCGTCACGGGCGGGTCACGTGCTCGACTCGCCATATTTATACGCACCTTAACACTGACACGTTCGACCCACGTAAAGCTTAAGACGTATTGCCGAATCCTCGCATCCATATTCATACACGACTTGTTCGTGTGAAAAATCAGCGTTAAAACTCAGGAGTAATATAAAAGAAAAAGCACTGAATCGCGCGTGGCTACAATTACATCAGATAAACTACCACCAAGTTTTTTAAAAATATAATGCTTTGATTCTTTCATTTTTAAATGTTACTTAAATTTATATTTGTTTGTATATTTACAAATTTTTAATATAATGAGATATAAAAAATTTTGTTTCTACTATTTCAAATTAAATGATTTGCACTTATCGCGCAACTATTCCTCAATATAGACCTATTGCACCAGAATTTACATCTTAATCATTTAAATAGTTTTCTAAATTTAAAATCAAATATTAATTTTAACGTTACCTTATCTGCTCTGGTCTCCACCGACCATAACTTGCCCTTTCTCTTTCATTTTTTTCCCATTCTTCCTCAAACTGCTCGCTGTCCTCCAGTTCTGCAATTAATACATGCCCATGTCTTTGATCCCCATACATTCTTCTCATTAATCCCTGATTGTCCTTTACAAATCTTTTCACAGCTCTCCACGGGTACAGTTGTCCCGCTTGGGTACAATAACCCATGCGCCCCAGATCACAGGGTGGTTGATAGAGGCGTCCGGCTCTGTAGGGTCGTCCGCAAGTTGTTCGGTCGCCCCCTCCTGTGTCGTAACCTATACCTACGATGGTATAGGCGTAGAGCTGAAACAAGTAATAAATTTACAATTTTAAATTTTTTAGTGCAGTTTAAGACATTAATAAAAGAAAGCACATATGTGAAATTCAATATAAACAAAAACGATTTAATTATAATAAACAATAATCATAAATCACTACATAGTATAAAACAAAGTCGCTTTCTCTGTCCCTATGTCCCTTTGTATGCTTAAATCTTTAAAACTACGCACCGGATTTTGATGCGGTTTTTTTCAATAGATAGAGTGATTCAAGAGGAAGGTTTATATGTATAATAACATCCATTAAATAGTGGAGAAATACTGTTATTTTTGAGGTTTCTAATGTGATGTCGTTAATTATCATATTTTTTTCCGCTTACATTGCAAACGCAGGCTGAACCCTACGAGATTTATCAAAATAATGTACTAATTATTTGTACACATTGAAAAGGTCTACAGAAAACTCCGCGATGGTATATGTCTATCTCTCATGGATATCCCACAATAACATTTTTTTGTCATTTACTTTTTACGACAAATAATGGCAAATTTTGAAGCGATTTTAACCAATACAGCATTAATCCTTATCCAATTAAATAGCTTAAATACATTGTTGATTTAATATAGATCTATATGGTCCTTTACAGCACAAGATTTAAATGAATATTTTCGAAGATATTACAGATTTAAAATTGCGGGAAGTAGCGCTTGCGGCGGTACTGGCCGACCGGGGCGGCGGCAGCGTGCCTATAAATAGCGCGTCGGAGGCCGATGTAATAATTGTTGTAAAAATAAAATAAATAGTCACAGTTTTTCTGTAGTGTATTTAGTATCAGCATTGCACCCGTGCGAAGCCGGGGCGGGTCGCTAGTTATAGATATTTCTAACATAAAATATTATTAAACGTTATTTATTCATAATTGAAAAAGTCTGACGTCATTTTTACTATTAAAAGATGTTTTTTATGAGATAAGTCAAGTTATTATGGCCTCTGCCCTGAATAGGATCAGATTTTTGAAATTTCTTTGTAGATATGTTTTGATTTCAAAATGTGCAGAGTATATCCATTATATTTTGTTTTCTTAAAGTTTAATAAAAAATTACTGCATATTATAATACTTTTTTTAAGAATATTTTTCCTGTTAACAGATCGAGATCCCACTCATAAGTGGAGAACAGGAATGAAGAACTATATAGTCTCTCTAAAGGTTTTGGTTCTCAACCATTGAGATACAACTGAAAGTCTTTTCATCAACTTTTTTAAAACTATAATTATAATGATTTCTTTACGTATAACTTCTTCTAGGCTAGAGGTTCACACACTTTTTTGTCTCCTAGACCACAAGTCCATTTTTTTTTCTTTTTCGTAACCCCGCCCCCTGTCTTCCTAATATTGAATTTTCATAATTTTATCAACTTACAAGTGTTTTTAGCAGCTGAAGTCTTAGTCCTGTGATTCAACTCACAACGCAGCTAATCGGGAATAGTATGAAAAATATCAACATAACAACGGGCACTGTTGACATTTTTCATATCTCCAACAGAATGATGCGCAACTAGCACCGCCGCGTTATGAATTTTATCACTAGACCAAGACTTGACTCAGATAGCACATTAAGTAAAAAATTGGCCCAATATATTTCAGACTTTTTTGGGAAAGAGGTAACCGATTATTTGAGGTTATAAAGGGAGTAAATACATAAACATAAAAGTATATAGTCTGCGGATCCTATAGAGGAACGTTGGCTTACTTTTAGAAAGATACAGAATATTTTCGATGAGCAGTATTTTTCTTTCTAAGAGGTAAGGTGAGAGGTGTATCCAGTGACGTTTGTAGTATCGTGCTTAGCTCCGCCCATAGAGAGATACTATTTATTGCAAGCGCTCTGTCTCTTTCTAAGCGTGAATCAACGTTCTTCGATACAATCCTCAGTCTATATACTTACTTTTATGTGTATGGTTAAATAAAAACAAGACTAGCCAAGATAGTTGGAGACTGTTTTTTTCCAATATAGGCCTAATGTGTTCAGCTTGGATTTGCAGCCATTCTGTTAACCTAGCCTCCTGATCCAATCTGTACCGCTAAGGAACCAGTTAGTATTTCATTCGGTTCCAAATTTGCTAACTCAAAAGTTTGTTGTCTTTTCCGATCTAGTGACTGACAATAACACATGATGTGCTTTACCGTTTCCTCGTCTTGACCACATAGTCTGCAGCCGAGGTCACGATTGTAAAGGTTCATTTTATTCAGGTGAATCTTGTCAGTCATGTATTCCGTCATTATGCCTGTGATTGTCCTTAATTGGTTCCGGTTCATTCACAGTAGTGTCTTTGCTAATTTAATTTGGCTGTCCAGTGATTTTTGTGCTCTTTTTTGATCCTTTGTTTAACAGCTTCTAGTACCGCAAATCGTGGCACTCCAAAAGACGGTTCTGAAGCAATATATTTAGTTGATGGGCCAACTCTCGGCAGCTCATCAGCATTCTGATTTCCATGTATGCCTTCGTGTGCTGGTACCTATTTAACATAACTCTGTTCAGTAGCAGGTAATGCTGGAAGAACTAAAGATAAAAGAAGAAAGCAGGAGATTCAATTATTAGACGGAGCTGCAAGGATTGAGACAAACGAAGATCCTTCTGGGGAATTACGCCCAGAAGAGATTCAAAGAATGCATAAGCTGGAGTAAAAACCAGCTCAGAGTTCTGACAGGGGTCCGGACGGGGCATTAACGCTTGAAGGGAAACTCGGCCTGGTAGAAAGAGGAGAGTGCAGATTCTGAGAGGATTCTGTGAGGATGCAGTTCTTGGGAGCACACCAAATCAAAGAAGGGGAGCTACCCACCTTGAAGCCGTCCAACATCCTGAGATTCCTAAGGGAAATAGGAGTGGAGGACCTGCTCTAGCCGATAAGGTAACTCTTACGACTGGGCAGCAATAGATCTACCAGATCGCAGCGTACAAATCCCAACTCTACGCACATACAACATAATTCTGTTGTTCTTTGCTAGAATCGTTCGTTGTTCTGAACTAACCTGAAGAAACCAATTTGGACAATATCTTTCGACCCTTAAGGACCTTCAGGTCTGTTTGGCTGTCGGAATGAATGAAGATCTGCTTCCCTTTGTAAGCTCTCTTTTTTATTTCATCTGCACATTGTAAAATTGTATATATTTCTGCCCAATACCATAGGGTATTTTCCTAAGGGAAAAGTAATTTCCCTTTTTAGTTGTAGCGCATATATTCCAGCTCCAGTTGGTTTTTAAACCATCAGTGTACCAGAAAAAGAGCACAGAAGATGGCTCCGGTTTAGCTTGTTTGCTTACTCTTCGATCCTGTATAGTGACCTCGAACGGTATATTGTAGCGGTATCCGGAGATCATATGGTCTGTTTCCATTTGCAACTCATGGCCTCTGATTTTATTACATATAGTTTTATGTCCTGTCATCAGCATTTGTGCTCTTGGCATTGAGTGGTGTAGCCAGTGAAACCCGATTCTTGCATCTCCTTGAATTACTAAATCTAGTGCAGAGAGGTTTATAATGCACTCCACTGCTGAGGTTGGGGTCGATTTCATAGCCCCGGAAACGGTTAGTTGTGTTCAATAAACTGCGAGTGTAAGAAGACGTCTAAAGAGTTTTTTTTTTAAATTTTAGAAATTGAATTTGTCAGAAGTATCTTCATGTGACAAGAAAGAGAACGAATCTATTAATAAGGGACTAACTGTAAACATACACATAACACTGCAATGTAACATTTCAACTTAAAACTTTACTAACAAAGTTTAAACATTCAATTCAAATGAGATGACTGGGAAAAATAAAAGAATTAAATATTAATTTAGTATTTCACAAGAGTTTTCATATACTAATTTAATAACAATATAAAAATAAATTTCAAAATGAATGCTGGGATATTTAATACTTCGTGAAGCCTTCATTTGCATTTTTAATGGCCTATAATCGTCTCGACATAGACAAAAATTAATTTTTAGTAACATCTGCTGTAATAGTAGACCATACCTTTTCCAAAGCTGTTTTAAGGCTGCGATTGTGTGTTATTGTCAATCATACTTCTATAAAAACTATAAAACGGTCTCAAAAACTCAACAAAATCTTATCATACGTCAGTCAGCGTACTTTAGTATGAAGGCGTAATTGATGAAAGTTTTCGTCGTTTTCTTCAGGCAACCACGGTACATTTTGCTTTAAATGACTTAAAAAACCACACTAACACCAAACCATGGTAAGTGCTCCTTCTGTTGCTGATGAAATATACTTAATTATATATATATATATATATATATATATATATATATATATATATATATATATATATATATATATATATATATATACATATATATAGCTAATTTCTTCGTCTATTTTATCATAAATATTATGCAAGTACTTAGGTACTTGTTAATTTTAGTGATGATCTGTGTGAAATAAAATTAATTTTCGTGGACTCCCATTTACATTTCATGCACCCCTAACTTTTTTCTGTTGACATGGACCCCTTGCAGGTCGTAGTCGAACGTTTTGGAAAGCAATGTTCTAAATAATTTTTCAATAAATAATTCAATTAAGGCTCGTTTGCACTATAAACCTTTAAGCTCAAGTCGAGTTTAGAATACTTTGTACTAATACACTAAATTCATTCTAAACCTGATTTGGTTACGATACAGTCCAGGTTGCACATGAACTTAAATTAATTTGAAACTAACGAAAGAACTATATTAACTTTTTGTGAAAGAAATTTCTTTCATCACAATCTATATTACATCTTATTCCAAAAAAAAAAATATGCGACGCCTATGGTTATGCAAAAGTCAATCTTAATAAAAAGTAAACTTTGTGAACTACACACTAACTAATCGGTGAACCTGCGCTCCGAACCACCTGTTCTTCGGCTATTGAAGCGCTCAAACAAAACAAACTCATCCGCGGAAGTATGTCAGTGGGTTATTTATGTTTTTGTATGCACGCTCTGCACTGTTGCTTTCACAAACTTATCGACGATAAGTATCGATTTCCTTTCCACCTTTCTCAAATCCTTTCCGTCGCGCCGCATCGTTAATAATACTAATTAGCGGTTTAATTTTTATATAACGACTAATTAATTTTTAAATCGATTTTGTTAACACCTGGTCTATTATAACTAAAATGGAATCGATAGCTTTATTAAAAAAGTAAAATGTTAATCATTTTTATTTGATAAACTGATACGAATTAAAATTTTATAGTTTTACTATCAAAAAGAACACCTGGTGTATAACCAGATATGGTATTCTGGTTATACACTAATCGAGTGGTATGAGACATGAGCCATCATTCAAGCATTACTAAAGGTCGGTTTAAATGTTCAATGAATATAGAGAACTACGGAAGATTCAGTAAGATTTTAACCGACTTCCAAAAAGAAGAAGGTTCTCAATTCGTCAAATGAGACCATGTGTTCTTGTTTTAATATGGTAGTATATTCGGTTGATGTTTTGTAAAAACTGGTAAACGTTTTGCAAAAATCTTATTTCGCATTTTCTGTGCTGGTCATTGTAGATCAGTTGCAGTAGTTTTACGTACAGCAGGTTTTTTACACACAGTCGTAGAGCACATATATATATATATATATATATATATATATATATATATATATATATATATATATATATATATATATATATATATGTATATATATATATATATATATATATATATATATATATATATATATGTATATATATATATATGTATATATATATATATATATATATATATATATATATATATATATATATATATATATATATATATATATATATATATATATATATATACATCTTCTAACACGGAAAGGACATGATGGAGCGAAATTTGCATTCACTGTTAGCATTTTACTTCATTTTCATACGGAGATGCATATAGTTGTACGTTTGCTGAATGTGATTTCAGCACTACAACGGCGTAATGTGGATATAACAACTGCTATTGCATCTAACACGGAGGAATCCGTGAAAGCCGCATAAACGTATATACGCCATCCGGCGGGAGGTCGGCGAAGCCGCGTTCAGTGTTGCATTCTTCCTTCCGATCGGTCCTTTGCACAAACAGACACATGTCGGTAACCTGATGAGTCAGGTGAGAGACGAAACATCTACCTCTACCGTATCACTGTAGCAGGGAGGGTAAGTTTTTACTTTCTTCTCGGTGTGGCGGTACAGGTAGGCCACCATCTCGATGGTGGTGGAATAGGATAGATTGTGTTTTGTAGCAATTCATTCAAATTTTGCATCTTCTAATACGGAAAGGACATGATGGAGCGAAGTTTGCATTCACTGTATATATATATATATATATATATATATATATATATATATATATATATATATATATATATATATATATATATATATATATGTTTAAGCGGCTTTCACGGATTCCTCCGTGTGAGTTGCAATAGCAGTGGATCCATCCACATTATGCCATTGTAGTGCTGAAATCACATTCAGCAAACGTACATAATGTGGATATATCCACTGCTATTGCATCTCACACGGAGGAATCCGTAAAAGCCGCATAAACATGTATACGCCATCCGGCGGGAGGTCGGCGAAGCCGCGGTCAGCGTTTGCATGCTTCCTTCCGATCTGTCCTTTGCACAGTCAGGTGCATGTCGGTACCCTGATGAGTCTAATAGAGACGAAACATGTACCTCTGCCGTATCACTGTGTGGCGGAGAGGGTAAGTTTTGACTTTCTTCTCGGTATGGTGGTACAGGTAGGCCATCATCTCGATGGTGGTGGAATGGGATAAATTGTGTTCCTTAGCAATTTGTTCTATCTGTGCAACCTCTAACACGGAAAGGATATGGTTGGAACGAGGTTTGCATTTACTGGTCGCTTTGTATATATATATATATATATATATATATATATATATATATATATATATATATATATATATATATATATATATATATATATATATATATATATATATACAGGGTGATTCAAAAATCGATCACGAAACTTAAGGGGGTGATTCTACTTGACAAAATAAGGGTAGAGCTTCATATAATTTTTTTTCAAAATGTCATTCGTTTTCGAGTTACAAGCCGTCCAAGTTCAAGTTTTTATTTTTTGTTTTTTGAATTACTCGCTTACAGGAAAACCGATTTGACTAATATTTGAAAGATAGGCTAAGTCTTCTACGCTTCATCATTTTAGTAACAATTCACATTGATTGTTTGCCGCTAGAGGGCACTTTACCTACATTGAAAATTGTTTTTTTGTCATAATTTTTTAGTGTTGACAGCTACAGTAGTTTTTGGCATAATTTCTGAAAGACTGATGCCAGGCCTTTAAAAAAGGTGCTCTTTATTTACATCGCTAAACCCAACGGTTTAGACATAAATCACCCTTAAAAATTAAGCGGTAAATTTACTTTTCTCATTTCATTACCACCAGCTACCAGGTAAATAGCTATCAAAGTATGCTAGAGCTGTCAGTTTAACATCAAATAAATTCGCTTTTTAAACTATTTAATTTATAATCTTAAAATAACTAATAATGGCTAATCACCAATATTCAAATATCGAATATTGTGATATCCATTTTTGTTATGGAAAAGCAAATGGTAATGCAGAGTTGGCAAGAAGATATTATATGGAGAGTTATCCGGAAAGAAATATCCCTCATGCTCAAACATTTTCCAGTGTGCACAGGAGGCTTGCGGAATGTGGTTCCTTTAAAAGTTATAATGGAAATAGGGGAAGACCTAGAACTGCTAGAAACGTGCAACAAGAAGAAAGAGTGCTTGAAATTATTGAAGATAATCCAGGTATTAGTACTAGAAAAATTGGGAATGAAGTGCGGCTCTGTCAGGCTAGTTCATGGAGGATACTAAGAGAAGAACAACTCTACCCGTTTCATTCAAAAAAGGTGCAGGCTCTTTATGACGATGATCGGCCGAGACGGTTGGAAATGTGCAATCAGATCCTAGCTAAGTATGAACACGATAATCGATTAATTGGCGTCATATTATTCACTGACGAAGCTGGTTTCACTCGTGATGGCATAACAAATCTACACAACATCCACACATATGCTTACGAGAACCCAAACAATGTGGTAGAAACGAAACATCAGCGTAGATTTTCACTAAATGTGTGGGCAGGGATAATAGGAGATTACCTTATTGGTCCTCATTTCTTTGATGGCCCATTAACTGGTGACGTATACTTAGATTTTATCCAAAATCGTCTCCCATTGTATCTGGAAGATGTGCCATTGGAAGTAAGGGCCAACATGTGGATCCTCCAAGACGGAGCTCCGCCCCAATTTAGTATACGTGTCCGACAGTATTTGAATGCAACGTATCCTGAGCGATGGATAGGACGAAGTGGACCATTGGCATGGGCAGCGAGGTCACCAGACCTTAATCCTATGGATTTTTTCTTTTGGGGTCATTTGAAACAATTGGTGTACGATATTCCAGTAATCAACGTCGAGGATCTTCGCTTCAGGATAATCGAAAAGTGCCAAATTATTAAAGAAACACCAGGAATTTTTCATCGAGTTAGGCGACATTTTTTGAAGAGTGTTAGGAAATGTATGGAAGAAAATGGGGGACATTTTGAGAATCTTTTTTAGTTTGTTTAGTACTGTTTCATTAATTTTTATCAATTAAATGTATATCGCAATAATCCATAATATGAATATTTACTGATTAGCCATTATTAGTTATTTTAAGATTATAAATTAAATAGTTTAAAAAGCGAATTTATTTGATGTTAAACTGACAGCTCTAGCATACTTTGATAGCTATTTACCTGGTAGCTGGTGGTAATGAAATGAGAAAAGTAAATTTACCACTTAATTTTTAAGGGTGATTTACGTCTAAACCGTTGGGTTTAGCGATGTAAATAAAGAGCACCTTTTTTAAAGGCCTGGCATCAGTCTTTCAGAAATTATGCCAAAAACTACTGTAGCTGTCAACACTAAAAAATTATGACAAAAAAACAATTTTCAATGTAGGTAAAGTGCCCTCTAGCGGCAAACAATCAATGTGAATTGTTACTAAAATGATGAAGCGTAGAAGACTTAGCCTATCTTTCAAATATTAGTCAAATCGGTTTTCCCGTAAGCGAGTAATTCAAAAAACAAAAAATAAAAACTTGAACTTGGACGGCTTGTAACTCGAAAACGAATGACATTTTGAAAAAAAATTATATGAAGCTCTACCCTTATTTTGTCAAGTAGAATCACCCCCTTAAGTTTCGTGATCGATTTTTGAATCACCCTGTATATATTGTATATATATATATATATATATATATATATATATATATATATATATATATATATATATATATATATATATATATATATATATATATATATATAAGTAAAAATGTGAACAGTAAATGCAAACTTCGTTCCAACCATATCCGTGTTAGAGGTTGCATAATGTAGATATATCCACTGCTATTGCATCTCACACGGAGGAATTCGTGAAAGCCGCATAAACATACATATATATATATATATATATATATATATATATATATATATATATATATATATATATATATATATATATATATCTTCTAGAAATAAATAATCCAGGCATATGTTTATGCATCATACAAAACTTTATTTTTTTAAATACACTTTAAATACCCTAAATACACAATCGACTTTATTTTCTTTATATAGCTCAACGATAAAAATTTATATTTCTGTTCTTGGTCTTTTTTGTGGAGGCTCTTCTTCGTCATCATTTATCATTGCTTGTAGGAAATCGTCATTTTCGTCTTCAATTATCACTGCAGCGGAGTTGTATTTTTTTATCTCCCTCATCGTTGCAGTTTAAACAGAGAGTTGTGCAATTGAGACCGTGTTTTTTGCAGCCGCGTCTACTTGTTTTGCACCCAGTAGTGCACTTACATGTAATTACAGTTAAAGTTTCGTCGGGTATCAAATTTTCAGATATGTAAATTGGTTCGAAGCCATGGTTATGTTTTCGCCAGCCATATTTGGTTGCGTCCACCTAATTTCCTAACCATATTTGCAATTGATAATAAACGTGGCCACTTATTCACAAACTTCTATCATTTAAACTAACAAAGTTATTCCAATTGTTTATACGTAAAAAGATACTCCTTCTTTAAACGGTTTTTCATCTTCGGTTGTTTCAACTTCAAAGAATCCATTCGCTTTTGCAAATATCTGTAGAATCATCCTCTGGGCAAGAACAATTGTTTGAATATTCAGTGTCTGGGATAAACAATTAAGATTATTCATAAACTACCAAACCGATTTGGTCCAGCATTCGCACAGTTATAAAGGCACATAATGGCCTTATCATCAAGGGGTTATACATCACTTTCGAACTTTCTTGCAAAAGTTATTAACATTTATAAAATAGTGCAAAAAGGTGGTTTTTCGCCAATATCTCGATAAATTATTTATCGATTTTGACGCATAAAAGATGAAACTGAAGGTCTTTTCAATACTCATAACTTTCATTTGGACAAGTTTTCTCTAAAATGTAACCGAAAAATTCTACGGACGGAAAATCGAATTTTCCGACTTTAGATGTTGTTTATAAAAAAAAAAACAGAGCTGATCTAGCTGTATTTTTTTACGCATTTATCATCTACTGGGTGCCTCTTACGACATGAAACTTTCAGATATCTGCAATAAAGTTTTACATCAAATCGCTACAAATTCAATAGGAAGACTGGAGTAATTGGATATTTTTTGTATCAGATAATGGTTTAATAATTTTATTCGTCTCCGAAATACACAACGTCGTAGTATTTGAGACGGCGATATTGTAAAGAAGTTTCCTTAACAGCCACTTTAGCAGATTCTACCTCACAGACAATATATACATATTTTCGTTTATTCTCAATATGAAATGGACACTTATTTTTATTCAAATTAGTAATTTTGTACATAAACTTCGCTTTAAAAGTTTCTTTATCCATATTTTCAGTTACAACACAGTTTGGTTCACGCATCTTTAAGCTTACACACCCACACGTTAATGTACAGATATGGAATAACAATGCATTTATTGGAAGGCTGTAAAGAGTTAGGTTAACATGTAAAAACTTATTTAAACAGGTAACAAGTGAGTAAAAATCGACGTTTAACGATTTGCCTTAGTCGCTTCTAGGATAAACTAGGCAAAGCCCGAAAGAGATTATTTTCCTTACGACGTTTGACTAAATTCGAATCTATTTTGAGATTTGCCAAAAGACGCCCGTCACACCTAGGATAAACTAGTCATTCCGCGAAAAGGCTACTTATCGACCTTTGATTCTAACATGCGTATGTAAAAATATATAGTCACATTCCAAGAGATATTAGAAATATTGTACAAATGGGTAGGTTCAAGAATGTACTCAAAAGTTATCTAATATCTACATGCAATTACTCGTTAAATGATTTTTTAATAATGTGTGAAACTGAGAACCGACTCTGCATCTTGAGACTTGTTATGTAGTGTTGCAGTGTTAACTTACAAAGAAGGTACCTAAAGTGTCCGGCTCCGATTTTCATGAAACTTCAATATGTTGTAGGGGTACAAAAATAACAGACGCGGATTCTTTTATCTGTGAAGATTCATTTTAACGGGGTGAAAACCGCACCTAAAGTTCACCCCTAAAAACAGTATTTTTAAAATATCTCAGGTTCTAAGTGAGATATCTTTACAAAACAAAATGAAAATGACTTGTTTGAAATTATGTTAAACTATAATTTTTTACCCCCAAGAATATCATTGTTTATTTTTTATAAGGGTGAACCATCTATTCTATTGTCGCACGTAGTTAAATTCTAAAAATTATGAAATTCAACATAATTGTTTAAAAATATTTTTTTTTTCACGAATGCCGTAAGTAACTTAAGTTGACGGGTTTCGGGGTTTCTAAAAATAACCAGTAAAAGAAAGTGAGCCAACCCCAAATACTTTTTTTCTTAAATCTCAAGTTCTAATTGAGATATCTTTACAAAACAAAATGGAAACAACTTGTTTTTTGAAATGATGTTGAACTAAGGTATTTTCATCCCCAAGAATATCATCCCGTATTTTTTACTAGGATAAACCATCTATTCACGCACGTAATTTAATTCTAAAAATTTCGAAATTTGATAGAATTGTTTGAAAATATTTTTTTAACGAATACCATAATTAATTCAAGTTGACATCTTTCGGGATTTCCAAAAATAAACTAGTAAAATTGGGTGCATCACCCCCAAAATATATTTTTTTAATATCTCAAGTTCTAATTAAGATAATTCTACAAAACAAAATGAAAATACTTTGTTATTCGAAATGATATGAACTATGGTATCCCCCAAGGATATCATCCCTTATTTTTTATTAGAGTAAACCATATATTTGCGCGCGTAATTTAATTGTTAAAATTACGAAATTTAATGGAATCGTTTGAAAATATTTTTTTCACGGATACCATAAGTCACTTAAGTTGTGGTATTTCGGGGCTTCTAAAAATAAACTAGCAAAAGAGGGTGAGCCACCCCAAATACTTTTTTTTTTACAGCTTAAGTTTTAATTGAGATAAGTTTAAGAGA
This sequence comes from Diaprepes abbreviatus, assembly GCA_034092305.1. Taxonomy (NCBI): domain Eukaryota; kingdom Metazoa; phylum Arthropoda; class Insecta; order Coleoptera; family Curculionidae; genus Diaprepes; species Diaprepes abbreviatus. The sequence continues at coordinate 2,285,006 of JASJET010000144.1, read as the reverse complement.
CAAATTGGAAATTACTTGTTATTTGAAATGGAGTTAAACTATAGTATTTTCACCCTCAAGAATTTCATTCATTTAATACATGTATAATTATTCCTAAAATTGCCGAATTTCAGTTGATATGAACGTTACAGAGTTTACTGAAATTTTTTCTTTTAATTAATAAGAAAATATAAACTTTTTTGATTGGTTAAGCATTCATGTCTGTAAGTTATTATAATTCATGACAAATAGAGATTTCTAATTCTATAACGTTCATTTAAATTAAAATTTGACAATTTTAATATATATATATATATATATATATATATATATATATATATATATATATATATATATATATATATTTATAAAATTACTGTTTACTTTTATAAAGTAAAAAGTAAGAAATAATATCCTTGGGAGTGTAAATACCATAGTTTAATATCATTTCGAATAACAAGTAATTTTAATTTTGTTTTCTAGAGATATCTTAATTAGAACTGGAGATATTATAAAAACGTATTTGATTCACTCTCTTTTAGTAGTTTATTTTCGGAAATCCCGAAACACGTTAACTTAAGTTAGTTATTATATTCGTAAAAAAATATTATCAACAAATTTGGTTTAATTTCATAATGTCCAGAATTAAATTATATAAATGAATTAAAAGATTAATCTTTATGAAGGATATCTACAGGGTTAAAATAACATGGTATAACATCACCTGAACTTACAAGTAATATCCACTTTGTTTTGTAAAGATATCTAAATTAGAATTTGAGAGTTGGAAAAAATGAATTTGGGAGTGACTCACCCTCTTTAACTACTTAATTTTTTGAAACCCCAAAACATGTCAACTTGAGTTAATTATGGCATTCGTGAAAAAAATACTTTGGAACAATTTCATTAAATTTCGTAATTTATAGAATTAAATTACGTGCGCTAATAGATGGTTTGCCGTTATAAAAAATAAGGGATGATATCTTTGGGGGTAAAAATATCATAATTCAACATCATTTCAAATAACAAGTAATTTCCATTTTGTTTTGTAAAGATATCTCAATTAGGACTTGAAATTTAAAAAAAAAAGGAATTTGGGGGTGAAAAAAACATAGTTTAACATCATTTCGAATAAAAAATATCTTTCATTTTGTTTTGTAAAAATATCTCAATTAAAACCTGATGTATTTTTTAGGGGCGATTTTCACCCCATTATAATCAATTTCCGCAGATAAAAAATACTTGTCTCTTATTTTTGTACTTTCTACAACAAACTAAACTTTCATTAAAATCGAAGCCGGACATTTCAGGTACCTTTCTTGTTAGTAATTTTAATTTAAGATGTTTTATTTTAAAATAACTTGTCCAAACGTCATTATATATTTTGGTCTTATGGATTAATAAATGTTATTTTATTTATGACAATAAATGAACTAAATTTGGAATACTAAAAATACAAGAATTAAGAACCAGTAAAAATGAAAAATTTTGTTTGTTTCAGATAGACAACTATCCCTCTTAATGATTGCAAGACTTATCTCTAGGTTTTTATCCCTAATTTTCCTATATAATGATCTGTTTGTTGACCTATATAATATACATTATAACAATACCATTAATTGGCTATGTAATTAGAAGTTCTAAGTTCCATGACATTTAGACTGAGTCTAAATTCTAAGATATTGTAATGAATCCGGGGTTAATACTTAAAACTAACCTACACACTTAATGTTAATTATTTTTACACAAGACAAATTTAAAAAAAAAATGCAACAGCTTACGGACCAAAGCAATTTTTATCACGAGCGAATGAGCGAATTAATTATAGGCCAAGAGAAGATATTGTTTGTGGTTTAGTTTTTACATAACAATAAATTAATTTTTAATTTGATTTTGGCTTTGTTTACACCTGAGTAACTAAAGAATAGTTCCATTAAAAACATTTAAATTTTGTACCGGGTTCATTGATACAAAATAAGATATCACAGCTATATTGCCAAAAAAAAACATGCAAATCAGGGCATAACATCTTATGTTTCGATTGGTCGCCAGGTTTTTACTTGTGGTGATTTCGCATGATTTCTGTACATATCCGGTTTCTTTTAATCGACCTCGAAAAAGTAGGTATCATTATCTTTTTAGAATTTCTTACCTCAAAAGAAGAAACCTTTACTGACGTTCGCGCCTCGGTCTGTCGGTTACAACCCTTTTTCTCGGCAACGATTTGATATAGAATGATGAAATTTAGCATAGAAATAATGCATATACTACATTATTTAAAATAGTTTGTATAATGATAATTGAAAAACTGTTATTACAAGATTAACGTTACATATAACTTTGATACGCATCGTGATTTATTTTTAGTCGTCACGCTATTGTAATATATATTATGATTGACGTTAAAATCCATTGCTTTCATCGAACCAACCAATTTACCATTTCTTTTAATTTTTTAAAAATGCATTAAAATTGAGATTTTAAAAGTTAATATTAGTATAGATTTCTGGATAAGAGGTAACCGACTATTGAAGGTTACAAAGGCAGCAGATACAAGAATAGTCCTGACAGTTAGCGATGGTTGATTATGTTCAATAATACAGGTCGAGAAAAATTTTTAATCAGAAATCAGACTATACTTTTCCGGAAGCTCTTGATGCGCTAAATTCAAATCCGGAACCGGAATTGCTTCAGCTCGTTAGGTTTTCGAGATAATTTAACTTAAAACTGCTGCTAGGCTGTATTTCAGATTACATTTTAACGTTCCTTCACAAAACTCAATGTAACATTTTAAAGTACTATTCCTCCCCGTCAGAATCTTTTTTCAATGGCCCCGATATCTTTTTTCTCACCGAGACATCTACTGTTGAAAATATCAGATTTAGTGTTTCCGTCAATACACAAAAATTGAATAGCATTCAGCAGACAGGCTAACGAAACGAATCGTCAACAGTAGATATCTCAGCGAGAAAAAAAGATATCGGAGCCATTGAAAAACGATTCTGAAGGGGAAGAGTAGTATTTTAAGATATTATATTGAGTTTTGTGAAGGAACGTCATCCAGCGTTAAAAAGTAACCTCAAATGTGGCCTAAATGACGGTTTTTTTGCAATTTTAAGATAAATTATCTTGAAAATCTGACATGCTGAATTAATTTGAATTCCGGATTTAGATTTAGGGCATCAAAAGCCTTCAGAAAAGCTTAGTCTGGTTTCTGTTTAGAAAGTTGGTGATATTTTGTCGACCTGTGTAATTAACTACGAGTGTTTCAAGACATCAAAAGACAGTTTTTTAATTTTATAAGCCCAGGTGTTGATTATAGATAAAAAAGTTTATATGACAAAATATAGGTAGTGAGAAAATCTACAATCAGTCAATCTATGATGCGATTAATATTGTTAATTATGTAGTTACTGCAAAAAAGCGAAAAAAACTGTTAAAATTAGCTTCTTTTTGTTTATGCAATAGTATTACAATTGCATGATTAACTTTTTCGTTAGCATTATTCCCTTAAAAGGAAACCCTCATGGAAACAAGTAAATCAGTATTTATATACTGAGGCGAGTTCTTTTATTCCATCGATGAAAAAGCGCTGAATTAGTCCGATGGGTTCTTGTGACGTCATAAATGGATTTTCAATGAAATTATGTTGAATTTAAGAACGCTCATTTCCGATTGACATGTGACATTTTTCCAAAAACCTAACCTTAAAAATCCAATATTTTATTTGGAAGTTTATTTTATATTTATATAAATATTTTTATATAATATAGAAATTCTGTCATTTTTATATATAACGAACAATAAATCAAAAATAGTGGCAATTATTTCTTTTCAAGACAGAAATAAAAACATAACCTTCAAAATTAACAGTTATTTTTTTCCTCCACTACCTGTCCATCGCATTCATCGGGGTCCGAAGCCGATCGATTCGATGGATTGTTGATGCATCCATCGATAAAAAAAGAACGGTGTAATAATTAATCGCATTTTTATCGCTTTATTTTAAGAACGGTTTGATGGATTTCCGATTAGTGCGCAAAATCATCGATGGAATAAAAGAATGCGCCTCTGCTAAAGATTGTTTCATTGCTCGGACATATGAATTTGTTTATTCAGAGATATTTTTGTGACAGCATTTGATCGTGGACTTACTACTGTCTCATATTAGTAGCAATAATATAAACCTATAAATAAATCTCACTATGACAAAGGCTCTCGAGAGGTCTGATCGTTCCTCTTGACTCTTGTAGTGTTAAATAACTACAGATTATTTGAGCTTACCAATACCACAAACCCAACTTTAAAACTCACTGACTAGATGATCAGGTCAGGCATCTTGTATTTGAGCTCTACATCAGTACGGCAACGAAATTAATAGCGTAAAGACTTTTCTTAAATTAAACAAAACAAGTTTCTCAAAATACTTAAATCTATTAACAAAAATAAATAAAGAAACGAAATTATTTACAATGAGAAACTTATAATTAATAATTCGATACAGTTTAAAGAACTTAAAATATATACTCTTATAGGTCGTGATGATAACTCAATTAATGAATTAAACCCAATTTTGAAGATAATTTGTTTAAATAGCTTTTGAAAAAAATTAATCAAGAAAATAATAAAAACAGCTATTTAAATTTTTTTAACAAACAGTACTAAAGTCGCCCTTTTAATAAGTGACCCTAATGTTAAAAAAATATATACAAGTACAATAATATGATTTCTGATACTGCATTGAAACTTCTTGTGCATATACAACAAATTTAACGTTTTTTTTTATGTATGTACACCGATTACTCCGGAACGGCTGCACTGATTTAAATTAAATTTTTTACGTTATATGCAGGAAGTTGCTGCAGTGGTCCCATATTTTTTTGGACGAAATTGGTGCAGTAATGTCCAAGATGGCGTTGACAATATGGCGGCCAAAAAAATTAATTTTGTTTGATTTTCTCCAAAATTGGTATGGGGGAATTTTTGGGGTTGTACCCAACGAATCTGAAATTATTTTTAAAAAATTCAATATGGCGGATCCAAGATGGTGGATTAAATATTCTACATCTCCAGATTTTGTCTAAAATCAGCATTGGGATATTTTTGTTAGTGTTAATTATGAATTTAAAATATTTTTTGAAAAACCCAATCTGGCAGATTCAATATGGTGTCCTAAAAATTTTACATTTTTCTATTTTCTCCCAAACTGATATAGGGAGTTCTTGAGGGTGTAAATTATGAATTTAAAAGTATTTTTTCAGGATTCAGTATGGCAAATCCAAAATAGCGAACTAAAAATTTTACATTTTTCGATTGTCTTCAAAGGTGGGACTAAATCGTAGGATGTAAATAGCAAATATAAGTCTAGAAATTTTAAATTTCCGGATTTCATCCAAAATTGGTAGTTGGGGGCTTTGAAGGGTTTAGATTTAGATTAGATTTAGACTTAAAATAATTTCTTTGAAATTCAATATAGCGGATGCAATAGGGTAGGTGGAAAATTTTACCTTATTCGCGTTTTTTTAGATTTGGTATTAGGGTGTTTTCGGGGTCGAATATGAAGTTAATTTTTTACAACTATTAGGTTGATAAGATACAATATGAGGGAGAGAAAATTTTACATATTCTGATTTTGTCTAAAATTAATATTGTGGGGTTTTTGAGGCGTATACAAACTCAATATGCAGTAAAAAATATATTGAGCTAAGAAATTTACATCTCAGGTTCTTTAAACATCGATGTTGGAAGGTTTTGGGACCTATATTACCAATTTAAAATTAATTTGAAATTTAAGATAGTGGATTTACTATGCCAAACTAAATATTTGTTTGACGCAATTTTACTGGTATTTGGAAAACTCTAAGAACAAAAGAATTATTAGTGGTTCATTTTAGGGTGATTTACAACTTTGGATAAAATGGGTACTTTTTGCCACCTTGGAGTCATTGCGAGATAGACTAATCTCGATTAGTACTTAATTCAAATAATTTATGGATATGATAATGAATTCTAAAACTAAAAATTGAAAAATAAAATTTTTATAAAAACGTTGAACCGACTTCTAAAAGTGCGCTAATAAGTGGAAAATAGCTATATAGACGAAGTGCTTCTGGTGACGCCCTCTGCAATCTATATCGAAACTATAATCAAATCTTGATATCTCATTCTAAAAAAACCCTCATTATCAAATTATGTAAATCAAGCTATTACTAAAATAAATATTTATAAGAAAGTTTAAAAAAATATAACTTTGACACACTGTATTTCGGAAAATATCAACTTTTTAACTATGACAAATTGGGCTACATTCTTCTATTTTAGCACCAGGAATTGGCGCTAGCGTTTTGTCCAGGCCTTTTAGAGACACCCTGAGGTTGGTTTTTGGCTGTAAAAAATATCCTCAATACTCTAAATAAATCCGAAAACAGCATTTAATAATATTTTCTATAAAAAAAATTGAACCGAGTTCTAAAAGTGCGCTGAAAAGTGAAAAATAACTATAAATTTTTATATGAAATTGAAATTTTTGAAGTTGGCGCCAAACTAATATCTGACGAAATGTGATTCGCATAAAGAGATTAAAAATACTGCTTTCTTACCATAATTTGTATATCAAGGTAGTTATTTATTTCATTTAGAAATAATTTGACGCCGACTTCAAAAATTTCAATTTCATGTAAAAATTTATAGTTATTTTTCACTTTTTAGCGCACTTTTAAAAGTCGGTTCAATTCTTTTATAAAAAAATATTATTTTTCTATTGTGTCAAATACACATTTAGTCTGTCATAGCAAATCCACGATCTTAAATTTTAAATTAATTTTAGATTGATAATATAAGGCCCAAAACCTTGCAGAGAACATGAGACGTAAATTTCTTAGCCCGATATATTTTATACTGCATGTTGAGTTTGTATACGTCCAAAGAACACCGCAATATCATTATTAGACAAAATTGGAAAATGTAAAATTTTCAGTCCCTCATATCGTATCTTATCAACCTAATAGTTGTAAAAAATTAACTTCATATTCGTAATATACGACCCCGAAAACCTCCTAATATCAAAAGTAAAAAAATAAGAATAATTTAAAATTTTCAACCCATCATATTGGATCCGCCATATTAAATTTCAAAAAAATAATTTTAAGGTCTTAATCTAATCTAAATCTAAACCCTTCAAAGCCCCCTAGTACCAGTTTTGGATGATATCCGGAAATTTAAAATTTCTAGACCGTCATATTGCATCTGATATATTGGATTTTCTTAAAATAATTTTATATTCGCTATTTACATCCTCAAAAATGATTCAGTCCCAACTTTGAACAAAATCGAAAAATGTAAAATTTTTAGTCCGCTACATTGGATTCGCAATATTGAATCCTGAAAAAATCCTTTTAAATTCATAATTTACACACTTGAGAACCCCCTATATCAGTTTTGGAGAAAAGCGAAAAATGTCATATTGAATCCGCCAGATTGAGTTTTTCAAAAAATATTTTAAATTCAAAATTAACACTAACAAAAATCCCCCAATACTGATTTTAGAGAAAATCAAGAGATATAAAATCTTTAATCCGCCATCTTGGATCCTCCACATTTATTTATTTTTTAATAATTTCAGAACGTAATGTGCGACAAAACTTTTTATCCGCTATATTGGACACGCCATATTGAATTTTTTAAAAATAATTTCAGATTCATTATGTGTCACCTCGAAAAGTCCCCCACACCAATTTTGGAGAAAATCGGACAAAACTGAATTTTTCGTCCGCCATATTGAATTTTTTAAAAATAATTTAGATTCGTTATGTACGATACCAAAAACTGCTCCGTATCATTGTTGGAGAAAATCGGACAAAATTGATTATTTTGTCCACCATATTGGATCCACCATACTGAATTTTTTAAAAATATTTTGGATTCGTTATGTGCGATCCCGAATACTCCCCCACAACAATTTTGGAGAAAATCGAACAAAATTAATTTTTTTTGCCGCCATGTTGGATCTGCCATATTGAATTTTTTTAAAATAATTTCAGATTCGTTCTGTACGACTCCGAAAATTCCCTCATACCATTTATCAAGAGAATCGGACAAAATTATTTTTTTTGGCCGCCATATTGTCAGCGCCATTTTGGATTTTATGCACCAATTTCGTCCAAAAAAATATGGGACCACCGCAGCAACTTCCTGAACATAACGTAAAAAATTTCATTCAAATCGGTGCAGCCGTTCCGGAGTAATCGGTGTACATACATAAAAAAAAAATACATAGTCGACGAATTGAGAACCTCCTTCTGTTAGAAGTCGGTTAAGAAGACAAATTTTACTTGTCTCTGTATATCATGAACAAACAGCGTTATTATGAAATTACCCTTTGTATAAAATTAAGTTTTAAATCATATTAACTACCTGATTTTCCAAAACATTTGATATTTATAGATTATAAGATTACGATGTAATTAACCATTAACTGAATTGAACGTGATTTAAATCACTACACGGATAATAAATCAAAATAGTTATTTTATTTTCTTAACTATATGGATAGTTAATTTGTTTAAATAAAAAATGGTTTCATGCTTTGGTGTAATTAAGAAATAAAACTAAAATGTAGATATTTTTTAATAGTAGTTGTAACATGCAAATATCGGCTTACTTTAGCATTGAAAGAATAACTAGGCACGTTCAAATATACATTGTCAATGGATTGTTTGGAAAATTTCGATCGGTAAGATCTTTTGTACGTGACATTAATAACTAAGACTTTTCGCGGATTCTATTAGTTTCTTAAGAGGCAGATTTCTTATTTTATCGTCCATTAAAGTAAGACTTTTAAAATAGTTTAATCTTTTTGCTGCATTATTGCAACAATGGCAACTCTCGCTGTTGGCTTGCCACAGTGTCTCATCAAAAATTTTTTATCAGACGAGGAAGCTTGACGAGCTCCTTACTGGCTTTACATTTTCTCGTTTATCGTAGTTCAGGAGTGTTGCTCTACCTCAACTTTCTCCGATTTTAATCCTAGGTCCGAAATTACTTGCTTATAGGACTTTTTGATAATCAGCAGGAAGGTTTTGGACCGAGAAAGGAAGTTTTTGTTTCTTGTTTTATAGAGCTGTTAGCTTCCTCATTTGCTTCAATTTCCTTGTATTCTGGAACTCAATTCAAGATTACCTTGTCTTTTACCTTTAACTTCAGAGATTGTTTTCAGTCTCAAATCAGCTTAAACTCTTAGACTTTTTAGCGTAGCCTGACTGTCTGGTCTTCCTGGTAAAGCACTCGTGGACATAGTTCTTAGCAATATTACCTAAGGATTTACTAAGCCTGCAACTCGAGCCTGTTTTTCTAACATTAACTCATTTTTCTGTCTTTGCTTTATTTGTGCAACCGTATATATGAACCCATTTACCTGAGGTGGAACCTCTCCACTGGCATGGTGGGAATCTATTACCATTCCATTTTATGTCGAGGTTATACCTTAATGAGATCTGTTGGTTTGGTAATGGATACTATTGGGACTGTTTCCAAACTTTTCATATGACTAACGAAACTATCAAATGTTAGTGTTATCTGGAGCAACTTAAACACATTGATCGCTGATTCCTTCATGACAATTTTAGTAGAGTTTCAGTATTACCTCTGTTATGGCTGTGCAGTATGTTGACATTGTTAAAATGTAACAGTAACTTGACACAAGTTTTTTGCAAGTTTATAACTATTACGTGATTCATACAATCTAGCTAGCTAGCATGTTAGAATCAAAATATGAGAGCGTTTAATGACTTGTTTACATAAAGAATGAGCAAGCATCGCAAACAAACGAAGGCGTGCAAATCGATATGTGCACAATTCAAATCTATAAAAAGTGGGGTCTAGAAATTATTCTCATTACTTAGTGTATGCTTTGCCAATAATTCTTATGACATAAGTCATTTATCGTAATAAATATTATAAAGCTGAATAGTTGATAAGAAAATCTAATCAAACCGTAGCAAAAACTAACAAATCTTTACTCTTATATATACGTACGATTCACCAAAAAATTTAAAAAAACCCTCCAAAATTATTATATAAAGAGAGAAGCGATACCTGGGAAAAAAATTATATATAACTATATATAATTATAAAAATTATATATAATTATATAAATTTATATATAAATATGTATTTTTTTAATTTAATTTAATGTAATATATCTAGGTTTTCATATAAAATTATATTCAATATTATATATAAATATATATTCAAATATATTTTTATATAAGATATATATTTTCCTATATAATTATATAAAATTATATATAATCTTATAAAATTTCATATAATTATATAAATTTATATATAATTAGATTTGTTAATATATTGTCATATAAATTCTTTGCATGCATTTTTCGAATTTATTTTATCAAAACATTTTTTTTTACTCAATAATAATGTTGTGAAATAAATCATAACAAGAATTATGTCTAATATTATATTTTTTATATGATGATATTTTGCTTGCTTATTTAAATAATCTCTAAATTTCATTAAGTATAAATATCATACAAACTTGCATTTCTGTTTATGTTATTTTTTACTATTTATATCCTGTAAAAAGTATCCGAAATCTAGAAATTTCCTTTGACCAATTGGACGCCTAAAACCAAGATGGTTTCCGTCGCAATGACTACGGACACTCTAAACCGTTGTCAGTGAAACTATAAGAAATAAGACATCTTCAACGAAAAATAATTGTTAATTACAGTGAATGTTAAAAGTCAAATGACATAAAAAATTATGTGTAAATATTGTTAGCAGGACAGAGTATTAATTATTAAAGTAAATTTAATGTAAATCTCACAAGTTGATATAATTTTTAGAATTTAGATCATTGCTTAAACAAAAATAATGTATACTTTAAAAGATAATAAAAAAAAAATTAATTGTCCATTTTGATTTAGTCAGTATATATTTATATATAAAATTATATAGAATTTTATATAATGATATATTATCATTTATAATTCTTTGAAAGTAAACCTTAATTTAGAGTTATATATAATCATAATAATTATATATAAATGATCATATATAATCATTTTCATATTTGATTTTATATAATCATTTATATATAATTATGTATGATTATATATAATTTTTCCCTGGTAATTAAAACTATGAATATTTTTTTCTCAAGATAAAGGAATTCCTATTCATAATTTCTCAGCGCCCACTAAGGGTGCTGTTGCAATAATGGGGCATCATAAGGGTTTCATAATGCATTTGAAACAAGCCTTATCAAATTTACTCGCTGTACATTGTGTTATTTGTCATTAGAATTTGGTTCCGAAGAATCTGAATGAACGTTTGCATACGTCGCTGCATTACGTTATTAAAAAGGTGAATAGGATTAGAAGCCAGTCATTGAGTGACATATTATTTAGCTAACTAGGTATGTAAGGAAAATAATGAAGATTTCAATGTGTTTGTTTGAAGGTCATAGACAATGATGTTTCTTGCGAAGTGGTAGATATCTGTGGGACTTCCATTGTCTTTATTTTTGTTGAATATCACGACGTTTCGGCTGATAGTTATTTCTAGCCGTTTTGAAGTGAAAATAAATAAATCCCTTAGCTACATGATTATTTATACTAAAAGTAAATGCAGTGGAGTGTGACTGAGATGGGTGCAGTCATGCCTGCTACGGCAAAATCCCATTTTTTTAATGCTGCATTTAGTTTTAGTTTGCAGTCATTAAGAAGTGGTTTCCACACTTATCTTATATCTAAAGATGGTTTACTAAAACAACTCTGGTTCTGATGTATAACCGCGGCTTCTGTGAATTTCCGTTTTCTCCAATGTTGTTCTCGGTGTAGTATTTTAGCTTCAGACCATTTTATGCGGTGTCCATGAATCCAGGCATGATTGGCGGCACCAGATTTTTCTGTTTCTCCTCGAGATGTGCGTTTTTGGTGTTCTTTGATCCTTACGTCAAGAGGTCTTTTTGTTTCGCCAATGTAGGAATTGCCACATTCACATCGTATCTGATATACACAGTTCTTCATGTCTTTTTGAGTTGTTGGTTTGACCCTAGTGAGCCGACATGGACACCACATAAAATGGTCTGAAGCTAAAATACTACACCGAGAACAACATTGGAGAAAACGGAAATTCAAAGAAGCCGCGGTTATACGTCAGAACCCGAGTTGTTTTAGTAAAGCATCTTTAGATATAAGAGAAGTGTGGAAACTACTTCTTAATAACTGCAAACTAAAACTAAATGCAGCATAAAAAAAATGAGATTTTGCCGTAGCAGGCATAACTGCACCCATCTCAGTCACACTCCACTGGATTTACTTTTAGTATAAATAATCATGTAGCTAAGGGATTTATTTAGTTTCACTTGAAAACGGCTAGAGATAACTATCAGCCGAAACGTCGTGATATTCAACAAAAATAAAGACAATGGAAGTCCAACAGATATCTACCACTTCGGAAGATTTCAATGTTTTGTGGCTTCACAAAGACGTTAATTAACTCTTTAAAGATATTTGTCTGAACCGTTTTCATAATCTGTTTAACTGAGTACTAAATTTCCTAAAACCGATATAAAGAATTGCGCGTCAACTTAACTACTTTCAAAAATGACAATGTTTATTTAAAAGGCATGTCAAATATCTAAGTAAATTTTCAATAGGCATGATGACTGATTTTGGTAAAATATTCCACGATGTTTCTACGCACCTATTTTATACAAAATAAATCTTATTTTCGCAAAGAATTAATGTTTTGAAGGAAAAATTGACCTTTTTAAAATACAATTTAAATTTCGCACCAAAACGCTAGAATAGTAATGGCGTCCGTCTGTGACGTCACCCTTTCGTAAATACTTGACAAGTTGTATTTTATTGCTTGCTTCAATTCATATTTTCCATTAGTTTGTGCGATAATCATGAATTCTAATGTGAATCGATGGTGTGCAGTTCCTCAATGTAATAATACATCGATAAAAACTCAGAATAAGTTATTTATTAAGGTGCCAATGAAGAAAAATATTAGAAATACGTGACTAAATTTTGCAAGGAGAGACCCAGCTTCTGTATCTGTTAATTCAGTAATTTCAAACAAAATATATGTAAGGTAAATATTTGTCAATAACACTGTTGAGGTTAGGTGTTATTTCTTTATTACTGTTTTATATTTTAAATTCCTAACTAAAAGTTTTTTGTTTTTCCAGTTACCAAATGATATGGAAAATTATATACAGTACCATGTAATAGGTTCTGTTTTACAAGTGCGCATGAAGTCAGGTTGTACACCCACAATATCTAAATGCTAACCAGGCACAAGCAAACGAACTTCTAACACCGCCGAGCGTCTCTATGCTCTCAGAAAACAAAGAAGGTGCCTAATTGAAGAAAATCAGAATGATCTAGCATACACAAAACACCTACAGAACATTTCGAACTCACAGGCATTTCATCAGAAAGTTCCGGAACGTACCCATTGCTTTTTTATACCAGTAACCTGTTTTATCGAATTCAACTGTATATCTTTTCTGTTTGCCGGTTTAATCATAACATTATAGGTAGTTATGATTCCAAACAATCTTTGTGGTACCTATTATTATTATAGTCTGTTGCAAAAATTAAAGTACATAATAATGTGTAAATAGTTAAAGTTTATTCACAAGTACTTAATTTTATTTTTTAGCTTTGCACACAATTGAAGATCTAGAAGCACCTACCACCTTTTCAAAATCAGCTGATAATCAGTACAAGTATATATATTATACAAATTCAGAAGTAAAGCCGTTCAGACTGAACTTAAAACAGTGCACCAGTTAACCTCGCACCCAGTATCAAGGATCCTTGTTCCATGACGTTGTTGTACTTTTGGTAGCACGAAACTGACACACTTGATAGTTTTAGCCACAAAATATCTGATTAACGATGCAAATTCGAACGATAAAGGCGATAAACAATGATGACTGATGTGATGTTTACGAAAGCGTGACGTCACGCGCTTCTGATTGGTGTTCGATCTAAAATGACCGATTCCTATGTTTTGTGTTTTTATTTTTACTAAAGTAAATATAATATCGCTTGTAATCTAAAAATAAATATGTTTTTTAGAATCTGTCTATCCTATATAATTACTTCAAGTCATAATTTCAGCGATTCTTCGTTACAGTCATCATGCCTATTGTAAGGCGATGAGTTGATTAAAACAAAAAACGCAATAGCTGCTCTTGTGGTGAAACTCCTTTTGTTCAACCGGAATCTCGGTACATCTGAATACAGCAACTTTTCAACAGTATCAGCTGTGTTTCACGGAGAGGTTTCAGGATCTTTTAAACATAAATATAATGAGTTAGAATTTTATATCCTTAAACACCGATATAGCAGAATAATGAAATTTATAACTAGAACTGGTAGAACTCACAACTAACAATAAATATATTTTATAATACATTTGATGGTGTTTTAATTTTTATTTCGATATTTTATTATTAGGTACTGTGGGGTAAAGGAATAATAAATTTTTTTATAGCAAAGTGGTCCAGACAGATTGAAAACCTATGGCTTAGACGATGTTAATTCACATACGCTAGTTTTGGAATGTTCTAGCCGTCAAGAAAATTTTTTAAAGTTTTTTTTTTATTTATACCTTAGGCCGTACCTGTGTGATTTTAAGTTTAGGAAGTGATCTAAATTTATTAAGGATGAGTATCTAAAATAGTGATATTCGAAAGCTTGTATCTCTTAGATGATTTAAGATAGAAGCTTACAGGTGTTAATAATAAGTACAATTTTCATTTGAAATAATATAATTAATATTAATAACTTTCAACTGTAACCCGTAAATTAAGTGGTTTCATTTTTTTTTTCGTTAACGATGAATAAAAGATAAATATTTGTCAAGTTTCCAGTATATTTAGCTAAAAAAAATATTCACCGTTGGATCTGGTTTTTCATCAAGTAAAATCCAGTACCCTACTTAGTTTTTTCGTTAAATTCACCCATTTTAGGTTCAGTATCAAAAAATTAAATTAACTAAGTTTAAAAATTCTTTTTCAATTTAGAAATAATATTTATTTTTGCTAGATTCACGAAAGTATTGTTCACATTACTGTGGCGCTATAGGTTTTAATCAAAAAACTAAATTTTCTGTATAGAAACACAACATAATTACTGTATGTAATTTGATATGATATTTCCCCAAAAAATGTTACAGCGTGAACAAGATTAAAAGTGAATGAGACAAAGATATCATTGAGAAACTCAACAGAAACTCTATTATATGATAAATAGACGATTCTAAAACAACAAAGAAAACTGGAATAAAAGTATATGGGCCAGAAATCAGGCATTTCGAAAACTTGGACAAATACGGTATACGTTCAGTTCAAAAAGGAAAAAATTATTGGAGACGAAAGATCATTATCATGTCGGATAGTCAAACAGCCATCAATTCGCTCAGTTCTCAGCTTTGAAGATGATCTGGAAATGCTTAAAGAAACTAAACAAAGTAGACAAGAACAACCCGGTTACCCTCCTGGGAATGCCGGAACATATTGGAGTGGAGAGAAATGAAATAGTGAACAAACTAACAAAAGAGGGTTTGAAACACCATTTCTAGAGCCTAAATTTTTTCGTGGAATTAATACCAGGGTAATAATGGAAAAACTAAAAAGAGAAAAAGAGAATAAGGAATCCAATTATTAGATAAATCTACAAGGAATGAGACAAGCGAATAATCTTCTTGAGAATTATGACCAGAAGATATGCAAGAAACGTATTGGCCTAAGTTAGTACCAACTTAAAATTCTAACAGGGATCGTAACAGTGTCACTTGAAAAAGCATCTTAAGAAATTTAGACGAGCAGAAATAGAAGAATGTAGATTTTGCGAGGAACATTAAGAAACCTCTATCCACATTCTTTCGGAATTGCTTGCCTTGCCAAACCTGAGAGTGCATATCAAGCAGAAGAAGGAGATCTACCCAATCTGAAGCTGTTTTATATTTTTAATTAAGAGAAGTCAGATTGAGTTACAATATAAAAACAGCCTTTAAATCAGGAAATACAGAGCTCATTTAACAAAAACAAAACCAAAAACTACGGATAAGAAAGAATGCGTTGAAAAAGTTCCATGTGAGTGTAGTCAAATTTATATTGGAAAAACCAAGCGTCCACTAGAAGTTAAAATTAAGGAACATAAAAAATACAAAAAAAAAGGAAAAACGCCAATATATATGAAACCCAACATGAAAAAAAGAAAATTTCTAGAAGCAGCTAACATTAACGATAACAATGGAATCTTCAGTAAACCCAGCTTAACTTCCCTACTTCAATAGACCCAACCCCCCCCCCCATAGTTTATACATGACAATGATAAGAAATAAAACTCAATCGAAACGTCGTATAAACAAATAAAAATAAAAATAATGCAAGTCCGACAACCATAATTTAGTGCGAAGAGATATTGGTCGATAATTTTCAATATTTGTATTATCGCCTTTTTTGAAGAGCAGAATTAACTCCGAGTTGCACCATTTTACTGGAATTTTTGATTATTCTTTTTAATGTTTGTCCTCCTAACTTTTTAACATTGCTGTAGTGATTTCATCTTCTCCCAGGCAGCTATTGTCCTTCATTTATTTTAGGGTCGTGTCTATTTCTTGCTCTTCAGTAATCTTAATTATTACTTCGGATCCCACATTCAGAATGTGTTTCTTTTTTTTTGTATTTTCGATGAGTATAAGTTGGTGTAGAAGGTTTTAATAGCCTTGTTAATATTTTTCTTGTTTTGAACAATTATTATCTCGTATTTACGAGACAAATGGTGTGGTATAAGAAAATGCGAATATTGTGCCTGCTTCCTTTCTAAAGGAATAAAATTCACAAACAGGATAGAATGAAAGTTAAACTTTTTTGTGATTACAGAAAGCTTGAGCTGACATGAGACTGTTTTTTTTTTGTTTTATTGTGACCATAGTGTAGAGTTCGTTTAGTCTTAACCGCTTTACATTTCTTCGCATCATTCAGCTCACCTTACAAAAAACCATACCAAGAAAAAATCCTTTTCCTGTCCCAAATGTAATTCAGATTATCTTAACGAAAAATGATTAAGCTTTATTGTGCCATGAAATATATTCATATTATTTATTATATTACGATATAATAAATTTTGGCAAAGCACCGTGTACAACATAAATATTTTTTTTCAAGTAGCTTTTCACCGTTACATCAAACCAACTGGTAAAAATACCAAAGCGACAAAACGTCCTTAATTTGCCGACCACGCGAAACAATAACAACAAATTGATTACAGGCTATAATCGCCTAAGATAATATCTTTTAAAAGTTTATTGTAACCCTTCGTGTCGATCGGACATTATTATGTGGGAAAGAGTCAACAGTACCGTTTTCCAACAGGTCTGTAGGCCAACCGATTCGTTTATTTTATCTCCGATTAGCGTTGTTGCCAATTTTATGGTATCCATTTAGAGATAAACCAATCCCATTAAAAAAACACTGTAAAAAGGCCAAATACTTTCCTAAAATACTAGCTGTAAAAAGTTCTGAAATCTAAAAGCGGCCAATTTTGTACAAAACTTTGTTAAGGAAGTAAAATCAGTGAGTAAATTAGAGCTTTAAGCCTACCATTATCTGAATGTACCTACGTCGTAGAGTGGTCAAAAAAGTAGTTTTTTGATTCAAAAATCCGTCGCCATCTTTCTCGATTTGGATGAATCTTTGCTTAAATTATTTGTAAGTGTCAGTGTACAAATGTACTACTGCCATATTATGGATAATAGTCATGCATAATCTCCAGAAATCAATAGACAGTGCAATACAGTACTTGGTAAAAAGTTATTATACTTTGGCACGCTTAAAAGTGTATCTTTATATACAAGACATATTCCTGGGTATATTTTCAAGATTTTGGAAAATCGTATCCAAGAATGAAATGTAGAAAGGACATATTCAAAAGCTCTTATTATTGATGGTAACACTTAAATATATATATATATATATATATATATATATATATATATATATATATATATATATATATATAATAAAATAAGAAATTCTCGGCTATGCGGATAAAGACCGTTGATGAATATTACTCTCATGCTAAAAAGTGCGGAGAGCTCCACAGAAACCATCATCTCGCATCTGTGTCCTATAAACAGATTTCACGATAGAAAAATAGTAAATAAGATACAGTGGATGACATCTCGATGGTTCACTCAATAACACAAGAATAACACAAATCAACAATATTGTATAAAACCGCTATATGGTTGCGCGACGGTAAACTAAAAAAGAAATATATCAAAACTCGACACACGAAACTTGCTACTGTGAGAATAGAGGTCGCATTGTCCGGCATCAGCAACCAAACTAACTATGAATTCCACAGTTTAAGTAAAGTATCGCACCAACGATCTCCCTAAGGGAGCTGTTGTGTGTTTTTCTGTAAATGTTGTGTACGCCTTGATTTTCCCAACGAGTCTCTTAGAGATGAGCCTAATGTTCTGTATGGTTTGCAGGCTGTAGGTATGTTTCCGGAGCAATCTGCGGATTCTACCTGTTGTACCATTTGCGTGTGGAAGTATGGTGATTTGTCTATTCTCGATAGGTGCTTCAGTTTCTTGAGTGAGTTCTTGTTGCAATTTTATTGCTTTATTTATGGTTGGTGGTTTATCGCCACTTTGTTTGAAATTTCCCTTTACGTATGATGGTCCTTTTCTTTCCCTTGGTTGTCAGTTAGACGGAGGGATCTTGGCTATGCCCTATATTTGTGAGAGACGATAATGAGAATTAGCATTGAGATATCTGTCTGTGTGGGTTGGTTTTCAATATACTGTATATGACATATGTCCGTCCATTGTATTGGTCACTAGAACCTCTAGGAACGGGTAGATAGAGTTAAGAAAATCATAGAAGCAGTTATGTTGTTGTTTGTCATGGGACCATATCATAAATATATCATGTACGTAGCAACACCAGAGTTTGGGTTTGAGGTGAGATTCTGCAGGAGTTTTCATACCGAAATAGGTGCCAGCAAGTGAAAGAGTACTCTTTGAAGTTAGTCCAAGCTTTCGAAAATCTTTATTATTATTTCCATCTTCAGGGAGACTACAATAATTACAAAAAAAGGAAAATTAGTAAGACGGTTTTCCTTAACAATCTTAAGTATCTCAGATCTTTATTTGAAGTTGTTCACGAAGATGTCAAAAGGTGACATAACATTATACATTCACAAAAAGGATTAAAACTAGAGTCCCGGACGAAATTATGATAAACTTAATAAATAAAATTGAATTTAAAATCAAAAACAAGAGGAACCATTTTGTTAGTTAATTCCTGAGCGACATGTAATCTAAAATGAGGTTTTTAAAAATTTTTTGAGGTTAGCAAAGTTACCATATATATATATATATATATATATATATATATATATATATATATATATATATATATATATATATATATATATATCCCGTGTACGTGCTGAGTCCCTCTCAGGACTTTAAGGCAGCTGACGTTTCGGTGAAATCCCATTCACCATTTTCAAAGCTCACTGTATGGCGTCTACGAGCGTTCGCTCGTTTGCATTCACTGTTTCGCATTTTACTTCACTTACATACGGAGTTGCATATAGTTGTACGTTTGCTGAATGTGATTTCAGCACTACAACAGCATAATGTGGATATAACCACTGCTAATGCATCTCACACGGAGGAATCCGTGAAAGCCCTATAAATATATATATATATATATATATATATATATATATATATATATATATATATATATATATATATATATATATATATATGTGTGTGTGTGTTTATGCAAGGAGACAAAAAATTTTTTGACGCGCGAAAAAACTTTTTTGAGCACAACTTTTAATTAATATAAAGTAAATTTATTTCAAAGAGACTAAAATAACGAACAACAAAATTGTGGTAGTGAACTTGATCTATTGCTTCTTGAACCGTCGCTTTTTCACCTTATTTTAATCGTCTTGTTTCCACTAAACATCTTATATCCATTCATGTAACATAATTATAAAGAATACCCACTTAAAAGACATTGGAATAGAAAAAAAAATGAAATAAATTATTAAAAAAAATAAACCAACTTCAAAAATTTGGTTTAAAAAGTTAATAGCCCAATGATGTAGAAATGGACTAATAATAAGACATAATTAAACCGGTAAAAAGAAAAAAGATTTTAATTTTTCCTTAAAGCTAAAATATTAGAGATTGTTCATTAGCGAAAAGGACTTTTAGCTTCTCTATACAAAATTGAATGGAACCTTTTGGCACTTTAAATGACTATTATAAAATTTATTTTTTTTTATAAAAATACTACAAATAATTTTCAAACACTTCTGATACATTAGAAGCAGAATGTTAAGAAAAGATAAGACCAAATTGAGGCAAAGTGCTGTAGTGCAGTCTTCAAATGAAAGTTCAAATTACGAATATCTCCAAAACGGAGAGATTTAGCAACAATAATGAATTATACTTTTTTTTCTGAAGTTGCAAAAATAAGGAAAATATAGGACAAGATATGCTTTTTATTTAAATAATTGCGATTTTGTGAATTATTTTATAAATATATTTTGTCTTCCAAAAAGAGAGTAACATTCGATTTACTTGATTTTTGATTATCTCTGTTAATTCATTATCGGTTGATAACTTTTGTCCTGTCAGATGTGGTTCATTTAATTTGAATCACTGCTAATCTATTTTTTTTTTGACCTGTGATGTTTGTCAAACTATATATCTAGCTTTCATAGAAGATCTTTGATAATGAATTATTAACTTCACAGATCAAAGATTATGCATTATTAAATAAAACATTTTTCACGACTACTCCATTTAATCCCATTGCCCACCCGTGCGTTAAAATGCCTTCTCTCTTTAACCGAACCGAGTTTAAACACGTGCCGAAGATGCAGGAAATATGATTTATTTTCTGCCTGTATTATAATCTATGCTCAAACAAGTGAATTTTGCTACTAAATCCTCTAAAATTAAAAACGTGTTAATTTAAATTCATTATTTAAACTGACATGTATAACGTCGGCTATAGTATAAAACTAGTAAATACAAGGGAATGATATTTCCAAAATTTTAGAAGAAGAAAAAATATACAGTCAAAAATATGGCGTTAATTATTATAAAATCGCGAATTAGGATTTCGCATATGTATTCGCAATTTTTCCTACTTTTGTACATGCGCGGTAACTATAAACTGCTCATACGTGTATAAAGCGACATTAGTAAAGTATGATAAAACAGCAAAATGTAGATACATGTTTCTAATAAGTTATTTTTTATTATACAGTAAAACCCCGCCAAAACGATTCTGAAGAAACCCACCAAAAATGCGTTTTGTGCGGGAAAGTATATTAAGCGTATTAAGCGGGAAAGGAAGAAATGAAGTACATAAAAGAATCGAATATTTTGAGACAATAAGTTTTAAGAAGTGTGTGCAGGCACAGTTCCAAGGAGGGGGAGGCGGGGGGGTGATTGCCGCCCCCAAGAGCTTAGAATTCAGGAGAATTCACCCGATTGTGCCTTTTACAATGGGAATGTGTGTATGTTGTTGGTTTTCACCCTCCCCCCCGTCGACAACTTGTTGTTTTTTGCGATCGCCCCCTCCCAAGAGCTTTGAGTTTAGGATAATAGATCCGATTCTGGTTCTTACACTAGAAATATGTATGGTGTTGCCCCCCCCCCCCCCGTCGACAACTTGTTTTTTCTTGCGATCGTTCCCCTCCCCCAAGAACTTTGAATTAAGGAAAATAGACCCGATTCTGGCTCTTATACTAGGAATGTGCATGCTGCTGGCTTCCACCCCCCTCATCGACAACTTGTTTTTTCTTGCGATCGCCCCTCCCCAAGATCATTAAGTTTAGGAAAATAAACCCGATTCTTGCTCTTATACTAGGAATGTGCATGCTGCTGGCTACCACCCTCCCATCAACAACTTGTTTTTTCTTGCGATCGCTCCCCATCAAGACCTTTGAGTTTAGGAAAATAGACCCGATTCTGGCTTTTATACTAGAAATATGCATGCTGCTGGCTTCAACCTCTCCATCGACAACTTGCTTTCGCTTGCCATACTGTACTTTTATGATATTACCGCCCCCGCCCCCCCCCCAAAAAAAAAAAAAAAAGAGAGACTGGATCCGCCCCTAAGTGTAAAAGTGTGTGAAAAGTAGATATATGTTCATATTGGCAAGTTAATGTCACTGCATCATGTTTTACTCCTCATAATAAATAAAAACTTATTCATTTGTTAGCATTTAATATATATATATATATATATATATATATATATATATATATATATATATATATATATATATATATATACGCACAAAGCTACTTTCAACATTCAAGATAAATATACCATATCTTTGAAGAAGCTCACTATGTTAGAGCGAAACGACAGAAAAATTGTTGTCTTTTGATTTTCAAATACCTATACCCAAGAAAGTATTACAGAAAAATATTAACATAAGGTTTAAAATACAAAAATAAATTATACATATATATATATATATATATATATATATATATATATATATATATATATATATATATATATAACATAACATTATAATATGACGTTATCTAGTGGTATAGCAACCGGCTATAAAGTAGTGTAAGAGTTATAAAAGTGGCTTCCATTTTTAGCATCGCTTCTGATTTTTTATGTCATCAATGTTATAAAAACTTAGATATTTTTATCAGATAGACACATTTATCTGAAGACTTTTTAACTCTGTAAAAAATTTAGTATGATAAGCGGATGAGTTAGGAAAAAATATTTTCAATAAGAAGTTTCACATATTTAACTCTGGAGAACGTGGTGGGCATCTTACTCGTGCCTTATTGTCCCTTCCAATCCATCGATTGGGATATTAATCGTGTAAATATTGTCAAAAACCAACGGAAAAATGGGGTAAGGCACCATTATGCATATACCGTAGTTCTCGCCGAATTAAAATAGGTAAATTTTCCAGAAGAACTGGTAATAGGTTTTGCAAAAAATTTAGATAAATATAAGGTAGCGATCAATAATATCTGCCCAAATACTTATGTAAAGTTATGCTGTTGGTGTGTAACTTTAGTGGCATATGAATTTTCATCCGCGAAAACATGTTCGATGTGCAGGTTGATGAATCTAGATCTTGTAAAGTACGCTTCGTCAATAAACAAAATTTTTTTACCAACATTTGAATCACGAATTCTTTTGTTTCGAACTGACTAGATGTAACGTGTGACATAATTAATCAATAGTTTAAACCCAAAAATTTACAATATAATTTCAAATAAACAAAAAGTGACATTGGCTGAAAAAATTATAAAAAAAGCTGTAAAAATCTAAAAACAAAAATTTACATTGCTGAAGTTGAATATAAATTTTAGATAATGTTTGTCAGTACTAATGCACACTAAGGTTACTTTTTTCCATTTTAGTCATTTAATTATAAACCGTTAGCAGTAAGTATTTAATATCAATTTGAAAGGAGAAAGTCCATGTAAATAAGTGTATCATTATTAAAATTTTTATTTTATTGTAGCCGTGATGCAGAAAATAAATATTTTCGAAAGCTTGGTGTAGCTAAAAAAGTGTTGTACTTTTGAAAGCCCTCACCAGGACCAATACTTCAAATTTTTCATAGAATCGAAATGCTTTCACAGGTTTTTTTCTCCATTTGACACACCATAATATTGGTTAAGTATTCCAGCAAAATACTCCATACAAGGTTAAATTGCATATTTAAAAATCGAAATATATCTCAAAACCTATTGCGTTTTGTATAGTGCATATTAGGGTTAAATATATTCCTTAACTCCTGTATTATCGGATCCCCAAAGGAATGTATCACATTACCAGTAACCCTGTATATATAATATATTCAGGATGTCCGAAAAGTACCTTCTAATTTCTCGGGAGCATACATGGGAGGTCAAAATAACCCTACTCTGTCATAGAAAAAAAATTCTTAAGGTGTCCCTTAACGGAGATACAGTAGATATTTTAGATCATCAGAGAAGTCAGGAACGGACTTGCAGCCAAACTCGTTGAGCCTAATTTTTGAGAGCTGTCAGTTTACAGAACTGAAAACTGATTTTTTAAATACTTTGCTCATTCGTCTTCAAAAAATGTATTTTTAATTTATTTTGATAGAACTGGCGGTTTTCCAGATAAATCGGTTTTTATACGAAACACTCAAAAGTTACTAATGATAAATGCAAACAGGTAAAAATCAAGTTGTTATTGTTATTAGCTACATAATGAATTAATATTAATGGAACTTGTCAAAACCGCCTTCAAGCAAAAGTAATTTTTAAAAATGACAGAATATTCTTAAGCAGGGTATTCTTACATGCATTTAATTTATAATGAAGCGCTGTCAAATTCTTCGAAGGCAAGAAGACATTATGCTGAAAGATTTCCAGCTCGAACATTGCTAAGTTCAAAAACATTTCAAAGGGTTGACCGAAACCCAAGGGAAACAGGTAAAAAATGATTAGAAAATAATTATTAGAATTAAAGAAATAATTATTTACATGCGCTGAGGGCCCTCCCAGGAGAGGAAGAGACCCTCACGTAGAGGAACAAATTTTGCAAGATATTACTGACAACCCTTCAAACAGCATAAGAAAGCTCACAATACTAAACAATGTTACAAAATGGATTGTACATGAAACTCTAACAGAACAGTTACGTCACCCGTACCACGTTGAAAAAGTACACGCTATGTCTCCGGATGACTATCCCGCAAAACTTCAATACTCCAACTATATAATTGTTTTAAGAAAAACAAGAATATATATATTGTCGTATTAACGGATGATGTTTTTTTTTCAGTACTGTTTCCCGCAAGTCAAGTTCGGGATTATTTTCTCTCCACTGTCACGTTCGGGATTTGTCAAGATCGGTATTCATAACTTTATAGCCAACACGAAGTTGACTATTAGTCGCAAAGTCAATATCAGGTTTTCTCCACTTTGTCACGTTCTGGTAATAATGTTTAAAAGTCAGGACGCGTCGGTTCAGTAACTCGTACGCGCCGCTGACCTCGTCTTTTCATCGACGGTGTCAATTTCAGTAATAAGGTACGTGCACGATCTTTATTGTCTATAGAATGATATGTTGTCAAAGACAACCCACTTTAAGAACCACGAGCTGCCTAAAAAATAGAACAGTCAACGTGGCCCCCGAGAGCTAAGCTCGATCGGAAAAAGGACAAGTTGACTCCAAGAGAGCAACTCGTAATATCCTTAATTACGCCGCTGTATTCTCGCTTTTATAGCAGTGGTGACGTCGCATTCGGAATTAGGGGAAGCACCGAATCAAACCGCCGCCGTGCCGTTTATTCTCTGGGTTTCCCCGTCTCGCCAGAATTGTAGTTTTAGCACTGTCTGCCGTATTATTCAGATTATTTTGTTTAGGGAGTTTTCGGACAATATTAAATCTGATATTTAATATTTTGTTGTAAAATAAGCATGTATTCACAACAATATATATATATATATATATATATATATATATATATATATATATATATATATATATATATATATCGAACGGCTCTCCTATACACAGTGCATCACGATTTGCATTACACGTATTTACTGAAATTCAATCTAGCCAAACCATTTAGTTGATTTCTATAAACATCTGTAGCAACATTGATTAATGACTAAGGACCCAGAGTCGGTCCTGCTCTTTAACGTTTCAAACGTAGTAATTTATGCATTCAGGCCGTCAGAATAATTTTCAAGTCACGGCTTTATTAACGCATCGGATCGTTTTATTAGCGAGGCAGCTTAAAATGTGCGGGGCGGAATAAATAATTAACTTTACTGTACGCAAATGAAAGTGACAGAAGAGAAAGGTAACAACTAATACCTAAAATGTCATCTTGTGAAATTTTAATTGTGATATTAGGAAAATGCTGCACTTTCAGTTCTAATCAATTATATTTTTTTAGAATTGGAATTTCCTATACAACAGGATTTGTTTATTTAATAAATTAATAAAATTCTGCACTAAACTCACGGATATTTGGATTTTTATTGCACAACTGATTTGAAACGTAACATGCTGATTAAATTGGGGAAACTTGATTTCGTTTATCTGATCAACAACGAACACTCTACGGATGAATCCGGCATTTTGGATTTTTTTCTTAGACCATAACTTGCGTTACTTTTCATGGTATTACATCGACGTCATCACTTTGATTGATACATATAAAAATAACAATAAGGTTTATGATAGAATACTGTTGTTTTCAGTGATGAGTTCTGCTTCAGTAGGTGGACATGACGACGGTGCTTGTGTAAGAAGATATTTTATCTACTTAAGAAACACTTCCAAACTCTCAACAGAACAATGCACACCCACACGTTGCACGTGTTACTTTAATCATGTTAAAGAGATCAAAATTAATTTATTGCCCTGGCTGCCAGCATCATCCGATCTTTCCCCAATAGAACATGTATGGGACATCATAAGTCGAAGATTGTCTAGATTGCTATATCATTCTCAGATGTTAAAGACACGTCTTAATGAAATTTAAGTTGATGGGATGCAAAACTCTACGAAGAAATTGGCCAACTAGGTCATTGATTCCCAAAGTGGCCCATATGGGCTCTCAGGGATCACCTGCGGTGTCCAAGGGATCCAAGTCAAAGGAAAAAAATGGGAGCGCATGACATATAAATGGAAATCCACGAAAGTGGATCCTATTTTGCCAGACCCTCACCAAAATTTAAGTTTCTGTAAATTTCGTAATGTACCTAACAAATATTGTACGTATATAATACTTATCTATAGAATAGATAAAGAAATTACCTATTTATATATTAATTAAATATATTTCATTAAATTATTGTGTAAGTAAACATTTTCTGGTGACATTAGTTGTAAATTAAAACCTTGCGTATTTGAGAGCAACGCATTGCACTCATACGTGCAATAGCAAACATATCTAGACTTCAACCAGATCTACAAGGAACCCGGCGCAGACTTCCATAAACCTGTTTAATTCATCTATTATTAATACGATTGCCAGAGATAAACATTGACTAAAATGTAATTGTCGGACTTGCATTGTCTTTATTTTTGTTTGTTTTTACGACGTTTCGATTAGGTAATCAAGTAAAAACAAACAAAAATAAAGACAATGCAAGTTCGACAACCACATTTTAGCCAATCTTCACATTGTCTACAACCTTCAAATAAAGAGATAAACATTGTTTATTTGTTTTCTGAATTTAAAGAAGAAAAATGATAAACCAAATATTTTCAAAAATAAAAATAGACCTAAGTTACAAGTTAAAGTGAATGAAATTGTTTTCTTTTGGAGTCTGGAGATAAGTAAGTCTATATTTTTTTAATAACATAATTCTCTTTTAATTTCTCCAATAGTTCGATTACTGATCAAGACTTGGGATAAAAGTCGGTCGTATTAACTTTTCCAATTGTTTGATTATTTTGTTAGTTTTTTCGTTTTAACATTTTTTTTCTTTCTGAATCTTTATAAAAAAAAATTCAGTGATACATGATTCCTCTGTACCTAATTATAAAATACCAACGACCGCCATAAAAATTAAAATAAGATTTTACGTGGGGATTTAGAATTGCTAAGTCTTACCATATTTAACTAACTCCATTTTTTGTAGATAACTGCTACTAAATATATCAGAATCTAAAAAAAATCTGAGTAGTATAGCGTTAATTATTTGAAGTTCAGTTTCATTCCAGCATTGTCGGATAAACTTTTGCCTATGTGACTTTATGCACCAGAGCTTTAAACACTGTTGCTATGAAACCATCTAAGCTGAAGAATCTTCCGATAAAGTGTCATCCTGATAAAATAAGTAGAGATTTGAAATAATTTCAAACACTAAAAGGGAAACGTCAGAAGAGACCCACGGTGGACTGTATGTTCGCATCAACGTCGAAAACAGACGATGATAATTTACGGACTTCTTGCAATATCTGACTGATTACAAAATCAGGTAAGCTACATATCGGGGAAGAGCTAATTTTGTCAACTAAAATTTGTTACAACTGTTCTACACAAACCTGCATACGATATCCTCAAAAGAGTCCCTTCGAGCAGCAACACAGTTAAAAGAGATTGATGAAATAAGTCATATTGTTGAAAGCTTCTTGTGTAATTATTTGCAAACGACTCAGATCTCCATACAACTGGACAAATCAACTCTACCTGATAATGAAACACTGTTACTAGCATATGTTAGTTTTCTTCTGGGCCAAGAAATTCGCGAAGAACTGCTCTTTGAGAGAACTTTGACAACTAAAGGCGAATGAATATTCAATGATTTGAAAGATTATTTTGATGGAAAAAGCCATTCTTTCGTCAAATATAATATCAGCAGCAACAGATGGAGCACCTGCTATGGTGTGGAAGAAAAATGTCTTCGGGTTGTTCGCAACTCACTGCGTCATCCTCGACAATATTTAGTTGCTGAATATCTGAGTAATAGATTGCATAAATCACTTGTATCAATCATAAACGCAGCGAACAAAATTCGAAACAACGCATTGAATTCTAGGTTTTTTTCAATTGTTTAAAGAAAACGACTAGAACTTTCATCAATTACTCCTTCATTATCATCAAGAAGAAACCTGACATTGCTTATTTAACAGATTTGTTTATCAAATTTAACGCGGTTAACTGCAAAGTAACAGTCCATCACTGCAGCTTTTCTTGTAAGGATTAACCTTATGAAAATGAAAAACATTGAACGGCGAGAATTACACGAAGAACTTAAGGTACTGAAAGTTCACAATTTTTGTCTCAGAGAGACATATCTGCTATTTGTCCTGCATTATGGATGGTCGCAAAAAAGTTTTTAAAAAGTTTTCCATTTTCATACCTCATGCCAATGGGTTTCAGCGTGGTTGTCTATCTTCTCACCAGAATGATTTAAGACTAGACCTAAGTACGATTTTTATGTTTTACGAGTCGTCTTCCACCTGCCATAAAGTCTGTCTAGTAGAAGAAGAGGATTGATTTTTTTGTATATTTAAGCAAAAATTTTACAAGATTCAATTTTGTTGTTATATATGTAATTCTTCTTTCAGGCAGAGAAAAGGAAAAATATATACAAACAATTTATTTCCTGCAAATACCGCTCTGGTCCTCTCTCCATACGCGTTTCTACCATCTTATAATCTCGTCAGTGGAGCTGTATCGGATCGAGAGCAACATTCGCAGGAAATAATAGATATATGAAATGTAAATTTCAAGGTATGTTGGTGGAATATTGCAACCTGCCACCTACCAACCTCGATGTCAGACTGAAAAATATCGCCAGTCGAACGACATCTATGAATCACTGGAGTAGTGAGAAATTTTAAAAAAACTCAAAATTTCAGTTAGAAATAAAGAAATCAATTTGCCGTATTTAAATAGTAGTTATATATGTAATTCTCTTTTCCAGCAGAGAAAAGGAAAAAATATATACAAAGAGTTTATCTCCTGCAAATACCGCTTTGGTCCTCTCTCCATACGCGTTTCGACCACCTCATGATGTCATCAGTGGAGCTGTATCAGACCGAGAGCAATATTCGCAGGAAATAACTGATATATGAAATATAAATTTCAAGGTATGTCGGTGGGATATTGCAACCTGCCACCTACCGACCTCGATGTCAGACTGAAAAATATCTCCAGTTGAACGACATCTATGAATCACTGGAGTAGTGAGAATTTTTTTTCTCTTTCTTCTCTGCCTGAAAGGAGAATTACATATATAACAACTATTTAAATACGGCAGATAGATTTCTTTATTTCTTACTGAAATTTTGATTTTTTAAAGAGTTTCTCACTACTCCAGTGATTCATAGATGTCGTTTGGCTGGCGATATTTTTCAGTCTGACATCGAGGTCGGTAGGTGGCAGGTTTCAATATCGCACCGACATACCTTGAAATTTATATTTCACATTTCCAGCGAATGTTGTTCTCGGTCCGATACAGCTCTACTGACGAGATCATAAGATGGTCGAAACGCGTATGGAAAAAGGACCAGAGCGGTATTTGAAGGAAATAAACTGTTTGTATATATTCTTCCTTTTCTCTGCCTGAAAGGAGAATTACATATATAACAACTATTTAAATACGGTAGATAGATTTCTTTATTTCTTATTAAAATTTTGATTTTTTTTTAATTCAATTTTGTGTCATTTTAATTAATAAAAGTATGAATTGTAACTTAAACATGTTTTTTTTATTTTAATATTTTTCACTCTACATTGAACCTTATCAAATTGCGTAGCTCTGTGTTAAGCAATGATCTGGTGATAAAGCTGAACTAATACATCGAGAGGGTCTATTGTTAACGTTGACAATTTTCTTACTATTTCCGATTCGCGGCGTTGTGCGCGCGATCACCAGACTAAGGGTCCAGCTGTCAAAAAAACGTTTGATTTGATAAAATTTTAAAAATCCAATATTAAAAAGATAAGGGGTCTACGGAAAATACAAAAATTTAGCTCACGGTCTACAGGAAAAAAGTTTGAGAACCTCTTATCTAGGCGCATCGAGGAGTTCTTAGACAATAGAAGTTAATCTAGCCACTACTGTAGCCATCAAATTTTAACTAATTATATACTCAACATAAGCAATATATTTTCTTTAATTAGAAGCAATATATTTTCTTCAATTTCATCATTACAATATATCTCGGTGTTCCTTCTTCTGCCACTTTGAGCTTAGTATTATAGTAGGAACAAAACTTTTTGAACTGAATCTCTTCCCTGCAATAAATATTAGTGTTTTATTAATTTTTAAATTTTTTTTTTGATTCAACGTTCTGCATATAATGCCAAAAAGTTAACAGTTTTGAAGACTTCGTCAGTTAGGAACGAAACTCGGATAAAATTAACATTTTTGTCTCTGCTCAACTTGGTGTGATTAATCAACTTATTATTGCAATTTGTTTATGGCTTAACATTTTATAAAAAAAAATTAAAGTATTATTATACATTTTTAAAATTTTCCTAATGTTTAATTTTATCGGATGGAATAAATATATTTTTTAAATAGAACTTATGATTTTGTTTAAAAAAAGTTTAAATAAAAATTTACAAAATGTTTAATAACTGAGAATCAATACACTTCTGTTCCATATTTAAATTTAGGAAGGTAATAAATGAGGTCATGTGCTAGTTTTTGATACATACCTAGACTGCCGTTTCAGGACTCTCTAAAAATGATGTAATATTTCTCATATGAATGAAAATTAAACATTATTATTCTAACTAATGTGTAGTCTTATAATGGTAAATTAGTTATGTCAATACAAGACCTGCAAATAATAAAGTTAAAGAAAGAATAATTGCTACTAATAAAAGAAAATTTTTTGATTATATTATATTCAAATAGAAACTGTTATTGAATATATTGATGAATATAAAATTCAGATGAATCTTTAAAATAGGTGTAATATTCTACCAATAAATCTCGTCAATGGAATTTTAAGTAGATTGATTTTTCTATGAATTACGTTCTTGGGTTTAGTAGTACTAAAATGGGATGATTTAAAGACAAATGTTTATTTAATCGAGTAGATGATATATTCGTAGATATATCTTCAGTAGACTTCATGTTCGATCACTTACTGTATGTGTATACTTAATTTAAAATAAATAATAAAAAAAAATGTTTTTAAAAAAGCCTACCACGACAGGAAACGTTAAACAGTCTTTGATGTAACAAATGAAGTAAAAACCTATACCCAAGAAATTAAAGAATTGGTATTATTGAATAGTTTAAGAAGATATATATATATATATATATATATATATATATATATATATATATATATATATATATATATATATATATATATATATATATATATAAAATAGAATCAAATATTGGCGAAGCGGACGTGACAATTTGTTAATTTACATGATTCTCGTATTAAAAAGTGCGGAGCACTCCAAAAAATATGGAAAAACTCCGGGTCCGACACATGGCGACAGCACTGTTTCGTCCTAATATGGGACTCGTCAGGCCACCGCATTCGGTATAAACCATCATCTCGCCTTTGCATCCTATAAACCTGAGTTTAAAATCAAAAAACAGCAAACAAGACGACAAAGGCGACATCTCGATGGTCCACTCGATAACACAAGAAACACACAGATTAACAAAGTCTGTAAAATAACCGCCATATGGTGGCGCGACGGTGAATTAAAACAGAAATATGTAAAATCGAGCACACGAAACGCGTTGCCCAAAGGATAGGGGTCGCATTTTTCGGTACTGGCAACCAAGCCTACCGCTTATTTTAGCAGCCAAAGCCACGTGTCGCACCAAACGATCCCACCATGAGAGCATCGTTCAGCGTGTTTCAAAGCCAAACAAGTAAATAAATAAATAGATAAGTTTTTGTTCGTGTAAT
Source organism: Diaprepes abbreviatus (assembly GCA_034092305.1). Classification (NCBI taxonomy): domain Eukaryota; kingdom Metazoa; phylum Arthropoda; class Insecta; order Coleoptera; family Curculionidae; genus Diaprepes; species Diaprepes abbreviatus. The sequence goes on along the minus strand of JASJET010000144.1, from coordinate 2,252,542 downwards.
TTAAAATAAAATAGAATCAAATATTGGCCAAGCGGACGTGAAAATTTGCTAATCTACAAGATTCTCGTATTAAAAAGTGTGGTGCGACACGTGACTTTGGCTGCTAAAATAAGCGGTAGGCTTGGTTGCCAATACCGAAAAATGCGACCCCTATCCTTTAGACAACGCGTTTCGTGTGCTCGATTTTACATATTTCTGTTTTAATTCACCATCGCGCCACCATATGGCCGTTATTTTACAAACTTTGTTAATCTGTGTGTTTCTTGTGTTATCGAGTGGACCATCGAGTTGTCGTCTTGTTTGCTGTTTTTTGATTTTAAACTCAGGTTTATAGGATGCAAAGGCGAGATGATGGTTTGTACCGAATGCGATGGCCTGACGAGTCCCATATTAGGACGAAACAGCGCTGTCGCCATCTGTTGAACAGGGGATTCTTCCATATTTTTTAAGTGCTCCGCACTTTTTAATACGAGAATCATGTAGATTAACAAATTTTCACGTCCGCTTCGCCAATATTTTATTCTATTTTATTTTAAATTACACGGACAAAAACTTATCTATTTATATATATATATATATATATATATATATATATATATATATATATATATATATATATATATACATCAGCGTTAGGCAGATATTCTATCAGGGTCTAAGTCTCTGAGTCTCATTTAAAGGATTTCTCAGGCACCAGACCACCCGGAAGAAGTGACTAAAATTTCACAGATATATCAAACAGTATTCCACTTGCACCAAAGTAGTAACAGTGAGCAGTCTAGCTCGGATAACTTTGTCGGCGATGGGAACAATCCACAATTGATAATTTGATCTTAAAACAGATTTACAGGTATTTAAGTCTTAAAGTAAATTACTTGCCTCGAGGCTGCAACTGTGCAATTTGCTTTATTCTGACACAAGAGTTAGTATTTATCGCTCCATGCTGATTTTTTTTACAAAAAGAAATGTTACTATCACAACATTCATGGACTTTCTGAAGAAATAAAACAACCCTGAATACTTTTATCGATTTCTCGTAGACAATCCTCTAAGCTGTTCTATTACACAACGGAAGCAAAAAGCCTTCTATTTCAATAGGTCATGCAATGAATTGTAAAAAAAAACACTAAAACAATGCCCATATTAATTAAGTTAATTATATATGAATGTCACAATTGATACTCTGGGGTGATTTAAAAGTCATAAGTATGTTTCTGGGTTTACAAGGCGACTACATAAAGTTTTGTGGTTATGTGTCTCTAAAAAAAAAGTAACCACTATAAAAAGAAAATTAATTAAGTAATATGGACATTAAAAATATATTTTGGTTAACCCAATAAAAAAATTTTATTACCGTCGGTTGACAATAAGATACATTTAATGAAAATCTTTATTAATGCTTTGAATAAGACAGAGCCGGTGTTTCTATATTTATACAGAGTGTTTACGATTATTTTTGATGTTAAACAAAAAAGAGGAATATTTGTTCCTAAAATCAGGAATAAAATTTCTTCAAACCAATTCGAAAAACTTGAGACATTAAAAAAATGTAATTATCAAGAGACTATGAACATATTCCTAAAAATTCATTGTTTATATTTTTATCTCGATTCTTTTCTGAAAAAAACTTGGAAGTACGAGTGATGAACATAACGAGCAGTTTCATCAAGATCTGAAAGTATTAGAGCAAAATTATTAAGGTTGCAAGACTACTGTTGATCTGTTGTAAGAGATACAGATTCACACACATTTACAAGGAAAGAGGTAATACTATTCACGTTTAATGTTTTTCTCACTTAAATTGTTTTTTTTGTACAGTATTTCTTATCAGATATTTTAAAAGTTTATCGAGCTGCTTTTTTAAAAATATTTTCCCCAGTTGATGGGGTACAAAATAAAAAAAAATGGTTTATTTCATGAACAAAAAACTTATAAACTAGTGTTATTGGTGCATGATACTAATTATTGAGTTTTATTTTAATATTCTCTAGGATCTTAGGGTTAAGTAATAAATAAGTTATATTAAGTTTCTATCATTTTAGTTTCATGATTTTCATTTATTAAAAATGTTAGAGTTATTTAAATAAATATCTCGTTTACTTGTATGAAGACAAGTGTTTAAAACCTTCATGTATATTTATTGTAATATTTTTATCTTTGTAGATTCATCGTTTTATTTCTGTTATTATTCATTACGTTTAAAAAGGATTAGTTCAAAAAACCTAAAATGTATCAGAGCAAGAAATGTATCTGTTTAACCCGTATTTATTAGATATAATTACCCAAATTTTCACATGTACTTAACATTAATAAAATGTACATACAGAAGAATTATTTACTAATTCTGATATTTTTAAGTGTCTAGTTTTTTTTACTTATAGAAAGAAATAATTAATAAATATAATTACTCTGGACCCGTGTAGAGATCCATTTCATTTATTTAAAATAACTAGGTTATTTACCTTTGATTATAAATACATTTATTAATATGTGAATTTAAAAAATATATATACGTATATTCTGATTAGCAATATTTGAAATAATTTCCGATATTTGAAACGCATTTACTTTCTATTATTAGTATTTAAAAATTAATGTACTCGGTCAAAAGTAATTGTACTTTAAATATTGTAACTTTTACTGAAGTTACAAAAAAATAATTGAAGTGCTCCCAAAATATTTAAAATTATAAATATTTAACAAAATTGATCGACCCTTATATAACAACCACTTTTTGCACAATTATATTTTTAAAAAAATACTTATTTACTTACTTTCCGTATCCCTTTTTTTATACTTTATGTACCTTTGTATTTCAAATGCCTCTAAAGAGCTTAAATCAAACGCTCCAAAAAGTCTTGAACTTAAAATTATTTGATATAATTGATCGAACCTTATATAACAATGACTTTTTGCACAATTATATTTCATAAAAGTTACTTATTTGCTTTTCTTAAATACTTCAAGTAACTTTATATTTAAAACGCCTTTAACGACTTAAGTTCAAGTGCTCCCAAAATACTTAGAGTTAAAATTATTTGACAAAATTGACCGAACCATAACAATAACACTATGCAAAATAATATTTTAATAAAATTACTTACTTACTTTCCTTAAATACTTCAAATATCTTTTATATAAATGCTTTTAAAAGAAAATTCTTATTTATTCCCATATATATTCCTTATAATTTTTTTATACTTTAAATACATTTGTATCTAAAATGAGATTAAATCAAGCGCTCCCAAAATTCTTCAAGTTAAAATTATTTGACAAAATTGGTCGAACCTTATATAACAATGACTTTTTGCACATTTATATTTTTTTAAAATTACCTATTTGCTTTCCTTAAATACTTCAAGTACATTTGTATTTAAAACGCCTTTAAGAGCTTAGATCAAGTACTCCCAAAATACTTAAAATTAAATGTATTTGACAAAATTGACCTAACCTTATATAACAGTAACTTTATGAAAAATAATATTTTAATAAGGTTACTTACTTACTTTAGATTTCACAAATGATTTTTTTAATATACATCATGTTTAAAAAAATAAAACAATCGTTTTTAGATATCGTGCACTTCACAAAACAAATTTATATAAATTTTTTATTAAGAATTTTTTGTAGGTCTGGTAAAAATCTCGGGAAAATTTATAATTATAATAATAACTGACTGAACTAGGACGAAAAACGATCGGCTATAGACAACAGCTTCCTGCCGAATTTTGTAGGGAATATCCACACCTACAAGTGTCACAACAGAAAATAGCAGACCAATACAGAGCTATTCGCCGAAACAAACTAATCTCAGAAGCGCGACTTAACATCATCAAAGCGGAAATAGAACGAGAGATAAGAAGCACCGATGATAACAATGAACAAACCGCAGAACCTGCGCCACAGCCAGACCCAGAGACTCAAGAACAACCAAACAACAGCATGAGAGTTGACATCGCTGTGGACAGGCAACAACAACTACATCAACACGAGGGTCAGATAACTCCAAGAGCTCTACCCGCCGAAGATGCTGTGCGGGAACCCCAACCAACTCTTACTCAAGTGGGACGACCAAGACAGCGCATGAAATGGACTATGTCCATGAACAAGACAATAATGCGCATTTTTTATAGGGTGACTCATCTAGGACGAGAAATGATCGGCTACAGACAACAACTACATGCCGAATTTTGCAGGGAGTATCCACACATGCAAGTGTCCCAGCAGAGAATAGCTGACCAATATAGAGTTACTCTCCGAAACAGCCTAATTCCTGAAGCTCGGCTTAATAGCATCAAAGAGGAAATTGAACATGAGATCAGAGGCACTGACAATAACAACAATCCGATTGCTGAACCTGAGCCACAACCGGAACCTGAGGTCCAAGAACATCAGGAACAGCTGAATGACGAAGCCCAACAGGACAACACTGAACTCTTTTATCAGAAACTGTCAACTGAAATGAGTGCTGCGGTGTTGGAGTATGATGGAAGCAATCCGTTAAGAAGACCGGCACTTCGAATAGATATAGGACAGCTGACGGAGTACATCAGGGCACAAGAACTAGTCGACTGCAAAGGCTAGTTGAAGAAATCATGAATCATGTCCGATATCATTCGCAACAAGATCCAGCGAATGTTACTGCTCAGCAATGCCTTGATTTGCTGAAACAAAAGCTCTCTGTTATTGCAGGACGGCTAAAGAGGTACAAGACCAGCAATAACGGAAAACGAGACAATGCGCTCTTCCAACGATCAGAAAAGACTTTCTACCGTAAGCTAAACTCTCCACCTAATATAGCAGATAATAGATATCCCAACAGAGAGCAGGTAGAAGAGTTTTGGGGAAACCAACTTTCCACACCAGCCAATTGTAACATCGCAGCTGGCTGGATCAATGAAGCACACCAAATCTGCCAAGATTACAGTAAGATGCAGTTTGAGCCATTTGCCACCGAGGAAATTTCAAGAACAATCAAGGAATCTCATAACTGGAAAGCTCCAGGTCTCGACGGGATCCAGAACTACTGGCTCAAAAAGTTCTGGTGTATGCACCATCAGCTGGCTAATCTTATTAATGATGTTTTTCTTAACCCAGCAAAAATGCCATTGTTCTTGACCGAAGGTATTACGTACCTCCTACCAAAGGAAAAACATAACACACATGACCCAGCTAAGTATAGGCCGATCACCTGCCTACCCACACTGTATAAGGTGATCACCTCCTGCTTGACCCAACGTATATATGCACATTGTGAGCAGAATAACATCATTGCAACTCAACAGAAAGGATGTACGAGTGGGAGCAATGGGATGCAAGGAACAATTGATTGTTGACTCTGTTATATGTAACCAAGCCTGTACCAACCGAAGAAACCTTTTTGCTTCCTACGTGGATTATAAGAAGGTCTTCGACTTGGTGCCACATGAATGGCTCAAAACTATATTGAGAATGTACAGGGTCGATAATAATTTTGTTTCCTTTTTAGAACGCATCATGTCAACCTGGAGAACTAGGATCCAATTGCAAGTGCCATCCAGCGACACCATCGAAACTAACACCATTCCGATACGAAGAGGAATATTTCAAGGCGATTCACTTAGCCCATTGTTGTTCTGCCTTGCAATGAACCCACTATCACGCCGTTTGAACTCCACCAGATACGGCTTTAGTGTTAGAAATAACAATGAAGAGTGAATCATCTTTTATACATGGATGATCTTAAACTGATGGCTGCTATCAGAAACCAGCTGGAACAAATGCTTGACATTGTAGAGGAGTTCTCCGGGGATATCGGAATGCAATTTGGACTTGACAAGTGCCGTATTTTGAATATCGTTAAAGGGAAGATACAACCGGGGGCTTTTGAAATGCAGAATGGTGAAACTATAGCTGCAATGGAAGCAGACAATAAAATACAAAGCGTTTGCCGCAACCGAGTATAAGGAAAGACACGACTCAGCCGCTAAGATACTCCACCAAGGGTTAGCAGAAAAGTTAAACCTATTACAGGGAGGAAAAGTGCCTTATTACAAGTACAATCCGGAGCCTATTCCTGAGAACAACCAGTTCAAGTTATATTGGGACCGAACGGCTCTGACGGATCAGACAGTAGCTCATAATATATCAGACATTATACTAACAGATAAAATATCTAAGCGAACTACACTAGTCGACATTAATGTACCTAAAAACAACAACAACCTAAGGCCAAAATACAACGAGGGGGCCACCAAATACAGAGATCTGGAGGTGCAAATCCGAAGACAATGGGCATTGAACAGCATCCAAACGAGTGATACCAAAGAACCCCCTGCAGAACATCAAGGGACTGGGCCTTGATGAGCATCTGTATAAACCTATGCAGAAAGCAGTTCTCCTTGCAACCGCGAGAACCGTCCGAAAGTTCGTAGGAAATACAGCAGACAACGTCACCTAAGAACCGATAACATGGAAAGGGTTCCCACAGAGCTTCATACTTTTGGTATCCTTGTATGCCTGGTATGAGTGAATAATCCCTGGAGGGAGTGCGAAGCCGTTTGGCTTGTAAATCAAAATAATAATAATAATAATAAGCTACTCTTTTGGAATTTGGAATTGTAAAATGAAGCAGGACGGACATCCAAAACCTACAAAGAAAAATAAGGACACTCCTAACAAAAGCACAAAAACATCCCCCTCGGAGTGCTATTGAATGTACAATGCTTCCAAGACACCAGGGAAGAAGAGGATTGGTGGATATTGGATATATAATAAACTTACGTTCATATTTCCACAGGTTAGAAGACTCTTCCACACTACATGGAGCAATATACGAGGCAGACGATTCAACGCCGCTACAGTTGAGGGAACAAGATATTACTTCTCACCACTAAACAGACCAAGAGAAGTTACAAACCGGCCACAGAAGCCACTTCATATACGGCATCCGAATGAGGTCAATCAGGACAATGTCGACAACTCAGCGTCGAACTACTGGTTGATTTCAGGACAGATGTTTCCGGAAACGAAGGGCTTCTTGTTAGCTATCCAAGACCAGGTTATTCCGACGAAGAAATATCGAAAGTTCATCATTAGAGATCCCTCAATAGAAAATTATCAATGCAGATATGGCTGTGGAACATCAGAGATAATTCAGCACATAACTGGGGAATGCCAAGCGTTTACCGCAACCGAGTATAAGGAAAGACACGACTCAGCCGCTAAGATACTCCACCAAGGGTTAGCAGAAAAGTTAAACCTATTACAGGTAGGAAAAGTGCCTTATTACAAGTACAATCCGGAGCCTATTCCTGAGAACAACCAGTTCAAGTTATATTGGGACCGAACGGCTCTGACGGATCAGACAGTAGCTCATAATATATCAGACATTATACTAACAGATAAAATATCTAAGCGAACTACACTAGTCGACATTGATGTACCTAAAAACAACAACAACCTAAGGCCAAAATACAACGAGGGGGCCACCAAATACAGAGATCTGGACGTGCAAATCCGAAGAAAATGGGCATTGAACAGCGTCCAAACGAGTGATACCAAAGAACCTCCTGCAGAACATCAAGGGACTGGGCCTTGGTGAGCATCTGTATAAACCTAAGCAGAAAGCAGTTCTCCTTGCAACCGCGAGAACCGTTCGAAAGTTCGTAGGAAATACAGCAGACAACGTTATCTAGGACCCGATAACATGGAAAGGGTTCCCACAGAGCTTCATACTTTTGGTGTCTTTGTATGCCTGGTATGAGTGAATAATCCCTGAAGGGAGTGCGAAGCTGTTTGGCTTGTAAATCATAATAATAATAAATATATACTTTATCGTCCAAAAATACAAATTTCTCATTGACAAAGCTTAAAAACATTATAATAAAAAAATTCAGAACATAAGGAAAACATAATGTACACTTTGAAAATAATAACACACGAAGCAAATATTAAAAAATAAATTAGAAACAATTAATGCAGAAAGACAAACACTATCTAATACAGCCCTGTATTCCCAGGGAAAGGAACAGAGATCTACACGAATCACGCCGTTTAGCTCTACATATAAAGCGTATCCCCTTTTTTGTAAAATAAAGATTGACTGAAATAAATAGTTCCAGTAGCATCCCCAGAAAAACACCCATTAGTTTTTAAATTGAGAGCCTTTTATAGAAAATAGACCCCAATTTTTAATGATAAGGCACTTTTATCTGAAAATGGTTCTAGAAAAAACCTTCAAAACCTTTCAAGTATCTATGAATGTAAAGATGATTATTTCTTACTAATGAAGAAAGTGAATAATACCGCTAAAAGAATTTGATAATTTTAAAAATTAATGATAAAATGCAGTTAGAAGACCGAGATCAACATAAAAACTAGTACCGGATTCTTTTTAGATTATGTTATTAGAGAAATGTCGTTCAGTGCATCTGTCGTTCTCGAAAATACCATAAAAATAGTGTACTACAGGCAGATAAGATTAAGCGATATGTTTTTTTCCATTCTTGAGCTTATATTTTAAAATACATAAAAATGCAAATATGCTTACTAAAAAAATAAAGAATAAGTTGCCACCGTGACAGCATTTGACCATAGTCTCCTGCAAATGGTTTACTTTGGTAGCGTAAGACCGGTAGGCCTACAATCTCCTGCTGTGATATATTAATTTGGAGCTATTTTAAAATCCTGAAAATAATTATCATGAAGATAATGGCTCTCTGAAAGTCTGGTCGTTCCTTTTGGCTCTGGTAGATTTAGTGCTAAACAACTACAAGTTATTTAGGGATTACCAGTACCATCAATTACAAATTCAGAACTCAGAAAAAGCTGCTGTCTAACTGGTCAGATGACGTCTCTTGATTTGAAGATCTCACAACGGCGCGCCACAGATTTATTCATGTTAAAATTTTTAATAAATTCACAAAACAAGTTTATTAAAACCTTTAAATCGATTAACAAAAACAAATAGAAAATAAAATTATATACGATGAGAAACTTAAAATTAGTAATGTTTAACAATTTCAAAATGCTACACTAATTGTTCCTGTTGGCTGTTTTGTTATTAAAGAAAATGTAACAACCCAATTTAGAAGATAAAACGTTTAATTGACTTTTCAAAATACAAATTTAGAAAAGAATAAAAACACGAAAAATAGCCATATAAATTGTTTAAACAAATGGTACAATGTCTGTCCGTAAATAAAAGAATAAGTTATTTAAATCATTTTTTCTTGCAAACAGGAAAACCAGTAGCTATACTAATTCTTTATACATGTTGTTCAACGATATATTCAATTAAAGTGATTTTACTTAATTATTCTTTTGAAAAATCGTTCAATATTTTAATACATTCTAGTATCTGCCATTACCACATGTTAAGACCTCCCTCGACACTTATCTCTTCGGGTTTAATTACATTACCAGGGTAGAATTTCTCCGACACATTTATTGACAAATATTAAAAGAGGGTACGATCTTTCTAGTTTATGTCGTCATAAACTATCTGAGTTTATATATTTTTAAGAAAAAATTTAAACGACTCAAAGGTAATAAAGCTGAGTTTAGGCTTACGTACGATAATTGATTTATTTTTCCTTTAGACTTTCTTGGGTGGTAATGTAGGACATATAGTGTCTCGTTCCCATGGTTAAAAGCTATCTACAGAGTGATTATTTAATTACTCATTTTAGTAGAATATACTTTACGTTGATCAGCATAAAATAACTAGTGCTTGTTCCATTACAACACATCGATAACTTTAAATCATGGAAATTCGAATCCATAATTTAATGTAAACAAAGATATTCCTTATCATAAAAATCTGTACGCACAGCGACTTTAGCTGATATACGACAGATTAAGGAAGACTTTTCAAATAAAATTAAACCTCCTACGCCAACAGGCGAGAAATAATTTTTGCAATTAAAATTTTTGAAGTAGGAATCAAAACACAAAAATATCAATTTTCAAAAAAAAAAAAGATACCTGCAACTTACTAATTCGACAACATACAAACAATATCGCAATACTAAATGGACACCCTGTATATATGCAGTGTCTGAATTTTGTTTTTTTTATAATTATCTAATTTTGGCTTCAATTTCATAACGTGAACATAATTTTCCTTCCTACTTCTCCAGGGAAACTCAGAATGTGGCACTGCTTCAGATTTGGTTTTTACTTAAGCTACTATATTCCTTGCATTTCTTCTGATTATAGTTTTCCAAAAAAAAAATCAGAAATGCACCTATAAAAATAAATTGCTAAAAAGACGGAAACCTATTACACAACCTATAAATCATTAACACTTCATTATCATTAAATGATACCAATTAACAAGGTGACTGGCCTGAAGTAGGTTTTGAGGTTGTGCAAATACATTTTAAAATACTACTAATAAAATAAAATTTAATAGCGCTGTCTCATCTTCAATTCTGTTACTTTAAGTGCTTTTGCAGACATTGTAAATGTTTATGTCGATCTTAAAAAGTCGAATACACAATGTGTGTCTAAGAAGTGGTTCTCGTAAAGTTGTTTGTTTTAGGGATCTTTTAAAAATATAATTTAAATTTCTGGTTCATAAATGAATGACTTGAATAAGGGGCTAAGTACCAAAAATAGATTTTTTTAAGATGTTAAATACCATGCTTCATATCCCCCAGAAGGGGCTAAATGCCAAACTAATATTTTTGTTCCCTTAGTTGGCTCCACAGATGGCGCACCCGTGTAAGTCGTAAGCATCGCTTCCTATTAAAGTGTCATCATTATTATTTTGTTTTGTAAATAAATGACACGTTGTTTTGTGTACCATAGATTTGCAGTGTTTATTCTATCGAAAGTATTTTCTTTGTGCGATTGTGCATGATATAAACAATAAAATGAATAAAGAAGATGATAATATTAAGAAAAATAAATATGGAACCTTATTTATTTATTATTATTTATTTATTATTTTATTAAGTGTAAAGTCCAACAAGAACTTAAAGTGGCCGGTAAAGAATATGTATCTCAAAAGGAAAGATCGTTCCAACAAAAAAGCAACCAGAGCATGAGGTATGTTTAATTTTAGGTCTAGAAAATGTTTTACTGATTTAAAATCTTTGATTCTAGAGGGTTTGCAAATGTTATAATGATGGTTGCAAAAAAATTAAAGGTGAAGAAAAAAGAAAATTTTTAATAATTTCTACTCTTTGAATCTAAACGCACAAGGATCAGTTTTTATGTCCCATACAAATTTACTCTTATATAAGAATATATAAGAATGCAACATCAACAATAAAACTCCATACAGACACTAATAAAGTACAAATTGAAAGAGAGATACGGCAAAGGGATACAATTTCACCCACATTGTTTGTTCTTGCACTCTAAGAAATATTCAAAAAACTCTGGGATAACAAAGGCATTGCAATAAACGGACAACATTAAACAATTTAAGATTTGCAAATGACATACAATAATGAAGATTTAAAGAATATTGTCGTTAAGTTAATAGAACAAGCAAAGCAAATTAATCTGAAAATGAATATCGATTAACTAAAGTTAGGTGCAATGAAAGCCCAAAAACTTTACTAGACAAACAACAACTAGAAAACACAACTGAGTATGTATACCTAGGACAACTCACAAAATCAAATAAAACAAAAGAAGTCGAAAGAAGAAGAAGACTAGGAAGGGTTCCTTCAGAAGACTATTATATATTCTTAAAAATTAAAATATACCTTTGCAGCTAAAATCTAGGGACCTTGATTTGAGCATGTTTCCAGTCCTAGCATATGGGGTACAAACTTGCACCTTTACCCAGATATAATATTAAAACTTAGGGTAACACAGAGAGCTATGGAATACTCAATGCTAAGTATATCGCTGAAAGATAAAAGGAGCAATGTCTTAATAAGAGGAAGAAGAAAAGTTACAGACGTAGTCGAAATAATCACAAGGTTGAAATGGGAATTTGCACGACAGCAGGACGGTAGATGGAATAAAAGAGTGATCACACGGCGGCCTTATACTGGAAAAATTGACAGAGGAAGAACACAAACACCGTGGTCCCGATGACTTAAAGAAAGTCACGGGTATATATCCAATTCTGGATCGAAAAAAGCTGAAAAGAAAAGAAGTTAAATAGGAATATTGAGATTATCACTATCTCTAGCGAACATTGGCATACTCCGTATTAGTTATCCCTTTTCGTTTGAAAGATTCATAATTCCTCTTCCAAAGCAGATATTACTGGAACTAAAGAAAGAAGGCTATATATCCAATTCTGGATGGAAGAAAGCTGATAAGAAAAGAAGATATACGGTGATATTGAGATTATCACTATCTCTAGCGAATATTGTCATACTCTGTGGATAGTTACTTATCCTTGTTGAATTGAAAAAGTCTTGATTCCTCTTAACAAATATTAGGAAGGAGCATAAATATAAAGAAAGCAAGGTTTTAGACATGCATGTCTCTTTATTTAACCGTTAAAAGTGTACAGTCTGGCGTCAAATCAGCAGACGGAATAGTCTGCTCATAAAACGGCTCAGTTGACGAGCCCATGATAAAGTCAAAACGCGTCTAAAGAACCAAACAGAATAGAAGTCACAATGACAATCTTGGATAGGTCTACAAAACAATTGGCAAAAAATTTACTACATGCATGACTGAATATCGGAAAAATAATTTAAAAATTCTCGAATTAAAAAGTTTTCATAAGAAATTGATTTTTGTTGGTATTACATTTATTAGTTTATTTGGCAGTAGTACAATTTCGAAAAGTTGGTTTTTTTATCTTTGACACTTTTATGCAGACTGTAGATTGAGAATAGATCGTTTAGGCTTTCTCCCCCTCTCTGCAGCAATTCGACCTATAGATCTTTTGTAGATTACCCTGAGATTGTTTCTTGCCAATTGTTTTAGGGCTTGCCTGCAGTCTTAAGTCACCACAGACTCATAAATGTTTGACCTGAGAGTTTTTAGCGCTGCTTGGCTGTCTGAAAATATGTATCTTTTAGCTTTCTTAGTCTTTCCATTGAGACATTCGTCAGCGCAGATTTGGATTACATACATTTGTGCTTGGAAGATAGTGGCAGTGTGTTTCTTAGGGATTTGGCAAACACAAAACTTGGACCTGATACTTCTTCTCCAACCCCTTCTTTCATCTAAGATCCTTCAGCAAACCAAATCGAGATAACCCTTCTTCGTTCGCTTGATACCAGTCAATTACTACTTCATAGTTCATGTCATGATAGACATGATATCTGTTGCTTTCGATGGATTCTGTTGGAATTGTATCAAAAATCTTCATATGTCCAATTTCCAGATTTACGGCTTTCAATTTAGAACATCTTGAAAGCATTCGTTGCGCTGCCATCATCACAGCTATATGCAGCTAAGAGAGGTTCAGCATTGCCTCTATTGTTGTGATGTGGCATGATGGCATGGCCCCTGTAACTCCTACACAGACTAACCTCTGTATTTTTTGTGCTTTTTTGAGCTGCTACTTGTTGTATCTTGGACCACCATTCAAGGAGACATATGTGACCACAGATTTGATAATCGTTTCATATGACCATAAGGTTATTTTAGGCTTCAAACTCCAGGTTTACCAAAGATTCAACTTCTGTTATTGGCTTTTGTAGAATTTTCTCAATATGGATGGTCCAGATCAGTTTCTGGTTTATTTATTACTCCCAGATATTTAAGCTCTTTGGAAAAGCTCAGTGTTGTTCCATTTAAAGTCTCCTAAAAAATGGCACGAGGACTGTTTTGTTGGGATTAACGTGTAGTCCTTCCTTTGTGCACTAGTTCCTAATTTGGTGTAAGAGAGTTTGCATAAAGCTTGTAATAGTTCCTTCATTCTTGCCTCTGATAGTGAAAACTAGGTTATCAGTATTACCTTACATTATGAACCCTGAATCGTTCAGTTGATTTAGCAGTGTCTACGATCAGGCGCTGATCAAGGGGGGGGGGGAGCGATCGTCCCTATCGTTCCCACTATAAGAGTTTCAAATTCAGGAAAAATAGGCTCGTGTGTTTGCTGAATTAAGAACGTTGATGTCGCTGAAGCCCCCCCCCCTCCCCTCCCTGCTAACAACTCGCTTTGATTTGTTATACAGTATTATCTTGTATGCGAGTGGGATGGGGGTAATTTCAATATTCTCTTTGCTCTCTTATATCGCCCGCCCCTATAAAGAAAGGATGGATCTGCTCCTGTCCACGATCAAGGACCATAATAAAAGTGATAAAATTTCCCCTTGTGAGCATCTCTGGACTGTGGTGATTGTCGCCGCTTTGTTGCCGATAGATGGCAGAATAACTGATCAGCATATTTATATCGAAGACTGTCTAGCGCATCAAGTAATCCTGTAAAACGATATCGAAGATAAAATAATAATAAAAAGGAAAGAGATGAAAAAACGGTAAATTTGTTTTCGAGCGGATCGAGTTCTCGTAATATAAACATACCCGATTTGGAATTGTTCACCATAGCAGCACGGAAAAAAAGTACATTTGGAATTGATTCAAAATAAGCTTGCATTTCAAAAAAGTAATTCATATAGTCAAACTAACATAACAACGTCCCCATGCCACACAGAATGTTGTAACAAATTGATAGAAAAAGACTTCGCCTATTTTTTCATATTTATTTTTTGTACGATTAAAAATATTAAGCACACAAAATGTCCAAAACTCTTTTCATTCTGCTTAATATATTTTAATTTATTGCTGTTTTATTTGTTTTAATTGTCAAACTAAAACATGAAAATAAATTATGTCCAAAAAAGGCAACTTTTTATTTGTATTTCTTAACCAGTTTTTTAATCTCTAATTTATTAACCATTAATCTGTAAAAATAAACTCTCCAAACTGTTTTTGATCATAACATGCATACTTAAATGACTGGGTAATAAAAAGTTATAAAAATAGCAGTGTCCCGTTATAATAATAACTAATAAAATACCACACATTGTTCCACTTTCGGACAACTTTCGTTTTTCAAAAAATTACATCAATATAAAAATTGTGTGTGATAATAAGTAAAAACTGCAAATTAAACAATAGTTTATATTTTAAATAAACTTTCATTTTTAATTTGCATAGCAAACTTTCAATAAGAGCTTTTATGCAAATAATTGTTTTTCTACAAACCTGTGACACTTTTCGCAATCATTTGATTGTAGGAAGATCAAACACCAAATCACTTTTCACCAGTGACGTAACATGATTTGAGTAGGGAGCTAAATAAATCGGTCACTTGACTGAAAGTTATGTAAAATTTGCATTCGATAATATAAAAAATTGCTTGTCCAAAGCAACAATGAACAATAGTTATCGGTAAAAATGTTTAACAAAAATACGAATTAGCCGTTATATCAAGAAAATGTATTTAAATGTTCAATGTTTTTTAAAACTCAGTCAGGTGCGTGACTCACGTGTTAAGAGTTCCGTACCGTCCATCCTTGTGGAGTACACAGAAAAATTAAACCATACTAGAGAAATGGTAGGTGTCTTAAAAAACTAGATGTTTTAGTTGATAAAAGAATATTTTACTCTTTATTTTATTTTGAAAATATAATTAAATATCTTGATTAGATTGATGGTGGTCAAAATAGTTCGTTAGTTATATACCCTTAACATCAGGGGCGTTACTACGACATGGCGCCCTAGCAGGGGCGGCGGAAGACAAGGGTCTAAACCGCCGTTGGCTTTGATTAAGCCTGACCCGATACTTGAAAGACCACCTAGGATGTCCGTTCCATATTTCTCTTATCAGGCCTGTGCTTCTACAGCTTGGACTTTCTACGATAGTGAAGTCGAACAAGCAAATGCTTTAGGGGGGCATGTTGTGGTAAGAACATTCCACCGTTGTTCTCTGACAATAAACAGGGAAAGTGGATCACACCGATGAGTCCACCACCGATGCCGGGACGAAACATCCTAACATTATGGCGATGGGGGCATTACTACGACAATATATAAGGGGAACGTTATTGAGTGGACGTCAGATATTAAATATCTAGTGATGACCCTAGATAATAACCTTCTCTGTAATAAGCACGAAAAAGAAGTAATTAAAAAGGCTACTAAAGTCCTAATGGTCTGTAGACTAGAAATTCGCGGGAAAAAGATGGAACACAAACCCAAAAATCCTACAGTGGATGTACACTACAATAGTGAGACCAATCATCACATATGGGGTAGTGATCTGGGGTAAAAGACTACTTTGGCGAATACGGGAGCCAACCTCTCAAAAGTTTAAAGAGTGGCCTGTACGTGTATAACTGGAACAGTGAAAACATGTTCAGCGGCCGCGATGAAAGTAATCCTAAACCTCTACATATACTTGTAGAGAATATGGCGAAGTCATAATTCGAAGGCTCCATCACTTATCCAGAAATCGACAAATCTGGACATGTCCCAAGGTAAAATGAAAAAGAAGTTCAACTTTGTAAAAAACTTCAACACAAAGTTGAGTCGCAAATGTAAATCGAACAGAAACGCCATTAAAAAACTTAACAGGAATTCCATTAAAAGGTATACAGATGGCTCCAAAACACCAGAGGAAACTAAAATGTATGGACCCAGAACCAGACACCATAAAAGCTTGGGTAAGTCTCCAAGCATCTTCCAGGTGAAAATATACGTAATCAGGAAATTATTTCTATTCAGCAAAAAGGAAAATTATCGCGCACAGGTATTTATTATCATGTTGGAAAGTCAAGTAGCCATCAATGCGCTGAGTTTTCAAATTGTTGTAATGGAACAAATCTTAATTATTTTACACTATTCAATGTGATCTATATTCTGTTAAAACGAGTAATTAAATAATCACTCTGTGAATAGTCTTTCCCGTGGGAAAAGGGTAGTATATGTATTTTTTTATTACTACCCAAAAAAGTCTAAAGGAAAAATAAATCAGTTATCGAACTTATCTTTTATTATCTTTGTCGTTTAAATGTTTTCTTAAAAATATATAAACTCAGTCAATTTATGAAGACATAAAGTAAAAGACCTTGTCTATAAATCTGTCGAAGAAACCCTACCCTGGTTATGTAACTAAAACCGAAGAGATAAGGGAGGTTTTTAACATGTGTTATATGAAATACCGTTAAAATGTATTAAAATATTGAACGAATTTCCCATTATTAGGAAAGAAAAGAATAATCAAATAAACTCACTATAATATCGTTTGACAATTTGTACAAAGTATTTGTATAATAACTGTTTTTTCTATTCACAAGAAATAACGAGGTAAGATGTTTATTGCCAAAACAGCTAAGAAAAATGAATAGTTTTTTTTTCCACCGTCTTTATCATATATTCTTTTCTTTATAGGAAAAAGTAGATTGGTTTGTTTTACTATTCTTTTATATAAAAATTATGATTAAGACGCTCAGAGGCCAACTCGGGAATTAAGTATTCGGCATAGAAGGACTAAGGCCCTCTACATTTCGAGACTCAAATTGACGTTTACAGGAATCCATGGGGTAATAGGGGTACTAAAGGGAGGCGCAGGGTGCCGAGGGTGTACAGGGTAAAAAGTTCGAGGACGCTATTTTAAGGAATACTAAACTTTAGTTACAGTTTGGAAATCGCTAGAGTCGGTACCGTCTTTGAGACCAGTGTCCTAGTAAATTACTTGACGTATATATTCGTCGGGAATGAAGGTTTTCTTTGTTTTGTTTTTCATTTAATTTGATAAGTTGAGGAAATGTCGTGTGTTGTTTTACTCGAGAATTTAGCGATTTTAATACGGTTTGATTAAATAATATAAATAGCTGTTTTTTGCGTTTATTCTTTTTTCTGTTTAATGTTTTAGTAAGCTATTTATATAGTATATCTTTAAAATTGGATTTTACAGTTTTGTTAATAGAACGGCCAATAAGAGCAATTATGTAAGTGACTTCGTAATTGTTATTTGTTATTAATTTAAGTTTCTCATTGTAAATAATTCATTTTTCTATTTATTTTTGTTAATAGACTAAGGGTTTTGAGAAACCTGTTTTATTTAATTTAATTAAAAACCTTCACGCGACTACACTCGCGGACGTACTGCTGTGAGAGTTGTAAACAAGAGATGTCATCTGACCAGCTAATTAGCAACACTGCTTGAGTGCTGAAGTTTTGAGTTGTGGTTGGTAAGCTTAAATAACCGTAGTTGTTTGGAACTAAAGCGGCAAGAGAGAAGATGAACGACCAGACTTCCAGAGTGTCTTTATTACTGTGAAATTTAATTATGGGATCTATTAAAATAGCTACAAATTAATATGAGGCAGCAAAATGATTGTAAATGAAATGGGCAACGTTACCACAAGATTTCCAGTTTGCAAGAGTGTACGATCAAATTCTGTCGCGTTATTAGCTCCAAGATGGTTCGGGAATACCTAGAGGAACTAAATGAATTAGGTAAGAATAATAAGGTCCTTCCTGCGGGTACCGGAACACACTCGGGGTAGAAGGGAAGAACACTGTTTTTGATGGGAAAAAATACCACTAAAACCCAAGAATGGCTTGAAAAGGGTTATAAGGAATTTGATCCGTTGAAAGCAACCATTTGTTGCAGGTTTGCTGAATTCAAATATAGTCGTATAGACGCAAATGATGCAGAAAGCTTTATGCGCCCAAATGCGGCTGTTATACAGGAAAATATTTTAAAAATCTACTAAATCGTCTTGAACAATTGTAAAGTGAAAGTGAGTAAGACCGCTGATATCGTAAAGTTATCAATGGACCGAGTACATGATACTTTACACAAGTATGCGAAAGTTCTGTTCGAGGTGGGTACCGTGTTTGCTCACATTGACCAAAAACAACAACGTGTTGATGGTTCAGAGTGGTGTTTGGCTGTGTAAGTGAAATATAGGGGATATTTCATGCGATATGTGATAGCGGGTGAAATATGGAGCCACCACTATGCTCCGGTGTCAAATCGGCAATCAGCTGACTGAAGAGAGAAGGATAAAAGCCCAACAAAATGACCAAAAATGTAACAGTTGGCTGGCAAAGTTATGGCGTCTGTATTTTGGGACGAAAATGATATAATATTCATAACTATCTTGAACAGGGAAAAACAGTAAATATTATATAGCGTTAATGGTGCGTTTGAAGAAAGAATCGCGGCCCCATATGAAG
This sequence comes from Diaprepes abbreviatus, assembly GCA_034092305.1. NCBI lineage: Eukaryota > Metazoa > Arthropoda > Insecta > Coleoptera > Curculionidae > Diaprepes > Diaprepes abbreviatus. The sequence continues at coordinate 2,233,438 of JASJET010000144.1, read as the reverse complement.
AAAAAAGATCACTCTTTCACCAAGATTATGCACCGTGTTACAAATCGATCGCAATGATGGCAATGAATTGCACTTCTAGTTACCATTAGCTGTTCGCAAACCTCCAAAGCATGCTCGCCGAAAAGAGGTGATTGCCGAAGCTCAGTCGTACTGTGAAAAATTGGACAAATATATATGTATATATATATATATATATATATATATATATATATATATATATATATATATTTGTCCAATATATGTTGTGTCGGATATTCTCACGGGTGTGATGTGTAATCGAATGTTTTCGGGCTTCCCGTGTATGTGCTGAGTCCCTCTCAGGACTGTAAGGCAGTTAATGTTTCGATGAAATCTCATTCACCATTTCCAAAGCTCACTGTACGGCGTCTATGTAGACGTAGAACATTAAGATATTCCTGATTATTATTCTTATATTTGTAAATTACCTGTCATTTCCAAATGCCATAGACAACTAAATACGTTAGAACATCTATTCAAAAAACACAAAATGATACAGAAAACGATTATTTGGTGTGAAAATTCGAAGACTTAGCTATAGAACGCCCTTATATCATTCGATAGGTATTTCAAAGGTACATTTTTTGGTAAGTTAAAAAGTATAGGGTTCTATTTAAATTAATCAAGTTTTAGCCACTTAAAGTTCTTATTTGATTAGTTTTAATTTTTGGACACCCTGTATAATATAGCAAGTAAATATGATTTATTGTTACACTTCACTGTAAGTTTTGAGTACATAACTGAAATATTTCTTAAATATTTGAAACATGAAAATTGGGTGAGATTTTGCCAAAATTCAAATTATTTAAAAACCCTTAAGGTTTAGGCACTATAAACTTTATTAAAATAGGCACTTATTTTGATCGGAGAATCCAAAAATGCAATAATATACAAGGAGTTCTATTTAAAAAAAAAACTCATCTTTGATACTTTCAGAGCTTTTGGGACATCTTGTATAATATGGAAATAATTTTAAAAAGTAACTATATTAGACCCCCATATATCCCAAAAGTAAAACTTTTTGAAGGTCAAGTATTTTGACAGTAATATTCCGTGCGGTATAGGGTGAATAACCCTATATATATATATATATATATATATATATATATATATATATATATATATATATATATATATATATATATAATAAAATAAGAAATTCTCGGCTATGCGGACTAAGACCGTTGATAAATATTATTCTCATGCTAAAAAGTGTGGAGATCTCCAGAGAACATGGAAAAACTCCGGGTCCGAAAAATGACGACAGCGCTATTTCGTCCTAGTATGGGACTCGTTAGGCCATTGCATTCGGTACAAACCATCAGCTCGTATCTGTGTCATATAAAGAGGCTTCACAGTTGAAAAATAGTAAATACGACACAGTGGCGAGATCTCGATGGCTCACTTAATAACATAAGAATAACACAAATCAACAATTGTTGTATAAAACGGCCTTGTGGTGGCGCGACGGTAAATTAAAAGAGAAATATATCAAAACTCGATACACGAACTTGCTACTCAAAGGATAGAGGTCGCATTATTTCGGCATATATATATATATAAATATATATATATATGGCGGCGCTAAATTATTTCTAAATGGAACAATTACTTCCTAACATGAGATATAAACAAGCAATAATAAGAAAGTAATCACAAATAAGTCAGTTATAAAATCTTTTTCACGTCCTTCTTGTTAATAGTATTTTTTAATTAATAATTAGGCGCCGTACCAAAATTTATATTAATATTTTTACTTCTTAACGCTATTTTAGAAGACGGTTCAATTTTTTATAATAATTTCATTATTTCCATTTTTCAAAAGAAGAAATTTGAGTTTAAAATACGCTCTATTTAACTGAAGTTTTTCACTTCAATATGGCAGTTCAATTAAAATTCAATATGGCTACGAAGCGTCAAATTTGGAGACCACAACAATAATGTCATTAAAGTTACCGAATCGTGTGTACTATAAAAATTATTTTATTATGAATATTTAGTAATTGATTTTATGTTAATTTGTCTTTCTTCGGTTATTTTCTGGTTTTAACATTAGTTCCTCAAATAAAAATTTAGCAACCAAAGTTGTTTTTTGTAGTAATTCTCATTTTTTTTACTTCGCTGAAGATTTAACAAATTAGCAAGTATGATGCAAAACTATAAAATTAATAAAAAAATACTTTGGGAAACAATTTACCATAAACTATCCAACAAAACTTCACCAAGTCTTTCATAACAAAATAATGTCACAAATCATAAACCCCTGCATCGAAAGGGTCTGCAGGAAAATATTTTCCGTAAGTAGCCATTATGGGTAGATTTTTTTGTCGTAAGCTTTTTCCCTTTATCTTTATCATTGCTACTCTACAATATTGGTTTAGTGTAACTCTGGCTTATTTTATTATGCCTTTTAAGCATTTTCCTTGGGCCTCTTGTATCTTGTTTTTTTTTGTATTGTTAGTTTTCTCAGTAACTCATCTCTGCAAATTACTTGACCAATACATAGTGATTTTTTAAGTCCATTTGGGGTAGCTTTTTCTTAATCTTCAAATCTCCGAGTCGATTCGTTGGTTCTTCTCTCCGTTCATAATTCTCCTAAGATCTATTCTTTACATTATCAGCTAATTCGTCCTCACTACGTCACTTTATTTGAATGCCTTGCAAATACGAATATTGTTACTATTTAATCTCGGAATGCTGACACAGAAACACCCGACTTCGATTGCCATACACGCGTGTTGCGTGTGGGTGAAATCCCCGGCATGTTAATCGGTCAAATTGGAACTAGTTCTCATTTTTTCCAATGAGCAACGAGTTTGAAAATAGTTTCTCTAAGCATGCATGTAATCGCTCTATTAACCTTGCAAAGGTAAAACGTCTGCCTCATCAGTTTTAATCATAACTTGAATACTTAGCTAAATGTTAATATAGAAAGAGAACGGATAAAAATATGTCATTAATAAAGTTTAACAAAACTTTTCCAAAACCGCATCAACGGAGGCGATATTCCAGAGGAATGGAAGGAAGACCTAATAGCAACCATATACAAAAAGGCAAGTCGGAAGGATTGTAATAATTACAGGAGCATTGCTATTACAAATACAGTTAGCAGAATATATAGTACCTTACTGAACAACGAATGGAAAGAAAATATAGCGACATGGAAGCTGAAGAACAGGCGGGATTCAGGACAGGAAGGTCAACGATTGATCACCTTTTTTGCGTCACACAAATTATAGGGAAGAAAATGTCTGTAAATTAGGAAATACATTTTATGTTCGTAGATCTGAAGAAAGCATATGATAGTGTCCCACAAAACAAACTGAAACTGCAAAGGGTTAGAGAACACAAACCTGACGTCAACCTAATTAAAGCGGTGATAAACACATGTACGACATCTCTACAGCTAAGATCAAAGTTGGAAGCACTACCTCAGAGGGTTTTAACATCACAAAAGGTTTGAAACAGGGATATTGTCTATCACCTACGTTATTTAAGATATACCTCGAACAGACGCTAGAGCTGGAAAAGAAAATGCAAAAATATAGGCATACCGATTAACAACAATAACATATATATATATATATATATATATATATATATATATATATATATATATATATATATATATATATATACTGTTTTTTGCAGACGATCAAATACTTATAGCGCAAGATTACGAAAATATGGAATATATAACGAGAAAATTAATCGAAAAATACAGGAAATGGGGATTGGACATAAACATAGGAAAAACGGAATATATGTGTACTGGTGGCGAATAGAGAGACTTGATACTGGAAGACAATCAAGTATTTAGAATGGACTTCCGGAGACGCTCAGCCGGAAAATCTAGGTTGAAAAGAATTACCAACGACAGAATCAGACAAGTTATGAACGTACAGCATTCAATCGTAGACGAAACTGGAACCCAACAGCTGAGATGGTATGGACACGTACGGCGAATGCTAGAGGAGAGACTACCGAAACAGATCTTAGAGTGGTCACCCCATCAAAGACAGAAACGAGGAAGACCAAGTCTTACTTGGAGAGAAGGAAATTGGAAAAGAATCTCAGGATAGACCGAGATAGCTGACGACTGGATATCGTTAGACCTCGAACGTTGTAAACCGATATATATATATATATATATATATATATATATATATATATATATATATATATATATATATATATATATATATATATATATTCCAGATTCTTGAACCATAAATTATATCATTTTCTTTTTATTTTGTCTTTTCTTGGGTTTAGGTTCTTTATTTTATTAAAAATCAAGAGCAATTTGAGGTTTGGCCCTTTATTTAAGGCATCTTCTTTTTTTTTTATTTATTGATCTGCCTAAAAATATTTCTTATATAATTAAAAACATTCATACACAAACATATTTACAATTTTAAAAAACAAACAAATAATTTAAAAAACTAGTCAAATGTCTAAAAACTTATTTAATTTTACCAGTACATACCTTGACATTTTGCTTATTTATTAATAATGAAATCAATTTTTTATATCGTCTATTTAGTTACTTAGGATACATGGAATGCGAGTATGTTTTATATTTTAACAGTAGAGCTGAAATTATGCACATAGGCTAAAAATTGCATTTAGAAAAACTTTTTCTAATAACTTTTTTCGATATTTTGAGATATAACCCCAATTTTGAACTTTTTTTTTGAAAAAAAAAGTAAAATTTGGCAGATGATGCTAATCACGTGGCTGCTATTTATTTTGATTAATTTTCACCTCACAGTGTGACCAATGACGTCCGCATCATATGGGATTTTTTTTATTAATAGTTTTATTTGACTTTGGCATAAATTTTTGTTTCGATCGAGGTATATACAGTGCCTTCATTTCAAAACGAACCATCCTTAATAACTTTGTTAAATAGAAAAATTTTAAAAAAAGAAAAAACACGTCAATTTAGATATACAGGGGGAAGTTTAATTTTGCATTTGTTAGAAGTCTGTCAATCACCTCCTCACCTCCAGCTAACCTCACTTTGATATGTCAAATGGGAACCCCCACCTTGTGACACATCATTGTAAGCAGCATAAAATTGTCTATCCAACCGTATAAAAAAAATTAAATCGGTTGACGTACAAGCGAATAGTGTGCAAAAATGTCTTGTAATAATGCATAATATATCGGCCTCGAACTTTGGTATGTCAAATGATTACCCTATAGTGTGATACATCATTTTAAAGGACGTACGATCTGCTATCCAACGATGTCAAAAAAAATTAAGTTAATAGACGTTATAGGCAATTAGGATGCAAAAATGTGTGTTAAATATAAGCAGTTTATTCAGTTTTATTCAGTTGAAGAAAATTATTTTATTAAATGTTCAAAATGTGCGCCGTTATTAGCGAGACAATAAAAAAGCCTATTTTGAAATTCCCCACGAACATTGGCAAGGGTTTCTCTGCTAATTCCTCTACATTCCCGAACAATTCGATCTTTTAAATCGTCAATATTTTCAGGTGGGGTTTTATAAACCTTGCTTTTTAAATACCCCCAAAGAAAAAAGTCTAGAGGGGTTAGGTCTGGAGACCGTGCTGGCCATACAATTGCACCACGTCTGCCAATCCACGTCCCTGGAAAATGTTCATCAAGCCACTCTCGAATTGCCAAAGCGTAGTGCGGGGGAGCTGCATCTTGATGGAAATGCAAATTATTTTCATTTAGTACCATAACAGCATTTTCATCCACTTGATTTTCTAAAGATTGCACAATGGCAGGGTATATTGTGTTTTCTAAAAGGTTGAAATAAATTTGCCCAGTTAAATTATCTTCCAAAAAAAATGGCCCGATGATTTCATTGCCATAAATTCCTGCCCACACGTTAATTTTTTCGGGATGTTGAGTATGCCCTTCTCGGAAAAGGTGCGGATTTTCATTATCCCAGTATCTGCAGTTATGTCTGTTAACCAGTCCATTTAGAAAAAAAGTTGATTCATCACTAAAGCAGATATTCTTACGTAAATGGGGGTCCTCGTCAATTCGTTGGCACATTAATTCGCAAAATTGAATTCTCCTATCAAAATCGTCTTCTCCGAGTTCTTGAAGAATTTGAATTTTGTAGGGAAAAACTTATTTTGTTTTAAAACTTTATGCACAGAGCCAGCAGAAATGTTGGTTAAATCTGCGACCTTTGAGATGGATAAAGTTGGATCTATTGCAAACTGTCCTAGTACCTCGATTTGGCATGCTTCATCTACAACCCTTTTCTCAATATATTTTTTATTACAAACGGATCCCGTTTCTTCAAACTCTCGTACCAATTCGAGTACATATTTATGGCCCACGTTTTTGTCTTGATGCCTCTCGTTAAATGCTCTGGCGGTTCTACGAGCGCACCGATCTTCAGCTCCATAGAGAAAAATTATTTCTATTCTTTCGGCTAGCGTATACACCATTTATATTCACGTTTCAACTAGGCGTCACAATGACAATTTTAACAATAATAAACAACTGGTGTTTAAAGATCTTAAAAATTTTATTTATTGCAGTGATTTTTTGTACCTATCAGGTACCGCAAAAAATATCATTGAAATAAATACACTAGATTGATTAGACTGCAATGAATTTTGCGATGAATTTTAAAACAGGCTTAGTTTTTTTCTCGCAAATATTTTAACTGTTTATTATTTTAAAAAAATATTTATTTTAAATTTAAAATAATATTTTACTCTATGAAGTAGCCATTTGACATAATAAAGTTTAATGTGATAAGGTGTCTATTATTACCACACATCTTTTCTTACTATTCGCTTGTACATCAACAGATTTTGTTTTTTTTTATTGGCTAAATAGGAGATAGTATACCCTTTAAAATGATGTATCACACTATAGGGTAATCATTTGACATACTAAAGTTCGAGGCCGATATATTATGCATTATTACAAGACATTTTTGCACACTGTTCGCTTGTACGTCAACCGATTTAATTTTTTTTATACGGTTGGATAGACAATTTTATGCTGCTTACAATGATGTGTCACAAGGTGGGGGTTCCCATTTGACATATCAAAGTGAGGTTAGCTGGAGGTGAGGAGGTGATTGACAGACTTTTAACAAATGCAAAATTAAACTTCCCCCTGTATATCTAAATTGACGTGTTTTTTCTTTTTTTTAAATTTTTCTATTTAACAAAGTTATTAAGGATGGTTCGTTTTGAAATGAAGGCACTGTATATATATATATATATATATATATATATATATATATATATATATATATATATATATATATATATATATATATATATATATATATATATATAATATCTTTGTTTTCTTAAACCATCTATATTTATTTTTCTGAAATTTCTTGGGTATGAGGTTTTTTGTTTTTAAAACAATCTAATCAAAATTTGACGTATCGCCCATTTTTTTGGGCTTTATCAAAAATATATTGTCAGTCAGTCTATGGATAAAATCTACAGAGAAAAACAGAACAATCAGCCATCACTGAAACAATTAAATACACTTAAAATAGACATACATATTTTATAACTAACACACTGTACAATATTAAAAATGTAAATTTAAAATTCTTTGCTAGATACGCACCCGTTGTAGTTGTGCCGTATATAATTCAACTAAGAGTCTACATTGCCAGTATGAAGGAATTTGGTGTTATCAGTAAAAGTTTTTTTTTTAATATATTTTTATTAATTATTTGTGGAGCAATTATTATATTATTAAAGAATCAGATATTTTTTTTGGTATTTTAGTATTGTATTTGTTATAATTTTTAATGCAGTTTTTAATTAATTAGGTTATTATATATTTGGCTAAGATTTTTTATATATTGTTTGTCATTTGCGACATACTTTACATTAAAAAAGAAAAGCAGACTTTCTTACAGTTTTAAATATATTTTAGAGGGTTCGTGCAAGAGATCCCGTAAAAACATTTCACCGGTAAGTAGTTAGTGCGCACATTTTTTTATTAAAATTAAAACAAAGTATTTCTTTATTTTTAGGTAGCTTTTCCTTCTAAAAGAAGGAGGTTTTCAATTCGTCGACTATGTATTTTTTTATTTATATACACCGATTACTCCGGAACGGCGGCACCGATTTCAATGAAATTTTTTACGTTATGTTCAGTATGTTGCTGCGGTGGTCCTATATTTTTTTAGACGAAATTGGTATAGTAAAATCCAAGATAGCGCTGACAATATTGCGGCCAAAAAAATCAATTTTGTCAGATTTTCTCCAAAATTGGTATGGGGGAATTTTCAAGGTCGTAGACAACTAATCTGAAATTCTTTTTAAAAAATTCAATATGGCGGCCAAAAAAATTTAATTTTTATCGATTTTCTCCAAAATTGGGATGGAGGAGTTTTCGGGATCGTACAAAATGAATCGAAAATATTTTTAAAAAATTCAATATGGTGGATCCAATATGGCGGACAAAAAAAATCAATTTTGTCCGATTTTCTCCAAAATTGGTACACGAGAGTTTTCGGGGTTGAACATAACGAATCTAAAATTATTTTTTTTAAATTCAATATGGCGGACGAAAAAATCAATTTTGTCCGATTTTCTCCAAAATTGGTATGAGGGAATTTTCAAGGTGATACATAACGAATCTGAAATTATTTTTACAAAATTCAATATGACGTATCCGATATGGCGGATAATAAATTATTTCTAAATGAAATAAATAACTACTAATATATACAAATTATTGTAAGAAAGCAATTACGAATAAAGTGTTTTAAATCTGTTTATGCGAATCACATTTTGTCTGGTATTAGTTTGGCGCCGACTTCAAAAATGTCAATTTCATATAATAATTTATAGTTACTTTTCACTTTTTAACGCACTTTTGTAAGCCGGCTCAATTTTTTTTATCAAATTTTTTATATTTTCCTATCTGCAATACTTTTTGCTCCTCATAACTTTGTATTTCTATTAAAAAAAGCATTTTTTTGAGTTGCGTTCTCCATGGTAAAAACTAATTTTCTCTTTGCCTACCCCCAAAAAAATATTTCTCAGAAAAGTTCAGCTATAATTATAAAAACAGAAATATAAACATAATTAGAAATATAAAAATAAGTACTCACAAGCAATATAAAACAGCGTATCATCTTGCATATCTCACATCCACCACCACAAATTAAAATTTTTATCGTTACAATCTTAACACACCAAACAATATAGTAAATCTATTTTCTCAATAGACACAAATATCGTCTATCGCGACTCGATTTCTCTTCAATGTACTTTAACATGACGGAACACGCTGCGGAAGAAGTAACTGAAGAAACAGCTGTTTAATCGACCTACTGAAGACCAGTCTGTGGTCAGTCAGTCAGCAGGGCCGGCGCGCACTGAAGAAAGAAGAAATGAAGAAATGGCTTTGCCGAAGAAGAAAGTGGGTCACTGGTGAAGAAGCGAGTCTTCGCAAGACTCTTCAATGGGCGAATTAACAGGGGCGGAGAGAGTTTCTTAGAATCATTGGCAACTACTATAAAAGGCTTAATTAATATTTTTATTTGCTTCCTAATTGTGTGAATAGAGAATTTATCATTTATTTGTAATAATAACGGCAAATGGACCTTTATTTTCATTTTTGTTTATATAAAATAATTTTAAATATGAACAAAAACGTTGCAGTTAGAAAGGCCAAGTTCTGACAGAACGTTAGTGAGGAAATAAAATAGATGACTAAGTTGGAACTTTGTGCCTCAAATTGACTGAACCTACTCGTTTCTATAACAAATTTGATTTTGAACTTGGCCAAGTACAAGTTTATTATAAATACATTCAATAAATTCATTCACTTCCTAAGCAAAATTCGTATTTTTTAACTTTGACACTTTTATTTAGCACATTAAAATAGCAGTTCCAACAACAAATCTTATTATTTATGGTCCAAATAGGCTTAAGATCAACATTAGGAGGTAAGTCATGATGACAAACGAGTTTTAGCATGTACAGTCCTAGTTTAATAATTATTATAAATTAAAAATTCAATTTTTGGGTCTAATTTAGATAAGATACTGGAGTACTTTCAAACGGTTTCTTGTCAGAAACGTGCAGAAGACTGACAAGGGAACCACCTCAACCCGACCTCACTGATTTTGATAATTTTTAGATATGTTGTAGTACTTGAAACAATTATAGACACGTGATTTTTTTTTCAGCTGACATCCACTTTTAAGGGGTGAAATTCATCCCCAAAGTAAACCCTTCAAATTTTTTTTCAATATATCTCAGCATTTAATGAATATTTTTAAATAAAATAAAGTGGAAAATGTTTGTTATAAAAGTCACAAATATATGATATATTTATAACCAAAGGGATTGCAACCCCCATTTCATTTTTTAAAAAACTTTTTTTTTAATACTTTTTGTTATAAATATAGGGGAACGAACTTTAAAAAAGTATAAAAATCATTTTCGTTAACAATATCGATTACTACTGCTGACACGTTTCGAGATTTTTGAAATCACCACCTCTAAATACCCCTTACAGTGATGGACCACATATAAGTGATAAAAAAAAATTTTCTTAAAATTCATCTAGTGTGTAAACCGAATGTAATTTATAACAAATGTACATATATATTATTTTTTTTTCAATAATAGTACCAAAAGTGTGAAAAAGTCACTCCCAAAAGTAAATACCTAATACATCATGGATTCGAATTAAAATTTTTTAACAAAAAAATTTTTATAAATTTTTATATCAAATTGAAATTTTTGAAGTCGGCGCCAAACTAATACCTGATAAAATGTGATTCGCATAAACAGATTAAAAATACTTTATTTGTAATTGCTTTCTTACCATAATTTGTATATATTAGTAATTTGTTTCATTTAGAAATAATTTGGCGCCGACTTCCAAAATGTCAATTTTATATAAAAATTTATACTTATTTTTCACCTTTTAGCGCACTTTTGGAAGTCGGTTCAACTTTTTTTATGAAAATTTTATTTTCCGATTTTTAGTTTTGAATTCATTCACCGATATCCATAAATTATTTGAACTAAGTACTAATTGAGATTAGTGTACCTCGCAATGACCCCAAGGTGGCAAAAAATACTCATTTTATCCAAAGTTGTAAATCACACAAAAATGAACCAATAAAAATTCTTTGATTCTTACAGTTCTCCAAATACCATTCAAATTGTGTCAAACAAATATTTAGTCTGTCATAGTAAATCCACTATATTAAATTTCAAATTAATTTTACAATGTTAATTTAGGCCACAAAACCTTCCAATATGGATATTTAAAGAATTTGAGAAGCCGCAATATCAATTTTAGTCAAAATCGGAAAATATAAAATTTTCATTCTCTTATTGTATCTTATCAACTTAATAGTTGTAAAAAATTAACTTTATATTCGTTATACACGACCCGGAAAACACCCTAACACCAACTCTGAAAAAAATGCGAATAAGGTAAAATTTTCAACTCACCATATTGGATCCGTCATATTGAATTTCAAAAAAATTATTTTAGCGTCTTAATCTAATCTAAATCTAAACTCTTCAAAGCCCCCTAGTACCAATTTTGGAAATCCAGAAATTTAAAATTTCTAACCCGTCATATTGCATATGACATATTAGATTTTCTTAAAATAATTTTATATTCGCTATTTACATCCTCAAAAACGATTTAGTCCCACATTTGAACAAAATCGAAAAATGTAATATTTTTAGTCCACCATATTGAATCCTGAAAAATACTATTAAATTCACAATTTACTCATCAGTTTTGGAGAAAATCGAAAAATGTAAAATTTTGAGGACGTCATATTGAGTTTTTCAAAAAATATTTTAAATTCATAATTAACACTAACAAAAATCTCCCAATACTGATTTTAGACAAAATCGAGAGATGTAGAATATTTAATCCGACATCTTAGATCCGCCCTATTTAATTTTTTTAAAATAATGTCAGATTCGTAATATGCTATCCCATATAAATTTTGAAAAAAAAACGGACAAAATTTATTTTTTATCCGCCATATTGAATTTTTAAAAAATAATTTCAGCTTCGTTATGTGTGACCCCGAAAACTTCCCCACACCAATTTTGGAGAAAGTCGGACAAAATTAAATTTTTTTGTCCGCCATATTGGATCCGCCATATTAAATTTTTTTAGAACATAAATTCATATTCGGTGTGTACAACTCCGAAAATTCCCACATACCAATTTTGGAGAAAATCGGACAAAATTAATTTTTTTTTGGCCGCCGTATTGTCAGCGCCATCTTGGATTTTACTGCAGCAATACATAGTCGACGAACTGAAAATCTTCTTTTAGAAGTCGGTTAAAAAAGGAAATAAGTCCTGTATAACTGAAAAAGAAAATAACATAATTCTTTTCAATATAGAAACCTTTTTTAAGAGATGAAAACCACCCCTAAAGCTAACCTTAAAATTCATTTTGATATATCTTACCATTAATGGATATTTTTAAATAAAACCAAGTGCAAAAATATTTGTCGTAAGAAGCTTGAAATATTAGGTGTATTTATGACCTGGGGCTTCAAGCTTTATTTTATATTTTAAAAAAATTACATTTTTTATCAATATTTTTCTTATAAATATCTGGGAATGAACTCAAAAAAAAATATAAAAAGCATTTTCGTTATAAAGAGATTTCTCAAATCACCACCCCTAAATACCATTATCTATCCCTTACAGTGATGGGCCACATGTAGACGGTAATTTTTTTTTCTTCCATCTGTAAACCGATTTATAACAAGGGCAAATATATTACAACCTTTTTGCAATAGTAGTATCAAAAGAGGTGAAAAAGTTTTCCCTAAACGTAAATACCTAATATAACATGAAGTCTAATTACACAAGCCCACAAAATAAAAAAAGTTTGAGCTGGATGTCAGACTACACTTTTCTTGTGTATTTTTTTACGATATAAGAGTGTCAACCCCTTCGGTCGTAAATACACTTTATATTTCAGGATTCTTACGAAAAATATTTTTTCATCTTAATTTTATTAAAAAATATCCATATTGCTGATGAGGTCGGGTTGGGGTAGTTCCCTTGTGAGTGATATTTGCACCGTGGATTTTTTGAATATTTGCTATTCTGTGTCTCTTTTTGAACGATTGCCTTTTTCATTTTATTTCAATGAAATTTGTTCTCATTATTTTAAATATCTCTCATACATTTGTGTAACAATATGATTTTGAGTTGAAACCAAAAAATGAAATAATTTTTTTTTTCAAAAAAACTAAATTGACCTCAAATACAAGTATAGCACTAAAAAGTAAAAAATAAATAAACAACTATTTTGTATTGCAATTAATTTATGTATGTATGTGCGTATAGTTGGAGTCTGTACACTGAAACCTTAGAATGTTGGACGGCTTCAAGGTGGGTAGTTCCTCTTCTTCGATTTGGTATGTTCCCAAGGACCACATCCTAGGATTTTCTAGAGCGCTGCACTCTGAAATGATATGAATAGAGGTTGTGTCCTCCTCCTCACAGAATTTGCACTCTTCTCCTTCTACCAGTCCGAGTTTTTTAAGGTGTCCCTTCAGGTGGCAATGCCCTGTCAGAACCCCTGTCAGAATTCTAAGTCAGTTTTAACTTAAGCTTTTGCATTCTTTGAATCTCTTCTCGTCGTAGTGTCCAAGAAGTACCTTCACTTATCTCAATCCTTGCATCTCCGTCCAATAATTGAATCTCCTGCTTTCTTCTTCGATCTTAAGTTCTTCCAGCGTTACGCTGCTACTGATTTCGCAGAAAATTAATTTAATAATTGTATTATTTATTAATTTTTTGACGTCGGCGCCCAATTTAAAATTTGCATGCAAACTACACAAAAACAATTTTGCAATTTTAAGTAAGACAAAAAAGAATTAACATAGTGCGAATATTTTGGAGAATATCACGACGTTTCGGCTAGTGGTTATCTCCAGTTACACAACTCTTTATACTAAAAGTAAATGCAGTGGAGTGTAACCGAGATAAGTGTAGTTATGCGTGCTACTCTTTGGTCCCATTTATGCTGCAATTAGTTTTAATTTACAATTACTAATAAGTGGTTTTCACAGTTTTCTTATATCTAAAGACGATTTACTAAAACAATTCTTTGAATTTCCGTTTTCTCCAAAGTTGTTCTCGGTGTAGGATTATTCTAGCTTCAGACCATTTTAGGTAATGTCCATGAGTCTAGGCGTTTTTGGCGGCACCAGATTTTTTTGTTTCTCCACGAGATGTGTTCTCCTGGTGTTCTTTGATTCATTACTTCAATAGATCCCTTTGTTTCGCAAACGTAGGAGTTGCCCCATTCACATAGTATCTGGTACACACAGTTTTCCCCTTTGAGTTGCTGGTTTTACCATAATAAGCTGGCTTCTTAGAAAATTATTTAAATTGAAGACAACGTTGATGTTATGTCGTTTTCTTATTCTTCTAACTATTTCGGAAATGCCTCTAACATAGGGAATGTCCATCACTAGTTCTCGTTCCTCGTCAGTTGTCGATCTTGACCTATTTCTGCGTTGTTCCAGAATCTTATCTATCAGTTTCTGGGTATCGGTTGGCTGTCAAATTACTTTTCATATGATCTATTTCTTTCATCAAGTTCTCGTTACAGTTGCAAAAGAATTAATGCTTTATCCACGAGGTTTCTTACAATCCCATGTTTGGTATTGTTGGAAAGGTTGGATATGGAGTTTAGGTATTGTCCTGTATATGTGGATTTTTTGTAAACTGAGATTTCTGCCATTTCTTTGAACCAAAACATCTAAAATGGTAATTTGTTCTATACTTCTTTCTCCATAGTGAGTTTAATGGTTAGGCTAATATTGTGGAGATGAAAAAGAAAGTTTTAAAGTTCTTCGTCGTTTCCATTCCAGATAATAAAAGTGTCGTCTACGTACTTAAGCCATAATTTTGGTTTTCTATTTGCGGATTTAATTGCAAAGATGTCAAACCATTCCATGAACATGTTTGCGACTACCGGTGAGCACGAAGATGAACTACCAATGAGATCGTCGGACCCAGTGGGTGATTTTAAAAAGATAAGATCGTAACAATATATTTTAGATCATTAAACATGGAAATAGAAATTGTGTCGAGATAAAATAAGCTTTATTTTTGTTACCCTCAAGCTTATGAAGGGGGCTCTTAAAAATCATAATTTTTACTATACTAATAAATATTGGTTTCTTTCTAAAAAAAAATATTTCAATATTTTGTTTATTGGTTTTGTTTATTTTTTTATACTGGGTGGTCCTAAAAAGCTAGCTATATGTAAATCGTAACTTTTTAATCCTTATTGATTGGCATTATTCTACATTTGTACCTCCTAGTATACATAAAAACAATTTTAGTATACACGGAGAGGAAAAAGTATTAAGAAACCTGAATAATTTGAAAAGGAGTGGTATTACGAAAATACTTTAAATATTAAAGTTGAAGATTTTGAAGCAGAAACTTAACAATGACCTTAATGGTGGGTTTATACTACCAAAAATTATCAACCACCATAAAGGATTTCCAATATCAACTTTCACGTGCATCTGTTCATAGTCCCAACTATAAATTAACAACTATCAATTATCAACTAAGAAGTTGATCAAGTTTCAACTTTTTAAGAAGTCGGCATAATTCGTGACCACTTTCATGTGTTATCGACTGTTGGAAAAATTGACAAGTGCATTAAAATATAAAAAATAACATTAAAAACAGTAAAAAATTGTTGTAAAATAGTCGAAACAGTTTAGAATAAAATTAGGTAAACAATCACAATTGAAAAAAAAAAGTTGACGTTTTAATTTTAGGTTGGAATATTTATGGGTATGGGTATATTAGTCATCCTTAATTTTTACTAATATGAATGTTGACTATTTTTGAAAAAGTGTTTACAAACATGCATAAGTACCCAATATACCCCAAAATATTTAATATTATTTTTGTAATACAACTAATACTTTAAAAATCATATATTTTAAATTCCGTTTCACATTTCACTCCAAAAAGCCAATACATGTCACTTGACCGCTGTGACGTCACATGTTGTCCACGACTGGTAAACCGATAAGGAGATATACAATTTTTTTGTAATTTTTGTAATAAAAGATGAATTATAAGTTTTATAAGTATTGTGTGGTGCTTCATTGTACAAATACTACAATTAAAACACTTGAAAAGTTATTTATTCACGTTCCACGTTAGGAAAATAATAGAAAAATGGGGCTTCAGCTAGCCTGCAGGGATCCGGCACTAGTATCTATACAATCTAAAATGTATTTTGTGAAGATCAGCAGTTTTGATAATATTTGTTTATTTTTCCTATATTAAAAGTTATAATTTTTCAAGTTTTCAAAGATGAAAATTAGAATTTCGAGGTTATAAATAAAGTAATTAAGGTTGGGTTGGGTTGTATTCATTAACGGTTGCGGAAATAACAATTTTTGATATATTACTTGCATGGAAGTATTCAAATTTCTAAATTTAGCAGAGCAGAAGTTACTCTTTGTTGCCAAAAAATTGGCCACCACAAAATAATCAATTGTCGGCAAATTCGAACTGTTTGCCTTAATTAATACACTTTCCAGAATGAGAAAACTTCTTAGAATCCTTTTTAAAGGGAATAGTAAGCAAATTTCGAAGAAATTGTATGGAATTCTTTCATATGTACATATACATATATCTATGTTTTTCCGGTTGTCAATCCGTTCGTCAATAGAAATATCTTCGCGCACTTCCTGAAATCAAAGCTCATAGGGGAGGCAATCGTCTCTCTCCCTCCCTCTCCCTCTCCCTCTCCCTCTCCCTCTCCCTCTCCCTCTCCCTCTCCCTCTCCCTCTCCCTCTCCCTCTCCCTCTCCCTCTCCCTCTCCCTCTCCCTCTCCCTCTCCCTCCCTCACTCTCCCTCTCTCTCTCCCTCTCTTCCCTTCTCTCTCCTCTCTCTCCACATCTCTCCCCCTCTCTCCCGCTCTCTCCCTCCCTCTCTCCCTCTCTCTCTTATATATATATATATATATATATATATATATATATATATATATATATATATATATATTTATTTCACAAAAAAAAGGATTACAATTACTTATTGAAACTTACATATTTGCGATATAGATTGATATTATTTCTGTTTATTATTTTGTTATTTAATTTTCCTTTTAATTTATATTCTACATCTGTATTTTCTCATATTTAATGTATAGTACTTTTTGTACTGATGCACATGTTCCGTTTCTAAAAAAAAATAAATATAAAATGCGTGCTGCGCCGCTGCGAATGTTTAACAACTCCCCATTGTACTTTTAAGACAAGAATCAACTTGTCTCTATCTAATGATCTTAAGATCAAGTTTGGTATATTTTATTCAATTAAGTGGAGAACGGAAAAGAAAAGGATGCACTTACTTTAATGATGTTTCAATAAAAGGTGTGGAACGCCTGGGGGTACGTTTTTTTGCGTCAGACCTACAAGTGTGAGAAATTATACTTATTTACATAAAGTAGGAAATACTGATGTTATATGAATTAGTTTTGGATATGAACGTATTTATTACTAAATTTTTCCAAAAAAAAAAAAATTATTACTATTATTACTGTTCTCGTGACTTTATTTTTGGAAATTTAATTCCTATCAATTTTTTTTAAATAGACCTACTTCCAAAAATTGCACAAATAAGTAAAAATACACAAACTGTTTGACATTGCAATTAATTTAGTATTAAATGTAAATTTATTCATTTACTTAGAACTCTTTGAAGTCGGTGACGCAATAAATGTAAAGGATAATTTTAAATTGATTCTGGGTTGGTTGGTACCTTTTTCCTTATTATTTTTATATTTCTTCATACCTTTTGATTCGTATTCCATTTTTTGCTTTAATTTAAAGTGTCTTTATATTGTGTGTAGCTATTTTCTAAAAATTTTTCAACAATTTCAACACTAGAAAAGTTATCTTCGTCTCCCCTGAGGCGATTTTTCAAATCTCTGAATAAAATAAATCCAACTGACTCACTAAGAAATTACACTCGCGTAGAATGAGTTGAAATTTGTCTGTTTTGTGAACTCGCGAATTGTCTTGAATAAAGAGTACAATTTTGTAACACAAATTAGAACAATTTTGAATATTTTTGATCTACATAATTTTATTAATGTATTGCAGTAGGTGACTGATGTTACTGTAATGCCCTTCTGCGTGTATTCAACAAGAATAACCCCTAGTGGATATTGAAAGATTACACTGAGTTCCGCAACTGAAAATTGGGTGCGGTCTTTTCTTGGAGGCGAAAAAAAGTAACCGTTTATATTTTGGGAATAACAAACAAAAACAAATATTTATCATTAAAAATGATTTTATTGTTTTTCAAAATATTCTTCAATATAATCAATGTGTTTAAATAAATCTGAAAAACATTTTTGCCATTATGAAGATGGTATCCCAAAACATGGTTTTTGAATGCATGAATCGCCTCATCTGGCGTAGAAAATCCTTGACCACGCAGTTTATTCATTACGTAGGAAATCAAAAAAAAAAAAAAAAAATGGGTGTCAAATCAGGGCTCTACGGCGGATGACCCATCAATTCCCCGTTTTGAGTGATCAAACAGTCACTTGTTTGAGCCGATGTGTGAGAGCTCGCATGTTATGATAAAGAATGATCTTCCATCATACTCTATAGATTTAAACAACAATAGATTTGTTAGAAGGCTGTTTATGGTCGATGGGGGAGAGACTTTTTTTATGTTTCACAGATATAAACATGTTTACTATCTTTTCTTTCAGTTTAATTGTTTGTCGTGACCCTTTTCAGTGTTTTTAATTATTAGAAATTACTATGAATGCGATGTTTGCAATTAATAATAACAAAATGTTGATGCAATACGGGATGCCTCAATTTTACGGTATGTCACACGACGAACTTGCATTATCAGTTCACGAACAACATCGATGTTTTCTTGCACTACAACTGATTTTGGACAACCTTCACCCGACTCGTCGGTGAGCGAACAATGGCCACAATAGAATTTACTAAACCAGAGATATACAGTGATTTTCGTCGGTGCTTTATCGCCATATAAAAAACTAAGTTTATTGATGCACTCTTATTAAGATAACCCACGTCAAAAATTGTGAAAAATAATCGCCGAGATGAAATTTTAAAGTTATTTTAAACAACACAAATAGTGTCCGTATATCAAAAGGTGCTGAGTACCTATACCGTCTAAAATATCAAACTTTACAATGGGTCTCAAACGATAGGTACCAAGCAACGCTACTGTTGCCAGTTTTCATCCTTGTATAGGACTATTCTTTGGTGTAATTATCACTTTCAGTTCTATCACTTGAAGTAATCATAATCACTTCGACCTAGTGACAAGTAAATGCATATTCAAAAGAACATTAAGTTATCAGTTTCACTCTTTCACTTTGATCACTTGGTAATTATACTAAAAACTACAGCCAACGTCATCGCTGTCACGAACTTGACATATAATTTTTTGTTCTTATGTCACATTCATGATCGCTGTCAAGGGCTACGTTGGCTAATTAATATTTTATAGTTATTTTCATGTAATTTCTTCGAAATTTGCTTACTACTCCCGATTCTAAGAAGTTTTTCCATGATGGAAAGTGGATTTATTAAGGCAAATAGTTCGAATTTGCCGAGAATTGATTGTTTTATGGTGGCCCATTTATTCGCAAGAAACAGTAACTTTTGATCTGCTGAACTTAGAAATGTGAAGAGTTCCATGTAAGTAATTTACCAAGGATTTTTAATTCCGCAACCAATAATGAATACATAATAGTAATCATAGGTATTTATAAGCTCAAAACTAAAATAAAACGAGTAGTGCCGGACTAGCTGAAGCCACATTTTCCTATTATTTTACGAGCGTGGAACGTGAATAAAGAACTTTTCAGGGGTTTTAATTGTAGTACTTGTATACTGAGGCACCGTACAACACTTAAAATAACTTAGAACTCATCTTTTATCACAAAAATTATGAAAAAAATTTATATATCCCTGTCAATTGACCAGTGTTTTGGAGCGAAATTTGAAACGGAATTTAAAATTTATGATTTTTAAAGTACTAGTTGTATTAAAAGAAATAATTTCAAATATTTTCAGCTACATTAGGTACTTATGCATAGTTTTAAACACTTTCCCAAAAATAGTTAACATTCCAATTTATATTACTGATTTGTTCCTGTTAGCGGCCTCCGACTTCCTCTATGCAACTACTTTCAAATTGAGGTATTTTTGTATTATTTTATTATTAAATTATCTGATTTAATTTTTAATAGATAATTTTGTACATACCTTCTAAAGAAAGATTTTCAGAAAAGAGCTAATTTGATGCTTAATCACAGTGAAATTCAACCTAGATGCTCCCCCGCTAGTAATAAAGACCAATTTAGTTTTTCATAAATTTATCTATTTTCAGTTTAACCGAAAACCAAGAATTTTGAATATCCAGGTAAACTGATGGGTTATGAAAAAGATTAACTTTTATTTGCAATTAAACAATATCGCAAGTCCACTTGAGTATCCATAAATTAAATCTCCTGGGTAGCTATTCTCGTTTTTGAGAGAACGATCATCTTGATGGAAAGTGGGCGTGGTTCTCACTAAAAAGTACGAAACCGTATTCAGAATACGGTTTCTTACTTTTTCGTGAGAACCACGGCCACTTTCCATCAAAATGATCGTTCTCTCAAGAACGAGAATAAGTACCCTGAATGTTTAATCGGTTTTGAAACATGTCATATGTCCTAAAAGGTACATGTTTTTTCGATCATTGGCTGGACTAATGAACTTATAACCAATTATACTGAACTATAGTGAAAGAAGAAAAAATGGGGTTAGGTTACGCAAATTTAAAAAGTTCAAAAATAATGATTTTTAGATAATATTTAGATATTAATTTTAAAAATGAACCCTAGTTTGAGAATTTCCTCCTCAATTTATTCAACGTTAACAACCAATTTAAAAAAATATACTAATTGCCATTTTTGTGTTCGAAATATTGCAGTTTCACATGTCTATTTTAACGAACTAGTTCAAAAGGTTGACGAAAATGGGGCAGAAACTGGCAAAGAACTCTTTAGAAATAAGTTACTAAATGGACCAAATTTAAAAGATTTTTTCAAAGCTGATCACTTGAAGCCACAAGATCATTTACCAGATGAAGAGGTTCGTATATTATGTTATTCGTGAGATATTTATTCCATACTCAATAACGAATTGTCGCAATTTAAGTATTTTAAAACAGTTTTTGCTTTTGTTGGGCAGATTTTTTAAATTATTTTTATGTTCTAAAAGAGAGGCTGTGGCAGACGAGCTTTAAGGTATGGTTTTTCTTGTAACTATTTTCAATTTTGAATAATAGAAAATATGTTGGTAATATACAACAGTATTATTTCAGATATAGTGTTCATTGTAAATTTTAGTTAGTGGTGTAGAATTGGATATGAATTATTTGACAAAATTATTTTTGAGGCTGTTTTTAGTATGTGCAGATAATCTCAAATTTATAGTTTCTCAGTAATAATTTGAATTGGCTAGAAGTTAGTTTAGAGGAAAGAAAGTCATGCCACAATTAAAACTTCAAAATAAAAATTGTTTTTAAGATATAGGGTGAAATTGAAAAGTATTTAATCCTTCTTAATTGTGTTCTTTATAAAAATATTTGAAAAATTATTAAAAAATTTTGGTAAGTGTAATTTAAGGAATTTTCCAGATTTTAAGTTTTTTTTTTATTCGCTTTATTACTTTGTATTATACTATATAAAATTATTTCTAAATGAAAATTTTATTTCTTCTAGGTTGTTCCTTATTTAATACAGCCTTTGCCATATGGAGGGAAAAGAAAAGTGTATTTTGATGTCTATGGGTGTCAAATGAATGTTAATGATGCAGAAATTGTTTGGGCCATTTTGAAGGAAAATAACTATGAAAGGACAGATAGTTTGGTTGCAGCTGACGTAGTACTTATAGGTAAACTTTTTTAGCACATTTAAAGAATTTTTACCTATAAATACTAACCCTATATAATAAAAAATATTTAATATAAAGTGTGATAAAATATAGCATCGTTATGAAATATGAAAAACAACAGTTCCCTTATCTATAATAATGGTAAGAAGAATTTAACTGTTTTTTATGTTTATTTTACCAAGAATAGAAAACCTAAAAATGTTACTCGTGTGAACTCTGTATATTTCAAGAGCCTTTATTTTGTTCCATATATGAACAAGATGATCTGCCCTTTCTTTGACCAAGTTTTGTTACTTCCAAATAACACACATATAAAACAAAACAGTTTATGGGTTTTCTCACACCCATAGAGCCCATTATTTTTATCATCAATATATATATATATATATATATATATATATATATATATATATATATATATATATATATATATATATTGATTAAATTTCTGACAGCCATACTTTTCCCTGCTTCCACTGTATTTTTCAATTTTTAAACCAGCCTAACCTGACCATTTTACTCTATAAAGAGAGTACTAAATTCTTTAAAAAAAAAATAAATTTTATTCATGGTCATAACAGCAAATAAAGTGACTTTTAGTAGTAACAAAACAAAAACACACTAGTGTAGAAAGATAAATATCAGATAAATACCTCAGTAAACGCAATAAAAAACCAAAACAAAATTTATATTTTGCAAATTCAAGCAAACCATCACAAGTGCTAAAATAAAAACTAGTGTCACTTCCTGCCCAGTAACAAGTATGTATTTTATTAGATTTATTTAATAGCATTTCAATTTTTTAGCATTTGGCACAGATTTCGTCATAGCAACACTTAGAAATATTAAAGTGGCATAACACTATGCTGCTAATTATAGAAAATTCACCCTTTTTTAAGCTGTGGCTCTGTTGTCAGACGTTTAAGTTATTGATGTAGAACAAGAAAAATTATTTGGAAAAGTTTAAAGTACAATTAACAAAATAAATACGTATAAGGCACCTAAAATAGAATGAAAGAAAACTTGCAAGTTTACTTGCTTATTAAATAGTTTTTGTATTATAAATTGTGTCAAATGGTACAAACTGGAATAAGGATAGTAGTACATATCTTAATTTTCATATCTAACGAAATATGGTAGCTTAAAGCTTGAAAATACAGTTTATGGATTAAGAATGATAAAGTCAGTGTATAAAATATGAAACCATTTTATTTTAAATTTTGTCCTTTGAATACCAGAGCTCATCAAATGGTAAAAAATACCATTTGACTATATTTCCTTCACAACTGGCATTTCTTAATAAGAAGTGAAACCTAAAAATTGAATATAGCAGTAAAAGAATTAAAGACTTTTACAAATAAAGAGAAACAAAAAACATACAAACATATTCAGAAATACTCTGTATCAATAATGTAAAATGTATAGAATAGTTGGACCGCATGAAATATCATTTGTCATGAAATATACACTTAAAACTATAGACATACAAATGAGTTTTACATAAAAGTGATAAAATATTGTCCAATATTCAGGTGGTTTAAACAAAGTAAGAAATAAAATATTTATTTTTTAAATTAAGCCACTATATATTATATTTTTACCAAATTATATTAAGTTTCTAAAGATCCAGAAAAGAACGCTCAAAAATTCATTTGACATTACAAAACTTTTAAAACCTCAGACACAAATTTCTTTAGACAGTTTCTATGAGAAGCTATCTAAGATAATCTTGAAGAAAATAAATGCATTTAGTGCAGAGTAAATTAACATTGCGATAATATTTTACAAATTCTAAATGATTGCAAAATCAAGATTAAGGTGTTATCTGAATATTTGAAATTGAATGTTAGTAAGCTTGACATTCCACACAATGTTTCAGTTGAAAAACATGTTTGCAGAAATAACTTCATTACAATTGAGGAAGTCTACTGAAAAGGATAAGGAGTCTTAGTAAAATATGAACAGCTGCAATCTGAAGTGGTATGCTTGGGGAAAGAGCTTTGTGAGCTTAAAAGCTTCATCCCTTCCACCACTAGCGATTCTAAACATCTTGCTTAAAACAAACCTAATCAGTTCATGTGTATGTGCTGAGGTTTTCCTCATATTATGAATTCCCAATTAAACTCGGTGGCGTGTTTGAAAATGTGCTAAATATTATTAATGATTACAATCTCTCTTGATTTACATATTGTATTTGAAATGATAATCCTGTTTGGTTACCTGCAAGAGAAAGTTTGCTTTGCGATGCTGTCGCATTTTTAGATTTAGTTTTATATAATCATTTACTAAATAAGTATAATTCTGTCTGTAATCTTTGTTTGGTAAGTTTTTCAGTTGAGAAATGTAATAGTTTGTTAGAATGTGATCCGTGCTATATTGCATTAAAACTTGGTGAACTTTCATAAAACATAATCCCTACGAACTATTAATCCCTTTTATTATGATTTTAAATCTGCACGTTTTACTCTCATAAATAACTGTTTAACGTCAATAACTTTTAATTTGTAGTTTCTCATTGTTTTTATATATTTTGTTACTCTGAAGCAAGATTTCTGAAAAACCCACACATTCTCACATAGAATTACCATTGTCATGTCACAACTATAACTCGTTTATAGTTGTTAAATCACCTGGTTATATTTTTAGTTATATTTGGAAAAGTTAATAAATAGTGCGAGTTTATTCATAGGTACTTGAATCAATTATATGTTATCCTTTTCTGAATGTGTGATTCAAATAAATATAGGATGCTAATTGGTATTTCCACTGGGGCGTAAAGTAATTAGCCCTTATTAAATTCTAATGACCTAACTTATGTTATTTTTGATATGTAAACAATTTCTAACAATATTAACCAATAAAAATGTCCTTTTAACTCCTCAACATGTTGATATTAATTGTATATTTGGCAGTAATTTTGTACCATCCAAAAAAACTTTATGTAGTCATAATACCAAAAATACTTTTGCCAAAAATAAAAATTTTTATCTCTTAAATATTAGAAAAGCTTCTCCCCTACAGTCCATAAACAGTGATCAAACATACTTGTTTGTAGGCATCTATTAAAGAATGACTGAGGAAAAAAAGGTACAAACAATTTTTTCTACAACTCAAGGAGTATACATCACTTTCCAAAGAATATTATGATATTTATATAACAAAAGCTGAAAATTCTGTTAACAGATACCCTAAATATCTGGAACTTAATACGTTCTTAATCTAATCATCGTTCCATTCCCAGTGAAATGAGCCTTGGTACTGTGTGTGCTGATTATGGATCAGTTAATCTTTTTGCCCACTATTTTTCTCCTCAAATCTCTTCTGATATCTAATGCTTTGTATAACAGAACCAGAACCATCTCACAAATCACAGTAGTCCGTCTGATATAGAAAAATCATTATCATGGCTTGGTACAGTTCAAGCTGAAGAACCTAACTCTCAACTCTGGAGTTTTTTCAGAAACATAGAAACTGTCTTGAATGTGCCCTATTTATAAATATGGAAACACAAATAATGTAAGAAATTCTATAACAATTACTATTCTGTCGTTAGTTTAAACTACACGAGCATCACATCAAAGAGTTAATTTATTCCCATTTCTTAATTCTATTAATGAATGTTTCAAAAATTACTGAAATTCATTCAGATAAACGAAACTTTAAAAAAACACATACAATATTTCAGGAATATTTATTTGTCATCTTCCAGATATTCTCAATTCGAGACAATACACATATGCCAACGTTTCGTTAATTCTTCAAACGCTCTTCCGGACGCCCTTTGTGGGATAGCTTTAAGTTCCCACAGCGAATTTATTTTTATATTTTCGATCGTCTCAAAACTACGCCCTCGCAGTGGCAGCTTGAGTTCCAAGGACACGAAGAAATTGCGCGGTGCCATATCAGGCGAATATGGTACATGTGGAATGGTTGTGTTATTGGACAAAGTAAAAGGTGAACTGGTGAATTATCGTGGGAGACAACTATTTTTGGACCATATATCTAGCTGTTTTTTGTAATTGGTGACATGCAAACGACGCCGTGGTTTCGATGATTGTTATAATTTCTCTAGATCAAACCCATATACCTACGTCTCATTGCATTTCAGGAAAATTGGACCGCTAGCATTGGAAATCATCTAAAAAGCTACTGATATTTGATGCTGTTTTTAGAAAAATTTTAAAGTTTTTTACACTATGAATGAAGCGACGCATTTCAAACCAATATTTCGACCAAAGTCACAGAGCATCGAGTTTTCGAACTTCCTACTCATGTGCTAGATCCCTATTTCAGTACGAGCTGTTTAAGTTAAGAAATGAGACTGGCAATATAGCGTCTAGCAACACTTGGGATGCGGAACTTGGAAGTGCGGCAGGTGAACATGTGATATGCCTTCAGAACTCGCTAGAGTCATTTGGTTGTCCATAGCGATTTTTTCGAAAAAAATTTTCTTTTAGTGCGTTCTAAAAATGAGTGATCTCAATTACAAGCAACGGTGTGCTATCAGGTTATATTTCAAACCTGGGCACAGCGCAACAGAAACTTTTGCAAAACTGGGGATAATTTTCAATCGATTCCAAAAGGTCAAGACACCTTTCCCTCCTGATGTCCTTTTGTTCCTGCGAAAAGTTTTTTGTAACTATTTTTGCGCAGATTTTTCTCATCCTTAATTCAGTGATCAAAATCTGATGAACAGTGTGAGTCAAATTCAATTCTCCCCCGATCATGCAGGCCTTCCACTGCGTGGTTCATTTTGAGTCGACGCACTTCCTTTTGAAAATGCCTTAATGCGGGTTTTCCTAGCAGCGCACATTTTACGCGGCGTAAAACGCCGAGAACTTCTCTAATGAAAATCAAATGCAGGCGTTTTCCTACAGTGCGTAAAAACGTCTTGCGCCAACTTAATACGGTCGACGCAACAGGACGGCTGCTCCAAGAGCAGTCTATTCAGTTGTACGCTGCGTATAATGAAAGAAGTGCTCCGATATTTTGTTAAAAATGAATTCACAAAAACAACAGATCCGTTTTAGGTCTACCGAGGATGAACAATTGGTAGAAATAGTGAGTGGTTACCCTATTCTTTGGAACATGAAGCTTCAAGAGTTTAAAAATGTTGTTAAAAAGGACACAATTTGGAATGAAATGAACACAATGTAAAATACGCTTTAAATTTTACTTCGTCGTCAAGCAGATGTCTATGGATAAGTAATTTAAATGCTCCTTCGCTGCTTATATTTTGTAATAATTGACTAGCAGAATTTCTAGTGCCACTATGAATCGTGGTTAATAAGTCAATCTCTTCTTTCAAATTTTCGTCTTGTAATATTAATAAAGCCAAAGCTATTCTTTTACTTTTAGATAAATTCATCACGACGGTCGTTACACAACTGACAATCCTAGGAAAACACTTTTCGGCAGCGCATTGGTTGTTGCGTTGCGTCGGCCGAATTACGTTCTACGCCACGTAAAATGTGCGTTACTAGGAAAACCCAGCTTTAAAGCACAGAAAAACCTGGGCCCTTGACAAGACACTGCCTCCGTAGATCTACTCAAGTTTTGCAAAAAATTCCGTGGCGCTGAGCCCAAGGCTAAAGCAAAACCTGATAGCACACCATTGCTCGAAATTGATGTCACTAATTTTTAGAACGCATTAGAAAAAATTGACGAAAAAGTCGTTACCAACAGCCAAGTGACTAGCGGGCGTTTCATATGTTCACCTACCGCCCTTCCAAGTCCCAAATGTTGCCAGATCGAACTCTACGTTGCCGTCTCATTAGCGAACCTCTTGTGTAGTCATTAAGAGCAGTAAATGAAACAATAAAATCAGGTTATTAAAATTTGTTTTCCATATTGAATAACATTTCGTAACGAAACACTAAGACATAATCGTAAAACATTTACGGACAAATATTATTAATACTAACCTACAAAAAAGAATTAACTCATAATGAATACAATACAGAACTTGAAAAATACCCTCAAAGAGATATTGGTGCCTGGTTGTTGGAACAAATAAATTCAAAATTTGGTTCAATATTTGAAAGTTTGAGTCTTAGATCAGGTTCTGCATTTAACCGGTTTCTGTACTTATCTTTCCGGCAAGAGTATGTTGAAAATCCTTTCCCACATAGATATCTTGTACAAACTGGCAATAAAACTTTAATGGCTTGTTCTGCTAAAAAAGATACTCATTCCTTACACTGAGCCAAAAAATCAATTAAAGAATGATCTTTAAAAACAGTGTTTAGGAAATTGTCAGAGGATAAGTCAATGAGTTTCTGTTTTTCCAGTAAAGTTAAAGAAGTATCTGAAGTTACATATCCTTGAAAGGATTACATATCCAGTTATGCAATCCAGATATAATAGGTTTATTAAAAAAATAGTCCTCGGCCCTTAATTGAAGTTGTGTGAGATGTTCAGTAATATCCCGTTTAATATTTTCGTTAAGTTGAATTTCATCTTCTAATAAAATGGTGCTGAGAGACCCAAAACATTCATATTTCTTTCACCTGCAGACATTGAATCCAAAAGGAAGTTCTTTAGCATGGCTAATATTCTATCATGCACATTGAAAATGGTGATACTTGGGCGTTATAAAGACATATTTAAATAATTTAATTTAAAAAAAAATGTCGGCTAAGTATGCAAGTTTTTGCAGCCAAAGAATATCAGATACACAAGGGGACAAATGAAATAGATGATCAAGAAAAAATTTTGAATTTCAGACTTCAATTCAAATAAGCCGGTCAAAACCTTGCTACGAGCAAGCCATCTAATTTCTGTATGAAGTAGTAAAAAAACGTGGAAGCTTCTAAAGTCCTCACAAAGCGCACGGAATAGACGAGAGTTGGTAGCACGAGATTTTATAAAACTTACAATTTTTACGGCGTCACTTAAAGTCTGCAAGAATGCGTTTACATGCCAGTACTTGTCGATGAATACAGCAATGAGTTCATTTAATATTCTTGTTGATCTTCTTTACCCGCACCACAAGACCAGAAAATGTCCCGATCATTGATATTGCACAGCCAAACAAAAAAAAAACAATTTATTTTATTTTTTTCAAAATAGTCATCGATCATATCAAAAATTGCTGTATCTGTCGTATAGGTTTTCAGTGGTTTTTCAAATAATATATCTTCTTGAATAAAATTCTTAAAAATACATCTAACATACACAAGCAGTACTGCAGCGTTTGCTTCATCGGTCGATTCGTCAAGCTGAATAGCAAAATAATTCAATTTTATTCTTTTTAATTCACTTTTCACATCATTTGTCAAATCATTAATTCTCCGCGACACCGACTTATTTGATAAAGGAAGAAGGTCAATTTTCTTTGTCGCTTTTTCTGCAAGTATATACGAGTACTTCGTGATGTCATTCGCATTCGGTCCATTTAAATTTCCTGCCACTGTATGTGCTTGTTCCGTTCTTGCCATTCTGTAACTAACTCAAAATGATGCCTCGAGAGCCATTTTACTATTTTCATTTAAATCTGTTAGAGAAGAAGAAACACTAAACTTTTTATTATTTGCCAGTTTTCTTTTAAAATATTCAACAGGTTTCTCTTTTTAAAACTCAATGTCTTAAAACTCTTTAGTACCATATTGTCACTATGTATGTTAAAACTTATTTCTTTATCGAAGATAACCCAGAAAGCATTAAAAAATGGCGCACACACTCCAAATCGAAACCATTTATATGATAAGAATTTATCACAGGCGAAAAATATTTAAAAAATCTCATAACTTTACATTTGTTTATATTAAGAGTTAAAAAAATATTATCACACCATCTGACTAGCTCTCGTTGAATATAAACACAATCATCTGAGGAAACAATTGCAAATAGTTTTAAATCATCAGCATACAGAAGGCAGTGACAAAATTTAAAAATATTTATAACATCATTAATAAACACTAAAAATAAAATTGGACCTAAATGAGACCCCTGGGGGACTCCAGATAACACGAGGATCTCCATATACAATTTAACACACCGCGTATTACAAAATGAGATATGCTATTTTACTTATCCGCACAGTTCAAATTTAAAAAAATACTGAGTTTTGTAAAGCTTTTAAGAGGGCTAATCACTCTATTTTGTTTGTTAAGTTGTCCAGCTTAGAATCTCAGAGCATATTTGTATAATATCTCAAGCAAACAGATGAAAGACTCATTCGTATATTTATCACATAAATTAAGGTATTATAAAGTAAAATACAGATTTCTAATTAACAAAAAGCGACCTTTAAATAATCTTGAAATAAACTTGAACTAACTTGAGAATTATTAATTTAAAATTGTTGTTGAGCCTTACATGATCTTCATTTAGTTTGTTTTACTGTGTGTATTTTAGTCACCTATTATATTTCCTAAATAATTTTAGTAATTTCTTTCTAAAAAAAGTTTGTATGTTTTTTTAAGTATGTCCTGGAAAACTCGTTTTGATGCTAACTATTACCAAAATGAGGATTTTTTAAAGTATCTGTAAACATTTATTTAATTGCTTTTAGGTGTGCAAGACTCTTTTTAATTTTTTCGCCTAAATCATTTTTCCTTCTTTTTTAGTTACTTGCGCAATAAGAGACAGTGCCGAAGAGAAAATATGGGGTAGACTAGATTACATCCGAGGTATTAAAAACAAAAGAAAAAAGGATAGACCGACCCTTAAAGTTGGAATTTTGGGCTGTATGGCTGAAAGACTAAAAGAAAAAGTATTAGAAAAAGATAGAACTGTTGATGTTGTGGCTGGTCCGGATGCCTATCGAGATTTACCCAGGTAAACTAGCTGAAATATAATTAAAGATGGCTAGAATAAGTGTGAGATGGGAATAAAGATGGCGCCATCGTCAATTATTGTAACAATGTATGAACAAGGCAAATGTTCCTAGTTATTAGTGAACTATACTTTTAAAATTTAAATTAGCTAGTATCCTGGTCAATCAGCAAAAATGTTCAGAGTAGTATTTTTTGATTCACTTATTATATTCAGTATTTTGTAATTTTGGCTCAAATTGTGACACTTTTTTAAAAGCCAACCTAAAGTTTTTATAATCTGAATTTTCCGGTAATTTTTAAGTAAATCCAGATAAATAACTAGAAAAGTTATTGCAACATCGAAAAACGTGTTGAAAAAAGAATCAAGACTTAAACGGTGACATCTGGTATATCTTATAAATATATCAAAATCAAATATTTTAAAGTTCAGAACTATAAAGCATGTTTTTTTTGTATCGTCAACTTCCAATTGATATAATTAAAACCTTAAGATATATTCAAAATGGATAGTTCTAAAACATTTATTTACTTTTTTCCCAATAAGCTTTTAACATTATTGCACTATGTTTTCTAGTGAAACCAAAAATAATTTCTATATACTCATTTAAAATATGTCTATATATACTATCAAAAACATAACTTGAATCATCTTTTGTTAAAAACAGGGACTACCAGTTTTTCTTTACATATAACAATTTATTGGATATCGAATGTTGATGTCTAAAATGTGACTAGGGAAAAAATCCTATACACTATCAATCAGTAAAACCTCAAAGTTTCAGTATTTCAGATATTTTGAAAATAGCTTTTCAAATTCTTTCAGGTAATCTACACCGAAATTGCATTAGTCAATATCTTCAAAATGTTAACTGGCAATCAACGCTTCAATAGAAATCCCATTTTTTGGTTTATATTCAAATCGGGGCTGTTTGAAGGGAAATTATTGCAGGAAAATTCTGCAAAGTTAATTTTATATATTTTTCCAAGGGTTTCAAAATGCTTTTTTTTTCCTAGGTCCAAAATATGCCGAGATACATACATAGATTTTTACTATGGATACCTGCGTAGGTGTAGGGTTTTGTAGCTTTTGACGGAAGATTTTTTAAAAAATCTACTTAGAGACACTTCAAAGGTACTTGCGAAAGCTTTCCAAAACCGTGTCACACGATAGCAAGATATATTTTTGTAACCCTTTTATTGCATATTAAAAAAAATTGAGGCTCAGCAATTTTCCAACTATTCTTTAAGAAAGTTCAATTTCCATAGAAATTATGACGGAATAAATTGCAGTGCATCGCTAAGAAACTTGTTCCAAGAGCTTTCTATTATTTTTTTTTTCTTCCGCCTCTT
This sequence comes from Diaprepes abbreviatus, assembly GCA_034092305.1. Classification (NCBI taxonomy): domain Eukaryota; kingdom Metazoa; phylum Arthropoda; class Insecta; order Coleoptera; family Curculionidae; genus Diaprepes; species Diaprepes abbreviatus. Next base: position 2,201,299 of record JASJET010000144.1, on the reverse strand, counting down.
TTAAAGATTTTACAGCGTCTTTATCGAAAAAAAAATCATTTTTCATTTGCGATCGTTTACTGAAACCAGTTACAATGTGAAAAAATTTTAAGAGGAAAAAATGTTTGAATTAAAACATTAACGAGATCCCAACATAGGTTTTTTCAGATTTTTTTTAATACTTGCAAATAATTATATCCAGGGTGTCCAGAAATGATAATGGCAAATTTTAAGGTAATATTCTACATTACAAAATACGAAGAAAAGCTTATACCTATAAACATACGTCCGCAAATGCTTCCATAGGGAGATACAGATCCTCGAAGATAGTGTTATAAAAGTGGCTTTTATTTAATTTATTAAGATATACTTACAATACAGAAATGAACTTTTTGTTATAAGTTTGTGTTATTAGAAGTCACTTTTTAAAAGTATTAGGTGACCCATATTGCAACCAGTGGCGTGGAAACCAAGGGATTGTTAGATATTTATGGTAATGTTTTTTTTCGCCCAGAGGATTTTCGATATTTGTATGTAAAAAAGGCCCTCTAAGAATAAGGTCGTATAGTCGACCGTTTTAGAGATAAACGGACTTAAAAGAACCCTTTACTAAAAAAATAACTTACTGGTAATTAGTACATTTGGTACATTCCTAAATTCACCTGTGGATTCTGCCGATAACTCAAAAAAATCATCCAGAAATGTGACGCATAGGGTGCGAAGCATTTAGCAATAAATCATAGTTGGCTTAATTCAAATGCATTTGAGCTTATTTAATAAGCAATAAATATTGTCACTTTTTTAAGGTATTTATGACTTTTGTTTATACTATTTAAGAATTTCGCTAAAAAACTGAAAAATGAATAATAATTAATTTTAACAAATGGCACAGATGATGCACTCGCGAAGGGCGGAGATTATATGAAGAAATGTACCCTAACAGGCAAGCTCCATGCATTCAATTGTTCATTAATTTGCATAGAAGACTTTGTGAAAAACGATCTTTTAAATTGGATGATTCACTGATAGACCACATACCACTCAGAACAATCGAACCTTTTAACAGAGTTCTTGAAATAGTTGCACGTAATCCAGGGATAAGAGGCTAGCTACACAAGAAGGTATTCCAAAGTGCTCGGTTTTCGAAATTCTATATGAACAATATCTCTACCCATACCACATTCAAAGAGTTCAGCTCTAAAACCCCATGATTTTGAACCCAGGATGCAATTTTATAGATAGCTAAAACAAAAACTACATGGAGATCCCAACATTATAGGTAAAATATTTTTCACTGATGAGTCCAGATTTTCTAGAGACGGAATTATAAATTATCATAAGAATCACATATAGGCAGACGAAAACCCGTATGCGTTTTTTTGAATCAAGGCACCAAGAAAAATTTTTCATTAATGTCTGGGGACTATTTAATAGGGTCCTACATTTTTTTTTTAATATATTTCCGGGTCCGTCCTAAAGCCGGATGCACTGCGGCCAGAGTAGGCCTATTATGCTCGCTCTACATTTTTTCCAAATAGATTAAATGGAGAATCATACTTGGAGTTTCTACAAAATGCGTTACAAGATCTGCTTGACGTATCTTATGTTTTAAGGACTGATATGTACATTTCAGTCTTAATGTGAGGGCACATTTAAACGAAGTTTATCCAGATAAATGGATAGGACGAGAGAATTGAGCATCTCGTTCTCCAGATTTAAATCCATTGGATTATTTTTTATGGGATTACTTAAAAGCCTTAGTATAGGAAGTACTAGTTCACACTGTTAAAGAACTAGAGAAGCGAGTGTTTGTTGATTGTGAAGTTGTAAGAAGGTCTATGAGAAAACGAGTTTAGGATGCATTAAAATGAACGAAAATCATTTTCAACACCTACTATAATACTTGTAATAACGAAAGAAAAGGATTTAAAAATTTAGGGACACTGTTTTTAATATCTTGTTATTGATTTCTAGGTATTAAAATTAATAAAATTATTTTTAAAAAAATTCTAGGCATTAAATTCCGCTTATCTCGAAAACGGGCGACTACACGATTTTATACCTAGAGGACTTTTTTTACGTAAAAATGTTCAAAGAACCATAATTTATACAAAAAAATGGCGAAAATACACTGTCCTAAAAAAGATAAGGAAAGGGAATGTCAAAAAAAATCAGGCCTCTGATGTCCTTTAAAAAGAAAGAGATACTATTGTGGGTCACTTTTTAAAGGACATCAGAGGCCCGATTCTGTAAACATATTTTTTGACATTCCTTTTCCCTATATCTTTTAGGACAATGACATACTTATGTGTTATTACAAGCTGACCAAAGATGGAAAATCCTTATTTTGATATTGTCTTTGCCTTTACTTTAATAGAATCGCAGCCCAGATGACCCATATTGGGACCAGTGGACGGGGAACAAAGGGGTGGTTAATTATTTATGATCATACTTTTTTTGGCCGAGTGTATTTTTGCTATTTTTAATATAAATTGTAGTTCTTTGATATAATATATATATATATATATATATATATATATATATATATATATATATATATATATATATATATATATATATATATATATATATATATATATATATATATATATATATATATATATATAGGTTTTTGGGCATCCCGTGTATGTGCTGAGTCCTTCTCAGGACTGTAAGGCAGCTGACGTTTCGGTGAAATCTCATTCACTATTTTCAAAGTTCACTGTACGGCATCTACGAGCGAACTGACGCCTGCGACTCGGGTGTTGTCGGTCCTGTTTTCCGAATGACTCTGGCCAATGAGGTTGCGAGACCTGCTGCGCGTCATCGGCCCTGTTGCCAGTGTTTGGGGTTGCGTTGCCGAGTTGTGTATATATATATATATATATATATATATATATATATATATATATATATATATATATATATATATGAATGAGAGAGGGGGGGGGGGGAAGAAATTATGTTTTGCAATAATACAACACGGTTTTGCAAATCTCTCGCAATTACCTTTCAAACCCCGCCAAGTAAATTTTCCTACTAATTTAAGTAGTGATTTTATATCAAGTTATAAAATCGCACATCTACGCATGTATCCACGGTAAAAAAAAAAACGAGAACATTTTTGAAAAGATCCAGACTAATTCTATATGGAGAAACAAAAATTTCTTTGATGACAATTTTTATTATTTCCTTTAAGAGATACCAAATAATTAGTATAAAGCTTTTTTTTTCGCAAAAAACGATGTACGTCTGTTAATTTTGGACCTAGGAGAAAAACATTTTGAAACTTTTGGGAAAACTTATAAAAATATCTTTGCACAATTTTCGAGTAATATTTCCCTTTCAAACAGCCTCGGTTAAGTAAAAACTCAGTGAAATATATAACTTGAAGTTTTACTGATTTTCTTGTTGGGTGAGCAAATCTTTTTGATCGGTAGTGTATATTTGTTTCTTTTCTAATTGTAATGACTGATTTTAAAACTGTGGCAAAAAAAAATATTGTTAATATACATCAAAAACATAAAATTTATTTAGCCACCCTGTGCTATAAATTGAATTTTCTCAGTTTTTGTGTTAATTCTTCAGAAAATAAAATGTTTATGAAATGTATGGTTTCAAACTATCCGTCAGAAGGAACAGTCTGTTTGATAAGAACGTGTACGGCTAAACTTTTTCTTGGAAACCAGCAATAGCGGTGGTTTGAATACGAGTAAGTAACGTGGCCTGCTGTACCCACGACAATAGATTCATCCAGCGGACCGTCAAACAGCCTGTAAAGGTGCACGTTTGGGACTATTTCTCAAAACAGATATTTGGCAATTTGGACGTCTTTAAAGACAATTTAAACGCAGCTAAAATGCTCAAAGTATATCAGAAGGCTTTATTACCATCTGGTCGAAAGTGATTTATAAAAAAAATAAATATTGGTTATTGCAAAAGACAATTGAGTCGAAACATCGAAGTCATCTTTGTACTAAGTGGAAAAAAACAAATGACGTTGATGTAGTCGCCGGATGCAAATCCCATAGAAAATATGTATACATTCATGAAGCTTAATCTCCGAGAGAAGGAGATCTGGAGCTTCCATCATACTCTATAGATTAAACAACAATAGATTTGTTTGAAGGCTGTTTATGGTCGGTGGAGGAGAAGCTTTTTTGATGTTTGACAGACATAAACATGTTTACATGTCTTTTCTTTCAGTTTAATTGCTTGTCGTGACTGTTTTCAGTGTTTTTAAGAGTTAGAAATTACTATAAATGGGAAGTTTGTAATTAACATTAACAAAAAGAGAATTTAAAAACTTATTTTTATTGGTAAATATTGTTAGATATTGTTTACGTATTGAAAATAACAATAATAATAATTTAGGCAACCATAAGTTTATATTCTAGAATTAACGTACCGATTATCGTATGATACTCGTTTAAATAATGGAGTTAGACAAGGATAGCATAAAATCGGTATGTGTGTACCAATAAATGAAATATCTACTATTAATCAATACTTTTTCACATATAAATAAATATATTATTACGTTATTCAGCGTTCAAACAACCGGGCCCTAATTCTGACGTTATGCTAATTCTATAGGGGTATGTTCGAAGATCTGTTCTGTCAAGCAATATTTCGTCAAATTCGACTTGCATGGAGAATTATGCTATTAAATTAATAGAAAACATGCCCCGGAGACTCCAGTCAATTATTGATAATGGAGGCGATTGGACCGCTTATTAACAATAAAACATTACAATAAAGGATGTCACACCAAAGTCCTTTTTTGATTTTCACCGTACACGCTCCTATCAAACAGATTGTAGCTCACGTATAGTAGATGATTTATATTTAAGACAGATAGGTTATAAATTCAAAAAATACTTTATTTAGGCTAGATTGACTTTATGTACGGTTCAGGAATAGGATCTAAATATGTTTGGTTAAGAAATACAGATACAAACTAATCAGAAGCTGTCCTTTAAACAACATAATAAAGAGTCATCTATATCATATCCCGTTGTTAAAAATGAACTAATATTAAAACTACCTCTCTAACAATTTTTAATAATTATTTTTATATAAAAACTAAAGCTTAAAATCTTACCTTTATGAATTATCAGAATACTAAAATGAGGGTAAAATATTACAATATTAATATTTAACATTTATTTTGCTGGCACTCCCAAAAAGTAGATACAAAAACGAATTTGTAAGTGCCCATAGGTTGATAGAAGCAATTTTCTTGTAACTACTCCCATATCACAGACTTTCTAAATTATGCACCATTTGAATATCCTTAAATAGAATTTTAACGCTTTTTTTAGGCTTTTAGCGCTCACCGAAAATAATCAAAAATCTGTTAATGTTTTGTTATCGTTTGACGAAACCTACGCTGACATAACTCCAATAAGACTAAATGAAAATTCTGTATCCGCTTTTGTATCGATAATGAGAGGATGTGATAACATGTGTACATATTGTATAGTACCATTTACTAGAGGAAGAGAACGATCTAGACCCATCAGTTCTATCCTAAGAGAGATAGAACATCTGTCGGAGAAAGGTGTCAAAGAAGTGACATTATTAGGTAAGTAAGCGATAATTATTAATAAAACAATTACTTACTTTCACCACAAAACTGAGCAATTAGAAGATCTATCTTCCATAGCAACTAGATATGGTTTAAACTTGAACCTTTTTAGTGAATCTGGTTGGCTTTATTTAACTGTTTTTAGGACAAAATGTAAATAGTTATAGAGATACATCTGAGGACACCACGTTGAGCAATGTGACGTCTATGGCGAAAGGATTTAAAACAGTTTACAAACCCAAAAAGGGAGGCCTTAGATTTGCAGATCTTCTTCATAGAGTTTCGAACGTTAACCCAGAAATGAGAATTAGGTTTACTTCACCACATCCAAAAGATTTTCCAGATGAAGTTATACAGGTAACATAAAAAAACAGTTTCAGGAAAAAAACAAGTTTAATTTTAAAAAAATCATATATAAAAAGTGACTGGGATGTTCTGTTTATATACATTGTGAATATAAATAAATGGTAAATGTGTATGAAAAGTTTCCCGTTTTTCAGAACACTATAATCTGAAGGCACCGAAACAAAATGATCTTTTGAAAAAAGTTGGAACTTCCATTTAGTTCGGATATAGACTTTTCCTGTAAATGCCTGGTGAACTCTGTATATTTTTTAAATTACAAAATTTTAAAATTTGGATTAATAATTAAACAAGATTATAAGAGATTATTACCGGATCTGTTCTCGCATCATATATTAAAATGTATTACGTACAATCTTGCATGCAAATTTTTTTTTCATCTTTAGAGTATGAGAAATACGATCGCATTCTAAACTAAAAGAGTTCCAACCTTTAAAATAATTGACCTGTTGATAGTGACCGAAAAAACGTCAATTGCATATTTGGAAGTACTCTGACAAGCGATTGTTCAAAGCTTATAAAAAGAACACGTCGTTATCGTTAAAAAAGAAATTTTGTTTATATGACGAAAAATATTATTTTTTATCTAATCATTTGTTAATATGATAATTGGCTCTTAAAATCAAAGGAGATGTTAAACTTTTTCTTCATTTGTTTTGTGATTTAATATGATTTCACGAGAAATTAAATTAACTGAAATCGTAATTTGAAAAACATTTTTAATTCATTTTCTTATGTTAATTTTTAAGATGGTGGCACTTCTGGTTATACCGGAAGTTCATGCCTTCTTGCTTATTTTAAATAAAACGCCCTATATGTTATTTCATTTTTAGATTCCACGCCAAATTATAAACATATTTCATCAAATCTAACTATATTTTACATATCTTAAATTTTATGTTAAAAATGGCGTTTGCAGGCCTCAACATAACTATCAATTTCTCCTATATGAAAGTCTTTATTATTTAATTGGGATTGGTTTCCTTCTAGACGGGGGATCAACTTTAGTATACTATGTTGATGTTGATTACATTAAATATTAACTTGAAAAAATCATTAAAAGTCAATTTTTCAAAATGAACCCCCATTTATTTTATTAAGCGTTAAAAATAAAGGTGACTTTGAATAAGGTCTATTGGAAAAATTTATAGTTTTTGAAATATTGGCAATTTAATGTTTTTGTATTGTAAAAAGGCTATACGGCTTTTAAGTTTTGTTATTAGTTGGTTATGACGGCGAAAGGCAATGAAAGAAAACAATAGAACACTACAGAAAGGTCACTATTTCTTGTTATTTGACAATTATTAATAAAAATCATGTCGCGGCGATTAAATTATATGCACGAAGCAATGGTGTAAACAACGACCCCGCAGGCCCCGTGGTACTGCCGGGGGGGGGGGGGGGCAGCCAATCCAGGGGAGCCCGCAAACTCCTGGATGAAAATGAATAAATACGAAGCGTCGAGGCGGGTAGAAAATAATAGAGCACATTCAAGAATCTGCGGGGGGGGGGGGGAGGCACCTATTCTTATTTACGCCACTGGCACGAAGATTATTTAAATTTATTTATTATTTATAAGGAATGTAACAAAGTTTTATCAAGAACCTGCCAAACATTTGTTGATAAATATCCAGATAAACAGAAACCTCCACGGAACAGTGTTAAACGAATATTGGAAAATTTCAAAGATTTTGGCATCGTTAAGGTAAAAATGCATAAAAGTAAACATTTGCAGTTCTGGGATATTTTGCATAGCCTATGAGATCGTTAAGACAAGTGGCTTTAAAAACATATATCTCAAAGAGGTCAACACATAAAATTCTGTTGGGACACAACTTCCACTCTTATTTAATATCTTTGGTTCAACCCCTAAGAGATACTGATTTGCTGAAAAGAGTGAAATTTTTCGAATTTATATTAACGATGAGACAAGACGACCCTCGATTTTTGGACAACGTAATTTGGACTGATAAATCAAAATTTACGAAAAATGGCCTTTTCAACAGATACAATTTCTACTTTGGAGATGATTCACATCCTTATTGCGGAATTTTCAGGAAACTTTGTACTGTAAGAAATGATGGAATAGTAAAACTACTTATTAATTAATTAATAATACAAAGCAAATTACGTCCCCATTTTAACTTATGTATTTGCTTTGTAGAAGAAAGATATTTAATTATTCTAGAAGAGTTAGACAATATACATTTATGCAATTTACCTCTAGCGGAACATAGACTAATTTTTTACCAACACAATGGCGCTCCACCACACTGAACCGCTACAGTTACAAACTTCTTACAAACAACATTTTATGACAAGTGGATTGTCAACAATTGACTTTTCTGTGTCCTCGTTCTTTTGATTGGACTGTCTCAGATTATTTTGTATGGAGAACGGTAAAAAAACATTATTTATTATAATCTACTGACAACGATGGAGGACTGCATGGCAAGAATAAGGAACGCGTCCAAAAGTTCAGGTTAGCGGCCACCCATGACAAACTAACTCGAAAATGCGAAAAATGTTTGGAAGTTCAGGGTGGAAATTTTGAACATTTCTTAAAATATGTTGTTTCCCTGTGTAGGTATGTTGTTTAGCATTTTTACAATACGAACATGTTAAATTGCCAATATTAAAAAAAAACTGCAAATTTTCTAAATAGACAACCTTATTTGAACTTACCCTTATTTTTAATGTTAAATCAGATAACATTATAAAAATGGAAAGTTTACATATTAAAAAGTTGACTTTTAACGATTTTTTTTCAGGTTAATAATTAATGTTAGCCTTTGATCACTCTATATTCATTTATTATCAAAATATCAACATAGTCCACTAAAGTAAATCCCCTTCTAGAAGGAAACTAAACCCCATTAAATAATAAAGACTTTCATATAGGACAAATTGATAGTTATATTTAGGCCTGCAAACGCCATTTTTGTTATAAAATTTAAAATATGTCAAAAACAGTTAGACTTAGGTATAGGACATACATGAAATATGTCTATAATTTTGCGTAGAATCTGAAAATGAAATAACATATAGGGTTAAAATAAGCAAGAAGGCATCAACTTCCGGTATACCAGAAGTGCCACCGTCTTGAAAATATTTAACTAAATTTTAAAAATTTTCCAGTCCGAGAAATCGATTGCGACAATATACATTTATGCAATTTACCTCTAGCGGAACATAGACTAATTTTTTACCAACACAATGGCGCTCCACCACACTGAACCGCTACAGTTACAAACTTCTTACAAACAACATTTTATGACAAGTGGATTGTCAACAATTGACTTTTCTGTGTCCTCGTTCTTTTGATTGGACTGTCTCAGATTATTTTGTATGGAGAACGGTAAAAAAACATTATTTATTATAATCTACTGACAACGATGGAGGACTGCATGGCAAGAATAAGGAACGCGTCCAAAAGTTCAGGTTAGCGGCCACCCATGACAAACTAACTCGAAAATGCGAAAAATGTTTGGAAGTTCAGGGTGGAAATTTTGAACATTTCTTAAAATATGTTGTTTCCCTGTGTAGGTATGTTGTTTAGCATTTTTACAATACGAACATGTTAAATTGCCAATATTAAAAAAAAACTGCAAATTTTCTAAATAGACAACCTTATTTGAACTTACCCTTATTTTTAATGTTAAATCAGATAACATTATAAAAATGGAAAGTTTACATATTAAAAAGTTGACTTTTAACGATTTTTTTTCAGGTTAATAATTAATGTTAGCCTTTGATCACTCTATATTCATTTATTATCAAAATATCAACATAGTCCACTAAAGTAAATCCCCTTCTAGAAGGAAACTAAACCCCATTAAATAATAAAGACTTTCATATAGGACAAATTGATAGTTATATTTAGGCCTGCAAACGCCATTTTTGTTATAAAATTTAAAATATGTCAAAAACAGTTAGACTTAGGTATAGGACATACATGAAATATGTCTATAATTTTGCGTAGAATCTGAAAATGAAATAACATATAGGGTTAAAATAAGCAAGAAGGCATCAACTTCCGGTATACCAGAAGTGCCACCGTCTTGAAAATATTTAACTAAATTTTAAAAATTTTCCAGTCCGAGAAATCGATTGCGGCAGTTCGTCGTGGGACGCACTCTATAATCAAATCTTCGAACTTTAACGAATAAAAATTTTGATATGATTTGATATACCAATGTTACCAGGTGAATGCTACCCCTCAATTATTTTTTAATACATTTTAAAATGACGAGTTATCTGTTTGAAATGGTACATTTTGATGTGATCAACAACAAAAATTATACAATTTTCTAATAGTTTTGTTAGCAAAACTGTTTATATTTTTAGGAAGTGTGAGCAACCCTTTAGATTTAACGATTCAAGGAGTCATTAAATATTTATATGGTTAATAGATGACTTTTTATCACCACTATACGAACTTTTTTCAAATCCAAAATTCACATTTAAATAATTTCATTTTGTTTGAAACATTCACTAGTTTAATTTTGCGGATTTTTTTTTTCCGCCAGGACTATTAAGAAAATTAAATTATTGTAAAATGCGATCATATCCAAAGAGGTTAATGTTACCTTTATGTTTTTGAGGTTCTTATAGAATGTATATTTAATTTTTAGTATATTTTCGAATGTATGTATTTAAACATATTTTCAATAATTTAAATACATATTTACATATATTGAGTTGTTCGATTAAAAATTAATGACCGTCGATCAAAACATAACCAAACTCTAGAAGCTGCTGATGGAGCAATGACAAACAGCAAATGCAATGAATTGTTTAAAATTGTGGTTACTCCATGTCGTTTTTAATGTTTACAATTTTTTACTTTTACTAATTTTATTTAATACAATTTGTACTTTCTTTTCAGTTAATACAATCACAGCCAAATATTTGCAAAAGTCTTCATATGCCAGCACAATCTGGCAACTCTGCTGTTCTTGAACGAATGAGAAGGGGTTATACAAGAGAAGCATATTTGGAATTAGTTTATCATATTAGAAGACATCTTCCTGATGTTGCCCTTAGTTCGGATTTTATTTGTGGCTTTTGTAGTGAAACTGAAGAGGGTATGTAATAATGTTTCTGTTATATTCTTGCTAAGATTATTTACGTCTTGCCTATAACAATTTTTCTTGAATATTGAATTGAAAATTTAAACTGTTGCACAATATTTGGTGTAAACAACAGATTTAGAATTTTTAAACATATGACAGTGACATTCAAATTCAGAACATGCTTATTGTGTGGACAAAGCCTATTAAAATTTAAAGTATGATATATATTTGAAAGAAATTTATAACTTATATAAATAAACCGTCACAATTACCTAAAAACTAAAACGTATCAAAGTCAATATCGACAACGACAAATAAGACAAAACAAGTCTACTCCCAGCCACTCGCAATATATTTTGTAAGGTTATAAAAGGCCTTACTCTTAAAGCGTGATGCAATAGGCCTTCTGAAGCTTATAAGTGTTTGTACAGTCTTATACTATTCGGAAAATGTTTAAAAATCATAGTTCTTGAGTAAATTAGGGAGTTCCTAGTCAATTCCGCCCTTGGAATAGACATTAGAATGTTAAAATTTTATTGGGTTTAGGAGAACAAATATTATCAAGATGCATTCGGAATTTTTTATATATTAAGCAAGTTGTTTCTTATATAAACAAACAACATAATGTTAATATTTTTAAGTCCTTAAATAAGGGCCTACATGACTCTCTAGTGATTTTACGACAAATATATTTAGTTGGCCTTTTTTTATAAAATAAAAACGAAATTAAAAGAGATATTGGCCGCAACAACCCCAAAATGCAACTTCATAACGCAAGTGTCTTTTAACAGGAGAAAAATATACGAATCTTGCTATCTCTGTTCCCAGTTCATTTACTACGACCCTAACAACGTATTACCCTCTAGAAAGCCTCGGGCTCAAGGCCGAAATGTAGTCGTGAAACTACTACAGTCTTCGTCTCTAATTGCTCATCCCGAATAATCATTTGGTCCGAGAAAACAAACTTAAAGCTCAACAGCTTAGTTTTATTTACATTTAGAGATAAAAGATTAGCATCATATCATTGTTTAATTTTTAATAAATCTTCCAACACAATCCTCAACAGCGATTCTGACTCTTTATGAGACCAAAGAATGATTGTGTCATCAGCAAAAATAGTGAAACGACCTCTCAGCAAGTGATGCAAGGCCATTTATATAAAGAAGAAATAAAATAGGGCGAAGCACAGAAACCTGTAGAACTCCATTGCCTTAGACATATACTTACCCATAATGATTACATGTTAAAGCAGTCATATTTATCACTACAGAAATGTAGTGATACTTATAGGATGTCTGGGAACAATATAAGGAAACTTAGGGAAGTGATTTTTCTTCAAGTGACTTGCCCTCAGAGAGCGTTAGCTATCATTAGATACGTGTACATTGTTTTATTGCTTTGCGACAGAAAGATTTGGTCTGAACCACCGTCGTAAATTCTTAAGCCACGTTCTCCGACCAGGACTACATTTCCCATCAGTCTTTCTCTAAGTTATGAGCAGCACATTTTTCTTTGCGCTTCACGTGACCGAAATATCCCAATTTATTTATCTTAGTGGTGTCGAAAATTTCCATTTCTTTTTGCATTCTGCGTGGTATTTGTAACTTTCTCAGTCTAAGATGTTTTGAGGATTTTGCGCTAAGCCCACATTCCGAAAGCCAGTGTCCGGGCATCCATGTTGTATAGCACGATAGTGATGATGTAGCATCGCAAAATTCGCGTTCTTATAATTACACTTGTCTTGACTTAGCTTCATATATACTCTAACGATTATTTTTACTAACGACCAACCATATCGTCTTTTTAATATTTAGTTTTAAACTCATATTATGACTGGTATTAACAAGTGCCGTTAGATGCGAACAAAACAGCGCCCTCAGCATAACGTTTCTCTAGTACGTCTCTAATAATTCTTTCTGAATAAAGGTAAACAAGAGAGGCGAAAGGAGATCCCTGTCTCACTTCTTTCTGGATAACAACCTCCTCTATTGTATCTCCATTTATATGCATTTAATTTGGTAATAATTCTAACGTACCGTCCTTCCAAGCATAGATCAGTGAGAATTATAATTAATATATTATGCTGAACCATACTGATTGCTTTGGGACAGAAACTGATCATAGCCTCCTGCAAATGACATATTGGGGTAGCGTTAATCATTTTATCTATAATCATTTTTTGCCCCATATTAATTAGTAACTATTTTAATAACCTATAATTAAATTTCACAGTAATAAAGGCACTCTGGAAGTCTGGTCGTGCATCTTCTCTCTTGCAGCTTTAGTACCAAACAACTACGGTTATTTAAGGTTACTAACCACAACTCAGAACTTCAGGACTTAGGAAAGGCTGCTAATTAGTTGGTCAGTAGACATCTCTTGTTTTGTAATTAGCGTGAAGGTTTTAATTCAATTGAATAAAACAAGTTTCTCAAAACACTTAAATCTATTTAACAAAAATAAATAGAAAAACAAACTATTTACAATGAGAAACTTAAAACTAATAACAATTACGAAAACTAACATAATTGCTCTTCTTGGCCGTTATTTTAACCAAAAACGTAAACCAAATTTTGAAAAAACACGTATAAATAGCTTAATAAAATATTAAACAAAATAATTAAATAAATAACTAAATAAAACTCGAAAAACAGCTATTTATATTACTTAATCGAACCGTATGAAAATAGCAAAATGCCCCACTAAAATAACACACGATAATCCGTTAATTTCCCAAATTAAACAAAGATAACCTTCCTTCCCGACGATTATACCCGTGACGTAAATATTCTACGGCACTGGTACTCACGGTACCGTTCTAACGACATTCAAATTATGACTAACTTTTACTATTCCTTAAAAGAGTGTCTTCGAATCTTACACCCCCCTCGACACCCCTCTGATTCCCGTTTGTACCCATATTAGCCGATGGAACCCTGTAAACCTCAATTTATTTCCCTTAAAGTTCGAAGGTTTCGATCGTCACGTGCTGAGGGCGTTAGCTATTCTATACCGGATGTTTGATTCCTGAATTGGCCTCTGAGGATCTAAATCCTAATTTTTATATAACAGAGTAGTAAAACAAACTAACCTACGCCTTCCTGTAACGAAAAGAATATATGTTAAAGACTGTAAAAAAAACTATTCACTTTTCTTGGCTGTTTTGGCAATAAACATCTTAACTCGTTATTTATTGTGAATAGAAAAAACAGTGATTAACCAGGATTCTTTTTACAAATGGCCAAACGATATATTTCTATTATAGTGAGTTTATTTGATCATTCTTTTGTTTCCTAATAATGGGAAAATCGTTCAATATTGTAAGACATTTTAACGGTTTGTGCATATACCATATGTTATAAACCTCCCTTATCTTTCAGTTTTATTTACATAACCAGGACAGGATTACTTAGACAGATTTATAGGCAATTCTAAGAGAGGGTCTTATTACGTCTTCATAAATTAACTGACTTTATGTATTTTTTTTAAGAAAACATTTAAACGACAAAGATCATAAAAGTTAAGCTCGATAACTAATTTATTTTTCCTTTACTCATTTTTGGATAGTGATAAAAATATAACTACCCTATTCCCACGAGAAATCTATTCACAGAGTGATTATTTAATTATTCATTTTAACGGAATATAGTTCACATTGAACAGTGTAAAATAATTAATATTTGTTCCATTACAGCCTTTTCATAATCATTGAAACAAAGACAGTGACATTTACATTTCTGCATCTTTGGACTAAAACTTGAATGCTGAACAGTACCTATCGTGTTTCAAGCCCATTTTTGAAACCAAAATGATGTTTTCTTCACATCTCTTGTATATTGGGAAGTGTGTGGTTTTCAAAAATACTTTAAGGGCGTGACTCATCAAAATGGTGGTCCGATAATTTTTACAAAGTTTAGCACTAGTCTTTTCAGGCAGTATTACAAAGACGGATTTTCACTGAGGCTCTTGTATATGACACAGCTCGACAAGCAAGCAAGCAGAATATGCTGAGAAGTTGGTACGGTCAACTTGAATGTTTTCTCTATCTGATAGTATGGTTACATGTCTATCTTCTACCAGAAATTTTCTTACAACTTCAACGTTTTTATCAATTGTCACCTTAATCAACCTACCATACCTTGAATCATTCTTTAGATTACAATATTCACCTTAAAATTGATAAAACATTTCTTCGAAAAAATCTTTAAAGAGTGTAAATATAGCTCGCACCAAAGTCTGTACTAATGAGCTGTATTTTTTTAATCAAGCTACATGTCAACATAACCGTGAGATGACTGTACATCAAAACTTATGTTGTGATCCCTGTATATAGGCACTCTCTGAGAGCATGATAAATATCCTTTATTGGTTTATCTGCGATTTCATTCATATGCAGATAGTCCTACAACTGATATATTCCTATTACAATTTGTACTTCTTTTTCTTCAGAAAGACAAGTTTGCTGGTATGGTGTTTATTAAATCTAACGTATTCCTTAATAGGCCTCATTCTCGGGCTTCTCTCCAGCATGTAATAACTTGCTTTGAAGCAATAGTCTTATTTCCATCTTTCCGATAATGGTTTCGTTGGTTCGTTTGATTCGACTGCAGACGCCATCTTTGCCAAGTGATCTGTTTTCACGTTTCCGTAAATACCAGTGTATAGTGACTTCGTTACTTAAAATGACGGACCCTTTTTCTTGGTTACTGTGCATAGTACCTGGATAATAAAATTAAAATGTTACGTTTCGCAGATAGTAAAACTAGGCCATTAAAATAAAAAATTAAAATTTTTGTATAATAATAGGTAGTATCAAATAATTTAGTGATACTAAAATAACCTCTAAGAAAAAAATAAAGGAAAAACAATTTGTACTGAACCCTAACGCAATGACTGCCCGACATGCATTTTTTAGTTTTTTAAACTTTGTATTCAATTTAATTAGACTCACCTTTAAATATATAGATAATTGAGCAAAATTATAGAAATTTGAAATTATATTTTTTCAGAGTTTGAAGACACGATAACTCTACTCGAAGAGGTAAAATACAACACAGCCTATTTATTTCCATATAGCATGCGAGAGAAAACTACAGCACACCGAAGATTTATAGACGATATACCAGAAGATGTCAAAATGCAGAGGTTACACAGAATGGTGGAGGTTTTTAGAAGAAATGCGTTGACGTTAAATTCCTCGCAAATTGGTATGTATGAATTTATATTACGCGAGGCAAAATTTTACCCACAATGAATTTATAATAAATATTCTAGAAAATCAGTGCATACTCGGGAATATTATTGATTGAAAATTGTTGGTGGCCGATTTGTTTTATTTGCAATGAATAGCAAAAATTGAAATTAAACCTTTCTTAACATGAGGCTTGCAAACTTCGTTTAAGTTCAAAAATTTGCCGAAGAAATTGCTTTTCCAAGGGAAGTATTCGGTAGCAGAAATTAAAAGAACATAACTCGGACGTCGTTACTTTTTAAGGAGGTTCAATCACTGTCCGGGTTAAATAAAAAATATTAGATCATAATGAAAAGCACTTTTTTTGTAATAGTTTAATTGTGATGTATACTATAAGTGCATTAAAAAGAGATTGGCACATTGCAAATCAAATAATAACCCATAACAGGATGCTATGGGCTACAAAATCGTTTGGGAACTACAAGGCACAAGAACCCGAAAAGGTCTTACCAATACTCCGATGCTCTGCAGAATCCTAAAAGTAGCGACAGGATACTTACCCTCAGCTTGAAAAAGGTCTTAAATCATCTTTATACTGAAGCCTGGGAGAGACTACTCTCAGGTAAAATCCTTTAAACCTGTCATCCTTTTTGTTGAATCTGACTGAGAAACCACACATACGGGAAACCTCTCATCACTTAATAAGGAGAATAGAATCTAAGCCTTTCTAATATTGAAGGAGCATTGGACCATAACTTCTTCGTTTCTATGACAAAGTCCGCCAGAAGATATTGCATTGAAGACACCTTATGCAAGTGGATACAAAACATGCTCCAAGGCAGACGAGCACAATCAAACCTGTTGGAAGAAACCGTGGAGATGTCGGTAGCCAAACGCTGACCACAGGGAGGGGTTCTATCCGCCCTCCTTTGAAATCTAGTGGTCGACGAACTTCTGCTAAACCTCAATGACCAAGGATATTGTACCCAGGGTTATGCTGACGATCAAGTCATACTCATCGTGGGACAGCATGGCAAGACATTATCGAAACTAGTGCAGGGAGCTCTGACTACAGTGGAGAAATGGACAACTAAGAAACACCTTATGATAAATCCTAGAAAAGCCACGCTCATACCCTTCACTAAAAGAAGAAAGCTTAGCGAATTAAATCTACCAACTCTCTTTAATACACAACTGCAGATAAGCCAAGAGGTTAAGTACCCAAGTTTAATCCTGGATGCAAACTTACTAGGAACTCCCACTTGCAGAAAGTTAGTACCGAAGGTAAAATAGCCTTCGTAGCAGCGAAAAAGATACTGGGCAAAAGATGGGGATTAAATTCGATCATTGTACACTGCCGTGGTAAGATCCATGATAACCTATGGCTCGGTTGTATGGTGGATAAAAATAACTCAGAGACGGGCCATTCTGGAACTCTCCCAACTTCAGAGACTGGCCTGCCTATGTATCACGGGAGCCATGATAAGCACTTTGGATAGCAGCCACAGAAATTTTACAAAACTCTCTCTGATATAATAATCGAGGCTGAGGCGAGGGTAAGGACATACAGGCTGAAACAAAATAATGTCAAGGTTAAAATTTTATCTTAAATTTACTATGGTTAATTTGGTTAATTTTACCTTCTTTTTGCTAATATTTACGTTTTGGGCAGCACTATATCATTGTTATTAAGCATTTCTCCTTCGTATAACAGCCTAATATTCATTGCATTTTTGGGTCCTATTACTTTTCGAGCCATTCCAAATTTCACTCCCTTGCGAATTTTTTTCCCAACTTAATTATTTTCTTTATCTTTCAGTAATTTGCCTATAAGAAATACAACCCTAATTAAAATCCTTTCATAACTTGTATTTTTAGGTCGGTAGCTCTACGTCATTGTTTTAGGTTGTTTATATTCAAATTGAATGTTGGTATTTACCTTTTTATAAGATATCATTTTTTTTTTGTGCTGATTATTTCAATTAAATTGTTACATTTATCTATTTTAGTTAGTTTACCGAATTTTTACGTGTAGTATTTTGAAGAATTTGGTTACCTTTTGTTGGGGTTATGTGACCTTTTCAGCTGACCTTTAGGCAAATTTGCATTCCTTTAGACCGTTGCATGTTGGAAGGGAATTTGGGCGAGTAACTAATACCGTGTTGCTAATGGCTGAGGGAAAATTCTAATTTCTAGTTTTAGGGATAAACAATGAAGGCCTATTTGATTTTGAGTCGGAAATGTCAACGACTTATTAGTTAGCAATGCTATTTAAGCCCACTATTTTGAACTGTCATTCTTTCGTCGAATTGCTACTTGTTTAAGGTCCCTTTCGTCTCGCGCCCTATGTTGAGGGAAAAAGAAGCTCATACACCGCAGGTTTCGGGCTTCTTATAAAATGGCGAGAATTTATCTGTCAATCCTACTTTTTCCTGTGAAATTTTGCATTAGTGAGTCGAGAAATTTCCATCCCGATTTATTGCCGCCATCCTGCGGGTTTTGGATGGGAAATTTCTTTTGCGTGCCTCGATAGCGTTGTGGTGATTTGTGGTATAGTATTTTTTTTGGCCAGTTTGGTTGTTATCGAGGTACGACCTGGAAATAGGGATTTTGTCGGCCCCCGGACCGGGAATTAGTCTGACCCCAGAAAATCGGGGTCCACCCTCTGGGTAAGGAAACAACCAGCAATCCACCTTCTGGGTAGAAGTGAGATCCAAGTCCATCACTCAGGACTTCTCTACTATTAGCATAAGAGTAGAAGTAATATATAACATTTCTCTTTTAAAACATTTTTGAATTTTCATTTGTTCCGCAACTTCTTGTCGACATTCAATTTAATAATTTTTTACTTGTAATATTTCGTGTAGCAGAGAGCTGGGTTGAACGCTAGGCCCGAGCAACAACGTAGGGGGTTTCCGAGTTTACCCGGCCAAAATTCGGTGGCGCCTATAAAACAAATACCCACCCCTACTCTACGGCATAGGGGCTAGCTCGGCACTTTGCTAACTGGTGCCGCCTCTAGCTTTCAACTCTGCTCTGCTCGCTCAAGACAGCCTTTTTTGCGCCTTTAAATAAATACCAATGAAGCAACAAAGTCTTGTGAACTGGACCTGCCCTTGGAGAAACCAGCATTAAAGGCATGGTAACGAACTCATTGTTGGAGATGAGCCCATAACTTTGACAGGTCCTACACCATTCAGACTGACTGGAATTCGGGATCTGATTGATCACTGAGTCAGTCAGGAAACACCGTTTAGTTTACCGACGGATCCAAAAATGATTATAGTACATGGAGCTGCACCCGGATTCAACATTAGTGATACACTATGGTAGTATGGCACGGTATTCCATGTAAGTTAGAAGACGAAGATATGCTACCACATTCATTGAACCAGAACCAGTATTTGGCATTACTAAGACTACTTTCGTGGGTGGTTATCCTGGTGTATAAACCATTAAGATCGGACCCACTAGAACCTCACAGTGGCCAAAAGTACAGCAAAGTATTGCTTAGCAAATCATCCGGTAAATTAAGTCATGAAATCTTGCGTCCAAGTAGACAATACATTAAGTTGATAAAAGAACTAATAACCGGCTACTGCATCTTAAGAAAACATCTACACACATTGACGATCTTTAATGAGAAACAATATGTAGACTGTGCGAAGCTCCAACTTACTGGAGACATCTTCAAGGATCGATCAATCCAGCAGGCTTATACCCAGAGGACAAACTAGTGAACATGTTGTTAAACTTGATTAAGGCAATCAACTTGTTCACATAGAACAGGTATAATAGGCGACGCAATAAGTCACTAGGCAGCAATGTAAGGGTTTATCAACCCTATCCTCCTTTATTATTCAATCAAGCACTTTCCCAAGCCTTGAAAATGTTTTAAAATGAAGCGAAACATCGGCATAAGGGAAAAAGTTCTCCAGCTAACGATCCAAATCATAACCCAACTAATCTCAGCCAAATAGTACTTAGTATTCTTTACTTTCCTGACTTCGTTTACTCCCCATTATTTATTAGCATTAATTATTTGAGTTTCGGCCAGGTTTCTTATTAATTTTCACCAGTGTGCCATGGTTAACTTATTCAGTTTTCCATCTCTTTCTAAGATATATTTTTAAATGTTATTGTTACGGTTTTCTCGTTTTTTTATAATCGCTCACTGGGTCCAAATAAAACACAGCACTTTCCACAACAACTCTTTAATAACTACTTAACAGTTCCATATTCAAATGTAAACTAAACTAACTACGCTTTTCCTATCTCTATTTATATACCTATAGAACCCAATGGAATATATGAGAATACAAATCCAGAATTCTACTAGAAACAACAAATTATGACGACTCATCGATATAATATTTCTTTAAGGATGCATTAAAATAATATTTCTACAGGACGCGTCAAAAAATTCTCCTATTCCTTCGTTACATTATTTATATTTAATTGACGAAGAAAATAAGTACAGTTTTAACGTTTTAGGTGACGACCATATACATTATCAGATATTATAGACTTTCCTTTACTCGTTTACCCTCTAATTAACTAGCATAGTCTAATTTAAAAATTGGTCTAAGTTGGCAGTAAAAGGTTTAAATTGACAAGTGCAACGATAAATCAGTCAAGTCTTGAACCTTAAAAAAACGAAAAGAAATCATTGTCTTTTGTTATTAAACCACCAAATATAGAAAATTTTACTTAGACAGTTGTTCCTATCACCGATTCCAAGACTTTATCTCTAGTTTTTCCCCATAATTTTCATCTGGGTGTAAATATTTTACATAGTGCACACAGACTATGTTTGTTAAAATGACAAAACTCTTAAGCTCTTTCAGAGATTTGGTATGAAATGTTTTACTTAAGTTGATCAATTAAAATAATTAGACTGAATTTTCTTGCGAATTCATCAGAATCACATAAATTGTGTTAATATATTACAATTATTATTTATATTTTAGGTAAAACTCATTTAGTCCTTATCGAAGGTTTCAGCAAACGCTCAGTAAACTATCTGCAGGGTCATAACGATAATAATATAAAGGTTATTCTTCCTGCCAACGATGAAATACCTTCAAAAGATGGCCATACTGCTAAAGTCTTAAAACCAGGAGATTACGTCGCAGTGCATATTAATTCGGCAACTTCCCAGGTTTTAAAAGGTAAGCTGGAGCTCAGTATAATAAAAAGTGTTCATTTTCGAAAGATAAGGTAATGAAATTATACAAAACAATGTATACTAAAGAAAAATTTAAAACAGTTTGGTTACACTGGCATACGATGTTTAAATTATAAATTTCCGTTTTTGGGTTTGATGACCAAAAATTTTTGATAAAGAATAAGACTTTTACTACGATTTTTTGTTATAACAGTCGAGTCGCTTTATGAGCTCACTCGTTATGAATCCGACACATGCGATTTATACGTAAGCCATTGCCGCACCATACGCGCCTAAAAAAAAATAAGTGACTCTTCCTCGTTATGAAACTGGAATGAAGACACTAATTTTGGGGCAAATTAACAACATAATGTCAAAAAAACGTCCAGCTTTATTAAAAATTATATTTCCAAAATCTATTTTCAATGAAATAAAAATAATATTTCAATAGAAATAACTAAGCAGCTTAATTAGTTTTTATAACCAACGATTTATAGTTTTTAAATTAGGTTATAAGATTAGGTGGTAACCATGCAATAGTTATAAATTCAATAAAACTTTAGGGAAGTAAAAAACGGTTACCAGTTATAATTTTTTAATAAATAACGGATGTATAATCAAAACTTATTCAGTAGATGTGATGATTCGATTAAGAAAAAAATAATAAACAATCATTCCTACGCATTGAAAATCACATTTCAACGAAAAGCGAATTTTTTTAAACTATATGTAATTTTTTTTATTAGTTTTACGATAATTAATACCAAAAGACTTCTTAAGTCACACATTCATTTTGTAAAGGACAACCATCTGAAGTCTCTGGTTATTTTTCCGTAATTTGAGTTGGTTTAGTTATTATCAATCAGATTATTAATAATTTTATTAAAAATTTACTACATAATTAGGAAAAATTATCGGGTCAGTTAAAAATTACTCTTTTAGAATATATTTTAAATAAAATAAAAATAATGTGTCATTAGAAATAACTAAGTAGTATTTTTATAACAAACGATTTATAAGTTATAAAATAAATATAAGATTAAGTGGTAACCCTGCGGTAGTTATAAATTCAGTTAAATTATAAGTAAGGAACAAAAAAGTTTAAAAAATTCAAAATTCAATAAAAATGTTTTTTTTTTAATAAATGATAGATGTACGTGGATATAATTGGTATAAATATTGTTAATCATTCCATTTGTACATTTTCAGTTACTGCAATATGCATTTTTATATCCACATTTCAGAAGCCACATAGACACGATTTCTCGGAAAATATTGAGCAACCATAAAACTATCCACTCAAAATATCTGATTAACCTCTTCAAGATTGCATTTTTGTTTGTAGAAGCTTAGAACTTATAAATTCACTTGTGTTATTTATTTTTAAATTTATATAGCCTAGAAATATGCGCCGCTACTTTATTATCATCTCTCTACTTGGTCCTGCAACCTTCGGCGTTTATCTTTTAGACATATTTGTTTATTATTACTGATTTTGCATAGATTTATTGAAATTCAAATGTGCGGCAAAAATTTAACTACAAAATTTCGCTTATTATTATTTGATATTACTTTTACACTTTTTTTCAACTATTCTAATTTCGTAAAATCTTAATTAAAATTTATTAATATTTATTTATTTATTTATTATTTCAACGGTTCCACCATTTGTACATATACAATCAAATACATTATTTAATGTTAAACATTAGATGGCTTAATACTATTATCACGAAATTAGACTTCTTAGCTTATTTCTAAATACATTAAATGACGTGACAAAATAAACAAGATCAGGGAAATTGTTAACTGCCGTAACCACTCTACTAATTGACATATTCTTACCATGTAGGGTATTATAGAACCAGGGGGACAGCAGTGGACACCTCCTGAGATTCTTAGGTAGAATTAAAACCAGCCAATATATCAGGAGACATTATCAAATTATTTATTACCTTATAGAAAAAAAAGAAGTTCAAAATATCATTTGCGGTCCTCCAGTTTGGTCAAACCATAACATTCCCTTACCTTATCAATGCCAAGCTGCAGCCCTCTCCGTGCCAATCTATACCCTAGATATTTTAAAAATTTTACCTGAACAGCTTCCAAACGTTTTTTTATGTATATCAAAGTATGGGCTCCAAATCAAACTACATTATTCCATTTTTGACCTTATGTAACACACAACAAAATGAAGAGACACCACATAGATTATTAAAATCCTTGGACATTCTTACCACCATACCCAACATATGGTGGCCCTATTAATGATTGCATCATAATAATCAACATAACGAAGTCTACTATCTAGAAATAATCCCAAATCTTTAACTACATTCACCCTCTGCAATTTACTCATTCCAATTCTGTACTCAACTTCGTTCACGCTCTTGTTGCGACTGAATATAATATATGAGCACTTGGCAACATTCAGCTTGAGGTTAGTTTTCAAGCTCCATGTCTCTAAAATATTTAAGTCCCTCTGAAGCAATTCACAATCCTTACTGTACTCTATTGCTCTAAAAAGTTTCAAATCTTCCGCAAAAAGGAGATACTTAGAACTAAAATACTGACCTATATTATTTATAAGCAACTGAAATAGTCTAAGGCCTAAGTGGGACCCTTGGGGCACACCTGAGACCACATCAAACTTATGTAAAAGAAACCCTGCCAGTCTAACCTGCAATGTTCTACCCTGCATGTAGGATGACATCCAAGAATAGAATGGATCATCCATACCAAGGGACTCAAGTCTGTGACGCAATGCACTCTGATCAATCAAGTCAAAAGCTTTACTAAAGTCGGTGTACACTGCATGAACTTCATAACCCCAATCCATGGCTGCGCTAATGTAGTTTGTATACAAGAAGAGATTAGTTTCCGTAGAACGGCCTCCCTGAAAACCATGCTGCTCCTCCACTATAATACTGTTGAATATACCTAACGAAGGCAGAACTATTTTTTCCGTAACTTTAGGAATAGCAAACTGTATGCAGACAGGTCTTTAATTCTTAATATCAGCGCTGCCACCTGATTTAAATATAGGGGAGACATATGAGCACTTCCATCTGCTGGGAAAGACCCCACTAGATAAGGATTTATTAAAAATAAAAGAAAGAGGCTCACATAAATACACAGCACACTCTCTAAGCATCCTATTCGGCAACAAATCAGGACCAGCACCTTTCTTAACATTCAAAGACAACAGGCAATCCAACAAACACTCAAATCCAATCTCAACATGGCTTACATTAAAATGTGGACCGCTAATGATCTCCTGTTCCTGCACATTTATGTTGGCAGTCTGACCATTAAAACTCTGATATACGAAACTAAATTGTGGAGCAAAGAGATTAGCTACCGCCTGTCCTCACTCTGTCTAGTCTTTGACTTAACAAACCTCCCTCATTCTCCCTTGCACTTTCATAACATTCACTGGTCAAAACTTTACATTCATTTCTCAAATTATTAAATTCAATTAAATACTGCTGACTATTTGTTGTCTTATATTTTCTGTGCGCAACCATTACCTTTCTCTTTAGTTCTGAATTGAACCAAACAGGAAAGCTCGACCTCCTCACCGGATATTTCGGCACAAAGAAATCTACTGCCTGATATATAATTTCATAAAAAGCATTAACAATATCATTAACATCATTCATATAGTAAAGATGAATCCAATTTACTTGCAACAAATAATTATTCATAGCACCATACTCAGCCCTGTCAAAATTGTAACGGGTTTCATTTTTGCACTTAATAGGTTGTAATTGTAACGGAGGAAATCAGATACAACATAGACAGCCTAGAACATGACAGCACTAAGAAACTGTATAAGGACAGACTAGACTCTAAACTGGGTGACGTAGAGTTTGAAGATACGGAAGAACAGTATCAGCACATCAAGACCTGCATTCAGGAAGCAGCAACAGAAGCACTGGGGTACCAAGAAAGGGGACAGAAACAGAGAGGAAAACCGTATTGGTGGGATGAAGATATTGAACAAGACATTAGGGACAAAAGGGACAAATACAAAACCTATTTAAATACAAAATCCAACGAAGACAAGATAAAATATAAAGAGTTACAAACAAAAGTTAGAAGAAAGATAGTCCTAAAGAAGAACGAAACATGGGAGGCTAAATGTAACAAGATTAACATGTTTCTGGGGGGACAGAGAAGTACGGAAAGCTGGAGAATTATAAAATCCCTGAGACAGGAAAAGAAAAAAGATGTAATTGCACCAATCTCACTCGAACAATGGGATAAGTATTTCTCCGTTCTGCTCCAGGAAGATAGGGTGGAATTTCAGAAGGAGGAAGAACAACAACACATACAGGTAATAGCTTCCCCATGTAGAATATACCTAAACGACGTCATTAAGATATGCAAATCACTGAAAAACGGAAAAGCGTCAGGGCACGGTAATATCCAAGCAGAGTTGATAAAATACGGAACTAGAAAGCTGTATGAACAGATGACGAATTTATTTCAGAAATGCCTAAATGGAAGCACGGTACCCAGCGAATGGAAAACTTCTTTAATATCCGCCATACACAAAAAAGGAAGAAGGGATGAATGTGAAAATTACAGAGGTATAGCCGTTACAAGTACCTTAAGCCGAATATACGGGAAAGTAATAAAGGAAAAGATAGAACTGGAATACCAATACATGGAGGCCGAGGAACAAGCCGGATTTAGAGCAGGAAGATCCACTATGGACCATCTGTTTTCTATCACCCAAGTAATCGAAAAGAAGCTGGCTTACAATCAGGAAGTTCATCTTTTGTACGTGGATCTTAAAAAAGCTTATGACAGTGTACCACAAAACCGCTTATGGCAAGCCCTCGAGAAAACAAATATAAGTGCGACCCTTATTAAAGCTGTCAAGAACCTTTATGAAAATAGTAATGCACATGTAAAATTGGAAAATCAAATGTCGAACGGATTTAAAGTTAATCGAGGACTTAAGCAGGGATGTTGCCTATCACCCACATTGTTTAAAATATATTTAGAACAAGTACTTAAACCATGGAAAAGGAAATGTAGTGCTATGGGTATTCCATTAAACGATAATACGCTGTACACCTTATGCTTCGCAGATGACCAAATAGTGGTGGCTCAGGAGTACGATGACCTCAACTACATGGCAAGGAAGTTAATCGAAGAATATAACAAGTGGGGTCTGGAGGTTAACATAAAAAAGACCGAATACATGTGTATTGGAGGGATTCAGCAAGATCTTAAATTGGAGGATGGGCAATGTATTAAAAAATGCGAGAGTTACACATACTTAGGGTTAAAAATAACAAATGATGGTACACTGGATAAAGCAATAAAGGAAAGGAGCACTCAAGGCAGGAGAGCTATAGCTATGATGAACGGAATTCTATGGGACCAGCAGGTATCAAAAACTAATAAACATCGAATATTTAATACGATAGTAAAAAGTATTATCACATATAGCAGCGAAGTGTGGCAAATCAAACAGAGGACGGAGGGTCAACTAAGAGCTACTGAAATGGACTACTGGAGACGTGCGGCAGGTAAATCAAGGATGGATAGAGTGACCAACGAAAGAATTAAGGAGATTATGGGAGTTACACATGACATAGTAGACGACATTAAAATTAAACAACTTACGTGGTATGGACATGTTCAAAGGATGCCTGAAGAACGGCTCCCAAAGCAGATATTAGAATGGAAACCACGAGGAAGACGGAAACCAGGAAGACCAAGAAGAAGTTGGAGAGGAGGAATTGACGAAGAAATCAGGATAAGGCAACTGGATAACGATCTTTGGCAAGATCGGGATCAGTGGCGACTGGAAATCGGAAGACGTAGAAGGACGTTATAAACCGACTATATATATATATATATATATATATATATATATATATATATATATATATATATATATATATATATATATATATATATATAGGTTGTAATTCAAATGACATAACAGCCTCAAGTGGGGGATGATAATTATCACAGAGCAATAAAGGATCACCGGTGGTGATACTCAAGTAATAGCCAGCAAAACACAAATCGAGTACCGTGCCATGAATATTCCTGATATAATTATACTGACTTAAACCTAAATATGACATCTCATCACAGACCAAACTTTCAAGATCACTATTAACATTCCCAGCAAATAACTTATTACAGTCCCAGGTAAGACCTGGAAGATTATAATCACCAACTATAATTATCTTATGGTCCTTAGCATATTTGGTAACAATGTATTTCACAGCCCGAATATGATTAACATATACCTCCATACAGGGGCGGATCCAGCCTGTCTCTTTGGGGGGGGGGGGGCGGTGATATCACAAAAGTACAGTATGGAAAGAAAAACAAGTTGTCAACGGGGGGGGGGGGGGGGGGAGTGCAAGCAGCATACTCATTCCTAATATAAAAGGCAGAATGGGTTCTATTTTCCTGAACTCAAAGCTTTTGGGAGGGGGGGAGGCGATCGCAAGCATACAGACTCCTATACTCTATTCAAGAACTAGAGAGAGTAATAAAGCTGTTACCAAAACCTCTAACGTACCTGCTCCAGTGCCGCAGGTAACTGAGAACTACCGTAAATCTAATTATATTTCATTATATTTAAATATATTTTATAAATTTACTGCAACATAGAATTTCTGATAGTTTAATTTAATTTCTGTCAATGATCAAAGTACAACTTACCGTTTTTTCTTGTTTGCGCTTGTTTGTATATATTATTTGAGATTAGTGAGATACCCAAAAGATATGGCTTTCACCTCTATATTTATTCCAAAATCGTTAAACCAGGGCATTTTTTCCTCAACGAAAAACTTATTACGATGAATGTTTATGATGCCTTTAGATATCAATATCTAGATAATAATGTTAAAAGCTCTGTTGAGATATGTTCCAACATGACAGGAGTTGGAAAATCTACTATATACCGAATACTGAAGGAGAAAAAACGACTGGAATTGTGAATACCCCCAAGCCACATTCGATCACAGGCAAACGAAAAACCTCGTTGGAAGAAGAGATGAAAACTGCAATTAAAGGGGTTGTATATACATTTTATTATGAGAAGCAGATCCCAACCATCTACAAAATTCTAACTTAAATCATTGAAGATCGCGATTTACCTGAAATTAAAAGAACTGATCTCTGGAAATTGCTCAGAGAACTTAATTTTTACTGGGAAAAACCAGATAGAAAATCTGTTCTTATAAATCGTCCGGAAACTGTCCGTTGGAGACGTAAATATCTCTCTCAAGTAAAAGGTAGATTTGCTAGAAATAACACAATTAATAAAATTAGTAATTTAACTAAACTTTTGAAAGATTTTTTTGAATAAAGTTACTGCTGAAAATTGGGAAAAATCCATATAATAAAAGAATAAAACAAAATGTGAGAACTCAATCTCATAATCGGTGAGATAGAGGAACCAATTATAATTAATTTTAGCCAAGATAGTTTCACTGACTTTGATTAGGAATTAGAGACGTAATGTTTACTAGTGTAAACACAATTTATTAATTAAATTTTTGTTTTTGTTGTATTTTATTGTTTAATGTTGTTTATGTGTTTTTTTTTTATTTTTTTACATATTTTTATTTTAGTGTGTCCCACTCTTTAATTTTATATATATTTAATTCTAATTAGCCGTAAGTTTTTTCTTGTTTTATTATTGTATTTGTGTCTTTTTCTTAAGCGTGTACAATTAACATGTTTATCTTATTTTTTTGGGACTATCGTATTTCCATATATAAAAGTAAATTAAATTAAGATATCAGTACAATATAAATAAAAATAAGTAGGTTTAATTTTAATTACAACATAAAAAAAAGTAATTACATTTGAATCCCTTTTTAGTGTTTAATTGTAATTCTGCAGATGGTTTAAGAAATAAATAAACTGAAACGTCAAATACCCTAAAAATGTTTTTAATTAATAATAAAATGACCGATAGCCCCAAAAATATTTTATTATTATATGGACGAATTTATGTTATATATATATATATATATATATATATATATATATATATATATATATATATATATATGTTTAATTTTTTGTATTTTTGACAATGGATATTTTGTAAGTATTTAAATTATAACTTAGAATTTTTTGAGAGAATAATCCTACGTTTTAGTCTATTATTATAGACCGGTATTTTTGATTATAAAATTTCTAACCCATTCCTATGAAAAATATATGTGTCTAACAAATTTTGCTAAAAACACTGAACTAAAGAACACAGGTAGTTTGCGAAGAGAAAAAGGGTAAAAAATGATTTATTACTCTCTCTAGTTCTTGAATAAACTATAGTATAGGAGGAAAAATCGGGTCCATTTTCCTAAACTCAAAGCTCTTGGGGGGGGGGGGGGGGGCGATCGCCCCCACTGCCCCCCCCCTTGGATCCGCGCCTGCCTCCATACCTGATGTCGGAGGCAGATATACAAAACCAAAAACATACTTAATATGACCCACCCCAATTTTACAAAAATATGTTCAACGTTACACTTTTCAAGAGGTACAGTACAGGAATGAAACAAACTTTTCACAGCTATGACTACACCACCTCCGCACTTTTTATCCCTCGAAGTACCATCTCTGTCTCTACGGTAGATATTATAAGAATCACAAAAAATGTACTAGGGTGATAGCACCAATGATGGACATTTTTTCTAAATAAACCGAAATAATAACCAAACGAAAAAGAATTTTGGGGATAGTAACACTGGATTATAAGTAGTAGGGGGTCAGTTGTCTCACTAACAAATCAAAATGTCAAGATCGGCCACTTTCTTCAAGATGGCAGCCTAAATATAAGAGAAGTATGAGCTACGTCCGAAAAATCCAGTTTTATTATGAAAATCGTTTAGAGAGTAAGTATATATTTTCGTGAATTACTTCATTATGTTATTTGATAATTAAGTTTGATATTATTTTATATTGAATATTAGGAACTAAGAATATATTTTGTCATAATATTAAATAGAAACATAACCTAAAATCTCTGTTTTTTACAATGTTTATTACTGGATCGAGTACAGACCAAATTACCAATGATGGACAAACGATGTTCTAAAGCTAGAAAAAAAGCAATAGATCAGGATGACACAACTTCCGAAGATACAGATTTAGAAATAACATATGCTGAGAGTGAAAAGAGTAGTTATAATGAAAAAGAGGATGGCATTACCGAAGATAACGGAGAAAGGGCAAAAGTAGATGAGTGTAAACAGCGGAAAAGAGCTGGACTCGCGCATGAAAAAAGGGAGATCAAAAGACATCGCGAAAACAAGAGTGAAGAAAATTCTGAAGATGAATCGCTAAACATGCTAAAAATCAAAACGTTACCTTCAAAATATAAAGCCATTGTTCGACCCGGACAGTTTGTCATAGTAAGATATGAAGACGAGTTTTTCCCGGGCAGAACAGAAGCCGTTGATAAAGACCAGTATGAAATTAGC
This sequence comes from Diaprepes abbreviatus, assembly GCA_034092305.1. Taxonomy (NCBI): domain Eukaryota; kingdom Metazoa; phylum Arthropoda; class Insecta; order Coleoptera; family Curculionidae; genus Diaprepes; species Diaprepes abbreviatus. The sequence continues at coordinate 2,170,458 of JASJET010000144.1, read as the reverse complement.
ACTATGGTACTATCAACAGGCAATTCTTTTACATGGCCTGACAAACCTGATAAAATATGGTATAAAAAGACGATCTAATAGAAGTTATAAGTGAACCTTTGCTTCTGAATAAAAGAGGTTTCTATAAAGCTGAGGAATTGGAGAAATACTTACCTGATTTATACAGTATTTAATTACGTAAGCACACTTCCTTTTGTGATTTTTAGTATTTTTAATTCACAGATCTCTGGAGATCTCATTAATAACTAATATTTTGTTTGTAAGAAAAAGCAATTTAATTTTATAAGAATTTACTTAGTTTTTGTTACTTTGCTCATTTAGTTTTTAGTTTTATAATGTTTTTTTATATTAAATGGATAAATACTTTAATGATACTGAGACTGTAAATGATAAATTTATGAGACTATTACTTCGATGCCATAGTTTATATGAGAATAAGTGTTTTTTTTTCAGAAATATTTTAATTGGGGATGACTATCGCAAATAATGTGAGTTCAAATAAAACTCAAATAAAAGCTAATTTATGATTAATAAGTGCCTATTCTTTTTAAATATACCTATCATTTACGTACCTACCTAAATTTGTAATTGAATGCTTTTTAGAAAAAGCCAGGTTACTGCCAATGACTGGGTTTCTTTCATTGAATTTGTCGATAACTGGTTGGCCATTACTGGGATTTAGGTGTCCATTAATGGTGATTTTGAACTTTCTACATTTTTAAGTAAAATAACATATTTGTATCCAACTATTTAAAGTTCAACTGAAAGATTCGTCTTCTCATATTATCTCTAAATTTATTTACCACTATACGGTATCTGTACACATAAAAACACAAATTTTATTTTATAAAACGGAAAAAGGTATCCTTAACATGTCCATAATTGGTGCCGTCACCCTAACTAATATACTGAACCAAAATTAGATTTTTTTACCGTAAAATACGATGGTTTCTATGTTTATTATATGAAATCGATCCCATTATATGAAAAGCTTGCTTCATTTTTACTTGGAAATTGAAAAAATGTTTGGAAAAGTCTGGAAATTTTATATTTACAAAAGCGTAGGAACCCTGGATGTTACACGGAACTATTAGAATCAAGCTGCAGAGTGACCGAACACGCTTATATGTAAAAAGTGCGGCTAAATTTATCACGTTTATAACTTTGGTAACATTGTTTGTATTTAAAGAGAATAAAAACTAATATAATCTATAAAAAAGTGGCTATAATATCGAGTATATTTAATCGGTAAATAAAATGTCTGGGTTAAAGTCAAATTTAAAGAAAGAGTGAGTGACTTAAAACCATATGTGATTTTTAAGTATTTGATCGATTTCTACCTCCAAAAAAAAACCTAAACCCCATAATCTTTTTTTTTTTGAAGAGAAAACCATCGCGTATTTGTGTTATTTATCTTTTATTCGGATTAGTTTAATTACTATCTACCAAATTATTTTCCATTTAAATATTATATTTGTTGTTTTAGGTATTCCTCTATACCTGACGAGTTTACAGGATTACTATGAACAAAATGATCACAATTATGGTGCTATGACTGGATAAGATAATAAAGCTGTAGTAATAGGTTCGAATAAAATAAAAATATTTATTCATTTCTGTTTTTATTTTATTTCGATGAGGTTGTGATCGCAGATTATTTCATCTTACTGAAGCGACAAAAGAGGTTCCCGCTAAAACCAAATATCGTGATCTGCTTGCCTCGCCACCCGCTATATTACACTAAGAGAAATTGAAAATGCCGTCACATTATTTCATCTTAACTAGATGAGAAAAAAGGTTTTTCAGCTAAAGACATTTTCTATGCGGATTTCTATTGGATTGAACCTTTACTATACTGTACGCTTCGTCTTGTTTTTGTATACGTCTTTTGTATTTTTTATGTAAAATTATCATATATAAAATGTACTTGCTTAAAAATGGTACGAGAAACTTCCTATGCTTGCCGTTACTGCACGTTGAAATCTGGAAAAATATGACTCTTTTTAAATTCCGTAAAAGTCTCTTAAGGTAAGCATTTGAATATCGTCAGAAATGATAAGAAACAAAAGTAATGCCTTCATACAAATTAACAAATGATTAACTGTAACTTAAGCTTAGCTCACACAACGCTTATTTCGCTGTTGGATTGTTTACTTGAATTTGCTGCTGGGCCCCAAGGAGACAATATTGCAGGACGTTGCGATTAGGTCATCTTCCAACAACCTCTTCACAGATATGCGTTACTGGACTGGGCTTGTAGCAAATTTCCTAGAGATGCTCTTGATAAGGTATGCCAAGGAACGTATAACTGGACTTAGTGTACGGCTTATTAAGAAACTTATTTCTTTGGGAGAGAAAGAGCTGCAAATTGTGGAGAGACTGTTGACAGAACATTATCATCTGAGAGACCATCTTCATAGGACTAGATGACCCGATGTACAGTTGGTGTGTTAAGGGAAGATGAAAGTATTGACCATGTCCTTAGAAAGTGTCCAGCGTTCAATGGACTGAGGCAGAGACATTTCGGAGATATAATTTCCTCGTCGAAAACCGTTAAGCAAGTTCAAATAATGAATCTGCTTGGATTCATAAAGGCGATTTCCAGCTATGATGGGATGTAACCGGCCCAACGAGGCCTAGGCATCGATGATCAAACCACCTTTTGTTCATATATATATATATATATATATATATATATATATATATATATATATATATATATATATATATATATATATATATATATATATATATATATATATATATATATATGCCATCCGACGAGAGGTCGGCGAAGTCGCGTTTCAGTGTTGCATACTTCCTTCCGATCTGTCCTTTGCACAGCCAGGTGCATGTCGGTACCCTGATGAGTCTAGTGAGAGACGAAACATGTACCTCTGCCGTATCACTGTGGCGGGAGGGTAAGCTTTGACTTTCTTCTCGGTATGGTGGTACAGGTAGGCCACCATCTCGATGGTGGTGGAATAGGATAAATTGTGTTTTACAACAATTTATTTTAACTGTGCAACCTCTAACACAGTAAGGATATGATGGAGAGAAGTTTGCATTTACTGTTTCGCATTTTATATATATATATATATATATATATATATATATATATATATATATATATATATATATATATATATATATATATATATATAATGAAAGTTGTTCCCAGATCGTATTATCGGAGTCAAAGGACGACGGGCCGCGACATCACCGATAAATTTATTTTCAGCCTTCTGTCCTTGTTTAAGGCGGGAATCCACCTAACAAGCATTTAGAGTAAAGGAGAGCAAGCACTTGTAACTGTTCTCGAATGATTTTTGTCGTTTGTGAACATTGTATCTTTACCAATAAATGCCAACATTTATCGTCGTTATAAATTAATCAATTCGAGACATTTTTCATGGTTCCATTCTGTTGCTGAACAGTTTAGTTAATAAAAATAATTTACAATAACAACGTGTCAAATATAAACATGAACTCTAGCCATAAAGAAGTTGAAGAGTCCAACGGATTCATATTGGTTGGGTTTCGTAAAAAAGCGTTATAGTTACACCATAGGTTAGAAACAAAAACTGCGTTGCGTTGTAAATGATTTATCATTAGTTTCGACAATTAAATAATTCTTTATAACAATTGTATTTATTATAAAAAATTGAAATTAGTTTCTATAAATTAGATGGAAAAGATTATCGCTAGACATAATTAACATTGCCGGAATATGATTGTAAACTGCCGTGCATTCGTTTTGATAATTAAATATTGTTTATAACAATTGAATTTCTTATAAACAATTAAAATAGTTTCTACCCATAAGATCAAAGAGATCATCATTGAATATGATTAACACTGACGAAAAATTATCGTAAAAGATTCTTTTATTAGATTTGATGATTAAATATCGTTTATAACAATTTAAAATGAATATTATCAGTTACGATCGGCCTTGCCGTAACATAATTGTAAACGATTCTGTATTGTTTGTATTTATTAAAAATAGTTTGTACCGATAAGATTCTAGAAGTAGAAGGTTATTTTATTAGTTTTGACGATTAAATGTTTATAACAATTAATTTGTTATAAACAATGGAAAATAGTTTCTACTGAGTAGAATAAAATTAAGAACTCTCATAACTCAACAAACTTTTATTTCTTAAGTTTCACGCAGACGAAGTTACGGGTAAAAGCTAATTCCTAATAGCCTACGAGCACGAACTTGACATATAGCACTTCGTGCCTACGAGTTATGGGTTCAAATCTCGCTCGGACGAACCATCCAATGGAAACCCATTGAATAATATTAACCGTTTCCATCTCCTCTCTCATTTGCACCAAATATTGATCCGTGATCTTGCCCGTTGCTCTGGTGCCATCAGGGGTATATGATGTGAACGTATGGAACTGGTCAAAAAATGAAAAATTGGTAGTATGGAATGTTTTGTTAGTTTTTAGAATTAACACGTACGTTTATCTTTATTTTGAAGCCATCAAAAAATGTTTTCTAATCATTCAATAAAACTTTTAGTAGTTTTATGCTATAACTTTATTGATATCAGAATTGAATATTTATAATGCGTTAAGTGATATAATATAATAAAATTATAATATTAAGATAAGAAGCTGTATAAACTCATTCGAAATATTTCCACAAAAAAAAACAATATTTAAAATTATAATTTTTTAGTAAAATTTAATACAGGATATTCAGAAAAACTAATTTCCTTTAAGAAGCTAAAAACTTTGGAAAAATATTCTAGGATAAGAAATAGTACAGCACTATCTGTTTCAAAAAGTAATTTCACCTTCTGAAAAATTGCATTGCATATTTAATAGAATTCATCAATTACAATGTAAACCCGTTTATGGAAACTCGAGAGTCATTGGCTATATTCTTTTGAATAATTATCAATTGATCAAAGTGAACAAAGTGAAACTGATAACTTCATGTTCTTTTGAATATGCATTTACTTGTCATTGGCTGAAGTGATCATGATTACTTCAAGTGATAGAAGTGAAAGTGATCATGACTCAAAAGAATAGCCCTATAATCTATAATTTTTTGTATAATTGGAATTACTTGCCATAAAATCAATAAATAAACTAATAAAACCAATACTTTTTAGCAACAAATAAACTTATTGTCTCTATAAATTGTTAAAATTAGTAAAGCAGAACAAAAAAAAAACTAAAAAAAAATAATAAATAGCTGCAGACTATTAGTTAAGTGCAGTTTTTATCTAGATGATGTTAAAAATCGACATTTTATGCGATAAAAAATCAGTTTGGCAAAAATAGTTATAAATTTAACATATTTCTTTCGAGAAATTTAGTATTACCAATTCTTTATCCAAATTTCCCGTTATCAGATTCTTTTGTAAAAATATTTAAAAAAAAAGAATGAGTGTATGTAATGTAAATATATATATATATATATATATATATATATATATATATATATATATATATATATATATATATATATATATATAATAATGATATAGTTCTTTAATTAAAGTATTAACTTTTTTAAGAAAGGCAAAATAATATTTATATAAATGATATTAGATAAAAAACATGGGGTTATTTTCCAAAATATTAAATTGTATCTGAATCTTTTCCTCTTCTTTTTGAAGATTCTCCATATCAAAATTATTCTCGTCAAGAGCTGGTTTTATGTAAGCTTTACCACGTAGAGCTGCAAGATGAGCATAGTAAGTTGGAGCAGGATAACTTACACTTCGATTACACCGTGCAAACATGTGACATAAGTAGTAGGACAATTCTTCAATCTGAAAAAATAAACCATAAAAAGTGTGTCGTGATCCAGTTCAAAAATTAACATATATCTGAAAGAGTACAAGATAAAAAAATTACAGCTTATTTGCCAAAATAAATGGTTTAAAAAAATACCGAGTTGTTGAAAAGTTGAAAATGTTCAGGCGAGTCTGTAATAAACAATGAAAGTTATATTTAAACGGCAAATTTTAGAAAGTTTCGGATCAAATTCGATAATTAAATAAAAATCGACCCGTTATGTAAAAAACATTTAGTCAAAAATTACCAGAAAGATTTTTTTGTGGATAGTCTTTCTTACCTCATCATTGCTCATATCAAGGTCATCATAAAGGGTACAGTATTTTGTAGGTCTAGAAACACCTTTGATACTGGCATGTGATACCAAGTAGAAGTTCTGCATTGTCGGGTTGACAATGTTTGTGTCCACGCAAGTACCTAAAAAAATCAAAATATCAACTGATAGAAACGAAAAAAGAATATGCAAATCTTTACACCTAAACAACAGCGCATTAATAAAAAGGCGAGTAATTTTAATATATTTCTATAAAATATATAATAAATGATATATACAGAGTGATTCTCCGGGAACTTTATCGATCGATTATGGGAAAACTATAATTAGGAAGAATCTGAAGATTTGCATAGGAAAACAGCTGGTTAAAATATTTTCAAGATGGCGGTACTTCCGGTTAGACCGGAAGTAGGTGTCAACTTGCTTATTTTAAATGGAATATCCTACATATTATTGCATTTTTGATTTCTGAGTAAAATTCTAGACATATTTCATGTATAATGTTCTATACTTGTCTCACCGTTTTGGACATATTTAAATTATAAAGTCAAAAATGAAGTTTGCGGACCAAAACTTAACTACAAATTTTTCTTATAAGAAAGTCTTTATTATTTAATTTGGGTTACCTTTTTTGTAAACGAAGATCGACTTTAGCAGTCTTTTTATGATATTTTGAAAATTATTAGTACAGAGTGGTCAAAAAAGAAGAATAAAAATTATATTTAAAAAATCGTCAAAAGTAAGGCTGAATTACGGTGATGAATTTTTTGTGAAAAAATGAATGTGTTGGCCAAGTTGAAAGAAAGGAAAGCTTTGTCAAAAAGTAGTTGACCAGCTACTATGATTTAGCCATATAGACGAACATGACCAGTATAGAAGGCATGAAAAAAGCTATTATGGCTCTTTTTTGGCTTATGCGTTCAACACGAGGCACTGCTGGTACTTTTGGCAGAAGGGTATAGTCACTAGTCCCAGATCAAAAAAAAATCGGACATTCAGAATATGTGGACTCGACCGTGACTAAACGCATATTGCTCATGTTCGAAGATTTGTCAAAGGACGATCTACTGGAGAGATATTTAGGCGGCCACACGCAAACTGGAACGAGAATTTTAACACAACCATTAGATGTTTGGCACTCAAGCTAAAAATCTTCGAGATAGCTGCCTGCAAGACTGCAGGAATATTTAATCGAGGCTACAGCTTCACTTTCAACTTTATGTTACCTCATATAAATAATACCCGTTATTAACTTATTTTTTTAATGTGTATGTTGCAGATAAATATAAAAGTTTACAAGTGTACACAGTTGAGCCACTTCGATAACAACACGTCCTGCTAAAACGACATTTTTCTGTAATATACTTAAATCATATAGAATCATGAGTTTGAATTGGATTTTAAACAAATATAATCTTTATGTGAAAAAAAAATCATGAAAATTGGCCTTTTTTTAGTCGTTTATATGCATTTCCAGCCGTAATGCCGAAATAATAAATAAAAAAATTATTTCATACAGGCGTTCAGACAAAAACAATCAAAATTTTAGGAAAACTCGAAAAGAAAATCGTAGAATATCCAGACCATTTAAATAGTTCACTTTGAATCGAAAAGAAAAAAAAGATAAAAGAAATGTTACCCGAAACAAAAATGTTTTCGATTTAAATGGCTTCAGAACAGGTAAAGTATCAAATAAGAATGTGATACATATGAATTAAGAAATTTACAGGGATTTAAATCTGAGGTAAAAAAAACTCAGGGTGAACATTCATAGTGAGAATCGACCTTAATATTTTTATGCCTACGATTGTCTTTCTTTCGCACATCACATGACTGTCCCTGTTGTAACCAGGGGCGGATCCAGCCTCTCTCTTCGGGAGAGGCGGTGACATCACAAAAGTACAGTATGGCAAGCAAGGCAAGTTGTCGACGGGGGGGGGGGGGGGGGGGGTACACCAGCAACATTCCCATTTCTAGTGTAAAAGGCAGGATCGGGGCTATTTTTCTGAATTTGAAGCTCTCTAGGAGGGGGGGGCGATCATAAGAAAAAACAAGTTGTCAACAGGGGGGGAGGATGCGAGCAGCATACACATTCCTAGTATAAAAGGCAGAATCAGTTCTATTTTCCTGAACTCAAAGCTCTTGGGAAGGGGAGAGACGATAGCAAGCACACACTTTTCTATACTCTATTCAAGAACTAGAGAGAGTAATAAAACTGTTACCGAAACCTCCAACGTACCTGCTCCAGTGCCGCAGGTAACTGAGGACTGGCGTAAATCTAATTATTAGATATTATAAGCTTTTACAAGTTTACTGCAACAATAAAATTTCTGATAGTTCAATTTAATTTCTATCAGTAAGCAAAGTACACCTTACAGTGTGTTCTTAGGGATTAATCTTGTTTGTGCTTGTTTTCATATATTATTTGAGATTAGTGAGATACCCAAAAGATATGGCTTCCACATTTATATTTATTACAAAATCGTTAAACCAGGGCATTTTTTCCTCCACGAAAAACTTATTACGATGAATATTTATGATGCGTTAAGATATCAATATCTAGAAAATAATGTTAAAAGCTCTGTTGAGATGTGTTCCAACATGACAGGAGTTGGAAAATCTACTATCTACCGAATACTGAAGGAGAAAAAAACGACTGGAATTGTTAGTACTCCGAAGCCACATTCGATCACAGGCAGACGAAAAATTTCGTTGGAAGAAGAGATATAAACTGCAATAAAAGGAGTTGTACATAGATTTTATTATGAAAAGCAGATCTCAACCGTCGACAATATTCTCACTAAAATCAATGAAGATCGGGATTTACCACAAATTAAAATAACTGAGCTGTGGAAATTGTTCAGAGAATTTAATTTTTGCTGGGAAAAACCAAATAGGAAATCGTTATAGGTCGTCCGGAAAATATCCGTTGGAGAAGAAAATTCTCTCAAGTAAAAGGTAGAGTTGCTAGAAATAACACAACTTACAAAGTTAGTAATTTAACTGACCTTTTGAAAGATTTTTTTGAATAAAGTTACTGCCGAAAATTGGGAAAAATCCATATAATAAAAGAATAAAATAGGATGTAGAAACTCTACCTCATGATCGGTGAGATAAAGGAACCAATTATAATTAATTTGAGCGAAGATAGCTTCACTGACTTTGATTACGAATTATATACGTAATGTTTACCAGCGTATACACAATTTATTATTTAAATTTTCTGTAATATATAAAAATTAATTACATTTGAATCCCTTTTTAGTGTTTAATTGTAATTCTGCAGATGGTTTAAAAAATAAATAAACTGAAACGTTAAATGTCCTAAAAATGTTTTTAATTAATAATAGAATGACTGATAGCCCCAAAAAAAATTTAATATTATATGGACGAATTAATTTTTTTTATGTATGTTTAACTTCTTGTATTTTTGACAATGGGTATTTTGTAAGTATTTAAATTATAACTTCGAATTTTTTGAGAGAAAAAGGCTACATTTTAGTATGAATGTGCCTAAAACGGTTTCTATGCCAAAATTAAAAATAATATAAATACAGTTGTAATTTGTATTAAATATGTCAAAATTATTTATATTTTCTAATGTATGTGAATTATTAAGAAATCATAAGAAATAAAATAATAATATAAAAACTTTTTATTTTAAGTTCCGACGCCTATGACAAGGATTAAAATCCTTTTTAACACACACTTCCAAATACCTATTGTTATCCAACCCAAATAGTCCATTATTATAGACCAGTATTTTGGATTATAAAATTTCTAACCCATTCCTATGAAAAATATATGTGTTCAACAGATTTTGCTACAGACTATGGTCCAAAAAACATATGTAGTTTGCGAAGAAGAAAAAAGGTAAAAAACGATTTATTACTCTCTCTAGTTCTTGAATAAACTGTAGTATAAGAGGGAAAATCGGATCTATTTTCCTAAACTCAAGGCTCTTGGGGGGGGGATCGCCCCGCCCCCCTTGGATCCGCGCCTGGTTGTAACCCTAAAAAATTTCTGATGTGTATTTTCAAAAAGGGTTTTATCAAAACTCGTGAAGAATCGAGTTGGCAAAGGTATTTAATACAAAAAGCCACGAATGGTGCACGATTTTTAACCGACTTCTATAAGCAGGAGGTTCTCAATTCGTCGACTATGTATTTTTTTTATGTATGTACATACGTACGATTACTCCGGAACGGCTGCACCGTTTTGAATGAAATTTTTTACGTTATGTAAAGGAACTTACTGCGGTGTTCCATATTTTTTTAGATGATACTGGTGCAGTAAAATCCAAGATGGCGCTTACAATATGGCGGCCAAAAAAATTAATTTTGTCCGATTTTCTCCAAAATTGGTATGGAGGAATTTTCGGGGTTGTACCCAAAGAATCGGAAATTATTTTTAAAAAATTAAAAATGGCGGATCCAATATGGCGGACAAAAAAATTTAATTTAGTCCAATTTTCTCCGAAATTGGTATGGGGGTGTTTACGCGGTCGCATATAACGAATCTAAAATAATTTTTAAAAAATTCAATATGGCGGATCCAATATGGCGGACGAAAAAAATCCATTTTATCCGATTTTCTCCAAAATTGGTATGGGGGAATTTTCGGAGTCGCATATAACGAATCTAAAATAATTTTAAAAAAATTCAATATGGCGGATCCAATATGGACGACAAAAAAATTAATTTTGTCCGATTTTCTTCAAAATTGGTACGGGGGAGTTTTCGGGGTCGCATATGACGAATCTAAAATAATTTTTTAAAAAATCAATTTGGCGGATTCAATATGGTCGACAAAAAAATCGTTTTTGCCCGATTTTCCCCAAAATTGGTACGGGGGAGTTTTCGGAGTCGCATATGACGAATCTAAAATAATTTTTGAAAAATTCAATATGGCGGATCCAATATCATTGGTATGGGGAAGTTTTCGGGGCCTCACATAAAGAATCTGAAATTATTTTTAAAAAACTCAATATGGCGGACAAAAAAATCAATTTTGTCCGATTTTCACCAAAATTGGTACGGGAGAGTTTTCAGGGTCACACATGACGAATCTAAATTATTTTAAAAAAATTCAATATGGCGTATCCAATATGGTGGATAAAAAATTAATTTATTTTCTTTAAATATCGATATTGGAAGGTTTTGGGGTCTATATTACCAATCTAAAATTAATTTGAAATTTAAGATAGTGGATTTTCTATGACAGACTAAATATTCGTTTGACCCAATTTGATTGGTATTTGGAAAACTCTAAGAACAAAAGAATTTTTAGTGGTTCACTTTAGGGTGATTTACAACTTTGGATAAAATACTTTTTTACCAGTTTGGAGTCATTGCGAGGTACACTAATCTCGATTAGTATTTAGTTCAAATAATTTATGAATATCAAAATGAATTCTAAAACTAAAAATAGAAATATAAAATTTTTATAAAAAAATTGAACCGACTTCTAAAAGTGCGCTAAAAAGTGAAAAATAACCATAAATTTTTATATGAAATTGAACTTTTTGAAGTCGGCGCCAAATTATTTGTACACGAAATAAATATCTACTAATATATACAAATTATGGTAAGAAGGCAATTACAAATAAAGTATTTTTAATCGGTTGATGCAAATCACATTTTGTCAGGTATTAGTTTGGAGCCGACTTTAAAAAGTTCAATTTCATATAAAAATTTTATTACGTTTATATATTCGAAAACAGTTTTATCAAAACCCGCAAAAAAATCAGTTGCCGTAAAAAATCATACTGCATAAAATATTTGGTATCGTTTTGAACGACTTTGTTTGGTTAGGTACTTAGACCTTGTATGTTAATTTTTATAGTAAGGCGCAAAAATTCAAAAGTGTTTAAAACAAATGATCAATATTCATGACAAATCGAGTTTTTGGCAGAATTTTGCACAAAAAATCCAAAAATCCCATGCGTCAGTCGAAAGTTTGATACACGTTGAAAAACTACTTTTTAGCTTCAGTTTCACGATACGTAAAAAAGTTGAGTCATACAGGGTGACTCTAAAAGGTCTGTACCAAACGCTAGCGCAAATCCCTGATGCTAAAATATGGGTTCTAGGTCAATTTACCTTAGTCCAAAATCTGATGGGTTTCTGAAATACAGTGACAAAATTGAAATTTTTTGTAAATATTTATCTTAATGATAGCTTGGTTTGCACTACATTTGGTATTTTGGGATTTTTTAGAATGATAAATCACGATTTCATTACAGTCGTTTCCGAGATAATCAAATTTAAATATTTTATTGGGTATCGAGACTCGTCGTAGCCTCCCTTCACACATTATCCAGGCTTAGGACCGATTCAAGATATTTGGAGCGTGTTTAAAAGCCAACAAGCCAAGAACAATAAAAATTTAAATAGCAACGAACTAACATATATCGGCATTAGTTACAAAGGAGTATTATCAAAAATTTATATTTCATTATAGCTGAACATTACACCAACGCAGAAATAACCGAAATATTAGTTTACGGTTATTCCCAAAGAAATGGTCGGAAGTTGGTGAGAGTATACAGAGAAAAATTTCCAAATAGACGCGTACCAAACCACCCAACATTTACCGCTATTGAACGACGTCTTCGAGAAACTGGTAGTTTTGCTTCTGCAACGATGAAAATCTTAGGACTAGGATACCGGAAGTTGAGGAAGACATTTTAGGACGAGTAGAAGAAATTCCGAGTATCAGAAATTCAAAATCCGGGTACCAGACTCTTAGGTTTGGAACTTTAAATGTTTGAAGATACAATAAATATAATTTTAAGAGAATACAGATCATTGACAGATTTATTATTGTTCCTGTCATTTTACCACCTTGTTTAAATGGTCTAAATTACCTAGAACACCTAGTAAATTTGCCAAATATATTGGAAGATCTTCTAGATAAAATATGTGATTCATGCACGACAGTGCATCACTACACATGAAATGTTAGAAATCATTTAAATGATAATTTTTTAAATCGATGAATAGGCAGCGGAAATGATGCTTCTGCAAATTGGCCGCCCCCTCACTAGATTTAACGCCTATGGATTACTTTTTATAAGGTACTCTTAGACCTGCAAAAAACCTCTGGTGTCCTAGTCGTAAAATTCCGTCCATAATTAATCGTAACTAGAGCAAAACTATCGGTTACTCGCAGACGCCTTTCAACAGCCGCAAATGTTTAGTGGCTTGGTACGCATCTCTTTGGTAATCTTTATATACTCTCACTGATTCCCGACCATTTCCTTGGCAATACCAATAAACTAATACCATATTGATATGTAGATTTTTATTATTTTTAGCCCTTAAACACGCTCCAAATTTCTTGAACCAGTCCTAAGTTTGGATGAAATGTGAAGGGAGACTACGACGAATTTTAGTGCGCAATAAAACATTTAAATTCGATTATTTCAGAAATGGCTGTTCAAAACAATATCAGCTAGGTATAACTTTTTTAGATAAAACATGTCAAAGAGTAAAAAGTTTTAATTAGAAATTTAATGTACCGGGGCACAAATAAGTTATGAAACTTTAGATGTTGGCGAAGTGCTGCCGATGGCGCCCTATGCAATGTACGAGGATGGTTGGATAAGTTATCGTCCTTAAACAGAGAGGGCACTAGTAGGATCAAATAACTATAATATTTTGTAAGCATTAACCTTGAGATGACGCCCGGCAAAGTTTCAGATGTTTGCGTTCAGTAGCTTGTTTGTGGCGATCGAGTGAACACATAAGGTTCGATATTTTGTGAAAGATGGATAAAATTGAAGTTCGAGTGGTTTAACTCCTACGGACATTAAAAATGAGATAAATTCTACTTTAAAGAATTCTTCTCCTTCATAAAAAAATAGACTGCTGAATTTAATCGTGGTCGTATATCAATTCAAGATGATGAGCGCTCGGGACCCCCAAAAACCGCTACAACTGATCAAATTATCACAAAAATTCACAATGTCATACTTCACGACTGCCGACTGAAAGTACGAAAGCTTACTGGTATAGCAAACATCTCGATAGATCGTGTCCACTACATTTTACATGATGTTCTTGGCATGAAAAAGCTTTCTGCGCGATGGGTGCCGCGTTTGTTAACAGTCGGCCAAAAACGCCTTTGAATGAACACTTCATAAGAGTGTTCACACTTATTCAGATGCAATCCTGCCGAGTTTCTTCGACGTTTTATAACTGTAGATGAAACATGGATTCACCATTACTCGCCAGAGACAAAGCAGCAGTCTACACAGTGGGTGGGGGCAGGTGAAAACGCGCCAAAAAAGCAAAAACGGTTCCGTCTGCAGGAAAACAGTTTTTTGGGATTCACATGGCGTAATGCTTATAGACTATTTAGAGTAAGGCAAGACTATTACCGGGGAGTATTACGCTTCACTACTGGACCGTTTGCAGCATGTGATTAAGGCTAAACGTCCACATCTTGCCAAAAAAAAAAGTGCTCTTTCATCAGGATAACGCGCCTGCACACAAATCTATGGTTGTTGCTGTAAAACTCCATGAGCTACGTTTCGAAGTGCTTTCACATGTGCCATATTCGCCGGATCTTCCAGCGATGACTTTCTCTTCCCAAACTTCAAAAAAATGGCTCGCTGGACGAAAATTCTCTTCAAATAAAGAGCAGCGACAACAGCTTATTTTGCAAAGTTGGACAAATCGCAGTATACTACGGGTATTAAAATGTTAGAACATCGTTGGTCTAAATGTATTGAAATACAAGGGGACTATGTTGAAAAATAAATAAAAACATTTTCAAAAATCTTTTGTTTTCTTTATCAGGCCGAGAACTTATCGGACCATCCTCGTACATCACAACTGTAATCAGATTTTAATTTCTCATCCTAAAAAACCGCAAAGTATCAAATTTGGTTAAAATCAAGCTATTATTAACATAAATATTTAGAAAAAAGTTTTAAAAAATTATAACTTTAACAATCTATATTTTGGAAACTATCGACTTGTGATATGAGGTATATTGTGCTATATAGACCTTTTAGTGACACCCTGTATTTTTTCTTAATTTAAAACAACTATAGTAATGGTTTCAGTTGGCAGTTGTAAAAAAGTGTATTTTATATGTATTTAACGGTTAATACTCATTGATGATCAGTATTCACTTACGACAACTGGATATTTTAATCTAAATGTTGTAACTATTATAATTACAAATAATAGAAGCCCAAACTATGTGTATTACTCAACTAGAATTTGGAATTGGTTCTGAAAGATATATTCCCGTTTACTTGACACTCTCATACCATCTTACCTGCTGGTACGTTATAGTTTCCGGTTTTATTAAACCTCACATTATCTTGGTCCTCAGAATCTTTATCATATAAAGGAAAAAGCCTTGTATGATGACGCTTCTGAACTACCAGAAAAGTAATCGCTGGATTATAATCACCCCTCTGTACCTCTTTGCATGCATCTTTGATGGCCTAAAATTTAAAAACATTACTTGAATTTTAGTTGCCATAAATAAAATGTGTCAACAACGAGAATATTTAAAATTCTTGTTTTAAAAATGCTAATTTCAAATAAAGTTATATAATCAGTCAAATTACGGTCATTAATTTATGAGATACAAGAAGGAGTGTTTAGAATTTATTCTTCGATATTTTAATATGTAATTCGATAACATAAGTGTGAAAATTGATATTTTGCAGGAAACAGTAAAATAATATTGGGAAAATAAGAAAGAAAAAAAAATGGCTACGGATCACCATACTTGGTCTTTTTTTATTATTTTTAAAACAAAGGTAGAAGCATGCATGTTAAAACCATTGTTCATAGAAAATTTTATATCCAAAATATCTTGTTTAAAGTTTACTAATGATTATCATGAAACAAAAAAAGTAATATCAAGAACATGACGTAAGATTGGAGCAAAAACAGACCACCAATCAAATTATGTCAGTGAGTTAGTACTAACAGTTATATAATTTCTATAATAGCCTTTCGGGCACATTATGCGGGGAAAAAAAGTACAGCATCTTACGCCTCATAATCCAAGGCAAAATAAATGGCAGAAGAGGCGTAGGACGACGACGAATTTCATGGCTAAAAAACCTAAGGGAATGGTTTGGATGCAGTTCAAAACAACTATTTAGAGCAACTGCCTCAAAAATTAAAATAGCTATTATGATCGCCAACCTCCACAATGGAGAAGACACTTGAAGAAGAATAGTCTTTATTAAAATGGTAACTAACTAACTGGAGTTTAGACTTTTTAATATTTCGAGGAGTATCGTTTTATAGAATTAAGTTTTTTTTTAAATTTTGTACAGTCAAGTCGCGTTACAAATCCGCCTACGGAGATGTAAGGGAATAAATTCTTAGAACCGTGGTCCACCACTCTAACGTAGAGTGCAGAGTAAACCCAACCAAAAATGTAATTAATGTAATGGGTGGGTATTTCTCGTTTTCATTTTTTTTAATTTAATTTAGTAGTTAGTCATCTAATTTAATAGTTAGTTATCTAATAATTTTTTATTCATTAATTTTTCATCAGATTCGAGCAGATGAAAGTTTTGAACTCCAGTAAAAACACATTTTTAGAATTGAAGAAAAAGAAATGAAGGATGATACATTTGAAAATTTATAATGGCTACATCATTTATTGATAAATGACATTTAAATAATTTCTTAAGCAACAATATTTACGTACACGTATAATTTAAAAAATAAATAAATAAAACTTGGAACTGTTCTTCTCTTTTTCTTCCAATTTTTTTCAAAAATTTTTATTATAGTTATTGCTTGCATGATTATTAATTACTGAATCTGAGAATCTACTTTATTACACAAACTAGTATCCCTTGTTGAGATTCCGCCCGCACTATGTTTCTCAACATTAATATCTTTAAAAAAACTTCTGCTGACGAAAATGACTGACCCATATTTAAGGTCTACAGAAGTCAATTCAACTGAGAGCGGCTTTCGTCAGAGTTGCCAGATAGAGAATTCATAACATCCCTAAATTGAAATTTACTTTTCTCCAAAAATGATACTATCCTCGTAAATCTTTTCCCAATCGTAAATTGGATATATATATATATATATATATATATATATATATATATATATATATATATATATACATATATTGTACAAGAAAATGTAAGCTCAGAACAAACTATCGACCATGAGGAACGCAGCTGGCGTTTGTTTTTGTTTGAAGCTTTAATCTCTATATTGGAACAGAAATTTATCCATACATTTATTCTGCTCAATAAAATATTACAAATAACCAAACGATGAAAATATTATCATAACATAACGAAATCAAATGGAGGCCGCCAGGATTTAACAGCTCAATTACTTAATAGATTGTTGGATGTTCTTCCCAAAATTTTCCCATAATTATATATATATATATATATATCATCTGCTACATGTCATGTCATATATATATATATATATATATATATATATATATATATATATATATATATATATATATATATATATATAAAATCGTTATTTAACAGTGAAATGGTTAACAAGTAGTTAATAAAGTATTAATTAGGAAGTAATTAGTGAAAAGTGGTGTTATTATTTCAACCCAGTGAGAGAAAATCGTAATAATATTTTATTTTGATGAATGATTTAGTACTTCTTGGGATTTTTACGAACATACAAACATAAGTTACCTCTTTGTATAAAAGTGAGTTATTTGTTTATTCATTTAAGCTGGTGATAGATTTTTTCACGTAGAACCGTTTCACATAAAGAATAAAAGTATGGCCACTATTTATTATATCTATACTACCTCTATGGGCTTCTCTATAAATATTTATACATAAATATAACCGCTTCTAGTTTGAATAAACTACATTTTTAAAGGGTTTTAAAATTAATGTAGATAGAGGGAACTAAAGCTGTTTTAAAATGTAAATATATAATAAAAAATTTTACTCCAAAAACATTAATTAAATATAGAATAATTAGAACGTACCTGTAATTCTATATGCAGAACTTTTGCGAATTGTCCTTCTGAAACGCCATCCCTAAAAAATATTATCTTCTCTGGCTTGGCACCATTATTTTTTCTAAAGAAAAACACAAGTTGCTCCTTAACAATATTTTTTAGATCAACAATATATTCCATGGTGGGCTCCTGAAGTCGCAGAGATAAATTATATTGAAATGCAGTAGGATCATGAGAAGCTATCACAGCAGCAATACTGGGCATGTCGCCTAAAAGTAAACATACATATTTTAAAACAACTAAAGGAAACTAAAAATTGCTTTACTCATTATCGTAAGGGCACTATTTCTATGGACTGTACAAACTGTTTTTTCTATAAACTGGTTTCGACCACCTAAGGTAAGACAAATATGCCCACTTGCAGTCTTATAAGATAGCTGTCACCACATTTTGATTTATTTTTATTGTCATTTTAACTATTTGTCTATGAAGTATGATAATGTATAACTAATAGTAAGTCATTTAAATAAATCGTAATAACCCATGTGGCTTAAATTTGAACGTGTTTGAGAGGAGTATATGATTACACATTGATATTAAAGTCCATTATTTTAGTTTATAACTTGGCTAGATTAATTTAGGTTGTATTACATGAAATCGCTCCTCACCAAATGTCAGAATTAAAAAACTGATCTTTGAGAAAAACGATTTAAAAAATTACTTTCAACGGATTATTCAGGAAATACAGTCCACTCGCGTTATCAAGCAGTTTATGGAAGTGTGGGGAATTAAAATTGACATGCTTTACTTTAGCATAGTGGCCAAGCAATCCGTGTGTAATTTCCCCCACTGAATAAAAAAGTAAGTATAACATTTTTCTCGGCCATTGGCAGTATCATTTTTCTATTTTAATTTTTTAACCAATTTAAGGTTTGTTATAAAGCTACTTATATCTTATATACAGCATGTCTGCGAATTAAGTTAAGAGGGGAGGAATGCATTCTTCATAGAAAATTTTTGCTTATTAAATAATTAAGATTGGCACTAGTATGTTTACGTCAGGGTGACCAGAAAATATAAAAATGCTATAAGACTAAGTTCTTTCATTTCTAAGGGCAAAGTGAAAAATCGACCATTTTTGCCCCATACGAAGAATGGATAAATACAAATTTTTTGTCAGGAAATCTTGGGGAAAAATTTTACCCACGAGTGTAAAGCCTAAGATCGTGTTTCAAATGGGCTTTTCTAAAAATGTCAAGGTTTCAAATTTTCAAACCATCATAACCCAATGTATTTTTGGACGCTGAATAAGAATTCGAGGTCAAAAAAGTTGTGCATCCCCAAAATAATTTTCTAGTACCATAAAACACCCTCTGAGTAGTGTGAAAATGGGAAGCTCCTAGAATATGATCTTTAAGGTGCATCCCGCGTAAATTAAGAATAAAGACTAAAGTCCGTTCAATAGATTTGAAACATACCGTCTAAGGGCGTGAATATCTTACCAAATTGATCAACAATGACAGCTAACAAAAACTGGGAAACGTCTCAATTTTGAGAAATGGCAAGAAACTGCAGTAGGTTTGTGGTAATACTTGAAGACCACCCCACAGGGTTGTGAGAACCCACCCCTAAATTCGAGTAATGCAAGAGAAAGAAAAAAAAACATTAAATCTAAGTGGATAACCATTTTTATGAGTGCTAAGACTGACCAAAATAATGCGTTACTATGACCCAGAATGAAAACTTTCGTAACACCAATGTTCAAAATTCAAAAATTCTTTATTCATGTTCTATACACAATTATTCACATATGTCATAGACCATATACATAATAGTCATTAAGAGTCATTTTTTATTACAAAGTCAACACTAAAAAGAAGTCACCAACATTGATTACTACTCACAAATTAAAACTTTAATATAAAGAATTACAAAATTAAAATTAAAAATGCTCTGGGGCATTTTTACAAATGTATTAAAAACAATTTAAAAACATTACAAGGGTTAAAGATCATACAATACGCACAGCTTCCAGTCTTGGTTAATAACGTCTTAGTTGAAAAAATCTTATAGGGTGCCCTTCCAATTAAAATTCCTTTAATCTTTCTCTTAAATGCTTGTATTGGGAGACATATTTATAGGAATTTTATTAAAGAGGTTGGCAGCTTTATAGTCCAGTCTGTTTTGACATTTTCTAATTCTACATTGAACAGTTCTAAGATTATTTCTGAAATGTCAGAAGTTTGTTTGATTTTCTTTTCTCAGCTCGATTTTTAGTGTTTTCAGCTATATTTTAACAAAATGATGTACAACGTTAAGAAAAATGTGCTATGGTCTGGAATATTCAAACATGTTTTACTGAAAGTGGCAAAGTGTAAAGGAATAAGTCGGAGAATACATAAAAGTGACAGGCGAAAGTGGAAATTTTTTTAGGAAATCTATTTATAAGAGCCAAAAAAACTTCGGATTCGTATTTTATGGCCCGAAAACAGGGTGTATAAAAAAATCTGTGAACAATTCAGTGTTTCCGCTAATTCGAATAATTACTGAAATATTTTATTTACAAAATATCGTCTAACAAGATAAATGTTAATTCCCTAGAATTTATTGTGGAAATTTAATACACACAATTCCTTGCTAGTAATATGCATTTATTTTATTTTTAAAAAGTTTTGATCAGACCATTAAAACTGAGATTTATAAATATTTAGATAATAAAAATCCAGTTGAAAACTATTTTCGTTTTATTTTTGAAACTCGCTTTCTTGTGTGTTCTATTCAGTACAAATTTTGCAATCGATTTTAAACTAATTGCGCGATGAGCTAGAGACTTAAAGCTTTAAACATAGCTCAGAACTGGATGACAATGCAATGATATCTCGCTTTCTTGTGTGTCTATTTATTTACCTATCTGTTTGGTACAAATTTCGCAATCAATCTTTGTTCGGTACAAATTTTGCAATAAAGAGTTAAAAATCAGAAAATAATTATAAAAAAAAATCAATATATCACATTTTTATAACGGTCTAAAAAATATAAAATAATTTCTCCTAGCTATTAAAAAATCCAAATCACAAATTTTCAGGAAAATATAACAAAATTATTTTATACTCTTTAGTCGTATATTATTTTTTTTTGTTAAAATAATTTAACTGATTTTGTTTTACAATGAATAAATTATACCTTGCACGTAATATAATAAAAAACGTAAACTATCTGTTAGTTATAAAGTAGATTATAAGATTCGGAGACAGTGCAACAGTCCGCGATTAATAAAATTATCGACAAAAATTTAGCAAAAAAGAAAAGACAGTTTTAACTTGTCGACTTGACTAGCTTGAATATGGGCTTCATCCGTAGGCAATCACCCAATTTATTTCCGTTCCGCGCTTAGGCTCTTCTTATTCAGCGACCCTGGTTCTTGGATTTGGGGCTATTTGTGGAACTTCCGAATATCGGGCAAATGCCCCCGGAAGTCCCGTTTTAACTACACTTCTGTAGTATATCGTTTCTCCAACAAGCATGACCTCCCATATTCTCCCTGTACAAAAGACAATCGCAGCACAAACAGGGATTGTAATTCCAGCCAATTTGGGGTAACTCATCGGCCGCGATATAAACAGTACGAGTACAGTTTAGGTTACAACTTTTTATAAAATGATTACGCACATTATGCATTTTCAAATTCGTGGCTCATTTATTCAACTTTAATACACCAAAAATGTTACTATTGACGACACAAAACCTTCATTTATATAATTCTAATGAAAAATTGATAGAAAACTACTTAGTTTTGTAATTTAATAAAAAAAAATCGTAATTGATAGGAGGTAAAAAAATCATCCGACAAAATATTTATGTATTTACGTTTTAAAGTTATTTTTTTTTTCATGAAACAACTCGATATAAGAAGCAGCGTTATAATGCAAGGCCACAAATGTAAACAGTAAGGGAAATATATACATGAACTGCTTAGCCATTGCTTTAATGTGGGTTGACGACCATTTTCAGAAATTTATTTCACTACACCTCATAGGTGAACTCATAACTATAAGAACTACTTAATTTTTTTACAAACTGTATATTAAAGATTACCTGCAGTTGGTCCAGGGTGAGTGACATCAGCTCCCATAATCATGACTGTTCCTTCTTTTAACAATTTAGGTTTACTTTCTGAAGTAAAAGTGTGATTGACACCATCCAATTTTCCATTCACTTTTAAAAGAAGATTAATCGCAGCGGACAAATTAGGTCTGTCAGGTCTACTATTAGAAACAGTTCTAGCAGTTACACATTGCGTAAGACAACCAGTAGTAAGCTACAAGGAAAATATACATAAATATAAGAAATCTCATGATTATTTCTCATTTTCGAGTTATTAATTTGAACAAATATGTTTTCAAAACTGTAAAGACCTTGCAGGAAAAATGTACCTTAAAATTAAAATATTGGTGTTTCTTCGGCTTTACCGACAAATACTTCCAACCACTCCATTTTTACTTTATTATATTAAATTTAAAATTGTATTCTGTATAACTTTTACAATTTATTTATGAAAATGAACGGTACTGAGTCAATCACTAAAATCATATGTTTCCAATGATGGAGAAACGAGTATCAACGTTTGTATTCATGGAAATCTAACAATAAAAATGTCTCCCATAGGCCAAGTTAATTCCGACCCTCACCATATAACATCAGTTTATTTAAAAATTCTAGTGGGGTGCCTTTTATACTCACCTCGGCAGCTCCTTTGACATAAGAATAGATATGCTTTCCCTGGTCTAAATTTGGAATTATAACAAAGATAATATCATAATTTTTAGTCTTTTGGTCTTTAAAATACAGTTCCAGATCCCCTTTTGACGGATAGAAACCGCGATGTTTGACAGTATCGAAAACTGGACCACTCTCGATATTTATCCCACATTTTGTTGCAGCATTTTTTAACTAAAAAATAAATAATCAGTAGTAATAAACTTTACAATTGAGAACTATCGTCTAAAAGTAAATAGTGAAAAGCATTCTGATTGCAATATTGAACATTCTTATCGAACAGAGAATAGACCAAGGAACAATACAGTTTTTGACGATAAAAATTAAATCAGCCTGTATACAAGTATTTAACTCCTATCAAAAGTTATACGGGAATAATAAGCGTTTATATTTACTAAAAGTATAAAGTTATTGTAAGTAAAATTATCTTGTGTCCTCTCGTAAATAAACTGAACTTTAAAAATGGATCAAAATAAAATTTCCCGTAATTACACTTAACCTCTAGGACACGAGACTAAAAAAAAACAATAGCCCATCTAATAGGACACGAATTGGTCACTTGGTCCCATTTTCCAAATTTAGTTTTTAATATTTTTATAGCTTTAAAAAAATTGGCACCTCAACTACACTTACATAAGAAGTAATTAGTATTTTCAATTAATGTTTTATCGCTGATAATTGGTCAGTTATAATATATTAAAAAAAAAGAAAAACAAAAGATTGTTTAATGACTGTGCACATGAATGAGACCTATATCCCCCACCAGGCTGTCATGTACATCTATTAAATTCAAATTTGAACTATAAGTTACCGTTTTTGATTAAAAACAAATGCAAAATTAATCGAATACTTGGTCAGCAAAAAAACAAGTTTCCAAAAGAATTTAATCATAGGACTCTACATTTCGTTATTTTCCTCTCAAACGCATCTGTTTATTTTTTTTATTTTTTATTGTTAGAAGCAGTTGAAGGGAAATAATTTCGCCCAAGATTATTGGGCATATATGCATTACCTATTTTAAAGTGTATACTATACACTGTTAAATTTCCAGTCTGAGTCTATTAATTGTTTTATTACGTTTTGAAAAATATAAAGAAATTTTTACGGCCATTTAAATGAATTTTAACAGGTTAATTTGTCTGTCTACCTATCTGAAGAAGAAAAAAAAATTAACTTATAAAAATTTATTTATAACTTTGTTGCATTTTTCTTTAATACTATTGTGAGATTAATAATAGCACCTCTATAGGTACTCAAATTTTTTCGATGAAATTAATTTTCACTTTATCCATTGGTCATAAAAATATGTATAAAATAAATTCTGGAAATATTGATTTATTGTTCCCAAAATTTTCTTATAAATATCGCGCTGAACGCGAATCTTTTAAAACTATCAACCGTTGAAACTTCTTTCAAACCTGGCCTCGCTTATGCCATCTTCAAACCATCAGTAAAACAAAGTTAAAAGTTTGCTTTTCTTTTGTTTATTTTTGCTGACCAAGTATTAAAAACTTATGTTCGATCAATTTGGTGCTTGATCCTAGTCAAAAACGGTAAGTAAGGGTTTAATACTGAATTGAATGAATATGCATGACAGCTTAATAGAATTTTTAGGATCTGGAACAGGCGCACAGCCATTAAACAATTTTTATTTCTGAATTATTAAATTTATTATAACTGACCAATTATAAATTTTAACTGGCCAGTTATTAGCGATAAAATACTAATCGAAAACACTTCTGCCATTTTATGCCAGTCGAGGTGTTAAATTATTTTAATGCTATAAAAAAAATAAATTTAAAAAGTTCTGTAGTTGATCAACTAATGGGATTAAGTGACCAATTCGTGACCTCTTGGACGGTATTTTTATTTTTTTTAATATATTTTAGACAAAGAACTATGTACCTAGAGCTCAGAAAGTGCAAGTTTTTGTTGAATTCTGGAAAAAGTACTGACCTTTGAAATTTATAGAAGGCCTGACACATTATTGTGGTTTATTCCGAAATACTTCAAATCAGTATCGATATAATTCCTATGTACTATACATACAAAAATGATGTTAAGAACGTTTCGAATGAACTATTATTTCGTATTTCCGTAAACATTGCATAATATTTTTTTCTTTAATTTTTTTATTAATTACAATTTCATAAGTGTGTAATAAAAAAAAAGTGTCGTTCTCTTTTAAGACGTCCAAGACGTTTTTCCCGTTGAACAGACTGAAAGAGTATTTTGATTCTCTGCTCATGGTAACCGCATGATGGAATTTCAAAACTGTCATTTGATAATCCTTATGTGGAAAATACTTGTATACCTTTAAGTAATTCGGTCTAGCCCTTAGTCATATCTTTAAGTAGTAAAATCGATCGTCTATTGTCGACCAAACCGAAAACACAACCTTTACAGACAGTACAGGAAATGAGATGAAGTTGAAAAGCAAATAATTTTTCGAATGTAAGTTTTTAGTCATTTTTGGATAATGTATATGAAATTTAACCAAAGCTTAAACAATATGATTGTTTCAGTCGTATGATTAAAAAACAGATTACGTATAGAAATATGCTCTGAATATATTGAGAATTTTCTACTTTTTGTAATTTGATTTCTTTAGTGAAAACCGCGATCATTTTTGTGGATTTTTTAAATGTTAAGGCTAGAAAGTCCGAATAAAAGTTTCTAAAATCTCGATAACAATGGAAAGTACGTTATTAGATCTTTGACATAAACCTTAATAATGGTATTGTATACTTACATCTCTTATAAAAAGATTTATTTTTGATCTGTCAAGATAGCGGTCCTTCGATATGTCTATAATAGCCCATTTCTTAATTGTTTTTGCAACTAAAAATTGTTTATTTTGCCAGGTGCCCCTAGTTACGTTCGCAGAATCTTCATCTAAAAAGAAATTAAGACGTAAATAATAAAGACTATTTAAAAAATATATACAACTGAAATAAAATGGAAGTCCACGTAGACATTTTATATTGTAACGAAGAACTAGGATAATTTTTTTGATGCGCCCTTGTAGATATATTATTCTGGTGCGTCCTTACAGAAATATTTATATCAATAAATCATCATTAGTTAGTCATGTTTCTTGCAATTTATTTATTTGTATTGTTGTATATTCTAGCAGATACTATTGGCATATAAATAGGGATAGGATGTGAGTAGTTTGGTTGTATTTGACAAGGTGTGAAGAAGTAGTAATTATAGAGTTGTTAATTATTAGTGAAAAGTATTGTGTTTTATTTGGATCCAATAAGCGATTACTTAGATAAAATCATAACAGTTGGTGTCAGTAGTGAGGCTTATCATCGGGTCTCCAAAAAATTATATTGGAAATTAAGAGATAAAAAAAAACGAATTTCACTGTTAAATTTGTTATCAAGTAAGATAAGGTTAATTTTCGATAGAGTTCTAGAACATTCGATTTTAAAATTAGAAGAGATAGCGAAAAACTAACTTCATTATCGAATTTGTCATCAATACAATAAAGAAGTTTCGAAGAGAATTTTCCACAAAGTTCTAGAAAATTATATTTGAAAACTAAAAGTGATGGCGAAAAACTGACTTTGCCATGGAATTTGTCATTAAGAAAGTGGCTTAAAATCTAATTTTCGGCAAAATTGCCTATAAGCAAGTTTATTTAGTTATTGCAGTGAAGCGTTGGACAGGGCTTTGGAAATACAAGCAGCTTATAATGTGTCAGGGCCAAAAATAAGAGCCGTTACTAAAAAGGAAAACAATGATTCACCGTTCGAAGTAATGGAGACAATATTATCTGAAATCCTTAAAGAACTAGACATAATCAGTTATAAAAGAAACCATATCGAGTGCTACAGAAATGAACCAAAAAAAACCACAACAGTGCAATTCTAAAATTAAAGGTAAAATAGTTGATACTTCACGTTATAGCAGAAACCAGATCAAGTGCTACATATGTGGACATTATTGGACACATGAGAAGAGGCTGTCGAGTACAATTAAGAAACCAGATAAAGTGCTACAGATGTGGACGAAATGGGTACATGAAATGGGACTGTCGGGTGCAACTAAGAAACCAGATACAGTGCTACACATGTGGACAAACTAGACACATGAGAAGGGACTGTTCATCATCCAGAGATCGCACAGAAGAGAACCAGGGAAAACTGCAACAATACAATTTTAACATAGGCCAGGAAGCCTGCATAATCACGTAGTAAATATGACTAAAACAAATTACTTATCATTTAAAATTTTTGTTTTGGAAAAAACATAATAACTCATCGGTTTTTTAGATGTCCAGGAATATCAACAGATAATTTCAGATCTTTGTTTGATTGAGAAGAATTAAAAAAAGAATTCCAGATGATTTGATACTGATTGAGAGGCGAACAACGGGGACTTTATATATTGTTACCTTTTATCTCTTAAATAATCGCTCGAGTTTCAAACACAACTAAACTAATTACTTATGTACTATCCTAATTTATTTACCTATAGAATCTACTAGAATATACGAGAATACAAGTAAAGAAATTACAATAAACATGATTAATCAGTGATATTTCTACAAGGGCGCAATCAAAAATTCCAGTCCTTCGTTATACTGTCCCCCTCCCAATTTTTATAATCCCGATTAGCTTTAATACTTCTGCGGTATATTTTCAACTTGTGGGGATGTACTAATTTTATTTTGGTCTTAACAAACAGCCTCATTGTATGCTCCTTCCCATGATGGCATCAACTTAGATGATTTGCCCTTCTTTCTCTGTGGATTCCATAATCAAAATTTATCAGCTGGAACCCTGCCGAGTTTGCCTCGATGACATATGAATTGACTAATTGCTTCGCCAGAAGGTATTTACACGGTTTGTTGGAGTGATGGCTTCCAGCGAATGCGACGCGGCTTTCAGAACTATCGTCCAATCTTCCGTAAATAATTTTCTATGTGCTTCTCTGTATCCTGGTTGTTTGTACGACAATGACTGATTAGTTCGGTATTATGGTTCTTTGACAGAATAAATTCTTCGGTGCCAAACTTTAAGATGTTAAGCTTGTTGTCGAGAGAAAATCCATGTTGACGAATCAGGCCCATTCCAAGATTATCCCATCTTCTATGTCAGCAAATAACAAAAAATGGTTTAGTTTTAGTCATCGAAGTTGCAGCTTCACTTGCATTTCTTCAAGTACATCAGCTGCTTCTCCAGTTACAGTTTTCAACATTACTTTTCTGGACAATGGTAGAATTATAAATTTATCAACAAGGTTTGACTTCGTGCCCTTTAAGATAGCGCCAGATCATTGTCTTCAAGTTGGTCTTTTCTCATCCGAGCTGTATTCGATTCTGGATCAACGCCAAAAGTGACTCTCTGAATAGGAAACGCTTCTCTTTTTCTATTTTGCTACAGTGATTGCATTCTTCCTTACATGGTCTTCTTGACAAAGTATCTACGTTGTTATGCACATGTGTTTATTTTCTCTTCCATGCTTCTTTGAAGTATGTTTTGGGACGCGGCTAAATAAAAGATCCGTATCCAACTAGATTTCTTTTTAAACGAGCAAATATGTCTGGAAAGGGTTGGCTTCTTTCTGAACACCTAATATGAACAAAAACGACCGCTAGATATGAGAAGTTATCCTAATCTTTAAATACATTATCTATTGAAATATAATTCAAAAGCTTCTTGGGGACTTTCATTGCTTTGTATAAGACATACTAAATATCATACTTTTCATAAATATCATAAACGACCATTATAAATGCAAAATAAATAAACAGTAAAATAAAAACACCTACGTAACAAAAATATTTCACAAATAATAACAATCTGACAAAACTGAAGTTTTGGACATCTGCCTTTTATTTCTTATAAATTGGCCATGGTTTAAATTATACTTAATCAATACCCAAAATAATATACAGGGTGTCCTATTTAAAAAAATCATAATTTTGGTTAATATCTCAAAAACTGATTGCACCACTGAACTCTATGTAAAAAAACCCTATAAAAATCAGTTTTAACCTTTTTGCTACATTAACGCATAACGGAAATACGAGATGTGCCTAAAAAAACGAAGATTTTCAAAAACACCCTGTAGATTAAAAACTAAGGGAGCTATGACAAATTTTGACACTGGAATATTCGTGGGCACTTTAGTGAAAACCGCAATACTATATCTTTGATAATGACTCCAATACCCCCTAAAAGTGTCGAAAATGGGATACCTTGTACAAATATCTTGGAAACTAATATACTTTTATACTACTTGATCGTTTTTTAGGATCTAAAAATTATGTCAAAAAAAAATTAAAACACATTTTTAAAATACCAATGGTCCCCTTGGAAGCTAACTGCTAAATTATTGTACCCAAAATTTAGACATTAGTATTTAATGTATAGAATAGAATAGAATAGTTTATTCATGTATGTGTATCATACGTCAAGGGTAGCATAAAATAAGTATAATAGAAATCTATATAAAAAGAAAAATTAAAAAGTTTAAAGATTAAAATTACACAAATCACATGGTTAAAGGAAAGCATACAAGATGCAAGTTAGAAAATAAAAACATTAATAAAATATACACACTATGGCACAAGGCATCGTGGATTGAAAGTAGTTTAGACAAAATGCTAATTCAAAAATTCTTCTGTGCTATAAAACGCATTTTGAACTAAAATATTCTTTATGATTTTTTCAAAGTCAAGTTCATCCATATATTTAATTTCTTCCGGTAATATATTGAAACATTTTATTACCCAGTTTCCTACTCCAGTTTGGCACCTCTTTAACCTCCAGTAGGTAGGAACAATGTTTTGTTTGTGTCTAGTCTCATATGTGTGAATAACGGAGGTTTTCAAAAATATACTGTGCTGTCAAGATTTAAGATTTTTAAATGCCTCACGACAGTAATCTCTAAACTCAAGAGCCGTTAAAACTCTCACTGCCTTACGTTGAAGGGCGAAGACTCGTTTGGCGTCTGCTGCGTGTCCCCATGCCAGAATATGGCAAGTGAGAGTGGAATAGATAGAAATACGCAGTCTCCCGAGACACACTGTTAGAGAGATTTCGCAGAAAGAAAAGATATTTAATTTTTTGCATAATAGCTCGATGTGAGGTTTCCAAAGTAGTTTTGAGTTCAAGTTCACTCCCAAAAACCTAATATCGTGCTCATGCATTCCCTCATTCATATTTCCCAGATCTTTTAGTGAGATAATGTCAAAATAAAATATCAAAAAATGTAAAGGACGGTATAAAGATGATCCAGCTGAAATGAAATGGTCTCTATTTTTTACATCTGGTAAAACTAGTTGTGTCAATAATGCGATTTTACCGATTTATAAATGTGTAAAATATCTTTTTACCAAATTCGTGATTTCTTTAAATCTGTGAATAAATACTGGAAAAATCAGTTTTGATATTTTAAATGAACGTGTCCGTTGTACCACAGTGCATAAGTAACATTTAACTAATTTGATATGTGTTGCAACACATGTTTACCGTTGTTTGTTGTTTACGACTTATTCTTGCATTGAACTGGCAGAAATATTCGTAAAAGGAAGAAGTAATAATTTGCCAAAAATTCATAATTATATGAACTTTTTTTTCAAAACAGTCCTATATTATAAAAGGAATAAAGCTATTATTAATATGCATTCCAGATGGCTCGCAACAACGGATAGAATAAATAACATCACGCAGCTCGGGCTGACAACAAATTTTATTACAAGTATGAGCTCTTGTAATTTTGTCATTTCTGAAACATCTTATTTTTTATTTCATTGTTTTACTCTGTTTTGTTTAAATCTTTTTTTCTTTCACAAAAAAGAATTTTAAACTTCTCAATTCTTCACTTTGAATTGTCAGATTTAAACAAGACTATCACTGTTACTGCGAACCTCGTAATATGCTCTAGTTAAATGTTTGAAAACAGCACTTTCTCCATATATTGGCTGGCAAAAATGGAGCGAAATTCAACGAAACTACAATGTAACAAATTAACTCAGCTTCGAAATATTTTAATTTCAAAAATACACCTGAAGAAAGAAAATTATGGCAAGTATACTATTGACGAAAACCAAGTAAAAAAAAATCGATGACCTGATACAAACATCAGAACAAAATTAAATACTTACGATACTTTAGCTGCGGTGTTGGTAAAATTCTTGCCATCATTTCTTCAAACTTGTTGTTAACCGAAAAACCAAATTCTCTGACACAGGGACTATCATTGTAGTTTGCCTCTTTGAAACGTTCCATTGTATTCTTTTTATGAATCTTAGTACTTGTGGCAGCTTTCTGAACCATAGCACTCGTTATGTCTTCCATTTTTCTCCTTACAGATTGATCCTTTTCTATTCTACATAGCTCAGGAGGTACAAGGATTTTTATCTTGCCGTTGCGGTTCCCGACCCATAAAAGTGGTAGATCTGGATTTTCGATACTGTATTTTTTTTCAGTCCTGAAACACAAACGAATTAAGAATAAATAATATTATGGACAACTTTTTCGTTTATATTTTACGCTGTGGAACACGTATCAGTATATGTAGCGCAAAAAGGCATATTACCACCCTTAGCAGATGTGTACAGGTTAGCGCGAAAAGCTAGAACAAAATAGGTATAAATAAAACTAGGATCAAGATTAACAAGCCAAATTTAGGTTAGGACAGGCCCTAGGACAAAAAATAGTCTTAGCTTACTTTCCCAGAGTAAGCAAGTAATGCATTCTAAGAATTCTTCTCTTAATATAAATACGGAAGGTTAAAGTATACAATTTAGTTCCCCGTTGTTTCTATACCGTTTTAATATTTACTTAAAGCCCCTATATCACTACAAAAGAATTCTGGATTGTTTTGTGTCAAAAAGGTTAAACAGTTTAATTTCGTCATTACACTTATTTTTTCTTTTATATCGACTCCAATCGTGAAAATAAAAAATAAACTTAAGGAGCTAGAACAATTTTCTCCATGAACCTAACGTTTTTAGGAGTAATTAGTTATGAAACTTCTTTTACAGAGGTCATTCTCTAGACCAGCATTTCCAGTTTTCCCCAGTGGGTTTGCGGACTTTATAAAGTGTGTTCGCGAGGAAAGATATTGTAATGATGGAATTTTACACCAAATATTGCAACAGACAACAATCTGATGAATCGCTGGCGATGCGAGAAAATTCTCGAACGAGCCGGCAACTTCTACTTCGGCAAACCAAGACTTTTCCCGAATGCACGAAAGAACGAGAATAACGTCTGCCAATATAAAAACTCATATTACATATGAGGAAGAGTAGACTGGAACTGAGTGGTACAATGAGCTTAAAAACCTCGAGTTATTTCCAAAAGCTAAATAAGTTAGTAGCTGATGCATAATGCGTACACAAATATTAGTAGTGTGAACCAGTTCAGTGATTTCTTCTTGTGCAAATAAATTATAACAAATATACAAGCTCTATAAATCGCACGTCCGCATGTCGAACGTGAAAATAAATAATTATTGCTCCGTAAATGTATGATGGATCGTTGGTTAAAAACGGGTGGTTGCGTCAAGTCTGACGAAAAGCTGGAAGAGCAATCAATTACTTCTACTTCAGTCCCGGATTTGGAACCAAGACAGGGTGGCAGTTGTAGCGAGCTACCCTCTCGCCAGACTAAAAGCAAAGAAAAAAATAGGCGAAGAGAAAATATGACAGTGACTATTTACAAATGCGTTCTCATTTTCCCCTAGTCAGAATCTAAAGCTGTAATGAAATCCTGACCAAGGGCAGTTTAAAACCATCTCTTCATCATAGACACCTTACAAGACATCCGGATCACAAGGATAAACCTAGTGAGTATTAGTGACTCTCGAAGCACCATTCCGAGTTAGTTACAGAATTACAAGATGTGGACAAGCACATACAGTGGATGAAAATTTGATTGGTGTGCTAAAGACATCAAGAATTGTATGCTTGGAGAAACAGCCACATAGAAAATTTATCTTGTTCAAATTTATCTGTTATTAAATAACACAGTGTCGCCGAGAATTAAGGATTTGGCAAATGATGTAGGAAGTGGATTTTTAAAAAGAATAAAATTGAATTATTTCGCTATTGGACTTGACGAGTCAGCTGATGTAGCAAACGCTGCAGTATTGCTTGTCTATGTTAGACATATTTTTAAGAATTCCATTCAAGAAGACATATTATCTGCAAAACCACTGAAAGCCTATACGACAGGTGTAACAATTTTCGATATGATCAATAACTATTTAGAAAAAAAAATGAAATAAATTGATCTCTTTGTTTGGCTGTGTACAATGACAATGCAAAATCATATAACCGGAATATTTCCTGGTCTTGTGGTGCGAGTAAAGAAGGTCAACGAGAATACTGAATGGACTTATTGCTGCATTAATCGACAAGCATTGGCATGCAAGCGCATCCCTGTAGAGTTATCCAGTACTTTAAACGACGCTATAAATTGTAAATTTTATAAAATCGCATGCTACACACTCTCGTCTATTCCGTGCGCTTCGTGAGAACTTTAGAAGCTTCCACATTTCACTACCACTTCATACAGAAATTAGATGGCTTTCTCGTGGCAACATTTTGACCAGCTGGTTTGAACTAAAGTCTGACGTTCAAACATTTTTCTTGACTATCCATTTCATTTGTCCTCTTGTGTATCTGATATTCTTTGGCTGCAAAAATTTGCATACTTAGCCGACATTTTTCTAAATTAAATGATTTAAATCTGTCTTTATTTCAGACATCGAACCAAGTTTTGATTTCTTTGTTCCACTAAACAGGCACAAATATCCTACTAAAGGTGTTTATCAACTTCTGTGTTATTGTATTCATTTTGTATTAGTTCTTTTTTTTGTAGGTTAAGCTATTATTTTAGTTTTAATAACGTTCGTCTGTAAATGTTTTACAGTTATGTTTTAGTTTTTCGTTATAAATTATTACTCAATATGGAAAATAAATTTTATTAACCCAATTTTACTGTTTCATTTACTATTCTTAATGACTACACAGGGGGTTCGCCAATTTACCCCGGTTTTTAGAATGGGTTCGCAAGAAGAAAAATGTTGGAAACCGGTGTTCTAGACTATCGTTCTCAATGAAAGAACTTTTTTATGCAAATGAAGGAGTTCTTGTACACAGCTTCCCATTTATGTTTTAATTTGCGTTGGTATCAAAACTTCTCTCTTTAAAACCGTTAATAAAGTACGATATTTAATTCTTAGACTATAATTTCGTTCTAGCCGTGATAAATTAAAATCAATTAATGTAATGAAACGTCTTGAACACTTTTTATTAAATGATGCAAGAATCCACGGATCGTACTATGTATAATGACATTACGCGCAAAAATTTGCTCTTTTCTCGGTATTTATTCGATTTATCGTAAGGTTTTGGATACTATATTGTTTCAAGTCAGCTGGATGCTATTAAAAGATAAAGTCTATAGGATATTGTGATTTATGGCTTTTAAAGTGACTGCTCAAATACATAACAGTTCCTGACGTTGTTTTGTATTTTAGTAATAGGATAAATTAATCCATACTACTTTTAAGGCTCCATTCATATGTATATAATGCGTATACCATATTTTTTTTGCATAATGATCCTTATTATGATGTTAAAAATAGCAATCAGGGATTTTAACTGTAAATCTCTGAAAATGAAAGGACTGGAACCTTTAGGCGTTAAGTTATATAAAAGGAAAGAACGAAGCATTAGTTCTGTGCGCAGTTCTCTAAAACTTTTGGAAAGTACAACGTCTATATTTATTTTAGACAATAGTCTGGTACAAATTTTTGATCTATCTCATCAGAAATGTTTTATAATGAACAATTTATATTTTCGTTTAAACTAAATCTCCAAAATTGATCGTTTATGAACAAAAGACCGAAGCTTCTCATCCTTCCCACGTTGGTGTTTATATCTTCAAATACTACATATCATCAGCTTTGTCTTAACCCGAGAGACGGATTTTTACGATACTGTGGAGCGCTACGGGCGGTCCCTGATTTGGCCTTGGAACATAATGGGCTTTGTGTAGCGGGATTTAACATAATAGCACCAGAGTAAAAACTTTCAACGACAATTATAATGGTTTCGTTAGGGTCGCTAATTGACGAAATCTAAACAAAAATGTTCAAAATTTGATATCTGATGTTTCAATACGCATGCCGGTAAAAAAAAATAAAATTTGGATGCAAATATTCTGAAAAAAAACAAGAAGAAAATACAGAAAAAGTAAGAAAAGAAAGAATTACTACAAAACACTTGCAAGTTAAATGATACACTTTACTTTCATCTGTTCATAGTCCCAACTAAAAATTAACAACTATCAATGATCAACTTTCAACTTTTGAAAAAGTCGGCAAAATTCGTGTCTGCTTGCGGATATTATCGGCTGTCAGAAAATTGACAGTGCATAAAAATCTAAAAAATAACATTAAGACAAATTAAACTTAGTAAAAATTTCTCATAAAATAGTTGAGAATAAAATTAAGTAAACAATTACAACTGGAAAGCAAAAAATTTACGTTTTACTTTTAGTTTATAATATTCATGGGCATTTCGAAGTATGAACCACCCATTTTTATTTCGTAGTAGAAGT
Source organism: Diaprepes abbreviatus (assembly GCA_034092305.1). Lineage (NCBI taxonomy): Eukaryota > Metazoa > Arthropoda > Insecta > Coleoptera > Curculionidae > Diaprepes > Diaprepes abbreviatus. Next base: position 2,135,034 of record JASJET010000144.1, on the reverse strand, counting down.
GTTAATTTAGTTGCAATTGGTAGTTGATAATTAGAAATTTGAACCAACCATTACACTAGGATAAATATAGGTAATTCAGGAAACGATTTTCAAATTCAAATTTGTAAATATTTGGAAAACAATTTCAAATTAGAATAGGGTACGCTTTACAAAAAAAAAGTCTTGTATTTATTATAGAATCTAAAAATGTAACGACATACGATGTAATTAATTTAAGAAATATCTTAAAACTTGCAGTTTAACAATTACCTAAAATAATCCAATATCGTCCTTCGAACACCAGAATTATCTACCATTGTCTCCTGTACAGGTGACCTAACTAATTCGTTAACTCTGTAGATAACTTTAGTTGATCCTGGTACTTCATAGGCCACCTTTAAACCCTTGATATGACTATTTAAAGCCTTAATTTGCCATGTGGTTAGTGAAGCCATGTCCGCGTATGTAGATATGCGTTTATCTTTTGACTTAAGAACTTCTATGAATGCTTCCAAAACGGGCAAATTTTTGGGAAATGCTTTGTGAACCAAGTGTACGTTTAGTAAAGGTCTACCACCCGTAACAACAGATTGGTAAAAGCCATAATACATTTCCATCCCTGAAAAATTAACAAAATATGTAATTATATGTAATTTAATACACGAAGAATTGGAACCCAATGTAGATCCTTCTATCAAAATGTAGTCCTTTAATCAAATCCTGTTGTTTTTGAACGCAGTCTTTTTTTTTCATGTTTTGATTAGAACCAAAGGTAATATATATATATATATATATATATATATATATATATATATATATATATATATATATATATATATATATATATATATATATCAGCAGGGCGATTTAACCATAAAAGTAAATATACTAACTCATTAAAAAAAATTAAACCAGAAAAAGATTAACAATTCCAAAATTCTATCATCTTGTCCTTAATGAATACAGGTGTTCTTAAAAAGCTTATTTTTCACATGATATTTTTCGCCAACTGAATGCAGCTGAACAAGGGATTCTTATTTTTTAGATTAAATGTTTAGTTACCATACTTGATCAATTTTATTATATTTTACAATTATTATTTTGCCCATAATTAGTTTATTTTTTGGTTTATTATTTTCCTTCTGTTTAAAGTAGATACTATTTTATTAGGAACAAAACCTATTCCTGAAACAGTTATAATACAAAACTCTATCCGACTATTCATTTTATGACAATGGTTGAAATAAATAAATTTGGACGTATATGGTCGTTTCGAGTTTATAATATTAAAAACAAAACAATTAGATGTATTCTTAGTAATTTAGTAAAATTCCAATAATTACCTCCGCCCAGTTCAATAATCTCGTTCTTTGGTTTTGTGAAAAATGATGGTCCGATTTGAGTGAAGTTACGAATAGGGGCGTTACGAAGTACAATGTCGATGCATTGAATTGCTGTCTTCGTTAACATTGGTGGAAACGTCCTGTCAGCTGTAAAAATAATAGAAATATATAATACGGAATAATAATAAATAAATGGAGCAAAAAAAACTTCAGGTCATTCCATGTGATGAAATAAATGTCTTTAAAAACTTCAAAAATAACAATGCCTTCCTCTTTAATATTAAAATATTTTGTACACAATGCACTATTTTTAACACTCTGTACAAAGAGCTAGTTTAAGTTGGTTCTAATTTAAGGTAACAAAATATATTTTTCGCAACATATCGAACGCCAAATTTAATTAGATCATAATGAATGAATGAATCAATTTTTTTTATTATGGTTAATTAATCAATTAACATTACCACGTAAATTTTTGAGAATTCAATTTTCAAAAATGTAAAAATTGGTACAGATTCTCATAGGAAATCTGGATCTCGGCACTGTTGCCATTTGTTGATTAGATCAGATTGAGAACAATTAAGAATTAGCTTTTTGAAACATACCGATTTCTTTTTTGGCAATAAAACATGTAGCTTATCGTGAGGTTTAGCAAGATATCGAATAAAAGAAATGCCAAAACATTTAAGATTAGCCTGCATTCAAATGGCGTCGCAATGTTAGGCAACGATGCATGAGTGCGCCCTTTAGATCTTTGAATACATTCAATACGAAAACTTGATCCGTTGATTTTTTGAGATAATACAAATTAATTAATATATATATATATATATATATATATATATATATATATATATATATATATATATATATATATATATATTCTTTTGAGTCATTATCAGTTTCACTTCTATCACTTGAAGTAATCATGATATTTAACAAATTAATACTTATTAATAGCCAATCAGAAGTTAATGTCGTAAAGTTTCTGATATGTTTATCTTCTTTATAACTACTTGTTTGAAGTAAATTTATACTATTACGTTTTATGCATTTTACACGAAAAATACTTACTAACTCAAAAATTTCTCTTTAATGAGATGTCTTAAAGACACTGGTAACTCACAATTTTTAAAATCATCAGCAATACATTTCATTTATATCACTCAGTTACTGATTTGAACATCTCATCTTGAGGAGTGAATTTTTTTCTAATTTACGTCTTTTTACATTTACTATATTCTAACGTCACTCTTTACGTTCGAGACTTACAAATTTACCAACATCTTTGCTATGAGACATTCGAATATTATGAATAAACATTTTACTACTTTGTGAACTCATTTATTATGAAAGAGTAAGGTTAGACTGTCTCGAAGATAAACATAAACAGTAAAAACACAACGTTGCCAAATAACACACTAGTTATGACCAGCTATTTTAAATGAGTTAAATGAAGTTATGTAGTTATTTTTCTTATAATATTTTCTGTTTCAATGATAAGTGCCTTGCAAACTATTTATTTTTAAATTATATTATTTTTTTATTTCAATTTAATTTGCCAAATATACATTCTACACTTCATTTGACTCATGTGGACCTCCTTAAAATCGATTTTTACCTAGAGCTTGTGGAACCAATTTTATTATCTTAGGCTCTTTAATTTGGATACTGAATGTTTTTTGTCTTCCTAAGTCATCCTCAACCGTTATGTCGGTATCAATTAAAACGTCATTTAAGTTATTCGTCAAAGGTTTGGAGGTGTATAAATTTTTCTCTCCATCAAAAGAGGGATAACGATCAGGAAAACGTTTCTCTAAAAACTTGTGTAGCACTTTGAATTGGACTTTGTTCTTAATCTTTCTGCCCTTGCTAACTTTTCCTTTGTTTTTATCTTTATTTGGAGACCTACAACATAAAAAAACCTTATATTTGAGAATTGCATGAATTATTTGTTATTAGTTGGCAAAAAACGTGGAAAATAAAAAATAAATTTCCACTAATTAAAAATAGTAGTCATAACGTTAAAGTTGCTAATTTCTTATAGCATATTTTTCTTGTAATTATAGAGACAAACTGACAAAAACTGATCAAGTGACCTTAAAACTTGGATCTTTTTATAGGTCAGTTTTGTTTTGCCTATATTTTTGCTATTATTTGTACGAATTAATAAGATATCAAAAATATATTTATACAGAAAAATTTAAAAATTCAAAAACGAAACTTTGGAATCGGTAAGTGGAATAAACAAAATATTCCATTTTTGCCAGTTTTTTGTCATGTATTTTATAGGTTAAAAACTTGGTTAACTTGTACGCGTCAATTTAAACCCCTTATGGTCCATCCATATTTTCTGAAATTAACAACTATATTTAAAAATTTCCACTAAATTAACACTGCAGAATGAAAATGGGATCTTCATACTTCAAAACTTAACAATTAGAGAGTAAATTTTCATAACCCATGACTAACATATTGTTCGCGTTTCAATTTTTATGGGAACGAACCCCAGCTCTCGTCGACCAATGAAGAATGAATAATAATTTAAATACGTTTCAGCCTAGAATTCTTGTGACCCTTCGGATACCGATTTGGAATGTTAAATTCTTTTATTCGCTAAAGTAAATCCGCTATTTTGAATCCATTTAGATCGGGGGAATGCCAGGCTTTTAAAATTATAATTTCCCTTCTTTGGATATGATGACGTTTTCTGAATATCCTGTTGTAAATATAAAAAAACCCAAACTGATATTAAAAAATAAGAATTATACTTTTTCTACGATTTTTCACTATATTAAACTAAAAATGGAAATGCCACCTTTTAAGCCCTGTGATGAAAAATAACTTGTTTGCTGCCCTTGAATTAATTGATAAAATTTAATTTGAACATTTTAGTTAGAGTTAAGTAGAACTCCAAACAGTTATTTGTAAATTAACTTATATTTTATAATGTGACGAATTTTTACTGTAATCTCTTGTTTTTATTAACTCTTTTTCTTGTTTGTTTGTTTTGTCAGTCTGGTACAAATTTTGTAATCGATTTTAAACTACGTTTTCGACGTGTTAGTTGCCTTGATTCAAACCGTAAACATAGCTTAGAAAGGGATGACAAACTCGCTTCTTGCCCGTGTGTTTGTCTGTTCGGTACAAATTTTACAATCGATCTTACAGTAAAAACAAGAAACCAAAAAATAATTATTTAAATATATTTTTCAACATACATTTCAAAAAGTACTAAAAAGTACAAAATAACTTGTCAAATTGCCCTGAAAATTTGTAATCGTGAATTTTTAATAGCTATGATACGAGGAATTAATAAATTGTAACTGTTGCATTCTCTACACTTTTTACTATTAGTTTGGTGGCCGGGTACCTTCCCGTTATTTGTTCAAAGTAAAATGATAGAAACAACTTATTCCCATATATTTTTGTCCGCTGAAACTGAATCTGTTGTTCAGAGATCACAAAAAGGGGTACCAATACGTTTAAATCACAATTGTTTAAAGAATTAAAAAATATATAATTTTTCGACATAGAACCTATACCATCGTATAGTATGGAACAAAACAAGAAAAAAGTCTATATATGTTATATAAAAAAAAACAACAGTTTCGGAGTTATTAACAATTGAAAGTGAAAATTTCGTAATTTTTTGAAATTTCAAACATCGATGACTTTTGACCTAATTAATATTTCTTCAAACCCAAAAAACCATTTGAAAGCTGAAACCAATCTTCAATCTACAATTAATAGAAATATCGAAAAGTTTGCATACGGCAGTTATTTTGAGCCATAAACAAATTGCATTTCAGGCGCGCATTTGTGCGCACCGCTATATTATCTATATACACATACAATGTACGACGTGGAGGTAGCCATACCGACGCACACACGAAACGTAAATTGTTTACCGCTCAAAATAATTGCCTTATTTGAACTTTTCGATATTTTTCTTAACTGTAGGTTTCAACTTTCGAATTGTTTTTTGACTTTGAAAAAATATTGATTAGGTCAACACAAGTTTTACTTTCAATTATAAATAACTCAAAAAATACTGATTTTTTATATACAACATATATAGGGTTTTTTCTCGTTTTTTGATCCATACTATATGATGGTATAGTTTTTATATTGAAAAATTGTCAGTATCTCATTTGTTTAAAAATCTATTTTTTGATTTGTAACCAATTTTTTCATGAAATAAAAGAAATATGAAAATAATTATGTATGTTACATACAAATAGCTGATAGTTTATCAACATTTGAAGATCGAAAAATTGATCGTTTCATACTTTTCCTTATTTCTTTTGACGACTCTATATTACTTCAAGCACTGATAATTGTAATTTCAACACATTTGAGCTACGCCATGGGGACCATTCCATGCTTAGACAAAAAATGATATCAATATATTTTTTACGATAAAAAAGGAGGTACGAAGAATAACAATAAAAAGTCATTAATTGTCAAATTGGGATAACTTCGTTTATCGTAGGTAACTATCTTTTAAATCAAATCAGCTATAGCTAAAGAAAAAAAATGTGTAAGTGTAAGTGTATTATACTAAGTCTGAATATAAAGAAGTAACTTAATATAAGTAAGTAGTAATTAACTATAATTTGAATTTAAATTAAGTCTTGAATTTCCCGCTCATCTTTAGCGGAGTTGGCGCGCGTTGGATTCATGTTCAAATTTGCAAATTCTTGTATTTTACCACTTCACTAATTGACTTATTAGTACAGCATAATGAGCAGCACTTTTACACATAATGGAGATAAAAGGATTCGATTGTCTAGTGAATTAATAGTTAATATTGAATTTTGTATACTATGTCAAAGTAAAGATGCATATAATACGGGGGGAGGGGAAGTTGGCCGAAAAAAAATATTTAAAACAGCTGAAATTAAAAAAGACATTTACGAGCGACTCCTTTGCTTAGAGAACAAAAGAAAGTATTTTTTATATAGTTTAAACAAAAATATCTACGTACATGACTTCAACTATTGTTAACAATTGTGATTTAAGAGTGCCTTGCATATTTAAATAATATATATAGATATAGCGGTGCGCACAAATGTTTTTCAACTTTCGAATGGTTTTTTTGGGTTTGAAAAAATATTGATTAGGTCAACAGTTATCGATGTTTGAAATTTCAAAAAATTATGAAATTTTCACTTTCAATTGTTAATAACTCCGAAAATATTGATTTTTTGTATATAACATATATAGACTTTTTTTTTTACTCTAATCCATACTATACTGGGTTCTGCATCGAAAAATAATAATTTTTTTTATTTGTTTACACAATTGCGATTTAAATATATGGGTACCTCTTTTCGTGATTTCTGAACAATAAATTCAGTTTTAGCGGACAAAAATACATGGGAATAAGTTGTTTCTATCTTTGTACTTTGAAAAATCAACGGGAAGGTACCCCCCTTTCTTCGTTTTTCTACAAGTATTTTCATAACTATTAAAAATCACAAATTTTCAGAGCAATGTGACAAATTATTTTGTACTTTTTAGTCAATTTTGAAAAGGTGGTATATTAAAAAAATTTAAATAATTATTTCTTATTGAATATATATTAGAGCCTGTTTATTTTTATATTATACTAAATAAATACAAATAATACCAAAGTAGAAAAATCTAAATTTTGCAACAAATGACAATTCAACATCGGCATAATAGAAAATTTTGTAAGTTTTAAGAGTAGATATAAAGTCGGTTAAAAACAGATAAAAAAATTTTCATATTTCGTACACCTTCTGTACGACACTGTATAGATTTTTAAATTTATTTCTTAAATATATATGGTAGTGGCCCTAGTATTTTTCTTGACAAGGCATGTGAACACAATATCTGGTTGGAAGAAGAACTGTCTCAATTAATTTTAACCTTCTTGGTATGATTGCCGAAAATTTTTATCCATGTCTTTAACTAACTTAACCCCGTATTGACTAGCTAAGCTTTTGTCACGGTCACGGTTTCGAAGTGAAGATTAAATACTCTTAAGATATTTTAATATAGTTTTAGAAAGTACGTTATGGAGATTCTGTTATACTTTTGAAAGCAGTCAAATTACGATAAAAAGACTTTCATTTCTCAGTTGATATCACGCCTGGAAGGGCATCCACAAGTCCATTACCTATCGTCAAACTTAGAAGATAGAGACAGCATTTTGCTCATGAACATGTTTATTGGAAAAGAATACATGTTCGCACAGTGTAACATTGTACGATATGCTAGTATATTGGCGACAATTTCGTGTTTGCGACATAACAGTATTTTCAAGAGGTCAAATTTTCTACCACCGAAAATTCCTGACCGTAACCCTATTGAGCATATAGGGACATTGCAGAGCGGCGACCACGGATTCCGCGCTCCCCCTAAAATGTTAGATTGTCTTTTTTCTTTTGAAATTAATTGAAATCTGTGAGCAAATTTATTAGAGTCAAATAGAAACTTTAATTATCAGTACAAGGGATCATTGTTAATCTTTTAGTTTCGTTTTTTTTTGGGGAATTAGAAACTTTTCGTTTTTTTTTTCTCAATTGATAATTTCTTCTAATTTGCAATAACATTTTCAAGAAAAACAAGTATTCTTTTATATGAAACGTTTTAATATTAACCTTAAAAAGTTAAATTTATACCAAAAATATATTGATAATCAATGAAAATAGAATTTATAAAATTATGAGTTAATTTTGGAGCGTAGCGCATTATTTTTTACTTTTAATTTATTTCCTTTTTAAATTAATTACTATTATATGGGAAACGGAATTTAAAGCAGATGTGTAGCATTGCCAGAACAAAGAGGGTGAAAGTGCATTACACTTCCTTCTACTAAGTTTGGTTTGGCACCTTCTAAAAAATTACTTTGAAATAATATTCATCAAGTCCTGAGCCAATCTATTTTTTGAATGCAAGAGACATTGTAGCAGAAAAAGCCCTATTGCAAAAATCTACATAGAATATTCCGAAAACCGTATCAAAATATCTTACTCATGTCAATATAAATGCTTGAATAAACATTAAAAAAATATATAGGGGGCAAATTGATAACCTGTCGGTTAATAACGTCAATACCGTTTATGTGTAGATTTTTCTTTATTTTTATCAGCAGTCTCGTAACAAAACATAAAATCCACTATTTATCCAACGATTTTAAATTCTGTTAGTTTTTTATATATTTTGTATATTTTTTAAATCTCTGCACATAAGTTAGAAACCACCTGTGTACTTTGTACTTACAGATGAAATTTAACTTTAAGATATACTTTACATCAGATTGCTGGTCTTATCTTTTTAAGTGTCTTGACTACTGGTTTAAAAGGTGCAAGTTGACGGTTAGAAAAACATACTTACTCTTCGGATTGTTTTTGTTTATTTGTATCAAATTCTTCTATGGTAACGTCGTAGTGATAGGCTTCTTTCAATTGTCCCAAATCCAAAGCAAAATGATTACTCTGAACCATGATTTTTTTCCGAGCCAAAGTTCCTGGTTCTTTGTATACAGGAGTTAATGCTGTGATGGGGTCTTGAGATGTTGAAGGGGAAGATTCCTGAGAAGGCGACTTCAAAGTAGAAGATGATGCAAGTTGTACTAAAAAACAATGAAAGAGTAGTATTTGTACTGAAAACATTGCGAATAATATAACAGAATTCGTAGACATATTTGCTACGATACTTTTAACAGAAACATCCAGTATAACATTGAATGTTTAAACTCTGTATATTTTATTATAGTGAAGTATGGGCCTAAATTCAACCGTTTCAGGGATATGGGTATTTGAAAATATCTTTCTTGAATGGTGACGTAAGCCATTTATTGTTCGTTTTTCGCCACAATTTGTTACCGGCTGTCCAATTAGACAAACATACGTCGAAAACAACAAAATTTAGACCTACATCGGCTGCAAAAATATCTAAAAAAAAACAGACACACGTATATTTAGTTTTTTTTTGCAAACAATGACTTTTTATCATAGAATTTATTCGAGTTAAATATTCCATTCTATATATACGGAGAGGTACGAAATAAATAAAAATAAAATATTTTCGGTGTACATTGTAGATGTCGCTTCGACTGTTGGTTAATAGTCAAGCATCTATTCTACAGGGTCGTACAACATTGTTTTGGCACATTTACCATTCAAGTTACGAATTTCGTTCAAGAGCATACCTAAATATTTGACGCATTTCAGGAAAATATGTTTGGTCTACAGTCCGGAACTCCTAGAATGTTTCTGTATATTTAAAACCTCTCTGAAGATCTTAATTAATTCTTAAAATATTAAGGCATTGCAATGTCTTGTTCAACAGTAATATGTTTTTTAATCAAAAATTTGTAATTTATATCCCTTCCTTTAAAAATTTACTATTTTCACAAGAGAACATTTTATAACCAAATTGTATAAAAACTTTAGTGTAAAGGGTTTAAAGATATTTTGCTTACATTTTGACATTTTCTTATATACTTGGTGCCCAAAACTAATGTATGAATTTTAGAAGCTATTTTCTCCTATATCTTTGATTGGTGTAATGTAGAATTCAAGAACGAATAGTTTTTATAATACAAATATATTAGTTATTTTTTATCGTTTTCAAAATATTTGGGAATGATAGTAAAATAATAAAAAAAATCTTAGACTAATTAGTATATATTAAAATAAGCACTAAAAATATTATGTTTTCGTTGAATAAGTAAACCGTTTTTTTAGAATGCTTTTTTACATTTGCTAATATTTCAGATGCTAACAAAAATTCCATTAACCAAGAAAGACGTAGTAGGCCTTTTTGTTTGTTTATGTACAAAACCGCTAAAAATAAATGATAGGTTTATGAAACAAAAATAATCACCTATTAATTCTTAATTAATCCAACTAAAAATATATAAGGAGTTCCATTTATGGTATCTTTGGATCCTTATTTTATTGTTATTTAAAATGTTCACCAGCAAAAATGGCCAGTTTTTGAAAGGAGGGACATAAATTACTAAATTTTTGATTTAAAAATTTTTACTCTCTAAAAAACATTAAAATGCCCCAATATATTAGGATTTCTAAGATATTGGAACATACAAGGCATTCCATTAAATAAAAAGTTTCAACTTTGCAGTAAAAAATAACAACAAAATATCGTCTAAACTTGTTAAAGTTAACAAAAATGAAAGGTAATTAAAATATCTTTAAAATAAGTTAGATAAATACAAGGTGTTCCATTTAAAAAAAAACGTAGTAAACGAGTTTTGAATTTTGTTAAGTGTATGACCGAAAAACTCACTCTATATCAAATATCGAGTCGGCAAAAAAATTCCGTTCTGGAGATTTTTCACTTAAAGATGGTCAACGTTCGGGTCAACCTACTGAAATTAATGATGACCAAACCACGGTCAAAATTGAAGAGCATCATTATATAACTGTTCGAGAGATTGCAAAGAGGTTAAATGTCTAGCACACATTTGAAAATCGCTTAAAATGCCTTGGACTCGCTAAAAAGCAAACGAAATCAATTATATGGAATTTTCTTTTATAAACAAGTCTGACAGGGTCTACAGATTTTTATTGAATGAGGCGTTCCACTTAAAGCTAAAGAACGAAATGTGTTTTGCTTTTGAACTAGTTACTGCTATTTAAAAACGACCCCAGTTTAATGGTCATCAACAAATTTCTAATAAATCGGGGAGGCTGTTGAGGTGTGTATAGGCTCGCTTGTGGAGTTCTGAGCTCTATCTAGATATTTTGGAGCTTGGCTGGGAAGTGATGTCGCATCCCCCATATAGCCCTGACCTGTCATCATGTAATTACCATTTATTTTAAAGTTTGAATGTTAGAACTTCCACAAATGATGATGATGATGACCTTATATCGCACTTTATTCACTGAATAAAACAAGGAAAGTATGCACCTGATGACAGTTTATTCTTTGTATAAAAAAAGTTTTCTTTCGCATTACAAAACCGAAATTACTTTCTTGCCGACCTGATATATTAATTATTTTATGGGTTTCGACAATTTTTTAACCTTAATCTATAAGGTGATTTTCTTCTTAATGATGTTAGATAGATAATATTACAAATTTTGTAACATCATGTTTTTTTTGTTTAAAAATTTATACACTCTTCTCATTAATTTGACAACGCCGTAAAAAAATGTAGAACTAATTTCAGGATTGTATAATCTTGTGGAGAATTCAAATATGTAAAAATATATGGGGTGTCCCATGAGAAAAAGTTACATATTTTGTTCACCTACTTTTGCATATCACCCTGTATAAACAAGAATAATGTATACAGACATGTTAATCTTCTATATTGTTTATATAAAATATTTTTATCTTACTTCTATTATTAACGGAACTATTCGCCTCTGCCACACTATTGGGCAACTCTGTATATATATTTTTTTTTTTAATTTCAAGTAACATGTTGTTCTAAAATAAAACTTTAAGGAATTTTTATATAAAACCTATTTTAATTTTTTTTAGTCACCCTACATATGATATTTCAAATTTGAACGTGTTAATAATTTTTTTTTTAAACATAACTTTTTATGAAGTGTAACTTTTTCCCGTAAAATGAATAATGAAAAAGTTTTCCATATGCAGCCAACTTAAGTAGACCCATGTATCTAAAATTCGAGTCCCTAGATTGAATTGTTTTGCTGACTATTAAAAAGATAAAACTAACGATTAGAAAAATTTAAGAGAATTTAGTGACCCACTTTTCTTATCTTTTAGAGTTTTATTGTATATTATTTTTAACCTTAAATAGCCAGTTTAAGAACTCTACAAAACTTCTAGTCCTCATCCTACTAATCAATCCTAGTTCGTTTTATTTCCTAAAATAAATAACTGCACTAATTATTTACCTTTATCAGGTGCTCCTTCTGCCCCTTGAGACTGCTGTGGCTTTTGTGAATCCACGTTTTCAGACATCTGTTTATTTTGCCAGATAGTAGGAGCTTCCTTCGCCAGTTTCGGCGATTGTGCTTGCTGCGTCGTATCTTGCATTTTTGGTTGTTGCTTTTCGATCCGTCCCTGTTGTCCCCAAGGGCGCGTTTGTCGTTCTTCATAACGCAACTGATCTTGTGCTTGACTACGCGATTGTTGCTGACCTCTATCGTATCGTTGCTGTCCACTTCTAGATCCCTGCTGTTCGTGTCTCTTTTCAATCTGCCTCTGTTGTTCCCAATCGCCCATTTGTCCTTTATCGCGCAACTGTTCTTGTTCTTTATTATGCCATTGATGCTGACCTCCACCGTATCTTTGTTGTCCACTTCTGGATCCCTGCTGTCCATATCGTCCCTTTTCAATCTGTCCCTGTTGTCCTCCAGGGCCTTTTTGTCGTTCTTTATCACGAAAGTGCTCATGTCCTTGACCACGCCATTGTTGCTGACCTCTATCGTATCTTTGTTGTCCACTTAGAGATCTCTGCTGTTCATGTTGTCCCAGTTGACCCCTAAAACATATATATTTTATATGTTGCTTGAAACTTAGGGACGATTTTGACAGTTTAATAATAAAATGACACAAGGATTTAATATAATTTTATCGCTGTAAATGTCCTTAATAACACCAATCATAGAGTATATGTAATATTAAATATGCTTTTGGAATATGAATAAACTATAAAGTTTTTTAAAATAGCTCGATAATCCTCATATATTTGGACCTCTAATTTATCTATAATTAGCAGCTGTACAACTTTTGAACTAATTTAAGTAAGCAAATGCTTAAAAATTGTTATAAGTGTTTTTTTTTATTTTGAAACAAAAACACATTCGAAAAATAACATGAACATTTTACTGCAGAGGTTTTTGAGCTGATTCGGACTAGGATTAGTTTTACAAAATTCAAAGATCGTTATTCCTTACGTACGACTTCACTGCAAGGGGCTCAATAACGATACTTTGACCCTCAGTATTTAAAAAAAATATATACTTTTGTGGTACGAGGAGATGGAGACTTTTTATCAAGTCTTTAGTTACTGTAACACACTGCAGGGTTGAACCTGAAGTATGTTACAGTAATTTGAACGAGATTCATTTCCCATAAGCAAGTTATCCAAATCTCTAAATGGTAATTAAATAAATATAAATTTGCGAATACGAAGGACAAACTGATTATTTGTCATTATTGATAAAAGGTAAACAAAGATGGTATTATAAAAGGTTGAAAGAATATCAAGTCCCAGATATGTTTCCTTTCGTTTTTTCTAACGTACACAAGGGACAAGGCTTTTTAATAGACAAAAGCTATTTATTACCTTAATATTGGTATTCAACAAGGTTTTTAACTTTTCATAGGGTGTTTTTATAAAGCACAACTCAGGAATAAAATGATTTTTACATATACTATTGCCAAATTCATATCAAAATAATTTTGTTGTACATTGTACACACAGTGGTAAAACTGAAAAATATTGGTTACTGTGATTTCAGAAAATAATCCCAAAAATTGTTTAATATAGAAAATATTAAAAGAAAATAATTGCTTATTAAGAAATCTAGTATATTGTGTTTAAAAAAAATCTCTCGGCATCTTATCATTTCTAAAAGTGTACAAAAGGAAAATATAAAGAATGTTGTTCAGGTTTTATTAATGTAAATGTTGCTTTTTATAATTTTAAAGCACCGTTAAAAAACTCGATATGTACACACCTGGAACAAGAAAGGGCGAAAATTCGATGGGGAACAATCGTTTTATGATGATTATGAAGATTTACATTCGGTATTCAATTTAAAGGCAACTTCAGAACCATAAATACCTTAAAAATAAGGAATATTAAATCCCTTAAACATAAAGAGAACTAAACCCCTTAAAAATAAAGAACAAACACATATGTTTTTTACCCAAAATGAGGCCTTTTTAAAAATATACCAACGTATATTTTAATATATCAGTTTTTGGTAACAATAAAAAACGTTAGAATGCAAGAAGGGTCGGGAATCTAGAAACTTCTCAATCAATTAAGATCTGTTCATCGAATGTTGTTAATTTTATAACGAATTCTCATTTGAATGCAATAATATTTTTATTGCATTTATTTTTGGTTTAATTTTGGGATCTTAAAAGGTTGGAGTTTTTTTTATATATTCATAAATATTATTGTCTTGAAACAGCATGCACAGAAAATACGAAATGTCTGCTAATTTTGGGAAGAAAACGAACAAACGAAACGATTTAGTCCCAAATTAATACAGTTCACTTTGTTCTTATCCTTGAAATATTAGGTCTAGGTGTAATTTTATATATATATATATATATATATATATATATATATATATATATATATATATATATATATATATATATATTACATTGCCATTTTTGCCAATTTATCTGTCATTCACAGATGATATTTTTATACTGAAGAACTGTACTGATTTAAACTGGATAATATAAATGACGTCGTCACCCAAACCCATCCGAGCTGATGGTATAATTTGCATCACCACCTGTTATGCAAGTTTACTTATTTTTTGCTTAACTTGCAGCTATCGCGTGACAAACTTAATTTATCTCGGGCTAGTCCATTTTACATAAAAAGCAAATTATAAATATTTATTTGATTATGTTTTGTCATTCAGCTAGACATATTTCTCGCCATATAACATATCGGTTCGTTTGGAATCCCGAACTTTAAATTTAGACCAAAAATTTATACACAGCGACCCCGAAAACCTCCAAGTATCCAATTTTAAATCAAGTTGGGCTATAAATGATATAACTCATCCGCCATATTAAATTTATAAATTCAGATCTAGCAATCCCGAAAACACCAAGATATTGAATTTTAAATCGAGTAGGGCTATAAATGTTAAAACTTGTCCGCCATCTTGAATTTCTAAATATTCATACTAGGGGACCCAAAAAAATGTTGATTTTTAAACCAAATCGGATCATAAATGATAAGACTTGTCCGCTATCTTGGAATCTCGGTATTAATTTTTTTTAAAATGAAGTGTCAATTATGTACATCTGTCATAATTTGATAAGTGGAACATGTGAAGTTAAATAAAAGATTTTTAAAATAATAAAAGCTTAAAACATGAGTAAAATAGTTTTCTTCGATTATTTTTTGATGACCTCTAAAAAGAATTTTGAGCATTCATATTTACTAAAAAGAAAATATATACAATGTGTCAATTTAATTCATAACATTTACGTTAAAAAATTTAATTAATCAATATCATCATTACAGTCATTTGATATCAAAATAACAGTATGTCCCTTCTCGACATTTTCTGAACAGTTGTTTGCGAAGACAAATGAATATTTTGCTCTTTTACTAATACACGGTGATAGAAAAAGATGTATTTATAAACAAAGAGCTCTGATACAAATTTTGTTTCACTCGGACTAACCCCACCAGAACATTCTGGAAAGTTCGCCGTTAATATAAAAACGACATTTCCGGAAATTTTCGGCAGTTAAATTTTAAAAGCAGTAGAGATTTTAAGAGTAGTAAAGTGCCTTCAAGTTAGTAACTTTTGCTTCCGAGAAAATAATAAAAATGTCTCTATTGCCTCTGTTATTTGCCGACCCGTGGGACTTGCCTATGGTGGCTCGTCCGTCAAGAATTTTGGACCAGCACTTTGGGCACGGCTTGGACTCTGAAGATATTTTTCAACCCCTAAATCTCAACAACCGCATGCTAACAAGAACTCCCGCTGGCTACCTACGAAATTGGCGTTCGCACGCTGCAACTAAAGACTCCGGATCTACAATAACTTATGGTTCAGACAAGTTCCAGGCAAACCTCGATGTCCAGCAATTCAAGCCTGAAGAAATTTCAGTAAAAATAACAGGGGATAATGTTTTAACTGTCGAAGGAAAACATGAAGAGAAAGAAGATCAGCATGGTTATATCACGAGACACTTTGTTCGAAGGTATGTTGTACCCAAGAATTATGATATGGGAAAAATCGAGTCCAAATTGTCTTCTGATGGGGTACTCAGCATTACGGCACCTAGTGTTGAAAAAATGGAGGTAGAACACAAAAGCATTCCAATCACTCAGACTGGCGAGCCAGCTAAGCCACAGGCTGCTGTTGAGCAAAAGAAGTAGGGAGTAGTTTAATTATAAAAAATTCCTAGAATATAAATATTTCAAAAGCCTTATTCCAAGTTTGCATACCAAAAGTTAAACTTTTTTGTATTATACTGTTTTTCCTCGTATAGCTTATTTTTTGTTATTTATAAGTATGTATATCAGATATGGTTATTTATGTTTTGTAGTTTTTTGTAAGTTTTTTTCAATAAAATCCTCATCTGGAATTTATTGCTTTTTTTAACAAAAGGTATCGAAAAACAATTTACACGAAAATGATAAGATATATATAAATGTTTTTTAAATCTTAAATTTATGGTTATCATTCCTTTGATAAATAATATAGTAAAATAACTGTTGTAGAAATTAGGTTGTCTAACAGCACAAAATGAAAATTAGGTGAATTTGAGCAAAAAAAAATCTGAAAAGTTGTATAATTAACAAAAAAAATAGCATAACTATAATACTTAAACCAAATTTCGAATTTCAGAGGACTAAATAATTAAAAAACGAAACTTCAAAATTTGAAAAATTAGTCCATGGAAAATTTTTTAGAAATTACAAATTAGGCTCAAAATTATTAAAAAAAAAACTTATAAATGTACTTTTCTGGAAAACTTATAGATTTTGAAATACAAAAATATTGATTATAGTAAATACAGATTATTCATTCGATATAAAAACCTTTGATATCTCTAAGCTGTTGCATATAGAAAAAAAATTTTTAATGTGTCGAGTTAAAGGCACCTTAAATTAATTTTATAATAAATGGACAAATCGTATATTTTTAAGATTCATAACCTACAAAGGTTCAACTTTTAAACTCGTGTAGTTGTCATTGAAGGTATATCTCTAGTCGGTCAAGATTGTTTTGCTTATAATATTGTTATAATTTACAATAATTAAATATGTCAACAAATTTTATACAGAAAAATTAAGGATGAAAACTTAGAGATAACGCCTTGGAACTGATAAGAAAAATAGCTGCCGCTCGAAAAAGAAAATTTTAAATTTTTGCCTTTTCTATAATAAAAGGAAACTATTCTTTGTTCATGTATTTTTATGGTTCAAAACATAAATTACTTATTGGCCAGTTTAAAAGTTATTCCATGTTAGTGAATAAAGCGATTAGATTCTAAGATCAATTCTCGATATATTTTTTGTAAAATATTCTGCAGCTGAGATAAATAAATTTGGAAATTTTCAACTTTGGAAAGAACGCCTTACTGTTAAAATACTTGTATGCCCCTATTCCAGTTTTTTATATACTAAATCCAAATATTAAAAAAATATACCGAGTATCACATTTAATAGGAAATTTAAGTTGACTAATTTTTTGATACATTTGCCTGATGAAGTTGTATTGAAAATATTTGCATTTTAGTCTTTAGAATATCTTAAACTTTTTTTTGTTTCACACTTGCCCAAAATGGTGAGGGAACCAACTTTTTTTCATTAAAATGCTGAGAACTCCGATGTGGCCTAACGGAATTCAACAGACTAATCAAAAATAGCTATTTTTATTTCTTTACCTTTCCTATTATAGATTATGTTTAAGCATGTTTAATAGAGGGCGCTGTTTGACAGCTCAACTCTCTCTTAACTGGAGATGATATTAACAACACAAATATAATTATAAAAAATACGGCCTTAATAGCGTGACTGTTCAGAGTGGGTTTCAATTTCGACTCTTAATTGTCACTGTATAATTAAAACCTAAAAAAAATTTGCAAACACAATCTAAAATCAGTTTCTGTCGTTTTTGATAACAACCTGTTTTACACCAATATGTAGGAACAAATTAAAACTAACCAGTTATCACGTAAAATAATTTTAAAGTACTGTCTTCCAGTGCCGTAACTACCCTTTTATGCGTCCGATGCGAGCTACTATTACTGCCCTCGATTCATTGGCATGAACAGCTCGGAGCTATACAGGTGCAAGAAGCCCTTGCTTTATTCAAGTAGTGCATTATGCCTCGGAGCTTGTCAGATCTGCTTTCCCCTTACCCCTCAAGCTCCAATAAAAATATTTTGTGTATAAAGCCCTCTATCAGTTATCAGTTATCATTTTTAGATGCTATTTTTGGGTAAAAAACATTTTATACATGAAATGGAGACACAAAAATAGGATTATTACACAAGACATTGGACTTACGTTCATAGTTTTTTTTAACGAATTGCGAAATATTTATTGCCAAAAATGCCATGACACCAGACAAAACTCAAAACTAATAAGTAATAAAATAATATTTTTACGTTTTCGTCCTCAATATGTTTTGCTATGCATATTAAAAAAAAACAAATTTCCAAAAAAAATAATTTGGCGGTTATTTACCCTTCAAATTAACCGCTTTATTCAGATTTGCTCGGAGTTACTCAGGGTTTAATGCACCTGAGCTTAAAACTCTTGAATCGAGGGCAGTATATAACTGAGCCCTTAAAAAATGTTCTAATTTTTTGGTCTGGTCATTTCTGCGCCCCTCCAAAAACTGCGCCCTGTGCCTGGGCACCGTCCCTAATTACAGCATTGTTGTCTTCCAATAATTTGTTACATCAAAATATTATTGCGTTGGAAAATTCTGTCACGCTTACTTACAGAAATAAATGCATATTTAAAGAAAATGTATATTAAAAGCAATAGGCAGTTTAAAAAGAAACAACATTGTTTTCCATTTCACAAATTATTGGAACACATCATATCGCCTCTTTTGTTTCCAAAGCCTATTTGTTCAAAAATATTACGACACAAACTAGCGATTTTAGGTTTTGCTTGCAATATTGTTTTGGTTACGAAAGAAATATGAAGTCGTGGTTTCCTTCCTCTATTTAATCAGACACATACCGTGCAATATGAAATTTTGAAAAGAAAAAACAAAATTTGTTGCGATGTTAAATAGTGCCCTGTATTAAAGCTCTTTTCGAAGCCTCTGTTTATTTAATTCCACGAGGCCAAATCGGAGTTATCAGCACTTTAATGAAAAGTTGGACGATCCTCATCAGTTTATTTTTTGAAGAATATAGTACATGCGTGAAATAGAAAAATTTCCTAATTTAGCTCAAGATTAGGCAAATATTTTCAATATAACTTTATTAGTCAAATAATGGAAAAAATGTACTTTTTCATAATTAGCTCAAAATCAAAATACACATCTAAATGATAAATTTTACTCGAGTCTAGAACATAAAGGTTCCTATTTAGCAAATGTGACTTTCAAAAATTACCTTAGGATGAAAGACAAGGTCACCGCCAGATTTCTCGGTCAAAACCCTAGAACTTTTGTCTGAAACATTTTTCATCATACAGGAGTCATTTTGACCCGAGATAAATATACATATTAGAATATAAAACTTCTCGTTCTTGTCAAAAAAATAGGGAATTCTATTAAAAACAAAGGTGACCTACAAAAATAATGACCTTGGAGAAAAGACAGTCACCGCCGGATTCTTTGGTCAAAACCCTACAACTTTTGTCTGCTAAAACGTTTCCCACCATAACGTTTATCTCGTGATGCATTATTCATCTCAGAATATAGCCTTCAAATGATCTTTTAAGGGGTACTTTGATACAGGGTCAGAATACCTGCATGGACGTAAAATATCCTGTTTTCGAAATTCTGGAGTAAAAACCAGGTGGTTACCATTAATAAAAAAATTGACCTTTAAATAACTTATGGGTCAAAGACAAGGTCACACCAGATAACTTAGTCAAACCCTACAAGTTTGTCTGAAACATTTTCTACCATACCGCTTATTTCATGATTCATTATTAATCTCAAAGAATATAACTGTTAAATGACCTTCAGCGGTCGCTAATCCAAGATCAAAGTACATATATGAAAATTTCCCTTCCTTTCCCATTTTGGAGTAAAAAGTATGGGTTCCATTCTAAACAAAAATTGGACTTCAAATGATCTTGGAATCAAAAAAAATGTTGTCGACAGATTCCTCAGTCAAAACCCTACAAATTATGTCTCAAAATATTTTTTCCTGTTCTTTTCTGTAATAAAAAAATTATTATAAAAGTTTGACACTTACCCTCGTTCTGCCTTCGGCTGATCCCTTTTTTGAAAACCTGGTTGATCACCGGTATCTCCTGGACTTGATGGTTTTTTCCGTTGTTCTCTAATGTCTCCTGAAATAAAAAAAAAACATATATAAAATAATTTTTGATATAGATATACGTTATATTCATAATAGCATATTTAGTTGCAGAGTTATTGGCTATTAAAGTTAGATTTCAGAGTCGAGGTTGAACAAAAATTTAAAATAAATTCCCAAATCAGGCGCTACTAGACGCGAATCCGGGGGGAGGGGCAATCGCCCCCTCCAAGAGCTTTGGGTTCACGAAAATTGACCCAATGCTGCTTCTTGTACTAGGAATGTGTATGCTGCTAGCATCTCCCCCTATAGGCAACTTTTTTTTCCTCGCCCACGCCCCCCCCCCCCCCCAAGAGCTTCGAATTCAGAAAAGTAATCCCGACCTGCCTTTTACACTAGAAATGGCAATGTTGCTGGCGTCTCCTAAGAAAGAGGCTGGATCCGCCCCTGGGCGTTACTTTACCTTTCTTTATATCTTAATAACGGAAAATGAATTAAAATCTGAGTAAAGGTTCGAGGCTAACAAAATTAGAACAGTTCTTTGTATAAACATAGATGCCTAGTAAGTTATTTAAAAAACTATTTAACAACAAAAATTTACACAATTGTTGAAAATTTAATATAGCTTAATTAAATAACAAAATCAAGTAATCCGAAAAATTGGAAGAATAAGTATACCTTTATTAGACTTAGTAATCCATTCCTCAGACTTAGGCTGATCACCACTTGTTCTTGATGATTCCTGCTTCTTTTCACCAACAGTCGAAGTCGCACTTGTAGATTGAAGGTTCTGAGAAGCAGAAGATTGCTGTCCAGACGGTCCCCCCTGATCTTGGGTTGTTTGCTTCTTACCTATAAAATATATGTGTATAATGACAACTTGACATGTAAATTTGTAGATAATTTGAATTGTAGAGATATTTGGTATAACCAGGATCTAACTCGACATAGTGGGCGAAATAGGATGCCGCTCAAGGCTGTACGATTAAATGAGCGGTATCTAATACTATTATTAAAGAAACTATTAAACAATATCTCGACACTAAATATTAAAGTAGAAAAGGGGTTCTGAAAATTTTAAACATGTATTTATTAGACCTAGTAGTACATTCCTCACCTCCCGTTCTTGGCGTTTCCTGCTTCTTTTCACCAATAGTCGAAGTCGAACTTGAAGATTGAAGGTTCTGAGAAGCAGAAGATTGCTGTCCGGAAGGCTCCCCCTGCTCTGGGGTTGTTTGCTTCTTCTTACCTATAAAATACATGCATATAATTAATTGAGCCTCCAACAAAAACCCGTTAATTTTTAAAGAATTTGAGTTGTAGAGGCATCTAGTATACAGTGGACGAAGTTGGAAGCGCCACAAGATGGTAAGATTATAGGAGGGGCTGATTAAATAGTTCGAAACTACATTTATTACTTTTCAAACCACACTTCCATTATTTCGGATTGAAAAAATTTCTAGAATCCTATTTTACCCGGCCACAATTGTAATTTTTATTATCAATGAACGTACTATGTCGCAATGTTGAAATAAATATTTTTAACGACAATGACGATTTTAATAATTTATTAGATAAGAAAGTAGAAATTTAAACATCAGCATAAAATTTTTGTTAATATTATGTTCGCATTTTGTTCAAGAAAACCATTAATAATTCCCAGCATAAACAAACTCGTTTTACAGTACATTTAATAGTAGTCTCAAGAACCTCTACAAAAAAATAAATAAATAATTTACGTTACCTTATCTAAATTTAATAAGGCATTTTTAGGATTCATAGACTTGAGTTCGTCAGTGTGGATATCTAGTTAACTTCGTCCTTTTCCCTTATTACCTGATGAAATTTTGTAGGTATACGATTTTAATCAGCACGAAAACAACCGTGAAGCGAAATTGCAACAAAAACTTAGGGAACTTCTATGTATGCGCAAAGTCAGGGTGAAAATTTTTATTTCGCTTATCCAATCAAATAGGGTATAAATTGAATAGATCTTCAAAAATACGATGAAATATGTCATAATTTTTTATTTAGTTCCCTCATTCAAGAAAAAAGACCTCCGATGTTGCTTTCGCTTTGCTTATAATTTTCCAAAGGTAGATTTATAAGAAAATTAACAAATTAGGTACAATAAGCATTTAGATTCGTTCTAAGAACCATTAAGTTACATTCACTCATTTATGCGACATAAATAAATGTCTAAAATTTAATAATAAAAATTCTGTAATTATTTTAAACTAGCTTTTACCTGTAAATGAACAGAAAAAAAGGAATCTATATCACTCCTCAAAACCTCCTGTTCATGTCTGTAAAGTTTCATCGAATTCGGTTCAGTAGTTTAAAATATTAACCCGTAGAGAGAGAAAAAAAAACAGACAGATAGCCTCCTCTTTATAAGTCCATAAGGTTTTTTCGAAATCGGTTCAGCCGTTTAGAAGATTTGCTCGTGCAAACAGAAACAAAGCAGCCTATATTACGCCTGACAATCTCTTCTTCATGTCTGTGAGGTTTCATCGAAATCGGTTCTGCCATTGCAAAGATTACCTCGTACGGAGATACAAAACGAAAAAAGGACAGTCTGTATCACATCTGATAACATTCTCTTCATTTCTGTAAAGTTTCATCGAAATCGATCCCACCGTGCAGACAGACAGACAAACATACACACGCACAGAAAAAAGCCTTTATCAATCCTGATAACCTCATCTTAATTTCTGTAAAGTTTCATCGAAATCGCTTTAGCCGTTTCGAAGATTAGCCCGTACAGACAGAAAAAAAGCAGCTTATATCGCTCGTGTTAACTTTCTCTTAAAGTTTCATCAAAATCGGTTCAGCCGTTTTCAAGATTAGTTGGTGCAGACAGACAGACAGGCAGGCAAAAAAAAATCAGCCTATATCACTCTCGACAACCTCTTCTCCATTTCTGTAAAGTTTCATCGAAATTGGTTGAGCCGTTTCGAAGATTAGCCCGTACATACAGACCGAAAAAAAGCTACCTTACCACTCTTGACAACCTCCTCTTCATGTCTGTAAAGTTTCATCGAAATCGTTTTAGCCATTTTGAAGATTACCTTTGCAGACAGACAGAAAAAAACAGCCTTTATCACACCTGACAACCATCTCTTCATGTATGTATAGTTTTATCGAAATCGGTTCAGGCGTTTCAAAGATAAATCCATACAGACAGACAGAAAAAAAGCAGCCTGTATCACACTTCACAACCTCCTTTTTATGTTTGTAAAGTTCCAGTGAAATCGGTTGAGCTGTTTCGAAGATTAGGTAAACAGACAGACAGATAGATAGATAGAAATAAAAGCAGTCTATATCACTCCTGACAACCTCCTCTTCATGTCTGTGAAGTTTCATCAAAATTGGTTCAGCCGTTTCGAAGATCAGTCCGGCAGACAGACAGACATTTCAGTTTAATTTATATGTATAGATTTACAGATATAACAAGGTAAAAAACAACTGCAACGGAACTCTAACGTAACGCGTTTCCGACATGTATTTGACCAGATTAGACTAGATTCACAAGAAAAATTTACCTTTCTGTCGAAATAACACATGAACCTTAAGAAAGAAGCACTTCAAGAGAAAACTTTCTCTCTTTATAAAAAGACAATTAAAATTTTAACATCACAATATGTAATAAAAAATGCTCCAAATTCAGTTTATGTTAGCTGATGATTTGTAGTAAAATTGTACTGTTGTAGTTTCTCAAGCCATCTTGTCCTTCAGACTGCTTCATGTTTAGGACCCATTTAAGAGCTACATGGTCTGATCTTATCAAAAATTCCTGTCCATACAAATATTTATAAAAATGTACGACAGCTTTGACTATGGGAGCAGTTCTTTCTTGGTGGCACAATAATTTCTTTCACGTTTTGCATACACTCGCATGAAATATTCAATAACTCCTTGACCATCCTTTATGAGACAGAACAGCTCCTATTCCTCTGTTGCTGGCATCCGTGTCCAATATGAATTTTCTATGATCTTGTGGGGAGACTAAAATTGGACTGAGCCATAAGACGGCCTTTAGCTTTTGATAAGCTTGATCACGATCAGAACTCAACTAATAAGGGATCTTTTTTTCAGTAAGTTTATGCCAGGATGAAGTAATATTAGCAAAACCTTCTATGAATATTCTATAGTATATGCATAATCCGACAAGCTTCTCAATTCATGTTTATCTCGTGGTAGTGGTCAATCTTTTATTATTTGAATTTGTCCTTCATCAGTGTCCATTCCCTCTGGAGATACCACATGTTCAAGTACTTCAACTTTTTGTTGGAACAGTACGCATTTCTTGGGATTCAGTCAAAGATAAGCTTTTTTAATTATTGCAAAAACTTCCTGTACATCGAAGGTTAATTTTTTTAATTGTTCCAAAAACTTCCTGTACATTCTGTAAGTGTTCATCAAATGTTATTCCCATAATCATGATATGACTTGTTTTCCATTTTTAAAACCTCGCAATACTGTTTCCATTAATCGCTCAAAGCTGACAGAGGCGTTGCAAAGTTCGAATGGCATAACATTAAAATAATAAAGACCATCGCCAGTAGAAAAGGCAGTATTTTCCTTATCTCGGATGCCTACTTGCCAATATCCACTTTTTAGATCCCGTATGGAGAACCATTATAATCCAGACAACGTTCTTAAAGTGTCGTCAGTTCAAGGAAGTGGATAACTATATTTCTTAGTGACGTCATTAACCTTTCTGTAGTCAACACAAAATCTAGTCGTTCCATCCTTTTTGTGTATCAGTTCAACCGAAGATGACCCGGGGCTCAGATGATTTTTCTATAATTCTCTTATTCAGCATTTTGTCAACAAGTAACTCCACTAAAATAACGAAGAACGGGACTATTTGTTTGCAAAAAAAAAATTCTTTACAACTACACAAGTATAACAAGCAAACAAAAAAAATTGTGGTATATAATTGTTAGAATGGCTTGAATAAATATATAATCATTAATTTTCCTTTTAATAGATTTACAAACCGGATAATATAAATCTTGATAATGCTGTGGAACGGACATCATTATGATATTTTAGGAAGTTGAAAACAAATTAAAACTAATTATAAAAATTTAATTTAATATCGTAAGTGGGCTGATGCCGGCGGCAGTGCAATGCCAGGCCAACTCATGATGAGAGGTGGAACAAATCCACAAATCTCCATCAATTCCCAAAAAAAAATTAAATATACTGGCCTCGCATGCGGAGCATATCTAATATTGATCCGAAAAAGACAGATAATACACACACACACACACACACACACATTAGATTTTAGCCGTACAGTAAGAGAAACGGTACCAAAAGTTTAGAAACGTCAGTAATTTAAAAAAATGTTAAAGAAATATTTTTTTTTAAATGAATTTCTTTAAAATAAAAACGTTGAAAAATTAAAAATAATTTGAGAAATTTTAGTATGTAATTAAAATTTTTGAAGTCGGCCTCAAAGTAATACATAAAATTAGTACAATGATCGACTTGCTTGTAAGAATGATCGATCTGAATTATTCAAGCTATTGTCCGAAACGAATATTACACAATGTATATACCTAGCCAACACAATTTGAAAATTAATAAAAAAAAATCTCGAAATGTCTTATGGTTCGGTAACTCATTTAAACCTCATTGTATTTGTTTAGTTAATTAGATGATAGGGTACTATAGAGTGAAGGGGGGTCGTATTAGTAATTTCGGACAAGAGCTCGAATCTATGCCCCAAATATCTTACTACTAATTTTAAAAGTATTCCAAAAATGTAAAAATATATTGAATTTAAGGAAAATAATTTTAATTCGCAATCTATACCACCACCCTTCGATATATTAACATTGGACAAATTCGGGAAAAAGTATAAATTTAATCTACCGTAATCGATACCCCATAATCAATTAACGTAACAATAAATTAGATATGCTCCATCACAACTTTATGAACAAAATTCAATACATTTTATTCAAAATAATCAGCTTTCATAAAAAAAATATATAAACAATAGCAGTAAAATTAAAAACCGCCTTCTTTTTGAAATTGCATAATATGGCTTGAATCATCACCTGAAGTACCACCTACACGAAAAGTTTTGTACTATGCAATTTAATTCAAAATATTAGCAAGGCTTAGATGAACATTTAATTAACTCTTGATCTAAAACTAAACAAAACTTGAGGTTTTAAACCACCAGTCGCGGTTAAAAATTAGTAATAATAGAATGTTTAAAATAGAAGCATGTAAAAACTTTATTAACGTATAATTTTAGAGGCAAGATAACTAATGATAAACTCATGTTATAAATATTACCACCGATTTTAATTTTAATACTAATAAAATGCATTTTGATTGGTTTAGATAGATCATAACTGACGCAATAAATAAAATACTGATTTTTTAACCTTAATATGGCCATTTTTAGGCCTATATATATTTTTGGCTTACCTTTTCTTCCCATTTTGTAAAACAGTTACTGTTTTTGGTTTGTCTCTCTGTTAGCTTAATTTTCTCTTGATCTCTAAAAAAATATATAGAAAAGTTAAAAGTAATTATTCGAAATGCTGCATACCCATTTTTGGATCCGTAAACGCGAATCCAAAGTTTTTTTTGGCCGTCGTACATAATTTTTCCAAATTTTTTTTTTCAATTTAACTCCGCATTTTTTGACCTAATCCTTTAAATTATGCCACTTGCACTAAAACACATTTGCACATTTTGAAATATAACATATTTCGGCAAAAAATTTACATAACATTTTATTAAAATATAGCAGAAAACACTAAAAATCAAGCTGGAGGAAAACTTAATAACTTCTGATTGTTGGGAAAGATTACCCCTCTCGCCTTAGAGCACGCGACCACACCCTTTGCACAATGGGACTTTCCATATACCGAGCCTTCCCCTCCTTACAGCGTACGTTTAGCTCAGACTTCCGTCTTCGTCCCCAAATGACCAAAATATGTTTTTTTCTTGCTTTTTGCAAGAGCACGTCGGCACACGTATCGTCAAATTAACGACCAAAATGAAAGTCGTCTTATGTATTTAAAAAGACATAGTACATGTCTTTGTAGTTAGGATATCCCGCTCCTAAATAAACGTTTGAATAAATGGGCAGGGAAATCCCGACCAAATTTCAAAACGTTTCCACCAATTTCAACCTTTGTGACGTCACCACACAAAAAATTGAACAAAAATTAAAAAGCATTATGTTAGCACTTCTCTAATAATATCATTATCAGCTTTGTTTATCACATTTCATGCAACAATATTGGAATCAATACAATTAATTACAAGCACGACAACGTCGTATTTTCGTATTTCTTAGCAGATCCTTTCATAATGGAAAGCAAATTAGCAATCGACCAGTTGACAATTTTTCTTACTTTTATGGAAAATTCGTTTTTAAATGTTAACTTTGTTAATATTGTTATATTGACAAAATTTAAAGGTGGAGATCGGAAAATACGACTTGTGTGAAAGTGAAAAAAAAAATTTGGAATTTTGCGAACGCCAAAAAAAACTCCGGATTCGTATTCTACGATCAAAAATTAGGTGTTTCCAGCATTATGTATAATTACCAAATTAAAAATATATAGAAAATGTAGGTTTTTTTTATTGGCCAACTTATTTCATCATGATATTTTGAAACAAAAAAGTGTATTTAAAAAAAAAGATATATAATAAAATAGTAAAAATTTTGTCCTATTTAATCAACAAGAAATCAAATTCCTAATAAAACTTTAAATATAAAATTTAAAATGTACTGTAATATTCCCAATTTTTGGGACAATAAAGAACAAAAAAAATTGCCCCCATTTTAATACTGACTGTAAGCTACGAATTTTTATAATTTTCAAAACATAAAAGTTGTTAAAAAGCTCAAAGCTTCTCATTAAAGTTAGAAGCGCTTTTAAAACTTTTAAAACATTTTTACAAAGCTCGAATTACTTTTACAGTATTTCACACACTTCCGAGGTATGGCACAAAAATCTAGAGTAGCTTTCTAAATGCATAATCCAAATTTATAATGTGTTTGGTGATGCGAAATCTAATTTCTGCAATATTGTGCAATATTAATGATAATTGCAATAGTCCAAAGACGTAAATAGGTCGATTTATATTTACTTTTGTAATTTAATATTTAACATGAAGTACTTACCACAAGAATATTATTATAATAATTACGAATGATATAAACTTTTGGTTCGCTTTGTTCGCCGTTTGTATAAACTACGCAATAACACACTAACAAAGAAAGTCTTAATGACTCATTCGCAATGGGTGTCGCTCCTATTTATAATCTTATTTTCCGAAGGAAAAAAAAATCCCCAACAGTAATTCGACAAGTTCACCAACCTAAAATTTTTCGTTAAGTAGAAATTTCTAGAAATATATATTCTCGTGAATTAATATATCACATTGTTTTACAATAGTATGACAATACAGCTGAGTATTTTTTAATTAGAAAGACAAAAAATTTTAAAACGGTGGAGTAGTGATTAATTTGGTATAATTTTTATTTTTTGAATTTACTTAATTAAATAATTGCTTTACGATATTTTCAACGATTAAAACCGAATGTTAAAATACGGTGATATATAAATTCGTGGTGCACAGTAAATTTAGTAAGGTCTAATAGATGGTGCTAATGGCCATGTGCGGAAACCAACTATACAGCATACAGGGGTCAAAGATTATTCAGATGAATCCTCTTTGATAGGACACAGATTATTCACACCATTGACGAAATATACTGTGCAGGAGCGGATTCAGGTTTTCTTTTAGAAGAGGCAACTCAAAAACAAAGAAAAACATGACAAGTTAAAACGAGTTGTCATAATTAGTTCAATGTCGGTTGAGAGGATGTCGGCGAGATTCACGTTCCTATTGCAGCGGGTAGGCGAACCTATTTTTACTGAATTCGAAGCCTTCGTGGGGGACGTCGCTCCCCTGGATCCGTTCTTGCAGGTGTGGCGATTTAAAAGAGGATTCATAATAAAATCTTTGGCGATTTTTGAAGGTCGATGGCGACTAAAATTTTTGGATTGGTGTAAGCGATTTATTATTTAGTGGCTATTTTATATATATATATATATATATATATATATATATATATATATATATATATATATATATATATATATATATGAAATACCAAATATACCGATTTCCACAAGATCAACAAAACTGGCTAACCAAAATATCTAACTTCCAAGGCAAATAAATCAGGTGTAAGTGTTAAACCATCGTAGTGAATCTGGTTTTTAATAATCAATTGACTATTTTCTATTCAATTCACTGACATGAATTTTGTCAAATGTAAATGTCAGTATTACTTAAAAAATAAACCATTTTTTCAAAAGATATATTTTTAAGTGGTGTAGAGATAAAATCTCAAGAAAATGGTTATTTTTTCAATTGTTTTACAATTACTTTAGATGTTTGGTTGCAGTGGCATAACTAAGAGTATGTGCGCCCCCCGCAGATTACCTTTCTAGTTTAGAGCGAGAATTCCCTATAATAAGTTTACGACGTTTCAATCCCTGCGTGGTTTCCCCATGACTTTTGTACTCTTCTAATCCATTATTTGATTGCTTCTCCTTCTGCACACCTTGACAATCCAAGAATAGATTCAGCGCCAATATATTGAGTCGACGATTTTTTTTTGGTAAGCCGCTTGTTTATTGATAAGTATGCCTTCATCATGACTATTGTTTTTTACTAGAGTTTATTTATTTAAGTGGAAGATCTTAAACTGTATATTTTAAAACAGGCCAATGGTTTCATCGACAAATACTTCCATAGTTTAATATTTCAAAATAAGGGAATAAATAAAAATCAAAAAATATATAAATACATAATATATATTTTACTTCTTTATGAGAAATAAACATGAGAGAAATATTAAAAGTAATCACAGAAGAAGAGATTAATATACAACCACCTCATTTGTATAGTTAATGTTTTAAAAACTACAATATAACCTTTCTAAAAAATACAAAAAAATATATGGGTAAGTCATATTTCATTGGCCATTCATTATTATTTAGTTTTAACAAATTCATATAAAAATGAAACCATTTTATAATTTACATTGCATTTCTGGGTATACAATTTCCGACCAATTTTGTATCCCATCATATATCACAATTTTTAATTAATCGAAGAAGAGATGCAATTGTCAAAAAAACAAAATTATATATATCTTCTGTATCTAATCTTATGTGAGGAAATTTATTGTTTTTTAGGATTATCGCAGAAACTAATTATCGTCTACGCTAGCGATGATGCTATTCCCAATTTCAAGTTTTTTCTCAGACATTACTATTTTTAAAATGTGTCAGAAAGATTTTTTTTTCAATTATTTAATTAGAAGAATTTGACCATTAATGTAAAATGGAAGAGATTCTAGCTCACACAACACATTGGGATAAATTACTAGCTCTTTTTTAAAACATTATTTTACATTTTTGAGATATATTAAATACATTCTACTACACATTATTATTGTTTATTAAAATTCATCAAATATACCATAACCTAGTTGTTTGAAAATAGTTTTCTACAATTACTAACTTTGACTAATTACTGTAAGAGAGATTTTTTATTTTATGTGTTGCAAAAATAGATGTCTTACGTTATGCGTATATCAAAAAAAAATCATATATCTATCTTTAAATTATCAATCAGTTCATAAATGGCCGTATTGATCAAACGTAATCGGTGCTCGTGGTGTTGTGTAAGTTATACTCTTCAACATTCTTCTTCTTTAACGCAGTTAATTTTTTCTGTGATACTAAAAAGTAATTCAAACAAAAAATGAAAATGTCGATATTTTTGCCATAAAAGTGTCAAAGATCCATAATCAATTGGAACCTTTCCAGAATTATACTGCTGCTATATAACATAATTCTATAGGAATAAAATAAAATTTCTCATAAAAGCTTTACAAGTCCCGAATTTTGAACTCGATGTTCATACATGACGTAGGAAGTCAATTTCTCGCCAATTCCTTAGATTTATAAATTTTTCAACGAATTGGTTTATCGTTTTTTAAATACAGCTGATCGAATTTTAAGTCGATACCTCCAGCTCGATCTTCAAGAAAAATATAAAAAATGATAGCATAAACAACACAAAAATTTAATCGCCTATATGACCTTCGAGTTCAGAATTGGCCTTTTTTTTAGAAGTTTCATTTTCTAAATGAGTTTATTATATAAAAAAAGTACAATTTCGAGAAATTTCCGACTGATTTATGGATCTGACACATTTAAGGCCAAATAATAGATGATCCTTTTGTCCTACGTTTGACAGCATTGAAGAAAATTACATCAAAAATTCGATTCATTTGAAAAATCATTCAAACCGATGAAGAACTGAATGCTCTAGACCAGCCATCCGCAACATGTGGAGTGTGACCCTCAAAGAAAGGAGGAGGGGGTTGAGAGTGTATTGAGACTAAAGAAAAAAATAAATTCAGTTAAAAGAGATGCGCGATTAAAACCGGAATGGAAACTCGGATCGCAAATACTGCAAAAGTGAGAAACGCTGGTTCAAAGTAAAACTGACAAAATAGCGTTCCAGTTTTCTGCTGGGCAGCACATATTAACTCATTAGCTCAGTCCTCCTAAGCTGCAGTCACAAAGCCAACGAGCCCCGACTGCTGATCAAACTCGTTAGTTTAACTGTTCGATTGCGGTTGGAAATTCTGAGGATTTGGAAATTGTCTTTAACTGAATAGTAGAAAGAGAGAAATAAACTGGTTGAAAGACTTCAGGGACAATACCGTATCCACCTAAAACCGCCCTTAACTGGTATAATTATATGAATTTAATAAATCTAAAAATATTTGAATAAATATACCGTAGACTGGATAGAAGAAGTACTGCTAACACATGCTTTACTGCCAAAATTTTACCAAGAGAAAATTTGTATAAATATTATGGAAATTATCCGCGTTTATTTAAGGAATCGTATACATACTGACGCTATATCCTAGGTGAACGATGTCAAGGGGACGAAATTTATCGTCTTAAGGATATTTAATGATGTCATAGAGGGAGGTGCGGAGACATGATGAAAGCATAGGAAGTACACAGTACTGCAAACCATAGATAAAAAATATGTCGTCTTCAACATCCAAGCCCAAGAAAATGATATTTTGAGTTGTATTAGAAACATAAAAAACATTTTGAAAAGTTATATTATGTAATTATTAATAATGATTCATAAATATTTAACGAGGTTTGGCAACAGCGTATATGTGTACTGTGTATACTTGGTTGAATGTTTTTCGAACACTCTGTCTTCGACTAACAGTCTATATTCCAACTGCTTCAAATTCCAACTGTATTGTAGGGGCATTTTTATCATAAGGTGAAAAAAGACTTGCTTGTACATTGTATGGGTTAGAGTAAAATGCCTTACTGTAATCTTATATTGACGGTTCTTTTCCGTTACCTGTTGCCGAACTTGTCAAAGCTAAATAGTGCATTACCAAGCCAATGACGTATTTTTTACCGCTAAGATCAATTCACATACCATAACAAAATTTACATATAAAACAATTCGTTGTTCCGAGATTCTGCAAAATTTCTAACAGGTCAAATTTGTATTTTTCAGAAAGCATAAGATTACAAAATATCAGATTCGGTATAAAAAAATTGGCAGACAGTCAAGGCACAATGTTAAATCATTATTGGTTATTTAAAGCCTTATGTTATTGTGACGAATTGACATTTTCTGCCCTACTTACTTTTATTCCAGTCAGATCTTATACTAGTATGTCAAAATAATTTCTGAAGTGTAGGCATGTTTTTGCAACAAATATTTTGAATAATATCTATTGAAGTTCAGATATAATCACTATGAAAATTTGTAAAAATAACTCGACTTGTTCCTAAAAATGTTTCAATAAATTATCCTTCAAATTGTAATTTTTGACATTATACTCTAATAATTTCTAAATTGCTTTTGTATTGCTCAAAAAATGTGTGGTATCATGACGTCTTATAAATAAACTACTGTAAACGCTTTAAATTTTCTGAAATCATTAAAACTTAACATAAGGCGAATTAAATTTACCAAATTAAATTGCCAAACTACACATAGTAAGTTTCATTATTTCTAATCTGTTCGCGTCAAATATGAAACAACACCCTTCATTTACTGCCATCTATAAGACTTTTAACTTATCAATTTCAACTTAAATGCGCCTGTTGACAGGCTACATAACATTACTAGTAGTAGTTATTGATTAACGTCACATCAATCCATGGGATTTTTAGTGACGGGACCGAGTTTTTACTTTTTGTCAGTTTTCTTATCTACCGACTGTCAACTACAGCACTGGATGTCCCCAAGCGATCACCCATCCAAGTACTAACCGCGGTCATCCATCAAAGTACTAACCGCGCCCAGCGTTGTTTAACTTCGGTGACGTGACGGGAACCGGTGGTAAGGCTTAAACGCTATCCTGTTTCTTTTCACATATTAAACATACAATGAAATCGAAATTTACAGTAATAAACAGGTTTCATTTGGGGCAAATTCTCACTTGTATATCACAGTAACAGTATAAACTAAATAATTTGGTTTTGTACAAAGAAATGTTCCTGTAGTTGAGAATTTTCTTTTAGTGACAATCAGACGAAATTTCCCCTGTCTTTTGTAAAATCCATTAGCGCTATAATAAAAGTTAGTGATCATACAACCAAGATTTAGCACTCATTGGTTACTAGCTTTTCTTTAAACTAAAAAATGCCTGAAAGGCATTTTTTTTAGTTTAAAGCGTCTTAAGAAACATGTTGCATATAAAAGTTCCAAGAATTTTTAATTTAGGGAGGAAACGGTAGAGTTACAAGTTATATTTTAACCAACTATTCACCTTGTTTAATTGGTCATCTCTATGACGTGAGCAACATCTAATATCTAATAAATTTGTCTTATATTATTTAATATTTGAAGTCTGAGCAAAAAAATTGTATGATCCTAGATGAGGAGTCCACGAAATTTTCCCTAAGAATTTAACCGGTGAAGCTGTGCATTCTCAAAATAATAAATCATAATTCCCTCCAGTAAAGTGATTACCGTTTTCAAGATATTCAAACTTTTTCAAAATTTTCAATTCTCCTTCTGGGTTAAGTTTTTTTTTAATGTGGAGTCTACCACACTTGGAAGTTTACAATCTAAAAAGGGGATAAGGCAAGGATGTACCCTCTCTCCAATATTATTCAATCTTTGCGATGCGAAAGCGTTTATCACTGCAGCCACAAACAGCACTTTGGGTATAAAAGTGAATAAAGTACGGATCAATAATATAAAGTATGTTGATAATACAGGAATCAGATTCTCCTAAATGCAATAAAAGACGTTAGAAATACACTAGGATTAACAATAAACGTTAACGAGACCAAATTTATGATCGTCAATGGGGAACACTTTCTAAACGCACAACTATTTTTTAACAACGATAAAATAGAGAGAGTAAATAAATTTAAATATTTGGGACGCTTTATAAATGACAAATGGGAATCATAATTAGAGATAAAAGGTAGAATAGGTCAGGCTTAAGATCACCTTCGGCAAGTATTTAAGTTAGTGCCGGATTAACTTCGATCTAAGACATAGAAGGGTTAAGTATCAGGTTTGGACTTTTTACTTTAGGCATGAATACTTAAGATTTCATGGAAGCACAGTCATAAACGAGAATGTCATCAGAAAAGATGGTCTGGAGAATAGAGAATTTTTTGCAAGTAGTAAGAAAAGAAAGATTGCATACTTTGGACGTATACTTCGTGGAAATTGATATGGTTTTTTCAATGAATTGATCGAAAAAAACTATCGTGGTTGCGTAATATACGGCACTGGACCAGGTTGCGTGAATCTGAAGCATTGAAATAGATACATTTAGAAGATCGGACGACGTCTACGCAGATGATTCTGTTTGGCACTTTAAAAAGTAGACGTCTATCAACGCTAACTTTTATTAATTTTTTTTTTAATATTTCTGAAAAGCGCTGTTAACCAAAGCAATAAACAAACTTCGAATAAAAGTCGCACTTGGGATATTTTTTTACTTTTTCTCGACTGTTAATAGTACCTACCTCAGTTACTGTGCAAAGGTTGTCTCTTTGTCTCAAAAACTTTTTTATATCACCAAGTTTCTAAATATGGTATGAAATATATATATATATATATATATATATATATATATATATATATATATATATATATATATATATATATATATATACAAGTTTTAAATAAAGAAGCGACACAGGTTTTTGTAGTATCGTGTCAAAAAGTGAACCATGTGTTAACAATATGTAGTCTATGTTGTGTTCCTCGGGAAAAACTTATATAAGTTATAAAAAATCATTCTGAAGAAGGTCAAGTGTGACCGAAACGTCAATAGATATGCATAACAAATAAAACCTATGCAGTTTTATTAATAAAACGGATTTTACACTCAAGAAAATCAAAAACTTATATATATATACATATATATATATATATATATATATATATATATATATATATATATATATATATATATAATTATATATACACTATTAAAAGGGAACCAACCTTGCTTGTATATATCATATTACGACAATTCTTCAAAACTACTACAACGTACCTACTTAATAGCTTCTTTCTACCTTTTCAAATAAGCAAGACAGTCGTGTGGTTAAAATATAACCATAAATACTGAATGTTAATAAATAATTATTTTTACCGAGAGATCTCGAAAGAAACGTCTGAAACTTACTACGCATATCAAATGCGACTGTTCTTGGTCGATTTGATGGTTCTTAAACAGTTTATCATTCATGCATTAACACAATCAGTTAAGAAAATTAATAAAACGATTATAACTCGATCCACTTTGATCGAATCAAAGATCGTGTTTATTAAAAATGGTTCCGCGCCTATTTTTGATCAATGTCCTGTTCCTACAGGCACCCACTGACTTTTCCTATGTTCCGCGTCGACGGCAGCCTTAACTTGGGCGCATACGTGAGCAACATTTGCCCCAGCTGATACTACTGCAGTGACCAAGTGGCGATATTCTGCTTCTAATTTGTGACCATGCTCGAACATCTCTTTGGCTGCTTTACCTGATAATTTGTCCATGCAATATCTGTAAGAAACATAATTGTTTTAAATTTTAAAAGATTTTGAAATACCAATATCTAAAAAATGAGATATTAAGTGACTGTGAACAGTATGAATTATATTCTGCCAAGAAAGTTCATAGGATATATAAAGACGAGACTTATCAGGGGAAGTATTAGGCAATACAAATTTTCTATAAGAAAAATACCCGATTAAACAAAAAAGTTCTAGAATCAGTGTCACTCTGAACTTTTACCAGTCATACAGTACATAAATAGCTATGGGTCAATCATCTACTACTCAATAACTTAACATAACCTATGCATCCATCCATAGAGTTTGGTACAAATTCGATCACAGTTCAAGCAGTACATTTTAAAAAATATGTTCAAACGAACACATCAACTAATTTATGAACTTCTGTATTTTTTCACCCTCGCTTGTAACAAAACCTTCTACTTGCGCCTATGGTCAAATGCATTTAAGATATATCTAGTTTTTATTATTATTGTTTTATACCATTATATTACTACCCCATATAGAGACCATATGAAATCTTAAAATTTTCACTTTCTCTTTTTATCTATACAAAACGTATCTTTTGATAAATAAGAGTGCTCAGATTGGAAATTTAGAGTTACTGTGTGCCTGATCGTGTGAGGTAGGGGTATAATAATTTCATATTTATTACGTCTTCAGGAGGTCCACTCACTACCACATAAGTCAAATGAAATGTAGTACTTAATATTGGATAAATTAAATTAAAATGGTAATAAAAAATATATTTAAAAGTAAATAGTTTGAAAGGCATTTATCATTGAAATAGGAAATATTATAAAAAAAAATATTAACATCATTTGACTCATTTAAAACCGTTGGTCATAACTAGTATATTATTTGGCAACATTGTGTTTTTACTGTTTATGTTTATCTCCGACACAGTAATCTAACCCAGATTTTTGATAACTAATCCGCACAAGTCATCCGTCCAAATTAAAGCAGAAATTCGAGAACAGTTCAACCCATACATAACGGCTCGAACTGCGAGGTCTTTTTGAAGTTGGATTGTTTTGATTCTGTTCTGTTCGAAAGGTTTCCTATGGCCTCTTGCTTTTCAGCATACAGCCAATCATTGTGAAGGGATTCCAACTCTTGGAGACAGGCGGCGTATAACATGCATCGAGGCTCGTCTCTACCCGTGATCCTTGACGCTATTTCTTCTTTCTTCAACGAAAGAAAGGAAAGGTAAACAGAGGAAAATAAACTCTTCTTGCCCAGCGGAGTGCCTGGGCCAACACTCGTGGGAAAACTCCGGGGAAAAAAAGGAAGCCATGCAACTTTACTTAAATACTATACCCTTATAAATTCTAAATACTAGAAGGACAATAAAGTGAAGCTTAGCTAAGCCATGCAAGCAATTATACATACTCCAGTACTAGTTGAGGAAATTAAAAGCACAATCAATTTAAATTTTTAAATTCTTCTATCTAATTTAACAAGCAATTTACACAATTCAAGGGCCGATTCCGAATGGGGGTTCTCCAAGATTTCCGATATATGAAAAGGAGCATTAATTCCCCTTGCCAGGGTATTATAGATCAAACGAGAATTTGGATCATTGTTGCATCCCAGAATGCAGTGATTGATATCACCCAGTTCTCCACATTCGCAGTAAGGACTATCCTTAAGTTTAATCTTATATAGATGGGAGGGAGTGAGACAATGTGACGATCTCATTCTGCAAAGAAGAGTGATATGCTTTCTCTTAATATAGGAGAGATTGTAGAACCAAGGTTTCTTCAGGGGTTTCTTTAGAAACTTGTAGTATGCTACTCCTTTGTGTCTTCCCATTAGGGCATATATTCTATCCCAATTATTCCACAGAGAGTCTTTGATATCCTTTAAACAAGAGGAGAAATGGATTTTATTAGCTATCAAAAAGCCGCTCTCTCTTCCCTTAAGTGCCAGTTCATCAGCCTTTTCATTGCCAGCGATCCCACTGTGACCTGGAACCCAAGCAAATTTTATATCTAAACCCGAATGTAAAGCCTTGACAATTACCTCCTTAGTATCCAGATAGCTGCAGTCACTATTACTTAAGATGCCCTTTCTTTCCAATTTCTGAAGGCCACTCTTGGAGTCTGATATAATGAGCAGTTTGTGAGTTAAGTCCTTGCAAATATCTACTGCTGTCTTGATGGCCAGAATTTCAGCCTCACATATGTTGGTTTTATTAGATAACTTATTGAAAATTTCCAATTCCCACCGAGGCCCATACACACCAATACCCGCGCTTCCCTTGCTTACATCGACTGACGCATCTGTATACACAATGTCATAATTCTCAGCATAATTCTGTAGGAAATCATTAAATAGATGATGAGCGAAAGTGTCGTTCTTTTTGATTTGGGAATCCATAAAGCTAATATTACGTAACTGGCTCTCATAATCATGTTCATAACAGGCAAGCTTGTCCGACTTAAAAATGAGATCATCATATTGTAAGGCCAAATCAAACCCTTCCAACATCGCAGGAGCCTTGGTACGACTCCAATATGAAGGCTCAGTATTGTATAGATGATATAATTTCAGAAGGGCTTCATGCACAAGACTATTATTCAAACCTAAGTGCTTAAGAGAGATTTTCGCACTTAATTGATGTCTTCTTATTTCTAGCGGGAGTTCACCTGACTCGGATAAAATGATATTAGTGGGGGTAGATTTCATGAAACCCAAGGCGATCCTCAAAGCTTGAAATTGATATTTATCGAGCTTGGCTCAATTTTTTTTAGAGGTTTTAAAAATAGCCTGTATGCCGTATTCCAGATGTTGTCTGACTAAACCTTTGTATACGTTTAGAAGGATTTTGGGGTCAGCTCCCCACCATACTCTTGTGAGAGCCTTCATGACATTGATGCCTTTAGCAGCTTTTCCGCATATATTGTTAATATGGAGAGACCAATTCAATTGAGAGTCCAGGAATACCCCCAAATATTTATATTCTCCTACATATTCTATATAATCATCTAAGTATCTAAGAAGATTTCTTGGATATCTTCTTCCTCTGCTAAAAACCATAGCCTTAGTTTTGGGAGTTGAGATTTCCATGTCTCTGTCTGAAAGCCATCCGCTTATGCTATCCAATGATTGTTGAAGTTTATATCTACAGACCTCTATATCCCTACCAGACGTAAAGATGACCAGATCATCCGCATATTGCAGCGCCCTCACACTGTTTGTTAGGATATTTTGAAAATTGTTGGTATAAATATTAAATAATAAGGGACTGAGAGGAGACCCTTGCTGAATACCTCTATGACTGATATGTGGACCCTTCAATTTATTTGACTTAGCTGCTCTTATGTATATTTTCCTTGCCCATAACAATTGCAAGATAGTGCGTGTATAATTATGATCTACTCCATATAATATCAAAAGTTCCTTCATTTTATTTAAATTGACATTGTCATATGCAGCCTTCAGATCTATAAAGACACACATCATAACTTCGTTATTAGTAAAACATCTATAGATTTCTGTCACCAGTATTAGGATATTTTCCATAGTTCCTCTGCCTTTTCTGAACCCATTAAGCTCTTCCGAGAATACCCCCTCCTTTTCCAGCTGGTAGTCGATTCGTTGTTTCATTAAGGACTCTAATAACTTACATGCACAATTGGCCAGTGCTATGGGACGATAGCTCTGCACGACCTTTGGATTTTTGCCAATTTTCAAAATTGGGACAATGACTACGTTTTTCCATTCTTCTGGGATATATCTTTTCCCTTGGATTATATCATTAAAGAT
Source organism: Diaprepes abbreviatus (assembly GCA_034092305.1). Lineage (NCBI taxonomy): Eukaryota > Metazoa > Arthropoda > Insecta > Coleoptera > Curculionidae > Diaprepes > Diaprepes abbreviatus. Next base: position 2,094,616 of record JASJET010000144.1, on the reverse strand, counting down.
CTTTATAAGTTTATCAAGCATATTATTAGAGGAAAATTTAATCATAGAATAGGTAATAGAATCCAGCCCAGCTACAGAGTCCCTTCTCTTAGATTTTAGGATGGACAATAACTCTTCCCTGGTGAAATCTCTAGTGACGGCAGGTCTTAAATCATCCAGAACCAACATCGCAGGAACATCGATAGGGCCCAATTTATACAGCAATTTATCCATCAATTCATCTGTAGACCCTTCAGAAGACGTCGCACCATTGTTGATATTAGAGAACTTTCTAACGACTTTCCAAACTTTGGCCACACTGGTATTTCTATTCAAGCTCTCCGTAAATTCCGCAAAGCTGCTTTTCTTTTTATTCCTCATTATTCTCCTGGCCACCGCCATCTTCCTCTTATACATCAGAAAATTATCCATACCAGCGTTATTCCTATAACTTTTAAGAGCTTCCTTGCGCTCAGTGTTAGCATTATCACAATCATTATCCCACCATTTAGGCTTTGCCAAAATTGAGGGTTTTTTGGATCCATGAGAAACTCTGCCCAGAGCCACCTGAGCTGCCTCAATAATGCTATTTTTCCACTCCTCCCAATTAACAGGTGAGGCCTTACTACCCAATTCCTCATAAAGATTCCAGTTTGCTTTTTTGAAATTCCATGCAAACCTGTTGAAGCTGTCATGCCTATCATAAATGATCTCATTTATATAACAAATAGTAGGAAAATGGTCACTACTGGAGTCGTCTTTAACATCCCATCTACATCTATGAGCTAGATTCATCGACGAAATTGTAACATCGGGACAGCTTTTCCCCACACCTGGCGGAGTAATCCTAGTCGGTCTTCCATCATTCAAAACTACTGCATTGGTGATATTTAAAGCATCTAACAGATTCTTACCTTTGTTGTTATCCATTCCTGACCCCCACAGACTATTTTGCGCATTTATATCTCCCATAATAACGAACTCCTCTCCAAGAAATTCTATAGATCTGACAAATTGACCAACTGTGATGAAGGTGTCAGGAGGGATGTACATATTACAAAAGTTTAAATTCCCAATTTTAACAGTTAAAATTTGAAATTTGTTGGGATGTCTAAAATTAGGATCTACCTTACTAAATTTAATATTTTTACGAATTAGTGTGGCTATGCCCCCTCTACCATCTGCTCTATCCTGTCTTAAAGTAAAATAATTTTTTAAGTTTAAATTTTTATCAATTGTTAAAAAGGTTTCATTAAGAAAAATTAAGTCCGGATTTTCCTGATTAACTAATACTTTTAAACTATCTAAATTTACATTAACACTTCTGATGTTCCATTGTAATAACTTCAGTGTTTGATCCATTATGCAGCAAAGAATGATCTTGTATACTAATTATAGCCTCAGCTAGCTCTCGTTCCTCCTCCTCTCTTGAGTACGACTCATAATTGTCATCTATAGCTTTGTTTATAGGGCTGTCCCCTAACACTTCTTTAATTTCTTTTACAAAAATGTTTTTCATGTTTTGGGGAATCTTTGTTTTGTTGATGATACTTAGGATAAATTCAGAAGCGGAAATCACATCTAAGTCTCTGCCTGATCCTTGATCACTCTGCGGGGATCTACATGGGGATGGAAAAAGACAATTATCGTGTTCTTTTTTATTATAACCTTGCATAACCGGTGATATCGGGGTAAGGGACTTCCTCTTTCTCTGGACTCTTGCAGAGAAGGATTCTTCTTGACGTTCTCTAGGATCAACTTTTTTTGCAAATGCCTCTTTCCTTTGAGAAGCAGAAATAACATCTGAAGATTTCTCTATTAATCTTGGAAAATTACTATGATGATAGTTAAAAGAGTCTTGAGTATTATTGGGCTTCCTACTGTAATATTCATTTATACCATTAGTTTCCTCAGTGGAAATATTTGCAACTTTGGAAAAGAGTCTTCTGGCCTCGAAGTAAGATACATTATTTTCAGCCATGTGTTTTTTGATCTCCTTCTGTCTCTGATATTCCTTACAATTTCTCCTATCTGTCGCTTCATGATTGGAATTGCAGTAAAGGCATGTCACATCCTTGTCTTCCGTTTTACACATGATTCTTTCGTGCTCATCCCCGCATCTGGGGCATCTTATTTTCCCCCTACATTGAGTTCCCGGGTGACCGTATCTTAGACAGTTAAAACATTGCATAGGCAAAGGAATGTAGAGACTGACCTTATGTTCAACGAAATATATTCTTATATATTTTGGGAGACTAGTCCCCTTAAAAGTAATGATTATATCCTCAGTTTCTTCATATTTCACCTGATTTTCTATCATAACCCTTCTGTTAATTCTTCTAGCTTCCAGCAATGGAATCGTAGATTCAGCTTCACTAATAAACTCTCCCAGCGGAACATCCTTACTAACTCCTCTAACTAAGCCCCTGCAAGAAGCCAAAGAAGCCGGAATATAAGCCTTTAAGTTAATTTCTTTAATAATATCACTACTTAAAAAATTATTAGCTCCCGCTGCTGTAGAGAATTCGATCGCTACCCTATTTTTACCTTTCTTAGTGATTCTAAGGATATCGTTAACTTTAGCATTTTTTAGTTTTTTCCCCAAGCCAATTGGATGGAAATTACCAATATTGCTCGCTTCACTTTCAACCATTACTAGAAAAGGCCCTTGCTGCTTGTAATGGTAACTCAAATTTAATTTAGAAGACCTCTGCGAGGCGAGATGGGGGCCATTTTGGCCCCCCGTGTCTGTACCCATAAACGCTACTGCAAAGCTAGGTTAGGAACGTAATAGGAGAAAATAGGAATATATTTACCGAATCTTCCACCTCTTGCACAATATAATTTAGAACGGAACTTAAATAAGTTATTATTGTAATTTCTTTCCAGAAATTTATCAAATTAGCAAAATTTTTCCACACACGTGTAACCTCTTTGGCGCCAACGAGGGAAAAAAAAAAACGGATTGTTTTGAAGAGTTACTGTCAAAAAACCTTTACTCTCCAAAAAAAAATCTTAAGGCCAGACTTCAGTTGGATCAGAGGCATTTAAATTGGACACCTCAAAACTGGAGTGCGGTGCTTTGGTTCAGAGGGAAGGTCGTTTGTTCAAAGGCCTGTAGGGAAAAAATCAATATTAAGTATCAAAAACCTAGTGTGAAACATGGCGTTGACAGTATTATGGTTTGGGGATGCTTTTTAAGGTCTGGGACGGGCCTGATAGTGAAAATAACTGGGAAAATGAATAGATTTATGTACCGCGACATATTACAGAATTAGAGAATGCCTTATGCCGAAGAAATGCCGCTCTTATGGAGATATCGACAAGATAATGACCCCAAACACTAATCCCGTTTAGTAAAAAATTGGGTTTTAGAGAAAAGCGTTGATTTACTGGAGTGGCCTTCTCAATCGCCTGACCTAAATCCGATGGAGCACTTTTGGGAACACTTGGAACAAAAAATTAGGGAAAGAATAATTCATAATGAAAATCATGTATGGAAAGTTTTAGAAGATGAATGGCGGAAGATTTCAATTGATGTATGTCAAAATCTAGTCGATTCAATGCCAAGATGTAGGGAATTCATTAAGGCAAAGGGGTTTTCAATAAAATATTGAACTTTATTTCTTTAATTTGTACAGACTTAATGATTTTTTGAGGAAACAATATTTTTTCCATACTTTCTTTCCAAGTGTTTTTTTTAATTAATCATAGGAAAATTTGGTTTTATTTTGTATTTTCATTTGTTGAATAAATAGTTATCAATTTGGTAGTGTACGTTTATTTTTTAGCATATAATTAATTATCGATAGCCAAATATTAAGGACAGTAGAAAACAAATCTTTCCATACTTTTGTCCATGACATATATATATATATATATATATATATATATATATATATATATATATATATATATATATATATATATATATATATATATATATATGTTATATCCAAAATTACCCAATATTATTAAAATATTCTAAGTTATTGTTTATCACGTAACTGCTGACCTTGCAGGTCTAGTTAATAAACACTGTAATCTAATATGTTATTTATCCAAACGGATGCAGGTGTTTAATAAAGATGCTGAATTTACTAAAAGTACAATAATAAGTATCAGATATCATAAACAAGCCTAGACGCTGAATTAACAAAACAATAAAGAATAATATCATATTTCATCAACAAGTCTAGACTATGAATAATGCCTTATTGTTTCTCTTCCTCGAAAACAAACAAAGAAACTAATGCATTATGGGAAAAATACCTAATACTATAAATACCTGCACTCGCCCTGCGCTCATAAGTCAGCACAGTGAAGTCAGTACAGCAGAGTCAGCACAGCGAAGTCAGTCAGTCAAGTCTAAGAGTAGTAGAGTTAATCAGAATATATTGTTATTTTAAATCTTAATTTAAAGTTTAATCTCTGAAAGTTATTGTAAAACTAAAGTGTAAAGTCCTAAATAAAATAAAATTATTGTTAGTCGTGTGACTGCAAAATAAAGTGTTTTTTAAAAACCCTTACCACTCGACCACGACCTAACAATTGGCGCAGTCGTTCGGATGTTTTGACGTGAAAAAAAAAAATCACGGTGAATTTTAATTCTTCACAAAACAAAAAATCCAGTGCTCCAAAAGAAAAAAGAAAATTTAAGATTCAAGTGCTCCAAGAAGCCATTCATCAAAACAAGTGCTCCAAGAAGCAAACCATTAATTCATATTCATCAGGGACAACGAGCCCACATCAAGAGTCAAAAGAACTCACAATCAAGGGACAAAACGAGCCCACATCAAGAGTCAAAAGAACTCACAATCAAGGGACAAAACGAGCCCACTTCAAGAGTCAAAGAACTCACATAACAGGGACAAAAAGAGCCCACAATAAAACAAAGAAGCAACCAATCGTGGCACTTTGTAGAACAAGTGGCCTGCGGGCAAGATCTAACTCTTAGTGTCAACGATTCAACCCCTCATCAGCAACTGTGCGTGGAAGCTGAAGTGGAAGCAACAAATCTCCGTGTGGATTAGGAATACCAAGTAAAACCCCTGGCACGAAGAGCTAGCCACAACGCCGTGTGGATTAGGAACACCAAGTGAAACCCCTGGCACGTCGCAGCTACCACAACCCGTGTGGATTAGGAACACCCAGTGAAACCCCTGGCACGTCGTAGCAGTTGTTCAACCCCCCAACCCTTCAACGCTTCAATCAACTTCAAAAAACTTCAAGAACTTCACAAAGATGTTCTTCAACTTAGCGTAAGTCATTCATTGTAAATAATTATTAGTCTTAAGTAATTCATTCATAAATTGCACTGAATCAACTCGAAACAATTAAAATCAATTTAATTTAAATCAAATTAATTCAAATTTCAAATACTTGGCAAATAAATAAATAAATAAAGCTCACTCACTCACTCGTTTGCTGACTCACAACAACTCAAACTGACTCACAACAACTCAAACTGACTCACAACATCTCACAACAACTCAAAACAACATCTTAAAAAAATTTTTGATTTCCTACAACAACAATGGCAAATCAAAATCCAAATAATAACGTTAATGCTGAACAATACAAATTGTCAGAAATTTTCTCTCTCGTACCAGAATACGATGGTGATCAAATTTCCCTGAATACTTTTTTTAAATGCTTGTAATAAAGCTCATCAAATGTGTACAGATGACCAACAAGGTTTACTAACAATTAAAATTAAAAATCAATTAAAAGGAAAAGCGGCACAATTGATTAATTCTAGAAATATTGATACATGGAACGAAATATCTCAACTATTAACAGTTCATTTTGGAGATCCTCGTGATTTAACCTCACTAATTCAAGACTTACAACGTATGCATCAATTAACAAATGAGAGTCCGTTAACCTTTGCTGCTAGATTACAAACGCACAATGCTAAAATGTATTCTGCTATAACAAAACAAACGTTAAATCAAGACCAAAAGAATGCACAAACAATTTTAATTGACAATATGTGTCTAAACACATTATTAACAGGCTTAGAACCAAAATTAGGACAAATAATAAGAGCAGGTAACCCTTTAACGATGCTTGACGCAGTCAACCGAATAAAACGAGAAATACAACTTTCATATTTTGAAAATCAAAAATTCCAACGTATAAATAAGGCGCAGCCATTAACTTCAAAACCAATTCAAAAATTTTGTAACTTTTGTAAAAAGAATGGGCATACCATTATTGAATGTAAAGCAAGACAAATGCAAATGCAAAGACAAAATTACCCTTCAACAAATCAAAATTTTCAGCCTAGATTTCAAGCATACCAACCAAGACCACAAAATTTTCAACCAAATCAAAATCAAAATATAAATAGGGCACAGCCTTCAAATCAAAATCAATTAAATCAAAGAATTCAAGTACAATCACAAAATAATCAAAGACCAAATACGTATTTTCAAAAATCAAAAACTCATCACTTAAACCAAAATGAGTATAATTACCCCAACAATCAAAATGAAAATTTTGAAAATTCAAACCCTGATTATGACAACCCTGACTATGACAACCCTGATTATAATAATCAGCCATATTTTGAAAATAATTATCCAGTGAATTACAATGAAAATGAACCAAGTTGTTCATATTACCCTACAAATAATTATGAAAATTATAATCAAAATTTTTTACAAACTTCTGATGAACATTTTTCTCAGTGTAACGAAAATTTTCAAGTAAATGCCTCGGAAATTTTAGAACTATCAGACCAAATACAAACAATGCATATCAACCAACAACAAGTCAACAAAGAATCATATTTCAAAAATTTAATTTAAACACTGTAAGTTCCCAAAATCTTTTTTATATTTACGATACGACAAAAACATTTAAATATTTAATTGACACAGGTGCAGGAATATCTATTTTTAAACCGACAGCTTGCGAAAATTTTAAACAAAGGTTCTCTGAAAACTTAGCAATAAAAGGAATAACAAATGAAAATATTTTGATAACAGAGTCTGTATTAATACCTTTTAAATATGATGATCCGCATAAAGTTTATATTTGTAATCTTGATATTGAATTTGATGGTATTTTAGGTGTCGATTTCATGCAACACTATCGCTGCATTGTTGATATCTTTAATAAAAAATTAATTACATATTTTAAGACGGTTCCATTATTTAAAGTCGAATCTAATAGTAATGAGACAAATAAATTTGATGATTCCGAACATCAATGTTTTGATATACAAAATATAATTAATATACCACCGAGAATTGAAAAAATTTATAAATTTAAAACTAATCAATTAAAAAATACTGAAGCAATATTATTATCACAATCAATTGATAAGGTACATATTCCTAATGCTATAGTTAATATAAATGAAAATGGTGAATTTCTAACGTCCGTAATAAATATAAACTCGATTCCAAAAATAGTAAAATTTAATAATTTAAAATTTGAACCCTTTATTAAGACAAACACTTCAATACAAAATTTTAATAAGGCGAATACTTCAACATATAGTAGAGAAGAAGAAATAGTTGACCAATTACGAACGGAACACTTAAACAACGAAGAATTAAACATGATTGTTCAAATTTGTCTAGATTTTTCTGATATTTTCTACCTAGAAGGAGATAAACTTACATTCACAAGTGAAATAAAACACTCTATTCCGACTAGAGATACAAGACCAATTTATACAAAGTCCTATAGATATCCCCAAGTACATAAAGAAGAAGTTAAAACTCAAATTAATAAAATGTTAGACCAAGGAATTATTCAACCTTCAGTTTCTCCATGGTCCAGTCCAGTATGGGTAGTACCAAAGAAAATGGACGCTTCTGGAAAGCAGAAATGGAGAGTATGCATAGATTATAGACGGCTTAATGACCTTTGCCTTAATGACAGATATCCATTACCGAATATATCTGACCTATTAGACCAACTAGGACATTGTCAGTATTTTACAACGCTAGATTTAGCATCAGGATTTCATCAAATAGAAGTAGATCCAAAAGACGTACCAAAAACTGCTTTTTCTGTAGAAAATGGACATTACGAATATCTTAGAATGCCATTTGGATTAAAAAATGCACCATCAACATTCCAAAGAGTGATGGATAACATTCTTATGGGTATACAAAATGAAAGATGTGCAGTATACATGGACGATATCATAATATATAGCAGGACTATTCATGAACATATGAGTAGATTAAAAGAAGTATTTTCCAGATTAAGGAAAGCTAATTTAAAAATCCAACCAGACAAATGTGAATTTCTAAGAAAAGAAGTTGCATATTTAGGACATTTAATTACAAAGGACGGAGTAAAACCGAATCCCAACAAAATTAAAGCATTTCAAGAATTTCCAGTTCCAAAAAATACAAAAGGAGTAAAATCATTCCTAGGATTATCAGGATATTATAGAAGATTTATCCCAGACTATGCAAAAATATCAAAACCTCTAACGGAACTATTAAAAAAAGATGTTACTTTTAATTTTGACAAACAATGTCATGAATCTTTCAATAAACTAAAGGAAAAACTTACTACCGAACCAATTTTAATATATCCAAACTTTGAAGAACCATTTATTTTAACCACAGACGCATCATTATATGCAATAGGAGGAATTTTATCTCAAGGACCAATAGGAAAAGACCTTCCAATAGCTTATGCATCTCGAACGCTATGTCCAGCAGAAACAAAATATAGCGTAATAGAAAGAGAACTCTTAGCAATTGTATGGACAGTCAAACACTTTAGACCATACTTATTTGGTAGAAAATTTAAACTAATCACTGATCATAGACCTTTAACATGGTTATTTTCAATTAAAGATCCAGGTTCTAGATTAGCAAGATGGAGACTTAAATTAGAAGAATATGACTATGAAATAATCTACAAACCAGGAAAAATTAACAAGAATGCAGATGCTCTCAGCAGAATTAAAATAAACAATATTCAAAGAGCTTGTACCTTTAACCAAAAACTAAATAGCGACCAAAAATCTGATGAAACAGATCCAGAAAATCATGAAGACGAAAATATATTAATGTCACCCCAGACAATGGAAAGTGAATGGAAAAGATTCACAGACCTTTATCAGACAACTAGCTTAATTGATTATTCAAAAATCCGATATACAAATAATCAATTACTAGATAAAGACCATAAAAATATAATTGTCATATTTCAAGAAGACAGATTGCAAGATCTTCACTACAAAATAATTGAAGACTTTCACGAAGAACACTCACCATTTGATGATGATAAAATTAATATTTTGAACTCAAAAACAGTAAAAAAACGAAAATATTACCTAGCTACATTACCCTTCCAAAATGAAGATGCACTTCCAACTTTATTTAAAATATTAATCAACTCAAGACACATACTTGATGATTCAAAAACTTACTATGTGGAAAATAATATACATTTACCAATAATAGAAATGATATGTTTTATTTTTGCAGAAAAAGATCTAAAATTAGTAATTTGTCAAAATATTGTAACTAATCCTCAAAAAGACGAAATTCCAATCATAATACAAGAATATCATTCAGGAAAAAGAAATTTCCATAGAGGAGTAAATGAAACAATTCGAAGAATCAAAGAAAAACATAATTGGACAGGATTAAGTAAAGATGTCGAAAACTATATTAAAAGATGTGAAATTTGTCAAAAGAATAAAATTCTGAGAAAAAACTTAGATAACCCTCTAGTAATTACCGAAACTCCAAAAACACCGTTTGAAAGAATAAATATTGATATACTAGAAATCCCAAATAAAAATTATATTCTAACCATAAGGGACGAATTGACTAAATTTATCCAAGCATATCCCTTAATGGATAAAAGTTCAAAATCCGTAGTAAATACACTACTTTTATATTTCCAACACTATGGAACACCATTAAGAATCCATTGTGATTTCGGAAGAGAATTTAACAACCAATTAATGAAAGACCTATGTAATCTTTACAATATTAAAATTACTTTCTCCAGTGTAAATCACCCTCAATCAAACGGCTCACTTGAAAGATTTCATGCTACTTTACTCGAAATGATAAGAGTTATGAAAACCGAAGACCCTAGAGAACACCCCTGTCAGTTATTACCATATGCCTGTATATGTTATAATAATTCGTTAAATAAAACAACAGGATTTACCCCCTATGAATTAATATTTGGACATACATCAGCTAGACCACCAGAAACCCTGTATAATGAAAAAGAATTAATTTCAAAATATATTCGAGATTTAAATGCAAGAATTAAACACTATTACGAATCAGCTAGAAGTAATACTCAGAAATCAAAACAAAAAGCTAAAGAACGATTTGACGAGCATATTCCAGAAAAACGAGATAACGCAAATTATAAAATTGGAGATAAAGTTTACGTAAAAGAATCACAAATTAAAGGAAAACTTGCACAGAAATTCAACGGTCCATTTGAAATCAAAGAGATTCATTTGAACTCAGCGACTCTAGAAAATCTTGAGACCAAACAGTTAACCAAAGTCAATTTTGACAGACTTAAACCCTATATAGACGATATTATTATTATCCCAGATGATAAAAACGCTTATAAAGCTCAATTAGAATGCGATCAATCTGATAGTGATTGACTATTTTTATTTTAGGTTAACACTTTTGCTATGCACGAACTTAAGAGAAACTACACCCTTAATTCAAGGAAACCAGAAATACTTATATACTCTTAAACCAATAGAGAATAATATTGGACTCTATTTCCAAAGGGAAATGAAACTTAAAGTATCCAACGATAAATGGACTTTACTAGTATACAAAGACATCTATAAACTTCGAGAAACTTATAATAATAACAATAATATTTTAAACAGTCTCTTATCAACTATAACAAAAAAAACTGATAAAATGAAAATTTTTAATTTCGACTTGCTAACACATATAAGTCTACTTAAATAAAAATATCGAAAGATTTAGAAACTAAATTTGAAGAAGTAGAGCTAGATGTTTCCATTAACCCTCGAAAGAAACGCGGTTTAATTAACGCTGCAGGAAGTATTTGGAAATTTATAACTGGTAATTTAGACGCTTCAGACGGCGAATATTATAATAACTGCATTAATAAAATTGAAAAAGACGAACATGAATTAGAAAACCTGATGAAAAAACAAATCATGGTTACAACATCGGTAATCCAAAACTTTAATGAAACTCTTCAGAAGTTTAAGATAGATGAACAAACTTTCAACGAAGATATTAAAATAATAGATGATAAAATTCATAAAATAAATGACAACTTAGAACTTTTAGAATTGAAGATACAGATAATGGGAGTTTGTCAACACCTCATGGAATCATATTCTTTTATTGAAAACGAAGTAAATGATATATTAAATGCAATTACATTTGCAAAACTCAAAATAATCCATACATCGATTATTACACCAAAAGACCTTATAGCTGCTTTACAAATAATATCTCAGAATCTACAAAAGAATAATTTACCTCTATCAATCAGAGAAGCTAAAATAGCTACGTATTTAGATATTATCGAATTATCAGCTTTTCAAACAATTGATAAATTAATTTTTGTACTAGATATACCACTGGTAGAACCAGAAATGTATACAATATATCAATTATATCCAATTCCTATAAAGGATAATCGAACTAAACTTCATTATATTTTGCCAACTATTCAAAAATATATCGCGAAAAGTGATGATTCAGATCAATTTATTCTATTAACAAATATTAATAATTGTAAAGAAGTTATGTTAAACATAAAACTTTGTAAAAATTTGTATTCATATCCTATAGATTCTAACGCAATATGTGAAGCACAATTATTAAAAACTCCTCAACTAAATATTCCTAAAAATTGTCAAACTATTTCAGTGTACGCACAAGATTATAAAGTACAACTTTTAAGTAATAATATATGGTTATTAATTGTAACGGATCAAACTCCGATTACCATTAAATGTAAAAATATTGATCCAGTATCAAAAATTATCGATACTAATACAATTATGACATTACAACCAGAATGCATTGCATTTATCGGAACTACTAAAGTTCAAGCTACAATGTCAAAAATGTCAGAATGGCACTATAGCTATTCAAATGTTATGAAAATACCTTATAATTGTTGTCAAAACTATCCAGACAATACTATGGACAATTTAAATTTAAAACCTCTAAAAATGAGTGATTTAAATCTAGAAAACCTAGAAATTGCAAAACACAAATTGGATCAATATTCCAAAGATCTTGATGACTTAATTAATGAACCTTTAATTAAAAAGTACACTCCTTGGTTCACTTATGTTTCTATAACTTTAATAGTAGCAATTATATTTGTCTACATATTCTTTAAATGTAAAAAACGTAGGAAAATGATTAGGATAGGAATTGAATCCTCTAATCTTCCACCGCCACCTCCAAAGCCTCAATTACCCTTATTAGGAGGGAAATTTTCAAAAATTCTACCTCGTAGAAGACCGAGTTTACGTATTAGTGAACCTATTGAAGAAACCGAAATGTTTGAATTTACTGATAATAAAAATGTTAATAAAAATTATGTTTAAAATTGTAAACTCTAATTAAAAAAGTTACAGCAAAAAATGCAGCTAACTTTTTAATAAGAGGGGGAGTTGTTATATCCAAAATTACCCAATATTATTAAAATATTCTAAGTTATTGTTTATCACGTAACTGCTGACCTTGCAGGTCTAGTTAATAAACACTGTAATCTAATATGTTATTTATCCAAACGGATGCAGGTGTTTAATAAAGATGCTGAATTTACTAAAAGTACAATAATAAGTATCAGATATCATAAACAAGCCTAGACGCTGAATTAACAAAACAATAAAGAATAATATCATATTTCATCAACAAGTCTAGACTATGAATAATGCCTTATTGTTTCTCTTCCTCGAAAACAAACAAAGAAACTAATGCATTATGGGAAAAATACCTAATACTATAAATACCTGCACTCGCCCTGCGCTCATAAGTCAGCACAGTGAAGTCAGTACAGCAGAGTCAGCACAGCGAAGTCAGTCAGTCAAGTCTAAGAGTAGTAGAGTTAATCAGAATATATTGTTATTTTAAATCTTAATTTAAAGTTTAATCTCTGAAAGTTATTGTAAAACTAAAGTGTAAAGTCCTAAATAAAATAAAATTATTGTTAGTCGTGTGACTGCAAAATAAAGTGTTTTTTAAAAACCCTTACCACTCGACCACGACCTAACATATATATATATATATATATATATATATATATATATATATATATATATATATATATATATATATATATATATATATATATATATATATATATTTTCGTGTAATACAACGCGGCTCGTACGGCTCTCGTATAGAGTCGTATCTAAAAGTATTTAAATTTGATTCCATATTATAACTGATCGGGTTTTTATTATCGTTTTCTACATTTCTTAAGTTAACTAAGATTTAGTTAACTATAAAGAACTGAAACTTAATTTTATCACAAGATCTAAGGTTTTAGCAAAGCTAATTGAAATTTCTAATGGAAAATTCCAAGCAAGTTTTTGTTATGAATTTAAAATATAAATTTAAGTAGTTAACAAAATTAAAATCAGTTAAAATTATTAGATTTAATCTAATAGAAAATATTAATATGTTTTCAGATTTTACAAAGTTGGAAATGTTTTATTTTTTAAAGATTGATAGAAAAACTATTTATTGCAAAATGTTGACAAAATGGTGGAAGTGAAATATAATATGATTTGTTAAGAAACGGATTAAGTTTAGAACTAATTATCCAAAAAAAGGCTAATTGGTTAAATATTGTTGTAATTTAATTGTCGGATTTAAAATTATAAAATCCTTAAAGTTTAGATCATGTGATTTCTAATAAATAAATAAAATAAAAAAAAATTCTCTAATTTATTATTAAAAGAAAAGTGCAAAAGTACATTTGTTTTATGTTGCATCCGGCAACAATGATAATACTTGTAATATTTAAATAATTAAAACAAAAAGCAATGAGCCTCTTTATTTTAAAAGTAAATAATTAAAAGTTATTAATTATTAAATAAGGATAAATGCTAATCCTTTACAATAAATAATTATGAGCGGCAATTATGCAAAAGATCATTTACAAAAACAATTAGTTTTTTTTTTATTAAAAATAGTAAAATCAAAATCAGGATAAGGTTTAAATATTTCCACTACGGAATATTTTATGACGTGGCCGGGTTTTTTTCCTAGGCCGAGAATGCAAAGATACGCAATTCAACGGCGTTCGGCGCCTGGTATTTTTCCATAACAGTTTAGGTGCGCGTGCACCCCAAATACAAGTTTGATAGTTATTTTAACGGAAAGTTTTTAGATTTGAAAGTCACAAATTTATTTTAAAAATGTTAATAAAAGTTTTTATTTTTAGTTTTCACTATAGATCCACGGTTATTTTAATTTAAATGCCACCAATAAGGTTTAAACAAACGTTTTTATTAAAAAGTCAATAAGACTGTTTAGTATTCAATAAGAACAGATAAAAAGTTTGTAAATGTCAAAAAGACAGCAAAAAGTTCAATAAAATGTAGAAAAGTCTAATGGTGGTTTATCCCTAAGTACCGAACACATCGGATACTTAGGTTAGCCGTACCACGAATTTAAACTATCAAAAGAAACTATCAGGGCTTTCGAAGAATAATTCTGCTACCACGGAGGTCGAGCAAAACTCGCGCTCTTACCTTCCGGTCTCTGCAGAGATCCGCTGTAAATTGCCTGATAGTTTCGACGCAATTCAACTTCCCTAACTCTGGTAAGTTGCGAAAGTTATTTATAAAAACCGTGGATCAATCAGCTAAAAAGCGTGAAATTGATCTGTCGTATCTGTAGAAGCGAACCAAGCTCACGGCTAATACTTGTGTTCCCTAGGTGTTAAGCCTGGCAAATGAGGGCGAGCGTCGCGTTCCGACGATATTTATAATTTGACCATAGACGGGGATAATCAGCGAAGCTTCTCGCCCTTTACACCGCAAACGCGGAGCGTTGTCCCTCATTTAAATTTTTAGAAGTGTCATAAAATTGCTATTTTACAACAATATATATATATATATATATATATATATATATATATATATATATATATATATATATATATATATATATATATATGAACTAATGTTTTTTATCTGATATAGGCACCAATTGGACTTCCTTAAGCTATATTTTCATGTTTATAATATTGATTAGGCTCAAGCAAGCTTTAATATAGCCCTTTTTACACTTGGACTATAAAACTAACTATTGTTTTTTCGTGTTACTTCATAGATAGAATTGAAAAGCAATATATTTGTGTGGATCCAAATTGTCGTTTTTCCACTACCATTCCAGCAATGAACCATATAAAAACCCCTGGGATAAAAGTGTGCCACTGCATGCTTCATTTATACCAGATGTCCCATTTAGAAGATATGAGGTTAATAATATGCAAACTTTTAATCCCTGCTATTTCGAAAACGGATCAGTTTAGGTTTTGACATAGACCTCAAAAATACAATTTAAAAAATCACTAATAATGCCTTATCTTTTAACAGGGGCACCTGTATAAATGAACCAAACGTCAAATGCACAATTTTTTAAATTAGTTGGTGTGTTTGAGAATTTTTGCCAAAAATTATTGCCTGAAATTTAACAGAATTTACAAATTCATTGCATGCATATTCTTGCACCTAAACAAATTTTTAATATAAAAATAAATTTTATAGTTTTTAATTCCTCAATTTATTTTAGTTTTCATTTGATACATTAAACAAAAGGCATGAGCACAGATGATTTTAGTTTTACTTGGTCTCTTAAAATTGTCTCTAAAATAATAAATTAGATTTTGTACCTCACGCAGGTCCACTTATAACTATACCTGTACCTACTATCAACCAGTGGCGGCTTTTCCTTAGGTTTGCGCAACCCCCAAAAAAATTGTAAATTAAAATAAAACATACTAATAAACATAAGTACAATTTTTTTTTTAATTTCTACTGATAATTTAATGATTAAATTTAAATCAATTTTTACCTAGATTATATACGATTAGAGGTCAATTATTGCAATAATTTCTTACTTCGCCTAAATATCAAGAATAATTTGTTTGTATTACAGTATTGCGCTTGGAAACGTTATCGCTTTGCTGGTTTGCAATTTTAATGCAATCCAAGCTAATCCATTGGAGCGTATATAGAGTTGCCTATTTGAGACGTGGAGGTTAATTCCGTTTCATAAGCCTCACGTAGGTTGCATGTCGACTTGCTCAATTGAGCGAGATCTCACTCTTTTTCTTCCTTATTTATTTTCTCGCTCCTCTAAGTTAAATCTCGCTCGTTTTAATACTTTTGTCACTGACTGACTCCGTAGCACTACAACCCAGGGTGGGTCTTGGCTGCCTCGACTGTCTGCCTCCACCTGGAACGGTCTTGTGCCAGCTCCCTCCATTCTTGCTGGTCAACTTCAATGATAGCTAGATCCTTGTGGATGTTATCTCTTCATCTGAGCCTAGGTCTTCCCAGTGGTCTTTTTCCTTGTGCTGCTTCCTCCCATACTCGTTTTATTAGTCGATTGTTGTGACTCCTTTGTATATGACCTGACCAAGGTCTCGGTATGGGCCATATATAATGCGCAGGATTTTTCTCTCAAACTTTCTTAGCAGCTCCGTATCGTGGACTGTCAGGGTCCATGTTTCACTGGCGTAGATTGCTACTGGTCGTATTATTGTTCGATAAATTTCGGTTTTTGCCTTTCTAGTGATAAATTTCGATTTCAGCAAGGTTTGTACCGCAAATGTACATTTATTTGCTTGTGTGCGCTGTTTAACCTCTTCCTGCATATTATTGTTTGCCGTTATCACTGCGCCCAGGTACTTGAAAACTCGCACATGCTCAAAATTATAGTCATCCGTAGTGACGTTCTGCCTGGTTCTGTCTCGGGCGGGGTTGCGGGAGACATGCATGTATTTGGTCTTTCCTTCATTTATTCGGAGCCCTATTCTCTGAGCTTCTTTTTCTATCTTTATGAAGTTTTCCTTCACACTGACTGTGCTTTCTCCTATCGCGCCCATATCATCCGCGTAGGCCAAAATAAGTTTAGGGCCACTTGGCCCAAAAACCTCCGCGTCAACAGATACTGTTCTTACGGCTTTCTCCAGTGCAAGGTTAAATAGTACTGGCGACAAAGCATCTCGCTGTTTTAATCCTCTGTTGATAGAAAATGTTTGGCTACACTCTCCCTCAATTTTGACACAGCTTTTTGCCCCCTCCAGGCACGCTCTACACAGTCTAATCAGCTTGTGCGGGATTCCAAATTCTTCCATAGCTTCCCACAACCTTATCCTAATAACACTGTCATATGCCCGCCACATAAAAATTACAGTTCGTGCAACGGATGAGTTTTTTCAAATGTTTTTCACATGCGAAATTTTTTAAACAAGAAAATATTTTAAAATTATGCTATGTATTTAGTTAGTAGAGCAATAGATAGATAGTCAACCTTAATAAATTCTGTAAGGGTAGTACCGGTAATTTAGTGAAGAGTTTGGCTTATTTAGTATACGTGGCATCTCTACTAATATTTATGTGGTTGCCTATATCCTATATAAATACAAAGGGAGTTGAAGATCATTTTTCCTTATGATTTTTTAAGCATGTACTACTGGAAGCAATGCTGAATGTTCCGCACACATTATTAGTAGAACGAAAGAGAAAGCAAATAGCAGTACATTCTATGTCTCTCAATCCTTATCACCATACGTTCGGAGCAAGAGAAATAGCATGTATTACTACTTGCATTCTCTTTTTCTACCATATAACTCGTGCAAAAGTTTTGAATGTAGTTTCCAGTGGTATAGGCTCGAAGTTTCAACCAAAAAAAATCTCGTTCTTTAATTTAAATTGTATGCGTTTCTGTGGAGTCTTCGAACTTGCGTTACTAGTAGATGATGAGTCTACGTCTTTCTCTAGTCCCGGGGTTTTTCGAGGTTTAATTGATTTTAGTACTGGGTTAGATGGTGCTCTGAAACACAATTTGGAAAGTGCATCGGTATTTAAAGGTATGTCAAAAACCGTTCAATATGAAATTTCGGGACTTTTTGTACTGAAGCACAACGGTGCTTTTCTACCCTCAAACGGATAATCATCTGAATATCATAAAATTACAATACATATGTAATTCCCAAATGCGTTGCACCCAGAGGCTTTATACTTTTAACCAATATAAGAAATTTTATTATTTATTTCTATGTTCTAGTTTAACGTACTATTTTCATTTCTAATGATGAAAAAAAATTTTCATCCTTTTCGAATAAATCTTTTAATATTACTTACCGTGCATCCTTAACTTCTTTAATCTGTTTGGTACTTTTAAACTTGATCAGAAGTACCACAGGATTCATTTGCTGCCGTCTTAACCGTTGCACACTGGCAATGGAACAATCTAACATGCAATGCAGTCGAGCATTAGAGACAGCCTTAACAGCATGTAACGTCACGCATTCGAAGCACGAGCCTCGACGACGGTATTCAATTATAAGGCCTTCTTCTAGCTCTCTGTGGAAAAAATAATGTAAATAACTTTGTATTACACCAGTTTACGATTATTTGTCTTAAAAATTTTAAATTTCAAAAATTATTGCGCAAGTCCTCAATACAAATTTTTCATGCGATTTAAGTTACGGCTCAGGAACCTTCCAACAGCTGGTCTGTCGAATACCAAAAAATCGAACTTGCCAGTGACTGTAGCGCATATAGCTCCCTTATTAATATTTAATGAGTCTGGTTATGTATTTTAGAATGTTATATTTACATAATGAATTTTAATTCTAAATAATTAAAGAATATTGTTTTAAAAAAGTTTAGATCAAAAAAATATCGTAATTCAAGAACATGGAAATTACGCAAAATAAAAAATTTGCAAAGTCTAAAAAAAAAGTTTTCCAATACTCTAGTGGAAAACGTTTTGTTTGGTTAATATAATACAGTATATTTTCCAAGTATTATAAACTTGGCAAAATTTTAATACAACAGGCTCTAATAGTATGAACTAGCTAAACTTTTAATCTAGACATATCTGATGTCAACTTATTGCCTGCAACCAATAATTCACTAAATGAGGAAAGCAGTTTCGATAATTTATTTATTTTTAATGGTTTCACAATTTGTACAATCAAATAAATTATTGATCATTAAACATAGAAGATGACTTATTACTAACATCACAAAATCTGATTTCTTAACTTATTTCTAACCTAAATATATTAAGTGATATGACAAAATAATTCAGATCAGGGAAACTGTTAACAGCAGTAACCACTTTACTAATCGGCATATTCTAACCATGTAGGGTGTTATAGAACCCGGAGGACAACAGTGGACACCTCCTGAGATTTTTAGGTGAAATGTAAAAACTAAAACGATCTCATCAATATACCAGGGGACACTATTAAGGTATTTATTACTTTATAGAAAAAAAGGCGCCAAAATATCGTCTGCGGTGCTACAGCTTTGTCAAACCATAACGCTTCCTTACCTCATCAACGCTAAGCTACAGCTGCGGAAAAAGGTTATAAATATCCAAAAAATCCTTACCTATCTAGTTGACTTTGAGTACATCTTCTAGTATCAGTAGAAGCTCGTTGAAATTTTTCTGGAAAATCAGTTACTAGTTTATCTGCAACGCATTCAGCCAAAGGACCTAGAACCAAGACTGGGCGATATTCGGGATACTGCAGCCTTTCCACTCGCTGGTATGACATTTGTGAGAGATCTTCATGTAAGGAACCTAACATGTATTTGTATCTTAGAAACAGTATATTTTTTCAATCCATTGATTTGAATAATTTTTTTTTGGCGCTGACTTCACGAATTTCAACTATACATAAAAATCTGAAGGCTGTTCAATTTATTTTAAATATATTATTATGCAATTTACATATAGACACCACTGATCGAAAAGATTTGACCATCCAACGTAAAAATTAATAAAACTTCAAAGTTACATATTTTAGTAAGGAAAAACTGTACAGACATTTTGAGAAGAGCATTTTAAAGTACTTTCAAGCACTCTATACAAGAAGCGAGTTTTTTAATTTTTTCAAGGTTTTAGCGTACAATCAACGGTTTGGGTTGTACTTAAATAGAGGCTGTTTGAAAGGAAATTATTGTAGGAAAACTTTACCAAGATTGTTTTAGCTTTTTCGAAAAGCTTCAAAATGCTCTTTTAATTTTTTCCCTAGGTTCAAAATTGACCGAGATACGGAAATTTTTGGAAAAAAAGATGGCTTCTTATTGATTATGCTAAACTAAAGCAGATGACAAAAATTGTCCAACTGAAAACATCCTTGCTTTTCGATAAAAAAATTACTCCGAATTTTTTCAGAATCTATAGAGTACTTTTTTCTCGTGGCATTGTGGGAAAATGTCTGTTGGCATTTTCAGTTTTCACACAAAAACGGACCAAAAAACGTATTTACTTCAGTTCACATTCTATTTGTAGGGAATGCATTTTGAAAGAATCTAATCTAAATGTGTATGAAATTTTAGACACTTAAAACTGAATTATTTTATATGAAAAAAACCAAGCAGATTTAGTACATCAAACTTAAAATCAATTCAAGAATCAACGCTTAAAGCATTTGTATTAGGTAATTAACTAACATCCGTATTATTTGTATACCTAGAAAATGATCACCGTAACAGTTTAGGGTACAACTTACCACTATCTGAATACCATCCAGGGGACAAATTACAAAAACTAGCCAATTCTTTGGAATCACGCGATCCCGCCGAGCCCAATCCCGACGACCCGCTGCCCCCTCTTTGGTGCTTTTTCCGTCTAAAAAAACTGCGCCTAGCCGTGGCAGCGGTTCGCCCTTCTAATGCGTCCCCAGCTCCACGCCGTAGCAACATTTCTTCTTCAACCTGGAAATTTAATATCCATAAATTATATATGGCAAAATTAATGAGAAATTTCATTTTACTAAAAGTATAATGCACCAAGAATGGACGTCGTCCAAAATACGAAACTGAGACCGAACGTTTCGTTTTTTATTTGCTGTTTACATCCACCTTTTTAAACATTTTTGCAATTGTTATGTATGTACGTGATATATTTCTTCCTTATTTAGTGACGCAAAAACCTTATGAATATTTTTTTTCCTACTTCATAAGTCATAAACCGTCCTAGGATCGTCACTGCCAATAATTAACAAAAACATCCCCTTTTTTATCGTAATGTCTTTGCCTAATACGATAAAAAATTTTCCCTGTTAAATCGAAATTATACAATGGTAAAATTTTGCCTAAAAATAGCCGAAAACCGTGTTTACTCAATAATGATTTTTGAGTGATCAGATCGACGGACCATGCCTGTGGAAATCGTTAACAATTTCCACCAGACGATTAGAAATAAATAATAGATCAAGAAAGAATACTCTAATAGGGGAATGTTTACATTAGTACCGTCTGCCGTCTTCCCTTCTTCGTCCATAGACTTTAATATAGTTTTGGTTTCAGGTCGTTTAAAAGAATTGAAATCTAAATAAGTGCCAAGTTAGTTTCCAAAAAATGGTGAGGCAGGTTTTTTTGTTTGACAGATATAATACAGTCAATTGAGACTACTTTTGGCCCTCATTTCCGTTTCAAAATCTTTTAATCATATAACTCATTTCTTACAATTTCTCATAATACATCATATACATTTACCCTACGGCGCGGAATATGGTGGCCAAAATACGTGACTTTCAAAAAGTTTTATTTTGGGATATATAGGGGTCTAATATAGTTACTTTTTAACATTATTTTCATATTATACAGGGTGTTTCTAAAGCTCCGAAAGTATCAAAGTTGTTTTTATAAATGGAACCCCCTGTATTTTATTGCATTTTTTGATTCTCCGATCAAAATAAGTGCCTATTTTAATAAGATTTATAGTACCTAAACCTTAAAGGTTTTTGAATAATTTGAATTTTGACCAAATCGATCCTAATTTTCATTTTTCAAATACTTAAGAAGTATTTCAGTTATGTACATGTTTTATATCCCAATTATAATAAGCTTGCTCTATTATACAGGATGTCCAAAAATTAAAACTAATCAAATAAGAACTTTAAGTGGTTATAACTTGATTAATTTAAATAGAACACTATACTTTTTACCTTACCAGAACATGTACCTTTTAAATACCTATCGAACAGTATAAGGGTGCTAAGTCTTCGCGTTTTCACAGAATACGCCAAATAATCGTTTTTTGTACCATTTTGTGTTTTTTGAATAGATGTTCTAATGTATCTCTGTATCTTCTTGTTTGTAGAATTTGCAAATTCAAGCGTTTCTCTAATTCTGTATAATTAATATCATCATCAGAAACACCCAACTTAAATGCAACATATATAACTATCTAAGAAATTTTCTTTTCACTGATTACAATTTATTTAAATAAATTTTGAAATGTGGAGACCACACCAACCTCTAAAAGGGGCCTCACGAACGATACATACAAAGTCTTCATACACTTAATATCGCTAAAGTCTCTTATATTCCTTTTCAAAAAGCCTAAAATTCTATTTGCCCTATTACAACATTGAAAAATATGTTCCCGAAATCTTAATATACAGTCAAACCAGACTCCCAAATTTCTAATAAAATTAACCCTCTCAATAAGCCTACCCTCAAAGTGATATGTCCCAGGCAACACATGACTTACTAAATTGAACGTATTTACACTTGTTAGCATTACGATGCATTCTGTTACTTTCACACCATGTGTGGAATCTATTTAAATCATCTTGAAACCTAGCACTACACTTGTCAGTCTTAATAGACAAAAATATTTTTAAGTTACCGGCATACAGTACACAGTCACAATATAGAAAACAGGCTGACAGATCATTAATAAACAAGCTGAAAAATATTGGTGCAAGATGTGCACCCTGTGGCACATCACAGGTGACATTGATTTTCTCAGATGTATGTTTGTTAACTATGACAACCTGAAATCTACCATACAGATATGATCCCACCCATTTCAGTAATGCCCCATGAAGTCTAAAGCCCCTCAGCTTGTTTAATAGAAGTCCATGATCCACCCTGTCAAATGCCTTGGAGCAATCAGTGTACATTGAATTCACAGCATACCCTTTCACATGGCACTGACAATGTAGTCATGATACACCAGCAGATTACTCGAAACGATTTTCACAAAAACCATACTGATCATCATTAATAATATTTTTAAATGTTTTCTTAAAAAAGTCAGAAACCAGTGATTCAAATAACCTTGGAATCTGGGATACCAAATACACTGGTCGATAGCTCTCAGCCCTATCTCTATATACAGGTGTCAGGTACAATTGCTTCCAAAAATCAGAAGACAGTGAAAGATTAAATAGAAGCCACAGAGGCCTACCCAAAGCAAAAGTACTGTTCTTGAGAAATATTGCCGTTATATATATATATATATATATATATATATATATATATATATATATATATATATATACACTTCAATTTTACAGGAAAGTTCGTTGTCTAAAACAATTTAACTTTTTTACATTTTTTTGTTGAAAAAATATATTTTTGTTATAGGTTTTGTTTGTTTATCAGATAGTTGATAGTTTCGGTACGAGTATATTTGAGTACGTAAATTAAATTTTAAAAAATCCATTTTTGTATTACCTTATACTTGCTAGGTATGACCCCACATTGCTGCCTATGTCCCTCGCCGTCCAGTCTCCAAGCACGCCACTGACCTGGAACTCCGTTGAACATCGTATTATCAACATAGAGAACGTCATCTTTATTAAATGCTAGCTGCGGAGGTTCTGTTAATTCGTTGCCGCTTCTATCAAATCCACATCGCACATATAGACTATCGCCCGGTTTGTCTTTGATGTCATTATATTCTATAAAGTGAGATGGAACGGGTAAAAAAGATTCAGATATAGTATAATTTTAGAGTTCAAGGAATAAGATAAAAACATAAATCTTTGTGAGAAATATTTAATTCACAGTGTGAATGATTTATTATTTTATAAACACGTAAAAAACAAGGACATCTGAACATCAAAAAATAAATTTCACTTACTATCTATCCTATAATGTGCTAACACTGTAACTTTATCAGCTGGCTTAGCTAGTTCATAAGCTGCTTCTTCTGCTGTGGCTGATCTTAGATCGCTCCCGTTGTATTCTAAAATTTGATCACCTGTTCGCAAACCAGCATGGTAAGCTAACGAATCAGGTTGAACAGAGTGAATAAAAATTCCAGCCGCATTACCACCTACCAATGATATGCCGAGGTTGGAAGTTTTTAAGGTTTCGATGCATAGGTATCGTGGTTCCTCCAAGGACCCTCTGTAAATAATAAGAACATATACAGGGTGTTCGGGTAATGCATCAGGATATTTAGAGACGTAATTATACATGGTAAAATAATGGTAGTACATTAAATAACAAAAGGGAGCAAACTCAATATTTCTCGATTTACAACCTGTCGAAAGTTCAATTTTTTTTCTTATTTTTGACATCTTGGGGTTAGTTTTTAACTTATCAGATTGATATTTGGAACAAGGATGACATTTACTGACTTCTATCATTCTATTATTTATTTGTTTATTTCTCTCAAACAATACATAACAGAATAAATCCAAATAGTACATTATTGTTGAATGTTATATATATAAAATAAGTTATTTAATGCCTTGTAATGGAACAAATGTTAATTATTTTTCAATGTCAACTATCTTCTGTTAAAATATATAATTAAATAATTACTCTGTGAATAGATATTCCGTGGGAACAGGGTAGTTATATTTTTTATCACTATCCACGAAAGTCTAAAGGATAAATAAATCAGTTATCGAACTTAACTTATGATCTTTGTCGTTTAAATGTTTTCTTAAAAAATACATAAAGCCAGTTAATTTATTAAGTTATAAAACTAAAGGACCCTTTCTAAGATTTGGCTATAAATCTATCTAAGTAATCCCGCCCTGGTTAAGTAAATAAAACCAGACGTGATATGGGTAGTTTTTAACATATGGTATGTGGAATACCGTTAAAATGATTTAAAATATTGAACGATTTTCCCATTATTAGGAAACAAAAAAATGATCAAATAAACTCACTATAATAGAAATATATCGTTTGGGCATTTGTAAAAAGAATACTGAGTAATCACTGTTTTTTCTATTCACAAGAAATAACGAGTTAAGGTGTTTATTGCCAAAACAGCAAAGAAAAGTGAATAGTTTTTTTTACAGTCTTTAACATATATTCTTTTAGCTATAGAAAGAAATAGAATAGTTTTATTAATTGTGTTTATATAAAAGTTATTATTAAGATGCTCACAGGTCAATTCGTGAATCAAGCATCCGGTATAGAATAGCTAACGCCCTCAGCACATAAAGATCGAAACCTTCGAACTTTAAAGGAAAGAAATTATCGTTTACCGGGTTCCATCGGGTAAACAGAAGGGTGTCGAGGGGGGTGTAAGATTCGAAGACACTCTTTTAAGGAATAGTAAATTTTAGTTCCAATTTGAATGTCGGTTAGTACGGTACCATACCAGTGCCGTAGAATAATTACGTCACGGGTATAATCGTCGGGAGGGAAGGTTGACTTTGTTTAATTTGGGAAATTAAGGGATTATCGTGTGTTATTTTAGTAGGGCATTTCGCGATTTTCATACGGTTCGATTAAATAATATAAATAGCTGTTTTTCGCGTTTTATTCCTTTTTTTTTGTTTAATATTTTATTAAGCTATTTATACGTGTTTCTTCAAAATTGGGTTTTAAGTTTTTGGTTAAAATAACGGCCGAGAAGAGCAATTATGTTATTTTTTCGTAATTGTTATTAGTTTTAAGTGTTTTGAGAAACTTGTTTTATTCAATTTAATTAAAACCTTCACGCGAATTAACTTGCAGGCGCGCTGTTGCGAGACCTACAAAACAAGAGATGTCTACTGACCAATTAATTAGCAGCCTTTCCTGAGTCCTGAAGATCTGAGTCATGGTTGTGGTAAGCTTTAATAACTGTAGTGTTTGGTACTAAAGCTGCAAGAGAGAAATTGAACGACCAGACTTCCAGAGTGTCTTTATCACTATGAAATTCAATTATAGGTTATTAAAATAGTTATTAATTAGTATGGGGCAGAAACTGATTATAGATGAAAGGGTTAACGCTACCACAATATATCATTTGAAAGAGTCTATGATCAAATTCTGTCACAGCCTAATAGTGAATAAAACTTTTAATAAAGAACGTACAATAAAAAAGGAGAGAAAATGATTTTACAAAAAACCAAACAAAAGGAGTTGTTTGATAATATTTTCTAGATTCCAGATGGAGCGAAACGTCAAAGTTGCAAAAAACAAATATTCAATTGGTATATACGAGTGATTTTAGTTTCCTTTTGAACGTAGGTAGGTGGAATTTAAGATAGAAATTAGAGGAATATAGGTCTTAAAAAGTTGTATAATAGGATTCATTATATTATTCCTACCAACATCAGTACAGCTCCTGTTAACCAAGAACATGTGAAAAAGGCGAGTCATTGTTAATCCTGATCATATTAAATCTAAAAAGACCAGTTAGATAAGTTCTACATAATTCCAGGTTTTCCACGCCTAGCAGTTACAATCTCTGAGAATGTGAAATAATATTTCTGTGGACGCCGAGTTTACAGAGCATAAAATTCACAAACTTTAACTATATGCAACAATATTCTCGGTGATTACAAATGAATAAATAAAATACCTAATACAAAGGTGTTCCTTATTCGAATCGATAAATCGTTTAGACACATCTTGGAATTAAAGTTTTAATTATTGCATCTTGCACCGTCGTTGTTTAGCATCTTTATTAATGACCTTAGTAACTACCGTAGTGCAAACTGTTGTTTGCCGATGATCTCAAATTATTTATGAAAATCTCAAATGAGGGAGATTGTACGGCTTTGCAGAGTGGCTTTGGCTCTGTGGTGCGAGAGCAATTCTATGAAGTGAAACATAGACAAGTGTAAAATTTTAAATATTTCTAAAAAACGTACCACTATTTTTTATAATTGTTATCGGCAATAAACTGCGTGAAAGAGTTAATTTTGTTAAGGATCTGGGTCTGTATCCTCGAAAGTGTGATGTGAATGGCGATGTGAACTTTTTGACAGTAAAAGCCGTATTCTCCAAAAAGGCAATGTTGCCAGATATGAACGTGCTAAAACCAGAGAATTTCAAAAAATAAAATGGATGATAGATTGAATTGAGCTGTCAGACCGAAAATGTCCGTATTATGTTTGGTTGCCATTTTAGGCAAAAAGTAGCTTTGGTACGTTAAATTAATCGTCAAAAGTAAAAAAATAGTGCAATTGTTGTTATTTTTGTGAAGTTATTGATTGCCATTACAATATTTGTACTTTGCCTGGATTAAATTTATCTTAAATTGACACTCTAGAACTGTGAAACAAAAATGAGTACAAAGAGCCAAGTACTTTAAGATTCTAATATATAAAGAAAAAGGGATATCAACAAAAACAGCAATCATACATACAAAGTAATATACTGACAGTAATTGCAGAAAGCCAACACTAATAAACCTTGAAACGGTGGAAATTACAACTCTACGTAGTATGACTAAAAGCCATCATCCCAATCCACTACGGAAACTATCCAATCAGTAATTTATTGTATGAATTCACAAAATATCCAGCCTCTTACTGCAACATGTTCTGTCCTGATAATTAAATTTGCAAGAAAACCTGAAACTTGAACAATGATAGAGACACTGTTTATGACCAGGGACTAAAATCGAAGGCCAGAGAGAAGACGTCCATTAGATACTGGCGGATTTCACATTCAACTTTTAATATATTTCTTTTATAAAGATTTGTACAGGCTAGAAGATTAAATGTACCATAAATAAGGTTATTATGCTGAAGGACCTCATTCGTTGGTCTGTAGGGTTCATATTTATATGTCCCGATAAATTATAATCATAATATTTATTTAATTGTAGTGTCGTATAGTGTTTAACACAGTCTAATTAAGAAGTGCTGTAGTTAACATAATTTAAATATAAACTTTGTTACTTATTTAAATAAAAGTTTCAGATAGCTTACAAACTGTCATTTCTCAAATTTATTTTATTATAAGTTGCGTCGTGAAAAGAATTATGTTAGATTAACTGTTTAAAATTAAGATACTCGGCTGTTATGGACACAAGTATTTATGTTAAATCCATAAGCAGAACTGGCCCTAGAAAAACATTTTTAAATAGCACGCGCATACAATTAAGTTATGAACAGAATCTTCTGTAACAATTCTATATGTCTGTAATCTTTACTTAATGTTTGCGAAACATATTCAACTTTCTAAAGATATTTTATTAAAAAATTTGAAAATATTAAAAATAGCGGGGCACCACCTAAAGAACGTTTCAACTGTTCATTCAAAAAATAAAACGTCTTAAAGAAACGGTCCGTCAACATCTTATTTTTTTTTAATGACGAGTTATTATGGAGAAACAAAAATAAAATAAAAATTTTTAATACTATTTTATTTTTTGAAATCTATGCGTTAAATATGTCATTTAGCGGCTGACATTTCATTTGCGCATGTTTCACCGTTCGCTTACCCTTCACCGGGCGAAAGAGGATATGAGTGATAAACATTTCAAGAACATGCGTTCACCACCTTTTCACCGCTCACTTCACGTTCCCCAGTTCGAGGATATAGCCCCTGAGAGTTTTTGTGGATAGTGAACTAAGATTTAATTATCATATAAGTTTTATTAGAACAAAGGCTCTAAAAGTGTTGAGTTTTGTTATTCGAACCCTGAGTAATTTCGATGACCTAAATTGTTTTAAATCCCTTTATTGTGGTTTTGCACGATCAGCTTTTGAGTATGCTTGTTCATTTTGGTGCCCAGAATATAATATACAGTGCCTTCATTTCAAAACGAACCATCCTTAATAACTTTGTTAAATAGAAAATTAAAAAAAAAGAAAAAACACGTCAATTTAGATATACAGGGGGAAGTTTAGTTTTGCATTTGTTAAAAGTCTGTCAATCACCTCCTCAACTCCAGCTAACCTCACTTTGATATGTCAAATGGGAACCCCCACCTTGTGACACATCATTGTAAGCAGCATAAAATTGTCTATCCAACCGTATAAAAAAAATTAAATCGGTTGACGTACAAGCGAATAGTGTGCAAAAATGTCTTGTAATAATGCATAATATATCGGCCTCGAACTTTGGTATGTCAAATGATTACCCTATAGTGTGATACATCATTTGAAAGGACGTACGATCTGCTATCCAACGATGTCAAAAAAAATTAAGTTAATAGACGTTATAGGCAATTAGGATGCAAAAATGTGTGTTAAATATAAGCAGTTTATTCAGTTTTATTCAGTTGAAGAAAATTATTTTATTAAATGTTCAAAATGTGCGCCGTTATTAGCGAGACAATAAAAAAGCCTATTTTGAAATTCCCCATGAACATTGGCAAGGGTTTCTCTGCTAATTCCTCTACATTCCCGAACAATTCGATCTTTTAAATCGTCAATATTTTCAGGTGGGGTTTTATAAACCTTGCTTTTTAAATACCCCCAAAGAAAAAAGTCTAGAGGGGTTAGGTCTGGAGACCGTGCTGGCCATTCAATTGCACCACGTCTGCCAATCCACGTCCCTGGAAAATGTTCATCAAGCCACTCTCGAATTGCCAAAGCGTGGTGCGGGGGAGCTCCATCTTGCTGGAAATGCAAATTATTTTCATTTAGTACCATAACAGCATTTTCATCCACTTGATTTTCTAAAGATTGCACAATGGCAGGGTATATTGTGTTTTCTAAAAGGTTTAAATAAATTTGCCCAGTTAAATTATCTTCCAAAAAAAATGGCCCGATGATTTCATTGCCATAAATTCCTGCCCACACGTTAATTTTTTCGGGATATTGAGTATGCCCTTCTCGGAAAAGGTGCGGATTTTCATTATCCCAGTATCTGCAGTTATGTCTGTTAACCAGTCCATTTAGAAAAAAAGTTGATTCATCACTAAAGCAGATATTCTTAGGTAAATGGGGGTCCTCGTCAATTCGTTGGCACATTAATTCGCAAAATTGAATTCTCCTATCAAAATCGTCTTCTCCGAGTTCTTGAAGAATTTGAATTTTGTAGGGAAAAAACTTATTTTGTTTTAAAACTTTATGCACAGAGCCAGCAGAAATGTTGGTTAAATCTGCGACCTTTGAGATGGATAAAGTTGGATCTATTGCAAACTGTCCTAGTACCTCGATTTGGCATGCTTCATCTAAAACCCTTTTCTCAATATATTTTTTATTACAAACGGATCCCGTTTCTTCAAACTTTCGTACCAATTCGAGTACATATTTATGGCCCACGTTTTTGTCTTGATGCCTCTCGTTAAATGCTCTGGCGGTTCTACGAGCGCACCGATCTTCAGCTCCATAGAGAAAAATTATTTCTATTCTTTCGGCTAGCGTATACACCATTTATATTCACGTTTCAACTAGGCGTCACAATGACAATTTTAACAATAATAAACAACTGGTGTTTAAAGATCTTAAAAATTTTATTTATTGCAGTGATTTTTTGTACCTATCAGGTACCGCAAAAAATATCATTGAAATAAATACACTAGATTGATTAGACTGCAATGAATTTTGCGATGAATTTTAAAACAGGCTTAGTTTTTTTCTCGCAAATATTTTAACTGTTTATTATTTTAAAAAAATATTTATTTTAAATTTAAAATAATATTTTACTCTATGAAGTAGCCATTTGACATAATAAAGTTTAATGTGATAAGGTGTCTATTATTACTACACATCTTTTTTTACTATTCGCTTGTACATCAACAGATTTTGTTTTTTTTATTGGCTAAATAGGAGATAGTATGCCCTTTAAAATGATGTATCACACTATAGGGTAATCATTTGACATACTAAAGTTCGAGGCCGATATATTATGCATTATTACAAGACATTTTTGCACACTGTTCGCTTGTACGTCAACCGATTTAATTTTTTTTATACGGTTGGATAGACAATTTTATGCTGCTTACAATGATGTGTCACAAGGTGGGGGTTCCCATTTGACATATCAAAGTGAGGTTAGCTGGAGGTGAGGAGGTGATTGACAGACTTTTAACAAATGCAAAATTAAACTTCCCCCTGTATATCTAAATTGACGTGTTTTTTCTTTTTTTTAAATTTTTCTATTTAACAAAGTTATTAAGGATGGTTCGTTTTGAAATGAAGGCACTGTATATGATAGTCCAGAAAAAGTCAAAAAAAGTTTTTAAGATTTGTCAATTTTAAATTAGGAATCTGAACTGAAGACATCATGATAGTTTGTAGTTGCCTACCTTGAAGACTAGAAGACTATAATATGATATATGTATTTTGTTTAAAATAGTCAATGGACTTATTGACAGCCCAGAACTTTTGCAGTTAGTCAATTTTCATATTCCTAACCGTGTTACATGCCAAAATACTTTTTTAATCTAGAATTTCATCCAACTAACTATGGTATGAATAGTCTTATTTCTTGATTGTGTGTGCGGAGCTGCTAATGCTTTCTGTAAGGACTTGGGTTTTTTTGGGTCTTCAAAAAAAAGTTGGCAATTAAAACTGATTGGAATAATGTGTGAACTGGGACAATCAGACATTAATTTATAATATTGGGCTGGAAGATGCCCCTTTGTTTCATCTATATAAAGAAAAAATTTTAAAAAATATATATGTCTTTGTGATTATTTTTTACTTTAAATATTTTTATGTACTTTTATAATTGTTATATGTGATAAACTTTGTGCTATGTGTTCATTGTAATGGTTTTATATTGTAAATAAAGCATTATTATTATTATTTTTTGAAATAAATCTTTTCTTAAATATGCTTCAGAATTAACTAAAATTAAAACTGATTTTTTTCAGAAATAAAAACTTTAATTCAAATTTGGCCCTAAACGGTGTAATTTATCGACTGAAATAGAGTATAGCTTTTTGATTAGATATTCCTTTGTCCTTAAAGTGACCTGTCCTTTTTTCCAATAACTGTCGAAACAAAAAAGATAGATGAAAAATAAAATCAGGTAAAGCGACCTCTAATGGCATAGTTGAGAAATAGTTTTATAACAGACTGATATAAGCCATTAAGCATAATTCCTGTTCCAAATATCAACTTACGACAAAAATTGAATTTTAATAGGCTGTAACTCGAGACGGATTGAATTTTTGCCTTTTTCATTATATGACTTACTACCTTTATTTTACTATGTAGAATCATCTCTCCAAGTATCCTGATGCATTATCCGAACACCTGTATAAAAACATGTTTCCAATAAAAAATAACATTTTTTGTTATTTACATGCTTCCAGTTAATAAACAAGTATTAAACTTTTTTTTATCTAGTGAGCTTTAAACGTTAATGAACTTAAACAATAATAATGACGATACTTTATTTACTTTCTTTTAGTTGTATTAAAAGATCCTTAAAATTAGTAGAATATTGTTGTGATAAAAATACAAAAAAAAAGTTTTCTTTCCAATCACGATAAACAGCAAATCATTTTAACTCGTACCTTGTACTACTAATGCTCGGTACTCCACTCTGCCTCTGCATAACCATAAGTGGGGAAGGTTTGTTTTGCAATGATGGGGTTTTCCTAACTTCTTTTGGGGAATTACAAGGAGTAGCGTCCCCTTCACCTTCCTCCTCTTCTTCTTCGTCTTCATCTTCGTTAGACGACGTGCCCGAGAGAGATTCTGCATTGCCACTTACCTATCACCATTTAATTATTTTAAAAAAATATATATGTAGATATATCAACAGAACACAAACTGTTGTGCCATAAAAAACTATGGATATTTTACTTAAAGATTTATTCAAATATATATATATATATATATATATATATATATATATATATATATATATATATATATATATATATATATATATATAGGATGCACAAACACAAATATTAAAAAAAAAGTATAGAAAAAGAACAATCGTAGACTTATACAGGCGTGAATTCAAGGGGACGAGCGATCCCCCCCCCCCCCCCCCATGAGAGCTTTGAGTTCAAAAAAATAGACCTGATTCTGCCTTTTACACTAAAAATGTGTATGCTGCTGGCATCTCCCCCCCGTCGACAACTTGTTTTATTCTTGCGATCGCCCCTCCCCCCAAGATCTCGAATTCAGAAAAATAAACCCGTTCCTGCCTTTTACACTAGAAATGAGAATGTTACTGTGCTATTTCAATTAAATTGCACCACAAATGAAAATTCACAATTAGTATAGGGCCTGCACTGTAGATCTGCTGAAGTAAATTACAATCTCAATTTGCAACAAAAAATTATACAAATGTCATTATATAAATGACTTTTGGATACACCTGTTTTTAAATTTATTTAGTTAAATGCATTGTTATTTATGTTAATTTCTGTCCATGCTGTGTTTCCACCAAAAAAAAATACACTAGGAAAACATAAGTGCACTTTTTTTTACTACTACAAACGCATATCTAATTGTTTCTGGAGTACAGTCCATTATTAAACTGACTTTTATGAGATTTGCTCCAAAACTGGACTACAGGTCATTCTACATAACGACTACTACATCGAAAATTATCGTAGAA
This sequence comes from Diaprepes abbreviatus, assembly GCA_034092305.1. Lineage (NCBI taxonomy): Eukaryota > Metazoa > Arthropoda > Insecta > Coleoptera > Curculionidae > Diaprepes > Diaprepes abbreviatus. Next base: position 2,060,940 of record JASJET010000144.1, on the reverse strand, counting down.
TCATTTAAATTGAAGTAAAAAATTGTGGTTAGGACAATCGAACGTTGTCTTCGTGTGAATAACTTAAATTTGAAAAACTAAATTCTCATTATTTCACAAAACAGAATTATTTTTTTAAGTTTTACGAGGCACCTTTCTGAATAATCTGCACAACCTTACCTCATTGTATTTTTCTGGGCTATACTGCACCAACATGGTAATGGAATTTCCGCACTGCCTCAGTACATTAGCGGCCAAGTTATAGGTGGCGTTTCGCATGTTTATGCCACAAACTTCAAGCAGTTGATCGCCGATTTGTAATCCCACACGACTAGCTAGGCTTCCTTCAGCTACAGTAGATACGAAAATTCCGCCAGTATCGGCAATTTGAATTCCTAGAGGTTCATTAGATTTGTCTGAAAAAGATAGTATTTGGCTAAAATAAAATGTCAAATTAGCAGATACAGAAAAAATATTAGTTTAAAATTTCTGTTTGTTTTAGTGTGCACTACATAATTATCGTAACTATTAGATCTTTAGGGCAACTAAAAAGTGATTTATACCATTTGGATTGGACATCCATTGGCTTAAATACTCATGGCAGGATTTAAAAAAATTCGTAGCAGTAGTCTTCACAAATTCTTCTTCTAGAAAACCACTTCGATGCAACTGAGCCATTAAGTTGCGAATAGCCAGAGGAAGAAATTGTGTGTTTTGTTTCAAAATTAAATTTTGCTTCGACTGGTTAACTTCTTTTGCAATCTCAATGTCAGAAATTTTTGACCCTCAATCTTCAAAATAACTTGATAGAAAGTGAATGCTTGGACATGAACAAAATAGAGCCATAGTTCTGAGCTAGGGTCTTCAAAAAAACTTTTTAAGATAGTAGGGCATTTGCCGATGCTCAAAAAGTAAGACTTTAGTGTTTCATACATTTTAAAAAGTCGTTCGACTGCAGGCATAAGTGCAAGCCATCTGGTTTTACTCTATCTTAATAATTTTTGATATTCTATATCGGCATCACGAAAATCTTTTAACTTTTCAACTCTTACGGTGTAATGTAGAAAAATGAGTATATTTTTCCAATTATGACTTCAACATCAAATGGTAAGCAATCGGCGATCGATTTAACTGCGTTGTGCACTATATGTGCGCCACAACTGATGCCGATTAAATATCGATTCGAACTTGACTTCAATTTTCTAAAGACCTTATTGGAACCTCGTCTCTGACAACCGCCAAAATTGCAGTTTGCATTGTCTCCACAAAAGCCCACAATTTTTGGTGTTTAAATTATATTCGTGTAAAACCTTGGTTAAGTACTTTACAATATTGTCGGATGTTTCACCTGATGGCTCTTGAAAATCTAATAGTTAAACTTGTACACCTTGGTATGGTCGGAAATATCGGACTAATATAATAACAATTGATTCGGTTTTAGTTCGAGCACATCGAAACTTTCGTTCAAAACATTGCTGAATTAGCTTTGAGGCACAATTGTTGCTGTGAAAACTGTGGTTTTCGTGTACAGTGTGATAAGCCCAAACATCTTCAGCTGCTGCAACATCTATATCTTTAGAAGTTGGCGCATCGTTTTTGTTTTTTTTTTAAATAATCAACCATTAACGTGCTTGACGATGAAGCATGTTCGGATTTTTTGTGTTCATCGGACCGTAAATGTAGTTCTACATCACTGGCACCTCTATGGGATGCACTAAATTTTGTTCGGTACTTTTCACAATGTACATCTGAAAGAATGTTATCCCGTTGTTTTATAAAAAGATGTTTTCTTTGTTAGGTTTTCATAAAAAACGAATTTTCGCATCGTAAAAGAAACTGGAGTCTATATATTTGTTTACGATTGCACTTGAGATTTATTCCTATGTATTAAAGAAATTTTAGCCGAAGATTCAAACACTTTACCTCTATTATTACCACTGACTCTCTATCAGCCACTCAATAAGAAATATGTCCATGTCGTCGGTCGACTTGCTTATACAGAACATTGCAGGTTAGACTGGCAGGGTTTCTTTCACATAAGTTTGATGTGGTCTCAGGTGTGCCCCAAGGGTCGCACTTGGGCCCTAGAGTATTTCAGTTTCTTATAAATAATATAGGTCAGTGTTTTAGTTCTAAGTATCTCCTGTTTGCGGATGATTTGAAACTTTTTAGAGCAATAGAGTCCCAGTAAAGATTGTGAATTGTTTCAGAGGGACTTAAATATTTTAAAGACATGGTGCTTAAAAACTAACCTCAAGCTGAATGCTGATAAGTGCTCATATATTATATTCAGTCGCAACAAGAGTGTGAACGAAGTTGAGTACAGAATTGGAGTGAGTAAATTGCAGAGGGTGAATGTAGTTAAAGATTTGGGGTTATTTTTGGATAGTAGACTTCGTTATGTTGATCATTATGATGCAATCATTAATAGCGGCCACCGTAAGTTGGGTATGGTGTTAAGAATGTCCAAGGATTTTAATAATCTATGTGGTGTCTCTTCATTGTTTGTGTGTTACGTAAGGTCAATAATGGAATACTGTAGTTTGATTTGGAGCCCATACTTTGATATACATAAAAAACGTTTGGAAGCTGTTCAGGTAAAATTTTTAAAATATCTAGGGTATAAATTGGCACAGAGAGGGCTGCAGCTTGGCGTTGATGAGGTAAGGGAGTGTTATGGTTTGACCAGACTGGAGGACCGCAGACGATATTTTGAACTTTTTTTTTTCTATAAGGTAATAAATAATTTAATAATGTCTCCTGATATATTGGCTGGTTTTAATTTTAAGATTCCACCTAGGAATCTCAGGAGGTGTCCCCTTCTGTCCTCTGGGTTCTGTAACACCCTACATGGTCAGAATCTGCCAATTAGTAGAGTGGTTACTGCCGTCAACAGTTTCTCTGATCTTGATTATTTTGTCACATCATTTAATGCATTTAGAAACAAGCTAAGACGTCTGATTTTGTTATAATGATATTAAGCCCATGTTTAATATTAAATAATGTATTTGATTGTATATGTACAAATGGTGGAACAGTTGAAATAATAAATAAATAAATAAATAAATAATACTCGCGCCCCGTTCTAAATCGTGCAAAACATTGACCTGAATATACGGAAAAATTCGTAGCTGCGGGAGGCGGAGTCAGCGAGTTTTGATGATTAGAAGAATCCATTCGCGTTTTCAGCAAGAATATACTCACAATCTACAGATGCAGATCGCTTTGTCACTGCTGTTAAGAAAGCCGTGCTCCGACCGTTTACGCAACATTTTAAATTCTCGCCAATTGTCTAATGTTTGCAAAATTGTAATAAAACGGGATTTTTTTTTGTCCTGACAGGCTCTTTGGGGTCATCGAGCAATACACTTAAAAACGGTACTGTCCCGTTGAAACCGGGATGTATGGTTACTGTATATATACCCAAAAAGAATACTTGTTCTTCAATTTACCGAGCTTGTATCTCCCACACCAAAAAATAGTGATAATTTATAGGCACAGACCAAATCGTAGTCAAACCTGAGAATTTACTACGTTAGTTAGTCAAAAGCTGAAATGTTTTTTGTTTTGTACTTTGACAGAAATGTATTATCACAACTCTTTCATTAGTCAAACTTAGGTCTTGTAGCGACTCCGTCGATATGCAGTGCGCGTCTTAGGTCACCGTGCAAATTTAGAACAGTTATATCGTGATTTCAGAATTAAGCTCGCACACGTGGCTGTAAAATAAAAATTTCGAATTTTTGATTCAAAAAGTCTTAGAGATAAGCAAAGACCCAGTCCCACTACACAGAAAACTTACAGTAGCTTAGACTAAGCAAATGGGATAGGAGTGAAAATTAAGCGTGCGGGCCACACATTGCATGTCGAATCACGTGTTCATGTTAGTTAATTCAGGTGCATATTTGTTTTTATCAAAATTCGAATTAAATAGCATGAAAATCGAAATTATATCGTAATATTCAAATTCAAAACAAGCTTTATTGTTAAAAGAGATCAAATAAATTTGAGTTAAATAGCATGAAAATCCAAATTATATGGTAATATTTAAATTCATAATATGCTTTAGCGTTAAAGGAGTACAAACTTCTTTAGGATAAAGCTATATATCAAGAGACATTACCAAGTAGAATTTATATAATACAAAAGTAAAAGCAACAAATAATGCAAACAAACTATACATAAATTTTAAAAGAAAACGCATGTATTATATACAGCATAAAATACAAAATACAGGAAAAGGTAATCAAATGAACAAGCTATAAAATATTTCTTTATATTAGAATCCATCTTCAAAATATCAGTCGATTTATAGTAAGCCCTATCTAAAAGTATTTTGTTTGTGTGTTTTTTGGTTTTTCTTTTAAATGTTGTAAAGTTATTTATTTCCTCTATGTTCTCAGGTAACTGACTGAATATTAGCATTATAAATAAAACTATTTTTTATCATAGTGATGAGGGTACCGAAAGGGCAATGTTATGAGGCTCTCTGGTGTCATAATGACTTTTCTGATTCAAATTACTGTATTTTTTAACCACGATACAAATGCTCTCCAAAATAAACAAACATGGCAGAGTCCTAATCCTTTCCTGTAGAAATATAGGTCCTCAAGACTCTCGGCTTCCCATGCCATGCCCATCGCTCTCTTCTTTACATTACTATAATTATTTAGTACTTGCGAATCTAACAATTTATTGTTCAAGGTATATTTAAATGTAAGAACGTTAGTTTTTTTCTGCGTTCAATGTTAATAAATTGTTTTCACACCAGACCCTATTTTCATATATTCTCATTCCTAATTACCCGTTTCTGAGCCCCTCCACATAATAGTATTTTCATAGGAAATCTCGAAATCGTTTACAAATTTTATGAAAATTGAAATTAATATAAATGAGCAAAAACAGTTTTTTACCTAAAAGCCTATGTAGCTTAGTAAACAATGAAATTTTACAAAAACTGGAAATTCAATTAAAAACCAAAGGTAATATTTTATTAATATAATAACACGGCTTATAATTAAATCGATTTTCAACTAGTCAAAGGACGTATTAAAGAGTTTTCGTTTTGTAATAAATCTAAGCTTGACTACGATTTGGCCATTGCGTATAACAATAACAATGAAATTTAGCTTGGGTATTTAATTAATCACTTTTCTTACCTATATGCACTCTTCGAAGTTCTCCTGGCAGTGGCTTGTGGCCCCATGGACAGTAATCTTTATGTGTATTAACTTGAGATGAATGATCTCCAGGACTGCTCAAAACTTCAACATGAAAAATTGGCATCGGACTTCCTCTTTCTGAGCTTCCATGTTCTATGCTGCATGTGCTGACTTTGGATGTTACACTAGGGTTGGAGGGGACACGAAATCGCTGTTCTCTAATAAAAAAAAAGTTACTGCATAAAATTATAAACTAAAGGACCAAAGAATGGTTATTTGGATACCAAATAATTTAGAGCAATATAGAAATCCATCTGACTTTCGCCTCTTTTTCTGAAAAGCCGGTTAAAAGGTATCTGTTCGGGCTAAAACCCGATGCTATTTCACTATAGATTGTTGCAGATTGTAAATAATATATTTAATTTTTAAGAGGCAAACTTCAACCTTATGTATGAATTGATTCAAGATCAAGGTTGGCAGGCACTATATAATTGTAGAAATGTCAATGAGGCAGTAGATATTTTTTATGAAATACTTAACAATATTTGCTGTCAGTGTATTCTTTTATCAACCCAAAGGAGTAAATGTTTTCTAGTTTGACTTAATGGGGATATAACATAATATGACAAAAATTAAGGAGGTATATTTTTAAAAATACAAAAAAACAACATCATATGGTGTACAAAAATATCACGATGCAAGACGATTAGTTAAGATCAAGATTTAAAAAGCTCATTATGATTATATGAATCAACTAGCAGGTAATTTATATAATAATCCTAGTTATTTTTGGTCTTACGTAAATTCTAACACCGGTTGTATTACCAATGGAAGTAATGTGTAAGATATCACTTTTAGAGGTTCAAGTAATATCACTGATGGTTTTGCAATATTTTTAGCTTGTTCTTTACCCTAAAATTTGAATTGCCCTATGTATCCTTTAAAACAGCACTTTTGCAATAATCCAAATATAAAATGTAAAATCAAAATAGCTATCAGAAAATAAAAGGGTAACATATGAGCTTTCTGGATATGTAACAAAGGGGTGTGGTGATTTTTTATCAGTTCCACTGTTGTATACTTTTAATTTTAGTTAAAGTAAATCTAGTTATTAAAAAAGGTACCAAACAAAACATAATTAATTATCAACCAATCTCAATACTTGGTGCTATGTCAAAGGTTTTTGAAATGGTGTTCTTTTGACAGAATTTATAGTGAAACTAAATGTAGCATAACATTCTAACAATATGGTTTTCTGCCAAACAAATCAACTTTTACCAATTTTGTGCCATTTATGCAGTTTTGGCATAAAGCGATGAATAATAAATCTCAAGTAGATGTTATTTATACTGTATGGAGAAGGCTGTAGATAAAATAAAGCATAGTGTAGTGGTTTAGTCAATCAATCAATGAACTTGTGACAGAATCTTGTCAGTTTGGTATTGTCCTATTTATATGATAGATGCATTTAGATTAAGGGTGCTAAATCTAAGTCTTTTAAAAGTATGTCTAGGGTTTTTCAAGGTTCAGACCTACTGGCACTATTATTTACAATTGCAGTCAACGGGATATGTAGGGTGGTTAAAACTCCAGAATCATACTATATGCAGATGATTTTAAAATGTTTTTGGAGTTCTTAAGTGGTGGTGGCTATGATTCTTTTAAGGATGACCTGAACAATATATGTGATTAGTGTGCTTAAAATGGATTTAATCTAAAAATGAACCCTTTAAGTAAAGACCACTTAATTAACTCCAATAATCCCAAACAGTTCGTTAATCCCCATAATGACTTGGGAATACTCTTGGATGGTCTCAATAAAAATAGTCGACGTCTACAAAACGATGGGAGTGAGGGAATTCGTTGAACCAAACATTTTACTGCTGAGATATGTTTGAAATTATTTGATTGTCTCGTGATGCCTGGGCTGGAGTATGGACGATATATGTGATCGCCCCAATATGAAGTGTGGATAAAGTCACTCGAGAGGGTACAACAAAAATTTTTTAAAATATATGTTCTGCAAAGGATTCGGATACAATCCACCTCAAAATTATATTCATCTGAGGTTGTTGAGATTTTCCAATCGCTGGAAAATTGTAGAATTATATGCCTTGTGTACTTATCCGAAATTTTAAAGAATTATATCTATTGTACTAATATACTAACTCAACTTCTTTTTTCTATAAATAATGGAAGTATAAGGAACAAAAATATTTTTTAGTTAAAATTTCCCATGACAAACATAACACCACTATAACTCTGACAAACTTAATTATTCAACAATATTTTCCTTCCTTTGTCAAGTATTAAAAAAAAAAACTAAACAGTATTTTAAAGGACTTACTTGACACTACCCATGCAAATGTTAAAAAGTGAAATTTTTATTGTTCCTATTAAACTGAATTTTTAAAAAATATTTCATTACTAGTTACGATTACACGTAAAATTAGTAAGATTAATGCTTTGATTTTAGTAAGAAAGCTTAAATTTTCTATAAATGCGTGTTGAAAAAACTTTTTTATGCTCTGAAACTTTCTAACATCTTTATATATCACTTTACTATAGGTAGCTGCAACTAACAAAAGACCTTTTTTTTGTTTTTAACTGCTCGGTGTTGTTCTTTGATTATCCTTATGTCACTTTTCGCGATACTAAAGCTAATAGGGCTGTAACTACGTCACTACTGCTGAGTGAGATGGTTACAGCACAAGTTTAAGCATGAATTAGCTCATACAATAAAGGTCGTAATTGGTAACTGATGAATCAAATGGAACAACAATATCAACATTTTAAAAAATTAACGTAAAGACATTTTCCATAGGATTTGGCCGAATCATTCTAAAAGTGCTACAAATAATATAGATAATATTGTTAAAAGAAACACTTGTGACCAATTTAAGTTCCTAAAATTCTAATATATTTTCGAAATAAACTTTTCTTTACCTTCTTTTGGGAAATGTCCCTCCAGTTTCCAACAAATCCGGCGGCCTTCTACTCCCAGCGTCTACAGAAGGGCTGTGGTTATGCTGATATGGTTCGAAACTAAAACTTTCCCTTGAATGGTTGATATGAGGATGCGGATGGGGATGGTAAGGATAGTGCATCCTGGGAGGTACAAAAAGCTGACTGGGTCCCCGAGAATGAGAGGGCCCGATGTCATGAGAGGTGCCTAAGATGCTGTCGCGTTCAGAGTCAGACCCATATTTACTAACACCTATAAAAAAAATTCTAATGGTTAACATTCAAAATCGATGATATGGATAAAAAAGTGTTAAATGAGGTATGGTGTACGCTATCATACGGGAAGCCTTATTTATTCCAAGATATTCCAGCTTGGTTGCACCAATCAAGCTAGCTCAATCCACAAGCGTAACTAGACTATCAATTTAGAATAGCCCCAAAGGTGGTGGGGGTATCCTGATTTTACTCTGTTGTTTAAATGTCACTAACCCTACGTCATATTTCTAGAGAGAGGTAGTAATTTCTAGCCTTAGAAATTAAGGTGCCTTTTCTTCATCTCGAATTTATTCGTGATCTAAAAACTATACCAGCATGATGTCTTAGGAATTCAATTCTTATTTTTTTATATCCTCTAAGAACATACAAAAAAAATTATTTTTGGCTTTTTAAGATGTTTAAAAAAGCTCTCCCTTATCCAAAAAATTGTTAACATTATAAATCTAACAGTAACGTAAGTATTAATTATATTTTTGAACACTTCGTCAAATATATTACCTTATAAGTGTATTGTATGGATTATATATATATATATATATATATATATATATATATATATATATATATATATATATATATATATATATATATATATATATATATACAATTATGGTATATCAAATTACCATTTTTTAAACATCCTGCATGTTTATAACATTTTTGGATTATTTTCATAACTACAGAAATATTTTGCATAAAGCATTATACGGACATATTTGTTTCGCTACATTTCTGGTTGTGGCTTCCAAAGGGTATATTTTGAAGCAAAATAGTTTATATGGTCCTACTTTAGTCTTTATTAATGGAATAACAGAAACAAAAAGTAATTTAAAATTTCCGATTATACCGAAAAATATTTTTTTTTAAAGTTAAAACCTAAGAAGAAACATAAAAATCGACTTTCTCTTAAGGTGCAAATTATATTCTTGAAATGTTCAGCAACAATTAAAAAATAATATAATTTACGCAGTTCCATTAAAAGTGTATGGGGATAAATATTCTCAAATCTTAGACCTTGTTGTAACACCACTGACTAACAAAAAATCGTACTCAAATGACCAAATTTATAACTTTGGGCCACTCCACAGATTTTCTTTAGGTCAATTAGTTCTTTTTTTGTGTTTTTTATTGAAGAAGGTTCAATTTTTAACTTTATTTTTTCTATTTTTAAATCCGCCAAATACCAACTTTAAATGAAGCTTGACAAGCAAAAAGTAGTAATATTGAATTCTATGATACTTATTAATTTTAGAATCGTAATGTATGCCCACGACAACCCCCTAATACTAATTTCCTTCTTTTATGGAATGGAATTATGTAGGGGTATTAGATTCCTCAAGGCCCGGAACAACCACCACCATACTAGTATGATCAGCAAATAGGAATAATTGAAATTTATCATATACCATGTAGTTCGCAAGATAATTAACGAGAGCATTGAATAATAACGGTGAGAAAATAGAGCCTTGCGAAACCCCAAGAGAAAGTCTCCTCTTAGAGAAAATGGTATTGTCGATCTTGACAATCATCTTCCATCCCGTCAAAAATGAATCCACCTATTTATTGTAAGATTTACAAACTTCCATTGCCTCCCTCTTAGCGACTATGCTGCTTGAAGCTACACAGTCAAACGCACGGATAAGGTTAACGAACAGACTCAGCGCCAGTTCCAACCTTATCAACTGTCTGTACACTATGTCCAATAAAGCAAATACGTTAGCAGTTTTACCATGATTCCGCTTAAAATCGTACTGACAGGGGTTAAGAATCTGATTTCACTCCATGGAACCCAATAATTTGGACAACTAGTAAATGACGAAATGGGAGATATCAGTTGATAATAATAAAGAGTATTTTAATTTGCTCCGAAAGTACCTGTAGCAATGGATGTATTGAAAATAAAAGACAGTCGACCAACAGTTGAATATATACAATTTTTTATAATATTTAAAGGCACTTCGTCCAGGCAGCTTAATGGTTTGCTACGCAATGAAGCTAAAATACCCCTCGGTTCCCCACTAGTTATCTCCCAGAAACACACTGAGCAACAGATGGCTGCACAGTACAGTTCTTATCTTGTGCGAACATATAATGATCTAAGATTTATGGTAAAGAAATATTCACAGAACGATTCGTTAATTTTCGCTAGATAACAATTAATAAGCACAGAGCTGGACTGGTTTAAGTTCCCCCTTTCAACGTAATCAATAATAATAAAAAAACATCTTCAGAGTCAAACCCTTGTCAAATAATGACGAACAAATAAGTGACAATAGCTCCCTTATACTTACCATTGAAAAGTAAGAGTTATGATTTATAGAAATCAATGAATATTAAATAATCTACGACGATAATTTTAGTTTTTAAGTAAATGTATTTATTTTTTTTGAAATGAAGCAGAGTTGATTTTAAAAAATGGATATACCTACATTTACAAAATAAAATCTTTATCTATATAGCACTTACCTAATGGATTATTCTTTTTATAGTAGGGCATCATATCTTTCTCATACAATCTTTGTACGGGCATATCCAGACTATTATCAGAGTTCATATTGATACTGTGTCTATTCGAGTTACTGCCACATTTGACGATCTCAAACGAATCCGTTGGAAGAGTAAAATGATGACCGGCATCCACACTTTTATATACTGAATGCCTACTGGTTGGTGGTGGATTTTGAGGGACCAATGACAAAGGAACAGGAGTAGATTTTCTATAATAGTCTTGAGTATCTTTGGGTTGAGCTAGGAGACTTAGAGGGGGACGTTCTTTGGTTCGTGTGACTACGGTACCTCCACCTGAAAATTATACTGGTTAGTTAGATAAGAGGTTTATTTTCATATTAATTGAAAAAATTAATATATTTGAATTTAATAAACATATTACAAGACAAATTAATTTGTTATAGATAATTTTGGCAAGTACCATTTTTGGTATAGATCTTTATTTTATAATAATATAAAAATCTGCTACCAGCAAAAATAGAAATTTAATAAATTTTCCTAGAATGTTTTAGTATATTCTTACTTAATTTTAAATATTAAGACTATATTTGTCTTCATGTAACTGTTTTATTATTAAATTTCCTGTGTAAGACTACGATGTTTTAATTAATCAGAAGTATTTCTTTTCATTTTATAAATAATGAGTTTTCATTTAATACATCATGTAGTAAATGCTAGTGATGGGCGGTTATTGAAAAATAACAGGTTATATGTTAACGTGTTAAACTTTTGAAAACAAATAACCGTTGACAAATAACTTACAGTAAATAACCGGTTTTTATTCATATAATCAAAAGACTGAATAAAATTAGAAAAGACATAAATTAAATTATTTCTCTGAAACGAAATAAATAGATGGCCTAAAAATTTAAATTATAGGACAAAACAACTTTATGTATTTATTTACAATCAAAATTCTTAACAAGTCAAAGAACTAAAATAAAATAATAATTTCAGCAATTTTGGGCTAATTCCACCCATAACAATAATTTATTGACAGTGAATTAAATTTTTTTTTCGAAATAAAAAGCGTGCTAAATGAAAACACAGAACAATAACTTTAATCTAAGAAAAAGCTGGTAAAAAAATACAAATATCAAGAGGAAAAATAGAACGGATTAAATATTTTTTAGGTATGTCACAAAAAATCCCTCTAGTAGAAAAATTTCTTTTATGGGAGACACCACGCGAGTATTTCAACTTGGCCTTCCAGTCACGCGTGGCGCTGCTAGTACCAAGTAAAGGTTTCTTCAAACAGCAGTTAAACAATTTTCTTTGGTTTAAGTTATATTAGAACCGTGGTGTCTTGTGTACCGGTATTTCTATACGATTTTATCTACGTGTCTAATTTTTGTGAAAGTGATTGTGTTTTTACCTTCATCAAGAAATTTGTTACATTTTAAAATGGTTAAAAATATTTTGCGAGAAAAAGCATTCAAAATCAAGTGTTCTGTCCCAAACTGTACAGACAAATACAGTTAGTACAGTGGACGATTTTCCGCCTTCAAAGGATTTTAATATAATGGAAAAATAGCTAAATGCCATGAACAACCATTTGTTGAACTGTCTTAATTACGAAGTAATTTATAAAAGCCATCGTGTCTGCGCTGGATATTTTTCAGGAAAATCTCTTGTGCGAAATTCTAGAAAAGAAGTTAGATATAATGCTGTTCCTGCCATCTATCTTCCTGAGTGTAAGTAAAACCAAGTAACGGCTTTTTTATTTTCTAGGAAATTAAAATTAATGAAAAAAATACAGATTTATGGATAAACAAAATGAATATAAATCCAAAATATAGATTTTTTCTTTTAAAATAAAAACTATGATGCATGTGTTTCCTCTAGCTGAAAATCAACGAGCCGAATACACACATCTAATGAAAATACATAAAATATAGAAATGCTGAGAAATGGCTTCTATTACCACCAGTTATGAAGGCATGTTTTTAAATACATATTATTATTACATTGTTTTGGCTTTGTTAGATTTTTTAAATAATGTATAAGTATGATCGATAATACATTTCACAATTTCTAATATATTTAGACAAAAATTAGTAACTCTAAAAATTGAACATGTTTTTTTTTTTTAGAGTAATATCCCATCGTCGATGGATCAGAACGTTTTTCCAGAAGAAAAAATGCTTTATGCTTCTCAAACATAAAGTGTAGAGAATTTACCAAGGTACTTATATTTTAGTTTTTTGGTTAGTCATTCTATTTATGGATTATTTTTTCCCATACCACGATTGTGTTAATTTACAACCATTTCTTTATTATTAGAAACTTTTTTGTTTCAACAGCTGTAACTATAACGAACATACTTATACCCACAAAGTATTAATAAAACTTATTAAATGTTGTTTATATTTTTGGTGCAGAAGAATTAATCTACTGTTAAAAGCAGGAGATGAAAAGTTTGTTAAATTTTTAGATATGAAACTGAATAAAAACTTAATAGATCGAGTTAAATTGAGCGTCTATGAAAATATGAAAGTAAAATTAAATAATCCAAAATCAGTCCAAAAAATGTATGATAGGTCGATTATTTCAAGTTTTGGTATTATATTTATAGTACATACTAATTTGTATTTTTTTTTATATGCACTTTTTTGACTATTCTCAAAAATACTTAAGCTCTTTTTTTAAATTTATTGGTTATTTACTGGCTTAATCAATCTAGTAAACAGTGTTTTATCATTTTATTATAAAAGAAATACTGTTTAGTTTCCGTGTATTCGCATTTATCTGTAACGTATCCTTCTTGTAGTATATTACATTAATTTTAGTCGAATTTGTGGACACATTGTATATTATTTATAACATTTAGCATAAGTATTCTGTAAGTATGTATAAGGTACTGTATAGTATAAGCTGTTATTATGCTTTGGCTTTGAAATTATATTCTAGGCTTAGTTCTAAAGTATATAAATTTGTCTCTTTTATCTGTGACTGTTTAAATCCATTATTTTACCTCTAGTATATTAACGAAAAATATTTTAAAATGTGTATTATGATTTTTATTCAAATATATCATATTTTAAAATAATTTCATAAATATACTAAAAGTGCCAACCATAACAGAAAATATATAAATGAATATTCGGCGCACTGATCATTGGAAGCTTGGCCTTCCAATCACGACTGGCGCTAAAAACTTTCAACATCAGATAGTTTTCTATTAAAGGGATATTTTCAGTTTCATCGGGACACTTGCTGGAAAATTCATTAACTTGTATCTCGCATTACTGGAAAGAAGCAATATTTATGAGCAACAATTAAGTTGGCTGTGCTTATGGTCGACCCGCATCCTACACAGCTTTCGGGAGTCAAATTAAATATAAAATCTAAAAAATAACCGAGCGTTGGTTACTGGTCACAGCAACAGGTTATTAGGTTTAACCTTCCACAAAATTATAATATCTAGTCATTCGTTGGCTTATATACTGGTTATTACAATAAGTAAGTAAGTCGAAATAAGTATGGGATTCAAATATGCAACAAAACGTTGTTATGGAACTAATTGTATATTGGAAAAAGGTAATACTTGTTTGTTTAGAAGTAATTCAATTACCGAAAAATGACCACGTTACAAGGCTGCGACATATAGACGGATGGACATTACGAAATTAAAACGGTTCCTAGTGGATACATAACCTCAAACAACGTAAATTCACTATGTATTACCATGTCACAGGGATTCTCTCAGTGCCTTTTAGGCTAAAATAATTACAAATTTCCTATTTAAACAAATAAATTTTTACCTGAAGTTAACACAGCGGTAGCTCTGGCTTTGGGCCACGTTCCTCCATTATTTTTCTCTTCTTTTGGTTGCGATAAATGTCTTTTTGGACCACCGGACGATCTCTTAATGGTATTAGTATGGTGATAGCTGTCTAAAACTGAATCCAATTCTGCAATAGCCTTCAAAAGAAAAAATCCACGGATAATAAATACATTTTTCAGTGATGCTACGAGACATGTTAAGCAGGCAAGAAGCACACATTTACACAGTAATGAAAGAAATAAACTATATTTATATAAACTATAAATCTATTATCATATGCACATTAATAACATTAAAAAATATACAAAGAAATGTAAGGATCTTAAGAATTCTGCCGACAGTAGCAGTCAGGATATTACCTGTTCATGAGCAAAGTCTATCGGATTCGGTGAACTATTTCGATATTTCTTTTTGTCTTCCTTCGAATGTCTCCACGGACCCCTCATCAACTCAAACTTCTCTTTCAACCAAGCACTGCTATTCTTCTCTTGATTGGTATATTTGTAATCATTCTGACTTAGCCATTCTTCAGTCTACAACAAAAAGTGAGTTATTTTTGGCAAAGAAATTCGAAAATATCTGTAATGTTTCGATTTCCTTTATCGTCCTACTATCGATTCCAAAGAGTTTGGATCCTCAGGTCAATATAAAATAACAAAAATAAACTGAAAAGCAAAAATACGTAAAAAATATGTTTACTAAAATGTGGTTGTCGAACTTACATTGTCTTTATTTTTACGATGTTTCGATTAGGTTGTATCTTTAATCGTTATCAAGTATAAACTGAATGTTTTGTCTTAAGGCTACGAGCTTATATGGGGACTGTGTTCACTGAAGCGCAAAGTTTCGCTTCACTGTACACACCCCAATAATTTGATGTTATAAGGTAGTGGTTGCCAAAAATTAGGAATCTCAACACTGGGTTTACTGAAGATTCCATTATTATTTTTAATGTAGGCTGCTTCTATAAATTTTCTTTTTTTATGTTGGGTACCGCAGCTTCAGACCATTTTATATGGTGCTGTTTATCCCAGGCGTGTTCTGCAATACCTGATTTCGACGTTTCCCCTTTTTATGTATGAGTTTTATGTTCCTTAATTCTAACTTCTAGTGGTCGCTGGCTTTCTCCAATATACATTTCACCCCAGCACATGGAACTTTGGTAAACACATTTCTTCTTATCGGTAGTTTTTGGTTTTGTTTTTGTCAAATGAGGTCTAAGTGTATTTGCTGATTTAAAGGCTGTTTTTATCTTATAACTGCTGGCAATTCGGCTTATTTTCTTCGAGGATCCCTTAATGTACGGAATTGTGAAGAAGGAATGTGTTTCTTGCTGTCCAGTGGTCGTTGTTCTAAATTTATTTATAAGATCGTTAATTACGCACTATTACGAACACAAATAAATTTTCACCGATGACCAAAAGCCCTTCTTCTGGATGAAGCCACACAACGCTACGAAAAAATTAAAGCGGAAACTCTATCAGATGATCTATTTATTTATTTATTTATTTATCCACGGTAAAAATAATTTTACAAAAATAAGTAGGCTAGGCCCAATAGTAGTGAAAAAAATATACTTAAATAAAACTAACCAGTAGTTAATGACTCCACAAATGAAACATAGCTTAAACTAAAAATAACTAACATTCTCAATAAAGGAGATGACAGACTAGAATCGACAATAAAAACACAGAAACAACAGAAATCACAACAAAAAGACACTATCCTACAAGAACAAAAAGATAAGCAAATAAAATTTTCCAAATCACTAACAATACCAATAAAAATATCTTGTATCAAAACATAATTTAAATATCCTATTTTGTAACTCCCTATATTTATAAGTTAAGCTTATCACATTAATCTCTATTTATTATTATTTTTATTGGAATACAAAGTCTCCCTAAATAAGTCACTATCAAATGAGTTTGCACTTTGCATTATTCTGGACATGTGAGAATGTTGCCCATACAGAGTACGATGCTGATCTAATTCAAAAGTTTTGTTTTGTCTAAGTACTCTTTGGGGGATATAAAATTGAAGTCTACAAACAGTCCGAGACCGTTGATAAAATTATTCATGATCTTGAAACAAGTCTGTATATTTTCACATCTCAGAACGCTCTGCAAATTTAAAGTTTCTTCAATTTGTTGATACTTTAAATTTTTTGGGGGTATGTGCAATTTATAGGTCATAAATCTAAGAAATTTTTTCTGTACATTATTAAGCTTATCGATGTACGTTAAATTGTATGGGTTCCAAACAACCGAACAATTCTCTAAGAGGGGTCTAACTAGAGAAACATACAATAATTTAATTACAAAGATATTACTAAAATCTTTGGTATTTTTTTTTATAAAACCCAAAATGCGTAAGGCTTTGTTTCTACAGCTATCTACATGGTGTGAAAAGGTTAACTTAGAATCAACATAAACTCCTAGATCTTTGATTATATCAACTTGTCCTAATTCTTTGTTATTAATTTTATAAACTTTATTATTTTTTTGTAATACTCACCTAGTGAATTTGATATTTTTACACTTTTTAATATTAAGAAACATTTTATTTGTTAACACAACAATCATAAGAATTGTTTAAATCGTGTTGAAGATCACAAATACAGGATTCAGTAATAATAGATTTATATATTTTTAAATCATCAGCATAAACAATAAATTCGGAATGCTGAAAACAGTGCTGTACATCATTTAAAAACAAATTAAATAAAAATGGAGAAATGTGGCCACCTTGAGGCACACCTGATGTGACTTCAGTTGGATTGGAATATGTATTATTAATTATAACATACTGAGTTCTTCCAGTTAAAAATGATTGAAGCCAATTCAACATATTACCAGATGTGCCATAGTAATTCAACTTTTTTATTAACAAGGAATGATTAATTTTATCGAAAGCTTTTGAAAAGTTGGTGTATACTAAGTGAATATCAAATCCACTCTCCATGCTATTATATATATATATATATATATATATATATATATATATATATATATATATATATATATATATATATATATATATATATATAATATCCGTGAAAACCAAAAGATTAGATTGTATAGATCTCTGCTTCATAAACGCATGTTGATTTGGCATAATAATACCTGATTCTAAAAATTCTATTAATATGCTTACCATGATTTTAGGAATTAAAGATACCTCATAAATCGACCTATAATTCACTATTTCATTCTTGCAACCATTATTTTTATATATGGAAGTTAAATAGGCTGTCTTCCATTATGAAGGAAATGTACTGCAATCGACTGAATTATTGAATAACAACCATAGTGGTCTTGAAAGGAAAAATGCACATTTTTTTAGTAATATGGGAGGAGGATTATCAGGTTCCATTCCTTTATTCAAATTTATTTTTTCCAATTTATCGAAAATATCAGATATTTTAAAAGTATAAGCGCAAACATTATTGTCATTCAATGTGGTTTGAAAACCGCACGAAAGCTATATGAATTATCTTTAACATAAACTGATGCAAAATGTTCTGCAAATGAATTCAAAACATAACGGACATTAGAAAATTCGTTATTAGCAAATTTCATTAATTTAGGAATTTCACTTCTATCCTTTTTTGACTTAACACAGGTCCAAAAATTTTTGACATTAGATGTTATATCCTGTTAGATTATATTGATATAGTTATTATAAGATTTCTCAGACAATTGTTTACAGAGCTTTCTAAGCACATAAAAATTTTCGCAATTAGCCGAAGTGGGATTCGTTTTATATAATTTGAGAAGTTCTTTCTTTTCAATAGTAACAGTTTTTAATTCATGGTCAAACCAAATAGGAAACCTAAAATCTGTTTTTGCTCTATTTTTAGGTATAAACTCATTCAAATAGTAATTTACAACATTATAAAACCTATCCACAGCTAAGTTAATGTCAACATCCAATAAATTATCCCAGTTTACGTTAAAGAGGGCATTATTTAAAATAAAGTAATCACAGTTCTTAAGATCGTACCTAAATTCAGCAATATCATCTTGAACAAATTCAAGATTATCTAAATTAATATCTGACATAAGAGCAGGATGGTGGATACCACAGTTTGTTAAAATATCCTGGGCAGCTTGTAAAACCAAGTCACACTTGTTAGTAAATATCAAATCAAGAAATACATTTCTGGCGTTAGGTATATTATTAACATAGGTAAGATTTGAAAAGCATAAAGCAGTTATTAAACAGTCATTAGCTAGACACTTATTAACTTGTTTGTAATTATATACTTCATCGTCATAAAAACTAAAACCCGGTATGTTATAATCTCCCAAGATAAAAATGGAATCCCTCTTGAATAAGTTAGAAAAATGTTCAATATTGTTAGAATGTTCTACATACTTATTTACATTTGAATGGGGAGGAAAGTAAACTACACCAAATATAAGTATAATGTTATTAATTTGAATTTTTATCCAAACCCTCTTCACGACCTGGTGAATAATTTGGCATTTGAAGTGCACTGGCTCTCAACTTATTTCCAACTGCAATTAAAACACCTCCCCCTCTGCTTTTACCCATAGTTATTGGATCTTTATCCTTCCTAAATACATTGAAATTATCAATTACAATGATTCAATTTCCTATAAAATAGATAACGTATGCAATAAGTTGAAAGAAAATATTACTATGAAACACTGGAATAAATCGACTCTACCTGAAACAACTTCAAGAAAAACCATCATAAACTTATCTTCGAGAATACTTTTCAAACCAGCATTTGAAGCCCTTCGCAAAATACGTTTATTTAGAGTAGTACATTATGAACTTTTAAATAAATTTCCTATCCTATCTACGGCTTCACTAAATAACTGATTCATCTGGATAGCGTCGCTGAATGATATTTTCAAGGTGTATTCTGAACGAGCGATTTTGATTGGCCAACATTAAAGCAATGAATATCCTCACCGTGCATCGATTTTAAAGCGATTTGCGTGCTAACTCATAAAAATAACAATCTTGCTTACCTGAGAACTCCGATTTTCTTTCTTATGCCTTCTAACGGGAGTAAACACGTTGGGACACTCTGGATAACTCATTTTCAAGGTTGTAATGTTAATAACGTCCGAACTTTCGTCGTTTAGTACTTGCATCGCCTCCCGGACACTTTCTACGTCGTCCATCGACTTGTCATTAATTCGGAGAACTCTGTCTCCAACTGTCAGACTCTTGTCTCTAGCTGCGAGACTACCCTCGCTTATGCGGTTGATGTAGACTCCCATTTTTAAAGATAAACCGTGGCAACCTAAAACAGAAAATGAAAAAATTAGAACTCATAGAAATCTTAACAGAAACAAGTATGTTTGTTCATTATTTATGATCTGTGGGGTCATTTTTTTGATATTTAGCAGACATAAATCTATTTTATTTTTCTCTCAGTTTTTTGGGGCATTTTTAATTGTTAATAATTTTTGCAAACACGAAGTTTATAATTAATGTCAACAAAAAGAGGATTTTCCAGTAAGTATTCTCGTGTATTATTCACCAATCGAAAATAACATAAAATTTTTATAAAAAAATTGAACCGACTTCTAAAAATGCGCTATAAATTTTTATATGAAATTGAACTTTTTGAAGTCGGCGCCAAACTAATACCTAACAAAATGTGATTTGCATAAACAGATTACAAATACTTTATTCGTAATTGCTTTCTTACCATAATTTATATATTTTAGTAGTTATTTATTTCATTTACAAATAATTTGCCGCCGACTTCAAAAAGTTCAATTTCATATAAAAATTTATAGTTATTTTTCACTTTTTAGCGCACTTTTAGAAGTCGGTGCAATTTTTTTAATAAAAATTTTATTTTTCTATTTTTAGTTTAGAATTCATTGTGATATGCATAAATTATTTGAACTAAGTACTAATTGAGATTAGTGTACCTTGCAATGACTCCAAGGTGGCAAAAAAAAGTACCCATTTTATCCAAAGTTGTAAATCACCATAAAATGAACCACTAAAAATTCTTTGGTTCTTAGAGTTTTCCAAATACCAGTAAAATTGTGTCAAACAAATATTTAGTCTGTCATAGTAAATCCAATATCGATGCTTAAAAGACCTGAGGTGTAAATTTCTTAGCTCGATATATTTTATACTGCATATTGAGTCTGTATACGTCTCAAGAACCCCACAATATCAATTTTCAATATTTAAAGAACCTGAGATGCAAATTTCTTAGCTCGATATATTTTATACTGCGTATTGAATTTGTATACGCCTCAAGAACCCCACAATATCAATTTTAGACAAAATCGGAATATGCAAAATTTTGTCCCTCATATTGTATCTTATCAACCTAATAGTTGTACAAAATTGACTTCATATTCGTAATACACGAAGCCGAAAACCCTCTAATACAAAATCTGAAAAAATGCGAAAAAGGTAAAATTTTCAACCCACCATATTGCATCCGCTATATTGAATTAAAAAAAAAAATTATATTAAGTTTTAATCTAATCTAAATCTAAACCCTTCAAAGACCCCTAGTACCAATTTTGGATGAAATTCGAAAATTAAAAATATCTAACTTTTCCCATACCAATTTTGGAGAAAATCAGACAAAATTAATTTTTTTGGCCGTCATATTGTCAGCGTCATCCTGGATATTACTGCACTACTTTCGTCCAAAAAAATATGGGACCACCGCAGCAACTTCCTGAACATAATAAAATTTCATTCAAATCGGTGCTTCCGTTCCGGAGTAATCGGTGACGAACTGAGAACCTCCTTCTTGTAGAAGTCGGTTAAAAATAGATTAGGCAACCAGAAATACCTAAAAGACTGTGTTAACTATTGAGGTAAGTTTACAGAAAGCTTCAATAAAAACTTCTTTTTTTCAAAAATACTCTAGTAACTACTAAAGTTAACAAACTCATTCATTAACAACTAAGTTTAAAAACTTATATATTATAAAGTTTTATACGGTGGCTTAAAAAACCAAGAAAAAAAAGGAAATACAGGGTGTAACATAAAGGTTGGGAATAAATTAAACAGTGGATTCCTTCCTAAAAAATAATTTTTTTTTTCATATGTAGTTTAGCTCAACGAATATTCGTTTCTAAGTTAAAGGGCGTTAAAAAATTTAAAAAAAGTCGTTTTAGTGTAATAACTTTCAAACGCCAGAAGATAATGGAACGAAATTTTAGCCAGAGCTTAATTTGATAATACCCTAGCAACAGTAAAAAAAATGACTTCGTAATTTACTTAGTGGCGCGCGTACGAATATTACCGTGGGGTTAAAAAAATGTGGTACGCCACTGGTATTTTTTTTTTGATCATTTCCTCAAAGTTGATTTGTTGTTTTAAACAAAATTCTTCTCTTGCATTTTTTTGTATCTCTCGTCATTTTTCCGTAATTAAGCCTTTTGTAAATACCATTTTTTCCGTTGCATATACAGAAAAATGTAGAAAACAGAAACATTATCCAGTATGCTATGACCATGATATTTATTTTTGTTTTCAGATAATACGTCATTGTCAGTTAAGATAAGCTTTCATTACGCGCTTTTAATTTGGTTAATTGATATAAATGGACTACCCATTTGAAGAATTAGCAGATAAACATTTTATTTATGGCTTTGCAAACGGGAACACAGTGTTAGCTGCGCATCTGCATGCTGAACGTTTTCCGATTCGACGCATTCCGAATACGAAGACTTATTCAAGAATTCAGGTTCGTTTACGTGAAACCGACTCTTTAAAGCCTTGTACCTCCAGCGGAAGACCGCAAAACGTAAGGACATTGCAGCTCGAGGAACATTCCTTCTTTAGACGGCCGAGGCAAATCCTGATTCTAGTACAAGAATTATTGGAAGAATGGAAAGAGTAAGCTATATGCTGTCCAAAGAATATTCCATGATAATTTGTTATACCCATACCATTTGCAAAGGGTGCAGGCACTTTCTGCCTAGGATTATGCTCCACGTCTCAGATTTTGTAATGGGTTTTTAAATAAGATCAACCAGAAGATAAAAAAATCTTTCATATTTTCACAGATACTAGGAAAATGTTAAAAATCGTTAAAACATATTTTAAGTATATCTACAGCTTTTAATTTCTAACACTTCACTAAGAATTTGATACCCAAACAATTTCTCAAAAATTTCTGAAATAATACAAAGACTTCCTCCTTGAATAAATAAATAAATAATAAATAGACGATTTAAAATAAAATTTTATACTTCAATATCTCATATTTCATTATTAAACAACAATTTACTGAAGTAAAAGTTCTACCGTCTTATTTCGAGGTTTAAGATTATAGATCACTCGCTATGTTCTATCGGTAGCTAATTTTATTGGTCAATATTTTGGGTGTTTTACCTAAAATTGATGTTAGCTTGTAAAAAGATTATATAGAAATAAAATTACCTGGTGCTAGTCGCGCACTATGAATCCATTTGGTAACCTGTTCACCTGTAGCCCTAATTTCATTTCTCGCACATCGCGTCCTGCGTACTAAAACGTGCGCAGCTGGCATGCTTGAACGGATTGCTTCGGTGACCATCCTTAGAGAAACTTGACTACAATCTACATCGTTGACGCGCAGGATACGATCGTGAGGGAAGAATTTTCCAATTGCTGACGATCCTGGGGCAACGGATGCGACGTAAACGGAACCATCGCCTGGGAACTCGCGACCACCTGTATAAAAGATAAATTTTAACTGTCCTTGTTGCCTTAAATCCAAGATTCAATAAACTGATTTATTCGATGTCCACTAAAAACAAAATAGTAAGTTATACAAGGCAATAGACAAAAAGACTATTTGATGAAAATACCTAATTTTGGTTAATTTGGGGGCTAAATACGATTTTGACATTTAAATAACTTAGCTAGCTCTTATTTTCAAGATATTTATTTCCGTTTAACATAATAGCCCTGGCACCCACGTCAAGGTTACCCTGTTACTTTTTACCAGTTGCTTTAGAGCCTGCTTATAATCCCAAGTCAATTTAGGCTTGTCGGTATTTGACTCGAGAGCTTTTAGCGCCGCTTGGCTATCCGATATGTATATTTTGGCCTTTTTAGTATTCATTAGGACAGATTTTCATTGCATGCATTTCGGCTTGGAAGATGGTGGGGGTGTTTCCTAGGAATTGTGCAAATTGGAAACCTCCAACCCCATCTTTCAACTTGGATCCATCAGTAAACCATACCACTGAATTCTTCTCTAGTTGAGGCAATCCCTCTACGTTCGTTTGGTAGCAGTCAGTTACTACTTTATAGTTCACGTCAAAGTAATACTATATAGAAATGCAGTTTGTCTTTTTTGATATGGATTCTGTTGGAATTGTATCCAGGATATTCATTTGCCTAAGAGGGTTTCCAGGATTGATATTTTCCCTTTGAAATAGTTTAAGTGCGGCTGCCCTCATTACAGTTACGTGTGCAATGGAGGGAGGTTCATGATGGCATATCTCCCGTGACTCCTACACAGGCTACTGTAGGCTTGTAGTTTTTTTTGCAGCTTTTCTTGAGCTGCTGTTTGTTGTATCTTTGGCCACCATATTAAGGAGGCATACGGGTTTGATGATCGTTTCATATAAACCATAAGTCATTTTTGATCTCAAACAACATTTTTACCAAAGATTCTCCGACATGTCCAGCAAGCCGCTATGGCCCTTTGTAGAATATGTTCAATGTGGCTATTCCAGGTGAGTTTTTGGTCTAATATTACTCTCAGATATATGACCACGCTGGAAAAGCCCAGTTTCGTTCCATTTAAAGTTGGAGCTTTTATGTTTAACTTTGTTTATATGAAAGTCTTTATTATTTAATGGGGGTTTGCTTCTAGAAGGGGTTCTACTTTAGTGTACTGTGATGATATTTTGATAATAAAAAAATACAGAGTGATGTAATATTAAATATTAACTGGAAAAAATCGTTTAAAGACAATTTTTTAAACGCAAACCCCTTATTTTTATAATGTTATCTTATTTAGCATTAAAAATAAAGTGACCTTGTACAAGGTTGTATATTTCAAAAATCTGCAGTTTTTGAAATATTGACAATCTCACATTTTTTTATTGTAAAAACGCTATACGGCTTTTAAGTTTTGCTGTTAGTTGGTCATGCAAAATAAAATATAATATTAATATTAAATTGAAGAAATTTTATTTAACTTCTATGTAAGTAACTCTTAATATCTATTTAAAACTAAGTTAGATTAACGGAAAATAAACAATTTTTGTTTTAAATAGTTTTTCGGTGACGGTAAGATTTCAAAAGAAAACCGAAACTCGGTGTCGGTTTTAAAAAATAATCTGAATGTAAGAGAGTATTTTGTTTTTGTTGCTTACATACCAGCAAATTCTAATGCTTCCCCATCAGAACTAGTCAGATCTAACTGGATGACTTCAGTATGTCCACAGGCATGCTGTTCTTCTATGTTAGGTTGTGATAATCTTCCTTCACGCTCAATTTGAGCTTCCAATGCTTCTCTTAAAGCCTAAAATATATTTTTTTTTACTTTGAATATTAGTTAGTTCTAAAAATGGTAAATTATGAAGTATTACAACTGAAGTAGTAGTAATTTTTCCGCGAAAAATTAAATAGGGTTTTTTAAAATAAATATATTTTGAAAGCTATGAGCTAATTCAATTAAATAAATTTCATAAAGATTCATATTTTTATGTTCCTACTAACTCATAACGAGAAATAATAATTAAATTGCATTGGTAGGCTTTTCATGTTGTATTTGATATGAAAAGTACATATGAAATTTTCGTCTTCAATTTACTGCTATTTAAAATAAAAATTTCAACTTTTAAATTTATTGATCTTGAAAATATTTTAATGAATGTTTTGTGCAAATTTCGTTCCGTTGGGAGCCATTTTTCATCTAATCAAATTATTGAGCGAAAATTAGTGGAAATTTTAAGTGAGGAAGGATTTAAAGAAGTTTTGATAAAATTTTACCTGTAACTATTATTGGGACATTTTTAGAACTAAAAGTACAGGAAAAAAGTAACATATATTTAGAGAGGCATTATTTTGATGCTCTACTTACTAAGGTGAAAAAAAAACATCTTGTAAGGGGACAAATTAATAAGTCAAAATTAGTGAAAATTTCAGGTGATAAAGGATTTTAGGATGTTTGTGTTAAATTTTATCTACACTTTTTAGAACTAAAAGCAAATGAAATTAGTAACACATTATTTTGACACTCTACTTACTAAGACAAAGAAAAAAAATCATCATTCAAGGGGAGTGTCGAGTGTAGCCAGTTCAGAAAATTGTTTTTTTTTTTTACGGAAATCAAGGTAAACGCCCAGAATGCATTCCCAAAGTTTCAAACCAAATTTCGAAAACTAAACGGGGACGGAAGGAGTTTTACTAGCAGGCGTCGAGGAGCTTGCTGACTCGCCCAATTAGGTGAACCCGCAGGCGGTCGGTACTTCGGCCTTGGAACATAAGAGGCTTTGTAGGGATTACACCCCACGGTAGATTACAAAAAGACGAAAAAAGTCGTAGGGGAAGGATTATTTATAGCCTGGAATAGTCGACGAGTTAAAAGCAGATGTACGTATTTTAAACCTACTAAGCATTGTTTTTTCCATTGTCTGAACCTACGCACTTTTTTTTTTTTTCTAAATCCTCTTAACTTCTTTATTATTTTTCTTAATAATAATTTAGGTTCGGACAAAGCAAATCTGTGTAAAATTACCAGTAATTATTCGAAATAGTGGACACACGGCACTTTTCGCTGATTTGTTGTTTACCCCCTATTTTGGAGTAGTAGATATGAAGTTTTTCCTTAGCGGTCACACAGTTTTCCCAAAAAAAAATATTTTCACTTTTAAACCGTATTTTTCGACAATATTCTTTAATTTAGGCAACTTTCACATCAAACATCAAATTTGGTTAATATATAACCGAAAAACCGAGCTGAAAGAAAACGTGAAGGGCTTGGAACATGGCGGGAAAATGGTGTATTGTTGCCTGATTTCAAACGACCATTCAACTACATTTGTTTTAATAGAAATTCAATAATTCAAAACCCTTATATTAAGTAAGGGACAGGTTTACTTTTGAAAAGAGATTAACAGAAATAAAATATCGAAGACGTCACAGAATGGTACATGAAGGTTTGACATATATAGACAATTGTTACTTGCGAAATAGTAGATATATGATGGACTTTCATTGCTTGTATTTTTTGTTGAATATCACAACGTTTTGGCTAGTTGTGTCACACTCCACTGCACTTACTTAAATAATTGTGTTAAGAATTTAATAAGTTTCACTTGAAAATGGCTACTACGAGTCGAAACGTCAGATAATCAACAAAAATAAAGATAATATTCTGAATATGAAGCTCTTGTGGGGACGATCGGAAGCGAGTTGTCGACCGGGGAGAGGGGAGAATGCCAACATTTTCACGGGAGGGATCACAAGCGAATGCGAGCTGTCAAAGGAGGGGGGGGAGGGGAAACATTCATATTAGTAATGTAAGAAACAGAGTCTATTTTTCTGAATTCGAATCTTTTTTTTGGGAGGGGGTGGGGGCGATCGCCCCCACCGCCCCACCCTGGATCCGTCACCGATTCCAGAAGGGGCAAATGTATTTTAGTGGAAGTGGTGAGATTTAAGGAATAGGTAGGAAAACGCATAGAGAAATGAAAAACATTTTTTTGGTAAAACTATGCGACCGTCAAAAAAATAAACTTCAAATTCTTGTTCTACGACACCAAAATAAGTTTGTAAAAATCCAACAAAAAATTGTTTGTGTTTTCACTATTCCAAATAATTACCACATCTTTTTTTTTTGTTTCGACGACGTTCTATCATTTTACGAGGTCATCAACAAGGCGCTAGACGGCGATATTTGTATATCTGTAAATTCTAAACAAATAAGACAAATAATTTGTTTCTGGTTAAAACAATTTCAAATGTGCAAAATTTCAGTCATTTTAACTGAATAGTTTTTTAATCAAAAATTAGCTTACTATTTTGTTGAATTTTTGACTATTTTTATGATAAAGAATCGTGACAAATTCTATAAAGCAAAAATTCATATTATCAATAATTTTATTTTATTTTATCTTTACTTTACAAACTTAATTATTATATCATACAAATTTTTGATAAAAATTTTACTGCTCTTTACCTCAAATTTACAAAATTTTGTTTATTACCACAAATTTCTCAAATCTAAATATCTAGTTCTTTGGAGTTATCTACTTAAATGTGAACATTCTAGGTTTTAGTATAGTCCTAGAAGGAAGATAGATGTGATAAACAGTTGGCCAAATAATGGAATATGCTATATACATATAAATTTAAAAAAGTCAATTAAGTTTACCTTATTTTCCTTCAACAACTCGTTCCTTTGCTTTTTAATAGCGTCAGATTCTCTTAGAGATTCCGCCAATTCCGAAACAGCTCTATCCCTCTCTTTTCTCATATTATCACATAAAGTTCTAATGCTTTCTCTTTCTAAGACTATTTTGTCTCTTTCAGAGAATGCCCAGTCTCTTCTTCCTTTTGAAACTTCCGCTTCTTGTACCTATAACAACGTCGTAAAATATTAAAATATAACTTTTTTTACTGACGATTAAGAAAATTAATCAAAACTCTAAATATCTACTTGCCGAGCTTTTTGGACAGAATACTGAACTAGGAGATTCTGAGATGCAATAAAGCGTTTAAAAGTATCAAAAAATAATTGAAGCCCTCGGGAAATTATTCGTTGTTAACTTTTTTAATAGTTAAATCCACCTCGAAATGACGTCACGAAGTGTTTTTGGACTCTGTGATTACGAACCTGAAGTTAATTTATTGAAATCTGAGACGGTAGGTTATATAATGTACCTAAAATTGATAAAAATCGGTTTCGATCTTCAATTATTTCCAGAGTTATTTAAATATTGGACCCAACTAGAGTTTATGACAATCAAGTCGAAATATCTATAATATGGTGTCTGAAAGAGCCTAAAAATAGCGAAACAATAATTAAATTTTGACCCAGAAATATATATATATATATATATATATATATATATATATATATATATATATATATATATATATATATTTACAGTTCATGTATTTGAAAAAGTCCTTTTTCCTTAAGAAAGACAGTTTATTATCTGCGAATTCCACTCTGCATCTTTCTCTATACTAGTTTCGATGTTCTTATAGTCATATGAGTGGAGCTTTAACAAACCAAAAGCGAAATTCACAAAAGGCAAGTGTCTAAAATCCCAATTTCGTAATGTGTCTGTAGGATATTACCAGCAGAACTTGATAACTATCAACAGTAAAAAATAAACATCTAAATGTATCCCAGAGGGTCATATATATATATATATATATATATATATATATATATATATATATATATATATATATATATATATATATATATATATATATATATATATATATGTATATATATACTAGCGACCCGCCCCGGCTTCGCACGGGTGCAATGCTGATACTAAATACACTACAGAAAAACTGTGACTATTTATTTTATTTTTACAACAATTATTACATCGGCCTCCGACGCGCTATTTATAGGCACGCTGCCGCCGCCCCGGTCGGCCAGTACCGCCGCAAGCGCTACTTCCCGCAATTTTAAATCTGTAATATCTTCGAAAATATTCATTTAAATCTTGT
This sequence comes from Diaprepes abbreviatus, assembly GCA_034092305.1. NCBI lineage: Eukaryota > Metazoa > Arthropoda > Insecta > Coleoptera > Curculionidae > Diaprepes > Diaprepes abbreviatus. The sequence continues at coordinate 2,031,597 of JASJET010000144.1, read as the reverse complement.
GCTGTAAAGGACCATATAGATCTATATTAAATCAACAATGTATTTAAGCTATTTAATTGGATAAGGATTAATGCTGTATTGGTTAAAATCGCTTCAAAATTTGCCATTATTTGTCGTAAAAAGTAAATGACAAAAAAATGTTATTGTGGGATATCCATGAGAGATAGACATATACCATCGCGGAGTTTTCTGTAGACCTTTTCAATGTGTACAAATAATTAGTACATTATTTTGATAAATCTCGTAGGGTTCAGCCTGCGTTTGCAATGTAAGCGGAAAAAAATATGATAATTAACGACATCACATTAGAAACCTCAAAAATAACAGTATTTCTCCACTATTTAATGGATGTTATTATACATATAAACCTTCCTCTTGAAAAAAACCGCATCAAAATCCGGTGCGTAGTTTTAAAGATTTAAGCATACAAAGGGACATAGGGACAGAGAAAGCGACTTTGTTTTATACTATGTAGTGATATAATATATATATATATATATATATATATATATATATATATATATATATATATATATATATATATATATATTCCATCACATTCGTTCTTGAATTAGAAAATGTTTTTTGATATATTTTTTAGCCGAAACCTACTTTTAAAAGAACATAATTTATAGACCTTCATTTGCAAACTTACAAGTAGAAAATTTTTTAAAATATTACACGACAAATATGTTTCTGGATTTAGAAAACAGCAAATGTATGTCTGACTTGCCAATTTTTACTTAAAAAATTTCTTGTGATACTATAGCACATATACATCTATACTCACAGCTTCAGCTAATTCAGTCTGTGCTTTATCGAGACTCTTTCTTAGAGATTCTAATTCTTGATTCGCTTGGTCCAAATTGTCCAATCTCTGCCTTTGTCCAATCGAACGCGAGTCGTCACGTAAATGTTCTTTCCTACCCCCACCTTCCCCCAAAGTTCCTAGGCTGTCGATGAGTCGACCTCTGCTTTTTTTCATCTGATCGCCTAGTAGAAGGCGACCATCTTCGGACGCTGCTCCGAGTTCGCCGAATTTTTCACGGAGATCGTTGCATTCTTTGAGAGCCTAAAAAAAAAGCAATTAGTATTATAAATTTCAATAATTTCTATCAGAACCAAAAATTGTTTTAAGTTGAAATTTAGCACACTAAAGTATATAGTGTATTTCTACATTGGTAACGACTGGGAAAAAGTTTTAAATAATTTTGTTAGTAATTTAATAAAGCTATTTTTACTTCCTTAAGTCGGATTTCTTAAAGGGAGTGTAATTTCAAACGGTTAAAATCGAATATGGTGTGACAGAATTTGATTATAGACTTCTGCTAATGACATATTGACGTAGCATTAGCCAATCTAATATTGCCACACATTAATCTAATATTGCCACACCTTCAATTAAATTTCACAGTAATAAAGACACTCTGGAAGTCTGGTCGTTCAACTTCTCTCTTGCAGCTTTAGTACCAAACAACTACGGTTATTCAAGCTTACCAAAACCATGACTCAGAACTTCAGGACTCAAGAACGGCTGCTAATTAGTTGGTCAGAAGACATCTCTTGTTTTGTAGGTCTCGCAACAGCGCGCCCGCAAGTTAATTCGCGTGAAGGTTTTAATTAAATTGAATAAAACAAGTTTCTCAAAACACTTAAATCTATTGAACAAAAATAAATAGAAAAACGAACTATTTACAATGAGAAACTTAAACCTAATAACAATTCAAAAAAACTAACAGAATTGCTCTTATTGGCCGATTTAATAACCAAAAATATAAAACCCAATTTAGAAAAAAACACGTACAAATAGCTTAATAAAATATTAAACAAAAAAGAAATAAAACGCGTAAAAAACAGCTGTTTATATTACTTAATCGAACCGCATGAAAATCGCGAGATGCCCCACTAAAATAACACGATAATCCCTTAATTTCCCAAATTAAACAAAGATAACCTTCTTTCCCGACGATTATACCCGTGACGTGATTATTCTACGGCACTGGTACTCACGGTACCGTTCTAGCGACATTCAAATTATGACTCAAATTTACTATTCCTTAAAAGAGTGTCTTCGAATCTTACACCCCCTCGACACCTCTCTGTTTCCCGTTTGTACCCATATTACTCGATGGAACCCTGTAAACGTCAATTTCTTTCCCTCAATGTTCGAAGGTTTCGATTGTTACGTGCTGAGGGCGTTAGCTATTCTATACCGGATGATCGATTCCCGAATTGGCGTCTTAATCTTAATTTTTATATAAACACAATTAATAAAACTATTCTATTTCTTTCTATAACTAAAGGAATAAAATAATATAACATCTGTGAAAAAACCTGAGTGCTCTTTTATTCATATTGCTGGTATTTAAATCATTCTTTCTTGCAATCAGGAAAAACAGTCGCTATATATTAATTTCCTTTCACAGATCAAATGTTATATTACAGTATAATGAGTTTATTTGATTATTCTTTTGTTTTCTAATAATGGGAAAACCGTTCAATATTTTAATACATATTAACGGTATTTCATATACCATATGTTAAAAACTACCCTTAACACGTCTGGTTTTATTTACATAAACAGAGTAGGATTATTTCGACAGATTTAAAGCCAAATCTTAGAAAGGCTCTTTTAGTTTTATGTCTTCATAAATTTACTGAGTTTATATATTTTTAAGAAAACATTTAAACGACAAAGATAATAAAAGTTAAGTTCGATAACTGATTTATTTTTTCTTTAGACTTTCGTGGATAGTGATAAAAAATATAACTACCCTATTCCCACGGGAAATCTATTCACAGAGTGATTATTTAATTATTCATTTTAACAGAATATAATTCACATTGGATGGTGTAAAATAATTAATATTTGTTCCATTACAATGGCACCCATAGTAGAGGACGGTTTTAGAATGTTGAAACATTTAAATTACAAAAAATTCTGGTAGAAATTATATTTTGACCTATTTGAAAAAATTTCTGAAATGAGAGAGATATAGCAGATTTTAAAAAATGAAACATTTTAAAAACTCAATCAGCCAGAACGGCTCCGCAAGCGTCATTCAAATACTAACAAAATTGTCTATTACAATTTCCCATATACATATAAAATAAATACTGATAACGACCCGTAAAAGCAATGAGTGGAATATGATAATACCAATGCGAAACAGCAATATTAAAGATACGTAAGTTCATCTCCTGGTTCCCGAAGTCCTTTATGCGCTGACACTAATTGCTTTCATTTTACTGGTTATTTTAAGTGACCTCTAGCATGGTTATCTTCATGCAGAATTGTTCACAGATTGCGAATACTCTAAACCGACTATTAAAAAAAGGAGTGCGATGGTCTTGGCCTGCCAAACAACAAACCACCTTTGAACATTTGAAGACCTGCCTGACAAATGCTCCCGTATTAACCTGTCTCGATTTCTTCCGACCGTTTATACTACAAACCGACGCTTTCAATGCCGGGCTAGGATTAGCCTTGATTCAGCGTGGCCCTGAAGGCGATCATGTGATTGCTTATGCAAGCCGCAGTTTAAGTGCTAACGAGAAGAAATTTTGGGTCATTGAAAAAGAGTATTTGGCTATTGTTTGGGACATTGAGAAAATGAGGCCCTACCTGGAAGGCTTCCACTTTACCGTCGTCATCGATCATCAGTCCTTCCGATGGCTCCATTCCATGAGAAGTCCGTATGGAAGATTAGCACGACGAAGTATGTATCTGCAACAGTGATGTCTTACCACGAGATCCAATGAAGGTAGAAAATCAAAAGGAACAACCTGATCCGATACTGGAAGAATTCACACCGAGTAAGTGGCATCATACCAAGAAAATCGCCGCCGAACGTAACCCGTCCGCCTTTCTCGACGGATGGCCCACTTTATCGCCACTTCAGGGATAAAACTGATCTGACCGAAACTGAAATGACTGATCCGCGGAAGATATGTCTTTTCCGTTCATCTTCTGGTTTCCAAAGCCTTCTATGAGAAGACGCTAATTGCTTTCATTTTACTGGTTACTTTGAATAAGCTATAGGATGGTTATATTTACATATTTTTTCCAAAAAATAGATTCCCTTCAATGTCTTATAAAAATGTGTTCCTAATGTACGATAAATAATAAACTTCGAATAAAAAACCGTATTCAGATTTAAAACATAATTTAAAAATCATAAACATCACTATAATTGAATAACATTTTGTTTAGAAAATCCATGCCGTCAAAATAATTTAAAATGATAAAACGTTCGTTTTCTTTATTGGTCACAGATATATTGGATACACCAATAGCGCTTTTCCGTCTCGCAGTGGTGCGCTAAAAATCTTGAGAACGAATTATGGGAATTTATAAACATCTGTCCTTTAATGTTAGGATTTAAGATTGTTCAACATGCTCAGTATTTATTTTATATGTAAATGAATTTTTCCCATTTAACGGTTTTTCTGTCTCTTATGGTTGTCAATATTCCAATAAATCCATCGCTCACTTGGAACACACTGTATACAGCAAATAAAAGTTCTAGAATAGCTATTCATTTTATAAAATATGCGAGACAAAAAACAACCTGGACTACATGCACATGATAATCATTTGCATAGATGATTTCACAATGGATTAAAGGTGGTTTAATAATAATTAATGACTAATTTTATATCAAATAATGTTGACGTATCGAAAAACCCATGTAAGATGATTATGTATAGGTAGATTACCTTGATAACTACAAGAATTAAAAGGAAAAATTTTAAAAATAAAACTGCTTAAAAAGATTTATTTGATTAGAATAGAAAATAAAACTACTTATCATTATTATCAAGAATTAACATTATACCCTTTACGTTGCATTCAGATGCTCAGATCTATTTTAGAAGCTGATTAACAAGTGGACGGAGATAGGCATATATAACTTCCAAAATATTTATTTCGCCCAGTACGTCTACAAAAATTCATTGCAAAAGTACAAGGATACTAGGTCTCCGTTTCTCAATATATTTTATATTCCCTTTCACAGGACTAACTATGGATTATGCTCAACCTTTAATTAAACTCTACAAATTACACATAACTCTAATACTCATATATAATAAAGTAATATTTCTGCCTCTACAAGAGCAATTACTAGTGGGATATAATGTGATGAAAGAGTTATTCTTGATTATATTATACTTTACCATTTATGAAATCTACTATTAAAAAATATTTAATTTCTTTGTATTTTTACATAAAATTAAAACTGAACACTCTAATTCACTAACATGGTCTAACTTTAAAACCGGTTAGTAGAGGGTTTAAATTGATAAGATCAACAATAAGTCAAGTAATTTTTACCCTTAAAAATACGAGGATAAAAAAAAACAATTTTGTATACAGACAAAAATTAAAAAATTTTAATTATTTTTGGAGACACAACTATTCCCCTCCTTGATTTCAAGCCTCTATCTCTAGGTTTTTAACCTTAATATTCCTATATAGGGTTTTTTTGTTGACATATGTAATATAAATTATAAAAATATCATAGGTAAAACAAAACAGGTCAACTAGAGGAACTAACTTCCATGGCAGCTAGACTGGATCTAAGTCCTAAACCTTCTTAGTGGATCTGGCTGGTCAATTTTAAATGACACTCTACCATGAATGTTACATTATTGAAAACGTAAGTTTATCAGTAGTATAGTTCTTTAATTGAAGAACTATTTATTTACAAAATAATTTTATAAACATATTGATTCAATTTTAAAAAGGTCAAAGACAATGGCAGCAAACCTAGATAAATTCTGTATATTCTGAACATCAGTAAAAAATGTATTAACTTTTTTTTTGGTAAAATTTATATTTCAAGGTTAAGTACTATTTTCAATAAATAAATCCATCTGTCTAGTAAGTATTGTAAATTTAAGATTAAATGATAATTCAAAACCACACATTTAGCACAAATAATATTGATTTAAATGTTAAATATAATTATCTCGATTTTGTCTATAATTTTACAATGCGTTAAGCGTTAATGAATGTTCTTTAATTGAATAAGTAATTTCAAAAATTCCAGTTTTCATTTTTCGTAATTCTGAGTCAACATCGGATCCTTAATCATTGCTTGTATACCTACTGATTCGTGTTAAATGTCCACATGACATACATTTACTTTGCACTCTTGAATATTTTAGTTAGCTCAAAAACTTCTCAGTGGCGTTTCTGACATATATTTAATTTGCACTCAGAAATGACACTTGCATATTTTAGTTAGTCTAAAAACTCCTCAGTGGCGTTTCTGAAAATCAGAGTCATAAATTTTGTCGGTACAATTTTTTTCCAACCATGTCACATTTCCAACTCCTTTCAAAGTGTACATTTTGTTTTGTTTTAGAAGCTATTTAAAAAGTATATGAGAGGTGATTAATGTTTTGTATTATGAGACTAAATTTTGTTACAAGAATGTTACTACATTAAAATACCTCAATTTATTTTTTATTCATCAAATTTAACTTACTTTGTTTACATTAAGCCGTAATATATATTAATAATTTCATAGTGATTCATTATTAAAAAAAATAATTTCTTAAATTATTGAGATTCAATTAATTCCTACAGCATTTGATATTTACATCCAAACTAGTTAATCCAAATATGTGACAGAATTTAAATTACCACTTGACGACTATAGAAATTTATTTAATGTTTAACTTTCGATACTCACCTTATCTCTTTCATGCAGTGCACTGGCAATCTCTCGTCGTAGAGATTCAAGCTGATAATTCAAACTTCTTTTCTCTTCTTGTAGTTCTTTATTATCAGCATCCAGTATTTTTAGTTTTTTCACTGCTTGAGAGAGATCGTCGCTGAGTTTTTCCATTTCTTTATGGACCGTGTCCCTATAAATAAACAGAATCCAATCGGGTCGTTTTTCTTTAGTAACTTCCTATGACTGTGATAAAAATTAAAAGTGATAAGTGTAATTAAAAAATTGAGCAACATTTTTGATTTGAGACTTGAGAATTCTTAAATAATAAGAAACACTATTAATATTTTATTCATAGTTAATCAGTTATACGAGAGTAGCTGTTTATATTTAGGAAATAAAAAAAAAACAAAGAATATTATTTTTAAAAATATTCTGCACGATGATCAATAGACTTTTGCATGCGTTTGAACAAAAAAGAAACACATTTTTGCCACTGTGAATAAGATATTTACAAAACATGGTTTTAGAGCGCACCAATAGCCTCTTTTGTCATGGTAAATCGTTGACCACATAGTTTGTTCTTCACGTACGGGAACATAAAGAAATCACTGAGTGCCAAATTAGGGCTGTACGGCGGCTGACCCATCAATTCCACGTTCTGAGTGCTCACAAAGCCTCTTGTTTGAGCCGATGTGTGAAAGCTCGCATTATCATGGTGGTTCATGATCCATCGTATCGGGTTTGTTTTCTCAGTTCACCAAAGAGTTCCAGCAAACAAATGGTTGAGTACCATTCAGAGCTTACCGTTCTCTAAAGACACGGTTACGACATGACCAGGTTATCCGAACAAACAAGCGGTCATTTACTTCGAAGTGCTTTATGCGCAAACAACTTTTGTTGATTTTGGCCCATCATGTTGATTCATTTGGTCGACTGCTATTTAATTTCGGGCTCATACGCGTAGATCCAAGACTTGTCACTTGTCACAATTTTATAAATATTTTTTAAAGCACCGTGATCGTATTTTTTGAGCATTTACTTGCACCAATCGACACGAGTATTTTTTTGAGCGATTGTCAAATTATGCGGGATCCGTCGTGAACATTTTTCACAACATGCTCATGCAATATATTATATACGCTGAGGTTAATAATACCCAGAGATGCCTCAATATGTCACATGATGATCCTGCATTATCAATTCACCCACAGCATCGATGTTTTTTACACTAAAACCGATTTCGAACGACTTTTATACAACTCGTCCATGAGTGAACTACGCCCGAAAATTAATCATATAAAAATGTTCATGAGTTAATTCTATTTTTTAGTCAAGATGAAATTCTGAGCATGTACATCGTGTAAAATGGCAAATTTTACAATGGATATGTCAGATGGCATCCAGCAATGCCAGTGTTGCCAGTTCACGAAATATAAACGACTACCTCGTATCTGCAACATTTTAGATACCTCGGTAATAGAATGAAAATTACTTAATCAATGTTTAAAAACCACAAAAGTATCGTTGAACGTTAGATACCGAATTTCTCAACAAAATAATAAATAAATCTTAAAATTAATATACCTGATTGTAGGAACTGCATGATTTAATGTATATTTTTTGTTAGGCATTCTTAAATATTTCACTTTTCGAGCACAACTTCTAACTTGCCATAATCACAACTTTTAAAAATATATCTTTCACACTGAACGTTTGAAAAAATAATAGATTTGAAAAAAAATTCCATGAAGACAATGCAAATTTTCTATCATTGCTCATTGCCACTTAATTAACTGAATAATAAGAACAAACATAACCGAGAGCAAACATATTTCATATTTTCTTGCTAATAATAAAATAAATATTGTATTTTAGATACCAGATAAATTAAATATATTCTCAAAGGTTTATATTATTATTATTACTCGTGACATTGTCCGGTAGATAAATTTGTAAAACTTTTGTTTCAAAGTTGAAGACTGACGAAAAGGCTGTCGTCGGACTAGAATTTCCTTTATTTTTGTTTGAATAAGGTCTAATCGTTACGAATGTGAAGTGACACCTCAAATCGTAGAAGCATTGTGGTGATTCGATGTTACAAAGTAGGATATATCAAAGGTTAGATATTTCAACGCTGGATTCTACTGAAAATTCCTTTATGATTTTTAATATAAGCTGCTTCTATAAATTTTCTCTTATTTATGTTTGGTTTGATATAAATCATCATAGCATCTAACCACTTAATGTGTTGTTTGCCCTAGTTGTTTTCTGAGGTTTCAGATCTCGATTTTTATTTTTTTTTTCCACAGGAATTTTATATTCCTTAATTGTATCGTCTAATGGAATACACGTGGAACTTTGTAAGTGCATCCTATTTAATCGGTGCTCTCAAGTTTTATTTTGGATAAATGAGATCTGAGTGTACTTGCTATAGTACATGGAATGGTTACACACTCAGACTGCACTAAAATAATACAAGACTAGTGTCATAATAACTCACTATCCATAAATCCAAAAAAAAAAAGTTTGGATGGTCCTTTTCACTAAGAAAAAGAAATTTAAGACCCCTACACTCCTAAAAACCAAAATAAACTTCTCGACAGTGTAAAATACCTAGATCTAACCTTGGACAGTCGGTTAACGTGGAATTCTCATGAACAGCGTCGCCAAACCATGGGAAAACCCTGAGGATTTACCCAACAAGTTGCTGCATGGATCTATTCGGCTATCGTCAGGCCAATGCTAACATTTGGAGCTGTTGTATGGGAATCTAAAGCGAACTAGACAAAAGCAATCCATTAAACCAGATTCCTAGAACAGCATGTCTCAATGCTGTAGGAGCCATCAGAACTACACCAACTAGAGCAATGGAGGTAATCTTAAGTCTGACATTTTGGTCAAAGATACGGCTTTAATGACTATGATGCACCTTCGCACTGTAGGAATTAAACCAAGTGTAGGAACTGGTGCAGTACGACGTCGTTTCTGGAGAGAAATGTTGGATACGATTCCAGTCTTCTAAATAAAGATAAACTCTATTACACCAAAATTTGTCTTCAACAAACGCTACACTTTACAACTCTCAGACACATATGTGAAATTTATTCTAAATCCCCAACCTTGAATACCAGTTGGAAAAAGAGTAGGTAAGCTAGTACAACTCAAACAGAGCTCACTGACATTACCTAAGCTGCAAATGAAATTGCAAATAGAAATATTCTTAGAAACAAGGTAACAGGCACTACCAACCCTAAACAGGCCATGCATTTCCTCTAGCATAGTGCTGGAATCCCATGAGGCCCTTGCCTTTGCTGCAGCTGAAAATGTGGTCACTTTGAGGTGTATCAAAGGACATGCGTCCGACGAAAACCGCATTGATGATTCGCTAACTAGGCAGTCGATATGAAGATGCTGGAGCTAGACCCACTAGCAGCTCTGACTAAATTAACAATAACAAAACTAATTACAGATTACTTCCATCATATAGGATGGGATGAATTGTTGACAATATCACTGGACTGAAGCAGAGACATTTTGAAGATAACATTTTGTCACTGGAAGTCGTAAGGTAAGTTCAATCAACGGGGCTGCTTGCATTCGCAAAGGCGATCGGTCTCGAATGATCTGCAGCTATGCTGGCATGTAGAGGACTCGACGATCAATGATCAAATATTACCACCTTTTAATTCATTCATACACCATAAATGGCAAACTCTCCAGGACCTGGACAGAAACAAAACGTATTTGGCGATGCTGTCGTTTAAGTTTGTAGACTGGGCGACGGGTTAAGCCAGACAGACTCCTATAGAGAAACGCACAATGGATCTAAGTGCTGTGGAGACTAGCTGACCCTCCTTATTTTCCAGATTCAGATGGTTAGAAACTCCATCATAGAAACAACAGTCTGATTAAGATATGTCGATGACACCTTTATTTAAATTTACGAAGGAACAAGAGGTAAATGTTCAGTTACCTATCCTGAATGTCATGATCGATAGCTCCAATGAACCAATATGCAGAAAGGGAACATAACACTTTGAACAATATTTCAACCATGGGTCATTCATTTTATTAGTACCAAAGGGGATATTATAAGCAACCTTTATAATCGTGCAATTTCTATCTATAGGTAACAACGGACTTGCTTGAAGAGGTCATAACAAGTATTAACTCTGATTTACAATGAAACGCTTACCCTCAAAAATTAATGGAAAAAATTATAATCAACCATCTGACAACCAGAAGTTATTCTCTTCTCATAATCCCGTGTGTATATCAAGGGGACTTTCAAGCAAACAAGTTAAAATTAAGGAATGTGAAGTTATTCGTAGAAAGCGCAAATATCTGAAATCAGGTATTGCGGACCATGCTTGGGACAAATAATATCATATAAAATGCTAACAGCAATTTATCTCCAACCATATAAGAAAATAAGAAAATTTATGGAAGCAGCTTTTACCAAAAATAATAATGGAATCTTCAGTAGATCTAATATTCAGATACCTATCTTCTGACAACCTGTACTTTGAAAATTCAAATCACTGATGTGCAGAGTGAAGTGAAACTTCACGCTTCAAAGAATAACTCAAATATAAGTTCGCAACATTAGGATAAAACATTTAGTTTTTATTCAATAACGATTGTAGACAAATCTAATCGAAACGTTCTACAAACATATAAAAGTAAAGACAATTGGTTTTTAGCCAAAGTATAGTTTATAAAGAATAATGGCGGCTTAGTTTGGTAACGTATTTTTTTTTTTGGTTATTTTTTAGTTCTTCATAAATCATTTAATCATCTAGATAATTTTGAAAAATGACACACCCATTTGGCGGGGAAAGAACAATTTGATGGAGAGAATAATTGGGAGAGTATTTTGCCAAGCTTAAGATAATTTGACGTTAAAATTTAAAACAAACTAGTAAATCTTAATCTGTTTCTGTGATTCAATGTATTTGTATACAATCGTAATTAGCTCTATAAAACAAAAAACATGTCATACAAAACTCCATTTTTATTTGTTTTATGATTTAATATGGTTTAACGAGGAACTAAATTAGTTGAGGAAAATTGGGTGATTAAAGTCACCATAAAAATATTATTCAGCACATTTTTTTAAAATTAATTTGGGTAGATATATAATTTTCATTGAAAAGATAAGGCAGCTTGCAAAAGAAATGTTTATAATTATTTTATAATACTATAACGAGAACTACCTGAATATGATCCTATTATTTATAGAAATATCATCTAGAAGTTTTTGTTAGTAATTTTTCAAGTAAGATTCTAGACTTTTATTCTAGTATGTATAGGTGTATATAAGTAGGTAGGGTATGAGCTAGGAATTCATTTATAATCTAATAGTGAAAGTGTAAACAGGTATTTATTAAAGAATTGAGAATAATTAGTGGAAAGTTGTGTTTTTAGTCGAACCCAGTGAGTAAATATAAGGAGAGAAAATTGCAATTTGTATAAGAAGTGGGATTAGAACCCGCACGAATTGCGAACGCCTAATTAGAAAGTCAAATGGTTTACCAATAGAGATATTTGCACTTTGGGCTCAGTGGGACTCGCTATTGGTTGAAGACTGGTTGTTAAAGAGATCCTGGGAAAGTGCCGAAGGCAAGGAAATCAAAACTCAGTTGGTAGTACCCAGAAAAAAAGTTCCAGTGGTTTTAGAAGAAATTCAAAATGGAAAATCTGGGGTTTATTTAGGACAAATTTCGAGAACGATTTTATTGGGTTAGTTACTGTTAAGAATGTGCAGCCAGCCAAGGTCCAAGGACAAGATCCAAGGGAAAACTGAAGAAATATAATGTTGGAATACCTTTTGAATGGACAGCTATTGATAAAGCTAGACTATTTCCAGAAACAGATAAAGGCCAAGGACATTTTTTTTTCACCACGAACAGAATGCACTTTTCCGTGAGTCACTCGTGGCTGTATCGTAATCAAAACAAATTTGTAAACTATCTTATAAAGGGTGTTTTTTATAGAGGTATAAAAGTTTAAGTTGGCAACACTTTCTTAACTGGTGGCCATTTTGTCAGCTGTCAAGTGATTTATGTTTAGTTTGGTTTGGCATTTCAACATGAATAGACTGACGACTGAACAACGATTCCAAATTGTGCAAATTTATTTTGAAAACCATGGTTCTGTTCGAAATAAGTATCGCACACTACGTCCATTTTACGGTCAACATAATCGTCCATCAGAGCAATTAATCCGATTAACTATGGAACGTTTTCGCACCACGTTTATTCTAAAAGATAATACGCATCCACAGAGACGTTGTACAGTGCGTACAGAAGAAGTCATTGCTGCTGTAGAGCGTAGCGTAGAAGAAGATCCGAATCAGTCTATCCGCCATCGTGCACAGAAATTGGATATGTGTCCATTCACTTTATGGAAGATTTTGCGGAAAGATCTTGGTTTGCGTGCTTGCAAAATCCAACTCGTGCAAGAATTGAAGCCACACGATCACCTAGAAAGGCGTAGATTCGGCGAATGGGCCCAAAACAAGATTGCCGTTGATCCCGATTTTCATAAGCGAATTTTGTTTAGCGATGAAGCTCACTTTTGTTTGAATGGATACGTCAATAAACAAAACTGCCGTATTTGGAGTGATGATAATCCTCAAGTGTATGTTGAGACACCGTTACATCCAGAAAAACTGACTGTTTGGTGTGCTTTATGGGATGGTGGAATCATTGGTCCGTACTTCTTTAAAAACGATGCTGGTCAGAACGTTACAGTCAATGGTGACCGCTATAGAGCCATGATTACTGACTTTTTCGTTCATCAATTGAACAACCATGATGTACAGGAGCTGTGGTTTCAACAAGACGGCGCAACATGTCACACAGCTCGTGTCACAATTGACTTATTGAAGGAAACATTTGGTAACCGCATAGTTTCACGTTTCGGACCCGTGAATTGGCCTCCAAGATCGTGCGACTTAACGCCGCTAGACTATTTTCTGTGGGGATATGTGAAGTCGATAGTCTACGCCGATAAGCCCGAAAAGATTGATCACTTGGAGGACAACATTCGCCGCGGTATTGCTGATATACGGCCACAAATGTTGGAAAAAGTCATCGAAAATTGGACCTTCAGATTATACTACGTCCGAGCCAGCCGTGGCGGTCATATGCCAGAAGTCATATTTAAATTATAATGCCAGAAGGTTATCTTTCGAATAAAGTAAATTTCATGTCAATTTAAAAAATTCATCTTTGTTTTATTCCATTTAAAAGTTCTATACCGCTATAAAAAAAACACCCTTTATAAAATACAGTATTTAACACGAAAGATTTCCTTTGCAATCTAATCACTGTAACATAGTAGAGTATTCCAACATACGACTTGTAGAATAAACTGATTATGAGTAATCTCTCATGTCTCGAACGCATGTTGAAATGGTACAATAAATGTGCTACTTGCAAATATTTGCTAATAATATTCTAATTTTTGATAATCGTCTGAAATCTATTTGGTAAATAAAATATATAAAATGATAATTGTTATAGAATGAAGCCGAGAAACGGCCGCCATTTTAATTGTAAAGAATTTTTCGGGTTTCAAATTTTTTTCTTGATGTTTATGACTCAATTAAGAGAGAAAATGAAATTAAGTCGATAAGTCATAAAAATAAATTTAATGGCTGTATTTTTCTTTACCGCAAAAGCACTAATCTCAACTTTAAAATCTCGATAACTTCGTTGAAAATGTTTTTTTTTGCAAAACGGCAAGATTTTTTTGGTTTCTCTAATGATATACAGGGTATCTCAAAAGAAAGTTCACATTTAAAAAAAAGTCAGGACTTTATTGAAAAAATGTTTATTACATATTAAAATACATTGTTTGGGAATTTATTTTTTAAAAATGATATCGTCCAAATGTAATCCGTTGCGCTCACGGCATTCATTTAATCGAGCACTAAAATTGCCCATGACGGCTCGGCAGGTATTCTCCGTGATGTCTGCCATTTCGTTGCGGATATTTTCTTTTAATTGTGCCAGGGAAGTCGGTTTGTTGGCGTAAACTTTTGATTTGACATAACACCATAGGAAAAAGTCCATAGGTGATAAATCAGGACTGCGTGGAGGCCAACTTATGTCACCTTCCTTTGAGATTAATTTGCCAGGAAAAATTTCACGCACTCGTGGCAGAGACATGTTGGACGTGTGTGAAGTTGCTCCGTTTTGCTGGAACCATGTTCTTTGGTTATAGCCAGGAAAATTTTGCAGTTCAGGCACGAAGAAGTCGTCTAACATCTCCACATACCGCTCTGAAGTCACTGTTACTGTGCGTTCCCTTTCATCTTCAAAAAAGTACGGGCCGATAATTCCTCGCGCCGACATCGCAGCCCATACAGTCACTTTCGGCGAATGTAGAGGTTTCTGATGTTTGTGTTTTGGATTGTTTGCACTCCAATAGCGGCAAGAAGATGTTGGTAAACGTTGAAAAGCGTTCAGTCATCTGGTTTACGAAGTCAAGCCTCTGACCAGCATCCTGAGGCTTCAATTCTTGCACCAACTGAATTTTATAGGGGTTCAACTTTAAATCTTTGTGTAAAATGCGGAATAATGATGACCTATGCACATTTAAAGCAACAGCATGCTTACGAATCGAAACGGTTGGGTTGTCACGAACAGACTGAGTAACACTCTCTACGTTTTCGACCGTTCTCGAAGACCTCGGACGCCCGGATTTTGGTTTATCTAGTGTTGAACCGGTCTCTTCAAACTTCTGGACCCATTTTCCAATAAGCCGAGCGCTTGGCGCATCATTTAAGTGACGAATATGTCGAAAATTGCAGAATTTTCTACGCGCTACATTCGCCGAATTACCGTTTTTGTAAAACTCACGTACGCACAAAGCACGGTCCGCTCCCGAGAAACGCTCCATAGCGACTAAATTCCCAAGAGCCAGGCTACCGATTGACATACCCCCCGCGCCGCTCGAAATAGTTGCGTTCACGCAATAAGCAAAACAAATGTGTACTTTCTTTTGAGAGAAAACATTTTTTTTTTTTTTGAAAAGGTCTTATTGCATGATTTGAAACGGGATCGATCACTGAAAAAAGAAAAAAAATTGTGTGTCTCAGTGCATTTTAGCACCCATGAAAATAATTGTATTTCAAGAAGTATATAACAAGGAATCCTCTAAAAAAATCCAACAAAAAAAAATGTAATTTTTGAGAAAATAGCGTTAGTTTCTTTTTCGAAAAACGGCCATTTTAATAATTTTGAAAATTTTTCTGTTTTCAAATTTTTTTCTGAAAGTTTATGACTCATGTGACCTTAATCAAAACAGAAAACTGAATTACGTCGAATGGTCATAAAAATATACAATTTGAAACAAAAAATCATTTTCATATTTCTTCACGACAAAAGCTCTAAGCTTAACTTTAAAATCTCGATGACTTCTTTGAAAACATTTTTTTTCGCAAAAAGGCAAAATACGTGTACACTGTTTTGGGTTCAAGCATGTTTCAGGGAGAAAGCATTTTATTTTTTTGACTATTTTTGTTGTACGATTTTGAATGGAATCGGTGGCGATAAACTAGATATAACTAAAGTTGTGGTGGGCCCTAAGATTGCACATTTATGATGATCAAGCAAATTTTTCAAAATCATTTGGTTTTTTTGGATGCAGATCCTGCCTTTTTCTACAAAATAGTGATAGCTGATGAGTATATCATCCAGCAATACAAACGAATTTCATGTATTGTGTCTATAAAGGTTCTTGGACACACAATCTTTGTTGAATACAGTGCTACAAGAATAACATTTACCTACTGTAAATATCAACAAAATTACGGAAGGTTGTCGGTCAAAAACGTCCTGGGTTGTATCACAAGAACGTCCTTTTTAAAGACAATATGCGAGTTCACAAAGCAGCAAAACATTAATCCATTCTCCCGCGTGTATCTCCTTTGAGCTGGACCACTAGCTGACTTTTTACTCAGAAACTTGAAAAAAAAAACAACTCAGAGGAAAGAGTTAAAAAATGATATTGATGTCTATTTTGAAGATCAATAGAAATAATTTGTTTCTGATAAAAGTCATTGCACAGTTGGCGCCAGTGAGTTGAAGTTACGGGAGATTATGTTGAAAAATAAACTTATCAAAAAAGTCTTTTGTTTCATTTTTAGGAAGAAAACTTTTCTAGTGTCCCACGTAGTCTTCTGTTACTATAACACCTATGAGATTTCAACATTTTCAAATAACTTATTATCGCCATTTTAACATATAGAATCGCTTATTATCTATATAGATCCTCATTTTCTTGATGTTTCCGTATACCTTGTATACTACATTACACTACACTTTTGAATGACTTGTTTTATAATTACGAAAAAATAACTAAATCTGTGAATTAATTATCACTGTCGTGTCAAAAAGATTTGATTTAAATCTTTTCTCAAAATAAATATTTTTTACTTACCGTTCACTCATTATTAGGGTATACTCGGCCATAGTAGCATTCCTCTCGTCAGTTAATCTTTTAATGTCCTTATTTCCTTTAATTGTTACATTGACCGCCTCTTCATATTGCTGTTGGAGTTTCTGATGTGCTTCCCTATATTTTGCGTAATCCTTACATAATTTTACTAGTTGCTGTTTTAGTCCTTGAACGTCACGTTGAGCTGCTCCACGTTCTTGGCCTGGGAATAAGGTTCAATAAGTATAAAAAGTATAGTACAGTCGAGCCGCGTTATTAGTCCGTTTGGTTTGATTTATAGCAAACTAATTTTATTTCGATTAAAATGTGGTTGTCAGACTTGAATAACCACATTTTAGTCAATCTAAAATAATTTACAACCTTTAAACAAATTTTATTTTATTATAAAAAAATTTACCTTGCACATAATATAATTTAAAGCGGTTTTAAACGATTTATTAATTATTAACTAGATTATTATTATTATCATCTACTAGTTATAAATCCACAACAAGATATATGTAAATTGATATTACTGCGTAATAAATGATATAAGTTTATTTTCTTGATAAATTGAAAGTTACTAATCCACAAACTACGCATAAGAAATGGTCAACTTTCCAGAAATATTTAAAAAAAAATATTATTACCATACCAGAAAAATTTATCATATTTTAGGTTAATATAAGATTTGCTATTCATATAACCAAATTTAGGTATAATATCTACGAATTAAATGTAATCTTTACCCAATATAAATTATTAAGGCGGTGTCAGTTAAACTTACGGACACTCAATACTTTTTAACTTGCTTTAATAGATTTTCTTACATGAAATATCAATCTTTTTAAATTCGTTTATGAAAAGGATATTTGACCTATAAAAGAGGACTCTTTTTATTTTGGTTTTGCTCAAAATTAAAAAAAAAAATGAAAAATTGTATTTTGCAAAAGTTTACCACCCTGTATAATAGTTAAATATCTTAAACACCTTGGAATGATAGATCTCTAGTGGTATTATTAGTTATATGCCGTGTTGGATAGTTGATCTAAACTACGGGTACAAGTTTTTTTATTCCTTGATTTATTATATTTATTTAAGTTTACAAAGGGAACGTTGTAATGATCAAACCTTGCAGTAAAACTTTGCTAGGCTGTGATTTAAATCGATAAAAAGGTGGAGCTTACCCCCCTTATTCGGTAGGAAGGGATATGCAGTATTGTCACGTTTTCAACATAAATCCGAAAATTTAAATCTTTTATACTTGTTTCTAATAAAAGCCTGTATATCACATTAAAATACTGATATCTAATCATTGACAATATTGTAAATTGCTTTTTATGAATGAGACGGCGCACCAGTTTGGCGTACCATTCAGGAGCGTCAAAATTATAGCACAGGATAGGAATTCTTGGTATATTTCTTCTATGATTGTGTCAATGTGTTTTAGGGTTTTTGCAAAAAATGTTCGGATTTGGGTCTTTTTTCCCATTCAACTTGATTTTTCTCAGTGACTAATAACTTTAGAATCATAAAGTTACATATAAAAAATAATTTAAATTCTTATGAGGATCGTATAAATTAATAATATTACATCTCTTTCATTAAAAAAAAAAGGAGAGAGATAGCTTGGTTTATTATAGCTTCTTGAACCGCCGTATACGAGGGTGGCCATTTATATTTCAAGAATAACAAATAAAAAGAAATAGTTATCAATAAAAATGGTTTTATCTTTTTTTAAAATATTTTGCACGAAGATTGTTACATGTAGATTTCTTTTTAAACAAACAACCTAAACTGTTGTTATTAATAGGTTTATAATATGAATATTTGGTTCCTACCTTATCATTCAGCCACTAGTTACAAATAACGAATGATATTTTATAAACGTTATACGGTTTTGAAAGCGTAGTATATCTTATAAGTTTTGTTGTTTGGATGGGGACGGCTTTCAGGAAATTTTATAGCACTAAACCTTTTCCTGGGTACCAGGGATAGGTGATCGTGTTACAAGGTTCCTGTATTGTATATTTCTATGATTCAAAGCCGTGTCCTTAATATTTGATCCCCTTACAGCCTTTAACAAGGATAGAATGTAAAATGAAAATGTGTAAACAAACAGCTGTCAACGACAGTTTAAATTTATAATCTCAACATTGTACCATTTCCATACTCTCTTGATGCCTGCTTTTAATATATTACTGGACTATTGTAGTTCTTCAGTCAATATTGATGCCTCTTTTGAACAAAAGGCGAATAATTTTTCCGCTATATTTTTAACATATTTGGTAACATCAAACTTGACAGATTGTCATTCATTGGTTTGTGTTGTTTTGTTGCCACACTGTCTGACGCAGAATACTGAAGACGTATCACTAGGGGGATGTTGGTATTCATTTCTGGGGAATTCCAGTAGGATGATAAGATGTAATAGAACATTAGATAAGGGATATTCGTCATTCTACATTATTTGTCGGTTTAAAGAACGCATAAACTGGTCAGTTATTGATTCACAGATTCGTGCACGATTGGTTGCATAGCGTTTGATGTCAGTGCCAGCTATCCCTAAACTGATATTATAATAGGGATGTACGACTTTCAATAATTTTCATGCATAATATGGTGTTTGTAAAAATCGCTCCTTTTTTTCTACAAAGACCGTTGGAAAAGTAACGGCGTTTGAGCCATTAAGACACTTTTGGAGATTTTACTCCACCTATAAAAGGGATTAAGTGATTCGTTTGCCCATGTAACACTCCCTAGTGGTTTATAGCGTTAAATGCAGTTTGGTATTGTTGGATATGGACCTACTGCAGTGGAAACCAGGGTTTATTAACCCTCTTTTGGGGACCATTCACGTCGTTTCGTTGACCATTCTTTTGTCAAGAAACACGTTGCCTGTGGAATAACGGAAACCCTCCAGATATAGGGTTTATTTTTATTTCTGATTCTTGTTCCATTTTTTTTGTGATTATTTTCCGTTTAAGTTAGAAGGTCTAACTTCCATAGCAATTAGATCCGGTTTAAAACTTAGACCAGCAGCAGCATTTAAATGGGTTTAAAAAATAAATTAGTGTATCTTTTAATATAGTTAAGAGCCGAAATTTCTTCGGTCTTTAACTAGTTGATTTAACGAATTATAAATGCGTTTATAGTGGAAAACATAACCTGGTTGCTGTTTATTTTATTGCCTTTTTTAATGCTTTAAAAAAATCGAAAAAATGAAGTTGAACAATGAAATAAGGCTTAAAAATTATGGGGATTTTATTGATATAATCAATTTTCATGTATCAATATTCTATGAACCATTTTCCAATATCAGACGATGTCTTCCTTGCGACGCTTTTGCTTGATGAACGCGGTTTTTTTTCATTTAAAATTTGAGAGATTAATCAAGAAGTAAAATTAATATCTATGTATCTTAATTTCTTTTGTTATGTATTTATTTATTACTTATCTTTAATATGTTTTCTGACGTATTATCATAGTTCATAAAAAAACAATAAAACGTAATTTATCCTTTTCAGTACACATACACACTGTAAAATAGCCCAATTAACAAAATTTGCATTTCTAGGAAAACTAGAGTTTTTAATGCGAATGGCGAGTTTAAATATATAAGCAGGTTTACTTAATTGTGTTTATTCGTACACACGGAGAAGACAGCGATTAGTGAATCTAGCTGTTAGATTTAATGTTTACCTAAAACTTCACATTGTTTGAGTAACCTGGCATTTTCATCTTGTGCAACCTCCAACTTGGATAATGCCTGAGTGTGGGACATGAACAATGCCTCTGAAGCATTGCCATTGTGCTCGGTCAGTTCCTTGAGCAGTCGTTGATTTTCATCCCTCAGTTGTTTATTTTCGGCTATAAGTTCGCTGTATTTGTTGCGTAGAGAGGCGGAATCTTGACTGGACATTTCAAGTTGGTTCATTACGGCTCGGTGTTGTTCTCGGTAGTAATCGAGGTCCTTAAGAAAAAAAGATCATATAAGTGGACATAATGACTGAAAAATCTAGGCCATTTAAAAAAAAACTTTGCGTTGATTGGTCAGTAACAGTACAGTAAAATATTATACACGATCGGTAGTTAATAAATGTTATTCCCCAATCAAAAACAAATAGGTTTTAAAGACATTATTTAATAATCGTATTAGCAGCATAAAAACGTTTGCTTACATTACCTTGTGGAAACTTTTAAAAAATCAGTAAAAAACTTAAATTCTCCATTTCCATGTTGACTTTATCGAAGCATTATTAAAAAAAAAGAGCACATTTAAAAAGCATTTTTTCTGTTATACGAAAGAACAAATGTATATTTTCAATTCTAATTTTTTGTAACCTATTAAACATAAAAATTAATAATAAAAATGGCTACGGTATAAATATTTACTATTAAATAGTAACAAAGTGTGAAAACCGATAAAACTTCAGTTAACTAAAAGTGAAAAAAATAACTAATAAACAAAAAGTTAAGCATACTGAGTATTAGGAAACGAAAAATAGAAGAAGTGTGCAAGTCGCAAAATGTAAAACCCTGTATCGCCAACCTTTTTTAGCGAAATGAATTCCAAAGCGACGAAAAGTATACAGTCCACAGGACGTAACCACTCTCCTGAAACTTTGTGAGTAGCTTCATTTTGACGAGTCCGACAACTTTTCTGTTTGTATGTATGTGTATTTTATCAACGTGTCAGCTGATTTTTTCACAGTTGTTTAGTTAATTTTTGTACAATCGAGGGGTCACATTGTCTGACAAATTTTACGCGCCTTTTTCTAGTTCGACGTTAGGAAATTGTCAGTTTCCCGCGTTCGAAAAGGCAGCGTATAGGAGAATTTTCGCAAATAAAAAAGTTGTCGGACTCGTCAAAGTGAAACCACTCACAAAGTTTCAGAAGAGCGATAATTATGTTGAAATAGGGGTTACGTCCTGTAGATTAAATCATCCCCGTCAAACTAATGTGTTATTTTGATAATTTCTATCTACATAATCTTTACAACTGACTTGTAAAATGTCGTATCACGTAGCAAAATCTAGAAAACATCAAAAACATGTTTTGATTGATTGCAAAGCAGGTATGAGGATGTACATATGCGATATATAAGTTGTTACAGCATACAGGAGTGTGACGTTGCCAAATCTACGTTTTCTTCAAGTTTAGGGAAACTGTGCACAATCTAGCAATACCGCATGGGAGGCATCTGGGGATAACCCTAGGACTTAAAATAATAGAGATACCCATTAAACCCCATATAATTCCAAATTTCATCATACCCCTTAGTCGTCGAAATGTCAGTTACTTATCGAAGGGCCCCTGTATACAGGAATTATGTCGTAGCTTCTGGTACTCTTGATCCCTGATGTTTCTAGAAAACGCCAGATGTAGAAAACGGGTATATAAGCAGCTGGGCGGTCGTAGCAGGATCAGTATTGGATACACGAACGAAGTTCAAATAACTAGCGAATAGTGATAGCATTGTAGTAGTGCTCTTATTTTCGCCATGTGTAAACGATGTCGTTGCGATCGTGTGTCAACAAATCGAACAGTTTCTGTAATATAGTGAAATAAAATGGCAGTGAAAGTTCAATGAAAGAATTTGGGCCACTCGTAAGAAAAGCCTAAGAGTTATATTTTGGGTTCAAAGTTGACGAGCCCAAAATTTGCTGCCACACTTGCTCAAGAACCTTAACAGGATGACTACTGGGTACTTACAAGTCTATGAAGTTTGAAGTGTCAATAATTTGTCGGGAACCTCATGTTGATGATTGCTACTTTAGGTTACAAAAATCTTGAGGTCCAAGTTTTTAAAAAAAAAGACGATTACAAATGTAGTAGCAGTAAACAGCCCCATTTTATATCTCAGGAAGAGCTCAACGATCTCATTCGTGATTCGAATCTTCCCAAAACAAAGTCACAGCTGCCTGGATCGCATTTACAACAGTGGAATCTCTTACAAAAAGTAGTAAAAATTTCCATGTTTTGAAAAAGGCAGTCCATGTTAACAGTATTTTTCACGATAGCAAATTAGTTTACAGTCCCGATATTTCTGGTTTATAATCAACGAACTTGGTCTTTCCTATAAGCTTACCGAGTGGCGACTGTTTACTGATTCTTCCAAGACAAGTATAAAGGCAGTTTTATTGTTTAATGGCAATGAACAACTATCTGTTCCCGTGGGTCATGCTGTAAATATAAAAAAAATGTACGAGAACATGAGTATATTACTTCAACGCATAAAATGATATCATAAACAGAATCGTAGTTATTGCACTACTTACAGGATTGCAGAGTGGATATACCAAATGTTTTTTATGAGAATGGGACAGCAAAGCCAGAAATCAACATTAGGTCGAAGTCGTTAAAGAATGGCCGTTACGAGAAAGTCCTTGATTAACCTTATTTGTGTTAACGCCTTAAATAGGGAAAGAAATGCTTTTCTTTATTTGAGACGGATACCCGAGCGTATTGGGCCGCAAGACGAAAATTTTGAAACTATACTTTCGAGAAAAGGAAATAGGGCGTGGGCTGCTTTCAAAAATGTATGTAGCAACTTCCTAGGTAACAAGAAATCGAAGAACTACAAAGATCTAGTTGAAGAACTTACTTAATCTTATAAGACGTTAGGTTGCAACATGCTACTTAAGCTGCATTTTCTTCACTCACTTTTGGAATTCTTCTCTGACCATTTAGGTGCAGTTTCAGACAAACACGGTGAAATATTTCACCAGCAAATTGTTCAAATGGAGAAGCGGTATAGTGGAAAATGGGCCCGAAACATGTTAGCCAACTACTGTTGGACCCTCAAACGTGAAACCGATCCCGGCGAATACAAGCGAAAAAAAGACAACAAAATAATTTATATGATTGTATTATACCTTTTTTAAACCAAAATGAAGACCAAGAGAAGTTACAAACCTGGCTACAGAAGCCACTTCATGGACGGCATCCAAATGAGGTTAATCAGGACAATGTCGACAACTCAGCGTCGAACTACTGGTTGATTTCAGGACAGATGTTTCCGGAAACGGAGGGCTTCTTGTTAACTATCCAAAATCAGGTTATTCCGACGAAGAACTATCGGCAGTTGATCAATAGAAAATGATCAATGCAGATATGGCTGTCGAACATCAGAAACAATCCAGCACATAACTGGAGGATGCCAAGCGTTTGCCGCAACCGAGTATAAGGAAAGACACGACTCAGCCGCTAAGATACTCCACCAAGAGTTAGCAGAAAAGTTAAACCAATTACAGGTAGGAAAAGTGCCTTATTACAAATACAATCCAGAGCCTATTCGTGAGAACAACCAGTTCAAGTTATATTGGGACCGAACGGTTCTAACGGATCAGACAGTTGCTCATAGTAGACCAGATATTATACTAATAGATAAAATTTCTAGGCGAACTACACTAATCGACATTGCTGTACCTAACAACAACCTAAGGCCAAAATACAACGAGAAGATCGCCAAATACAGAGATCTAGAGGTGTAAATCCAAAGACAATGGGCAATAAACAGCGTCCAAACGATTCCCATAATACTGTCAATAACTGGAGTGATACCAAAAAACCTCCTGCAGAACATCAAGGGGCTGGGCTTTAGTGAGCATCTGGATAAGCCGATGCAGAAAGCAATTCTCCTTGCAACCACGCGAACCGTCCGAAAGTTCGTAGGAAATACAGCAGACCACGTCACCTAGGACCCGATAACATGGAAAGGGTTCCCACAGAGCCCCTACCAGATATTGCTCATAGACAAACAAGTTAGATACCGTCGAACGCCCCTCCACAAAACCATGCTAGAACTCAGTTATAACATTCTGGAAACAAGGCTTAATCTTGCAGTCAATTATTGATTCAAAAATTTTGGCAGTCAATGATATTTTACTAATAGCACGATAATTAATCACTAAAGATTTATCTCCATTCTTGAAAATTGGCGTGATGATATGATATGAGTTTCCAAATATCTAGGTATTTACCACTGGAAACAGAAAGATTAAATAAGAGCCCTAAAATATGCGCAAGAACAAAACAACACTTCCTCAAAAATACCACTGAAACCTGATCTGGACCAATAGAGAGATTGTTATCCAGATTATTTATAGCATTATAAACATCCACAGCATCAATATCACAACTTTCAATTTCAACACACTTCATGTTTTCCATATTATAACTATTACATTCTTTATCACAGTATACAGAAGCAAAAAACTGAGAAAAATACTTGGCCACCTGGAAACCATCCTCAGATGGTAAAAAAAGCTTCTTCCATTATTTTTGGGTGTCTCGCACTCACGAACTGGAGGATAAATTTCATGGTGGATACTAATCCTCAAGAAGCTGCACTAGAAAAATGTTTGAATAGGGCTGCTGTAGTTATCAAACAACAAAACACTTTGGTTGAATGAACTTGCAAGAGACTCTTTCTATCTGAGTTAGGTTAAAACCAAATTCAGTCTCAAATTACCATAGACCATTTTTAATGATTTATTTTAAAGATTAATTAAAATGTTCAAAGCTAATTTTACCCATCAACTTAAACTTTTAAAGAAGCAGGCCCAGAAGCTTTAAATTTTTTGCTTTAGCATCATAGTCGAGTCTGAATTAACAAAAATTGTAATTCAGAAAAACAAATTCCACTAAAATGCATACCTGAACTCCTAAAAACAAATGATTATTTGTGTACTTGAAGACTTTCGCTTACTACTTACATTTAGCGCATGGTCACATCTCCTTCTGGAAGTATTTAGTTCATTGTTAGGTTTTTCAAATTGTTGTTTGTAAGGATCATAATCTCTAGTAGCAAAATTCCTCGACAGAGTATCTAAAATGTGCGAAATTTTTTTTAGAGACAGTGTAAAATGAGTATAAATAATGGATAATATGAGTCAAGAAGAATATGTCTCATTTTAATCTATATTTATTGACGTGTGGCATAAACAATTGACGTTTCGCCCTTTATATATATCTAAACTATTTTTCTAATCATTCAAAAACTCAAAAAAATAGCGTTATAATCAGTCTATTTGATCGTGCTATCTCCCTAACGTCTACAGAATTCCGACCAAAAATACTGCAAAAAGTAAAAAAAGACACTAATAAATAATAATTTCAACGAAAAGACTATCACCAAAATAATTGATAACCGAACATATAAGTTTTATAATAACGTAAAAACAAAAAACATAGAACATAAACAGCAAACATATGTAGCATTACCTTACACTAGTGACCTGTCAGAAAAAATAAAATACATTTTAAAAAAGCACGATATTATCGTATGCCACAAGTCACATAATAAATAAAATACATTGTTCACAAATTTAAAAAGTAAAACTCCTCTCATGAATAAATCAAATGTAATATATTCGATCCCTTGTACAAATTATCCCAAAAAATATATAGGCATGACGAGCCAATTACTGAAGAACAGATTAAATGGCCATAAATATACGAAAAACGCCTCAACAGCGTTAAACAAACACATATAGGACGAAAAACATACTTTTGATTAAAACAGTATCAAAATAAAAAACAAAGATATGAATTACCAAAAATTACAGATAAAGGAAATGATTGAAATTAAAAAAGACAAAAACTGTTAACGACAGAACAGATATGGGAAATTTGAGCCACATTTACAAAAGCCTAATTTAAACAAAAATATTAAGTATTCGATCCTGTCAAATTAAAAATCAAAAATTGAATATCCTCTTAAACATAAAACTAAATGTATACCTTATTTGTTTTTTTGTGCATTGTAAAATATAAAAAATAAAAAAAAAACAAAACACATTCGCATTTCATGTATCCTCAGTAGACGTTGTAAAGATTAAATTTTATTTAGTAATAGAATAACAAAATGTCAAGGTATGAACCGGTAAAATTAAATATTTTTAAGAATTTTAAAAATTTAAATACTGTTTTAGAATGTCTTGTTTTTTTTTTAAGTTGTAGATATGTGAATGTTAATTATATAAAAATATTTTTAGGAAGAAAAAGTTTTGAAAATGCCTTAAATAAAGGGCGAAACGTCAATTGTTTTGTATTTTTATTAAATATAGAACCTAAACTCAAGAAAAGACAAAATAAAGGAAAAATTATATAATCAATGGTTCAAGAATCAAGAAAATAAATAAATAAATAAATAAATAAATAAATATATATATATATATATATATATATATATATATATATATATATATATATATATATATATATATATATATATATATATATTTTTAGTTGGTTATTTTCTTGGGAATATGGTTCATTTTTATATTGAATCTACATATATACAGTAGTCATACTTATTGTATATATATATTTTTATTTCTCAGGACGTTTCGATTCTTTCGAATCTTTTTCAACTGATGCGGATGCAGAACAGAGATTTTTGTTTTAAACAATAGTTAATTACATCACAAACCAATTGTAGTCACTCACTCTTTTGTATATCCACTTTTTAAAAGTATTTTTAAAAGGCCAGTTAGAAGAGTGGGCACTACATTTTTAACCCTATAACTGTCTTGACTTGACTGGACTTTCAAACTTTTTTTAAAAAACATAATATAACCACTAGTCATAAGGGCCATAATTTACTTAAAAGCAATTTCAGCAAATTAAAAAGTGACATTCCAAAAAAAAAACAACTAAAAATATATTTAATGGTTCAAGAAAAAATTAATTCCTATATATATATATATATATATATATATATATATATATATATATATATATATATATATATATATATATATAATATCTTTGTTTTCTTAAACCATCTATATTTATTTTTCTGAAATTTCTTGGGTATGAGGTTTTTTGTTTTTAAAACAATCTAATCAAAATTTGACGTTTCGCCCATTTTTTTTGGGCTTTATCAAAAATATATTGTCAGTCAGTCTATGGATAAAATCTACAAAGAAAAAAACAGAACAATCAGCCATCACTGAAACAATTAAATACACTTAAAATAGACATACATATTTTATAACTAACACACTGTACAATATTAAAAATGTAAAATTTAAAATTCTTTGCTAGATACGCACCCGTTATAGTTGTGCCGTATATAATTCAACTAAGAGTATACATTGTCAGTATGAAGGAATTTGGTATTATCAGTAAAAGTTTTTTTTTTAAATATATTTTTATTAATTATTTGTGGAGCAATTATTATATTATTAAAGAATCAGATATTTTTTTTGGTATTTTAGTGTTGTATTTGTTATAATTTTTAATGCAGTTTTTAATTAATTAGGTTATTATAAATTTGGCTGAGATTTTTTATATCTTGTTTGTCATTTACGACATGCTTTTCTTTTTTAATATGAATCATCTCCTTAATAAGCAGTTTGCGGTAGCTTTGGTCCTGGGCTAATATCTGTGTATTGGCGAAATCAAATTCGTGTTTTTGAGAAGATTCGTGCTTATGTAACGCAGTTGAAGCATTTTTGGTGTACTTGTGACCATTCAGTCTACTATCCAAATATTGCGTTGTCATGCCTATGTATTTTTTTGGGCAGTTTAGACAAGGTACAGCGTATATTAAATTTGACTTCTTTTTGGTTGCTACTTTGCTTTTTAACGGAGTGAAAAGTGAAGACAAAAGATTTTGGGATTTGTGGCATACAACAATGTTGTGTTTTTTTAAGGTGTATTTTATTTTTTCTGAAAGTCCTTGAGTGTACGGCATAGCTATGTATTTTTTGTTACCATCTGGATTCTCTGATTTGTCTATATTACTAGTATTATAAAATTTGTGAATTCGTTGTTTAATAATTTTATTAATTTGGTATTCTAAAAAGTTATTTTCAATCAGAATCCTTTTGACTTTCTTAAGTGTTTCGGCTCGATATTCAGGAGACGTTAAAGTTAGTGATCTGTCTGTTAGACCGATGATAACGCTGTTCTTTTGAGATAGGGGATGGTGTGAATTGTAGTTCAAATATCGGCCAGACCATGTTTCCTTTGTATACCACTTCGTCTTAAGGCATTCATCAACATTGCCTCTTATTATTGTTATGTCCAAAAAGTTAATCCTACTGTTTTGTTCGATTTCTGATGTAAATTGTAATTTGGGGTGAAAGTTATTGAAGCAATCTAAAATGTCTTGTACATGGATTTCTGGAACGGCAGTAAGGCAATCATCAACATACCTTTTGAAAAAGGTCATAGGGATATTAGTATTATTTAAAACATAAAAATCAAAAACCAAATACCTTCCAGAAAAAAAATTCCAAGCAACTAAATAAAGCAAAACAATTTATTAAAGATAATCCCGATATAACCATTTTAAAACCAGACAAAACAAATAAAACTGTAGTTATGAACACAAAGGACTACAACTTAAAATTAAATAATTTACTATCTGACAACCTAACATACAAGAAACTTCGCAGTGATCCTACTAACACTTTTCAATTAAAAAATAATACCTTGATCAAGAAAATGATATCCAAAAAACTCATGTCTGAAACGGAAGGCAAAAAATTATTAATACATAACGCAGTTGCACCGAAGATCTACGGACTGCCTAAATTACATAAACCAGGCATTCCACTTAGACCCATAGTCTCGTGCATACAATCACCGTTCTACAAATTATCTAAATATCTTAGTAATTGTTTATCAAAAATTACTTGTAAAAATGAGTATTATATAAAGGACTCTTTTAGTTTTAAGGAATTCATCAACAGAACAAAAATTCCAAATAATTATAGTTTACTTTCTCTTGACGTAGTATCATTATATACCAATATACCTAACGAACTTTTAAATCAAATAATAAAAGAAAAGTGGGAAATTTTAAAGGAACATACCAGCCTTAATCAAGATCTTTTTATAGAATCTATAAATCTAACGTTAACTAATAATTACTTCCAATACCAAAATACTTTTTACCAACAATTAGATGGCTGTGCCATGGGATCACCCATCTCTTCCACAGTTGCACAACTTGTAATGGAGTATTTGGAAGAAACCGTCTTAAATAATACTAATATCCCTATGACCTTTTTCAAAAGGTATGTTGATGATTGCCTTACTGCCGTTCCAGAAATCCATGTACAAGACATTTTAGATTGCTTCAATAACTTTCACCCCAAATTACAATTTACATCAGAAATCGAACAAAACAGTAGGATTAACTTTTTGGACATAACAATAATAAGAGGCAATGTTGATGAATGCCTTAAGACGAAGTGGTATACAAAGGAAACATGGTCTGGCCGATATTTGAACTACAATTCACACCATCCCCTATCTCAAAAGAACAGCGTTATCATCGGTCTAACAGACAGAGCACTAACTTTAACGTCTCCTGAATATCGAGCCGAAACACTTAAGAAAGTCAAAAGGATTCTGATTGAAAATAACTTTTTAGAATACCAAATTAATAAAATTATTAAACAACGAATTCACAAATTTTATAATACTAGTAATATAGACAAATCAGAGAATCCAGATGGTAACAAAAAATACATAGCTATGCCGTACACTCAAGGACTTTCAGAAAAAATAAAATACACCTTAAAAAAACACAACATTGTTGTATGCCACAAATCCCAAAATCTTTTGTCTTCACTTTTCACTCCGTTAAAAAGCAAAGTAGCAACCAAAAAGAAGTCAAATTTAATATACGCTGTACCTTGTCTAAACTGCCCAAAAAAATACATAGGCATGACAACGCAATATTTGGATAGTAGACTGAATGGTCACAAGTACACCAAAAATGCTTCAACTGCGTTACATAAGCACGAATCTTCTCAAAAACACGAATTTGATTTCGCAAATACACAGATATTAGCCCAGGACCAAAGCTACCGCAAACTGCTTATTAAGGAGATGATTCATATTAAAAAAGAAAAGCATGTCGTAAATGACAAACAAGATATAAAAAATCTCAGCCAAATTTATAATAACCTAATTAATTAAAAACTGCATTAAAAATTATAACAAATACAACACTAAAATACCAAAAAAAATATCTGATTCTTTAATAATATAATAATTGCTCCACAAATAATTAATAAAAATATATTTAAAAAAAAAACTTTTACTGATAATACCAAATTCCTTCATACTGACAATGTATACTCTTAGTTGAATTATATACGGCACAACTATAACGGGTGCGTATCTAGCAAAGAATTTTAAATTTTACATTTTTAATATTGTACAGTGTGTTAGTTATAAAATATGTATGTCTATTTTAAGTGTATTTAATTGTTTCAGTGATGGCTGATTGTTCTGTTTTTTTCTTTGTAGATTTTATCCATAGACTGACTGACAATATATTTTTGATAAAGCCCAAAAAAAATGGGCGAAACGTCAAATTTTGATTAGATTGTTTTAAAAACAAAAAACTTCATACCCAAGAAATTTCAGAAAAATTAATATATATATATATATATATATATATATATATATATATATATATATATATATATATATATATATATATATATATATATATATATATATATATATATATATATATATATATATATATATATATATGGTTAATATGCGTCAAGAAGAGCAAGTCTTTTACGATGGTTTTAGCTTTTTTTGTGGTTGTAGTATTAGTGGTAAACTTTAACCTTACCAAAAAAAATCTAAAGTATGAAGTTTAGCTATCCCTTCGTGGATATTACGTTCATTCTTAAAAACATAAGATACCTCATGGGGATTACAAAAAAGTAAAACTATGATAACATTCCAGAGTGACTTTTTAAGTTTGTTGTCTTTGCAATGAAATTTTAACAAAAAAATTACATCAAAATGCAATTCTACAATCCAGTTTTTAACTGACTAAAGAAATATAGGATTCACTGGATTAAAAAGTTAAATGATTACTCGGAACCTACTCAAGCCACTTCATGATCCCCGAAGAGCATTCTTCTTAGAATAGTATTTATTAAGTTAAGTATTTTGCAAAAATAAATTTAAAAGATTCTAAAATTAATTTGTTTTCAAATAATATAAACAAAATCTAGTGAAGAAATTTACAAATTTCATATTTCATTCGTAACTTTTTTGAAATAGCGGTCACCTCAATCCTTTAGGATCAAAACCCTTTTAATACACTCACATATACAAAAAAGTCTTACTGTAATTCTACATTACTTTAATGAAACAGTAACAGTGACCACTAAATCAACATTAAAATCTATTCTAAAGAATGGTTTTATTTCATATATTAATTTTCAAACACGCTACATATACATTGAACAATCCGAACCTAGTAAGGTGACCAAGCACATGGTAAATCGCAAAGGAATTGTGTGCCATCATGATAATGCATAGCCTCAATCATCTTTTGTAACTCGTAGGAAATTATTGGAGGTTGGTTGGAAAGTGACGTCGCATCTCCCATACAACCCTGACCTGGCACCATCTGATTACTTCTTATTTTGAAGTTTGAAAAACTCTCTGAATGGTAAAACTTTCAAAAATGAATGAACTTTCTAGAAGCACGGAATCATGAAGTTGCGAAAAAGATGGCAAAAGGTCATAGAACAAAATGGCAAATATATAATTGATTAAAGTTTCTTTTTTGTTAAAAAAAAATGAGTTTTAGTTCACACTACAAAACCGAAATTACTTTCTCGCCGACCTAATAGTATAAGGATTAAAAAAAAAAAAACTTACTGCTACTTCCAGCTCCACCGTCGCTATTCGATGCCATTTTCTATAAATTTTAAGTAAAACATTTACTTAAAATTACCTGAAACAAAATTAAAAATATATTATCTGAATGTGATCTATGTAACATTTCGTAAAGTTGTAAAAATTAGTGTAAAATTTTTTTAGAGGTACATAAAGGCTCTTCACTACCCTTATGATAAATGCTAAAAACCATTTTAAAGAATAAAATTAATTTTGTCTATTGTGCAGAATGTATATAGACGCTGTGCATTGATAGTGTTGTTTGATATTCATGAAGTACATCACATATATTCATAATGAGAGCGAAATATCATAAACGACTCGAAGTAGTTAAAACTTACAGCGACTTTTTCCATCCTGTTTCATTTAATTATATAAGAGATCTGTTATCATCTCTCGAAAACAGCAACTGCAAGGACTACTTAAAAATTAATACAAAAATGGTCAAAACAGTAAAAAATTTAACTGTCTATCCTTTAATCTGATAAATGAAGCTATCGCAGAAGGTGACACCTATCTTTAAAAAAAGGCTCTGTTGAGGACCTCTCCAACTACCGACCCATTTCGGTGCTGCCTATCATATCAAACATTTTTGAAACTGTATTAAAATCTGGGAATATTTTGAGTCAAACGCTCTTTTCTTCCAAAACCAGTTTGGATTTAGACACAAGACGATGCCCTAGCTATAAACTGCTTGACAAGCTATATATGTAAAGGTTTTAAAAGGGGTTTGATACTTTCGTCTCTTGCTTTCATTTGATCAAGGTCTTCGATTGTGTATCACACGATATCTTAATTTCCAAACATAAGTTTTATAACTTTGAATTTTCTACCACTGAAATGCTTAAATCTTACTTATTTGATCGAAAACAATCTATTTATAGCTTTCTCTTTAAAAAAAGGCAATCAAGTGAGGAGTCTCTCAGGGCCCCGTACCTGGTCCAACTCTTTTTCTTGTTTATCTTAATCATCTTATAATGATGCTCAGCAAAGTCTAATACTCTTTGCAGATGATACTACGTTTTTCTGAATTTGTGGACGGGTGGGGATATGCCAGCAGTCATATAAAAGAGCAGGGTTATTCAGTACTCAAAGTGACGCTGCAAATATTGTAAATTTTATAAAATCTTGTGTTCTGTGCGCTTTGCGAAGACTTTGGAAGCCTCCACCTTTCTTTACTACTTCATATAGCAGTTAGATGGCTTCCTCATGGCAAGGTTTTGACCCGTTTGTTTGAATTGAAGTATGAAGTTTAACCATTTTTTCTTAACCCTCTATTTTATTTGTCCTGCTGTGTAATTTTTTTGGTGCAAAAACTTGCATTGTTAGCCGACATTTTTTCTTAATTAAACGATTTAAATCTAAATAAGACCAATGTTTTGGTTCTCTCAGCACCATTTTACTAATAAATTAAATTCAACTTAACGAAAATATTAAACGAGATATTAACGAACATCTCAAACAACTTCAATTAGCGCTCAAGAACTCTTTTCCTAAGAAACCTATTATCTCTGTATCAAACAACTGGATACGTAATCATTTTCAAGGGTATATAACTTCCGATACCTTTTAACTATACTGAAAAAAAAAGCTGACTTATCCTTTGACAATTCCCTAAAAACTGTTTTTAAAGATCACTCTTTAATTGATTTTTGGCTCAACATATCTATGTGAGAAACGATTTTCAACATACACTTACCTAAAAGATAAGTACAGAAACAGGTCAAATACATAACTTCATCTAAGACTCAAACTTTGAGACATTAAACCAAATTTTGAGTTTCTTTATTTCACCAAACAGGCACAAATATCCCATTTAAGGAATTTTTCAAGTTCCGGATTATTGTATTCATTTTGTATTAATTCTTTTTTATAGGTTAAGTTATCACTTTAGCATAGACGTAGAAGAAATTAAATAAAATTACATTTTATTTAATCAATTAGTTTATTCTACGTCTATGCACTTTAGTTATAATAACCTTTGTGTGTAAATGTTTTACAATTATGTTTTAGTTTTTCGTTATGGACTATTATTCAATATGGAAAATAAATTTTAATAAGCCAATTTTACTATTTCACTTACCGTTCCTAATAACTACACAGGGGGTTCGTCAGTTTTTTCTGGTTTTTAGAAGGGATTCGCAAGAAGAAAAAGTTTGGCGATCGCTGTACTAGAGGAACTAAAATATTTTGTGATAATATACAATGGTGTACTTATATTGATATGTCGTTATTCTAACAACTGGTCATTAAAAAAAAAACGGTCGTTAAAAACTCGACTATAATCGTTGAGGCAATAATATTTTTTAGGTTTGTTTTTAACACTGTAAAGTTATTAGTTATATAACAGCACATCTATAATCTTTAAATATTTTTATAAACATAGAGAATAACAGTATAACTAAAAATAAACATTATGTTCATTCGGTTGCACATCAACCCCAGGTTGGTCTGTATCTTGAAAATAATTCAGTGCTGTACCGAAAATCACAGCAATAAGTTCGAAGTTTGTACGGTGATAATGTGATTTCATACTTTTGACCACTTTGAATTTCGAATTAGGAAAAAAAACAAACTCCCGATGATGTTACGGTCGCCAGCAAGAAGTTTAAAACAAATTTACATCCGGCTCTGATGAAATTCCAAGTTTTTTCGTTAAGGACGGCTTTTTTGTCTGAGTTCTCCTCTTGCACACATCCTTAATTTGATGTTGAAAGATGATGTATTTCCGGATACCTAGAATGTTGCCAGAGTTTTCCCTATCCTTAAAAAAAGTGATCCATTTCTGGTTCTAAACTGCCGTAGTATTTCCATACTCTGTATTTTTTCGAAATTATATTACAAAAATTTCTATTTTGCAAAATCTAGAACAGGCTATCAATTTATCAACAGAGTTTCTTTTCTAAAAGATCATGATTACTAATATTTGAAGTTTCTCCTCTTATGTTTGCAA
Organism: Diaprepes abbreviatus; assembly: GCA_034092305.1. NCBI lineage: Eukaryota > Metazoa > Arthropoda > Insecta > Coleoptera > Curculionidae > Diaprepes > Diaprepes abbreviatus. The sequence continues at coordinate 1,995,824 of JASJET010000144.1, read as the reverse complement.
AGCCCTTAACGACAGGAGTCAGATCGATGTTGTTTACATTGGTTCTTGCAAGGTTTTCGATCAGGTTGATCAGTGCATTGTACTGAGGGAAGCATCTGATTAGTTTGGTTTCTCTAATGCACTTCTTAGAATATTAAAATCCTACCTAATAAACCGTCACCACTCTATAGAGATTGACGGTTTCAGGTCAGATCGATTTTTGCTATAATCGGGTGTACCTCAGAGTTATAATTTGGGGCCACTTCTTTTTAATATACATGTAAATGATCTTCTCGTTGTGGTGGATTGCAAAAAATTGACCTACGCTGATGATATCGAAATTTTTCACCGCACCAATGCAGTCGCTGACTTCAGGCCAGCATCGAAACAGTTAGTCAATGGCGTGTGTCTAATAAACTCAATCTGAATATTTCTAAATGTAGTATGATATTTTTCACTCGCAGAAAGAGTCTTATACTATTCAATTAATGCTTCTATCTTGAGCAGGCTCGCTTGTGTGAGAGATCTGTGAGTTATTTTTGACGATAAATTCTCCTTTATTTCACATATTGATCAGATGGTGAGTAGTGCATCTCGGCATTGAAATTCATATTAATTAAGTGTGAACAAGTTTCTCATCTATTTACAGTTAAGTTATTGTATTACTCCTCCGTTAGATCCAAATTAGTTTATGGTTCAATCATATGGTTTACTGTATATGAGTAATTCCCGCTAATTTTTAAAATTCAAGGTACTGATGCATTGCCAATTTAAACAGTACACTCTTGAAAAAATACCAGAAACTTAATTACAGTTTAAAAAGTTCACAACTTTTTTATAAACCGATTTTAAGATGAGTTTTTTGAATACTGTGACGTTAAATGTCGATTTTTCACTTTACCGCAATGGGTCCTGTATATAAAAAATAATTATTTTACTTCATACATTGAAAGAGGATTGTTCTAGGAGTCTGAAACTCATATGGTACTTTTATTTTGCTCTATATTTCCGAAAAATTTTGTATATAGACGTGTGCCTTTAGTTTTTAGAACATTTCATGAGGATATTCGATGGGTGCTCGAATATCTTTATGAAATAACTAGCTCAAGAAAATGACTGATTTGCTATTGTGAATTCATTTATATAATGTGAAATGCTTGAAATAAAAAATAATTCTAGTTAAACTGGAAGAGTGTGCCTATTTATTGAAATATTCTGTGCTTGGTTGAACATAGCAATAAATAACGTAACTAATTTTCTGAAATACATTTTTTAGGATAAAAATCATTAAAAAATAATTTTTATGTAATGAACAATACTGTAAACTATTTATTTTTGTCTAATTAATACTATGTTATTAAATTACTAATTAACTTCATTAATTTTTTGTAAGTTAAATAAATCTCCATCAAATATACTTCTTGGGAAGTAAAACTAACGGCAAAGTATAATTTTTTCAGTCATTCGATGATGATGTTTCAGTCATAAATTGAGTGCATTTCATTTTGCACAATTTCGGTGTGTTTGAGACATGATGCTGTTTCTGTTTGGGCTCAGTTACAGCCAGTTTTGAAATTAGTAACATCTTTAATTACTCAACACATCAAACTATTGCACGTACAAAGTGACGGCCCAAGTACGCAGTACAAAAATAAAACGAATTTTGCTATTCAGACATTTTTGTTATGCACTCTATCTTATTAAGGCTTCTTGGAACTTTACTACTCTAAGGCACAGAAAAAACGGCACGGATGCCGCTGGTGAGACGGTGAAAAGATTATGCGAACAACAAGTTTTTTGTTATCCGTCGAGCATATGAAACCGTAAGAAAATGGCCCAATGCTAAAATTCATATTTTTCCGATGACTACCCAAGACATCGAAAATGTACATAATTTGGTGGATGCGGAAATAAAATCAACTCCAAAATCGAAACAAATTTTTCAGCCAATTTGGAATATAAAAAATTCGTCAACATTGTATCTTAAGTCGCTTACTTGCACGTCTTGTTTCGATAAAGTACCCTTTAAAAATGTGAAAAATTCACTATTATCTGGATATTGGAGTTTGCATGTCATTAAGCAAAGATCAACAAAAGCTTAAATTTGTATTCGTTAAAAAAACGTATTGTTTTTTTTAAGATCATATTATTTGCTATAAAAGTTTTTGTTGTATTCTTTTCTTTATTAAATAATTCGTTCAAACAAGTTTTATATTATTTTATGTTCTCTTAATTCTAGAAAATGCACAATATTTAATATGGTTTAACCAGTAATTATGCAAACTAATGGTATCCAAATGTTGTCTATTTAATTATGATCATCCTGTATTAAAAAGAAAAATCGCTTGTCAAAAAAACTGAATAAAATAGCAAGTATTAATCGATGCTGATGGATTTTATGTAGTTGGGAGTTGAAAGCCACCGCTATAAATTAGAAAATATTAATTCTATTATTTTTTTTCTTAATTTTTTTGAGGCAGTTCTTTTACTACTTGTTCATCCGAAATATAATTCCCTGTAATTTCAAAAAAAAAAAAAGAATTTTGTTCCGAGTTTTTTCAGTAGTTACTACTTTTCATGTTAATTTGAGGGTTTGTTATAAATCTATTGTATGTATGTTTGTACTTAATTATTTCAAACATACTTTCAAATTTACAATCAATTCGACTATGATATAGAAGAACAGTCCTAAAAGCTAAATCTTATTTTCAGACATTTGAGGTTTTTTCGACTGTAGGGGATGATTTTGGGGGTGTACTTGTAATTACGACCTCAGATTTTAATTCAATTTGAAAAAATACTTGACATAACATGTATTTTTGTTGAGGTAACCTCTTTTTGTATGATACAACAAAGAATAATTTATTTTTCTATACTAACAAAAAATTATAAAAAATAGTTTTCCGAAAAGATTTAATAAAAAAACGAGTAACGGCAATTTTTTCAAGCATTGATATGCGTTTAGTTGAAAGGAGATTTCTGAAATATCTAATGTTTAGAGAGGAAGACATTTATCCTGGGCGTAATTTGGAGAGCTCCCTTTAACTCGGCCGTCAGCCTATCTTTTTTCTTAGGTGCCCAAGACCAAACGTACTTTTTCAGAACTCAATTTATAATATGTATCAAACTTTTAATAAAATTTCCGTACTTTGTGACATTTATTTTGACAATCTCTCAACAATTTTAAGGCATCTACGCGAGGCATTTGGTTATCCGTAAGGTTGGTTTAGCCGTTTGTATCCTATTAATATAGTGCTGTACATTCTTCTGGACGTGTTAGGGTTAGTTAAGGTCACGGATTTCTGAAAATAAATGGATGACAGGTGGTAATGGAGCTGTCAAACGAAAAATGTCCGGAGTATGCTCTGCGCCATTTTGTTTTTTTCCTTGGATTAAATTTATTTTAAATAACTTAATAACCAAGTAATATGCACCAAGCCATCAGTCAAATATTTAGGTGTAAATATAGACCACAAAATTATCTTCAGTTGGCACTTTGGAACTGTTAAACAAAAAATGTATACAAAGGGCCAAATACCTTAGGAGTCTAATATACAAAGAAAAAGGCATATCAGGAAAAACAACTCATGTATACAAAGCAATGTACTGACTTTAATAGGAATACATACCTCCTATATACAGTAATTGCAGGAAGCCAGCACTTATAAAACTTGAAACGGTAGAAACCACTGCTCTATGTAGTATTACTAAAATCTATCGTCCTAGCTATCCACCAATCAATTATTGTATGAATTCACTAAACATCTCGCCGATTATTTCAAGACTGTCCTGACAAGTAAGTTTGAAAGAAAACCTGAAACTTGACTGGTGATAGAGGAACTGTGTACGACCAGGGGCCGGAACCATAGGCCAGCCCGAAGACCCCCCATTAATGATACTATTCAACTTTTAATATACTTTTTTTATTAGTTTGTGAAGATTTGTAGGGGCTTGAAGACCAAACGTGCTATAAATAAGCTTTTTTATTCTGAAGGACCTCGTTTGTTGGCTTGTAGGGTTCAAATTTATATGTCCTAATAAATTATAATCAATAATATTTATTTAGTTGTAGTGTAGTATAGTGTTTAACACAGTCTAAGGAAGTAAAATGTTGCATTTAACATTATTTGAATATAAAATTGAATGTTATTTATTTAAATAAAAGTTTTAAATATCTTACAAATTGTTACTTCTCAAATTTTTTATAGGTTGTGTTGATGAAAACAATTATGTTACACTTAACTGTTCCAAAGTAAGATACTCGACCGTTTGTGGATATAGGGACACAAGTGTTTATGTTAAATCCATAATTAGAACTAGCCGTAGAAAAACAATTTTTAAACAGCACGCTTATACTATTGAGATATGAACAGAATTTAATGTAATAATTTTGTATGTCTATAATCTCAAATTTGCGAAACATTCAACTTTCTAAGGAAATTTTAATTAGAAAATATTGAAAATAACGGGGTACTACCTAATTAACATTTCAACTGTTTTTTCAAAAAATAAATCGTTTTGATGAAACGGTTCGTCAACATATTGCTTTTTTTAAGGACTAGTTATTTTTAACAACCAAAAATATAATAAAAAAATTTTAATTTATTTTTACGACCGACCAATAGTATGACAGACGTCCACACATAACAATCAGTTGACACAAATTGGATAAGTTGGGTAAGGTTATAACATAATATTGTTATTTTATCTCTTTCTACCATTCGTTTCGTTCAACTACTTATGTCGATGAAATTTCGGAAAGGTATGCAAATTGCTTCAAACCTTGTCAGTTGGAGGTAAACGATTACGTTTAGTCGTTATAATTTTTCAGTGGCGACAGCGTATTCACTGTTATTATAACTTCACCTTACCCAAAATGGCGCATAGCATGGTCCGGACATTAAACAGTAAACGATAATTGATCGTATGAATCTTCCATATTGATAGAAAACCAACAAAAGATGCTCGTGCACGAGTACGAGCACTTCGAAAAAAATGTTTTTTTCGGAAAAGCTGAGTATGTCGCAACCGTACCTTTAGAGAATCATAGAACGGACAATTCTGAATGGTACACACTCGTTTATTTGCCGGAAGTTTTCAGTGAACTGGGGAAGACAAATCGGAGACAACGGATCATTGTCCACCATAACAATACGAGCTATCTCACATCAGTTTAAACACGTGACTTTTTCGGAACTTAAAACGTGAAATTGATGGCCGTACAACCCTGACTTGACATCCAATGATTTCTTTTTGTTTCCATACATGAAGAATAAACTCTGTGATCAATGATTTTCTACGCCAGAAGTGGCGGTTGACGCGTTCAAAAATCATGACAGTGACTTTTCAGATTGATCCGAACGCATGCAAAAGTATAATGGTCATCGAGGAGAATATTTTGAAAAACAATAAAATCATTTTCAATGATGAATGCATGAAAAAAAGGTGATGATACTTGATCATCGATGTCTGAGTGTCACTGGGCCCTTTACATCCTACCATAGCTGCAGGTCATTCGAGTTCCATCAGCTTTGCGAATCCAAGCCGCCTCGTTAATTGAACTTGCCTAACTGCTTCCGGTAACAGCACTGTATCTCCTAAATGTCAACAGTTTCATCTTCCTTCTGACACCATTTGTACGTCGGGTCATCTACGACACCAATCTTATAAAGATGGCCCCTCAGGTGACATGCTCTGTCAACAGTCCCACTACAATTCGCAGCTCTTTCCTTTATAAGAAGAGAAGCTCCTTACTAAGCAGTGCGCTAGGTCCAGTTATATGTTCCTTGGCACACCTCATTCCAGGGGCTCATGTTCACGGTTCAATAAATTTGCTTTTCAGCAATAATTTCGATTCCTTTTTACCAACGGCAATTGGGACAGGTAGAATTGGTTGGCGTCCATATTGTTCAACTGCGGATCCCATCTTTGCCAGACGGTCCGCTTGCCCATTCCTCCGAGTGACCCGAGACTCACGCCATTATCGCAGCCCTACTGTCCCAGCATATGTTTATTACCCTATTCCTGTTTATGTCCCTCTCAGAAAAATCGTCACACTGCACAATACCATAAATTTCAGGTATAAAGATCCTCGCACGTTGCCCGAAAGAGTAGAACTCTCTGACTCTCGTGCTCCTGCCGAACACTCCCGTTCCAGCCCTTTGATCTTGTCGAGATCCATCTTTAAACCACTAGGATCCATCCAATTCTCGGAATATTTTGCTCCCCTTCCAATTCTCGCTACTTGGCAAAAGTATCTTAAGAGAGTGGTTGGGTTTCAAAAGCGACGCCATGTAATCTGTTGACATGGGGAGTGATGAACATCTCTCCACCACGCTTTCCCATACACCTAAGTAGCCGCCCGTTCCAGTTCCGAAATGCTCTAAACAGTTAAGATGATGAACAGCCTTTAGGGTTCGTTCTCTATCTATAAATGGAGAGGGCGTAGGTTCACCAGGACTTTTAGAGCCCTAGTGGGCCCAGTCCATATCGCACTCAATATTCCCACGCAAGCCATTGTTTGGACTTTGTCAAGTTGAAGACGGTATTTGCGCTTTGTTGTACTAGACTACCATACAGCATATCCAAAAGAGCACCCACAAGCCCAGAAAGTACATATGGCCTCCCTGGTTCGAGTCTCAATACATTTAACTATTTCCTTGTATTAAAGATTCATCATTTTCAATGTTAAATGTTTGTTTTTGAGTGTTATTTCAGAAACAAAAACAGGTACCCTCGTATTTCCTTACTAACTTTTCCACCTGAATCAAACGTAACTCCCAAATATTTGTAGTCTTGGTACCCACACACTGTTGTTTCATCTTCTAGCTGTAGATCTCCCCTATCTTCACCAATATACATATTCTTAGTTTTTCCAATACTGACAGTTGGTTCATATTTTCTATATCTTCTAACATTCTCAGTATCATATATTCCATGTCCACTTTGGATTGAGCAAAGACTACCTAATCATCCGTAAGTTGTAAGGTAACTAGTCTTATATTTTCCAAGTTTAAAACCCATAAGGCAACATTGCTTGTCCAATTTTTTAATGCCTGTTCAAAGCAATTTTTAAAAAGCGTTGGGAAAATACAGCACCCTTGTTGTGATCCTCTTGTGAAGGAGAATTTTTATGATAGTAGAAAATATTTTTTTTGACTTTAGATGATATACTTTTGTATTGACGCTATTAGAGCTTTATTTATCTGGGTTTGTCCTAACGCTTCACATAATTTTACAACTGGAACTGTTTCATAGGTTTTTGCGAAATCTATAAATAGTAGATGTGTAGCGCTTGCTTGAGATGACCCTGAAAGAATTTTCACTTTTGTCGAGTGTTTCCAATTAGTTGACTAACACTGTATTTCCTGTTTAAATAGGATGTAATTTTATTAATTGTACGTTAATTAGACGTCCTAAATAATAATTTATTTTTTTATTATTAAATGATGGCTTTTGGTTTTCCAATTAAAAAGTAATAGTTCATACATTAACTACCTAATAAAATAAAACAAAAAAGATCCGTTTGTCACAATCGGCAAATAAATTAAATTTACAGTTGGCACAGGTTGTATAAAAAACTGTTACTCAAACAAAATTAAAGAACATCATTATTTAACATTATGTGCCAAACGGAATAAATTAGTATATTCTTGTAAGTAATTAACAATTCTTTTGTTTGGGAAATAATTTTTGAAATATGTATTTTAATTAACTTAAAAGCTCAATATATAGCTGAAATTATTAATTTTTAGACATATTTTGTATTCAGGAACATTTGCCTATATGTTTTTCTAAATATTTACATCTAAAAAGTCCAAGGTTTTGACAGGCTTCAATTTCCAAGACAAAAAAAATAGTAGAGAAATTTCGGTTGTTAAGGTTCATTTTCATATGATAGTAAATTGCAATCAAAAACCATATTGTCGTGATATTTGATTTGGTGTCTCGAAATAAAAAAAAAAATCGACTTTAGCACATTAATAATGCCCTGGCAGTGTTTCTAAAACTGCATCTCTCACAGTACAGAGTTCAGATTTTAATAATATATAAGGGTATTTCAATAAGTAAAGTAAATTAGGCATATATAGCGCCACTATAATTTTTAAATTTATATGATTATGTAGCAGTACTCTTCGGAGGAACCTCTAAGAAGTTTCAGTATGATCCGATGCTTAGTTTATACGTGTTAGTCATTTGAAGCAGGTCGTCACACCATTGCTTTAAATAATGGAAAAAGACGAATTTCGGGCAGTGAATAAATATTTCTATATGAAACAGTGGACAGATGCTCAAATTAAAATTATGTTGGATGCTGTTCACGGAATTTCTGCACCTCCTTTAAAATTTATTTATTTTTGGATAAACGATTTTAAACGTGGTCGAAAATCAACTAACGATGAAATACGCTTGGGGCGTCCATTGAGGTCACTATACCAGAAATAATTGAAAAATATATCGTATTGTTGACAACGATCCAAGAATAAAGGTTCGTCATATAGCTGAATGTGTAGGCATATCAATTAGTACTGTAGAAAATATTTTGCACCAACATTTGTGTATGAAAAAAGTGTATGCCAGATGGATGTCGCGATTGTTGACAGCTGACAACAAACTCACCTTAACGATCAATTTTGAGCAGTGTTTATCGATGATTAAACGCAATCTAGCAAATTTTTGGCGTAGATATGAGGTTATGGATGAATCGCAGCAGTTGTCAAAACAGTGGAGGATGTCCGATAAGAATGTGCCAAAAAAGGTGAAAGTTGTTTTGTTGGTCGGAAAGGTTTTTGAGATTCTCTTAACTATTTAAAAAAAAAATGTTAAACAATCACAGGAGATTATTATGCAACCCTTCTTGGCCGTTTGGGTGAAAAATTGAAAAAAAAAGTTCAAGACTACAACGCAAAAAGTAGTTTTTCATCAAGACAATGTTCAAATTCACATTTGTGCAGGTGCGACGTTCAAAATTAAATGAATTAGTACCCCATCCACCTTATTCACCAGATTTGGCACCTGGTGACTTTTTCCTCTATCCTAAGTGGCTCGGAGGACAGAGATTTTCGTCAGATGAAACGGTTATAAGGACTGTAGAGACTATTTTAAGAATATGGATACCTCCTACTTTCCAGAAGGCATAAAGAACCTGGAATACCGTTGCATCAAGTATACAGAACTTCAAGGAGACTATGTAAACAATAACGTGGAGGCGGGACTGTTCTCATCTTCTTTAACAGTCACACAGCGCTGAACGTTCTAGCCTGTTAGCAAATAATATCAAAAGAGGTCTGCGACTATCTTCAAAACCTTATGGTTCTGGCAAAACACAACAGGATCACCCTTGCGTGGATACCAGGATACAAGGGTGTTTCGGACAAGAAAAAAACGGACCAACTTGCATGACAAGGGGATGCCACTCTATTTATTGGACCAGAGCATTTGGAATTAGTACGGCTGCTATTCGTGGGTGGCTATTCTGGTGAACAAATCAACAACACCAGACCCTCTGGAATCACCTTGCGAGCCACAGGCACATCCGGCAAACTAAACCGTGAAATTTGCGTTTAAGCAGACACCAAATCAGGTTGATGACAAGACCACTACAGCTTGAGAAAATCTCTACATATAATGGGTATTTTCAACGGCCTCACACATCTTCGAATGCGAAGCTTTAACCTACTGGAGACATCTTCAGGGATTAATCTATCCGGAAGACTTATACCCAGAGGACAAACAGTGAGCAGGCAGTTAAACCTTATCAATACAGGCAATACAACAAGTCTGAAGGCTGCAGTGTAAGGGCCTTTCAACTCTGGCCTGCTATGCCATGCGATAAAACAATCAAAACTAACGTTTTTATTTCTTTTTTACCTTACTTACTAAACCACCATCGTATTATCAAATCATAATCTGGCAATTTAGAAGAATGTTCAAAATTGGAGGTCTCACATAAATGATAGTGGGAAGAATGACAAAGGGACAAAGGGAAAAGGTAGACCAATAGCTAACTATAGAGAACAAAGAGTGCAGGACACAGGTAAGAGTAGTCAGCTACAGAGTAAAGTTGACAGCTGTGTGAAAACCATCCTGTAATTGAAGACCCGAGGAAGGGAAAATTACGAGGTGCAAAGAGAAACTCATTTAAAAAATTACACTGTACTTTTTCCAATGCTATTAAATAATAATATGCATAATTGTGTATTAATTTTTTAGCCCTTAGCATTAAAAAAATAACTGTGAAAGTTAATTGCTATTATTTAACTGCAAGGTTGTAAGGAATTAAAATAAATTTTGTAGGGGAAACTGGAAATTACATGCATTTTTTTTAAATTAATTATTTAAACTACACGATTATAAAATTGACGTTTTTTCTAACACTAAATGCCAGATAAGAAGAAAACGCCACCGTTGTCCTGTGAAACAGTTTTACAGTGTACGGCAAAAAGTAGGTTACGTATTATATAAATATCCTTGTGACTGTGTATGACAACGTAAAAAATCGATTTTAACATTTGACGCGTGAATGCTGGTTTGTCATGAAACTGAAAATAATAAAAATAAAATGGCAAAAGTAAGGTTAATTAACAAAATAACATAAAGAGATAGTTGAAAAAAATGATTGAGTTGCAAGGTTAAATTGGTTTACAAAATTTAGAAACAAAATTTATTACTTCGAAGTTCTGTTATTGGTCATTTTAGTGGGTTAATTACCCTCAAACTCACTTTAGGATTTTAGACATGCACTCACGGACATCGAATATTTATAAATTTTCATATTTTTTTCTTGAAACAATAAATTTTTATGAATAATTTAAACACTTTTTACTTGAAAAACAGTTCGTATGACAAATTTTAAGAAAACAATGCTAGTACAAGTTTTTATGAGAAAAAAATCGCGAAAAAAAATTAATTCTAAATATGAAGTGAAAATTAAAATAATTAGAAGATTATTTTAATCATAAATGTTGTTAGTAGGGCAAATACATACTAGTTATTTAATTAAAATAAGAGCATATTAATTACCGAGTATTCCCTTCTCGAGCTATAATTATTGCTTGCGTTCTTCTCAGCATGGAACTAAGTAGAGTTTGAACGTATTCTTGAGGAAATGCGGTCCATTAATATTGTGCTCCAAATCGAAGCTGTTTATTGTTCATGGAATTGTTTTTTTTCTTATCGTATGCATCATTTTAGTTAATCTCACACGTGCTCTCTTGGATTCAAGTCTGCAGTATTCGGTGGTCAATATAATTTCAGAATGTGGACTGCATCGAGGTAGAGGAGCAACATGCGGGCGAATGTTCTTGCAGGATAGTCTCGATATTAAAGCCACGAGCGATTCGTTCAGTCACTCTCAAATAATCTCCCTCCAAAGCATTATGCCACCCCTTTCATAAATAACGCAGTGTATGAGATTACAGCTGATGTATCGTTTGCCAACTTTTCCATAGACGTGGTTTCGTTTCTCGTTTCCATAATTAAATTTTAGTCTAATCTGTGAACAGAAGATTTTTCCAATTCTCGATACTCTACACTCCACTGAACAAGTGGCAAATTCTAATCGAAGAATTATATGATATATTGCAAAAGGCGTGAAACTCTGAGAGGCCGCTTGAACTCTAAACCTGCTTCTTTTAATATTCATCTAAGAACTCTAAACCTGCTTCTTTTAATATTCGTCTAATCGTTTAAATATATATCAATGTACGATTTTGCGTGGAATTATAGTCAATTATAGTTATCAATAGTTGTTTTACACCTCTTATGGGTTATCGTATGAAATTTCCAGTCTTTTTTGGCCTTTTAAAAATATTCGATACTGATACGTCGTAACATATTTTTTGTTTATAGAGCTAAAATTTATGCCGCTTCAGATTCATTACAATGTTTAACTAGTGGCATACTATCGTTTTAAATTGAGAAAAATGTAAACGCGAACCACTGCCGCTCATTTTTTTAACCACAAATAACCACTTTAATTTTTAAATTGCGTAAGGAATCTTTTATGAGAGAAACCGCTTTTTGTATGGATTAAAACAAGTAAATGTATCCGCCTACTAGAAGAATAACATCAGCACATATATAAGTTTATGACACTAATTTAAAATTAGTTTTGAAGTAATAGTGATAACAAAATATATTTGATAATTTTGCCCTAGAGTGTATTTCTAGATTTTTTTAACGCTTGAATGAATAAACAAAAAATACAAGTATAACATTAAGTCACGAACCTTTTACCCTTGACTGATTATTGGGTTACGTAACAAATCCCTTCTATCGCATTTTTTCTTATTTGCGTTTACTGAAATTCATGTAAATCAAAAGAGGAATATTTTAGCAAGCACAAATTTTCGAAAGATGTTGGAAAATGCAATTTAAAGAGAGAAAAAGGTGTTAATTGACACTTTGGACAAAAAATAAGCTGTTAGACTCAAAAATAGTTATTAATAGCCATTTTGTCCCTTTCAGATTAGGTCCTGGTGCTAGATTTGAATTTAGCACACAAGGTTACGTAGGCAATGACTCCTTGTTCCTTTGATCATATCCTATGGATTTAAACAACAATAGAACTGTTTATGGTTGGTGGGGAAGAGGCTTTTTTGATGTTTGACAGACATAAACATGTTTACTTACCTGTTCTTTCAGTTTAATTGGTTGTCGTGGCTCTTTTCAGTGTTTTTAAGCGTTAGAAATTACTTTAAAGGCGAAGTTTTCAATTAATATTAACAAAAAGAAGATTTAAAACTTATTTTTATTGGTAAATATTGTTTACATATTGGAAATAACAATAATAATAATTTAGGCAACCATAAATTCATTTCTAAAATTGACGTACCAATTATCATATGATACTCTTTTAAATAATGCAAATAGAAAAAGATAGCATAAAATCGGCATGTGTGTACCAAGAGATGAAATATTTACTGTTTATCAACACTTTTAAAAATATAAATAAAAATATTATTACGTTATTCGGCATTCAAACAACCTGGCCCCAGTTCTGACGTTATGCTAATTCTATAAGGGTATGCTCGAAGCCTTGTTCCCAGCCCACACGACCTTGTTTTTGTTGGACCGTAAAGAAAAAATTACTTTAAAGATTATTGACAAATAACATAAGAAATGCTATATGAAAGTTGTTTTTGGCAGAATCTAAATATTAAATAATATGTACAGTATTTTTGAAAAATTTCCGAACTAATTTCTACATTCGATACAAGTGGGGCTATCTCTCGTTCAACTAAAGAAGCATGTAGTACGAAGTCTGACGAGTATGCGAATAAAATTTTAGCGCTGTCGGTCACTTCATTTTCGTGTAGTATGCAGTTGCGTGTTCATGATATTTTTTATGAGCTTGTGAAATGAAACAAAGAATAGTGATTTAAGTTTTATGTCCGGCTTAACAAATCCTTGGTAGAAACTTTTTTTATAATTCAACAAGCATTTGATGATCAAGCTGTCTCTTACACCACAACATACATGTGGTGAAAGTAATTTAAAAACCAATGAAAGTGCGGCAGCACAAAAATCGAAAGCTAAAACGATGCTCATCGCATTTTTCGACAAGGACCTTATTTACCACGAATTCGTTCCGACCGGGCAAACTGTGAATGCTACATTTTATCTGGAGGTGATGAAGTGCTTGATACATCGTATCAATCGAATCCCGACCGAGTACCGTGATCCGGACAGTTGGACCCTCTTGCTTGATAATGCGCCGTCGCACCCCACATTTGATCCCATCCGCCCTATTCATTTGATTTGGCTTCAGCAGATTATTTTTTTATTTCCAAAACTCAGGACAAAGGTGAAAAGCCCATTTTTACAACGATATTCCGGTGATTCAACGAGCAGATAAAGGTGATTCCACGAAATGATTTCTCCAGAGCCTTTAAACAACTTTACGATCGCTGTAATGAGTGTATAACTAGGCAAGGGTTTTATGTAGAGAGTTTATGTAAATAAATTCATTTATCTTTTCAGAGGTATAGTTTATAAGCTTCCCCATTTTTATTTAGGTTAGGGCAACATATATGACGGCAGTCCCAGAATTAACCGACCTGACACAGTGAATTTGTAATCGGTCATCGTTATGTGATTCAATATTTTCATTTGAAAGGACTTAGTGCAACCAATATCAAAGCCAAGCTAGACTCTACTTTGGGGGAGTCTGTACCTTCGTTTTCAACAGTGCAGTATTGGGTGGCAGAGTTTAAACCAGGCTGTACAAGCTGCGAAAAAGAACATGGCAGTGGTCGACCAAATGAGGTCACTATTCCAGAAAAGGTGAAAAAAATCCACAAAATGGTATTGGATGACCGTCAACTAAAAGTGCGCGAGTTAGCAGAAATAGTAGGCATTTCAAAAAGTGCTGTACATCGCATATTGAACATGAGAAAGCTGTGTGCAAGATAGGTGCCGCGGTTGCTCACAATCGAACAAAAACAGCGTCAATAGAGTGTTTGGCCATGTTTCGTCGCAACAAAGTCGAGTTTTTGCGTCGATTCATAACTACGGATGAAACATGGATCCATCACTACACATCCGATGCGAAGGAACAGTCAAAATAATGGACTGAAAGGGGAGAATCGGCTTGAAAGAAGGCAAAGACGGTTTCATCTGCAGGCAACATCATGACTTCAGTTTTTTGGGATGCGCATGTTATAATTTTTATTAATTATCTTTGAAAAAGGAAAAACCATCAACGGCGAATATTATGCGAACTTATTGCAGCGTTTGAGTGATGAAATTAGGGAAAAATGTCCAATGCACGTCATGTTACCACACATATATCGTTAACGTATTTTTGACACTTTTGCTTACAGATTATTTGAAGAACCTATACCATGCTCAACGTTGAGATGCTTTTTATTCAGTCCTTAACTCCAACGCTCTTTAGCACTTGATAATATAGAGAAGAAACGTTTTGATAACGATATTGCTTTTTACTTATTCAAAAAAATCCAAAAAAAAAGTACACGTCAAACTGGAATATTCCTTGAACAAAATTCAAGTGAACTTTCAATAAAAATTTAGGAAAATTGTCAGTTTGGACGATTTCTCCTAATGTTATACTTGTCTTTCTTTGCTCCGAAGGTTTATTTGTTCTTCACTCTCATCGAAATGTGCGCAGGCCAATCACGTTTCAGAGCAAGAGAGGTAGCACGATTCCTTTATTCGCCCCTCTCTCTCTCTTTGCTGTGTAAGACGCGCGGACAACTGCAAGCTGTCTGCAGTGAGTATTAATACTTAAATTTTATACTAATTAAGAAATTTTGCTGTGTGTCAGTGATTATGGAGACACGGAACGCCCTCTATCAGGATAGGAGTTATGAAAAGTTATGATATATTCTAAGGATTTTGTACGATTAGTTCTAGCTAATTTTGGTTTCAATTTTATGTATTTTTAAAATTCCATAGTCACCAAGGAACTTTCATCATGCCTGTCTGTATGTCATGCTTTTAATAATGAATCCGAAAACAGACTTGCGACGAAAATGTTATTTTCCGTGGAGATTAAAAGTTAGAGCGAAAAACTTGAATGCATGCATTATAAATGTGAACTAACCTGCCTGAGATTTATTGTTTGGGGGGGGGGGGATAACCTTTGCATTGTACCTTTTTTTCTAATCTTCGTTTTGATAGCTCTGCTATTAAAATAATTTTCTAATTCGTTATTTATAACCACAGACTCCAGTTTGTCCGTAGGGACTTTTCGATAGTCGGATCTGTATCCCCGAACATCCTCTACTTTTGTACTGCACAGTAGTTTAAATTACTGGCCATAATAGCTGCACGTTCTATAATTTGACGAAATTTAAATTTAATGATTTCAGTGCATATCTTGCCGAATGTAGAGTTCGCCGCCTGTCAAAATCTGATTGGTTGGAAATGTATCTTTCTATCTATAGAGAGTGCAACCTCGTACAAACTTTTCTCAATGTATATTAGGACTTTCCCTATACCGAGAGTTCCTCTCCTTATACCACACAGACAGTCTGAATCACCATGTTTTTCCCCAAAGATCCAAACCGCGTTTTTTCTCACTTTTAGCAAAAATGTATCCACGCACATTTTCCGACGACGCAAACGGAACTGGAAATTACATCGTATATGTTTTTGTAGTTAAGATCCCTCTTAAATAAATTTTCCGCTAAATAAGCAAACAAATTTTGAAACATTTTCATCAATTTCCACCAGATGTACTCTCCTGAAGTAATCGATGTTTCGCATCCTTTATTTAACACATAATTTTAGGGCAAAAAATGTGGAAGTGGTAAATTATTAAATTAATATTAGGACAAGTGAAATTTGTTAATCCCTTAATATCCAGCAACATTGTATGGGTTGTCCACAACGGCCAATGTCGTGAACAG
This sequence comes from Diaprepes abbreviatus, assembly GCA_034092305.1. NCBI lineage: Eukaryota > Metazoa > Arthropoda > Insecta > Coleoptera > Curculionidae > Diaprepes > Diaprepes abbreviatus. The sequence continues at coordinate 1,979,469 of JASJET010000144.1, read as the reverse complement.
TTTTATACATAGCTTCCAAACGTGTTTAGTGGAAAAGGCGAAATTTAATGCGGAAAATAAGGCATAAAAGTGAATTTTTCATTTAGGAAAACTCTATGTGCGACTGTGAAATAAAACTAGGGTGTTGCAAAAAAATAGGCAAAAAACTCAGCATCTCCACTCTTCTAAATAATTAACGAGCGATAAAAAATGGCTCGATCCCGAGTTTAGGTATAAATTCGGTCCTTAGTTATGACGTCAAAGTCAATAACTCAATGATCACGAAATCGGGATTATGCCGCCCCTGTCCACTTTACACTATGAAACGCCTCGACCTCTTTCAATTCTCAAAACTAAACTTAACCAGTTTAAAATCTAGTTAGTACCAGTCTCCCCTACTAATTAAGCAGACTCATTACTATTTCAAATAAAACAATAAATATATCTCTCCTTAAATCAGTTCACTCTACCGTATTTTAATATGTATGAAGAAATTTCAATTCAACGGCTTATAAAATTTATAAAGGCTGGGTATAACATTGACTTATAATTAAATTATTGCTCGTGCATTAACAAGTAAAGCAAAAAAGCAAAAGTAAAAGCAGCTTTTGGATGTTACTTTAAAACAAATTGGCTATTAATAATAACATGATACTATGGAAATGATCACTTTAATTTAATTTTGCAGTTTTAAAATATACTCAATCATCAAATAATCAGAGAAGGATTAACATAGATAGTTTATTAAACCAACTGTCCTATTCTAGAGTTCATTTATATATTTAAAAGGGTGTGTGCTCTTTTCGCTGGTACGGTGATATAGTTAGTTGCTAAGAATCTGGGTTGTCACACGACTCCCCATTTTGAAGATATCAATTTCAATTTTTGAATGGACTTATACAGAGTGTTCGGGAAAATATGGTAAATCTACCAGATAAAAAAAAACGTAAAGGAATACTACAAGCTCATATAAACTTTCTTCGTATTGGCCTCCTTTTCGGAAATGTGGGCTCCCAAAGAGCTGCAATAGAATCAAGTTTTTTACACATAATTATTGAACTACCAGGTATATTTCAATTTTTTTTAATATAATGTATACCAGATAAGACCCTTCAAATTACTATCCAGGAAAGTATTGTGAATTATTCACAGCTACAGGGACGGACTAGCTGTGACACTCATGGCCCCATTTTTGTATGCCTTGTATGATAAGAACTTTGGTCAACCTTTTTTTGTATATCTTTAACTATTGACTAAAAATTAAGTACTCTTCATTTATGTCGCAAATCCGTTTTTGAAAAAACGTAATTTTATTTACACTGTTAGTTCCCTATCTTTTGTCGGGTTGAATATGAAAAAGAGGAATTTTCCTGTCATCATAGTTTCAATAAAAAGTTAAACTAACTGTTGGGCTCCATAAAATCTGATACGTTCGCGGGCACGACGAATTGAGGACTGCTGGACCCGCCACATTAACTCAGCATTGTTCCTTATTTGATCACAATGAAATGTGATTCTCCGTAGAAGTTCCTCTCTACTATCCAGAGTGCAATACACCAAGGTTTTGAGGTGTCCCCACAGGTAAAAATCGAACGCCATTAGATCGGGAGACCGAGGAAACCAGGCAATAGGTCCTCCTCTACCTATCCAACGGTTTGGATAGACGTTATTCGAGTGTTCCCGTACAGCGACGCTGAAATGGTGCCCCATCGGCGAGTTTAAAGTGATAAGTGGTGTACTAATTCGTGAAAAGCGTCCTAGAGGCACTCCAAATAAAGTTCTCCATTCAATAGTGCCGGCCATACGAAAGGTCCAATCAGGCGCCAATGATTTCTGTCCAGACATTAATTGATTGAAACTGATGATGATGAAGCGAAAAAATAGTTGCATGAGGATTTTCATATATGTGAGTTGTGCAAATTTATGATTCTATTTTTGGTAAACCCTGCTTCATCCATTAAGAGAACAGTACTAATCAAATTTACATTATTTCGTTGCTGATTCAATAGCCAGTTTGCAAACTGCATTCTACGGGGAAAAACTACAGAAATCAGTTCTTGCACTTTTTTAAATAATCTGAATATAATAACTTTCATGAAGAACTTCATGTACTATTGTTTTCGACGTATTAAACTGCGCTGATAATTTTTGAGTGCTCGTTGAAGGAGCGTCATCTACAGCATTTAAAACATTTTGCTGTAATTGCGTCGTAGGTACTGTTCTTCCCCGACCAGCATCAGTATTTCTTTTCCCAAAATTACTTAAAATCATGAAGAAATTTAATAACATTTCTTTATTAAATGGAATCGCCTACCATTCTACCTTAGACGTTTCTCAACGCGTTGAAATGTTTTCTGATCTGGAAGAGTACGATTAGGATATTTGTCGTGGTATAACCTCCTGGCTTCCAAAGCACTGCAAGATGTAGACCCTACATCAGATGCATTTCTGCATATTCAATAAACGTGTATTCCAATTATTTCACTATTAATTTTACCACGAAATCCAAAAATCCGTAAATTAATATCCAAGTAAAGAATCAATGTATCAGCGATGTGAACGTTGACAAGTTCTAAAATGCAGAATATTTATTTCTTACATACCTAGCAACGTTTGCAACAACAATACTTTGTTTTTGGTGTCACATTTTTTTGTGAACTTGCGAACTGAAATCATAGAATTAGACGTTTTTAACTAAAGAGGTAAACTCTAATTTTGGATAGAATTTTTTTATCATAAGGTTGAACATTTGATAGGAACAAAGAGGTATCTTTTATCGAAATAAGCCAAATACATGATGTAAATAAAATGACATTGTTTCGAAAACGGTTGAGATTAGCAACGTGAATGAAGAGTACTTAATTTTTAGTCAATAGTTAAAGGTATGTAAAAAACGTTGTCCAAAGTTCTTATCATAGAGGGCGTAAAAAAATGGAGTCAAGAGTCACAGCTAGTCCATCTTTGCAGCTGTGAATAATTCATAACACTTTTTTGGACAGTAATTTGAAGGATCTTACCTGGTATACATCATATTAAAAAAAATTGAATAATACCTGGTGGTTCAATATGTGTAAAAAACTTGATTCCATTGCAACTCTTTGGGAGCCCATATCTCCGGAGGAGGCCTATGCGAAAAAAGTTTATATGAATTTGTAGTATCCTTTCACGTGTTTTTTTTTTCATATCCGAGGAATTTCCCACATTTTCCCGGACACCCTGTATATGCTCATTATAATATACAAAATAATTGAACATTACTTTCGGCACCTCAAGGAATTCTACTAATGATATCTTTAATGCATTCCTGACCTCAGTGTAAATAAACGTACATCAAGGAATCTCTTCATTAATGCCGAACTACAAGCACATAATCATTTCAGCTCAGAACTAAGCTAAAACTCTTTAAATAATGTCAATGGTAAAATATCCCTGGCGTATTACGTTGGCCATCATAATAATGGTTAAAATGTATTCTTTAATTTTTTTGTTGTTAACTCTTAGTTTTAGAGTAATAACCTATGTTGGGCTTATTAAAATATAGAAAATCTCTCGTTCTTAAATATAAACATATATAATTATATTATTTAACCTTCTAATTAGCGATCGACCGATACCGTACCCGTATATCAGCTGCAAGGACAATTATTGGTACATTGGCTTGCCGACCGATAAATTTTGCTTTTAATCAACTCGAATTGAAGCTTCAAAAAAAAACGTTTATAAAGTATATCCTAAATAAGAAATAGAAATACAGCTATAAGTTCGGAAAATGCACAATAAGATTTTTAACTTAAACAAACCAAAATAAAAAGGAATTAAAGAAGTTAATATTAATATGGGAAGGCCTCTGAAAACATTTGTTCACTAGATACACTGCCAACTAGTACAGATAAATATATAATGGCTTAAGAATATAAGGGCAAGATCTGGTTTGTCGATCCACTATTCAATAGGATACAATTTTCTTTAAACAATGGGTAAATTCGGGAAATGTTTAAAAAGGAACTACTATGTTTTATACCACTAAATTTATTACGAAAACAGTGACGGCAGTTTCAACTCACAGAGTCATTTTCAAACTGAATTACAAAGGTAGACTAAGTATTCAATACAGAAACATGAGAAAATTTAACAATAAATAAAAACTACCTGAGAAATTACCTTATTACAAAGGGGAGGTACTAAATTTTGGGAGCAAATTATTATTTGGTAATAACAAATTACAGGGAAAACCCAAGTTCTGTCTCGTTATTAAGCAAATTTACATTTTTATTTTTACTATGTTTATATATTTCTAAAGATTCAAGAATATTTAACTTCTGGCCCTTTGTTGAATAATGTAATATGTCAGTGTTGCTTAAATCAGGAAAACTGTGGCTGTGTTCTAAGCAATGGTTGGCAATGCTCGAGTCTGTTTTTTGTAGTCTATATGATCGGTGGTGTTCTGAAAAGCGAGTTTTAAAGCTTCTACCACTTTGTCCAATATACAAGCTATCACACTCCGAACATTTTAACTTATAAACTCCTGATTTATTAAATTTATTAATTTTATCTTTGGCATTGTAAAGGATAGTGGACAGATTGTGTTGAGATTTAAAGGCTACTTTTATGTTATGTTTGGAAAGAGTATTAGCTATGTTTTCTGATAGGGTACCACAGTATGACAAAGATATATAAGATGAACTATATCATTATTTATTTTGGGATATATTGAATTAAAAGCTAGTTGTTTTTTGGTTATTAATTTCTTTATGGTTTGTTGGGAGAAATTGTTTGATACTGCAATCCTTTCAATGATATTTAGTTCCTCTTGAAGATCTTCTTCAGGGAGAGGCAAAGAGAATGCTCTATCTATCATTGAATTGTATGCAGCCATTTTGTGTTGTAAGGGGTGAAAAGAGTCATTAGATATAGTATTACGGTGAGATATGGTGAGATCAAGAAAATTTATTTTATGGTTATTTTCAGTTTCCAGAGTAAATTGAATTTTTGGATGGCAATTATTAATGTATTGTAAGAATTTTTGAAGCTGTCTAGTAGTGCCTTTAAAACATACTAGAACATCATCCACATATCTGTACCAAAATTGAACATTGTTTTTGCTTAAAGGGGAATTAACAATTTTTTCTGTTTGACATGAAAATGTCTGCTAGGAGAGGGCTAAGAGGAGAACCCATTGGTAGGCCTGAATTTTGTAAATAAAATTTATTATTAAACTGGAAATAGGTTTGTGATAGGCAAAGTTCAAAAGAGGACAAGATTTCAGTAGTAACTATTGGATTTATATTTCGTTCCTGTAAGATTTCTTGGATAAGTGTAAAACATTCATCTGTTGGAATATTAGAAAACATCCTTTTTATGTCAAAAGAAACTAGTATGGAGTTATCTGGGGTTTTTATGTTTTTTAGTTTTTGGGCGAGATCTACTGAATTATTTAAACTGTGACTTAGTTTAAAGTTGCTTATTTGTTTGAAGAATGAATTTAGTTTCATACCGAGTCCTCTCGTGGGGCTATTTATGTATAAAACGACTGGGCGAATGGGATTTCCTGGTTTGTGATTTTATATACGGCCATAGAGTTTTGGTGCTTGTGGGTTCATATTGATTATTCTTTTTTTATCGAATTCTGAAAAAATGGCTGTTATGTTTGACAGGGTTTGTTTCAAATTTGTTTGAAAAACTTTTGTAGGATCGCTTTTAATTTCTGTAATATTTTCGGATTGAATAAATGCTTCTATTTTATTGACATATTCAACTTTTGGTAAAATAATTGTTGCATTTGATTTATCTGCTTTTGTTATTATTAGATCATTATCTTTTACTTTCTCTCTTATACTTTTTACTGTGTCTAAAGCTGTATTATTGGATTTTAAATAAAATGTTGTCGCCAAATAATAATTAGCTCCCAAAATTTAGTACCTCTCCTTTGTAATAATGTAATTTCTCAGGTAGCTTATATTTATTGTTAAATTTTCTCATGTTTCTGTTTGGAATACTTAGTCTATCTTTGTAATTCAGTTTGAAAATGACTCTGAGTTGAAACTGCCGTCACTGTTTTCTTAATAAATTTATTGGTATAAAACATAGTAGTTCCTTTTTAAACATTTCCCGAAGATGATTAACTACCACATAGTAACGGCTACCAGCATCAACTTTTTAATGGATAAATTTTTAACTTGTATTTGTCGACGAACAGAAGTTCTGGTAGGCGATTTCATGTCAATGGAAGAAGTTTTTTACACTTCTACAGAGCTAGTGACATTTCCAACGAACTCTTGTAGGTTCTCCAAAAGGGATTGTGGGCCGACTGGTGCACAGTTTTGTCGTTACAGAAGTGCGAGCGTACTTTGCAAGAGGTTTATTGTCGTTTTCGCTACTATCGTCTTGTACTTCTAGAACTCTGATTTTTTGTGGTCATCTAAGTATTCTAGGAAGTATTTTTGAATTGATTTCTAAATGATTATAACATTTTGAAATCCTAACCGTCTTTAAAAAAGCTATCCCTAAAACGGGTGTCCAGGAATTTCACAACAATGTAATTGTTTTTATTTATTTAATAAAATGTCCTCAAAACGATATACTAAACCAATTTTGTGTTCCTCTTTCATAGATCCTACTCCAGCAAAATTAAAACTTTCTTTGTTAGGGTAGGACTTAACAATTGAAATAAATGGTATAACCTCTGAAATGTAACACTCTAACGCACTGAACATTTTTGTTATTTCTTCAAATACACTTAACAGGTTTAAAATGCCCCAACAAGTACCTATTCAACAAAAGTTTAAATCTGTTAGCGTTGGCTGGTTAGTCAATAATAAATAAAGTTAAAAGTTTTTTGTTTAAGCAAACGAGAAAGCATATAAAAAATTTAATTTCAGCGTTTCTGGATGTCTTGAAAAAGTTCTAATTTCAGAAGATTCAGTTCACGAATTAGATCACTGACTAAATGCGGACTTTGTAGAGAAACACTAACAAGAAGTTGGAAAATATGAATAAAACATGCTTCATAATGCACTTCAGTCTGAAGAATGGCACTTTTTATAGTCGCAGCATTGCTTGAATGCTTCTCATATAGCTTCTCCCCCATAAGTTCCTGGGAAATATTTGCTGGTCACCGCAGAGCCGATAACTTGGTCCAGAATTAATATTTTGATTCGAAATTCTTGTGAAGTTTAGTTAAAATATAATGTAAAACCTTATTCCATGTAAAATAAAAAAACATTATAAAACAGCTCAAAAAAATAATTAAATGTCTTTAACGCCCCTGATTATCCATAACCCATTAAAAAATACTTTTTGTTGCCCAAGTTGTTTTTTAGGTAAAATTGTAAAAGGTCATAATCTAAATCATCTCCATCATATAATTAAAAAGTAATTATTAAAGAATTTCATATTTGGCGGGCAAGACCATGGGTAAATAATAACACTAGGTAGATCTTCATTCAGTACATTTGTTTTTGCTTAATTTTTCAAATAAATTAGAAATTAAAAGTTGTTATGCTTGACCACCTCTATAAATATTAACTCTAAATTTTGCAGATATATTTATCACACAATTCCAAATTTCTGCATATCTACATAATAGGCCTTTGTAAATGTATCAATTAAAATATATTTTAAGCAAAATAGTAGGTATCTACGTGTTCTTTTAGAATTGATCTTTTATACATTAAGAATAAAGTATTTTTGTCATAAATTGCCATACATAAACCATAAAATAGATTAATGAAAAAATGTATGCTAATAACACTAAGTTTCAAACTGTACCTAAATGGAGCAAAAATCTATACGAGGTGTGGCTATTAAGTTTCGGGAATTTGTCAGTAACAAACAAGCAAATTAAGTTTCGGGCAAAATTTCATTATCGACCCTTACAACAGTCTTCCTCTAACTCTACACAACGATTTCCACGTTGCTCCCACGATTGGAAGCACTATTGGTAATCCTGCGAAGTTAACCCATTCAGCACCACAGTTACAGCATTTTTGACCTCTTGTACGCCGCTATTATGAGTTCCCTTGAGGTGTGACTTCGTCTTGGGGAATAAAAAAAAGTTCGGCAATGTTAGAAGTTCGCCACAAACTCTTGCACAATGAACAAGGAATGGGCCGGCGCGTTATCGTGGTGCAAGATCCAGCAGTTCTTAGCGAGTTCGGGTCGCACACGGAACATATTCACGTCGATCGATGCAACGGATATCGAAAAAACGATCAACATTGCCTTCAGTCGCGACTTAGGACATCCTCGTTTTCGGTGGCCGCTCCCCACCCTTTTCCACTCACTGCCGACTTTGTTTACGGGTCTCGAGGTTATACTCAAATATCCAGGTCTCATCTCCAGTGACTACCCGACTCATCCAGTCTCTGCCGTCGCTCCGAATGTGGGACAACAAATCTACGCAGATCGATTTTCGCATTTGTTTGTGTTCATGGGCGAGAACTTTTGGCACCATCTTTGCGCAAACCTTTCGTATATTTAAGTTCTAGTGTAACATCTTGCGAACGGTTTTTTTGTTCATGTCAGACAATGCACGAATACTTAGGCGCCAGTCAGACGTGATCAGCGTGCGCAAATGGTCGAAATTCGCGTCGGTACGAGAGGTGACGGGAGCTCCTTCACGTGGATTGTCTTTTACCGATTCACGCTCCTTCTTGAACCGCTTCGCCCATTCAAACGTACGCATTTTCGACATGCACTCGTTTCCAAACACCACCTGCAATTTTCGAAAGATTTCCAAGGGTTTTTCGCCAGAATTCACTAAAAATTGAATCACAACACGTTGTTTGTAATGCGAGTCGCTCATTTTCACGCCATTAAAAAAGCTACTTTCGAAAAATGCACATAAAACACAAACCAAACGTGCTATCGACTTCAATCTTGGACTGAAACTAAAAGGAAGGTTCCCCTCTCTAGACAGGTGTTGACGAACGAAGCAGTGTTGCCAGTTCACGAGTTATAACTAAATTCCCGGAACTTAATTGACACACATCGTACATAATGTTTTTATATTTATCTTCTTTTAGTTATATTTTTTTTCCAATAAAATCTATTTACATTTTAAATAAAAAAAGGAAGTAAGAGCTTGCTAAACAATAATTTAAAAACTGGTATTATTTCTAATCCAATCCCTAGGCGCCAAAGTCAAATTTTCTATCTACCTTTTTTAAAGTGATTTAGTTTACTATGCTGTGATGAGATTTCGGTATGCGTCTGTATCTAACAGCCTCCTTGTAGAAACTACACACGCCATCTGCTACACTTGCTTGTCCACATCTGGTTCATGAATCCGAATCAAAAAAATATTGTTTGTCTCTTTAGGAAGGGGGTCAAAAATGGGAATTGAAACAGGTTTCTTTCTTAGACTAAGTGGAGTGTCATATGAAATCATGTAAATAGTGCAGTGAATATAAAATAATATCCTGATATTGTACGCCGCTATTGTATGGTGGCGTAGTACAACAAAGCGCAAACACATTTTTCAACTTGACAAAGTTGAGAGAATGGCTTGTGTGGGAATATTGAGTGCAATGAGAACTGCTCTCACCAGGGCTCTGGAAGTCCTGGTGAACTTGCCTCCTCTTCACTTATACATAGAGAACGAGGCCCTGAAGACTGTTTATCGCCTCAGTTGCCTGGGACATCTTGGAATAGGCAACTCAGGTGGCTGGGAAAGCGTGCTGGAGAAGTGTCCATCACTCCCCATGCGGACAGACTACATGACGCCGCTTTTAAAACCCAACCTCTCCCTGGAGATACTTATGCCAAGTAGAGAGGATTGGGAGAGAGAACAAAATCTTCCAAAAAAGGACCCTGGTGGTATACTGATGGATCTCGACAAGATGAAAGAGCTGGAGCCGGAATATTCTGCAGGAGCACAGGAGTCAGAGAGTACTATGCTCCCGGACAATGTGCGACAATTTTCACAACGGAAATTTGTGCTATTCTGCAATGTGCTCATCGACTGGTGTCTGAGTGCAAGGATGTACTAAATGGTATGATAAGGAAAGGCTGCACTCAGACTCGTAGGTCCCGGGTCACTCGGGTATACGCGGGAATGAGGAAGCATTCCGTCTGGCAAAGTTGGGTTCGGCGATCGAACCGTATGGACCCCAACCAATATTATCTGTCCCAATTGCTATTGGCAAAAGGGAATTAAAATCGTTGCTGGAAAGCAAATTTATTGAAGCATGGAGAGGAGCTCCTGGAATGAGGTGTGCTAAGGAACATATAACTGGGCCTAGCGCACGGCGTACTAGGGAGCTTCTCTCCTTGGGAAGGAAAGAGTTGCGAATTGTGGTGGGATTGTTGACAGGACATTGTCACCTCAGGGGCCATCTCCATAGAATCGGTGTCGAGGGCGACCCGACATGCAGATGGTGTTTGGAGGAGGATGAAACTGTTGACCATGTTCTCAGAGGGTGCCCAGCACTCAACGGACTGAGACAGAGATATTTCGGAGATATCGTTTTGTTACCGGAAGCAGTTAGGCAAGTTCAACTAACGAGGCTGCTTGGATTCGCAAAGGCGATCGGCCTCGAATAACCTGCACATATGGTGGGATGTAAAGGGCCCAATGGAGGCCTAGGCATCGATGATCTAGTATCACCACCACTTTTTTATTCATTCATTCATCCTGATATTTATGGTTTCGTAGATAAAAAATTGGAACTAAAAAAGCTACTCCACCTTACTTTTGAAGTGTAGTACATTATTTTGTTTTGGCAGTTAATAGCAAAACCTTTCACATTTGCGAGGCAAAAGGTAAATAAATTTAATAGTCTAATATTCTTCGTAACATACAGTGAGAATGTAAAGTCTGGAGTAAATTCGCTGTGTTTTTTGAAAAATCGTTCGAACACCTCGATTCTGTTTTTTGGTATGAATTTTTCCAATATATTATATCATACAGAGTCACATGAAAGAAACTGTGCTATAATCAACTCTGATTTGTTAAATAGTGACCCCCAATTTTTTGTACACTTTTAGACTCCCTGCAAAATTCAGAATATTTTTTCTGTTACATATCCTATTCCTAAATGTAGAAGTTTTAGAATTATTGGCAGTTAAAACTCAAAATGAAGTAGTAACAGCAGTTAATTTTTTATTCTATTACTTGTTCAATATGCCCCATTGGTTAATTGACAGTAATTTAGGCGATTTATGAATGAATTATGAAAATTTATTACTACTTCTGTAGTATTCCACGGTATTTCTTGAATAATTGGATTCTTTAAGTCAATTGTCAATTGAAAAACTTTACCTTTAAGGTAACGCCAAGAAGACAAAAGCGTTTAAGTATGGAGACCTCGCCGATTACTCAATAGGACTTATTCTTTTTTCCAATCCACCTGCTTATGAAAACATAATTAAGAAAGTTGCGAACTTCTGCTGCTTAATATGGCGGGGCACCGTCTTGTTGAAATCAGATATTTTGAAGGAATCTTATCTTACAGAAACACCCTCGAAAAAGCAGGAATAAGATCTTGTAGAAACTTTAAATATCTTTGACCAGTAAAATTTAACTAATATGTCCTACAATTCAGGCCCATACATTAACTTTTTGTCTATACTGAGTGTCCTGTTATATCCGACCAATACCGATAATTTTGTGTGTTGCTACCATTGAAGTAAAATGTGGATTCGTCGGAAAAAAACAATTTTTTTAATAAAAATGGGATCCTGAAAATACATTTTTTGCAAAAGTTTACAAAATCGAAGATGCTTGTCATAATCATCTTTATAAAGTTCTTGAAAGACTTGAATTTTGAAAGGATAGTACTTATTAGTATGCACTATGCTTAATACCGTTGTTTTCACAATATCTAAGTCTGTAACCATCTCTTTGCCGTTAATATGGTGACTATCTTGGATACTTAATAATACGTCTACTTTTTTGTTACGCTTGGTTGCTGGTCGATCGCTTCTTGGGGCATCTCAAAAATGACCAAGCCGATGAATTTCTGCTTAGTCTTATTCACTGTCGATTGTACAATTGGCAATGCTGGTAAATAATTATTGCATTTTTATTTCGCGCAGTACACGCGAATAAATGACAAGATAAAAAGAAATAAAACGTAAAATCCGAGAAGCAATGGAGAGGTGGATGTTAGAAAGATGTAGGGAAATGGAAGAGCTGGAGAACAAACATAATTACTTCAACATATATAAAAAAGTTAGAGAAGTCGCTGGATTATATAATATAGCAAATCCGCCTGTATTGACAGATTCCAGTGGGAAACTCATTTTGGAAAATAATAAAACACTACAAGCCTGGAGTACATATGTCCTTGAATTATTACACGATAATAGATCAGACCAATCTCAGGGTAAGAACAATGATGAAAACCTAAGTATGGTATACCATAAATTCTGCAAAGAAATGAAAAGCGACGGGTCCAGATGGTATTCCCATAGAACTTTTAAAAATGAATGATGAAAGAAACAACGATTGTCATGAAGCTTTTAACTGCTACATATAACATGGGTAAGAACCAATCAATTTTCATAACAGTACCGAAGAAATAATGCACAAAGAAATTTGGTGATTTTAGATTAATTAGCCACACTTTGAAGGTCATTCTATGTATCATACACGGAAGCATTAGAAATAAATGTGAAGTTGATCTGGATGATACAACAAGGCGTTTGATAGAGTTCAACCTAATAAGCTAATGAACACATCAAGAAATAACCGGTATTGATGACAAAAGAACTGAAAACTTTTACTGACACCAAAACGCGGTGGTACATGTTAACGGAAGAATATAAGACACAACGGGGAGTGTAATAAGGCTGTATCTTGTCGCCGCTGCTTGTTAATATATATTCAAAATTTTTAAAACAGCATTGCAGAATTTTAAAACTGGTGTCAAAATCAACAGTGAAATGATCAACATCATTCAATTTGCAGACACCACTGTCATATTGGGCGATAAATGTCGTCAAAACAAAATTCATGGTTTTTAACCATGATCCATACCTAAATGTTGCTTCCCAAATTTGTAACGAAGTTACTATATTTTTGCGCATGAGTATGTTCGGCGGGATTTAATTTATTTATTTAACATCCGAAAAACCTGATTCTTGCGGGATAAGAATGCTTAAAGTTTTAATATTACCGGAATATAATTAGATTTACCGCGCTATGCCGGGAAATATCTTTTTCCGTGTTTTTCAGAGCGTCCGACGATAGTAATCGCGCACCGCATACAGGAGTATTGTATGCGCACGCCGTCACACGTCAGCGTAGTGGGAGCTGGGGCCGTCTATTTAAGCCTGAGCAGACCCTTATTTCGCTGAGAACTACACGTTCTCCACCTGGGTCAACAGTCCAAACGGACTGGACTGGGTCGCCCGCCGGGCCGCGCCTTCTTTGTCTAGCAATAAAGGTGAGGCTAGGCTTGTGTGAATATGGTGTTTACCATACATTTCCATCCTTACGTCCTACCCCTCTAATGGCCAGCATTGCCGAGGACCCTTATAAGAACGGGCAATGTTGTGTCATCCTACCGTCACTGCCGAGGACCCTTATAAGAACGGGCAGTGTCGGTTCCTTTCCTAATTTCCTACCGCTATTGGTCGACATTGTCGAGGACCCCTATAAGAATGGGCAATGTCGTTCCATCCTGCTGACGCTGTCGAGGACCCTTATAAGAACGGGCAGCGTCAGTTCCTTTCATTCCTTCCTACCGTCACCGATACACACACGCACCAAATGCCGTCAATATTATCTTTGTTTCCGTATTGACCAGGAATGTGTTTTACCGCCAAGTGCCCTCCGATGTCCGTTGACAAGGGCGCTAAACAACTGCCGCCCCGACGCTTATCGCCGCCGCCGCCGCGTGTAAAGACCGTCGCTGTGTAGAGACGCCGCCTATCGCCGATCGATGCCGTGTTATTGTTACATATCGCGTATACCGCCGTCGGTCGAATTTTAATACGAAGCGCCGTGAATGCGGATTTTAGATACAAAACGCGATAATTTGCGTACGAGCCGTCGTGAATAGCCTCGCAACCTTGTAGTACGAGGTACGTGAATAGCGTCGTGAATGATACCGCCGGGTTACCGTCTTTAGCGCAACCGATCAGTATGAGCTACCTTAAACAGATCTGACAACATACTCTTGCCCACCAGACCGTTTATTTTTTTATATTATTGTCCATCTTAGATTGTAAGTTAGTTTTAGGCCATGTCTTTGTATAAAAGAATGGAATACAGGATACAGGATGTTTTATAACCGCTTGTTTCATTACCTAGTCCCATTTTTAACATTACAAATAATAACTGGCAGCCGGCAGCCAGCACTAATACACGCAATTGACCCCTGGCTTGCCGTTTCTCCACAGTAAAAAGCTGCCCGGTGCATAAGTGGGCCCTCGACCACATGAATCCCAAGGGTGGCGCCCGAGAACCGACCACCGAGTGGATGTTATGACCTTCAGGTAGTCAAACCGTTGATCAGTTGAGAGAGCAGGGATATCCCGAATATAAGTAGATACCGTCGACCCGATACCCCTGCGCTGAGCATTTGACCGATGACTGTCTGCACGAGAAATATCCACTGACCGATGTTCCGCTGCCGTGAACGAAAAAGAGCCGAAGAGCACAACCTGCTTCTCTGCTCTGCTCCCCGCCTACGTAAAAACGCGTCATAAATTAATGGGGTAAATATCGAAATGGTGCCACATAGTCGTTACATCACAAAGCAGCTCGATCCAAACAAAGAAATAAAATATAGAATTGAAGCTGCCCGAACAACATTCTTATAATTAAAATCGCTTCTCTGCAACGACAATATCAATCTTAAGTCGCGTAGGAGTCTGATAAATTGTATATTTGGTTTTGTTGTATGGGGCTGAGATCTGGACACTGAAAGCCGCTACAATTAATAGACTGGAAGCCTTTAAAATGTGGCTATACAGACGCATGCTGCGAATACCTTGGACAGTTTTAAATACGAATCAGGCGTTGTTGGATAGGGCGAACACTACTCGAGAGTTGTTAAACCAAATTAAATAGACAAAGTTGTCATATTTGGGTCATATATTATGAGATCATTATCCTGATCTTCAGTTGATCATGAAAGGGAACATAAAAGGGCACAGAGGCGTTGGCAGAAGACAAGCGTCACTATTTAAAAAATCAACGTTGATTATAGCACAGCTTCTTTCGAGTAACCCGTAAAATTTAATATGTTAGGAAAAATTCATACCAAAAAAAAAAACATTGTCGACGTGCCCGAACGATTTTTCAAAAAATCCAGCATTTTTTAAATAATGAATTTATTACAGATTTTACTTTATCATTTAACCTTAAGCAGAATTTGATTTGTTTCAAAACATGTAGCATAGTTTCTTTTCCTTTAACAGTTTTAACGCATGCAGATAAAGAAAACAAAAAGAAGATTTTCATTAGTAAGCGATAGCCGGAATTTTCGATTTAATTTAATTGGTTGAATTTAGACTTGCTTGGATATATAAATATAATGTTAATATGAACAATTAATTGCGAAACAGAAGCGGAGACTGTAGAACATGTTTTATGCGACTGTTCCATTATTTCCCTAAAACGAGGATTTCTATTAGGCGAGTACTGGTCCACTTTGACTGACATAACGAAAATGCCGTTTGGCGTCGTCATCTATTTTAAATCTGTATGCTGGGCCATGGGTTGAATCAGGCAGACCCCTATGGGATTCACAATGCGTCTAATGACGCCTAAGTGCTGTGGAGCCTAGACCATCCCCCCCCACTTTCTGGGTCCAGATACAGCCTAATAGTTTTACTTACATGATTAGATTCAAGAGTCAATCTTCAACAAGCTAATTCTTTTATAAATGAATGAATGAAAGCACTTCTTGAAGAATTTAAATAAGACAAATGACATACGGAAGCAAATGTAGCTCTAAAGTGGTGTTTCTTTTTCAAGTTAGCATTAGATATTTCAACAAGATTTAAGTAAAACATTTATAAATAACTAAAAGTATATGGCGCTGACTAAGAATAAATCAAAGTGTCTTGAAGTTAAATAATTACTTTAAAGACCTTTAATTTAAGCGCCCACTTCAAAGCTCATCAAATATGGAGGCATTAAAGACCTTTCTGTTGCATTACCAATAAATGTGTCTCACAAAATTCCCGCGTCTAGATGAAGAGTGTGTAGAGACCAAATCTGAACAGTTTGAGAAGAATGTATGTGTTAATGATATTTAACCTGTTAAAGTAAGAAGTATATACAAAAAACATATGGAACCAATAATATTACTCTGTGAAATTCTCTTGTAGCCATGAAAGGGATATAATTGTTGACAAAATACTACCCTACTGTTATTAGGCACATGAAGTTATTATGTATTTTGTCAAACAAGATGTATAAAGACTTGAGATAATGATTTATCTAGAAAGAAATGTTTCTAATTAGGTTGTTTGATATTAAAGGGGAAATAAAATAGTAACATTTATTTTGAATATAAAAGAACATAACTCCACATTTCAAAAAAGAAGTTGACCTTTAAAATATGTTTTGTGTCAAAAATAAAAATTACAATTGTATTTTGCTTTAGTATATTTTAATTAAAACCTTTATTTTAGATAAAAAATTTTCTTGATAAATTGTTGATATATGATAAATGATGAAAAATGTATATTTTTCAAAATACTTGGCACTCTGATGACACAGTTTTAAGTTACTTACATAAAAGCCATTTATTAATTAAAAAAACATAAAATTATACAAAAAAAAGAATACATCTTGTAGAGTATAAATAAGAGTATTTTCCTTATTTAAAATTTTTTTTTTGAAACTTGTTTTTTATTTGTTAATGTCCTATTCACCACGGAGGAACATCTAAAAACTGAATTAAAACCAATGGACCCATATTTGATTCACTAGGATCCTTATTTTGATATTTTGCTTGCCTATGTAGAGCAAAAATAAATGATTGTTTTATCTTTTAGTGAGACATTCTTCCTTTTATTAAATAAATCATTCATTATGATATCCCACTTATTTTGGAGAATAAAAAACCTACAATATTTTGTTTCTTTACCGCCACACATTGTTCTTTTATACAATATTTAGTCATCAAGCGATAAAGTTCTAATTTTTCACATTTGACAAAAATTTCCCCCTTAATTCACTAACATGGTTTAACTTTAAAACTGGTCTAGATTGACAGTAGAGAATTTAAATTGACAAGGGTAACAATACGTCAAGCAAGTTTTGAACCTTTAAAATACAATTAAAACAATATCATAAGCAAAACAAAACTGGTCATATAGAAAATCTAATTTGCAAGGCAACTAGATCGGGTTTAAGTCTTAAAACTTTTTAGTGAATCTGGCTCTTCATCTTTAACTATAGTTATACTTCAAGCAATCTTTTGCCATGACAAATATGGATTATTCTAATTCTTAAAAAAAATAGCTTTCCGTAAACAAAAATTATTACTTTATAATTTTGCTACACAGAAAGATTATATTTCAGTTCAGTCTATCTCTTCCTACTAGGAAAGTTTGAAACAAATTGCAATGAATGTGATGGATTACACATAAAAATAAAATCAAGAGAAATATTTTGAATACATGGAGCACCTGCTGACAGTGTAGAGCGTACAAAAAACTGATACTTGTTTAGTGACAAATTTAGAACTTCACTTTTTTTCCCTAAAACCTTCATAAGAAATGATTATGGTTCAAAAGTACCTGTCTCTGGAAGATATGTTCAGAAACATATTGGAAAATAATATACTTATATTTTCTAGTTTTAAAAAAATCATTCAGTTTTAAAAACTAAAAATAAATAATATTTAATATTAATTTATTTTCCAGTGCCTTTACTTAAGTATTCTTAACAATTTCTACAGGAACATTAGCTATCCATAGGGATATCTATTACATGCATTTACAATACAAAGACTATTTCTAACGTTTTATGCAATAATTTGTAATAAAATAAATTATAATTATTTAGTTCAGTGCTTATTACGTATACTTTGCACCATCACCAACTGAGCAGTTCACCAGTTTCCTTTTTATCAGACAAATTAAGCCATCAGAATTATATTTAGAACATTAGTAATCATCCTAACAATAAAGACCTAAAACCCCTTTATCTTTTTACCTGTTGGATGGACTTTTTTATAGAGTAATTTCATCGTATTCTTTGAAAGCACACAACACCTTCACTGAACTTTCTTTTTACCAAGAATCAGCCATTGTTGTAAATATTTTTCTTTTTAGCACAAGATTACGAAAATTAACACCTGCTTGAAGTTAGCCGACGGTCAGTTGGCTTTTGGAAAAGGAAGTCACTTTTTTGATCGGACAGGACCGCATTTAATTTTTTCGTGAAAAAAATACTAAGATGTAGAATTTGTCCAATTTTTGTTGGTAGGTTGGCTTTTTTTAATTGCACGAAAAGTATCTTGAACATTTCGTACATAATAGTTCAGGAGAAGACTATTTATTTGTCCCCAAACGTTTGTAGTTTCATATGAATGTATTCTAGGATAATCATTAACAAACTTTTTTCGTATATGGTACAATAAATCTACTCATATTTTCTAAGCTTGGTAGAATGTTAATTAAATCAGGAGCATATCCAACTTCTTTCTTTGGGAGGGCGATGTTATTACAAGAGTACAGTATGACAAGTGAAAGCAAGTTATTGACGGAGGGGGGGGGGAAGGTACCAACAGCATTCACACCCAATTGTAAGAAGCAGAGTCAAGTCTATTTTTCTGAATACGAAGTTCTTGGGGTGTGAGCGATCAATCCTCCCCCCCCCCCCCCCTTTGTATATGCGCCTGAATTAAAGGCTTGAAGGTGATTAAGATGAGCTTGGAACAGATATTATTTAATGGTTACAACATT
The DNA here is from genome assembly GCA_034092305.1 of Diaprepes abbreviatus. Lineage (NCBI taxonomy): Eukaryota > Metazoa > Arthropoda > Insecta > Coleoptera > Curculionidae > Diaprepes > Diaprepes abbreviatus. Next base: position 1,960,617 of record JASJET010000144.1, on the reverse strand, counting down.
TAAGTTAATATAAACGATATTTTACTTTACACAGATTTTCGTACTAAATTAATTAATAATAATAAGTATAAACATTTCGTCTAATTTTTCAGAACAAATGAAAATATAGTTCACCCGTAGAAAATTAATGTTTTGTAGGGAACTAAAAAAACAAAAAAGACGGACCGTTAAGATTGGTCCTCATTTTGAAGGCGATTATTGTTACTCTCGCTATGTAATTCGAGATTTTTTTTGCCATCACTATAAACAATTAAATCGACTAATTCATGACTAACTTCAGATAAATGAAATTACAGTATATTGGGTTGCATAGCCACCTTGTTTTAGAGAAAACAAAATCAGCTGTCTTAAACTGTCAGACTCAATCTTTTGGCATAAAAATACGAAAACTAATTTTACTTATTTATAATAAAAGAACATGAGAAAGAAGCAATAATTTAAATCAAAATATATAAATATGAACTCTAACGTAACCATTTTAAGTTACAACGAAAGTCTGTTGCGAAAATCTGACGTGGACCTGCTTAAGGGGCCCCACTGGCTGAATGATACAATTATATCTTTTTACTTCGAATATTTAGAAACAGAATTTTTCAAAGGTAACAGTTCTCTTTTATTTGTATCTCCAGAGGTGACACAATGTATTAAAATTTCACCACAACGAGAAATTGACATTTTTCTCGACCCATTGCTTGAAGAAAAACAGCCTAAATTTATATTCTTTGCACTAAATGACAATGAACAGACTGAATATTCAGGAGGAAGCCATTGGAGTTTGTTAGTTTACTCAGGGTAAGACAAAGGGATCTGTCAAAATTCTTAGGTTTTGTTATTTGTAAAACTCACTTGAGAGGGGTCAATTTCAACTGTTTATTACTTTTTGTGATTAAGGCATAGTTGAAAACAGCAAACAAATGTAGTTATAAAATATATTTTTTCATGAACGACAGATCGTAATTTTTATGGGTAATTATTTGGATTAGAGTAAATTGAGGCAATGGAAAAGGAAATCAAAGATGCCATTTTGATTTTGTTTTTTTGATCATTTTCTTGATTTCACACTAACAGAAGCATCTCGTATTATATAAAATTCATAAATGCACTTTTATAGGAAAAATCAAAAAACAAATATAACCAAAATGGCATTTGCCATGTCCATTTTCTAGCTTTACTCTAATCCAAATAATAACGAAATAATTTTATTCGTAAATACATTATAGTTTTATAAATAAATTTTAAAAAAATTAAAAATGATGAAGATATGTGCTGTTCAATGAGACTCTTTCTGAAAACCCTTTTTTTCTGTCAGAAATCCTCTAAAAGTTTTTTTTCTTATAAATAAAAGTAATAGTCTCACTGTAGCATAGGGAAAAAATTTTAATCAAATTTTGGTAGAATGGCAGCTAGTTTTTTTACCAAAATTTGAAGTTAAAAAAATCAATAAAAAATTCATTCAGTCAAAAAAATCTTATGCTACATTGAGAATATACAATATAAATTTCATCAAGATCAGTTGAAAGAAGTAGTTTAAAAAAAAGCCAAGGAAAAAGGTACCTTGTCTTAAAATTGAATATATTTTTATATTATCTTCAATCTGTTATTCCTGGACCATAAATGCTAAAAGGTCTTGTTCTGGTTGATCTGTCCTCCTTAATTGTAAATGGCTGGTCCGTGAATAAACATTTATTCATTTATGTATTAACTTGCAGTGCATTTGGTCCATTTGTAAGATTTAACACTACTGTCATAAGTAGTATACCTATAGAATACCCATCATTGAATAAACTTGCTGCAACATAAGATGCAATCTCGACAATTTTTGCGCCACTATAGTGCACTTTCGGAACCAAAGACTAAATGCTACAGCTTTGAGGCTTTCATTGCGATTTTATATATATATATATATATATATATATATATATATATATATATATATATATATATATATATATATATATCCTTATAAATAACATTCTAGTAACTCAGTAAATTATATTCAACAATAGCTATTGCAACACCTTATTCACTTGGACCTGTCGTGTCAATACCGGAGATGCAGGTCTGTTCTCTGTCGCGCTCACTTCAAACTGCTATAGCTCTTGTAATAATTTTAATTTTGACATGGGAAAACAAATATTCTTAAAGTATAAATTCTAGACAAAAAGAAATTGATGTTTTGAAGATCTTAATGGCCTAAAGAATCTCATGCACTTTGTTTATTCTCAATGATTTTACCCATTCAGTAAAATTGTTCAGGTAAAATTGTTACAAAACCACCTTATTACTATAATAATAAACTTGATTTAATCTAAAGAAAGTTTCTACATTATATAGCCTTTAAAAATCATATACCAAAGGAAAATGTAAATTACAAAAGCTTTGAACAGAGCAGGAGATCCCAAGTATAGAATTATCAAATATAATTGATGATCATGATACTTTATAAAGTAAATCCTGCTCTCATAATAAAAACTGCTGCCACTGCTAATAAATGTTATCTCTTCATCTTTCAGAGTAAATTGTGTGTAAGTACATCTTTTCACCTTTTTACTTGATTGGTAAAATCGTCGAAGATGAACGAGGTATATGGGCCCCTTAACTCCTTAAAAAGATATAACTAAAAAAAATGTATGACAAAATAAGTTTTATCTTGAATTAAATATGACATTAAAGCGTGGAAAGTGACTATTTTAGTCATTTGTGGCATGTGGTTTGTAGAAAAGTGAAAAAATACTCTTAAATTTGTATTGCTTTGTTTTTAGTTTTTTGATGCAGTTAAGGTTTCTCACAAGGCAGTACAAACATTAAAAAAGTATGATCTTGCACAATGTAACAAATATGGACAGTTTAAATACAATATATAATAACAGATATTATTAGGAAACTAAAATGATTTTGTTTAGTATTAATATCATTATAGAAAACATATTTGAAATGATCCCATGTTCCATTCTCATTTGAATAAAAATTTATAGATGTTCAAATTAGATTTTTTTTTAATATTTCAGATCTGAAAAGACAATGTTTCACTACGATTCATCACGGGGAAGTAATGAGAGTCAGGCCATGGACCTTGCAGAGAAAGTGCTTAAATATTTTAGTTTAACAATACATGGAAGATTTGAAGAAATGCCTTGTTTACAACAAAACAATGGGTATGATTGTGGTATTCATGTGCTTTGTAACACTGAACAGTTGGCCAGTTATGCAGGACATTATGGCAAAATTAGGGGTTGTCCAAAAGTAACTCCAGAGCAGGTTCAGACTAAAAGATGGGAGATTTTAAAATTAATAGAAAAATTGAGGAGAAATGACAGGTGACTTTTAATGGATACACAAAAATGAACTGATAACAAAATCTTATGTAACTCAAATTGTAACAATAATTTTTAATAAACTAATTTATTAATTATTATTTAATTTACGTTTTAATACCCTTCTTTATTGATAAAGCAGCAGATATACAAAATTCACTCTATTTGCGTGTTTTTCAATAAAATTAATGTAAAAAATTGCATGCAAGAATTCGTTTAACTGAAAAGTCGGAAGGTCGAAATCATTAACCAAATTGGTTCAGATTTTTCTAATTCGTCACTTCTAAAGAAATTGTTGACGTAGTCGATAATTTAAGAATCTCTTCACCCCGGTATATGTTTGATCTCGGTAATACCCTACTGAAATTTGCTTTACGGCTTATTCTATTTTTCATGTTCAGTAAAGTGCTCACAGGTTACCAAAATTCATAAAAAAAAAGGACCTTCCATTCAAGTTTCAAATTATAAACCCATTATTAAATAGGCCATGAAAAGTCAACTACTGTTTTTTTTAACGGACATAAAAACAAGGAGATTCTAAATTCTATATATAGACGAAACATCAAATTTTTAGTGCGTATATCGCGGCACGTTCAGTCCGCGAATGCGACTATATATATATATATATATATATATATATATATATATATATATATATATATATATATATATATATATATATATATATATATATATATATATATATATATATATAGTCAATCATATCTGGTGTTAAAGATATATAATCACAATCTAATTTGTGACATGTACGGATGTTTCGTCTCAATACCGGTGGTGGACTCATCAGTGGGATCCACCAGTATCTTTCCCAAACATCCTTGTACTCTCCATAAACTTGAACCTCTATTTAAGTCCAGTTTTGCCGGAAAGCGGTGGTAAGGCATATGCTTTCATGCTTTAACTGTCAGACAGTCCAAGCCCTTAGAAAGCACAGGCCTGAAAAGGAAGTGAAACGGACATCCTAGGTGGTCTTTCCAAAATAGGGTACCGGCTTTAGTACAAAGCCACGACTCGACGCCCTTCCAGCTCGTCCCTGCTCGGGCGCCACGTTGCAATCATGTCTCTGGTGTTAAAGACATAATCACAATCTAATTTGCTACCACCTAAAATGTACGGATGTTTCGTTCCGATACCGGTGGTGGACTCATCAGTGGGATCCATCGGTATCTTTCCCAGACATCCTTCTTGTACTTTCCACAAACTTGAATCTCTATTTAAGTCCAATTTTGGATAGTATGAAAATTATGACAATGTGAATATAAAGGCTGAACCTTGGCCGCTGGTGTTGTTTTATAAGAAAAAATTATGTGACACATCATTTTAGCTGCAATTGGTTTAGTAAAATCCAAGATGGGGCTATAATATAGCGGCAAAAAAATATTTTTCTCCGATTCCCTCCAAAATAGATATGGAAGAGTTTTCGAGGTCGCCCAAAACGATTCTAAACTTATTTTTAAAAAATTCAATTTGGCGGATTAAATATTTTATATTTCTCGATTTTATTCAAAATTTTTATTGGTGGTTTTTAAGGGTGTTAATTAGGGATTTAAAATTATTTTTGAAAAATTCAGTATAGCGAATCCAATTTGTCATCCTACCTAAACATCTTATATGTATCTTTCTATTTTGTCCAAAATAGGAGGGTTTTTGAGGGTGTATATTACGAATTTTAAATTATTTTTTAAAAATTCAATAGGGTGGAGTAAAATTTCTACATCTCTTGATTTTTTCCAAAGGGTTTTTGAGGGTATGTATAACGAATTTCAATTTATTAAAAAAAATTCAGGATGGCGGACTTAAAATTCTACATCTCTCGATTTTGTTCAAAACTGGTTGCAAGTGTAAATAATAAATTTGAAATTATTAAATAAAAATTTAATATGGCCGATGCAATTCGGCGGTTTAAAAATTTTACATTTTCCGATTCTGTCCAAATTGATACTGGGGAGTTTTTGAGGGTGTAGGCTAGGAGTTTAATATTATTTTTTTGAATTCCAATATGGCAGATCCAATATGATGAGTTAAAAATTTTACGTTATTCACATTTTTTTAAAATTAGTATTTGAGAGTTTTCGGGATCGTAGGTTACGGGTCAGAAGTAGTTTTTTTTTTTAAATTAAATATGGCAGATACAATAGACTAATAATTTTACATTTTATCGATTTTGTTCAAAATTGATATTGAGGTGTTCTTAGGACGTATAGATATTAAATCAATTTCTTCAAACTCAATATGCTGAATAAAATATGTCGGACTAAAAAAATCATATGTTTTAAGTTCCTTCAATATCGTTGTTGGGAGCCTTGATTATGAATCATAAATAAATTTCTTAAAATTCAAGGTTACTAAGACAGACTAAATATCCATTTGTTTCGTACAATTTCATTTAGAAATGGTGTTTGGAGCATCCTCAGAATCAAAGAAAATTTAGTGTGGTGTACAACTTTGGATAAAATGGGTATTTCTTATTGCATTTGAAATCTGGTAACTACCCTACATATTTCGTACTTGGTTCAAATAATTTATGAATATCATAACGAGTTCAACACCGAAAAATAAAATTTTTATAATCGACTTCGAAAAAAGCGATAAAAAAGCAATACCACTTTTTTGCCGACTGTATGTCTTTGTACCATATTGATCGATACGGCTAACTCAAAATATAAGTTTAACCGTGGAAAAATAGTTTTTGTCCAATAAATTAAAGCACAAGGCTGACACAACAGGACCAGTAAAACTTTTGAACTTTTATATAGACTTTTTTTAACTTACTTGGTTAAGCCCACCTAGAGAGTCTCTAAAAAAAATTGTCTACAAATATATTCTTATTAAGGTCATATCCGATATTGTTCGTCTGGCATATTTTGCTTTTTTCCACACCAATCTACAATATGGAATTCTAGCTTGGGATCATTGTGGAAGTCAACTTCTAATTTTCAGGCTACAGAAAGCAGCGATCTGAACAGTTTTACGGGTACACTGTAGAACTCATTGTAGGCCTTTCTTTATTACTCACGAAATATTTACTCTCAATTTTCCAATGCCTAAATTATGTAAAAACAAATGCACATAAATTCATTACTCATTACACACAACTGAAATAGAGTGGACATTGATACTGGGAATTTAAGATTGAGTAAATTAATGAACGAGGTAAATATTTATGGACTAAAATTTTATAGTAAACTACCAACATATAAAAGAAACCTAGAAATTTAAATATTCGAATCCAAAGTCAAAATTTTACTAATTTTTGAAAGATAGCATGGCTGACGGTTTTTGAAATATTTATGATTTCAAGTGTGTTTTTATTTATTGTGTAACGTATAGTACATTATAAATTACACTATGCAACAAATTTGTTGTATCTTGTATGAAAAGTGCATTTTTTTTGTTAATCTTGGGGCGCTGAACACAAAATGGCAATGAAATTAAAAATTTTGTTGCAATTTTCGAGAGCACCTTCACATATATATATATATATATATATATATATATATATATATATATATATATATATATATATATATATATATATATATATATATATATATATATATATATATATATATGTTATGTCGGATATTCTCACGGGTGTGATGTGTAATCGAAGGTTTTCGGGCATCCCGTGTTTGTGTTGAGTCCCTCTCAGGACTGCAAGGCAGCTGACGTTTCGGTGAAATCTCATTCACCATTTTTAAAGCTCACTGTATGGCGTCTACGAGCGAACTAACGCCGGCGACTCCGGTGTTATCGGTACCGTGTGCGCGTCGGACGCGTTCGTTTTCCGAATGGTTCCGAACCATCAGGTGGCGAGACCTGCTGCGCGTCATCGGCCCTATTGCCAGTGTTTGTGGTTGCGTTGCCGAGTTGTAATCTCTTTCGTTACTAAGTGGTATTGGTTGATGTTTTGTAAGCAGATTTTTGCAAGTATTAGGCACACGTTGGCTATCATCTCTGCTATTTAAGTTGTTGGGCCTCTTTGCAATTTCAATAGCCTCCCTTATAACTCGACAGCATTTTTGTTCCCGAGAAATTTATCTTATGTCCTGTTTTTAACCAGTGTTGGACCAGAGCAGAAGAAGTCGTTTTTTGCTTGACAGCGTTTATATGTTCATCTCTTCTGGCGCTTATTTTACGGTTGGTTTGGCCTACGTAAGATGAGCTGCACTCTCCGCATGGAATTTCGCACACTCCCTGGTTTTCTAGAGGGATTCGTTCTTTAGGTGTTGGCAAGAGATCTTTTACTTTACGGTCTGTGGTGAAAATGGTTTCAATGTTGTGTCTCCTGAGAATTCTTGCGATCTTGTCTGTTGTGCCTCTTACATAAGGAACAAAAGCCTTGGAGCTATTCTCTTGGTTTTCGCGATTTTTTGGGGCCGTGTTTGTTTTTTAGAGCCTTGTCTATATGTTCTTTTTATAACCGTTCTTTGTTAGGGCTTCCTGCAGTATGTTCATTTCTTTGTGATAATTTTCTGGATCTGTAAGGGACTGCGATCGAAACGCAAGTGATTTCACTACTGCAAATAATTGGGCGGGGTGGTGATGTGAATCGGCGTTGAGGTACCTGTTGGTGTGAGTGGGCTTTCTGTAGACAGTGTGCGAAAGCAAGCAATCCTCTTTTCTTTTCAGTAGGATATCCAGAAACGGTAGTTCTCTTTCCTGTTCTGTCTCCATAGTGAATTTAATTTTGGGATGTATACTGTTTATGTGTTCCATGAAACTTTTGAGATTTTCTTCTCCATGTTGCCAGATAACGAATGTGTCATCCAAGTAAAGTAGCCACAGTCTTGGTTTATGTGAAGAGGTCTCCAAAGCTTTTGATTCAAAGTCTTCCATAAATAAGTTAGCGAGTGCAGGAGATAGCGGCGATCCCATCGGGGCTCCCTCGACTTGTTTCTATCGTCGCAACATTTTTGCGAAATAATCAAAAACATACGTTTACAAGAAAAAGAATGTCTAGTTAGTTTTGACGTAACATCACTTTTCACACAAATACCAGTTAAAGAGGCTCTTTCTGTAATAGAAAACAAATACGATCTGTCAGAATATATCATCGAATTAGCTAGACACTGTCTTGATAACACCTATTTTACTTATGAAGGCCGACGATATAAACAAGTCGAGGGAGCCCCGATGGGATCGCCGCTATCTCCTGCACTCGCTAACTTATTTATGGGAGACTTTGAATCAAAAGCTTTGGAGACCTCTTCACATAAATCAAGACTGTGGCTACGTTACGTGGATGACACATTCGTTATCTGGCAACATGGGGAAGAAAATCTCAAAAGTTTCCTGGAACACATAAACAGTTTACTTCACAAAATTAAATTCACCATAGAGACAGAACAGGAAAGAGAACTACCTTTTCTGGATATCCTACTGAAAATTAAAGAGGATGGCTTGCTTTCGCACACTGTCTACAGAAAGCCCACTCACACCAACAGGTACCTCAACGCCGATTCACATCACCACCCCGCCCAATTATTTGCAGTAGTGAAATCACTTGCGTTTCGATCGCAGTCCCTTACAGATCCAGAAAATTATCACAAAGAGATGAACATACTGCAGGAAGCCCTAACAAAGAACGGTTATAAAAAAACACATATAGACAAGGCTCTAAAAAACAAACACTTGGCCCCAAAAAATCGCGAAAACCAAGAGAATAGCTTCAAGGCTTTTGTTCCTTATATAAGAGGCACCACAGACAAGATCGCAAGAATTCTCAGGAGACACAACATTGAAACCATTTTCACCACAGACCGTAAAGTAAAAGATCTCTTGCCAACACCTAAAGAAAGAATCCCTCTAAAAAACCAGGGAGTGTACGAAATTCCATGCGGAGAGTGCAGCTCATCTTACGTAGGCCAAACCAACCGTAAAATAAGCGCCAGAAGAGATGAACATATAAACGCTGTCAAGCAAAAAACAACTTCTTCTGCTCTGGCCCAACACTGGTTAAAAACAGGACATAAGATAAATTTCTCGGGAACAAAAATGCTGTCGAGTTATAAGGGAGGCTATTGAAATTGCAAAGAGGCCCAACAACTTAAATAGCAGAGATGATAGCCAACGTGTGCCTAATACTTGGAAAAATCTGCTTACAAATCATCAACCAGTACCACTTAGTAACGAAAGAGATTACAACTCGGCAACGCAACCACAAACACTGGCAACAGGGCCGATGACGCGCAGCAGGTCTCGCCACCTGATGGTCCGGAACCATTCGGAAAACGAACGCGTCCGACGTGCACACGGTACCGACAACACCGGAGTCGCGGGCGTCTCTCGTAGACGCCATACAGTGAGCTTTGAAAATGGTGAATGAGATTTTACCGAAACGTCAATATATATATATATATATATATATATATATATATATATATATATATATATATATATATATATATACAGGGTGTCCAAGATAAGGATCCTAACCATGGGGATCTCGGAAACAGTTGGAGATACGAGGTCGGTTAAATTAGAGAAAAGTTGCGCAATTTAGTGCTAAATTAAACGCAGTTAAAAAAATTTAAAAATTCAAAATACTTCCGGAGATTTCCTGAAAAAAACGAATTTTGGCAAAATCGTTTTTAATTTTTGTAGGCTTTATTTAAAGAGATATCAAAAAATAAAAGGTAGATTCTTCTTGCCACTTTTTATTTTTTATAATTTGGTCTAAACAAAATTTAAATCCGACGTTTCGTTTCTGAGATACCATCATGAACTTTCATTTTTTATATGGAACAAAAAAAAGTATCCCATGTATTTGATAGCATTTTTTATTACAAATTCAACGGTGTATCACACTTGCATATCAAGTGTGTAGTTCATTGGCTTTTATAAAACTGATATACCTTTCTCTCTCGCTCTCATGGAGCTCTTATGGAAAGTACTTGAACTACGTATTCGATATGCAAGGGTGATACATCGTTGAATTTGTAATAAAAAATGCTATCAAATACATGGGATACTTTTTTTTGTTCTATATAAAAAATGAAAGTTCATGATGGTATCTCAGAAACGAAACGTCGGATTTAAATTTTGTTTAGACCATATTATAAAAAATAAAAAGTGGCAATGAGAATCTACCTTTTATTTTCTGATATCTCTTTAAATAAAGCCTGCAAAAATTAAAAACGATTTTGCCAAATTTCGTTTTTTTCCGGAAATCTCCGGAAGTGTTTGAAATTTTTAAATTTTTTTAACTGCGTTTAATTTAGCACTAAATTGCGCAACTTTTCTCTAATTTAACCGACCTCGTATCTTCAACTGTTTCCGAGATCCCCATGCTTATGATCCTTATCTTGGACACCCTGTATATATATATATATATATATATATATATATATATATATATATATATATATATATATATATATATATATATATATATATATATATATAAACAGGCGCGGATCCAAGGGCCCATCAGTAGTCGGAGAGCATGGAAGCATTCCGGTTTCCCTGGTACCTTTTCGCCATTGTTGATTTATCCTGATGGAAGCGTTCGCCGTACTCATCACTTACAGCTCCTTAACTGCCAGGAAAAAAGTCCAGATACGAGTATAGGAAATGGATCTTTAGATACATTTTGCAACCCATTTTTTGATACGATGACAGCATATTATCAACAAGAGTAAAGTAATTGTCAGCTTTTTTATTTCTGAAGAAATTAGTGACCACGAGGCGAAAGTCATTCCAAGCATTTTTTCAATATGTGATAGAGTGCTGTAAAAATGTTTATCTTTCAGATTATTTCAAATCTGTGGCCCAATAAAAATACCTTCTTTAATTTTTGCTTCACTTAGTCTTGGGAATTTCTGACGCAGATACTGAAAAGCTGGCCCATCTGTATTCAGTGCCTTAACAAAGTTTTTTATTAGGCCCAATTTGATATGCAATGGTAGCAACAAAATCTATTTCGGATCGGCATATGTTGTACATTCTTTTCGCCTGGCTCTAATGATTGTCGAACGGATCAGTATTTTCTCTTGCAATGAATTGTTTTTACCCGACACACAAAAAACAGGAAAACTTGGTGATGGCCTAGCTGCAATCCAAGTAAAAGTGCAATCACATTCGTCACATATCTGCCACTGGTGCTCATCGTATTTTATTCTTGTCAATAAGTACTTCATATTGTCATATGCTTCTTTCACGTGAATTCCATATCCAATAGGAATAGACGGTAAAATATTTCCTATCAGCAATAGTACTGCTTTTAAACTCAATATTGAACTGTTTCTAAGCAATCTCCATTCCTCTGGCTTGTAGTCAAGATTTAAAGCCGCCAATAAATCGCTAATGTTATTGCAGAAAATCACGTTCTTTTCCATGTGAAAAAATGGTGCTGGGTCTTTATGTCGTTGACGAAAAACACATACTGAAACATTGTTTTCTAATAACTCTACTTTACTTTTTGGAAGTTCTCACAAGATCGTTTGTGCGGTCGGCGGTATAACGTGCTGGTTGTGAAATCAGGATGTCTTGATGTTGATGGCATATCTTCTTCTTGAGAAATCGTTATTATCTAATTCGTAAGTGAATGTTTCTGAGGTTATGGAATAGGACGTTCGTCACTATGAGATGGAGGTTTCATGGCAGATGGTATATTTGGATAGTTGATAACCGACTTTTTCTTCTTGGATATACTTGTGCCTTGTCCAACACGAGGTTTGATGCAGAAATAGCAATCATTAACACGATTTGAAGGCTCTCTCCAGATCAATGGGACAGCAAACTGCTTAGATCGTTTTTAACTATTTAACCAGTTTCCCAGACTTGAAACGCATTGCATTACAGCAGATATGTGGCGCCCACTGTTTGTCTTGATCCCGAATATTGCAACCGAAATAAAGCTGATATGCCTTTTTTCAATGGGATAATAGACCGCTTTTGAGACGCAAAAGTCACTCACCACAAACATAACAGGAGTGATCTGGATTGTTTACACACGTTTGAGACATCTTAAGACGGGAATCCAGCAAAGCCACAAGACATTTGTAAACGAAATCAATCTTGAAACATTTTTAGTGGAGACATAAATAGCACACGAACAAATATTGTTGGCATACGTTTTCGAATATTTGCCGTTGTTCCGACGAATTCCCAGGGTGTATACATATCTATTATGCGCGTTGAGTGGAGATGCGTATTTAAAATATTCTAGGCATTCAGTTATAATCGCTAGAGTTCATGTTTATATTTGACACTTTCTTATTGTAAATTATTTTTATTAACCTATTAACATAACAAAATAACTAAAAACTGTTTAGCAATAGATTGGGATCATGAAAAATGTCTCGAATTGATTAATTTGGAACAACGATAAATGTTAGCAAATTTAGCATTTATTTGCAAACATTTATTCAGTGAAGACACAATGTTCACAAACGACAAAAAACATTTGAGAACAGATATAAGTGTTTGCTCTCCTTTACTCTAAATGCTGGTTAAGTGGATTCCCGCCTTTACAATCTGAACTATTTGATACGACTCACTAACTTCGACTTGGCAAGTGTTAGTATGTGTGTATTTGAATGCACATAATAAATCAATGTTCTAATCTCATGGAGCAAGGATCCCTGAAGATGCTTCGTGTAATTGTAGGCGAAACGTCGGATAATAATTCCAATTTGACACGGTATAAACAATGATTTTTAACTTGACCAAAGTGGTGAAAGCTTTCGTTTTTCATAATAAATTATTGAATCTGTTAAATGTATTTGAGAGTAATCTTTAGGTTGACAGTATTTATACAGATTTCTTGAAGACATTAAATAAAGTAGTTCATGGATTGCTTGTATCCAATGTCGCTGTGTGGGGTGGCGGCAGTCATATTTTGGCGTGAATACCCAATTTTCAGGTTTTAGAAGGTAAAAATTAACAATTTTGTTTTTAGGCAAATTATTGTTTACTCGGGAGTACCAAAGGGATCACATTATGGACACCTATTTGTCTTTCTATATGTTAACAATATGGTAAATATTATTCATTTTACCGAATTTTCCATGTTACTTGACGGTTTAAAAATTTTTAGACAGATAGAATCATTAGAAGATTAAGTTCTGCTTCAAAATGATGTCAATCGAATGTTACATTAGTTATGAATGTACTTGTTTTCTTCTTCTTCCGGATGTTGGCGATCATCCTGGTGATTAAAACTTTGTTGAGTGCCATACGAAAAAGACTAGTAGTTGCCATTGAGAACCATGTTCGTAGATTCTTGAGCTACAAATCCTTCTCCTTTCTGATCCTCTCTTTCCCAATATCTTCCTTCATTATATGTCCGAGGCGTTCCAATTTTCAGAGAAGTCTGATTTTTATTTGGAGACTAGAGGCCCGATTATGTAAGCATATTTTTTCACATTCCCTTTCTTTATCTCTTTCAGGACAGTGACATACTTCTGTATTACTACAGACTGAACAAGGATAGAAGATCCTTATTATGACATTTTCTTTCCCTTTACTTTTATAGAATCGCAGCCTAGGTTTGTGATTTTTAAAGAATAATTCCTTTTAATAAATATGGTTCTTGTTTTCTCGATACGGAATCGAATCTTTTGTAAATTGTCCAATTGTTCATTAATGCTACTTTCCACTTTCTTAATTTGTTGTTGGTTGACTAGGGTCGATATATTTGTAATTAGTTGTAAGTTTTTGGAGATGGTCATATACTTTGTTTTGTTTGCATGAGGTCTAAGTCATATCTTGTGCTAGTTCTTGCTGTGCTTTTTATTAGTTGTTGTAATTCTTCTAAGTTGTCAGCAAAAATAACGGTGTCGTTTGGTTACCAGATATTGTTTAACGGCTCCCCATTAACTAATATCTCAGCATAGATGTTTTCTAATGCTTTCCTGAATATGTGTTCTGAATTGAACAGCAATAGAGAAAGTGCACAACCTTGTCTAACGCCTTTTCTAATTTGTCTTTGTTCGGAATTTTCTCCTTCTATTATAATAGTTGCTGTCTGACCTCAATACATATATCTAATATTGCTTAGGTCTTTTTCTTCAGCACCGGTTTTTATTAAAATTTCCATCATTTTATTATGTCGGATTCTATCGAAAGCCTTGTTGACGTCTCTGCATCTTTCAAACAGAACTTTTAGAAAAACAAGGCCTCCCTTGTTCCAACGACATATCTGAAATCAATTTGTGTTTTGTCTGTTCTTCGCATAGTCTGTATATTCTTCTAGGTATCATTTTAAAAAATACTTTAAGTAGAGGTTCCATATTCATCACATCTACTTTCTCTGGTTTTTTGGAATGGTCAAAAATTGCGACTCTAGCCAGTTTTTGGCATTTTCCTGGTATCGACTAGGTGACTGAATATGTTGGTTATCCGTCAGATTCCACCATCATTCAGTGATTTAAGAAATTCTGCGCGTATTTTCTTGAGCGCAGGTGTTTTCCCTTCCTTTACTAGCTCAATGGCTATTCTCGCTTCAACTGTTGTCATGCTGAGTCCTGAAAAGTTAGTTCTCTTGTCTTCAAAGTCTTTCTAGGTATTATTCTCAAACGTTTAATTTATCTACCCTGCCTATCACTGGTTTACCTTCGTTGTTCATTAGCTTCTGCAACGTATATGATTTAAAAAAATCAAAATTTCAGTAAGAAATAAGACAAATCTGCTATGTTTAAATAATTGCCTATATGTATTCTCCTTTCAATCAGGATGAAGGAAATAATATATATACACAATTTATTTCCTGCAAATACAACTCGGGTGCTCTCTCCATACGCGTTTCGACCACGTCATGGTCTCGTCAGTAGAGCTGTATCGAACCGAGAGCAACATTTGCAGGAAAAAATTGCTATATAAAATTTTATATAAACAGACAAAATATAGATAAATAAGATATATATACAGATATGTAAGATAAAATATAGGTAGATAAGATATATAAAAAGATAAATTTTCATATTCTTCCAAGATCTATGATTCTTTCTCGGTTTATATTTATCCATTTCCGAAACTTTCTTGTTAAAACGCTTTTACTTCAAGCTATGCAGCATTTCAATAGAACTTGTGATGACATTGATATGGACGATCTATTTCATACTCAAATTGTAAAAACTTTAAAAAACGAAAGTTTTGTAGCATATTTTTTCTTTTCTGTAGTTCCAAATTACAAATATTTTGGTTACTTCAGCTTAAGCTGTATAAGGGCAATGATTATATAATGAAAGGTTAAAAAAACCACTGAAAACCCTTTAGAAATAGTACAGGTATTATATTTAATATAAAATATATAACAGTTACAAAAATAATATACATTTCAATAGTGCATCAAAACCATTTATAGTACGAGAAAAGAAATACAGCACATTTAAATACACCCTATTTTTAAATGTATAAAGTGTTTCTTTAAAGTCTCTTTTACAAATGTTTCTAGATACTAAGAATAAATATTTAAAAGATTTAAATAAAGATATTAAGAAAACCTATACTGGGTATCCAAAAATGTTTGCAATATATAATATAGACTTATCTTACTCGAATGTATTTAAAATGAAACATCAAATTCAAATACAAGTAAAGAATTTGCTTGTTAACAGATTTTTGTCCATCCTGTATCAACTAACATATTTTTAAAATGTGCCTGTCCAATGCTCGTGCAAATTTTACCTAAAATAATCTTTTTATTTCCTTATTTCAAGGAGCTACTGGACCACTTTATGTATTTTTACGTACAAACATTTCAATAGTAATGTTCAAATCCTAGCATAATACCACAGAGATTTTGAAAATTCTATATAAATGCAGTGTTTGGTATATTGTATTATTAATAAATGACAACAAATTTAGTATAGATTCTTATCAAAATACTTTTGTAGGGTATAATAACATAGAAAAATATAGGTTATAGAATAAATGCAGTTTGTATAGTAAAATTTTATGAAAAATGCAAATTAGGTTGGTTATAGGTCGTTATTTTTTAAATTCAGAGCGTTCATTAGAATGACATACCATAATTGCTTTCTTTAAATAAACGACCGAAAATATGGAAGGCTACACAAAAAGGCAAACCATACAGTGTTGCCAAACGTACTTTAATTATGGTATTAATGGTATTAACATAATTTTGACTTCTGCACCATAATCCATAATTTGCTATTATGGTACCCTGAAAACACCATAATTTGACAAGAAGTGAAATATAATTATTTTTTATTATTTCCACTGAATAATTTTTTTAATGCGCATCACAATTATATGTAAAACCAAATTAGCTGTTTATGCAGGGTCGGTGTTAGGCTGCTCCGCGTTTTTTTTTCTCAAAATTTTTGAGGAAAAACTAGTTTGAATAGAAGGTTTTTTACAAGAGGTTTTGCTAAAAATATTTTTGTATTAACTCACAGACACAATGTTAATTCCTAGTCTTTATTTTATTCACATTTTGAAGCAATTATAAATTATAATTATTCAGAATCCCAGTGTTGATTGGTGATACGATAATTATCCTCTATTTTCCATAATTTCTCTCACCCTGTGCCATATTCAATGGTTTGGCAACGCTGTAAACATATTTTGTTCAAAGAATCATATAGCTATATTCAATACTGATCAACATCGAAAAAATTACATTTTTCACCTTCTGACAGATAAAAGCTGGCAAACAGAGCATTTTAGAGAAAAATGTCTGGCAAGTCCCAGTGTGGATATATTGATTAAAATATTTTGGTAATCATTGGAATTGAGTGAAAACTAGGAAAACGACATTTTTTGAAAAAGCTTCGATACTTCCTATTTCTAGGTCGCAGAATACGATTTCCGCCTTGATTTTTCTCTATTTTTCCTCACTTTCCTGGAAAACTGAAAAAACGCCAAGCGTCACTTCATAAAGTAGTTTTATTTCAGTTAAAACACCGAACTTATGTATTTATTATTCAATGAAATTAGTTAAAATATACTGTATGTAATATATTTCACCTATTTTTGCACAAATTCTGGCGGACCAATTTGGAAAAAACATATGTATATATATATATATATATATATATATATATATATATATATATATATATATATATATATATATATATATATATATATATATATATCAGTCGCTCGTAGACGCCAGTGAGCTTTGAAAATGGTGAATGAGATTTCACCGAAACGTCAGCTGCCTTACCGTCCTGAGAGGGACTCAGCACATACACGGGATGCCCGAAAACCTTCGATTACATATATATATATATATATATATATATATATATATATATATACAAAAAATCAAAAATACGTCTCGGAAACGCCATCAGCCGTCAAACTATCTAAACTAAACATCAGATGCGCAAAAAAGAGCGAATTCATTTGCGCATTGCCAGATGTAAAATATTTTTGTGATACAAAATATGTTCATATTGGATAACATAGTTTAATTTTTTTAATGTTTAAAACAGTTTTTGGACAAAATTAATCTCAAAATTTTTGGTTGATTTCGGTTAGTTCAGGTTTAGCTTGATTTTAGTTAATTTGGGAAACAGAAACTAACCTGAAATAATCTAAATTGACCTAGATTTATACCTTCGAGGTATAAACTATAAAATTTATCCATATCCAACATAGTTTAATGTTTGTAATGTATACGAATTTGTATCATACAGAAGCTACTATCAGTGTGGAATTTGTGGTTATAACAAAAGTTTAACGATTTAGTGAAAAAAAAATTGAACCTAAAGTGAAAAGTGATTTTCCCTGTTTTAAGCAAAATTGAAGAAAAATTATTGAAAACCGAGGTCAGAATAATATTCTACGACCTCGAAATAAGGTGTAAGTATCGACATTTTTTAAAGAAAAATTCATTTTCCTAGATTGCACTCAATTCCAGTGATTACCAAATATCTTTAAAAAAACTCGGGTTAGTACTGGAATTTTTTAATGGAAAGATTTGGTTTAGAAGGTGACCCGTCAGAGTGTAAAAACAGCCATTGTTTTCAGATTCAAATATCTCGAAACTGAAACAAACTGTGCCTTGAGTAAATTTCAAAATGATCTACCCTTTTCATTCGCACAATAAAAAAAAGATCTTTTCAAGCAATTTTGTTAAAGACCTAATTGAAAAAATGGTATTTCAAATTATTTTAGAGGGAAAAATTTATAATCAAAGACAAAACTTTGTTAATCAATATTATAAAAAAAATGACGGATAAACTACAATTTTATAATAAAAGGTTTTGAACTAAAAGATGTTAAAGAACGGTAAATTATTTTCATAAAACTGTGTGTGTGTAAATATTACTAAAACGATTTTAGATGCTTAATTCGCTTTGATTTACAAACACATAAAAAATCTAAAATGGGTTTTCATTTTAACATAGAAGAAAACGTTGACACGCGTGTAAATAAAAATGGTTAATACTAAATCATTTAAAGAGGGCGTATAAAATTAGTTATTATAAAATATACTTTGTTTTCATTAAATCTAGTTGATTTTTGTTGAAATTTAGGGGATGTCCCCCTGCTCGTATGCCGTTTTCGGTTCCTATCAGTTTATACGTTAGTTAGTCTTATATTTTTTAAAGAATAACTTAAACTTCACGGTTAGATATTTGAAAAAAATAATGGAACTTTCTTCTTTTTTATTTCTTACAATTAACCTGTTTTCTAAAATTTTTAATAAGTGGAACTGACTGGTATAAACTGATAGAGGTCGAATTTCTGATTTACATTTTTGTTAAACAAAAACATAAAAAAACATTTTTTTTTTAAAAGCTTCAGGTCATGTTAAATGCAGATCCACCTTGATTACATATTTTATTCTACACTTGGATTAGCAATACAAAAATTATTCAATATTTATCAAAAATAAATATCACACTAAAATTCTTCCTACACCAATATGCAATATAAGATTGGCACACCATATAAATTGCATACTATACGAAAAATATAATCTCACAGTCATTGCCTATATCTATGCTAAATATTTTCTACTACCAAAGACGATCTTAAACTCGTCTTTGCTACTACACTTATATCTAACAATTATTACTTTATCATCTATAGAAGGCGCACAATGGGCCAATCATCACTTTCTCGTTTCAAAATCGTAAATCTCCGAGAGAAATAAAGATATCGAGACATTCTTTTTTAAATTGAAGCTTGATTAATGTAGATTACAGGAAAGAATAGAATTACTGTGAAGCCCCTAAAATGTACAATATTTTCAAAATCTATTTTTTAGGTTATGTTTAAGCCAATATTATTTTTTTAAAACTTTGGTTGTAAAAAAAATCCGTTATATACCTTAAAATATTATAATTTGGGATGCACAACTTCAAATTACTATAATTCAGCCAAAAATTGACCAAAGTTATCATTCAATCGCTTAAATTAAATATTTTTATCTCTAGATTTTGAAAATAACTACCTAGATAGCACAAGATTTCCATTGGATATCCAGAATAGGTACATATAATGTCCTGTATGTCCATGGACCGTTTATGGATGTCCATTAGATGTGATCACCTGTAATCTATATGGACGTGCATATCTGGATGTCCAGTGTAAGTCCATCAGAAGTCCATTAATTAAATTTCGGGTTGTCGGTAAAATCGGATACTGTAATATCGGCCTGTAGATTTGTCATTTCTTAACCCGCCGGCCAGCCATTATCACAAAATATCCCTTCAGATATTTTGTGCCCATTATTGTGTTGACGACGAGCTAAAAAAGACCTTTGGAGTTTTAGTTGAGCTAAAATCAAGTGTGCTTTTTATTTGAAGAAGATGCCACTGTTAAAGGTAAGTATAGTTATTTTTAATTTAATTTTTTTAATGACCGAACGAAACTACAGACATGCCCGACGAAAAGCTGATAATTTAGTATCAAACTCGCACAAATTTGAAAGTGAACAAAATATTCAGTATCAAAACACGTATGTTAAAATATAGCTTTTGTAGCTATACTTTTTCATACAATCACTTATTTAAATGGAAATTACTACAAATAAGTGCAAATATTTTGATAGGCCAATGAATTTTGTATCTTGTTCGTTAAAATGGAGCATAGATAGAGTTATAAATTTGTGTAATAATAAAATTGTAAATTTTAGAGAAATTTCTCTCTGACAAAGTCAGAGTAATCAGTCTAATAAGATTGCTGGCATTAATAAATGTTATCAAAATTTATAATGGAATAAAAGCTATAGCAAATTTGAATAAATATATTAATTTTTTTATGACTATTTTGGATTAAACGCTAGTAAAAGTTTATATTGATGTGTATTTTTGTGTAGTATAATTGTTAAAAAATATATAATAAAGTTTTGACAGTTCGACTCTAGGTTTAGACTTATAATTTAATTTATTTTCATTATTTTTTAGATGAATTTTCCACAGATTGGTCCAAATAAAATTCCTATGTGAAAGCCAATTTGTACCAAATTAGAGAGGATATTCAGGTAATCTTAAATAGGGAAAAAACAACAAGTATCTACAAATAATTTTCTGCAGGAGTTCAACTATCCTTTTACTTAAGAAAATAATCAGCTGCCTCAAGTCACATAAGATCTTCAGGACAATTTAAACTTTAAAGATGCAGTAAGTTTATTACACTTCTCCTAAAATAAAAGCTGAAACTTATTCGAGTAATGCTTCTTTATGTGTATGAGTCTATTGGTAAAAAAAACTTAATTTACAGGATTATTTTATATATATTTTTTTACTTTGATTCTTAAAGTCAAAAATATTCTTAGGTTAGCATATGTGGAATTAACGTTTAATTATCTCAATATAGTAATATAATTTTAGGTTTTACAATTAGCGAAAATTGGAGGAAATTATACCTATTAACTTATTAAAAGATATTTTATTGTAACAATGACAGATAGCCTTTCCAAGAATTATACATATGATGGAACAGTAAAGTGCCCTTTAAAGAACTTATGTTCACTATTTGTAGGTAAGTTACCACTTAAATATAAAAATTTGATGAAAAAATCTCTCTGTTTTATTTGTCATACTCGTAAATAATAAGAACAAATTGGGTGTCAGATTTCACACGTTGAACTCTAGATCCTCTTGTTCTGATAATACCCAGACAAAAAGTGTGTTAAAATTTTTTTCTGGTCTGTTGGTTTAAGCACTCTAAGCAATAACGATGCATTTGGTTTTATATAATATATATATATATATATATATATATATATATATATATATATATATATAGAGAGAGAGAGAGAGAGAGATTTAAATTCCTACAAAACCATAAAATACTGCATCATTTAACGTTAAACCTTATTAATTTTCAGCTGCGGTAGAAGAATGGGGGGCAGATAACAGCCGAAGATGAGATTAGACAATGGCTGAAGAGAATAAACGACAGAAATAAATCTAGAAAAAAATAATCATTGTAACAATAAAAAGTCTTTATTTAAATAATTGGTATATTTTCTATTACCCAATTGTAATTGTACCTATTACTATGGAACCAGATAACTTATTCATAGCGATCCTTCTACAGCTTGAACAATTTAAATCAATTAACGCTATATTTTGTAGCACTTGCAATTCGACTAATTATAAAATTTTATATTCTTATATAGTGTTGTATTAAAAACTTGACAATTGTAATCAATAAGTGTAATATGTGGATCCAGTTCCTGTTACCTGGTTCGCTAATGTAATTTATATCTGTTTAGTTTTTGGGACTAATAGGGCCATCTATGGTTACTTGTTATCGACGTTTTGATGACATAAGTGGTCTGTGTCTTCAGAAGTGCAGATTAATTAGGTACTGTAAGCTCTCGGACCCTAAGCAAATTCTGAAAATATCTACCATTCACGTTAGCGGAACGTCAAGAAGAGGGAACCATAGATTATGACCTATTTATCCAAAAAGCACAATACCATCGGATAATATGTCCACAATCGGGTCAAGAATGTACAATATATGGACATCCAAAATTAGTCCTATTAATATCCAACAATGATCCATACTTGGACAATATATGTAATCTAAAAAGACATCCATGAGTGGGACAATCGTATAGTCCAGTGGATATCCATAGGATGTTGGTGAACAAATTCTGGACATCCCATGGATACCCAGTATGTCCAGCTTTGGATAAACGATGGATATCCAGTGGACTGAAGTGTGCTATGTGGGTATAGGGATATTAGGTAAGTGTAAACGTTAAAAAAATACATTTTAGGGGTTTCACAATGATTCAATGAAAATGAAAAGCTCCTTATTTTTCCTGTAAACTTCATTAATCGGACTCCAATTTTAAAAAATATATCTCGATATCTTTATTTTTCTCGGAGATTTACGATTTTGAAACGAAGAAGTGGCGATTGGCCCATGGTGGGGCGCCTCGAAAGCTTATTAAAGATTGTAATGGTATTTTTACAGTTAAAAACAAGAAAGATAAATATACATATCCTGAACTGCTTAGTTTGGAAGATACAGTGTTAAAAGGAAGTAATTCTCTTATTTTTTTCAAATAGTTTAACTGAATATTTTGACAGGTTTGCAACTTTGCAAAAACTATAATTTTTAAAATAAAACTTTTTGATATTTTTGAGACTTTTCGAATGATGGATTTAGAAGTTATTTAAGAATCTGATGATCTTCAACCAACAATTACAGAAGATGCCATATGAGATTTTGGAGATACGTTTGTCAGTTCCCACAAGAAATAGAACCAATGAATGGTTGTAATGAATGACATTGTCCCATCAGCGAATACTACGCTCCAAACTAATAAAATTTTGCTTCGATTTTGATAATTTTTATCAAGCTTTTATCCTGACCGTTATCTTATACTGCGTTTGCTCAAAGTTCTATTAGATTTCGTGTTATACAGGGTAGAAGCAAAAGTTGCATTTTGCCCTAAATTTCTGAACATCTTCTGAAAGCATTGAACCACACAGTGTTAACTCATTTTATTCGATTTTTAAATCTTATCATTTCGTTCTTTAATTCATATCAATATATTTATTCTAAAAGAATTCTTTTTAAGAAAATTATCTGGTTTATATATAACAATAACAAAAATTAACAGCATTACAGATAGTTTAACTTAAACAAAAACAAATATTAATATCGCCTCTTCGTATTATAACTGCTACCATGCGATGTGGTAAGCTACAGTAAAACTGGATAAGCAGCTGGTCCTCTTGACATCAATACCTGTTCATGTAATCTACGGCGGACGGTTCGTCCAGAAACTATTGTGTCGCGTACATTTTCTAGGCCTTTTCATAGTTGAAAATTTTTTGTGCGCATGCTTCAACTTCTGCTATGTTTTTCGGGCACTGTATACGGGTATAAGCAGTGTATATAATGTTTTTTAATATAATTAAATTTTAAAAAAATTAATTATCAATATACTTTTAGCAGTACAATTTTAATTGTTATACACAAACAACTGAATAATAAGTATTTCAATTAAGATATATAATGTCATCAGTAAAGGAAGGAACGAAAAAACGTTGTTATGGAGTACATCGCAGCGATACGCGTAGTAAATCATTTTTGGAGAATTTATATAATTTGATTAGTTTCCCCAAGCCTTGTTTCGAATATCGTCGAAAACTTATTAAATCCACGTGCTAATCTTATTTGTGGGTTAAGAGATGCGGACGAGATGATGGTCGATTCCAAGTGATTGATCATGTTAATAAAAATACATACGTTTGTTCACTTCAATTTGAAGAAGGAAGTCGTTCGACAACAGAATATCCTGACCCCGTCAATTGTGTAAAAAAAGAACCATACTAAGTAATCAAGATAGATACTTACAACCCTATCAATTTGAAGTAAAGAATTTAATAAAAATTAAGTAAAAATAATTTTTATTCGTTACGATTAATTATGTTATTAATTAATAACACAGATCATCTTATGTCAATATTGTTGTTATTCTAACCTTTCAACTAGGTCTACTTTACTTCCGCTTTGAGGACTTTAACTACCGAGGTAATTGAATACATTTGTGGGCTTCTACTGTGGGATACACTAATGAAGCACCATTAATTAAATTTTCATTTAATTGCACTGGTAATAAGGGTAACAATCCTTGTTGTCCGGCCATATTTATAAAAAGTGCCCGAAACTTTCATATTACCGCCTTTTAAACATGCCGGATGCGCTTGCCCTATTCTTGTCGTAAAAAGGTCTATTGGACGATGAATAATAATAGATCTTATTCCGCCATACCGTAAGGAATTAGGGCTATAAAATGATGATCTCGTTGGTTTGTGATTCGTGGTGTTCCTAATCTTGATGACGACAATATTGAAAAAACTTAAAACGACAGTACACTGACATTTCTGATAAGAAATACAAACAACATAAAGATTAATATTGTTACTCAACAGAATGCCAATGTTGCTTGACTAAAATGTGATATTGGACGATGAATAATAATAG
Source organism: Diaprepes abbreviatus (assembly GCA_034092305.1). NCBI lineage: Eukaryota > Metazoa > Arthropoda > Insecta > Coleoptera > Curculionidae > Diaprepes > Diaprepes abbreviatus. The sequence continues at coordinate 1,935,895 of JASJET010000144.1, read as the reverse complement.
ATCTTATTCCGCCATACCGTAAGGAATTAGGGCTATAAAATGATGATCTCGTTGGTTTGTGATTCGTGGTGTTCCTAATCTTGATGACGACAATATTGAAAAAACTTAAAACGACAGTACACTGACATTTCTGATAAGAAATACAAACAACATAAAGATTAATATTGTTACTCAACAGAATGCCAATGTTGCTTGACTAAAATGTGATATTGGACGATGAATAATAATAGATCTTATTCCGCCATACCGTAAGGAATTAGGGCTATAAAATGATGATCTCGTTGGTTTGTGATTCGTGGTGTTCCTAATCTTGATGACGACAATATTGAAAAAACTTAAAACGACAGTACACTGACATTTCTGATAAGAAATACAAACAACATAAAGATTAATATTGTTACTCAACAGAATGCCAATGTTGCTTGACTAAAATGTGATATTGGACGATGAATAATAATAGATCTTATTCCGCCATACCGTAAGGAATTAGGGCTATAAAATGATGATCTCGTTGGTTTGTGATTCGTGGTGTTCCTAATCTTGATGACGACAATATTGAAAAAACTTAAAACGACAGTACACTGACATTTCTGATAAGAAATACAAACAACATAAAGATTAATATTGTTACTCAACAGAATGCCAATGTTGCTTGACTAAAATGTGATATTGGACGATGAATAATATTAGATCTTATTCCGCCATACCGTAAGGAATTAGGGCTATAAAATGATGATCTCGTTGGTTTGTGATTCGTGGTGTTCCTAATCTTGATGACGACAATATTGAAAAAACTTAAAACGACAGTACACTGACATTTCTGATAAGAAATACAAACAACATAAAGATTAATATTGTTACTCAACAGAATGCCAATGTTGCTTGACTAAAATGTGATATTGGACGATGAATAATAATAGATCTTATTCCGCCATACCGTAAGGAATTAGGGCTATAAAATGATGATCTCGTTGGTTTGTGATTCGTGGTGTTCCTAATCTTGATGACGACAATATTGAAAAAACTTAAAACGACAGTACACTGACATTTCTGATAAGAAATACAAACAACATAAAGATTAATATTGTGACTCAACAGAATGCCAATGTTGCTTGACTAAAATGTGATATTTTTAATTTTTGTTATTGTTATACATAAATTCCATAGTTTTCTTTAATTTTTTTTGGATGAATCAAAAAAAAAATGTTAGAAAATGACAAAACTTCAAAATCAAATAAACTGACACAACATTTTGTCGTTTAAAAATTTCAGAGGGTATTCAAAAATTTAGGATAAAATACAATCTTGTTTCTACCCTATATAATACCAAATCCAATAGAACTTTTTGTAAATTCAATATAAGATAATGATCAAGATGGAAGCACCTATAACTTCACAAAAAATGATGAAAATCGATACCAAGCTTAGTGATTTAAGATTCAATTTGAACGGAGCGTAGTGTCAGGTGAACTATAGAGGTGACAAAATTGTATAGGTGATCAAACTGGTATGCGTCTTGAATTTTTTGTTATTTGTTTTTGAACTGAGGGGTGAAAACTTTAGAAATTGATAGTAGTAGTAGTAGACTAGTTTATTTGTTTGTTTGTTTTGGATTCAAGTTGCGTCGGTAACGGAGACCATTTGACGACTGGACCTATAGTTTAACGTTGCTTCCGAACCACGGTGGGGGTTTCCAAGCGATCATCCATACAAGCATTAATGGCGCACCGCGCTGGTTCACTTCAGTGATCAGAAGTGAACCTGTGCCTAGTAGACGAATGTGTTTTATAATTTGTTATATCAAAAATCTGACTGCGATGTCGTTATTGAATGGTTGATTTATTTTAAATTAAATTTTACACCATATACCTGATGCTACGCCAGATGCAAGACAGCTTCAATGGACTTGGAAAATGTTCCAAACTCTAAGTCTACAATATTTAAAATCTGTACCAGTTTTACCTGTTTTGTTTATTAATCTATTTTTGAATTATCTTAAGCAAATTTTTGTGAAATTTTACCTGTTATATATATTTTTATTTTTCCTTCAATAAAATTTTAAATATCTAGTAAATTTTAATTAACAAGGGCGGAAATACTCAGGTCACAAGCCCTTTAAGTTATTATGTGCAAATGTAATAATTAAATAAAGAACATTAAGTAAGTTTTACAGTGTGTCTTCAAGTTCTCCGTACTTTTTTTAAACATACAAATAAAAAAGTTTAAATGCAATTGTGAGATTTGTTAAGGTATGGAAAAAGTACGAATTACTTAGTTAAATACTATTAGACTTTAGTATTTAATTGAATCAATTTCACCTTTTTACCACCATCTACGTATATAAGTTTTTTTCTTGTTCTGAACTGCAGCTAAATTTTTCAGCAACTTTATGAAACACACTTGTATATATGTATTTGGACCAATGTCAACTCTATCAATATTTAGTTGAATGAAATTTATAAAATAAAATGTTGGTCATCAGTCAGAGTCAGAGTAAAAACATGTTTGTCACAATCATTTGATTCTAACTGAATCAAAATAAATATTCATCGTTTTTGACAAATATGGGTGATTGGAAATATATTTGGTGACCATTTACTGTTTTGATCATTTTCATCTATAGCAGTAATATCTCGGAAACTATGTGACAGAAAAAACCTTCAATATAATATATATGAATAATATGTAGTATTCGGATTTAAACAAGTTTGGTTATCTTTGGTTATTCTCTGTTACCATTATGAAGCATTCCTTTATATGCCACCATTTTAGATTTCAATCGCCGGTAGATAGTCGACTTTGAGTCTAATTTGATAAGTGTTTTTAGTATCTTGTAATTTATGGACTTTTATCCGATTTTTCTTTGGTGATGACTCCGTTTGCGCAAATTGTGTAATAGTTTTTGTTTTTTTGTGCTCTTACGATAGATAAATATTGAATTGCCGAGTAAATAAATGACAAATATCACCAGAATATATTTAAGCATTTTTGGTTAGTTTATGATTAAATAAAGCCAAAAAGACTCAAGTAAATATCGGTTTAAGGTTTCAAAACGATAAAATAATTATATACTTTTAATAATAAATCAATTTTTTTGAGATGATTCTTGAATGCAGTTCACTGTACTGTAGACATATTTGAGTAACATATCCTCTATCTAAACTAAATAATTTTGATACGACTTGGTATCCAAACAGAATTACCTGAAATAATATGTAGTTTTATTTCAAGTGATATTGTTTTAATATTTTTATGCCAATTTTTAATCCTGTATCAGCTTCAGGTGTAATCAAAACTGCCCAGAATAAATTTATCCCGGTGAAACTGGCAATGAACATTGACGGGTAAAACGAATGTGCAAGTATTCATCCCATAGCCTGATTTTTTAGATTTTAGAAACGATTCAATTAAGGTATAAGATAACATGTTTAGAATTTAAATATTAAAAAATTATAGAATGTCTAATTTAAGGCATTGTGTCTTCAATTACGCATTTATTAGAAGCAATTTTACGAACAAAGAACATTTTGTAGTGACAGTACAGACTTCGAAATGGGGCTTGTATAAATAGAGTTGAGATATCTTGATTATGTGCTTTGTAAATTTCATTTATAACAAAAAAAAAATAATCAAAGAATATATATATAGTTTGTGACAAAAGAAGACGATTTGAAAATCAAATCAATTAATTATAGGGTGGTCAAAAAATCATGCAGTATATGGGAAACTGCTTTAACACAAATTTTAAACCAGTTTAATTCATCTTAAAATTAGGTGGATGATTTCAAACCTCTAATATTTGTATCGCATCGACTAACTTTCCTTGAAATAAATTTAAAAAAATCATCGGAAATAATTTTAAATTTGCAAACTAAAACGTACTTTCAGTTTTTAAGAGTATGGATAAACTTCCTATTAAGTCTCTTCCTACTGTATGTTTTCTAGCTCGATTATTGAATTACTCATTTCCATTGTAATAAGTTACATTATTAATTTGAAAAAAAAATTATGACTTCTCGTTGAACTGATTTTTAATACCAAAAACTAGTAAAAATAAATTTAAATACTGTTTTAAAATATTCACATGCAAGTTCATATACAGCTAGTTCGATGACACTTTGGTTTACTTTTAGAATATTGACTAAGGTACATGTATCCTCAAAACATATTCCAGATGTTCTATAGACCACTTTTATTATTTTTTTTTGTTACTTAATTTTAAAAGAAAAAGAAAAATATTATGGGCCTAAACCTAAATATACTCATAACTTCACACAATTTTTATGAGATCCATTTTTTTTTGGATTGTAAACATTTTCCTAGTATTTGCTTTGATTAATTTTCAGACTAAATAATTGTTTAATCGCTCTATAGCTACATCTAGTTCTTTTTTTATGCCCCTGGAGCTTTTTAGAAACCAAAAAATTGCTTCCTGCTTTTAAATGAGCCTCATATTGATTTTTGTTTGTTTAATTATATTCCCTTTTATTCCAGAAGTTTCTTAAATTTTGTTACTCATTCGATTAATATAAAAAATCAAATTTCAGACAATAAAAATAATATTATGATAACTATGCTATGCTAATTACAGGCTCGGTCTCGGCCCTTGATTGAAGAAAATATTTTCTGACAAATCAATAGTAAAGTTTCCCGCTTGAGGCGAGCTTTTTTAACCACCTTGTAATTCAACAGATTTTATTTCGGGTTACATATTGTATTAGAAAAAATTGCACATCAATGTAAAATTTAATATGTTTCTGCAATAGTTAGTTGTATTGCGAAGTAGTAGATATATTAATAATTCCCGCTGATTCAAGATACTGATCTACGGCTTAGCCAATTTAAACAGCACACTTCTGAAAAAGTACCGAAGTCTTAGTTCACAAGGTCCTTTTTTATGAAGTGATTTTAAAATAAGTCTTTTGAATACAGTGACTTTAAATGTCGATTTTTCACATTACTGCAATGGGTACTGCATACAAAAAAGAATTATTTTATCTCATAAACTGAAAGATGATCGTTCTAGAAGTCCGAAATTCATATGGTACCTTTATTTTGCTCTGTACTTTCGAAAAATTTTGTATATAAACATGTGCCTTTAGTTTTTAGAACATTTGATGAGGATATTCGATGGGTAACCGATTTCTGTAAATTTCCTTTTTATATATGACTTATATAGCTCGTGCAAATGACTGATTTGCTATTATGAATCAATTTATATAATCTGAAATGCTTGAAATAATTTGAAAAATTTATTTATTGGAAAATTATTTGCATGACTGAAAATAGCAATAAATAACGTAACTCATTTTCTGAAATATATTTTTTAGGATAGAAATAATGAAAAAATTATTTTTGTCCAATGTATATTACTGTAAACTGTTTATTTTATTATTCTATAAATAATCATGTGAAATCTCCTACTGGAATCCCGCTGAATTACTTAATACTACGTTATTATACTAATTATTAATTTCATTTATTTTTTGTAAATAAAACAAATCTCCATAAAATATACTTCTTGCGATGTAAAACTATCGGCAAAGTATAATTTTTAAGTCACTCGATGATGATGTTTCAGTTATCATCTCTGAATAATCAGTCAGAAGTTGAGTGCATTTCATTTTGTACAATTTCGGAGTATTTGAGACATGAGACAGGCAATACAAAAATAAAACGAATTTTTAGTTATTCAGGCATTTTTGTGTGTGTGTTCTCCGTCGAGCATACGATAGAAGCCGTAAGAAAATCGCCCAATGCTAACATTTTTTCGATCACTACCAAAGAAATCGCCGATAGTAGAGTAGAGTAGATAATTTGGTGAATGCTGAAATAAAATTAACCCCCGAAATCGAGCGAATTTTTTTAGCTAATGTGGAATATAAAAAATTCCTCAACATTTTATTGTAACTTGCAAGTTTTGTTTCGAAAATTACCTTGTAAGTATTTTTCATTATTATCTGGAGGCTGGAGTCTTCCTGTCATTAAGCGAAGATCAAAAAAAGCTTAAAATTGTATTCGTTAAGAAAATTTATTGTTTTCTTTTTAAGACCGTATTATTTGTTATAAGAGTTTTTGTTGTCTTCTTTTCTTTATTAAATAATTTACTCAAACAAGTTTTATATTATTTTCTGTAACTTTATTTTTGTCATCACCCTTAATTCTAAAAATTGCACAAAATTTACTATAGTTTAACCAATAACTATACCAACTAACGGTATCTAAATGCTTTCTCTTTAATTATGATCGTCCTGTATTAAAAACAAAAAGAAAAATGACATGTCATAAAGACCATAAAAAAGGAACAATTAATGACCTTTCTTCAAATACTGTTATGTGTTTACTGATGGGGTGGTTTCTTACTTTCTCTTCAAAGGCATTTCCTCCTGTTTAAAGGATCTACTGAACAGCAACGAAAATTCCGAGATGCTGATGGATCTTATACTGACAAAATGTAGATTGGAGTTGAAAGCAACCGCTATAAATTAGAAACTTAATTCGTTTCTTCCTGTTTCTTACTTTTTTGAGGCACTTTAATACTACTTATTCATTCGAAATGTAGTTTTTTTTGATTAAAAAAAAATAATTGTTTTCCAAACCTTTGCAGTAGTTATGTAAACTTTTCGGCGATTGAGAGTGCTTCTCACCCTATTTTGAGGATTTGTTATTGTATGTACCTATGTACTTAATTATTTCACACATGCTTTTAAATTTACAATCAATTCGACTCTGAGGTGGAACAACAACCCTAAAAGCTGAAACTTATTCTGATTTTTGAGGTTTTTTTCGACTGTAAGTCTCTTCTGTTGCTGTAAACTTATTTCTTTTTGCTAACCTGTATAATACAACAAAGAATAATTCATTTGCCTATACTAGTAAAAAATGATAAAAAATAGTTTGCCGAAAAGACGTGATAAAAAAACAAGTAACGGCAATTTTTTCGAGTAATGATATGCGTTAATTTAAAATAAAACTCACTTCTAACAGTTGTGCCCCTCGTTATTTTTTTTTTTCATTTTTACGAAGAATAAATTTTAAAAATTAGCAGGTATTACTCATATGTTAGACTTCCACCGTCTCTATTTTTTATTGTATTACACGATGTTTCGGCTAGTAGTTATCTCTAACCGTTTTGATATTTAACAAAAAAATAAAGACAATGGAAGTCCAACAGATATCTACTACTTCGCAAGAAAGGCCGTATTCTATGACCATCAGACAAATACTAGTTAGTTGTATGCTAAGTAAAATTATGTCTGTAGTAAACATATTATAATATAACAGGCAAAATTTGCAGCTAAAACAAAAATTATTATTATTTTAAAGACATTTCTGTCCTATATGTATTCTTAACTGACATTCCAATAAAATATTTATATCATATCACAAGCCCATAAGTAGTCTAATAACAATTTGCCGATTAAGAAATTTGTTTTCGTGTTTCTTATTTAGGTATGTATTACCTACTCTCAACAAACTATTAAGTTTATTGTAAGAACCATACACCATTAAAAAGACTATATTCAATTAAACTACAGAAAAAAATGGGGCAAAATAATTTAAATATTAGCTGAATTATATAAAATATAAAAGAATCTAACTGTGCCAAGTTGAGCTAGACTCGGTCAGAAACTGGCGATAAAACACAAAAATGCGCCATTTTTGTTCTAAAAATTAAACCTTAAAATAATCAAATAGATAAAAAAATATTTCCATTCCAAAACTAATAAAGTAGAAATTACAAATCACTGATAGTACAAACTACACGACTTAGAATGGGGCAGTTTGTGATCTATCTGCAAACAGTTTTCCTAGACATATTTCAATATAACCTTAAGCTATAGCAAGTTATAAAGTAAATACTTTTTCCCTGTATGTTTTTTCTGCATGGCTTTTTTTCTTGTCTATAAATTCCTGGTGGTAAAATATGTATTTTGTGACCTCTCTTTGCTCTTACCTTGAAAAATAGGCTTTGTTCCTTCTCATACTGCAGCCTAAAATAACGAATGCCCCACGGTTCCCTCGCATATTTTAAGTTGCTCAGAGAAGGTTCACTGGACATTTTCAATTTTTTCAGCAAATTTGGTTTTATAAAATTAGACGAGAAATTTCCAAAAATAGCGTCCGTGGTTTTATGTAAAAGAAAACTTCATGATTTCAAATGAAACATCCCTATATGTATACCAAGAAGTGTATTCTTTCTTCTTTCGAAAAGTGCCAACTTAAGTAATTTTATTTCGATTTTTTTTTTAAATATTGAGTAGCTTTTTACTCATTTCTCACAAAAATATACTCCAAAAGTCAATGTAGATTTACTTATTTACTTAGCACTTTTTTGAAGTCAAAGCCGTGCTAATCGTATGGATTATTGCATAGCATTATTATATGATTTTCAGTTTTCTTTTTTGCGATACTACGAGTATATTTGCGTATTTTCTGTAAGAGTTCAGTAATTTACAGTGGAAAGTAGATTACAGATTATCGACTATCTGGATTAATAATCGCGGCCGGTCTTGTTACGGTTTGCAAGTAAAACAAAGCTATATAATGGCAACGGTTTGTACGCGTTGTAAGGTCTCCTGCTAGCGTGCCTTTCGCGCGCTCCTGTTTGACTGTCGCACGGTCTCTTTAAAACATAGATAAATGGTTTCGCATTATTACATACATAAGTTTAGTATATGATTATATATTTCGGTTTTTTATTTTAAATATATATGTATAATTAACAATGCAAATGTGTAAAATGTTTTGAATTCGATTATACAGATTTTTATTCTTTATTGAAAAAGAGAAGAAACTCCAGTTAAGTTAAAAGCCTGCAAATTTTTTTCCCCAGTGTTTTGTTTCTAAACTCCTTGTAATAAATCTATGGTGGAAATATTTCTACGGGCATCCTCTTTAATATGCCAAAGACCGAATCAAAATAATTCACTCTGATGAAAAGTTGGCTCATCAAAAACTGAGTGGATCCTATTTTAACAGATCATAACGAAAATTTAGGCGTTCCGTAAACCACATAATGTACATAACCAAAGATTGAACTTATGTATTTAGAATAGACAAAGAAATTACCTATTTATATATTAATTAAGCATATTTCATTAAATTATTGTGTAAGTAAATATTCGCTTTGTGGTCACACTACTTGTAACTTACAAAAACTTGCACATTTAACAACAAAGCATTGTGCTCATACAATTGATAGCAAACATACCTCGACTTGAAGCAGAAGTTGCAAAGAAAGCGGCGCAGCCTTGAACGGATTTGTTTAATTAGTCTATTATTATTATTATTATTAATGTAAACACTGTTCGTTCGTTTTTTGAATATTGAGAAGAGTAGAGATAATCAAGTGTTTTCAAAAATAAATATCTGTCTAATACAAAGTTGCACGGCACCGTGTCGAAGATATGACAAACGTCAACAGTGTCTGTTGTTACATTGACATTTTTAATACTATTTTTGACTCACCGCGTTGTGCGTTTGATCACCAGACTATGCTTCGGCTGTCAAACCCATGTTTAAGTTGACAAAATTGACAAGGGTGGGTCTAAGAAAAACAGAAAAAATTGGCTTCTGGTCTACCGGACAAAAAATTTTGGCAACCTATGGAATAAAATGTCTGCCCCTTCCTTAAGGAGAGAAAGCGACTTCTTTAAATACATAGACCGTAAAATTATTCTTGTCTAAGAATTTCAAAAATAGCGACCAAAGTCATTATAATGTATACAGGGTGTTCAAAATATTAAAAATGTAAAATTAATCTTAAATAAAATACACTTTTTTTACAAATTGTATTTAACGAAGCTGTTTCCAAATAGAACAAAGCCTAAATACATAGTTCAATAAAAAAAATTAAAAATTAATTTTCATCTAAAAATTATGTTTTTGAGGAAAAGCATTATAATAAAGATTCCTAATTTTGACTGAAGAGATAAATTAATTTGACAATGGATACTTTTCTATCAATGTCAACGTAAAAGAAATTATTTGTATCTTGCCAAAAACTAAGTTGTTTCTATTTCGAAATAACTTAGTTAAATAAGATCTGAAAAAAAAAAAAATAGAAATAAGTGTTTTATTGAAGATTAATGTTTCATTTTTGAATATGTTGAACATCCTGAATACGTCATCATGACTTTGACTGTTTTTAAAATCCGAAGGCAAGCAAAACTTTTTATCAAAAATGAGTTTTCATCAAAAAAATCAAAAATATTGAAGTTAAATAGAGTGCAATATACAATCCGTGGACCCACTGTATATACCAAGTTATTTTAATTGATTCACTGAAAGATCTCGCCAGGAAAGCATTTTGAAAAAAATATATTTATACATAAGTTGTAGTATTTGAAGGGGGACCATTTAGCAATGACCTCGAATTTGATTGAAAGTTATTTCAAATTCAAGTCAGTTTGTTTATTCACGAGTGGAGAGCGGAGAAAAATTCGCATCCCACCATATAAATAATGTGAGTGTTTAGATGTCATGTGTAGAATTGAAAACCGTTTTTATGAAGTCGATTAAAAAATAAAATCCAAGATGTAGATTCGAATTCATTTCTCATGTTTTTATTTAAAAAAATTGGAACGAACTGCAGTTACTCTAGAAGATATATTACATGTCCTTCAGGTCCAGCGTCATGTAATTTTTAATACATTTTCTGTTTTATAGGGCAAAAAGTCACTTAAATGTAGATAATCAAAATTCTCCTCCAGTACAGATTATTGCAAATGACCTTTTCGTTCAATCACGCATGTAAGTATTTAGCAATTTAAATAAAAAGACCTACAGAGCCTTGTAACAACAAATATAGCTATATGTGTAGTAGTCCTAACAATTTGCTTAATCAAAAATTGACGGTACGAAAAAACTAGTGTGGTAAAAACTCAAATAATTTTGATACTCGGTTACTCGGATTTGAAGTAAAATAATAGTAGGATTCATTTTGGAATTTCATTTCATTCTTGGGCTACTAAATCAATTTCCAAATATACAGTAGAGCGCGTTACAAAATCGTTTCATCACGGTCCCATCTACAGGAATTTTTGACTTAGTTCGAATCCGAAGTCGACCATTAGTCCAAACGCCACTCGGCAAACTGTTGTAACCGATTTCCGTTCAATCTGAAATTTCAATACCGGACTTAAACAAGCATTTTAATTCAAATTATTACATCACTAAATATAACCGTGAAAAATCTGTGTAGATTATCTTGCGAGTTATTTTGTTGTTAATTATCCCTGGTTATATATGGGACGTTTCATTTGAACTAACAAAGTTGCCTTCACACTGAAACAGAGCTAACATAATTTTGACATTAATCAGAATAATTTTTAAAAACTGAATTCGTCAAGTAAATTTTAAAAACCACCTAGATTACTCTACTCAAACTGGATCCTGATGTATAAATGCATTTATAAGTTATTTTACTTTATTTTCACTAACTAAAGTTCTTCATTATATGACTTTAATTTCTCGTCATATACTCATGTCATAACACATACTCATCTTCTCTTAGCTATAGGTATATATAATAAATACCAATTGATTAACAACAAAAGTAGAAATTGCATTTATGATACATAAAAAATGTATGAATTACAAATTATTTTACCAGATTATCTTTATCGTATACACTAAATTAATTTTATAGCAAAAATTTTTCTAAGTAATACAAAATAAACTGCAGTGATTTATTTCCAGAATATTTCGAACATTTTTCAAACTTGGTATAATACTGCAAATAAAGTAAGAAAAAGATATATTTTATTGTGGTTAGGTTATCATTATTCCTCAAGTTTATCCCTTATGCTTGTACTTCAGGTGGCACCCACCCGCCAAATGCCTTTTCTAGTTCCCTAGCAACCGCTAGACACAACCTATCATTACCATCGTTCGATATGACTTGGATACCTATTGGTAAGCCATGACGGTCTAAACCCATGGGAATGGCAGTGGCTGGAAGTTTCAGTACGTTTATTAGACCTAAAGAAGAAAAATAAGAGTAAGTACAGTCCTTGGTCAAATTATCACACGTAATTGCATTTGGTTTATAATAAATACTTGAATTTTCAACAACTATTAACAATTCTATACTTTTAATTGGAATATAAGATTGTAGTTAATGCTTAAAAATAAGAAAAATATTTTTTCGAATGTAAAATTTATTTAGATTTTTTTCATGTTTCGACTTGTATCAGAGGTATTGTACAAAGTGACTAACGGCTGGCTTTCCACATAGTTTAAGATAATCAATAATCAAGGAAGTTTCTCCAATCTAAATGTTCATTTTAGTGTTATAAATATTAACAAATATAAAAACTATGGCCCAACTCCTCTTATAAATATATATAAGCTGCTTATAATACCACATTTAATGCATCTTGTTACGTCAACAGTGCGAGATATATCATTTATACACAGAAGTAACTTCCTCGTAAGCGATGTGACAAATTTAAAAACGGTAACAATAAAGAGAAAAACATCGCTGGCCTTCTTTGGAAACGTCCTTTAGACGGCCAATCCTTTCATTGTTGGATCTAAAAGCAGGGATGAAAAATTAAGTTAAAGGTTCTTCTCAGAGCCACTTTTCACTATGGTGACCATAAACGTTGAGGGTCTTACCTATAATAATCAAAAAATCTTATGTAAAACCCACAAGTGCGATATACAATGAATACAGGAAGCTTTCTGTAACACAACGGCACATAGATTTTGGTTTGATGGGATACTTCTCATTATCGAACATCTATGTGCACGACATGGAAGTGCTATTCTGGTGAAAAATAGAAACAAAATGACAATGTGCATTAACGCTATACCAAGCTGCATGCCCATTTCTTTTAAAAGGCAAAACCAGCCATCAATGTAAAGCAGCAAAAATTAACAGATGACCAGAAGAAGAGCCAAACTTGTTGGGAAACACACTCCGTCTTAATGAAATCGGAAAAGGGATAGATGGAATGAAAAATCTCCTTGAATAGATGAAATCTTAACTGAGCCAATTAAATACTTCAACTTTCAAACACAAAAAAAAAACAATGATCTATTAAATTCCAAAGTGCTGGGGTAAGTTGAAAGTGATAGTCTCCATAAAATCAGGTAGGACTCAGAACAACCAAGTGGCTATCGCCAAGTATTCCTGCTCTGTCATCTGTTTAAACTGTACGAACGCCTTATTCCGAATCGTATCAAAGAACAATTGGATTCAGAGCTTCTGCCTCAACAAGCTAGCTTTAGACCAGGGAAATCTTATACAGGGTAAGTATTAAACCCGACCGAATTCATAGAAGATCTCTTTGAATACAGAGTTAATGAGAGTAGTCTTAGTTGACCTTATAGCTGCGTATGACACCATCAACCATAAGACATTTTTGACTAACACGCTAATGGTATACAATTTGACAAAAATTATCATATTAGGTCAGTGCTACACAACAGGCTTTTCTATGTTGTACTTGCGGGGAAGAGGAGCAGGTGAAGAGCGAAGAGTAGTAGCTTATCTCAAGAAATAGTACTAGCCCCATGTCTTTTTAACATATACAGGGTGATTCAAAAATCGATCACGAAACTTAAGGGGGTGATTCTACTTGACAAAATAAGGGTAGAGCTTCATATAATTTTTTTTTCAAAATGTCATTCGTTTTCGAGTTACAAGCCGTCCAAGTTCAAGTTTTTATTTTTTGTTTTTTGAATTACTCGCTTACAGGAAAACCGATTTGACTAATATTTGAAAGATAGGCTAAGTCTTCTGCGCTTCATCATTTTAGTAACAATTCACATTGATTGTTTGCCGCTAGAGGGCACTTTACCTACATTGAAAATTGTTTTTTTGTCATAATTTTTTAGTGTTGACAGCTACAGTAGTTTTTGGCATAATTTCTGAAAGACTGATGCCAGGCCTTTAAAAAAGGTGCTCTTTATTTACATCGGTAAACCCAACGGTTTAGACGTAAATCACCCTTAAAAATTAAGTGGTAAATTTACTTTTCTCATTTCATTACCACCAGCTACCAGGTAAATAGCTATCAAAGTATACTAGAGCTGTCAGTTTAACATCAAATAAATTCGCTTTTTAAACTATTTAATTTATAATCTTAAAATAACTAATAATGGCTAATCAGTAAATATTCATATTATGGATTATTGCGATATACATTTAATTGATAAAAATTAATGAAACAGTACTAAACAAACTAAAAAAGATTCTCAAAATGTCCCCCATTTTCTTCCATACATTTCCTAACACTCTTCAAAAAATGTCGCCTAACTCGATGAAAAATTCCTGGTGTTTCTTTAATAATTTGGCACTTTTCGATTATCCTGAAGCGAAGATCCTCGACGTTGATTACTGGAATATCGTACACCAATTGTTTCAAATGACCCCAAAAGAAAAAATCCATAGGATTAAGGTCTGGTGACCTCGCTGCCCATGCCAATGGTCCACTTCGTCCTATCCATCGCTCAGGATACGTTGCATTCAAATACTGTCGGACACGTATACTAAAGTGGGGCGGAGCTCCGTCTTGGAGGATCCACATGTTGACCCTTACTTCCAATGGCACATCTTCCAGATACAATGGGAGACGATTTTGGATAAAATCTAAGTATACGTCACCAGTTAATGGGCCATCAAAGAAATGAGGACCAATAAGGTAATCTCCTATTATCCCTGCCCACACATTTAGTGAAAATCTACGCTGATGTTTCGTTTCTACCACATTGTTTGGGTTCTCGTAAGCATATGTGTGGATGTTGTGTAGATTTGTTATGCCATCACGAGTGAAACCAGCTTCGTCAGTGAATAATATGACGCCAATTAATCGATTATCGTGTTCATACTTAGCTAGGATCTGATTGCACATTTCCAACCGTCTCGGCCGATCATCGTCATAAAGAGCCTGCACCTTTTTTGAATGAAATGGGTAGAGTTGTTCTTCTCTTAGTATCCTCCATGAACTAGCCTGACAGAGCCGCACTTCATTCCCAATTTTTCTAGTACTAATACCTGGATTATCTTCAATAATTTCAAGCACTCTTTCTTCTTGTTGCACGTTTCTAGCAGTTCTAGGTCTTCCCCTATTTCCATTATAACTTTTAAAGGAACCACATTCCGCAAGCCTCCTGTGCACACTGGAAAATGTTTGAGCATGAGGGATATTTCTTTTCGGATAACTCTCCATATAATATCTTCTTGCCAACTCTGGATTACCATTTGCTTTTCCATAACAAAAATGGATATCACAATATTCGATATTTGAATATTGGTGATTAGCCATTATTAGTTATTTTAAGATTATAAATTAAATAGTTTAAAAAGCGAATTTATTTGATGTTAAACTGACAGCTCTAGCATACTTTGATAGCTATTTACCTGGTAGCTCGTGGTAATGAAATGAGAAAAGTAAATTTACCACTTAATTTTTAAGGGTGATTTACGTCTAAACCGTTGGGTTTAGCGATGTAAATAAAGAGCACCTTTTTTAAAGGCCTGGCATCAGTCTTTCAGAAATTATGCCAAAAACTACTGTAGCTGTCAACACTAAAAAATTATGACAAAAAAACAATTTTCAATGTAGGTAAAGTGCCCTCTAGCGGCAAACAATCAATGTGAATTGTTACTAAAATGATGAAGCGCAGAAGACTTAGCCTATCTTTCAAATATTAGTCAAATCGGTTTTCCTGTAAGCGAGTAATTCAAAAAACAAAAAATAAAAACTTGAACTTGGACGGCTTGTAACTCGAAAACGAATGACATTTTGAAAAAAAATTATATGAAGCTCTACCCTTATTTTGTCAAGTAGAATCACCCCCTTAAGTTTCGTGATCGATTTTTGAATCACCCTGTATATGAATGACTAGCTAAAAAGGGAAAAACTTTTAAAGAAATATAATATAAATCTGAGGAGGCCCCACGAATGATATCAGCCTATTATAAGTAAAACTATTTAAAATTAAACATTGCTAAGATCCAGAGGTTGCATTCCACCTAAACATACACTAGGTAAATAAAAAACCTTATGTTATCTGGGTGGGGCAAAATCTAAAATACACTGATAAAGTTAAGTATCTGGGAGTGGTACTAAGTCGCTGTCTTACATACAAATATTATTGTCAGAACACCAGACAGAAACTCGCCACAAGAAATAACGATATTAGGACACTCCTTGGGAACAAATAGGGCGCAGTTTTACGAAACATTAAATGATCTATGCAAGATGGTTGCGTAGCACAAAATTCTACAGTTACCTAAAAGTTTTTAAACATAAATTCTCCTGATATAGGAATTAGAATTAACGATTCTGTAAGGTTTTTTAAATTACTTTTTATGGGAGTTTTTGAAAAATAAAGTTTACTGTAATGAAATAAATAGTATTGGGAAATTTCGACAAAGAAAAATTTCGGCTTTTAGAGACTTAAAACTAGACTGAAAGTTAAATCTCATAACATATACTTTCGTGGCAATATTTATTCCCTAAAACCGCCATCCTGGATCTACCATTTTGAAAATATATTTACTGAAATTTGGCTATTGCAAATTGATTCAAGTACTTCTTGCTTAATAACCAACTGCTAAGACATCTTGAATTTCTGTTTTAAAGTGATTGGATTAACAGTCTAGTATAAATCCGCTATCCTGAATCCACCATTTTGAAATTTATGAACTTCTTTTGTATTATTAAAAATTATTTAACCATATAAAAAATTTTGTGTGGAATTTAAATCCCGTAACGTCTACTTTCATGGCGAAATAATGAAATTTACTTCTTAAGTACGCTATTTGGAACATCATAATATAAAACATTGTTATTGTAGTCAGAAATACCAAAACTCATTTTATATATATATATATATATATATATATATATATATATATATATATATATATATATATATATATATATATATATATATATATATATATATACCTACACAGGGTTATTTACCCTATACGGCACGGAATATGGCACACACAAGTTTTACTTGTGGAATATATGGGGGTCAAATAGAGTTACTTTTTAAAATTATTTCCATATTAAACAGGGTGTCTCAAAAACTCTAATTTTAAATGGGACCCCCTGTATATTATTGCAGTTTTGGATTCTCCGATCAAAATAGGTGCATATTTTAATGAGGTTTATAGTACCTAAACCTTAAGGGTCTTTAAATAATTTGAATTTTGACAAAATCTAATCTCATTTCCATGTTTCAAATACTTAAGAAGTATTTCAGTTATGTACTCGAAATTTACAGGGAAGTGTAATAATAAATCATATTTTATATTCCAATTATTAAACTTGCTATGTTATACAGGGTGTCCAAAAATTAAAACTAATCAAATAAGAAATTTAAGTGGTTATAACTTGATTAATTCAAATAGAACACTACACTTTTTAACTTACCAGAAAATGTACCTTTTAAATACCTATCGAATGGTATGAGGGTGTTCTTTAGCTAGGTCTTCGCGTTTTCACAGAATACACCAAGTAATCGTTTCCTGCACTATTTTGTATTTCTGAATAAATGTTCTAATGTATCTATTTGCCTATGGCATTTGGAAATGACAGGTAATTTAGAACTATAAGAATAATAATCAGGAATATCTTTACAAATGTTCAAAAACTCGGAACGCGATTTATAGTCGTCCAATAGGCTATAATGGTAATAACATATTGACGATAGCACAAAACAGAAGCAAAATATTTATAGTAGATGTTCGAAATGTCGACCATCCATTTCTGAACACCTACATATTCTATTTGCGAAACCACTGCTAAATCTGGAAAATATTTGCGGGGTTACAGTTTGAAAGGCGTCTTTTACGCGTATTTTCATATCTTGTGGTGTTGTCGGGGGCGCATTGTAGATAATTCCTTTTATGTATCCCCATAAAAAGAAATCTGGTCTGGAACCTCGCGATAATGAGGCGGACCTCCATCCAGTTGAAACCACATAGTTGTTCTAATACTTAAAAGGACATCTTCTAATAACACTGGAAGTTGGTGTAAAAGAAAATCGCGAAAGATCACACCATTTTAAAGGAACTTCAAAGAAGTATGGTCCAATTAAGTATGGACCCAGTATTCCCTCCCACATATTAACCGACCACCTATTCTGGCTTCTCATAACTCTGTATTCAAGCGAATTTAAGTCAGAATAGTAATGGAAGTTGTGTCTATTCACTAAACCATTGTTATGAAAAGTACCGACACTTCCACGTTCCCGAAACTGGTTTAATAGTCTCACAAAAACGGTTCGTTTAGGATGGTTTCTTTCAGGAAACCTTTGAGCATTGACTCGAGAAGCCAAAAAACAATTTTGATGACCTTTGATCATACTCTAGATTTAAACAACAATAGATTTGTCTGAAGGCTGTTTATGGTCGGTGGGGGAGACGCTTTTTTGATGTTTGACAGACATAAACATATTTACTTATCTTGTCTTTCAGTTTAATTGCTTGTCGTGACTTTTTTCGGTATTTTTAAGTGTTAGAAATTACTATAAATGCGAAGTTTACAATTAATATTAACAAAAAGAGGGTTTAAAAACTTATTTTTATCGGTAAATATTGTTAGATTGTTTACATATTGAAAATAACAATAATAAAAATTTAGGCAACCATACATTCATACTTTGTTTTCAGAATTGACGTACCCAGGGGTATGTTCGAAGAACGTACCGATGATACTCGTTTAAATAATGCAATTAGAAAAGGATAGCATAAAATTGGTATGTCTGTACCAAGAAATTAAATATCTACTGTTTATCAACACTTTTTCAAATATAAATAAAAAAATTATTACGTTATTCAGCGTTCAAACAACCGGGCCCTAGTTCTGACATTATACTACTTCTACAGGGGTATGTTCGAAGTTGATGACTTTCTCCAAGGATGAAAATCATATCAATACGCTCTTCCTTTGGATAAATCCTCATTTTGGCAAAGCAATAACACAACCATATTCAAATAATTCAATTCAATAAATGAAGTTTCACAGTTACAAAAAATAGTACCGCTAGTATAGCAACAGGCTTTGCAGACTAAACTGACAGATTAAATGACGTTTCTAAATGCCATAGACAACTACATACATTAGAACATCTATTCAAAAAACACAAAGTGGTGCAGAAAACGATTATTTGGCGTATTCTGTGAAAACGCGAAGACTCAGCTATAGAACACCCTTATACCAATCGATAGGTATTTGAAAGGTACATTTTCTATTAAGTTAAAAAGTATAGAGTTCCATTTAAATTAATCAAGTAATAGCCACTTAAAGTTCTTATTTGATTAGTTTTAATTTTTGGACACCCTGTATAATATAGCAAGTTTATTATCATTGGGATATAAAATATGATTTGTTACAGTTCACTGTAAATTTCGAGTACATAACTGAAATACTTCTTAAGTATTTGAAACATGAAATTAAGTTAGTCTTTGTAAAAATTCAAATTATTTAAAAACCCTTAAGGTTTAGGTACAATAAACCTTATTAAAATAGGCACTTATTTTGATCGGATAATCCAAAAATGCAATAATATACAGGAGGTTCCATTTAAAAGACTCAACTTTCATACTTTCAGAGCTTTTGAGACACCCTGTATAATATTAAAATAATTTTAAAAAGTAACTATATTAGACCTCCTTATATCCCATAAGTAAAACTTCTTGAAAGTTACGTATTTTGGCCCCAATATTCCGTACCGTATAGAGTGAATAACCCTGTTTATTCGTAAATAATGATTCGATGTGAACCTTCAACGTGTAAAACACAAAGTGGAAAAAGGATGAATTAACAATATTATCACCCTACAAAGCTCGAAATTATCGCCCCGATTTTCACTACACTTTTTGTTTTTTTTGGAGGAAACAATTTGTGTGACACCGAAACTTCAGTTGGTCAAGAACGGCCAAGCGACCCTACTGGTTATTCTAGACCTACTGTGGTTTTTTGTTTGAATGGAGACAAAAACATAAATACCCTTATCGCCATACTAACCGGTATAAGAAAAATTAAATGGTTTTGCTAAAGGCTGATTGTGGTAAGGCGCTGAGGTGGGATGCGTTGGGTATAAAAGAACACCGTCATCTCCTAAAACATCTAAGACTTCCAGCCGAAGTTCGTTTCTCTCTTTCACAAGGTACTGGTGTTTATCATCACCATATCTGGAAAGGAACGATAGAAAACATGTTAGCAAGGATCAAGTAACAAATATACATAAATACGATTTAATGTCATGTTCAGTGACGTGTAAAAAGTTTCTGTTATTGAAATATATAGATGATTTTTTTTACATAATGATACAAGTAAAAAATAATATTTAGGTCTTATAACAAACCTGCAGCCTCCTTTTTCCAGCAGGCAAGTTGCCAGGCCAATAAAAGTGTGATCGGACTGCCCAAATATCCATTTGCATAATTCCCACCATGGATTTATGGTTCCCTTGAGGTTTGTTAGTTGTTCTGGAAATGTTGGTCCCGATGGTGTTTTCATGTTGGCGAACCATATAGGGGCTGCCTTGCTGAATCTCGAAAAACACACCTAAAAAATACACCTGCTTAAAACCCAATCGAGCTTTTTATTTTCTACATACTTGCTTCGCAAAAACATTTTATAACTCACACTGTAATTTATCAGTTACTTTCTGTCAATTATATCTACAAAGCAACCTGTCAATTTTACGCAACGGCAATTTTTTCCTATTAACTATACTAATTGATAGAAATCATATATAATTAATAAAAATAGCTAATAATTATACCTAAATCGGTCCTATCTATTATATTAATTGAAAGAACAATTCGTCAATTAAAGTAAATGACACGTTTCTTCTGTCAATCGTTAATGTCCTGTCAACTATACCATGTATATTACTCTCATCTTTAGCTTGACAAAATTCAAAGAGTGGCTTGTGTCTCCACTAGGGCACTGGAGGTTGTAATAAACCTCCCTTCTCTCCACTTATTCACAGAAAATGAGGCCTTGAAGGCAGTTTACCGGCTTAGTTGCTTGGGGCACCTCGGAGTAGAAACTGCGGCTACCCGTGTAGCTGGGGGAAGAGTTGTGGAACAATGCCATCGCTCCCTGTGCAAAGAGACTACATGGCGCAGGTTTTGAAACCAAACCACTCTCTTCAGTTTATTTTATCAATTAGAGAGGATTGGGAGGAAGATCAAACTCTTCCAAGAAATGGATATTGGTGGTATACAAACGGATCTCGAAAGGATGAAAGAGCCGGGAACCAAAGAGTTTTACTCTTTGGGACAGCACGTAACGGTCTTTTACGCGTAGAGTTGACGCCATCTCTGTAAGAGGGGCATAAACACAAACAGGACTAACATATGCTCGGACAGTACAGCTGCAATACTGGTGTCTAGACTGCAGGGAGGTACCGGATAACCTAACAAAGAACAGCTCCACAATCAAACTCGTGTAGATCCTGGGTCACTCGGTATACACGGAAACGAGGCAGAGGACAGTTTGGCAAAGATGGGGTCGGATGCTGAACCATACGGCCCCTAACCCATTATACCTGTTCCAATTACAGTTGATAAGAGATAACTGAAACTGTTGCTGGAAAGCACATTTATTGAATGCTGGAAAAAAGCTCCTGGAATGAGATGTACAGGGACATATAAGGGGACCTAATGCGCGGCTTACTAGGGAGCTTTTTTCCTGAAGAGGAAAGAACTGCGGATCGTGGTGGGATTGCTGACGAGATATTGACACCTGTGAGACCATCTTTGTAGGATTAGTGTCGCGGATGATTCGGTGTACAGACGGTGCCTGAAAGAAGATAAAACTGTCGACCATATTCTCAGAGAGTGCCAGATGTTCAACGGACAGAGGCAGAGACATTTCTGGGATACAGGAATATTACCAGAAACTTTACTTCTGCCTACACGTAAATTGTGAAAACGCTTGGTTGACATATTTTTAATTCTTTGGCAACAGTATATACTTTCAAATCATTCTTTTCGCTCTTTTGCAAACGTCAGGATTGGTTGCGTCACAATGCTTTCCACTTTTCTTAATTCACGGCTCCAGCGAGACCGCCTTGACTCATTTTAATTTGAAATATTTTTAGGATAATTATGTTTCTTTCAAATAGAAAAAAAGGTTGTCACTATAGAACGTTACTAGGAAACACTATCAGTTGTTTCTATCATGGCTAAGTAGTCATTTTTTTTAGTACCTTTATATATAACAATATTTCAAATCCCGAGAGTCTCACCCTAACCAGGGAGATGGTACCAGATCTTTGCAACGGTTATAGCCAGGAGTATCGGGTTAAGTTTCAGCTATTTAAGTTTTTATTCACATTCTTATACTTCAAACCTTGCGGATCTGAAGAAAACTAGGATCTGAAGAAACCAGATCTGATGATGACTAGGAAGGTCTGCAACGGCTACATCACCCAAGTCAAGGTTCGTAAAGCGTCGAGGACCCTGTGACACTACGGTAGGCATCATACCATCCAAGATAAGTAACGAGCCGAGAAATATGTAGCACTAAGGTGACAAAATGTGATAGGCTGAAGGTGTTAAACCACCACTAGAGCACTCGGCACATTCCGTTATATGAGAGCATTGGTACTCTATTGACAACTCCATGTATTAATTATAGATGTTGTCGATTCTACAAGGATCTCTGCGATCCTAACTATCCAATGTCTATGAGAAAAATATGGGTAGCCAGAATTTAAAAAAAAACTGTGAAGCAAAGAGAGATTGGTAAAATATAAAGAAAAACGAGCTTCAGAAATTGAATAAACAAAGCGCGAACGGCTTCAATTTCATCGTGTTCTAATTAAGCCGCGAAAGGTCTCTTGATGGACGTCGGATTGAGGGATTAGACTGTATTAAATTAACATGAAAGGGGTCGTATTGTTATGAGGCATTAGCAGTAATCAACAGGACGCGAAGCATAGCGCAGTGATTCTGCATATAAACTTACTTACTTACTCAAAAGTAAGCATTCCAAATATCCATAATGAGATTAAAAAAAAATTCTTGTAATGTTAATAAACAAAACTTTTATAACTGGTACTTTAGCGTCAAGTCTAAAAATAGCAACAATAATACCTCTTCAAAAAAAAAGGCCAGGTAACAAATATAGCAAATTACAGGCCTGTGTTTGTCCTTACTGTGTTCTCCAAGAAATTCGAACGACCATTATATAATAAGCTAATGAACTATCTAAATTAATTTCACATAATAGACAACGAATAACACGGTATGGGCCTGAAAGATCTACGGAGACAGCAGCACTTGAACAAACATAATTTGTGCATAAGGAGCTTGAGATGGGGCGTATGGTGATTAGTCTTTTTTTCTTTTAATTTGTCAAGAGCTCTCTACACAATACGCTTGTACCACAGCGCAAACTACTGGTAAAGATAAATAATTGCGCTCCAGAGAACTATGATAAAATTATTATTGGGGCCACACAGAGATCAATATTAGAATATTTAACATTTTTACTGTCTATTAATGACTTTGATCTTCCTAGAGTAACACTAAAGTTTGCGACGATACTTCTGCTGCAGTCTCAGGCAAAGATGGGAATAGAGCGTTTTTGAGAGTCAACAAATTCGAATTGTAATATTATTTATTAAAATTTATTTCTAAAAGAGACATAAATAACTGCGATTTATTATTTAAAAATCAAATCGTCCAAAAGACGCCATTGACGAGTACGACATTCCTCTAATCTGGCTCGTAAGTTTTGGAATATGCGCTAAGGTGTTTGTCGTGAGATCGATCTCATTTTATGACTGATGCACTTATTGTTCTTGGATTGCTGTCATATACTTTGCTTTTTAAAGATCCCCCTAAGACAAAATCTGGTGGTGCGAGATCTGGACTCTCCAAAAACTTCCGAAGCATTTCAATATAGTGCTCTGCATTAACAGTTACGTTTTTGCCCATCGAGTTTTCATAAAAATATTGCCTGTAATTCTCCAACTTGCTATGGCAGCACAACTAGTGACACTCGGGGAAGAGAGATAACAAACTGATAACAAACCCAGCACCAGCTGTGTTTTGTACGGGTGAAACTTTAAATCAAGTGATAAAATTTGTTGTAATGAAGTTCGAGACAATTCCAGTACAGCCGAACGTTTTCGAGTTGACATGTAAGGATTTTCGTGCATCGATCTCTTTACTTCTTCTACGCGTTCGTTTGTACCAGAAGCTTGTTCATGACCTTTGCTACGTGGTTTGAATGTAGAACGGACCTTTTTAAATCGTTTTACTTATATTGTCATTAAATTCATACTGAAAGAGTTTTTATTGCTGTTCAAACTATATTCTGAATGAAATAAACGACGAACAATGATGAAAGAAAGATTATTTTCGTAGAAGGCGCGAACACAAAAAGTGCGCTGTTGCCCCGTGAACTGTTCTATAGCGACTAAATTGGGGCGAGTGCCGCTAACCGTCGACGCTATTCCATCTCTCGCCCGCCTCCGCGTGACCGAGAAGAAGTAATTAGAAAAAAGCACGTTATGATGGGCCACCCTGTATCTGACGTTATCCAGGGCTTTGATCTATTTTGTCTATGCTCTCCTCTTTTTTGTAATGGAAATGTAATACGGTCAACTTATTAGCGAAATATAAGCCATCAAAGTTATCAAAAACGGTATATTTTAAAAAAATGAAAAAACTCTATAATTATATTTTCAAGGAAAATTAATACAGTTAAGCTACGTTCACTGAGACACGAAAAAATGTTTGAAATTTATTCTGCTATGTTTCAATATGCTATAATAAGGTAATACAGGAAATAGGAATAACATTTTTATAAAAAAATTGAACCGACTTCTAAACGGGCGCTAAAAAGAGAAAACTAACTATAAATTTTTATATGAAATTGAAATTTTTGAAAACGGCACCAAACTAATACCTGACAAAATGTAACTCGCATAAACAGATCAAAAATGCTTTCTTACTATAGTTTGTATATATTAGTAGTTATTTATTTCTTTTAGAATTAATAAGGCGCCAACTTCAAAAATTTCAATTTCACAATAAAAATTTATAGTTATTTTTCACTTTTTAGCGTACTTTTAGAAGTCGGTTCAATTTATTTTCATAAAAATTTGATTTTTCGATTTTTAGTCTTGGATTCATTATGATATTCATAAATTATTTGAACTAAGTACTAATCGAGAATAGTGTATCTCGTAATGACTCCAAGGTGGCAAAAAAGTACTCATTTTATCCAAAGTTATACATCACCCTAAAATGAACCAATAAAAATTCTTTGAGTTTTAGAGTCCTCCAAATACCAGTGAAAATGTGTCAAACAAATATTTAGTCTGTCATAGTAAATCTACCATCTTAAATTTCAAATTAATTTTAGATTGGTAATATAGGCACAGAAACCTTCCAATATCGATGTTTAAAGAACTTGAAATGTAAATTTCTTAGCTCGATATGTTTTATACTGCATATTGAGTTTGTATACGCCTCAAGAACCTCCCAATATAAATTTTAGACAAAATCGGAATATATAAAATTTTCTGTCCCTCATATTGTATCTTATCAACGTAATAGTTGTAAAAAATTAACTTCATATTCGTAATACACGGCCCCGATAACCCCCTAATACCAAATCTAAAAAAATGCGAATAAGGTAAAATTTTCAACCCACCATATTGGATCCGCCATATTGAATTTCAAAAAAATAATATTGACGTGTTAATCTAATCTAAATCTAAACCCTTCAAAGTCCTTGGATCTGACATATTAGATTTTCTTAGAATAATTTTATATTCGCTATTTCCATCCTCAAAAACGATTCTGTCCCACTTTTGAACAAAATAGAAAAAGGTAAAATTTTTAGTCCGCTATAATTGGATTCGCCATAATGAATCCTGAAAAAATACTCAAAAATTCATAATTTACACCCTCAAGAACCCTTTATATCGGTTTTGTAGAAAATCGAAAAACGTAAAATTTTTAGAACGCCATATTGAATCGCCAGATTGAGTTTTTCAAAAAAAAATATTATAAATTCATAATTAACAGTAATAAAAATCCTCCAATAGCGATTTTGGACAAAATCGAGCGATGTAGAATCTTTAATCCACCATCTTGAATCCGCCATATTTAATATTTTTTAAATAATTTCAGATTAGTAATGAGCGATCCCAAAAACTCCCCCATATCAATTTTGAAAAAAGTCGCACGAAATTCATTTTTTATCCGCCATATTGGATACGTCATATTGAACTTTTTAAAAATAATTTCAGATTCGTTATATGCGACCCCGAAAACTTCCCCATATCAATTTTGGAGAAAATCGGACAAAATCGATTTTTCGTCCACCATATTGGATCCGCCATATTGATTTTTGAAAATAATTTTAGGTTTGTTATGTGCGACCCCGAAAACATTATTGTATCAATTTTGAAGAAAATCAGACAAAATTGTTTTTTTTTGTCCGCAATATTGGATCCGCCATATTAGATCCGCAATATTGAATATTTTAAAAATATTTTGGATTCGTTATGTGCGACCCCAAAAACTCTCCCACACTAATTTTGAAAAAAATCGGATAAAATTAAATTTTTTTGTCCGCCCCATTGAATTTTTTAAAAGTAATTTCAGATTCGTTTTGTACGACCCCGAAAATTGCCCCATACCAATTTTGGAGAAAATCGGACAAAATTAATTTTTATGGCCGCCATATTGTCAGCGCCATCTTGGATTTTATTGCACCAATTTCGTCCAAAAAAATATAAGACCACCGCAGCAACTGCCTGAATATAACGTAAAAAATTTCATTCAAATTGGTGCAGCCGTTCCGGAGTAATCGGTGTACATTCATAAAAAAAAATACATAGTTGACGAATTGAGAACCTCCTTCTTTTAGAAGTCGGTTAAAAAGAAACAACTGCTATAGAATTCTAATGTAATGCGTGTCCGACGCGCACTTTGCTGGGTTTAAAAAGAAATTATTGTGGAGCGTTTGATGTCAAAAAAAGGTCCAGAAAAGCAGCGTAGTACATTTAAATTTGCTAACTAAAATAACCGAACTAAACCTTTTTTGGTAGCATAGTGAAATTTTGCTACCACCCCTTTTAGGGTTAATTTTAAAATGAAGCTATTTTGAAAATCAATATAGGACATTCAATTTTAATTTTTAATGCTAGAATAGTTGCCGTTGCCTGGTAAGTTTCATACAATGACCCTATTATTGAAGATCTTGGAATTTATTAATAAACGCACATTCCAAACATTTTCGGTATCCTTAGCTTTATTTTCTAGTCCCTTGTCTAATCGATTGAGCTATAACTACTCATGTGATGTGGTATTTGATAAATATCGGACAATTAATAAATAAAAGGAAATTTTTTAGTTGAATATTAAAAAAACAAATAGTTTTAATTATAGAGAGCAAGAACCCACGATAAATTAAAAATATATTGTTTTAGCTTTGACCCTATCCTAGTTTAAAGTATGATTTATTTAAATCCGGGAGATGTGGTGAAAGTGTTGGTTAGAAGAGGAATTCCTTTTTTTTTTGTAATAACTTTTGTATCATACAAATTATAATAATGTAACAACAGTGTTGACTCAAAAAGTGATAAAGGAGATATTAATCATACAATTATTTAATAATTAATAGCAGTGGTGGCTTTTTCTTAGGTTTGCAAGTTTGCGCAACCCTCAAAAAAATTACAAATTAAAATAAAACATACTAATAAATATAAGTTCAAATATTTTTTTAATTTTACTGATAATTTAATGATTAAATTTTAATCAACTTTTTGCCTAGATTATACGCGAACAGCAGTCAATTATTGAAATAATTTAACTTCATTCATTCATATCAGCCCGTTTTCATCCACTCCTGAATGTAGGCCTCTTCCATATTTTTCCATTTCTGTCGGTCCGTAGCGATCCCCATCCAGTTTTTTCCGGCAATTTTCTGGATGTCGTCACGCCATCTCTTTTGGGGCCTGCCCACAC
The DNA here is from genome assembly GCA_034092305.1 of Diaprepes abbreviatus. Taxonomy (NCBI): domain Eukaryota; kingdom Metazoa; phylum Arthropoda; class Insecta; order Coleoptera; family Curculionidae; genus Diaprepes; species Diaprepes abbreviatus. Next base: position 1,907,913 of record JASJET010000144.1, on the reverse strand, counting down.
TTCTCTTGTTCTCTCTTGGCCGCCATGCTGTTATCTTGTATGTCCATCTGTCTATGTCATGTCTTGCGATATGTCCAGCCCATCTCCATTTTAGCTGCGCTACTCGTTTGCTCACATCTGTTATTTTCGTTCTTCTTCTGATTTCTTCATTTGGAACTCTATCTCGTAAACTAATTCCCAGCATAGCCCTTTCCATTGCTCGTTGTGTAACCCGAAGCTTATTAACGGCTTTACATGTTAGGGAGGTTGTTTCAATACCATAAGTAAGAACTGGCAGGATGCACGACTCGTAGACTTTTCTTTTCAGACTTATGGGGGTGTTACTGGATTTAAGAATGAATCCGAGTTTGCCAAAAGCTGCCCAGCTGAGACTTATTCTTCTAGGAATTTCAGCCGATTGGTTTTCCTACCCTATTTGTAATTTAACTTACGTCGCCTAAATATTATTAATAATTTGTCCGTATTATAGTATTACGCCTGGAAGCGTTATCACTTTGCTAGTGTGCAATTTTAATGCAATCCAAGATATTCCATTGGAACGTATTTCGTCCCATAAGCTTTAATGTAGGTTGCAAGTCGACTGCAAACCTGTGTTTAGTATGCCCTACAAAATATCCCTCTACTAGAAAAATTTCTCTTATGCAATCCACTGGACGAGTATATGAATTTTTGCTTTCAGTCGCGCGTGGCGCTGCCAGTATCAAATTAAGGTTTCTTTTTCAAGCAGCAGTTAAACCATTCCTTTAGTTTAGGTTAGAATACAGCCGTGGTGTCTACTGTGCCGGTATTTCTATGCGTGATGTCTACTGTACCGGTATTTAAATTTTTGTGAAAGTGACTATGTTTTTACTTTGATCAAGACATTTTGTTACTCTTTAAAGAGGTTAAAAATGTTTGGAGAGAAAAAAAAAACATCCAAAATTAAGTGGTCTGTCCCAAACAGTGCAAACACAGTGGCCGATTTCGATTTCCGAATTCCAAGGATTCCGAGTTACGGAAGATTTTATAAAACCTTCGTGTATGTGTTAGACATTTTAAGAATCTCCTATAAGAGATTCTGGAAAAGCAGTTAAATCTAATGCAGTTCCTGCTCTTTACCTTCCTGTACGTGTAAGTAAAAGCAAGTGAGTGCTTTTTTATTTTCCAGAAAACATGAGCGGCTTGTCGAATAAGGTGCAAGTAATTATAAAAAAAACCTATGAACTTGCTGCTTACGTGTATTCTCATGTACCTCAATTAAATTTAGTAATGTTAAGCGCTGCATCCGCCAATAAAATTGTGTGCGTATTTTTTCCAATTTACAAAGGATTTGTTTTTTTTTTTCAAATAGCCCTTAAAGAACCGCAATACTACATCAAATTGTTAACAAACGCTTACCTCGTTCGGCCCCAACAAGACGCAATTTCTATTCTAGATTTGTTTGTACCGTATTCGAATACAAAGATAGCATTCTAGAGACAATGAAGAAAAATCTTAGATGACAGTAGAAACGTTACTACCACGAACCAATTATCAGGGTATGTCAAAATTCTCAAAAGCAAGAGTTTCCTTTCATGGTTAAACTTATTTTACAAAATAATGCCTCCAATTGATTTGTTGTTTGGTAAGTTTCAAATAAGACAAATTTATGCTGTTATCGCAAATAAAAATATATTATCATATGAATCAAAATTAACAGAAATTAAAAACAAAATTACTTTAAACGACGTTAAACCATCTCCATCTACTGTAAAACGACATAAGTTCAATGAGTCTGCGGAGTTTTCTCGCGAAGCCGAAGAAATTTGTGATATAATTATTTGTCAAGCAAAAGAACGATTTAGCTTTACAGGTCACTTGATAGCAGCCAGTATTTTTCTTTTTGGCACAGTATGTCAAAAATTTAAGGATAAGATTAAAATTTACCCTTTTTTTATCGAACAAAAATTCCGTTCAGAACTGACCGCAATACACGATACTGAAGAATTTATATCAATTTCGGTACTTCCTGTATGTTTAGGTTTCATTACTTTTTAGTTCAATTTTACTCGTGTTCACACGTGACACATTTTACTGGCCCTCGCGCCTTTGGACAATGTAAAAAGGGACAGAACAGTAGTAGTACCATAGTCGTATCATATAGTACTCGACGTATTGCACGTCTCCCGCTTATCGTTTGCTCTCAAATATATTGACTCTCGCCTCAAAACTACTACGAAATACAGTGATAGTGTCCCCCGATTCCTGGTTCCTGTATGGTGAAGCTTGGAATTATTCTGGTGGCCACCAAGAAGAATTTAGTGAAGTGATTTCGACTACAAGGTAGGCCATTTTAGTATTTGTGTCACGCTGTCGCCGTATTTTGTATAATTTCTCATCTCCTCAATTAAACCTATATACAGTCCACTCATTGTCTCAATCCCCTACATATTTTTTGGTCCTTCGAGCCGGATCTTCATTTTTTTATTCACAAAATTAAAAATTTCGTTAATTAATTAACATTTTGCAAAATTTTCTTCGAGAATGTACCATTTTTAGAATTTTATCGTTGGCCCTTTAAAAGTCTCGAAGGCGCACCTGTCACACGCAATTTCATGGTCGTACTCCCTCCATACCGCTGCATAAAATATTTGAATTTTTAACACATTGGAAACTACTGAAATTGCGTACTTTTAAAGAACAAAAAATAGTAATATTTTTTGTTGATTTATTTATTAACTGGCTCTCAATTGGAAATATTACAATAATATCTTTTATTGATTTGTTGTTTATTAAATATTGTTCGATTAGAAAAGTAAATAATAGATTTGAAAATGTCAAAACTGGATATATACATTGCTCGCAGAAATGCTGCTAATTCTCGCATCAAAGAATTATTGAATATCGCGGAAAAAGCTCGAACAGATCAAAATGTTCGTTTACATTTTAAAATGCGCTATAAAATGTTGGAAAATATTAAAGATGATTTTGATAAAAATCATTCGAACATCGTTGATTTAATAGCAAGCGTGGAAAATAAAGATGCACTTTTAAAAACCGAAGCCACTTTTAGGGAACTTTTCGATTTTGATTATTTTGAAATTCAGGCTATTTATTATAGTATTTTTGAATCTGAACCCCTTGTCAACTTAAATGTCTCTCATTCTGCGCCATCACAAAATAATGGTAGGTTGCCCAAATTGGAAATACCGGTTTTCTCTGGTGATATTCGAACATGGAAAACATTCTATGATTTATTTAACTCGCTCATACATACTAATTCCAATTTGAGCAACGTGGAAAAATTTAGCTATTTGATAAATTCTCTTGATAAAGCCCCGCTTGCTCTAGTTAAATGTACACCTTTATGTGATGCAAATTATTTAATTGCCTATAATGCTCTGGTTAATAGATACGAAGACCCTAGACTTATTGCTATAACTCACTGGCAAGAAATACAGGGTACTAAAAAACTGTCTGATGATTATTCGGTCAGCTCTTTGAGAAATCTCGTGGACAAGTTTGAAGAAAACTTGGCTGCTTTAAATAATTTGCATTACCCAGTTAAACAATGGGATTTTGTACTATTTAATATATTAATGGAACGGTTAAATCACAGTTTAGCTACACGTTTTGAAATTGATTGTCATACTGAATTAAAAAACCTAGCAAATCGCTCAAATAATTTTGGTATTTTGAGAGACTTTTTACAAAAACATTGTGACGCTTTAGATGCTGTTTCTATTACTTCTTCTCCAGTAAAATTACAAGTTCCTAAAAATAAAATAAAAACATTTCTAAACAATACCGATGGCAAAGAAAAATGCCCTTTTTGTAATAAGTTACACCCCATTTATAGTTGTCAAACCTTTTTATCAAAATCTCCTTAGGAACGGTATAATATAGTTAAAACTAAAAGAATGTGTATAAACTGTTTGGGTACAAGGCACCTTTCGCCTTCATGTACATCTCTTCGCACTTGTCGTAAATGTTCTCTAAAACATCATACACTTTTACATTTTGGTTCAGAATTTAAGCCCTCATCTTCTCAAATTGTTGTTTCTCATCCTCAGAGTTCTCAAGTTGTTTCTCATACATCCACGCATGCGCCTACTCAAATTTCCCATTTGGCGGAAAGCTCTCTCGGTACAGGTGCATTGCAGTCACATTCAGATAAAGACAATTTGCCTAACAATAATTCTCCAGATGTTAACTCTTACGTTGCTAATTTACCTCGTAACCATACTGTTCTCTTGTCCACCGCGGTCATAGAAGTCAAAGATGCGTGGGGACAATTTCAAAAAGTCCGTGTATTACTGGATTCCGCAAGTCAGGCTAATTTTATTACTAAAAAGTGTCGTAAAAAACTCGGTTTGGATTCTTATTCTCTAAATATTTCCATAGGTGGGTTAGGACCTATGGCTACCAAGGCTACGCAAGGTGTTGCTTGCACAGTTCGTCCTCATTTTCATTGTGAACCTTGTTTAACTTTAGAATTTGTTGTTTTACCGCAAATCTGTGCCGATTTGCCATGCGCCGACTTACCAGTAAAACATTTTAAAGAATTTTTGAATTTAAACTTAGCTGATCCAAATTTTAATATTTCTTCTTCGATTGACATGCTCATCGGTGCTGAAGTTTTTGGCTCTTTATTGAAAGGTGAATCAATTTGTTTTGATCACCACAAACCCTCCGCTGTTAATACGTCATTTGGATGGATACTTATGGGCAAAGTATCTCTTGAAAATAATTATCGCATAGGAACGTTTTGTACTTTAACTCAAATTGAAAATTGTATAAAAAGATTGTGGGAGCTTGATCAAGTAGCTCAAACCCCCAAGCTTTCTCCCGAGGAGAACGCTGCTGAACATATATTTGTTGAATCTCATGATAGAACTCACACTGGTAGATACGTAGTAGCTCTCCCCTTCAAAAATTCCTCTTCTCCTAATTTTTGTGATTCTCGCGACATCGCTCTTCGTAGATTTGTGAACTTGGAGCGTCGTCTGAAAAATAATCCCTCGCTTTATCAAGACTACTGCAATTTTATGCAAGAATATCTATCAGCTGGACACATGGAACTTATTGAAGATCCCTTAGAAGCACCCCACTCTTACTATATTCCTCATCATTGTGTTTTACGCCCAGAGAGTCAGACGACTAAATTAAGGGTTGTTTTTGACGCCTCTACTAAAGATGCAAATCATATCTCATTGAATGACACTCTTTTAGTTGGACCCAAACTTCAGTTAGATATTTTCACTCTGCTACTGCGCTTTAGACTTGGCGCTGTAGGGTTTACAGCTGATATCAAGCAGATGTATCGTCAAATTTTGGTTACTAAAAGTCACTGTGATTATCAAAGAATATTATTTCGCTTCTCCCAAGACGAATCTATTAAAGATTATCGTTTACTAACAGTGACTTACGGTGTATCTTCGGCTCCATTTTTGGCGATTCGTACTCTTCAGCAACTGGCTAGTGATTACCAGGCAAATTATCCTCAAGCCTATCAAGCATTGAAAAATTCGATTTATGTTGATGACTTGATCTGCAGTTGCGATACTGTTAGCGAAGCTGTACAGCTTCAACAGGAGCTCGTCGAGCTCTTGCGACTTGGTGGTTTCGAGCTGAGAAAATGGGCCAGTAACAATCCACAGTTATTGACTCATTTACCGCAATCTTGGCTGCAAATTGATCCTCTTTCATTTGATAATGATCAGGAAAATATGGTGAAAATTCTGGGACTTCAATGGCAACCCAAATTGGATATCTTCACGTATAACGTAAGTGTTAGTGAAACCTCCTGTACAAAACGTAATATTTTGTCAGATTTAGCTCGCATATTTGACCCTGAAGGATTTTTAACCCCAGTTGTCCTTTTCGGTAAACTTATAATACAAAAACTCTGGGCACTTGGGCTTCAGTGGGACGACATCCCACCTGAAGACATTGTAATTAAGTGGCGCAAATTTAAGGGTGAATTACCTCTACTGTCTAATTTTCAATTACCTCGTATTCTCCTCTCTCTCGATTATTTGTTTTGTGATATTCATGCATTTTGTGACGCTTCCTCTTACGGCTATTCAACCGTTATATATTTTCGATACGAAACGTCCCAAAATCAAATAAAAACTTCTTTTGTAGCTGCAAAATCTCGTGTTGCGCCATTGAAAACGATTTCTGTTCCTCGTTTAGAATTGTGTGCAGCCGTACTCCTTTCAGATCTCTTGATTTCGGTTTTGTCTGCGTTTGAAGACAAGATTGATTTTCGGCAGATTTATGCGTGGTCAGATTCGACTGTAACTCTATCCTGGATAAAATCGTCTCCTCATAAGTATAATACTTTTGTTTCTAATCGTATTACTCATATTCAAGAAAAGGTTACTCCTACTCGTTGGTTTTATATTCCTTCCGAACACAATCCGGCAGATTGTGGTTCTCGAAGCTTATTACCCTCTCAATTGCTTGACCATTCGCTATGGTGGGCGGGGCCCTTTTTTCTCTCTGAAGCTGAAGAGCTTTGGCCAGATTCTTGTCGAACGTTCAAGTTCACGGAAACTGCTTTAGAGCAAAGAAAGACCGTTTTGTCCACCTTAGTTCCACCTAGGGACTTCTTTTTAAATCTTCTTGATAGATTTTCCTCCTTGGATAAAATATTACGCATTTTGTGCAGATTTCTGCGTTTAATCTTGAATAAGAAAACGCAAGATACTCTTTCGGAACCATTTTCCGGAACTCTCATGTGCTTATTTAAGTACATTCGCAATGTTATATTTCTTGTTGAACCGGTTATCCTGAGGGTGGGCGGACACCAATCGTACTCCCATCTATCTTCTAGAAAGTTACATCCCGGCCAACAAACCCTTCAGCATTTGATTGCTCAAAAATTGTGGATTTTATATCCTAAGAAACCTATTCGCTTGCTTTCTCGTTGTTACAAGTATATAACAACCATTCTCAACTCTTTTCAGCCTACTATGGAAGGTGTTCCTGAGCCTCGTTTTATTTTTTATTTATCTCTCGTTATTGGTATCCATATTTTCTCTTACACAGTGTGTAACACGGTTTTAGTCTTAATTGAAGCGTTGGTAAATATCCGACACCTTTTAAGTTTAGGTTTAAACGATCTTAAAGCTCGTACACCGGAACATTTTTTGAATTTGGAACCCTTAAACTCCTTTATGGAACCGGACTTGACCTCGTTTACGCTCGGACGATTTTCTCGCTTTGAATTATTACAAGCCTTACATCAGAATTTCTGGGTAAGGTGGAACAAAGAATATTTACACACTTTGATGCAACGCAGCAAATGGACTGAGTCGTCAGTTCCTATTCTCAAGGATACTCTCGTGTTGCTCAAAGACGAACACGCGCCGCCCTTAAAATGGCATTTAGGCAGTGTGTTAGAGGTGCATCCGGGTGCGGACGGAGTTACGCGCGTTGTGACTGTGCGTACCGCGCAGGGTAATTTCAAAAGACCTGTAACTAAAATATGTCCCCTACCTCAAAATTAAAATTATATTTTTTTTTTGGTTTATTACTCTACTTTAAGTTTTTTTTTATTTGGATGGTACAGAAATATTTTTTTTGTTTATAAAATGTCTCATTTTAGGTGGGCGGTATGTTTAGGTTTCATTACTTTTTAGTTCAATTTTACTCGTGTTCACACGTGACACATTTTACTGGCCCTCGCGCCTTTGGACAATGTAAAAAGGGACAGAACAGTAGTAGTACCATAGTCGTATCATATAGTACTCGACGTATTGCACGTCTCCCGCTTATCGTTTGCTCTCAAATATATTGACTCTCGCCTCAAAACTACTACGAAATACAGTGATAGTGTCCCCCGATTCCTGGTTCCTGTATGGTGAAGCTTGGAATTATTCTGGTGGCCACCAAGAAGAATTTAGTGAAGTGATTTCGACTACAAGGTAGGCCATTTTAGTATTTGTGTCACGCTGTCGCCGTATTTTGTATAATTTCTCATCTCCTCAATTAAACCTATATACAGTCCACTCATTGTCTCAATCCCCTACACTGTACTTTATGATTATCTTTCGCTAAATATCGAGCTAAGTGAGACATTTTGTGAAGTTATAAAACCTTTAAAAATTTTAATTACTGCTCCGATGGCATCGGCTGAAGCAGAACGGTGCTTTTATACCCTCAAACGGATAAATGAATGTATGCATTTTCTTTATAAATAATTCACACAATAAGTTATACGTGCATTTTGTTTTGACTGCTATATTTTTAAAATTTATTATCTTCTTTATGTTTAGTTCATATTAACTCAATTTTTTAAGACTTTCATTTTTTCATCTACCGGTGCCTATGACAGGCTTTAGACATATCTAGATTTTAATGTACCACTGGAATTGCAACCCCTACTTTTTTAATGTACTGGTTTATCCCTATTTCTCCATTAATTTTGAGCCGTAGCTCTGGACTTAATTTACCCATCCATCCATCCGCCACTGATTATAGCGAATGAATTTATAGAACAAGAGTAGCACTCAAAAATTTTCAGCAATTATGAAAAACTAACAAACTAAACAAAAAATTGAGACACGTTTAGTTTAAAATTAATCTTACGTTGTGAAAGCACTTTTATTACCACGAGGATGACCTAATAAAAAATAACTACATGCTGTATACGAATAGCTAATTTTTCGTAATCTTTAATGATAATAGGTTAACAGTTTATTTGAAACCGACAGGCACAATGAAAATGACGGGCACTTACGGAAACTGGGCATTGAGAGGTCTCATTCTGAAATTAGTTTTCCATTGTAAGACCAATTTTTAATATTTTCATTAATAAAATTGATAAATTAAAGAAATAAAACAAATACAGAAAATTAGATAAAAAAAAAACTTAATGATTTTTTTAAGAACTGTTTATTATCTAGTATTTGTGTCTCAGATATATTAAATAAAATTACGTGTCGATATAAAAATTGATTATTCTAAATCGACATAAAAAATCAAAGCTACACAGACAGTTTTCAATTTAATAAATTAATTCGAAAAATAATAAAATAAAATTACTGAATCTGGTAAAACGACACATCCCAAGTCTAGTCAAGAAGAGATTTGAAGTACCCAAATTAAATTTAAGGCCGTACCATAAAAATTAATAGGAGGCATTTATTATGTAATGAAACTATTATAGAATTAAAAAATTATAAAAATAATAAAACAAAATAAATAAGTAAAAGTATCTCTAAAAGTGTTCAAGTTCTGAGTCATAAAATTTATCAGAGGTTCAGTCACCATCTTCTGCAGTCAAAATAACTAGTGGTTATATCCCATCAGTCCACGATAACCTTTTCCGTATGTTCTACAGTTTTTCTTGAGTAGTCTCTGGTAATATGTGCTAGAAATTTTTTCAAGTCTCCTTTACCTGATGTATTTCTATTTCAAATATCAAAGGAATTACCTTCCTGCTTTTTAAAGTTTAAAATGGACAATGAACACATTCCAACCGTTTAAAACACCACGAGTCGATGAAATAATCCCGGTCCTGCTGTAGTAGCCTGGAATTGGGCTATATACCAGAAATATGGAGAAAGGCCAGCGTCGCCTTCATTCCGAAAGCGAGGAAAAAGGACACTACATATCCTAAATCCTTGCGACCCACCAGCATCAAATCGTTTATTTTAAATATGATGGAGAATGCAGTTGATAACTACATCAGAACATAAATTAATGAACAGGTTCTATTGCACCCTCATCAACATGTGGATCAAGGGGGACGTCTATGAAAACCGCACTGATACAATTAACAGATGAGATTCTAGACGCTCTGAATAGTAAGGAAACCGTAGTATGTGCCTTTTTTGATATAGAAGGGGCTTTTGATAACACTCCACATGAGGCAGTCAAATTAGCACTTGATGACCGGGGAGTAGACGGAACACTTTATCTCCATTAGAATAGAAGAGATAGAGATACGACAGGACATCATCGTCTTCTGCATCACCAGAGGGGGGAGTTGCTTCTCCACTTGTGTGCAGACTAATTGTAGATCAACTCCTCTGTGATTTGAATGACCTCGGTATACCTTGTCAGGGCTATGCCAATGACATGGTCATTATAGCGAGGGGCAAATTTGAGGATAACTTCTGCGACATAGTCCAGAGAGGACTCGAACACACTAATGAATGATGTCAGATGATGGGACTAAATGTTAACCCCACCAAAACCACCCTAGTAGCCTTTATAAAGAAAAGAAACCTCAACCTGTAAACCATCAAAATGGATGGTAATATTATTGAGTGGAAGTCAGAGGCTAAATATCTGGATCTGACCCTAGATAAATAAACTTCTATAGAACAAGCACGAAAAAGAAGTAATCAACAAAGCTACAAAGGCCTTGAAAATTTGTAGAAAGTTCGGGGGTAAAAGCTGGGGGATAAACCTAAAATTGCTGCAGTGGATGTACACTGCAATAGTGAATCCAATTATCACATATAGGGTAGTAATGTAATGCTCATCCTAAATCATACACCTCTACTACTTGTGGAGAGTATGACAAAGAAGAAAATATATAGCATGATGAGAGATGAAGTCATAAAACGAACGACCAATCTCTTATCTAGAAATCAACATATCTGGGATATGCCCCAAGATGAAATGAAAGAGAAGTACAACTTTTTGAAAAACGTCAACACAAAGTTGAGTCGTTAAGGTGAATGAGACAGAAACACTATTGAAAAACTTAAGAATTCCATTAAATGGATTAGATGGCTTCAAAACATCAAAACAACGGAGGGAATTGGAATAGGAGTGTAAGGACCCAGAACCAGACACCATGAAAGCTTGGGTAAGTTACCATGCATCTTCCAGGCGGAAATACACGTCATCAGGAAATGCATTGAATTTAGCAAAGAGAAAAACTATCACGGAGAGGAGATTATTATCATGTCGGATAGTCAAGCAGCCATCAGTTCTCAAGTAATCATCTCCAAGATGGTCTGAGAATGCCTAAAGGAACTAAACGAATTAGGCAATAATAATACTAGACAAGCTCGCGAAAAAAGAGGATGATACCTTTCTGTGGAATCACTACCAGTGCAATGTTGGATGAACCAAAAAGAGAGGAAGAGAGCAAGAGATCCAATTACTGGACGGATCTGCAAGGAATGAGACAAGAGAAGATACTTTTTGGGAACTACGACCAGAAGAGATTCAAGGAATGCATAAGCCTAAGCAGAGACCAGCTTAATTCCTAACGGGGCATTGCCACCTAAAGAAACACCTCAAGAAACTCGTATTGGCAGAAAGAGAAAAGTGAAGATTCTGCAAGGAAGGGGACGAATCTTCTATTCACATCCTTTCAGAGTACAGTACTTTAGAAAACCCTAGAATGAGGTTTTTGGGAGCACAAGGGTAAGATACGCAAAAAGAACAAAGCTTATAAAGCAAAATTGGCACAAAAATGCAACCAAAATAGAAATAACAATATTTTAAGTAATACCTTACCAAAAAAAAATTGTTTCACTCTGGAAGATATGATGAAAAATTGTTTAAGACAAGTTCCTGTTTCTTATGGATCTAATTTTATACATCGAAAAATAATTATGGATTTGTGTTTTTCCTATAAAATTTTAAATAAATATATTCTTATTACAGAATCGTGACTAATTAGAATAAGTTTTTGGTACCATGCGAGAAGAGACATTTTTCGTAAAAATTTCCAAGACATTAAGTTTCTGAAGCTCCCAACTGCTCTCTAATCGATATACGGCGATTTTCGAGCACCACAGACTTTGCCTCAGCGACGTGATGGTGGTTAGTTGATAATTGTCCAATATATATCTTCAACGTATTCACGGCCCTTAGTGAGCTCCTGATGACAAACTTTTGTTTGTAACATATATTCCTTTAGATAGGCCTTATCAAACGTTTTTAACGTTTGTGTAAAATTTGTTTTTTTCAAAATACAAAATATAACGCAAATTCTTTGCCCAACTGATTACGGCATGGTAAACATCACCATAAAGCACAAACAACGCTTAACCAAAAACACTGTAATTTTTTTTTAATGCCTGTAGCATCATGAATTTTCACATAATTGTTACTTATAGTTGTATTTAAACAAAAATGACGCACGCGATTCTGTCTTTAAGAAACCGAACCCACGAATCGATGCCTTCCCGGATTAATACAAAAACACAAGTTCCAATTAGTGATGAATTATCCTTTCAACTGATTATTAATGCAAAAAACAAACGGGCAATGGCAACACAATTAAAATTTTAATAAATCTGTGTAGTTACATCGGCGTCCAATGCAATTAATAAAAAAAGTTTGTGCTGTATCGTAAGTAATTGTAACTGTTATTACCTATGAGAGTTTGCTCATTTTTTCTCTAACCTGTTTTAAGCACGAGAAAAGTTCCTACGTATGAGCATAAGATCAACAAAAATTTGATCTGATTCCTATAATTCCCACATCCGATTTTGTTTGTCTAGGAGAAGATATCTTCATAACGCGAGTCGATAGATTGAAATTAAGACTTAACTGAATTGATTTTGTTATAATGGCTTACTAGAACAGTTTATGGTTACGCACACACTATATTCTTGTTCGTTTCCATCTGGCAACATTCCCTAAGTAACATCCCATTTAAGCTCATTAAAACTACCGGAAGCTAAATGTATGTAAAAGTATATAGACAACAATGGCGAGGCGGAAAATGAAGTTAGAAAATAAACCCCTACTAACGTAAATATTCTCCTACCATATTTTTTTTAAATACTATGAGCATTTATTGGCATTATAATATTCCGTAAAAATGTTTTTATCCGTTTGAGGGTAGAAAAGCACCGTTTTCCTTCAGCAGATGCCATTAGAATATTAATTAAAATTTTTGAAAGTTTTAGAACTTCACTAAATGTCTCACTTAGCTCGATATTTTGCGAAAGATAGCCACGAAGTTCAAGAAATACCGAAATTGATCTAAATTCTTCAGTTTCATATATGACCGTCAGTTTTGTAGGGAGTATTTGTTCGATAAAAAAGGGGTAAATTTTAATCGTATCCTAAAATTTTTGTTCGGAAAAACATGTACTACATTTGACATACTGTTGCGAAAAAAAAACTGGCTGCTACCAAGTGACCTAAAAAGCTAAATCGTCCTTTTGCTTGACAAATAATTGTATCATAAACTTCTTTTGTTTCCCAGGAAAACTCCGCGGAATCATCGAGCTTATATCGTTTTGAAGTAGACGGAGATGGCTCAACGTCGTTTGTGGTAATATTATTTGTAATTTCTGTTAATTTGCATAAATTTGTCTTGTTTGAAACTTAGCAAATAACAAGTCAACTTGAGACATTACTTTGTAAAATAAGTTTATCCATGAAATGAAACTCTTGCTTTTGAGAATTTTGATATACCTTGATGATTGGTTCATGGTACTAACATTTCTATTGTCATCTAAGATTTTTTCCATTGTCTTCAGAATGTTATCTTTATATTCGAATACGGTAAAAACAACTTTAGAATTAAAACTGCATCTTGTTGGAGCCAAATGAGGTAAGCGTTTGTTAACAATATGAACGAGTATTGCGCTTCTTTAAGGTCTATTTGGAAAAAAAGAACAAATCCCTTGTAAATTGGAACAAAATATGCGGACATTTTTATTAGCGAATGAGGTGCAAAAAAACGCACGTAAATAACACGTCCATAGGTTTTTTTTCTAATTGCTTGCACCCCATTCGACGAGCCGCTCATGTTTTGTAGAAAATAAAAAAGCGCTCACTTGGTTTTACTTACACATACAGTAAGATAGAGAGCAGGAACTTTTAACTGCTTTTCTAGAATCTCTTACAAGAGATTCTTAAAAATGTCTAACACATACACCATGGTTTTTATAAATTTCTTCGTAATTCGGAATACCTTGAATTGGGACAGATCACTTAATTTTGGATGGTTTTTTCTCGCCAAACATTTTTAACCTCTTTAAAACGTACCGGTACAGTAGACATCACGCATAGAAATACCGGCAAAGTAGACATCACGGATATATTATACCTTGAACTAAAGGAATGGTTTAACAGCTGCTTGAAGAAGAAACCTTTACTTGATATTGGCAGCGCCACGCGCGACTGGAAGCAGAGTTCAAATACTCGTCCAGTGGGTTGCATAAGAGCAATTTTTCTAGTAGAGGGATATTTTGTGAGGCAAACTAAATAAAGGTTTGCAAGTCGACAATAATTAACTGTTGTTCACGTATAATCTAGGTAAAAAATTGATTTAAATTTAATCATTAAATTATCAGTAGATATTAAAAAATATATTTGTACTTATATTTATTAGAATGTTTTATTTTAATTTACAGTTTTTTGGGGGGTTGCGCAAACCTGCAAACCTAAGGAAAGGCCGCCTCTGGGATGAACAGTGATTAAAGATTAAAAAATATGCTTAGTTCTTGACATTAACTTCTGATTTTTAACGCTCTCTATTTTTGGTCTGAAAAACGGGATGCAGAATATTATTAATTACACTTATAATTGTATCATATCTCCCTTTTTACATTTACGGATGATTAATATTCATATGTTTGCGTAAAAGAACCTTATTTACAATTTAAAATTAAAATACAAGCAGTATAAGGTATGTATGAATGTATAAAGATTTCTTTAATATCAACTGAATGAATGATTCGTAATATATATTATACAATAACTACACGTCGTACGTGATTTTAATATATAACATGTAACACTTAACCAAGTAAGCTTTAATGGATCGAGCAATAGAAAGTAAACAAAAGATACATTAACACGGAATTACACTCAAATTTTTATGCAATTTTAACCGTTGTTACAGTTCCTAAAATCGATCGAAAGTACTTTCGTTTTGTTGATAAACCATGTGGCTAAGAATATAGATAGAAACTGAATATAAAGATACCATATTATTAAATGATTTTTTTAAAAGTTCATTCGTTTTAAAAGGTGTGAAGTCTAGTTCCCCTTTTTTCCAAAAACTTAAATGACTTTATAAAAATTTATTTTTTATTATGAAAATATTTTAGTAAAACTTTTAAAATGAAAAATTCTATTCAGAAATAGACAGAGGTTTCTTTTCTTGTTATCAAGTGGTCCCTGTTTTCTTTTGCTTCACCCAATGCATTTCAGCAACTTTTTTTTTAGGTTATCATACCATCGTGTAGGTGGTCTACCTCTGTTTCCTTTTCCGATACAAGGTTGCGGTGTGATCACTCTTTTGTTCCATCTGTGTTCTGCAAATTTGCATTTTAGTTTGGTGCTCACTTTAACTATGTCGGTTTTGCTCTACTTCTTGTCAAAACATGTGTCACCCTGGGTTTTTATACTATTTTCCTCGTCATCGTCCAAATTTGTACTCAGCATGCTAAGACTGGTAGTATGTAGTGATTTATTTTATCGATTGTGTCCGTGTCATAAGTTGTCCAAGGTACACATTTTCATTTATATCTTATAGTTTTTGTTTATCTAGTAAAATTTTTGGATTTTCTTTGCACATAATTTTAGTCTTGCTGATGATATTCATTAGATCCTCATTGTTATTTGCGCTAAACACCACATTATCTGCGAATCTTAAATTATTTATTAGTTCAGCGTTTATTTTTATGCTCTTATCATCCCAGTTGAGTTTCTTGAATATTCCTTCGAGTGAGAGAGTAAATAATTTTGGTAAAATGACATCTCCTTGCATTTTTCTTTTAATTTATACTTTTTCTATGTTTGTATGCAATCTAATTGTTGATGTTTTTTAATCCGTCGTGGCCTTATAAATGGCACACTTTGTATATTACTTTTCTGTTTCGATATAGCGACATTTATATTGCTTAAATTTTTTATTTATAAAAACGATAGTTTGCATCTTACTTTATAAGTTTTAACGATTTTGTTAGCTGGTAGAAAAATTAGTAGCGTAATTTCTAATAGTCCATTTTATTTGGAATTATTCCTTTACATTCTGCCCAAAAGTAAGTAAATATGTAAACATTATTTAAATGTGTTACTCTTGTATTACATCGAATTAACATTAACGTCTATTTTCATTTATATGTAGATAGAAACATTGTGGTCCTGAAAAACTAGCACTTGTTCAATTAAAAAATGATGAGTTAATCGTATCGGCAAATGTTTGAAAAAGGTCATTTAGAGTGCTCTAAATCCACATAATCATATTAAATCCATAAAAAAAACTTCTAGAATAAGAAAATCTTCCAAACGAATTGATAGTATGATTCAAAGAATTAGCGAAGCCAGCCTTTTTTTAAAATTATCCTCAATTTACGAAGCAAACATTAGAATAAAATGGTACGTAATTGTCAAGAAGAATATTAAGACAGATATTAAATAAAACGAAAGTCTGCGTTACTAAGGGTCACTCTTAAATCAAACAAAAACAAGGAAAAAAAATGTTTTAAAAAAAAGTGTTTTGGACTGATGAGATCTGGACTAATTTAATTAGAAATGTGGAAAAATGTTGTGTTCGTAGTCCGCCAAATAGTAGCCTGGATCTATGTTACACCATATTATAACATAAGAACCATAAAGCACAGTGGAGGATCTACAGGGTGGGCCAGGAATTAGTTAACATTTTAAAAAAATCATTAAAAAAACTATTAGATTTACACCAAAAATTATTTATTTAGAAGATAGCTTATACACTGGAAATTACTTTTTAAAAATAATATTTTTTAAATGCCCACCGTCTCGACCTCGGCATTCCTCTAAACGAGCACGAAAATTTTCGAGTACTCGCCGCAATAAATCTCGTGGTATTGCTGACGTCTCCTCTCTTATTTTCGTCTTTAATTGGAGCAGTGTCCTTGGTTTGTGGGTATAGACACGATGTTTCAGATATCCTTAGAGAAAAAAATCTGCTGGCGTTAGGTGGCCACGGAATGTCGCCTCTTCGCGAAATGAGCCTTTCGGGGAGCATTTCTCTGATGACCGGTAGGGATTCGTTAGATGTATGGCAAGTGGCTCCATCTTGCTGAAACCACGTCTGTCGATTGTAGCCAGCAAATTGCTGTAGCCGTGGTATCAGATATTTTTTCAACAGCTTCACATACTCGGTGGAGTTTACGGTAATCAGACGGTCTCGAAAATCCTCAAAAAAATAAGGTCCAATGATTCCTGTAGCTGAAATTGCTGCCCATACAGTCACCTTAGGTGAATGAAGAGGCCTTTGATGTTTAGCTCTGGGATTCTCGCTGCTCCAATATCTGCAGTTCTGTTTATTGACCTGCCCGTTGAGATGGAAGTGGGCTTCGTCAGAGAACAAGATGTTGTCAAAGTTACGGAAGCGATCCAACATTGTTTGAGCATACGTAATAGAGTAAAATCAAATCATTAGGCTTTAATTCTTGGACTAACTGGATCTTATATGGATGTAATTTTAAATCAGATTTCAAAATGCGGCGTAAGGATGTGCGAGATATGCCTAATTCAGCCGAGCGTTTGCGCGTCGACAAATCTGGATCGCGCCGAACCGAAGCTGATACTCTCTGCACGTTCTCTTCACTCCGTGAGGTCCATGGGCTACCGGTTTGCTTCACATTTAGCGTCGATCCCGTCTCCTCAAATTTCTTTATCCATTTCTTTATTAAAACTGCTCGGACACTCATTTAGGTCGTGTAAATGGTATTCAACGCGAAATAAACGCCGCACAGTGATGAGTGAACCATTGTTTAAATAAAATGGCTTTACGTAAAAGGCACGCTGCGGTCCCGTAAACCCATCCATGTTGACTAAATTTCCAAGAACTGAGCTAGCCGTTAGACCCCTCCCTGCGCCTCGCGTCTCTAGTGTTTGCGCGGGAGATCAAAATCAAATGTAAACAAATTCTTGGCCCACCCTGTATTATAGTTAAGTTGGGTTATTGTTCGAATTGGTATAATGGAATAATTTCTCTCCAAAAACATCCTTCAGAATGTGATGGATTCATATGCTAAAGAATTCCTTCCAGTTAAGTGCAAGTTTATGCACGATAACGATCCAAAACAAGCATCACAATTTGCTAAGAAATATGTAGAAGACAATATGGCCCAAAACCCTGACCTGAACTTGTCGAGAGACTTTGGGAAACGTCTAAAACGGGATCTGTAAAATAAAAATTTATCTAATATAGAAGATTTGTTGATGCATATTCAAGATGCTTAGTCCTCCGTTCCAAATAATTTATGTCATACTTTCGTGACGTCAATGAAGTCCAAGCTAAGGGCTGTAATAAAAAATGAGAGTTACTCAATAAAATATTAGCTATTTGTTAGAATTTTCATTTTTTTATTAGTTTTGTTAAAATGTGCTATTTATAAGTTCAACTGATTTTTTATTTTATTACTCTTTGTCACAATTACAAAACGTATTTTAATTTTTTATGTATAATTAAACTAAATAACTTAAAAATTAATATAAAAAATATTTTGTTAATTTACTCTCTACTATATGCTTTTTACAAAAAAAAGACGACACGACTGTATGTTTTTGAGCACATTTGAATATCTTTGCTTCCTTTAGTTCTTTATTAAGTGCCCAGCATTCATTTGAATTGAACGCCTTTTCAAAGTCTACAAAAAAACACACATACTGGATTATCACATTCCTTTGTTTCCTCTAATCTAATGTTGACGGTAAGAAGGTGATCATATGAACTGAATTCTCTTTTAAATCCAACCGGTTTGCCTGGTTGAGAGGAATCAAGTTTATTCGTTATTTTTTTGCAAATTATTCATGTAAAAAATAATTTGAGAAGTAGAGAACATAAACTTATGGGACCGTAATTTTGTAGCTTAGCTTTGCCTCCTTTCTTGAGAAGTAGTATCTTACGGTGTTATTCTAGTTTTTAGGTAATCTTTGTTCTCGGAGGCATTCATTATGTATATATTTTTGGTTTTTGGAGTACTATCTCTCCTCTCTATTTTAATATTTGGGAAAAAATGCCATTCCCCGGTGTTGCGTTATTTTTATTTAAAAAAATAATGAGTCGCCACCATCTAGAATATCATAACTCTCATAACAGGTTTATCTCTAGTGACTTTAAAAATCTATACCTATATGCTAAAAAGCAAATTAGATCAGAATCTCACCGATAATCAACAGTCTTCCTATAAAATTTTTGAGAGTATGGTCAATAGTGCTAATTAGTTGTAAAAAAAAATTAACTTTCAGCAAAAAAAAATTAGGAGAAACACAGGAAATTCTATCGTAGTGATACTTAAAGGTGATTATCAACGAAAAATGGATTTATTTCTTAAAAAAGAAAATCCAACAAAATTCAAACAAGATTCAACAATAAAAGTCCAAAATAAACTTAACGCCACATTAAAAGACATACAGGTCATACTTACAAATGCAGACAAATTTAAAATAATTAATATGAACCCTCTACAACCAAGACTATACGGTTTAATTAAAATTTACAAAGAAGATGCCCCATAAGACCAGTTGTCTCTTACACAGACAGTTCTCAAAGAAACTTAGCAGTACAACAAAATAATAGCATAAAAAATTCAACTGAACAGTATGGTTAACTAATTTCACCATACCAGAAAACAGTACCTTAGTCTCTTTTGATGTAACGAATATATTTTCAAATATTCAAAATAAAGATTGCTTACAAATAACTTAAATCTCTCTATCCAATCATAACGTTGATCCAGTTGTAAAAAATTATTTTTTTTACCTTTGCATTTCTGAAAACTACTTTCAGCATAATAACCAATTCTACAAATAAAAAGATAGGTTAGCGATGGGCTCTCCCCTGAGATTTCTGCTGGCAAAAATTTTTATGACCAATTTCGAAGAAAACTTTTTTAAAGCAAACCTTTCAAATAATATCTATTTCTGGTATAGATATATTGACGACATCCTTGCTTGTTTTACAGGTAATGAAATAGAATTAAAAGATGCAGTAACACATCTCAACAGTATACACAACAAAGTAAAATTCACAATAGAAAAAGAGGTAGATTAAATTAATTTCTTAGATATATCATCTTTACAAAAATAAATAATAGTTTTTCCTTTGACATATACAGAAAGCCTACTTTCACTGAATCCACTACACCACAACACTCAATACATCCTGATACACAGAACATTAACTCATCCTTTAGCAGAAACAGACAAAAGAACAAAATAACTTATTACAATAATACAAATCGCATTAAACAATGGTTATAGGGAAGTTAGCAAATTAACAACGTAATAAATAGAAAACAAAAACAAACTACACTCGACCAAATACACCCACCTAACATAAGTAAAAATAACACTAAATACACCACCCTTAAGCATTTCGGACCTATTTCAGATAGAATAGCTAGTGTCTTAATATTAATAAATTTAAAAGTTGCATTCAAATCATCACAAAAACTATCACACATATTTAATGTCAAAGACAAAATTTCCTCTCTCTAAAAGTCAGGAGTTTATAGACTAAATTGTTCGGATTGCAATAACTGTTACATTGGACAAACGAGAAGAAATTTCCATATAAGATTTAAAGAACATAAAAACGCATTGTTAGTAAAAAACATAATTCAAACTTCGTTAACCACTTCATAGAAATAAGCCCAGATGCTAACAATATTAAAATTTTGCATACCGTATCCAAAATAAAACGTTTAGAGGCCATACAAATTTATAAGTGCAATAAAACTAGTACAATTAACCTCCTTAATGTTCCAACAGACTTACAAAATTCTCCGTTGTTCGATGTTCTGTTTTTAGTACCTAGATAGTAGTAATAAAAAAATTGCGAGATGAAAAAGCGTTATAAAATAATGTAATACGTAGTTTTTAAGACATTGCGTTTGAAAATGTAACAGTGTTACGAAACCGCAGTTACGCCAATTTAATAATAAACGTGATAAGGCTAACAATTTTCTTCATCTTCTTCTTTCTTTAGTTTAGGCATGAAATGCCTATTTTTTTCTTCGCCCCCTTCGCCTATTCGGGCCTTAAATTGTCGCTCCATCTTTTTCGAGGTCGCCCTACATTTCTGCGGGTGATTTGTCACGTGCTACCCTAACTATTATCGCGTCGTCCATGCGACTGATGTGGTTGATCCATTCCATGTTTTTTTTTCAATATCCAGTCGTTTACATTATTCGCTTGACACAGTTCCCTGATGTTCTCGCTTCGCTCTCTGTTCATAAGCGTTTTTTCAGCTATCTTCCGTAGTACCTTCATTCCGTTTTCTCTATCATCTGCTGAGTTTTTGTTGTGTCAGGTTGTGTTTCTGCAGTATATGCTATTGCTGGCTTAATCGTGGTCTTATAGATTCTGGCCTTCATTTCCACTCCGATATGTTTATTTTGCCAAATGGTGTTACTTAGGCATGCCGCTATCTTAGCTCCTTTGTTATTTTCTTCTCGAACCTCTGTTTAGACATCTCCATAGCCGGATATTCTTATTTCCAGATATTTAAATTTCATCTCCTGTTGAATGATTTTCCCGTCGACCACAGCTTATCTCAATTTGGTGACTGAGGTGGTCTTAGAAGCCGATATGATTCGGTTAAATGCTTGTAGTAGTTAGTCTTTGTAGGTCATCTTCATTTTCTGCCAGCAGTACAGTGTCATCGGCATAACATAGGCTCTTAATCTCGCGGTCACCCATTCTGTATCCTCTTAATTTGCGTACTCTCATAATTATCTGATCCATGGTAATATTAAAAAGAAGCGGGCTTAAGGAGTCCCTTTGTCTAATTTTTCTACCAACTATAATCGGATCTGTAAGTAATCCGTTGATCCTGGCTTAAAATTGTGTCAGAGTATATATATTCAATAGTTTTAATTAAGTTTTGTGGAATTTGCCTATCATAGAGAAGATATAATATATATTTAGGCTGGACGCGGTCGACGGCTTTGTCCAAGTCTACAAAACATATATATGCTGGCTTGTTGTATTCGATTGATTTCTCTATTATTTGTCTTAACACAAAAAAACGCATCGGTGCATGACCTATCCGATCTGAACCCTTGTTGTTCATCTGATAAAAATGCTTAGCCTATTGATTTTATTTGTTATGATCTTTGTTGTTAGTTTTAGGGTTGTATTAAGAAATTTAAACCTTTGTAGTTCGTTGGCAGTTTTTTGTCGCCCTTTTTAAACATAAGGATTGCAGTACTGGTTCGCCACTCATCTGGGATTTTATGATGGAAAAGAATTCTACGGATTATAATTGTTAGTTATGTTGCAAGGCTCTGTCCACCATATTTGAGCAGTTCACTTGTAATGTCGCTAATTTTTTTCTTTGCATTTCTCCTTAACTTTTTGAAAGAACCATGGAGTTTTGTTTGGTATAATTCTAGACTTATTATTAATTCTAGTACCTAGGGCTTCTTTAGCAGCTTCTTTAATGATGTTCTTCAATTTTTCCCAGCTATTATTAATGTCTTCCTCCTTATTTATTAGGTTTTCGTCGATTTTTTCCTTTAGTCTTTTTTTATACAGCGGCTTTATTGATAGGTTCCATAGTGATTCAAGTGTTATTTTAATTTAAATTTTTCCCAGCAGAATACTGTGGTCGCTACCTATGTTAGTCGAGTTTAATGTTCTGATATCAAGGATCTGACTTGGATGTATACATCTATTGGTGACTATGTAATCTATTGTTGATGTGAAACCTCTATTATTTGAGAAAGTTAATTTATACTGATATTTGTGGCTGAAAGAAAGTATTGTTGATTTGTAATTCATTGAGCGAGCAACGATCTATCATCATCTGTCCATTATCATTGAGTATATTTTCATTAAACCTTTGTTTAACCCCCGAGATTACTTCGTTACGAACGCTTGCATTAAAATCTCCCAGAATCATTAATTGTTGCTTCTGCGGACAGGATTCAGTAATATCCTGTAGTTGGCTGAAGAACGTTTCTCGCTCGTTTTTAGGTTTATCGTCATCCTTAATTTTGTTTCATTAATCTACAATGTATTATCACAAAGTAAGAAACTACTCAATCAAGTAATTTAAAAAATTATGATTTATCTAAAACGTTATCTGTTAGAAGAAAACCCATGTATCTAATAAGAACGAATATACTTGAATTCTATAAATATTTTGACATTAATTAATTTTTTCGTATTGTTTTTAATTCGTTCACCACCAATGTAGTAGAAACAGCTTGTCATCGATAATGTGTTCGCGACAACCTGTCAAGTTTCAAATTATTTAAAACTCTAATTTACAAACTAAGACACCTTTAATAATCATGCTCTAAAAAGATTAATTGGTATACAAGATATAAGAGAATTTTGTATTTATAATGAACTACTCTGTCCAACGAAAAGACACCATTATTTATGTTAAAATAATATTTTTGAAAAACGTAAGATAATGATCCTAAAAATATAGAATTATAGAACTGAAAAAAAATCATAAATCTTGATTACTTTGGTGGCACCCGGCGTTTGTTCAGCAAAAGTTCGTTTCTAAAGAGTTATTTCTGTAAATAATCAGATTTGGATATGTTTTAATATACAATTTATCAATAATGGCTCAGTTTTAATTTTATTACGAAATAACGAAATTTATCCATTGTTATGATCAGGTACATTTAATAATTATACGATATGGATTAACACCATTTGTTCAGTGAGTTTATTTATATAATTATGTCTTCAAAAATGTCCTTTTGCGTTCTATACCAGAAATTTGTCATGACGACGGCAAAAAATTTAAATTTATGGCAGAATTTTCACTTCTGTTGTTGTCAACTCAACAGTTAAAAACGTAGTTAAGGCTAATCAAGTTGCTATATATTTTCTTCTTCTTCTTCTTCTACCTTCTATAATAGGTCCCTGACCTGTTCCTTCTTCGATTTTTCTCATTCTGGACTTAAATTATCGCTCCACCTTTTCCGTGGTCGACCTCTACTGCGTGTACCACTAAGCGATTTATCTCGTGCGATCCTTATCAGTCTATCCTCTGTCATTCGGCTTATGTGTTTGTTCCATTGTGTCTTACGCTGTAGGACCCACTCATTAATGCAGTCTGTGTTGCATGATTGCCTAATGTTATCGCTTCTTTCTCTGTCTAGTAGCGTTTTTCCTGTTATTCGTCGAAGTATTCTCATTTCTGTAGTCTCCAATAGTTGTTTCGTTTTTGTCGTCTCTGGCCGTGTTTCTGAGGTGTATGTCATAATAGGTCTAATTGTGGTTTTGTAGATCCGAACCTTCGTTTTTTGTTGTAAGTGTTTGTTTCGCCAGATCACGTCGTTGAGACAGCCCGCCACTTTATTTGCTTTGGCCACCTGCCCTCTTACTTCATCTTCGATGTTGCCATAACTAGTTATGTCGATTCCTAGATATTTGAAACTCATTTCTTGTTGTATTATTTGACCGTCTAGTTCTAGTTTGCATCGGAGGGGTTGTCATACATTTAGTTTTTTCGGCTGAGATAATCATATTATATTTTCTTCCCGTAAGATTAAAGGTATTTAACAATCTCTGGAGGTCGTCTTCATTTTCGGCACATATCACAGCGTCATCAGCGTAACAGAGAATTTTTATTTCTGTATCACCCATTTTATATCCTCTACCAAGTCGCACCTCCTTTATTATTTCGTCCATTATCATGTTAAACAACAAAGGACTAAGCGAGTCTCCCTGCCTAATACCGCTGTTGACTGGTATGGGTGTAGATAATTTACCGTTAGTGCGAATCTGAACTTTATTGTTTGCGTACATGTTTTCGATGGTCTGAATTATATTGATAGGAATATTTCTCTTATATAACAGGTGGATTACGTCCTCTAGCTTTATGCGATCGAATGCTTTTGTTAGATCTATAAAGCATAAAAATGTTGGTTTGTTTTATTCTATAGATTTTTCGACTATCTGTCGTAGAATAAATACTGCATCCACGCAAAACCTTCCTGATCTAAATCCCTGCTGTTCATCTTCCAGTGTTGTAACCGAATTAATTTTATTTTTGATTACTTTCGTAACGAGTTTCAGAGTTGTGTCCAGTAGATTAATACCCCTGTAGTTCCCTGGTTCTTGTTTGTCACCTTTCTTAAACATAAGCATCATTGTGCTGGTTCTCCACCTATCTGGTACTTTGCATTGTGTCAGGATTTTTCGAATGAAGCTTGTGAGTATATATATTTTCTTATTGATATAATTGTAGGTACGACTGCGTACTATATCTTCTTCTTTTTTTCAGATAATTAATGATTTTCCACATTATATTTAACCTTTTTTTGTCTCTTAAGGTCAAAAATATTGTATCAGCTCTTAAACCCCCTTTTGTGATATTCGTCAAAATTTAAACTATTTATTATTATTAATTAATAGACTTACAGGTATTTATTTTATATATAGATTCGTATCTCAAAAACTTCAAACTATAAAATATTATTCTGTGTAAATGGCACACTCTGTATCTTTTTTTTAATAGATTATTAAAAATCCTGTAATTTTAGTTAAGCATCTTTTAGCTTATTCATTAGCTTTTATTCCAGTAACAATGGAAAATAGTATAAGACGTAAATTCATGAAGTGTCAACACAACTTTTTGTTTGAAAATATTAAATAAAATATAAAGAATACTTTTATGGTTGTTTAAATTAATTTTAATAAATTAATCCTTTAAATCCTCTAAAAACATTAACTTGATAAAATTGATTTACACGACCGACGGTGTATGAATGAATGTTGTTTGACTGTTGATATTTTACAGTTTAGCATCAGATCTCGGCAGGTATACCATCCTGTCGACATATCTTGGAAAAGTATCGTTTAATAGACAGTTATTTTTCTAGGAAT
Source organism: Diaprepes abbreviatus (assembly GCA_034092305.1). Taxonomy (NCBI): domain Eukaryota; kingdom Metazoa; phylum Arthropoda; class Insecta; order Coleoptera; family Curculionidae; genus Diaprepes; species Diaprepes abbreviatus. Next base: position 1,882,164 of record JASJET010000144.1, on the reverse strand, counting down.
TCTACTTTTGGTTCATTAAAGTTTCACTGATGAGACCATTAGGTCGTCGAGACTAGTATAAAGAGAGAACCAGAGTGGAATTAGAAAAAAATAAAAAAACTGTTGGCCTGCTTTTTGACCTTCTAAACGAGAACAATATTAACTTGTTAAAATAACTATTTGTTATTATGACATTTTACTGCAATTATAATGGTAAAGCAAGTTTTTCATTAAATTATTTTCATTATTTTAAAAATGGAAAAGAATGGGTTAATAGAAATGATATATGTATCACAAACAAGGGCGAATTGAACAAGACAACATAAACATCATCCTTACCACACGAACTTGTAACAAGAATTACATGACGATGAGGCTTATGATTTTTTGCTGTATATCCGTAGGTTTTCTTCATATTAAAGTTTTTTTCAATATATTAAGGGCGGGATTTATAACAAAAGAGGTGCTAGGAAGTATGACTTTTTTCTTTAAACTTTGGTGTCTCAAAAACTAAGTTACGTATTTCGGGAACATGCGAAGTTATGCAGAGTAGACAAGTCAAATTAATAATGGAGCGTTACATGATCTAACATCGCATTTAATCAAACGTTCTTATTCAAATAATTTGTCGATAACCGCCACCTTACGGAAATTAAGAAAATATTTTGATTGCAATAATTTGCCCAATGTTAACACATTAGGCAAATTTGAAGAAACTGGTTCGTAAAGTGGAAAATATTAAAAGGGGTCGAGAAAGTAGCGAGGAACATTTCTGAACCTTCATCAAGCGTCGTTCTCAGGAGTTAAGTATTTGCTCTGAGTTTCTTTATATATATCATATCGAAAACATAGTTGCATTTAAATCCATACAACATTTAGCTAATACAAGGGATTTCAGTTCACAGACCAAAAGCGTTAGGAGCACGACTGTAACTCAATGTAACGTATGACAATTTTCTTATAAAATTAATAATGAACAATGAAGCTCATTTTGACTTAAGTGGCTATGTTAGGCAAAATTTGAGTGAAGAAAACCCTCATGTTTATAATGGACAACCAATATATTCTTGAATCATAGTATGGTTGCAGTATTTGATAAGAGATGTAAATGGAATTTGTTTTTTTGAAGAAATTGCGGAAAATTCTGTTCCAGTTGCTGGGAAGCGGTATAGTTATATACTGGAAAACTTTTGGGTCCCTTAAATAGTGGTTCTGAATCAGCAAAACATGTGGTTTCAATAAGGTGAGATTTCATGTTACACATCTCGGACAAGAATGGTCTCGTTAGGAAGAATGTTTTCATGGCGCTTAATTTCTGATTCCAAGGGTGCAGGATTTAATGACACCTCACTTTTGTATATGGAGATGTTTTAAGAGTAAGCTTTGTTCTAGAAAGTCGAATACATTTAGAAGATCAAAGAAATATAAATTAAGCTATTGTCGGAATACACGGAGCCACACCCAGACTCAACATAAGTGGAGATTGGGGCAACACACCATGGTATTCTCGGCGGAAATACATGTTATTGATACCTGTCTTCGAGATAATCTGATGAGGGTTTACAGTGACATTTTCTCCGACAGGCAGTATTGGAAGAGCAAGCATGTCATCAGATAACACCAAAACAGGTCTGTGATTGTCTTCAATACCTTATCGCTGTGGTAAAACACAACAATTTGGGTACGAGGATACAAGGGTATCCTAGACAATGAAAAAGCGGACCAGCTTGCAAGTCAAGTGTCTGCGACCACATTTATTGGATTAGATCCTGTATTTGGCATTACTAAGGCTGGTATTCGTAGGTGGATATTCTGGTGGATAAACTATCAATATCAGATCCATTAGAATCACATTGAGGGCCACAAACACAGTAAACTATTGCTGAGCAAACCCTCCGGAAAATTTAGCCGCGAAATCCTGCGTTTAAGCAGATCACAGATTTGACTGGTGAGAAGACTAATAACCGACCACTGCAGCTTAAGAAAACGTCTACACACAACAGGCATTTATAATGAATAACTTAAATGTAGACTATATGTGAGGAAGAGGACAACAGACTAACGCATCATCTTCGAATGCGAAGCTTTAACCTATTGGAGACACATTCAAGATTCGATCAATCCTGGAGTTTTATATTTAGCGGACAGGCTGCAAAAATGTTTTAAGGCAACCAACCTATGTATACTGAAGATATAACAGGTGACTACACTAGGCTACAGTGTAAGGGTTTCTCAACCCTACTTGATATATCATGTAATCAATCAATTAATCAAAAGATATTGCAAGTATACCTCTTCCGACCTATCTAAAAGTGATGGAAAATATCATTTAGGCTTGAATTTGTGTGGCATTCCAAGGCGAACATTTGTCAAATATTATATTATATACACAATGCACACTTAAAATAAATAATTTAAAACAAAGATATATTTTATTTCATTCAGAAAATATTTGAAAAACAAATCAGTCATCTATATGACGGCAGAAATGTATAAAAAACACTCTATAACCAAAAACTAAAAATTTTGTAAAATACATGTACTGTTCACAAAAATGCATGAATATTATGACAAACTAACATCGCCTTGGTATCGCATTGTATACTAACCCCAATTTGTTTTTTAAATTCTAACAATACCAGCGGCAGAACTTTGTTTTAGGAAGCGGCAACCAAATAGATGTTGATTAGCTAAATGATTAAATTATTTTAAGTCCACATGTAGCGTTTCTAGCGTCGCCCTTGATAAATCAACATCTACATTACAATACAAATGCTATCTTTAATTTTTGATATAAAACTTTTTCTTAACACAAACAAAACTTACTTTATTAGTTTTAATAGCATGGGCTTTTTCTAAATGCAGAGTTATCCTCCCAAACAATTCCTTGATGTCTGGAGATACTGGAGACACAAAATTCGATCCTCCATCAGATTCTTGATAGTAAAATTTAATTTTCTTTATGTCTACAGGTTCATCTAAGCGTAATCGTGGCAAGTTATTGGTTATAACCTAAAACAGAAATTCCGTATCAGCCAAAAGGGGTAATAGGTTATCTAACCTGGCTTAGTCATATATTCAGGATGGCCAACTTTGATTTACAGGTAAAGTGTCGTCTGGTGGCAGGGAGACTATTTTACTTGTGGATGATATTATTCATTAGATCTAGCGTTTATGCAAAATATCATCTGTTTGGTGCAAAAGCAAATTAAATATGAATTAAAAAACAAAATAAATTATTTGTGATTGAGATTTTGAACTTTTTTTTTAACTCAAAGTAGTGAAAATTACCATATTCATAGATTATGTTACTATTGTTATCGATTTAATCAACATTTTTTAAAACAAGGATTCCATAATAACGTAAATACATACGCTAAAAGAGAATTAATTCGTTCTCAATATAAATTGAAATGTGGAGTTTATTTTAAAACTCTAAATCACATAACAGAGCGAAATGTATGTTGTTTGTACTGTGTTCCTAAAACTGCAGACTGTATGTACAAGTATGTTCTAAAAAAAGGATGGCAAAGCTATAGGATCAGATAATATATTCATCATTAAAAGATGTGCTGAAACGCAAATATTTTGCCTACCTAAATAGTTGTAGCATAAAAATCAACCCCCTAAATCACTAACGTGGTCTAACTCTAAAACCGGTCTAAGTTGATGGTAGAGGGTTTATATTGACAAGTACAACAATAAGTCAAACAAGTTTTTAATCTTAAAAATATAAGAATAAAAAATCTTATGAATTTATTACTGAACCGTCAAAATTAGAAAATTTTGTTTTCAAGAGACAAGTATTTCTCTTACTGATTCCAAGCAGGCGCGGATCCTAGGGGGGGGGGCGGAGGGGGCAATCGCTCCTCTCCCTCTCCAAGAGCTTTAAGTTCAGGAAAATAGACCCGCATTTTCCTCTTATACTATAATTTATTCAAGAATTAGAGAGAGTAATAAATCATTTTTGACCCTTTTTTCCTCGCATACTACCTGTGTTCTTTAATTCGGTGTCTGGTAAAATCTGTTATTTTTCATAGGTATGGGTTAGAAATTTTATAATTAAAAATACCGGTCTATAATAATGGACTATTTGGGTTGGATAACAATAGATATTTGGATGTGTGAAGTGTTAAAAAGGATTTTAATCCTTGTCATAGGCGTCGTAAGGAGGTTTATTTTATCACTAAGTATTTATGGCATAGAATATTATTTCGGTAATAAATTTAAAATAAAAAGTTTTCATAATATTATTTTATTTCTTAAGATTTCTTAATAATTTACGTACACTTGAAAATATAAATAATTTTGACATATTTAACACAAATCACAACTGTATTTTTATTATTTTAAATTTCGGCACAGAAACCGTTTCAGGCACATTCAGACTAAAACGTAGCCTTTTTCTCTTAAAAAATTCTAAGTTATAATTTAAATACTTACAAAATAACCACTGTCAAAAATACAAGAAGTTAAACATATATAAAAAAATAAATTCGTCCATGTAATATTAAAATTTTTTTTGGTGCCTTCAGTCATATAATTAATTAAAAACATTTTTAGAACATTTGACGTTTCAGTTTATTTATTTTTTAAAATATCTGCAGAATTATAATTAAACACTAAAACGGGATTCAAATGTAATTAATTTTATATGTTACAGAAAATTTAAATAATAAATTGTGTTTCCGCTGACAAACCATACGTATCTAATTCGTAATCAAAGTCAGGGAAGTTATATTCGCTCAAATTAATTATAATTGTTTCCTCTATCTCACCGATCATGAGATAGAGTTTCCACATTTTCTTTTATTCTTTTATTATATGGATTTTTCCCAATTTTCTGCACTAACTTTATTAAAAAAAAATCTTTCAAAAAATCAATTAAATTACTAATTTTGTAAGTTGTGTTATTTCTCTAGCAACTCTATCTTTTATTTGATAGAGCTATTTTCTTCTCCAACGGACATTTTCCAGAGCTCAGTTTTTTTTTCAGGTAAATCCCGATCTTCATTGATTTGAGTTAGAATTTTGTCATCGGTTTCGATCTGCTTCTCATAATAAAATGTATGTACAACTCTTTTTATTGCAGTTTACATCTTTTCTTCCAACGAGGTTTTTCGTTTGCCTGTGATCGGATGTGGCTTGGGAGTACTAACAATTCCAGTCGTTTTTTTCCTCCAGTATTCGGTACATAGTAGATTTTCCAACTCCTGCCATGTTGGAGCACATCTCAACAGAGCTTTTAACATTATTATCTAGATATTGATATCTTAGGCATCATAAACATTCAACGTAATAAGTTTTTCGTTGAGGAAAAAATGCCCTGGTTTAACGATTTTGGAATAAATATAGATGTGGAAGCTATATCTTTTGGGTATCTCGCTAATCTCAAATAATATATAAAAACAAGCATAAACAAAATAAATCACTAAGGATACACTGTAAGGTGTACTTTGCTCACTGACAGAAATTAAATTAAACTATCAGAAATTTTACAGTTGCAGTAAATTTATAAAAGCTTATAATATTTAAATATAACTAAATATAATTAGATTTACGGCACTCCCCAGTTATCTGTGGCACTGGAGCAGGTATGTTGGAGGTTTCGGTAACAGTTTTATTACTATCTCTAGTTCTTGAATAAAGTATAGGAATGTGTATACTTGCGATCGACCCTCCCCTTCCCAAGAGCTTTGAGTTCAGGAAATAAAACTAACTCTGCCTTTAATATTAGGAATGTGTATGCTGGTGGCACTCCCCCCCCCCCCCTTTGACAGATTATTTTTCTTGCGATAGCCCCCCCCAAGAGCTTCAAATTCAGAAAAATACACCCGACCCTGCCTCTTACTCTAGAAATTCGAATGTTGCTGGTGTCTTCCCGCCCCCCGTCGACAACTTGCTTTCGCTTGCCATACTGTACTATTGTAATATCACCCCCCCCCCCCCAAAGAGAGAGGCTGGATCCGCCCCTGAATACAAGGCTTTAGATTTTTACAAATTACAAACAATATAATCAGCAAAACCAAACTGACCGACCAGAAGATCTAACTTCCATTATAACTAGATCGAGTCTAAGTGTTAAACCTTCTTAGTGAATCTGAATGTTAATATTTTTCTAAGTATTAAAAATTATAGATATTACAAATTTTTCTAAATATTAATAAAATTTTTATAAAAAAATTGAACCGACTTCTAAAAGTGCGCTAAAAAGTGAAAAATAACAATAAATTTTCATATGAAATTGAACTTTTTGAAGTCGGCGCCAAATTATTTGTACACGAAATAAATTACTAATATATACAAATTATGGTAAGAAAGCAATTACGAATAAAGTATTTTTAATCTGTTTACGTAAATCACATTTTGTCAGGTATTAGTTTGGCGCCGACTTCAAAAAGTTCAATTTCATATGAAAATTTATTGTTATTTTTCACTTTTTAGCGCACTTTTAGAAGTCGGTTCAATTTTTTTATAAAAATTTTATTTTTCTATTTTTAGTTTTAGAATTCATTATGATATTCATAAATTATTTGAACTAAGTACTAATCGAGATTAGTGTACCTCGCAATGACTCCAAACTGGCAAAAAAGTACCCATTTTATCCAAAGTTGTAAATCACCCTAAAGTGGGCCACTAAAAATTCTTTGGTTCTTAGAGTTTTCCAAATACCAATCAAATTGAGTCAGACGAATATTTAGTCTGTCATAGAAAATCCACTATCTTAAATTTCAAATTAATTTTAGATTGGTAATATAAGCCCCAAAACCTTCCAATATCGATATTTAAAGAAAATAAATTAATTTTTTATCCACCATATTGGATACGCCATATTGAATTTTTTAAAAATAATTTTAGATTCGTCATATGCGACTCCGAAAACTCCCCATTACTAATTTTGGTAAAAATCGGACAAAATTGATTTTTTCGTCCGCCATATTGGATCTGCCATATTGAATTTTTTAAAAATAATATCAGATTCGTTATGTGCAACCTCGAAAACTCCCCCACACCAATTTTGGTAAAAATCTGACAAAATTGATTTTTTCGTCCGCCATATTGGATCCGCCATATTGAATTTTTTAAAAATAATATCAGATTCGTTATGTGCGATCCCGAAAACTCCCTCACACCAATTTCGGGGAAAATCGGACTAAAATAAATTTTTTTGTCCGCCATATTGGATCCGCCATCTTGAATTTTTTAAAAATAATTTCAGATTCGTTGGGTACAACCCCGAAAATTCCTCCATACCAATTTTGGAGAAAATCGGACAAAATTAATTTTTTTGGCCGCCATATTGTAAGCGCCATCTTGGATTTTACTGCACCAATTTCATCTAAAAAAATATGGGACCACCGCAGCAACTTCCTTTACATAACGTAAAAAATTTCACTCAAATCGGTGCAGCCGTTCCGGAAAAATCGGTGTACATACATAAAAAAAAAAAAAAATACATAGTCGACGAATTGAGAACCTCCTTCTTTTAGAAGTCGGTTAAAAAAATATAATTTCTGTATAATACAACTTTAATTTAGAATTTCAATTTAAAAAAAAGTAAATTAGTTTTATTTTAGAGAATTTGGGTGGGAATTATTAAATATTAAGGAAAAAATTCGCTGTGTTGTGAACGTTCCAGTTGTATAAACAGTTAAAATGAATGTATTGTATATATCCAGTAGTATGATCAAAAAACATTTCGATAATATGAATCAACTGTCAAACTCTTATTGGCTGGTCTATAAGCAATATTTCTTGTCACTGATTATATTTGTGTAATTCGGTATTTCTCCTCGTGTTTATTGGGATTTACTAGAGAGACACGCGGCGAAAGAAAGCATAGAAATCTCTGTATTGCTCATTTTTATATTGTAGTGGTTAGTTAGTGAGATTATAGTAGTTGTGTATAATGATAAAAAATTAGAAGTTTTTAACTCTTTATGAGAAGTTCAGAATCATAGAAGATTATCAAATCAATCAAATCAAAAGTAACAATTTTATATAAAAAAATACGAAATTGCCAAATCAACCGTTTGCATAATACTTAAAAAAAAAGACAAGATAATGAAAATTGTACACCAAAATGTTAAGATAAAGTAAGATTAAACACACTTTTCAAAACGCGGAATATCCAATGATGAGAAGTGGCCTTTATAAGTGGTTTATCAGACAAAGAGTATTAAGTTTGCCTATATCAGGTGAGATTCTTAAACAAAAAGCTATTCAACTACATGAACGTTTAAGAACCAATACCGAAACATTTAATGCAAGTGGTAGATGGTTGCAAAAATATAAACTTCAACATGGAATAAGGTTTCTAAAAATGTCTGGTGAGAAGTTATCATCAACCTCAGAGAATGTTAGTACGTTTGAAGTAGACTTTTTGATAAGATTAGAACTCTAAGCTTGACAAATAATCAAATATACAACACTGATAAGATCGGACTCTATTGGAAATTGTTGCCTGACAAAACATATGTTTTGAGTTCTGAAAAAACTGAATTAGGTCTTAAACAGTCCAAGAAAAATATTGCATAAAAAATTAATAATCTTGAGCCCTTGATTCTCACAGATACAGAGGACAATAAATCAGAAAATGAAATTGAGGAACCCACAAAAGTGTCGATTTTAGAAGCTCTTTCAGCTCTAAAAGTAGTTTTTCAATGCTCAGAGCAAAATAATGTTGCAGTTGGTGACTTAGAGAGCCTCAGAAAAATTCAAAACATAGCACTATCAATTTTTTCGACAACTAGAAAACTCCAATCAAAAACAACAGGTTATTTTAACAAAGAATGTGTAAATAAAGATAAGTAATCTAGGCTTTTAAACTTTTTCTTCAGTTTTTAAATACACCTTCTGGAGTATGAACACTCTTGATAATATGAACATTCTTGGATTTTTTATGTTCACACTAGGCCGAGTCTACTGTAGTCACTAACCATGGTTGAAAGTTTGTGGATTTTTTACTACGCACCCAAAGAACCAGCAATATATGGCAGAATTTGATATTCAATTTTTGTAAAACTACATTTCTATTTAAGAGAAATATGCTATCTTGTGTAGATAATAAAGGCGTTGTTTGAATTGAAGAATTAAAGAAAATTGAGAAAAGGTGTCAACATTTTTTAAAGCATTCAAAAAATTAACCCCCCCCCCCCAAAAAAAAAAAAAAGAAAAGGCAAATATAATTAACATATTTATATTTAAGACACCTTCCAACTTTTTAATATAGCTGGAGAATTGATTTTGCTGCTTGTAGAAGCAAATTTTAAGGTCTGGTGAACGAAATGAATATTGCAATTTAAGCCAATGTATCTTAAGTTAAATTAGAATATCAATTAGAGTATATATAGAATCAGAAAATCTAGAATATTCCCGGGAAAAAAAACAAACAAAATGAGTATTTTGATGTTTGTGGTCGTTTCTGGTAATATTTGGAAATATAACATAATATAAATTTTATTTATATTCATACATTCATTACATAAATTGTTGTTACTTTTTCACCGATATAAGATGATCTTTTGAAATTTTAACTTAAAAGTTTCGTCTTTGAGCAAGGGTCATCATTGACCATTCAGTGTTTTTGAAAGCACTAAAAATTATGAATACAATCGCATATAATGCTTGGTAATTTAACAGAAAATAATAAAGTTTCCCTCTAAGACCACTAACCAAAAGAGTGAAGAAATTTTTATTGAAAATATTTTTCTCGAAAGTCAAAAGTTGGCAAGATATCCAAAAAAATAATTTTTGTCAATTTTTGAATCTTTATTAATATATCCAAAAGTATAAAAAATTTGACAACTCCGCCAATATATCTGAAATAGACCCCAGAAAAGATAGCTTTTCTCTAATTTAATCGACCTCGTATGTATTATCGCTCGTATGTATTTTATCATAAAAGTGCTATCACTTAAATTTCATATCCTATATAGATTCTATGCTGTAATATTATATAAATATATGACAATGGATATTAGACGAGGTGTCCGGAAGCCTTTATTTTAGACAAAGGGAGAAAATCTTGAAAACATACCCATCTCTTTCTAAAGTGATTCAAACGTTATCTTTACTCTACTGTTCAGTAGTTTATTTTAATTATTGGGCAAAATATAACAGATAAAGGATTAATTATTCATATAGTTTAATTTTTACGACATAATATACCAATTTTTTTTCCGCATCGAACACATGGATAATTTAATGTACATTTATATATAAAAGTTTTTACTTCTGTGCGCAATATATACAACGAAAGTTATCTTTGTCTCAATATTCAGAAGTACTATTTACAGTGATAAGTCGAGTGTGCGAAACATAAGTTTTTTTTGTATTAACTATCAAAAAATCTAATTTATTTTTAACAACGAATTCCTTTATTTAAGTATATTTTAATAAGAATACTGACGTAGGTGAATTTTTATGAGACATCAAAGTTGATAAACATATAAAGGGTGTTTTTTATAGAGGTATAGAACTTTTAAATGGAATAAAACAAAGATGAATTTTTTAAATTGACATGAAATGTACTTTAGTCGAAAGATAACCTTCTGGCATTATAATTTAAATATGACTTCTGGCATAGGACCGCCACGGCTGGCTCGGACGTAGTCTAATCTGGAGGTTTAGTCGCACGATCTTGGAGGCCAATTCACGGGTCCGAAACGTGAAACTATGCGGTTACCAAACGTTTCCTTCAATAAATCAATTGTGGCACGAGCTGTGTGACGTGTTGCGCCGTCTTGTTGAAACTAAAGCTCTTGCACATCATGGTTGTTCAATTGATGAACGAAAAAGTCAGTAATCATGGCTCTATAGCGGTCACCATTGACTGTAACGTTCTGACCAGCATCGTTTTTAAAGAAGTACGGACCAATAATTCCACCAGCCCATAAAGCACACCATACAGTCAGTTTTTCTGGATGTAACGGTGTCTCAACATACACTTGAGGATTATCATCACTCCAAATACGGCAGTTTTGTTTATTGACGTATCCATTCAAACAAAAGTGAGCTTCATCGCTAAACAAAATTCGCTTATGAAAATCGGGATCAACAGCAATCTTGTTTTGGGCCCATTCACCGAATCTACGTCTTGCTAGGTGATCGTGTGACTTCAATTCTTGCACGAGTTGGAGTTTGTAAGCACGCAAACCAAGATCTTTCCGCAAAATCTTCCATAAAGTGAATGGACACATATCCAATTCCTGTGCACGATGGCGGATAGACTGATTCGGTTCTTCCTCTACGCTACACTCTACAGCAGCAATGATTTCTTCTGTACGCACTGTACGACGTCTCTGTGGATGCGTATTATCATTTAGAGTAAACGTGGTGCGAAAACGTTCCATAGTTAATCGAACTAATTGCTCTGATGGACGATTATGTTGACCGTAAAATGGACGTAGTGCGCGATACGTAGTTCGAACAGAACCATGATTTTCAAAATAAATTTGCACAATTTGGAAGCGTTGTTCAGGCGTCAGTCTATTCATGTTGAAATGCCAAACCAAACTAAACATAAATCACTTGACAGCTGACAAAATGGCCGCCAGTTAAAAAAGTGTTGCCAACTTAAAGTTCTATACCTCTATAAAAAACACCCTCTACTTATTTCACGAAATAATAATTGAGATATATTTAATTTTCCTTTAACTTCTGTAATAAACCAAGTTGTTATCCAACTGCAACATAACTGGATCTACCTTAAACATTTTATTTTGTTGTCATGTCAAATACCAATATTATTTTCAAAGTTATTTTAGTCACGTATCTCAAAAACATTGTAATTTATTAACAATCAAAAAGAGGGATCCCCAACTGCAATTTCATTTCAATTTATGATCAGATGAGCATGTTTCATCCATTACAGGAGAAAGGTCTTCATTTTAGTCTTAGGTAATGATATGTAATTAACTCATGCATGTCACCTGATGTCATCTCCTACTGTCAGCATTAGGCGATCCTATACTTTTTTTTCATACACCTAGTGTGTGCTTTGTTCATCCGGCAATTTTGCTATATGTTCTGCCTACTGTCACTTGAGCTGGGAGTATCCAGTACTATTTTCTCGACTTCGTCTATTGATTTCGTCAGGCATACTATCTGGAGCAGATGCTATTTTTTCAGCCAAGTATATATGAGACTCAGCATTATTTTTGTTTGCTGATTTTAAGTCTGATTTTCCTAGATCTGGTATATAGTTAGTTGATCACATTTTGACGCTCTGATGGATCCATGCTGAATAGTACTAGATTATCTGCAAAGCCCAAATGGCTGAGGTAAATTCCATCGACTTTTAAGCCTATCTGACCAGTCCAGTTTTTGAAAGACATCTTCAAGTATAATGATGAACAGTTTTAGAAATATTGTGTCTTCCCCTTTAACTCTTCTTTTTACAGATACGTGACTTTCATTGCTACATATTTTATATATATATTTCTGTGTTCCTGAAGATCTTTTCTATAATTTCTATGTATCTCTACGGAGTCAATCTCTTTTTCATATATAATTTTGTGTTATAGTCATCGTTTCTTCAATTATTGGTAGCACAGTTTCAAGGTGATTCCAAGTATTAAATCTAGATCTAAAACCCGTCAGTTTGTTATGAAACCAGTGAACAATTTTCATCCCGAGTTTTATAGGTTTATTGTTGTAAAGTTTAGTGATTATTTCCATTTGCCAGGTTTCGAATTCGGAAGACATTTTACTAGCCATTCATAAGGTGCCTATTTCTTTCAGCGTTTTTGATAGTGTGTTGGCTGATCCAGAGGCGTTATTTAAGTTTATCCGTGCTAATTTACAGAATTTTTTCCCATCCCACATTTAAGATTTAAGTTTTCTTATTGGTCTTTCTTCGTTTTTCATTTGGTAGTATTCTGTAGTCATATACTGTCGATTTTTTTAATTATACAATTTCTACCTATAAAAAAATTAAAGTTTCCACATAAAGTAGGGATGGAAATTATATCGATTTAGACTACTTTTTAACAAAAAAAAATGTGACGGATTATCATTAAAAAAATTAAATGGTCATGTGTATTATAATTTATTTCAATGTTGCCTGTGGCAATTTTAATAATTGATTGTGCAGTTATGAGTGATTAACCTTGCAGGTGAGGGGGCAACGTGATATTTTATTTGATTTTTTTAGTTAATATTACCCTTAGCACTACTTATAATATGTCACACTTAAATAAAAAAGGAGTATCAACGATAATAGTAAAACTCTTTCTTTTCAAAATTAAATAAGGAATCAGTTTCTAAAATTCATTCAACCCTATATACATACAAATTTATTATAGTTTTTGGAATAATTCAATCACTAATATTTGATATTATTTGCTTACTTTGAGTATTGGTAACAGATCTTCTGCCCTCCGGCACAACGGCCCGATGCCTAAAAACTTGTTTTGCTCCTCTGAAACTGGTTCTGGATATTGGCCCGCATTAGGAACAGCCAAGGGCGAGGGTTTGTGACCGAAAACACCTGAAAAAAAATGTATTTATAATACTGCGAAAATAAAAAGACTAATTTTTACCTATTAAAGGATACGTCCTGGTGATTAATACATTGTAACTTTGGATATAGCATGGCTTTGAACAGGGCAGCAGGGAACAAATGGGGTTAGAAGGCTATATATATATATATATATATATATATATATATATATATATATATATATATATATATATATATATATATATATATATATATATATATATGAAAAAGTTGTTTTTTTTCCTCCTTAAGACCGTTAGGACAGCTTATTCTCTGCAAATACCACTCTGGACCCACTACCAATTCTACCTGTCCGAATTGCCGTTGGTGGGAAAGAGCTGCGAATTGTGTTGGGATTGTTGATAGGACATTGTCAACTAAAGGTCCATTTTCATAAGATCGATATCGTAGGCGACCCGCCGTGTAGATGGAGGAGGTCAAACAATTCAAGTTACATCAACGACTTCTCAAAATAGACGGTTCACGAAAGCCGATTTGGAACCTTTATACCTTTTTTTGTCGATACCAGCAGATTCCCGAATCTTCTAGAAGGATTTTCAAACTTCATGGTGTAATAAAAACGAGAAAAAGGAATAACCTGGTAATTTCTAGATCTTCTGTCATGGGCGTTCCATGTCGAAAATTCAAAGTAAATGTAAATTATTCACGTTTTAAAGTGGAAAATCATTAAATTTAATGTAGAGTGTACATTAAATTTGCATTAAATTTAAGGTTTTTTTTGAACAGTGTATATAATCTAATAATATTATTTATTTATCTATAAAATCTGTTTATAGTATTTATACGGTATTTATAATAAAAACTTTACTTTGATTTTTTTTTTGTTTTTGTTCTTTAGCATTGAACATAGCTCATTTAGCCACAACTGGGCATATTAATGATAAGAACAGTTTTCAAACTAAATAATTTAGTACGTCATAATTAGAATCCTATGGTGTGCCACGGGAAGGGACAGGGATACACACTTCATGCCACTGGGAACTATCAGGGCGACTTTCATTTCTTAGACAGGACAGTAAACCCCACTGAAAAAGGGTAAAACATAACGATGACTGACGATAGGTCTGGCTATTGACTACAATTATTTATTCAACTTAAATTTTTGGAAGCATCATTTTTATATACTTGACGAATATAGTTTCTGCACTTTTGTTTATTGATTATTCTACGCACGAAGGATAAGGCATCCTATGAAACAAGATAATGGTTAGAAAGCTCAGAGTGTAGAAAATTTACAGCATTTCTGTTAAGGTTATATTCAAATAACACTGGACAACAGCCAAAATGTATCTAAAATAAAATCAACTAAATCATACCATTTTTGGTGTGTTAAAACCGAAACTAAACTTATATTAGTTCAAGTTGTAGAGATACGTGATGACATGTCTCCATATATATTAACAATGTAATCGCAAGAATGCACGTGGTATATTGATACTGTTGTAAGAATAGAGGGGTGCGACGTTGGTAAATATACGTTTTCCCCAAGTTAAGGAAATTATGTATAACTTGGCAACACCGCATGGGGAATCTCCAGGGATGACTCCCATATATGAAGTCCCAACCCACAGAGCTTAAAATAAATGAGATAGCCATTTAAACCCATGTAAATCGATTTTTATGTCTGCTTTCTACTAAACAGCCTCTGTATGCAAACAAATGACATATGCCGCTATTGCGAATATTATGGAACTGAATATAGTGAGTTAAATTGAACAGTTGAGATTTTAAGATGTCTCGAAGGTGTGTAAACAATTCAGATCACTTCTGTTATGTTTATGGTGAGGTGACTTTTATGTCTCAGAAGCGGTCTATTATCCCATTGATAAAAAAGGCATATCAGCTTTATTTCGGTTGCAATATTGGAGATCAAGAGAAACAGTGGGCGCCGCATATATGCTGTAACGCATGCGCTTGAAGTCTGAGAAACTGGTTAAATAGTAAAAAATGATCTAAGAGCTTTGCTGTCTCATGGTCTGGAGAGAGCCTTCAAATTATATTAATGACTGCTATTTCTGCATCATACCTCGTGTTTGGCAAGGCACATATATATCCAAGAATATCAACTATCCAAATATATAATCTGCCATGAGATTTGTGCTTCATAGCGACGAACTTCCTATATCAGAATCCCCTGAAACATCCTCTTACGAATCAGATAATAACGATACAACGATTTCTCAAGAAGAAGATATGCCATCAATTTGATGTTGTTGGGTATGAAGTTCGCATGAAAGAATCATACGATAATATGAAGTACCTATTGACAAGTATAAAATACGATGAGTACCAATGGCAGATCTGTGGCGATTTAAAGGAAATTGCACTTTTACTTGGGTTGCAGCTAGGCTACACCAAGTTTAGCTGTTTTTTGTATGAATGGAATAGTGGAGCAATGACACTTCTTTACAAGAGAAACTACTGGTCCGTTCGACAATCATTAGAGCCAAGTGAAAAGAACGTACAACATATGCCATTGGTAGACCCAAGATTTTGTTGCCACCATTATATATCAAACTGGGCCTAATGAAAAACTTTGTTAAGGCACTGAATACAGATTGGCCAGCTTTCCAGTATATGCGTTGGAAATTCCCACGGCTAAGTAAAACAAAAATTAAAAAAGGTATTTTTGTTAGGCCACAGATTCGAAATAATCTGAAACACAAACATTTTGACAGCACTCTATCAGATATTGAAAAAATGCTTGAAATGACTTTTGCCTCGTGGTCACTTAGTTTCTTCGGAATGATAATTACGTTACTTTTGTTGAAAATATGCTTTATTGTATCATTGTATCAAAACATGGGTTGCAATATGTCTCTAAAAATCCATTTCCTACACTCTCATCTAGACTTTTTTTCGTGATAACTGAGGAGCGCTAAGTGATAAGCACGACGAACGCTTCCATCAGGATATATCAACAATGGAGAAAAGGTACCAAGGAAAGGAACATACTTCCATGATTGCCGACTACTGTTCGACTCTTCTTAGAGATGCTCCAGAAACAATTCACAAAAGAAAGCAAAAAACAGGATATTTACTGTCTCTACAAGTGTAAAAGTATGTATTTTAAAATAAAATAAAAGACACTTGTTCTTGAAAATTGCAATTAAGTTTTTTATTTCATTGTCATGTTTGTGTTTAGCGTCTCAGAATTAACAAAAAATGCACAAAGATACAACAAATAAACTAAAATTTGTTGTGTAGTGTAATTTGTCATTCAAAACATCTATAGACTGGTTATCACAGGAACAACTTTGCGTTTCACCTAACTTTAGTTTATTAAGGTGTTTATTAAAATGTCTAGTCTTAGATAGGTAATGTAGAGTGGTGTTGGTAATCATCAACTTTTAACAAAATATTTTGTTGGTAATTTCGGATTCACTGAAATGTAGTGGTAGGGATTATTAAGAACATAGTTATGATATCGCGTCCACCATGCTGATCTCAGTTTAAGTTTGAGGGAACGAAAAGTAACCGAAACAACAGTTTTATCTAATAGCCTGTCTTTTTCAACTCATTATCTAGCAAGTCTATAACCTTCTTCATTATTGTTCAGTCCAGTATACCCCTTAACCCACAGAAACTCTACTTAAATATTTTGGGTCATAAGATGTAAAAGAAGAGTTGAAAATTTTGCACTAAGAGGGTTGTTACAATTTATGTTTTTCTCCATAGCATAGGGCGAAATGGGAATCGGAGAGACGCAATATGTGCTGTAAGTATTTGTGGTGTTAATTATATATTCCAAGGATTTTATGCTAGCCTGGGCTTCCGCAGTAAATATCGAAGCTTCATTGTTAGATTTGAATTTACAACTCACGTCGATATCGGGAATTACAAAAGCACAGCTAACTCCTGTGATGACTTTTTGAGCCATCTGTGTAGATTTTTAGGTAGCCAGCATATTTTTAGAGATGCTGGTCTAGTATTGCATACTGAAACTAGAAAAATTTGTATATTTTGAAATTTTGACATTGATTGTATAATTCTTATTTCATAGGGAGCGGTAAATAAAAAATTGTCAAAGCAGAACGTTGATGTAAACGCCTCAGTAAAAGGTGGAATATTTTTTTAGTCCAGAAGGGATAAAACAAGTTAGCAATTTTCAGCTTATAGATTTTGCTTATTAGGGAGTTATTACTGAATTACATATTCTTGCCTTCTGAGAGACAGAGGCGGCTCGTCGCTTTCAGTTAACAGTGCCTGCGTTGGTGAAGATTTGAAAGTTCATGTTACTAACCTAAGAGCTTTATACTGAATTGTGTCCAGTTTTTTAAGTTTGGAGTTATAGGCTGACCCATAGAAAATTGACCCTACACCGAGAATGCCTTATAGGAAACCAGAGCCTGTTTTGGATTGGAACCCCAAGATATTGATACGACAGCTTTAAGTAAATTTAAATTTTTCTCAGCCTTAGCTGTTATAAAATTAATATATTTATTTCAGCACAATTTTTGATCCAGAAATATGCGAAGGTATTTTGTAGAGTGTTTTCAAGGAATTACATAGTGATTAAGGATTATGCTATTCTCTTTAATAACCCTATGCCTGGAACAAACATATAAACATACATAATGTGGATAAGGATAACTTTTCACTGATCAAGCATTTCTTACTTGCTACATATACAAGATACCTTTGTCACTGGCTAATCCGAAAATGCGAACATCATCAACGATGCTAACAAAATCATATCACAATCCAATTTGTACATTCTTCTTTTTCACTGTTTTGATATTCTTAATGGTGGTATTATTTGGTGGTGCGTCTTCACTTCAAGCCTTTTTCGAAGGCTGTTATGTAAATACCATATAAATAGTTGAGGTAGAAGTCTTTTCTAATTTCTTAAATTTCTTTCACGGGTTTAAGCCGGCCGGTTATATTTGGAGGCAAATGATGGACCTTTATTGTCAGTAACTTTTTTTTTTAATCTATAGGTGCGCTGCGCAATTATCGACGAATACCAGCACCTGCCTTCCTGTACGCTGAAATTTGTTGTCAAACATTGTGTTCCTCGTACAATTCGCTAACTATCTGTCTTTTTGTAATGGACAGGTGGTAAACTGATCTCTAAATCAGGGTGGAATTTTTGATGTTTCAATAATTAAAACTTTGGACCGTGGCTCTGTTTCTACGTTTTTTGCCACTATGGCTGGGCAAATTTTGAAACTGAACATCTTATCACCCATAAACTTATAAAATAGCGGAAATTCGTAACAGTTCATAATATCAATAATATTATCTGCAGATCAGTTCTCGATGAGATCTGGAAGCATTTTTCCCTGATAATATTTAATACACTCATCAGGCGCAGCATTTTCCCCACATATTGCTTTGTAAACAACCCCATATCTTTGGCTTCATATTTGGAACCAACCATTGCTTGCTGGAAAGTCCTTGATAATCAGCACTTTCGTGAATCCTCTAAATTTATTTTAAATTAGAACACTGGCGGTCTCTCCTTCACAGAACCATGGTTTCATCAACGCTTAGGGGTGCTGCCAGTTTCATGTGATTTCTATTCGTTGAAAACTTGAAGTTTTAAATGCTGATAATTTTTTTCTTTATTATTTTAAATTGTTGTGAACGTATTAGCAGGTGTCTTGAAATCAGCAGCAATATGTTTTTTTTTTTTACTTTTTTTGACTTCTCGAATCATTCTTACGTTATGCGTGTTTTCGCAAGAGATTTATTTTCATTAAATATGAAAAATAACTAAAATCTGTCTTTTCCTAATTTAAACTATATTAAAAAAATCTCAACTTAGAATCTAACGTCACGGTTCTTTTTTTTTTTTTATACATTTATACCTCGAGCTGCCCACAATAAAACTTACCGTCGGCGTCCATGCAGAAATACTCAGACGTTCTGAATGATTATGTCTGGAAAACAAGCGATCATATTTTCAATAAATAATTAGAGGAATTTTTATCGATGTATTCGGTTTATAAAAATTTAAATTAACCGTGGTCTCGGCAATAAAAAACATTCGGTTCGACTATACATATAATTATTGAATTCGCTACTTTTCATAATTGGGAATGTAAACAATGCAGGAAGTTTTTTCGATCGTTAAAATTATTGAGGTTTTATATTTTTTGAATGTTAGCTTTTTTCGCTTATTTTGGGCGATGAATTAATATCCAGTGTTGCTGTTGCCAAGTGTTCCAGCCGATCCCGATGAGAAATATAGTTATAAACACATGTTGTTTTATATTAAAAACCTTTATTATTGTTAGAATTAGAAATAATTTATTCAATATGGCTCACCGAAAATATAACAGTGGTACTTTTGGGCATTTCTGAAGGAAGTATTTTCTAATTTTTTAATTTAATTTAGCACACATTTAGCCCGGAACATCACCTTCATCCCCAAACGATCAAATCACGTTTTTTTTTCTTGCTTTTTGCAAGAGCGTACCAGATACGTATTAACAGTTTAACGACCAACACGGAAGTCCTCATTACGAGTTAAATTGAGTAATATTCGTTGATTGAAGATCTAGTCAGGGGTAGTCAGACTCTAAGACAAATTAGTTCGGCTTGTTAGTTAAATGTGTATTAATGAGTAACGACAAAATGTGTTATTTCATCTATTTGTGTTTGGTACAAGGTGAGTAGATAAAGATTTGCATTACATTATAACTTGTTATGTTATGTTGAAGATATAACTTCATTCCAAAAATAATAACTATAATTTATCCTACAGCAAATAGGGAGGTATAGTTCGGAAAAAATTGAACTATTAAAGACAGATGTCTGTTAGTAGAATGATGGCTGAGCTATTATTCGGCTTAGGTTTAATAATATTCATGCCACTGCAAGATGTGCAAACAAGTTGGAGGTCAGCAACATAAACTCTTCAACATTTAGAAAGAGTCGAATCAAACAGTCTAAGCTGACTTGGAACTTCGAAAAACTCCGAAGCAACTGGTGAAAAACAATAAGGTAACTTTGATGTGAGTGGTGAGATACAAGGAAATTGAAGAAAATGGGGCCCGCAACAAGGTAATACTAGTTTCTATACTAACCTATGATAATGGATGTGTTATGACATAGTCAAGTAGACAATCTTAAGTTCATTGAAAATAGAATATCACTCAACAAGCATGTAATGATGACTATTATGAGGATGAAAATTCCAAAATAATTTTCTACTATTTCAGCGGTTCCCAACCTTTTTCTTCTTGCGAACTCCTAAAACTGGAATAAATTGGCGAACTATCTGTGTAGTCATTAGGAAGAGTAAATGAAACAGTAAAATTGGGCAATTTAAAATTTAAAAAAAAATACAAAACATTTACAGATAGACTAAGATGTGGTTGTCGGACTTGCATTGTTTTTACTTTTATTTATTTTTACTGATAGGCCGGCGGAGTTAGCCTCCCATGAGGTGATTTTGAACTTTATTGTTAGTATACTTCTGATTCCGTAGAAACCTTCAGAATGATAATAGTAATTTTATGTCTCATTTTCTTTTTTTGGGAAAAATTTTTTATTTAACAATTAAGATATGAAAAACAGTTTTTTCGAGTTCTAGGAAAAGCTATTGTTTTTCAGTAAAAAAGTTTGAAACAAAAGTTGCGCGCATTGAAAATATCTACAAAATGAGCTAAGACCCATCCGATCCGATCGGATTTGTTCGTTAGTTACTGAAAAGAGAGTTGCTAAAATGGCTGTTTTTTCAATTGTTTATAAACAATAGAAAAATATATTTTATTCACTTTATACTGCAACTGAAGGAGTCTCTTGTTACATACAAAAATGTGCAAAATTTCACGTAAAAATATTCAACAGTTTCTTGCACAGTGAATTTATTTATAACTTTTTGTGTTTTTTTTTTATTGTTTATTCTCAGCGATCTAGAGGTCATACAGCGGTCTGCGGGTACACAAATGAAAGTTCCAGACGTATACTAATAATAACAAAAAGAACGAAATGAACTGTTGATCTTAAAATGTTGAAACAGATAAACAAAACTGGGGATTGTTTTTTTTTTGTTATAAACAAATAGAATAACTCTTCGATAATTGTTAATATCGAAATGCCGATAACTGAACGCGATAGCTGATATTTTGACGCACATTTTGAAAAAGCGAGTTGTGTACGACCACTAGAAGCTGAGATATAGTTTTTTTTCAAAAAATCGCTGCGGAGTTCGTTATTAACATTAAGAGATTATATAAGTAAGAACTCACAGGGAGATGGTTAAACTATTGTATGCAGCAGTTTTCAACTCAATTGTTTCAAAATTGTTGATGTTGCAATAGTTTAAAGTTGCACTTACTCCAAGAGTGAGCAGCGGAGGGGGGGGGGCGTTCTTTCAGCTTGCGGCACGTGGAAGAAACGTGACTCGGACACTTCAAATTTGAACAATGGATGATATGTTTTTGTACTCAAATTATAGTTAAACACAGCAATAAACAAACTGTTGCACTTTTATACATTTTATGCATAATTATAATTTTACCGTACTTACGTAATTTTCAAATTGCGAAAAAATTGTTACAGTGATCGACAGTATACTATTAATCAGGAATATTAAAAATTAGTTTGATTTTTAATGTACGAGATATAGCATGAAACAAATAGCAACATTTGTTAATAGAATTATTACTTTTCGAGATGCCGAATAAACTACATTTGACGATTATAATGTAAGCGATTATCCAATCGAGAATTATCGTAATATTACTTAAAGACGATGAAAGTAATAGGGGAGAAAATAATTATGATTATGATAATAATAATAATGGTGTTGATGATTATGATAATTATGTCAATGATTAGAGTGATGATGATGATGAGAGTAATACTAATGACGACGATGAGAGTGATAATGATGATGATAATTGTAATGATAATAATGAAACCGATACGGGTTTCGAAAATGAGTGTCCATCGATGTCTAAAAAACGGAGAACGGAATAAATATTTTGTATAGATTAAGACAATCAAAATAAACAGAAAAGTTAACATGTGTTTTTCTTGTACAATCAATAATTTGGCAGCAAATCACAGTCGCAATTTGTTTCATGCTACAACTCCATAAATATTAACGGTACATTAAAGGTCAATCTGATTTTTAATATTCCTAATTAGTACTAAACTGTTGAAAAGCACGTGCAACAATTTGTTTATTGCTATGTTTAACAATAATTTGACTAGAAAAACATATCATCCATCGTTCATATCTCGTCGAGAAACTACATATTAAAAAAAATAAAGATTCTACGACCAATATTCGCCGAGATAATCCAAATTTTTCCGGCGAAACGAATATGAAGCGTCCCAGTCACGTTTTTTTCCGCGCGCCGCACCTCCTCGACTGCTCACTTATTGCTCTTGGAGTAGGTACAACTTTAAACTATTGCAATATCCACAATTTTGAAGTAACTGAGTTGAAAACTGCTGCATACAATAGTTTAATCATCTCCCTATGAGTTCCAACTTAAATAATCCCTTAATAATAAACAACGCAGCAGCGATTCTTTGAAAAAAAATTCTATTTCAGCTTCTAGTGGTCGTATAGAATTCGTTTTTTTTTTCAAAATATGCGCCAAAACCTCACCTATCAGGTTTACTTATCGCCATTTCGATATCAATAATTGTCGAAGAGTCATTCTATTTGTTTATAACGAAAAAACCAACCACAAATTTGTTTATCTATTTCAACAATTTAAAATCAACAATTAATTTGGTTCTTTTTTGTTATTGTTAGTATAAGTCTTGACCTTTCATTTCCGCACCCGCAGATTACTATATGATCTTTAGATGGCTGAAAATAAGCAATAAAAAAAACATAAATGTTATAAACAAATTCACTGTGCAAAAAACTATTGAATATTTTTACTTGAAATTTTGCATACTTGTTGTATGCAACAAGAGGCTTCTTTAAATGTAGTATAAAATTAATGAAATATATTTTTCTATTGTTTATTAACAATTGAAAAAACAGTCTCTTTAGCAGTTTTTTTTTGCAATAACTAACAAACAAATTATTCGATTTGGATTTAGCTCAATCTACCTAAAAAAGAAAATGATACATAAGATACTACATAATTACTATTATCATTCTGAAGGTTTCAACGTAGTCAGAAGTCTACTAAAAATAAATTTTTTCCAGAGGCTTATTTCGCTGGCCTAAGACAAAACTAAGTGATAGCACAACCTATAAAAAAGAATTAATATAAAATGAATAAAATAATACAGGACTTCAAAAATACCCTCAATGACACAGATATAATAATTTTATTAGGAACATAGTCCTTGAATGTTAATGAAGTTGTTTGAGATGTTCAGTAATATCCCATTTATTATTTTAGTTAAGTTGAATTTAATTTTCTAATAAAATGATGCTGCGAGAACTAAAATATTCTTACTCATTTATCTGCAGACATTGAATCAAAAAAAGAATGTCAAAACAAAATGAAACGGATGGTCGAGAAAAAACACTTGAACTTCAGACTTCGGGTCAAGCGAGTCAAAACCTTGCCACAAGAAAACCATCTAACTTCTGTATAAAATAGTAAAGGAATCTGGAAGCTTCTAAAGTACTCATAAAGCGCACGGAATAGACGAGAGTTTGTAGCACGTGATTTTATATAATTTACAATTTTTACAGCGTCGCTTCAAGTACTGGATAACTCTGCATGAATGCGCTTACATGCCAGTACTTGTCTATGAATACATCATTGAGTCTATTCAATATTCTCGTTGATCTTCTTTACCAGCATCACAAGACCAGAAAATGTTCCGGTAATTGATTTTTGAATGACTCTATCAGTGCTCTAATCTCGTAGAGTAAAGATCCCTGAAGATGTCTCATGCAATCGTAGGCGAAATGTCGAATAATTCCAATTTGACCAATTGGCATCAAGATAAATAATCCAAATAAATAAACCTGTTCTATTTTGGGGCTAATTTGGGTTTAGTTTTAGTTAAAAATGTGGATTGATGAACCGAACTTTCTAATCTCTCATTATGATTTTGATGTCCTTATATCCTAGTATGTGAAGATGAGGATAAATACACTGAGACCTAATAGATCTATGTCGTTAGGTACATCTTGTCGACTAGAGCAGGTCCTCCAGTCCTATTTTTTAGGAACTTAAGAATATTGGACGGCTTTAGGGTCGGTTGCTTCCCTTCTTCTATTTGGTGTGCTTCCAAGAACTTCATTCTAGGGTTGTGAAAAACGCACTCTTATCTCTCTGCCAATCCGAGTTTTTTGAGATGCCTTTTTAGCTGGCAACGTCCCGTCAGGATTCCTCTCAGAACTCTAAGTTGGTTTTTCTTTAGGTTGTGCATTTCTTGAATCTCTTCTGGTTGTAGTTCCCAAGAAATATCTTCGCTGGTCTCATTCCTTGTAGATCCGTCCAGTAATTGGATCTCTTATTCTTTTCAACTTTTTTTAGTTCTTCCAGCATTACACTGCTACTAATTCCATGGACAAATTCGGGCATGGTGTCTCTGCACCTTTTCCCGCGAGCTCGTCTAGTATTTTATTTCCCTCCACCCCGGTGTGTCCCGGTACAAACAGAAGGGTAACCTTAGCATTCTTGCTTAATTCGTTTAGTTCTTCTAAGTATTTCCAGACGATCTTGGAGCTGGTTACATGATAACTCAGCACAATGATGGCTGCTTGACTATACAACATGATAATAATTTCTTGTCCGCGATAGTTTTTCCCTTTGCTGAATTGTATGCATTTCCTGATGGCATAAATTTCTGCTTTCATGGTGTCTGGTACTGGATCTATATATTCTTCTTCCAGCTCCATCCCTTGTTTTGGAGTCATCCATGGCAGATTTTATATACCGGGTGTCAACGAATCTATTAGACAAGTCACAATTTCTAGAGTATTATGTGTATCAAAATGAGAATTGGTACAGGTAAATGTTATGTGAAGAGGAGAGTTTTCGCATATTTTCCCCTTTCCGGTCACTTCCGGTTTCACCGGAAATGGCCCCGGTTTTGAATTCTTAAATAGAACACCCTGTATATTTTAACATCTTTGGATTTCTGAGACAATTCTAGATCAGAATGTGACATTTTAAAAACTTTTTACGTCTACTTCATTTTTTTAGAGCCACTTTTAAAATTGCATCTAGGTGGCCATGATCGGACGCAAACTAATCTAACGGCCTTAGGCGATGTCAAAAAAATACAATCGCAAAGTTTTAGTGACTAGTATGAAAGACAGGAATTGGATTAAAAATTTAACAAAATTAATAAACAATTAACTAAATAGACTAATAACTTAGACGACGCACTTAAAATATTTGAAAGTACAGTAGCTGAATTTGTTAAAAAGTTTAGTGTAGTAAATGTTCAAAGTGCATTCCTCCTTTTTTGCGAAACATTTCAGCTCGTTCAATTGTTTCTCTCAACACGTTTTGTAGCATTTGGGGCGTTATACTTCTAAATGCCCGTAAAATTATTTCTTCTAATATTTCAAGAATAGCTGGGGCTGCTCCATAGTAAACCCTTTCTTTAATATATCCCCAGACAAAGAAATCGAACACAGTAAGATCCGGTGAGCGGGCTGGCCACCGTACCGGACCATTGGTTGCAATAATTCGATTATTAAAATGCTCTATTAAATAATTAAGAACTTCTCTAGTATTGTGAGGCGGTGCTCCATCTTGTTGAAAGTAAATTCGCCGTAAAACTGCTAAAGGTATATCATTGAGATGATTTTCGATTTCATTTTGAAGAAAACCTAAGTATCTAACCTCTGTTAACTGACCTTGAAACAATATTGGCCCAATTATTCTGTTTCCAACGATACCAGCCCAGACATTGACGCCAAATCTTTCTTGAAAATTGCCCTCTCTCATTTCATGTTGATTTTGTTGGGCCCAGTACCGAGTATTTTGCTTATGGAACATACCATTATTCGTAAATCGAGATTCGTCGGAAAATAAAATAAAATCGATAAAATTTGGGTTCTCTATGATTTTGAAGCAGCCAATCACAAAACAGTACCCGTCTATCGCCATCCTCAGTATACAAATGTTGATGTAACTCATATATATATATATATATATATATATATATATATATATATATATATATATATATATATATATATATATATATATATATATATATATACATATTTAAATGCTCGATATCCATGCTTTTTCAGTATTTTTCTTGCTGATTCATAACTTATCTGCAGTTCTTGACTAATTTTTCTTAACGAAACTGTTTTATCAACCTCAACCATAGCAAGTACGTTAATCTCAGTCTCTTCATTTATGATAAACCTCTGTTCCGCCTCTTGATTTCCTATTTGCCTAAAACGAGTCTGGACATATGGAAAATACTGATGGGCTGGATGTTGCCGATTCGGATATCTATGAGCATACAACTCGGCAGCATTCCTTGAATTTCTATGTCACTCCCCAAATATTAATAATATATCCACTTTTTCACTTTGAGTATACATTATTTTCACGAAAATTTAAACTAAACTTAATGAAAATTAAGAAACTTTTACGCATGTTCTTAGAGCGTATGTCACTGTCATTATCTACTTAAGTGAGTGCTTTGTTTTCCAAAGAAGACTTGATAAAAACAGTTGCAAATTATTATGCATCATGGCTGTCCATGGCGCACTTGTCATAAGTAAATAAATTATCCAGTATTTTGCTTAATAATATTTAATTTCTGTTCTTATGTCTAATCCAATCGCAAATAAATTAGTACCGTTAGATTCGTCAAAGAATGCTTTTTTTCGAAAAGTAGTTGTCAAAAAGGGGTCGCCATTTGAAAATTAATAGTTAGAAATGAAAACGTAATTTTGTCAACTTGTCTTATTCCTGTCTTTCATACTAGTAACTAAAACTTTGCGATTGTATTTTTTTGACATCACCTAAGGCCCTTAGATTAGTTTGCGTCCGATCATGGCCACCTAGATGCAATTTTAAAAGTGGCTCTAAAAAAATGAAGTAGACGTAAAAAGTTTTTAAAATATCACATTTTGATCTAGAATTGTCTCAGAAATCCAAAAATGTCAAAATATACAGGGCGTTCCATTTAAAAATTCAAAACCGGGGCCATTTCCGGTGAAACCGGAAGTGGCCGGAAAGTGGAAAATATGCGAAAACTCTCCCCTTCACATACCATTTACCTGTACCAATTCTCATTTTGATACACATAATACTCTAGAAATTATGACTTGTCTAATAGATTCGTTGACACCCGGTATATCTATGTTTTAAATGTACCATTGGAATTGCAACCCCTATTTTTTTAATGCACCAGCTACCACTTATTGATATGTAGAAAATCATCGGAAAAATCTATTAGAATCAAAATTAATAAACGGTAGTAAATGAAATTTACTTAAGCTCGGCAGTACAGTTGAATAATTAAAGTGCGTTAATGCTATGCAGCAACATTTTGATAAATTTATGTTAGTTTTATGTATCTATACAGAATTTAAGTAAAAACAAGTAAAAAGGAAGAAAATACTCAACAAATAAATTTGGTGCAGAATGAAGTGAAATCCGATTTATAAATAAAATAATAAACTACAAGAATTTTAATTCGCTTTCAGCATATTTTACTTGCTTTTATCAATATGAACCGTCAATCAGGCAATTAAATTTAGTCTAAATAAACCTCAGATTAAAGCGTTTCTAGTAAACATGGAAGTATATGTCAGATTCCGCTACAATTTGATAGAATTGAAAAATATTTGGAGATAAATAATCTTTATATTAATTATTTAGATTTAAATAGGGAAATAAAGCATATGTTTAATAGAAATTGAGATTAAAAAAAAAGTTCTTTATTTCACCTTACTAGAAGTCAAAACCAAATCCCAAGTGATTGGGGGATGTTCTTATCGAACTGTTGTGGAACGTCGTATTGAATAGACACCTGACAGCACTCCAATGGAAGTGATACTTAGCTCTGAGATACATAAATTAATTGGCAATTTTGTATCATGGAAAGTTTCAAACAACAATAAAAGAGAGAATGTAGGATGCTCTGTAAAGATGTGTAAGATAGGAAGGCCTCAGCACCTTTTTCAAAAAGAAGGTTTATTCCAAATGTTAGTGACCCCACCTGATCATAAATCTGGGATTTAGTTGGACCAGGTCAATAAAACAATTTATAGGATCAATTTACTGTATGCGTCGACGTTCCGACTTCTGTAAGATCATTCTCAGGACTATACAGCTAGATCCCTCGCATACAAAAATAAAAACATTCCTAGGAAGCAAAATGCAGAATAATTGTATTCTATGTACACAATGGGGCCACATTCTTCCCCATTGTGTAACTAGAACATAATTATCCTGCATATTGCTTCCTAAAAATGTTTTTATTTTTGTACGCAAGGAATCTAGCTGTATAGTCTGATGACGATCCCATTGAGGTCGAAATGTCGACAAATGCAGTAAATTGATCCTATAAGTTGTTTCATTGACTTGGTCTAACGACAGGCTTAGTTCGGCGAGTTAATTTCATTCTCTGACGAGGTTAAATACCTAAGAGTTAAATTCCAAACTCACCTGAAAAAAGCAGGAGGAAAAGATAATCCGGAATTTGGAAAAGATTTCTTTAATTGTCAGATAAATGTGCGGAAGAACGTGGAGTTTCATAACCAAGATGGTGTATCGGCTATACAACAGAATGCTAAGACTAGCAATCACCTAACTAGCCCTGGTAAGAAGAAAGGTGCTGCAGATAAGTACTATGCTAAACTAAACAATTTACAAAGAACTGATTACTGAAATACTGCGCGAGGACTACAAAATTGACTCCAACTTCAGTTATATATCTTGCACTAAATTTGGTGATTTAGGGTAAGACAACAATGTTCTAATTTGGGTTCCATGGCTATAACACTCATTGCCATCCGCACTTACGCACATGACCGGTCATGTAAAGCTGAGCAACAAAAGGGTCGGGGTCATATGGAATATGACTTGAAATTATCGCTATACTATATAATTTGTGATCGAAGTGTATGAAAATGAAACTGGAAATTTCTTCCGGAATACTTATTTGGAACACTGACGAATCAAAAACCAAAAAAGTTACTAGAGCTAGAATATATAGGATATAACCAAGAGGAGACATGTTTCTTCCTTTGAGTAAACTCCCACTATTAGTCCAGACAGAAATCCATGCATCCTGCAAATTAATAATAATGTAAGTGTAAGTGAAGATATAAGAAGGGCCTATAAAACAAGCAGATACTCATAAACTCGGATAGTTAAGTAGCCCTCAAGAGTAAATTTGATGAAGAGTGATTGGGGCAAGACTGTTCCCATCTTCTCTGAATGTCTGTCTCTAAAAGCGCATGCATGTCATATATAAAATCTAATTAGGTTTGGGCCAGTCTTCAAGACCTTCACGCATTGGCAAAACGCAACAAGGTATACTCTTGCATCAGGATACAAAGGTATCCTAGGCAATGAAATAGAAGACAAGGGTCTGATACCATATTTATTGGCTCGGGACCAGTAGTTGGTATTACTAAGGCGTGGGGGAATATCCTGGTGCATAAATTATCAACACCAGGCCGACTGGAACTACATTGCTGGCCACAGGCACCGCCAACTCTTGCTGAACAAACCATTCGACAAACTAAGCCGCGAAATTCTGCGTTTAAGCAGACAAAAAATTATGTTGATGACAGGAATAATAACGCGTCACTGCCGCTTAATGTCCACACACAATAGGCTTTTATTGTGAAAAACCAACATATAGACTATGTGACGAAGAGGACCAAATAGCCTAATACATCATCTTCGAATGCAAGAAATTTTCAACCCCAGTTTTCAAAATTATTCAATCAAGCCTGAACGATCTTAAGGAATAGAAGCTATCATCTGGGAATGTCAGAGTGAATTGATGTATCGAGCAAAAAACAGCAATTTTCTATATTTAGTTATAGTAGAGTAGTGGTACTACCAATTGTTTTTCTGGTAGTTGCTAATAGTAGTAGCAATCCCTATGATTATAACTGCATAGCTTGTAGCAGGGGCGGATCCAGCCTCTCTCTTTGGGAGGTGCAGTTATATCACAAAAGTAAGGTATGGCAAGCGAAGGCAAGTTTTCGACCGGCGTGGGAGGGGATACCAGCAACATTCCCATTTCTAGAGTAAAAGGCAGAGTCGGGTTTATTTTTCTTAATTCGAAGCTCTTGGGGAGGGGGGCGATCGCCAGAAAATACAAGTTTTCGCCCCGTTGGAGATGCCAGCAACATACATATTCCTAGTATAAAAGTAAATATCGGCTCGATTGTCCTGAACTCAAAGCTTTTGGAGGAGGGCGATCGCAAGAAAAAACAAGTTGTGAACACGGGGGGGGGGGGGGGGGAGATGCTAGCAGCATACATATTCCTAGTATAATAGAAAAAATCGGATGTATTCTCCTGAACTTAAAGCTCTTGGGGGGGGGGGGGGGTGAGGGGGAGGTGATATCAAGAAAAAACAAGTTGTCGACAGGGGGGTGGAAGATGCCAACAGCATACATATTCCTAGTATAACAGGAAAAATCGGGTCTATTTTTCTGAACTCAAAGCTCTTGGGTGCGCCTGGCTTGGAGTATGGTGAATGTAGTGAGTAAAAACACTTTTGGTTTAATACTGAATAATTATCTAAACTTATGGTGTAAATATATAGGGGCGGATCAGCTTCTCTCTTCGGGGGTGCGGGGCGGTGATATTACAAAAGTACAGAATGACAAGCGAAATTATGTTGTTGACGGGGGGAAGGGGGAGACGCCAGCAACATCCTCATTTCTAGTATAAAGGGCAGGATCGGATCTATTTTTCTTAATTCGAAGATCTTGTGGGAGGGGACGATCACAAGAAAAAACAAGTTGTCGACGGAAGGGGGAGGGAGATGCCAGCAGCATATACATTCCTAGTATAAAAAGCAGAATCGAGTCTATTTTTTTGAACTCTAAGCTCTTGGGGGGAAGGCAATCGCCTGCCCCCCCTTTGGATCAGCGCATATTAATATGATTATGTTAGCAATTATTGATCCAGTTTGTCAACGTGCTGATTTAGCAACATTGCCTAATAAGTAAAAAAATTAATATGATTATTTAAGCAATTATTGACCCACTTTTCCAAGTGCTGATTTAGCGACATGTGTTGGAATACTGGGTCGTAATATTTTTTATTTTATGTAAGATTAAAAAATATGTATAATCTTAGATTAGACAGAAAGTGTTTATCGATTCATGTATATCGGTTTAAAGCCTGCTTTTGGGATGCTAACGTGCGTGGCACGAGAAATCGTACAATGGATCAAAAAAAAATCACACACAACCACTGGGACATCAGACAGAAATTGGATCAAAGTAAATATAACAAAGACTAACTTTAAACTAGCTAGAAGACCAATTTTAATGAACAGAAATCAATTAAGGACAATTACATATAGGACCTGTGAGTATCAAAAACCACATCTATAAACTTTTTAACAACGGCGATTTAAGCGGCAGATTCCGTTATCGATGTAGGGAGATGGTAAAGTGCACTCTATGCCACAATAGCGAATAGGGAAGAGACATTACTTCTTCAAACAAACAAGTTTGGAATAAGCTTAAATTTTTATCCACTCCTTAGTAGACTTGCAACAGTAAATGAGAGAGGCTAAGACAACAGGATTAATGGAATTAAAACTAGGATAATCTTGATGCAGTCATTCGGGTTGGAACGTGTTTTGGACAAATTTCAGCCCTAAAAAATAGAATCTAATTGACGTGTCGCCACAGACCTGCAGCTGAACAATTAACGTCCGTTAAGGCTCTGCTGTAACATTTCGATAAGCTTTTATATTTTTTTTGATATATTACATATATAAAGGTAATAAAATGCATTTACTTTCTTTTAATTTATTTCCGGTTTGAAGCAGATACAATTTTATCAGAGCCCCAATTTATGGCTAGACTAGACAGTATCATTCTTTGTTATCTATTTGCATTACACGTACACAGGAAAATGTTTATATTACCAAAGGGACCGGCATGAGATATATGGATTATCGAATTATCACAAAAAATACTAGTAAATTAGTGCAAATATTTTTAATGCGACGTTTTAATTGTCAACTAAATATAGAGCTTTTGTAGATATTTGAATAGCTACTAAAAACACCTATATCATTTTTGTGTAGGGAACAAATGTTGGTGTATTCCTTAGTAACGTTCAACATTGATAACCTGGTTCTAAGTCGTCAGTTACTTGGTGTTTTATGAAGTGTTTTACAACAAAAAATTAGTCTTGCGAAATTGAAACATTGTAGTGTTATCAAATTTTTAACAAAGGAACATAATTGTTCTAAAAATGTTGACAATTGAAGGATTACCGTATATTAAGAGGAGGTTCTATCATATTTTAAAGTAAAATATTAGCAAAACAGTTTCGATAGTTTTGACAATTCTACAAATTCTACATAATATACTAGATATGAGTAAGTTTGTAAATCCTAGCAAGAGACCTACGTTTGCAACATGGCATCCCTGGTGGGGACTGATTGCAGTCAGGATGGCTGCAGAGAATACTGTTTCTAGCACTGAGCCCACGACGAACCACTACGGGTTAGTCCGACATTCTCGGGCATCCGACTTTTCATGGAATCGGAATTAGGATGCAAAACTCCAGTTCCCTGAATAGTGGATGGCCTTAGAGGGGAAGGTGTCGTAATATTCCACCGTCGATTTACGCCACCAAGTTAGTTGAAATACAAGTTCCAAAAATGGTAAAGTGCGACAACGGGTGTCTGGGAAAGGCGCCGGTGAACCTGCTGACGAATCTACTACCGATGACTAAGGACGAAACACCTAAACTTTTCGTGGTAAATTTAAGTTTGTAAATCGTAGCAAGAGAATGTAACAGTAGAATCTCTGTAATTTGGATACATCACTGGTATTCAGAAACAAAATTAGACTGGCCGTAATAAATAGGTTCATAATGATTCTCCCCTTCCACAAAACGCTAGCAAACAATCTTTAGCTGAGAAGCTCATGACCACCATATTTTAGGACCAAGAAGTAGTTATTCTTGTTGAATATATGCTGAAGGGCAACACAATAACAGCGGTCCTTACTGTAATACATTCACGAAAATTACGTACAACTATTGATCAAAAGGATCCTCGTTTACGTCACAAGAATGTTCTCCTTCTTTACGATAGTGCGTAATTTCCGCGCCACGCGGAAACTAGCACTAGTTGCTGCTTCTTGTTCGGCATTTAGTTTTTTAAACAACAATTGCCGAGATTGCAACTCGTGTTATAAAGATTCATATTTTTCTAACCGTAAGCTTCCTGTAAATTTGGAATAATACTGAGAATGCCTGTCTCATAGTGACGTTTATTGTTTCACTAAAAATTATATATATATATATATATATATATATATATATATATATATATATATATATATATATATATTTCCTGATTATTCGACTCAATCATGATTAATATCCCCATTGCTCGATAAATGTTCTGCACTCACTGTCTATCTTTCGTCTCTTTTCCATATTTATACAAATCCACACAAAAGGGATCTCAATTTAAATCAAAATAATGCCAATTACTCCTATTACGAGCAGGGGTTCGGAGTAAACAAAATACATTGTCCTTTACAAGAAATTATAGTCACAAAATACGCTAGTCGCACTATATTTCGCTTTTCAGATCGCACTCGTCGCTTTGAATTCAAACTTAGGAATCCGTATTTGTGCCACGCGTCCTTGGTGTGTAGAACATATTCGACAACCCTTGAAAGTACTCGAATCTTCCAGACAAGCGAACACGCAGTGGAGTTTTCAAGAACATGCTCTAGGTCAGCTACTCATTACAGGATAGCGTTGTAAATTTAGACTAGTCAAGCATAATTGATTTTTTTGCGTAATTCCGCTTCTCCCTACAAGATGGTGCTGTACTACTCTAGCTTTATTACGTCCTGCACTTAATTTCTCCACTTTTCGTAAGATGTCATTATTATACATTTCGCATGGTCGTAAGTAGTCGTAACAGTACGCGCATCGACTATCTCTGCCCACAATGAAATATCCTCGTCACTTCTTAACCAAAATTGTTAACGGAGCGAAGTCCACCCCTGTTCCCTGCGCCATAAATATCTCACTTGCTGGCTAGTCCCAATACGAACATTTGCACTTAATTCAAAACTACAGTATGTTGGTATGTAGTGAAGGAGTTACTGTAGCCCTTGGGCTAAAAAGCTTGTATACCCCTAGTATGTCCGTCTCGCCAAGATACGAACTGTTCATATTAAAAAGTAATAGCCTCAGAACTGTTTAGAAAGATTTATGTAAAATAATAATAAAACCCTTAAAGCTGCTATTTGGTTTATGATATATAGAATACTTCATTCAAAATTGTTGGGATTGCATTTTATATTGTAGTTATCATATTCAATGATGGGTAAACTAGTGTATTACTTATGATGGAAGCGTTAAATCTTACAATTAGACCACATGCACTGCAAGCAGTAGGATAACGATCACCCAGCAAGAAACCAAAGAGGTCAGAACGTTAAGAAGCGCAAATTATACAGAGTCAGAAGACATCGTAGCATCTGTGGAAAATTTCGTGTATGCTCCAGAAAACACAGATTGAAGGTAATATAATAAAAAAAAAATCATTTGATTTTTTCTTGAAACTATTTTTTTCAAACTAGTGGACAAAATATCTCCAGATCTACTAAACCGATTTTTATGAAATTTATACTGTATATTCTTCATAATATTATCTTTAGTGCAACATAGGATTTTTTGATTAGATACCACGTTATTTTTTTATTGAGTTTTTTAGCTCTAAATTTTAGTAAAAAATGAGAGTTTTTTTTTAAACAGGTGCCATTTCTACAAAAAAAAATTAAATTTTTTCCCTATGCTACGCTGAAGTTATGACCTTTACTTACAAGAAAAAATTATTTTTTAAACTGCTTCTAAACGAGAAAACAGTCTACCTCCAGGATGGGTTTTCAAAAAAGTTTTATTAAATACCACATATCTACACCACATTTTAATTAGCTTTTTCTTTAAGTTTATTTATAAAACTAATGAATTTATGAAAAATAAAGATTATTTTATGAATGAAATAGTCTCACCAAAAAAAGAATTTAATTTTATAGGTATTTTTTCGAGCACCCAATACCTTAAGTTACGTCTAGTAATTTATGAAACACAAAAAAAAATTGTTTAAAATTAAACTCCAATATGCTCTTCGGTAAAATGTTCATGTTTTATGCAGTCATATGCTTTCGATTAACTGAAAGATAGGTAAAATAAAATTGCAGAAAAAACTTACAATACCAATAACTGCTACAGAATCTAATATAGTGCCTATCAGATAGGTATTTGACCAGAGATAAGAGTTATATTAAACTTGCCCTTGATACTTTTAAAATCTAGATTTTTTGGTTTATAATTTCTCAGATAAAGGTTCATTGAACCAGGTCATTCAGGCGTAAATATCTCGGACCCCAAGCCTCCCTGATTCAAACTGATTTATTTATTCCAGATTAATGTTCCTGGGCTCCATGTAACACACTAGTGTGGTTCATGTCTTGAATTAAAAGGCAGATTCTTTATACCAATCAGTTAAGACGTTTCTTCACGATGATAATAGGGTGATTCCGATTCCGAACAATTTCCGTAACCACGTGATAGAGTACAGGAAATTTAAAACTTTAAGTATGACTCTATGAAGAACAATTATCTGCTAAACATTGCCATATGTCAAAAAATATATATCTTTTAGTGTTCCTGACCAACAATTGACCCTTTTGAGTCCCCGGCGTACGGTTCTGTTTTACGAAATTAGGTATTGCCATCCAATCACTTTTACGTTCATAACCTCAGTTTTAAAAACCTTATATAGTACCTTATATAGTAGTTTTTACTTTTTTTTTTTTGGGATATTTATCCTTGCAGTGGGCAGATAATAATGGGTAAAGTAGTTTAAATATTATACTTTTGATATTGTTTATCTTCCTCTTCCCTCTTTAAAACAATTTACAGAGAATTCCAATTACAATAGAAACAGATATTCATTATATACAGATTGATACCAGCAAATATAGCTTCAGAATAATTTAATAAGTCGTCAGTTTCAAGTACAAAACTATTATTTAACCACACTTTGTGAATAGTTTTTTTATTACCGACAAGCTTGGCATTATATTGTTGGTCAAGAGCCACAAACATATTTGCTTATTTGGTTTCACCGCTGGATTATAAGCGATCCTGGATCCATTGTTCATCTGAGCTTGAAACGGTTTCGATTCGTGCAAAGTGACAATTATAAATAGCGAATTTTCTATTAAAATTCACGATTAATTTAATAGTTCGATAACGATTTATTACAAATTTATGAGAGTCACATGAGCTACCACAGAATTTCGGTTTCGTTCATGTAACAAAGTCCACAGTGAGGTCATTTTCCATAATTGCAGACAGCACGGCCGCCATCATAGCTCCCAGCAGGAAATCGAACAGCGAAACAAGCGTTGTGTTCTTAGGATATACAGCAAATATTAAGAATGATATAAAATTATTTAAAATGTAATTCTGTAAACAATAACTTACCATTAAAAAATGCTGGCATCCTAATGGATCCTCCAATGTCCGACCCAATACCAAACGCAGACAGTGCGCTCGCTTGAGCACATCCTTCCCCACCCGACGACCCCCCCACTATCCTACTGGTATCGTATGGATTTTTTGTTCTTCCATGAACATGGTTTGCACTTTCCCACCACATACACAATTCGGACACATTGGTTAGTGCTATCGGAATTGCACCAGCTTGTTTTAGAAAAGCTATCGCGGTGGCATCCTCCTCTGCGCGGATGTGCTTACGGCAAACGAGGCCGGATGAATGAATTAGGCCTGTAAATAAAAAGAACTATCAGTATTAACTTAGAAATGGTTGCAAAT
This sequence comes from Diaprepes abbreviatus, assembly GCA_034092305.1. Lineage (NCBI taxonomy): Eukaryota > Metazoa > Arthropoda > Insecta > Coleoptera > Curculionidae > Diaprepes > Diaprepes abbreviatus. The sequence goes on along the minus strand of JASJET010000144.1, from coordinate 1,844,707 downwards.
GCCAAATAGATTGATTGAAAGCTAGAGCACTCGTATAAGTGTAAATATTATTAGAGCAAAATTGTAAAAAAGTTATATGTTATTAGACTTTTTGTCATTAATATGGTATAAAGTTCAAAGATGGGTTACAATTGGGTTGATACTTGTCAGTGTTCTGAAAAATGTGAATTTAGACAAAGTCATGCCTGCTAGTATATTTATAAAAATAAGTCTAGAAGAGCGATTGTTGAGAGCAGCACTTCCCAAAGTATGGGTAGCGAACGAATATTGGGGGTCAAAGTTCCCGTGTTTTGTGGACACACTGTAGCTTTCATAGAGAAGAACTGGTTTCAAAAGCATTACTTGATGACACAGTACTAAATAGTGCTCTAAAAATTGTAAATTATATTGAAAAGACCCTTACAAGTACATTTATTTCAAAAGCTGTATGAAGAGATGGGTGGTCTTCATACATCTCTTCTTCTGCATACAGAGGTAAGTTGGCTATCCATGGGTAAAGTACTGACACGATTAGTGGAATTACGCAATGAAGTTGAAATTAGCTTGGAAGGAAAAACTGAATATATAGAATCTTTACTGGACGAAGAATTTATTCTCAAGTTGACATACTCGGCGGATATTTTTTCAAAGTTAAACGAGTTAAATTTGTATTTGCAAGGTCCAAAACGGATTTTTGCAGTTTGCGATAGAATTCGAGCGTTCATAAAAAAACTTATGTTGGGGAAGAGTTGTTTTGATGAAGGCAAGTATGATTATTTTGAAACTCTTGAAACTTTTATTATTGAAAACTAAGTGCAGCCCAATATGGACGTACTGGTTGCAATTTCCACTCATTTATCACTGTTGAAAAATAACTTTGACGCCTACTTCGGGAAGAGATGGAAAAGATTGATATGATGAATTGGATTTCTCACCCGTTTCAAGACCATATACCAACTAAAAAGTCAACAAAAGCAAGTGTAGAACTCATTGATTTATCAGAAGATACGTCACTAAAAAATAGTAACCAAAAAATTGAAGTTGATGTAAAAGTGATAATGACAAAAAATAGGAAACAAATGCATCCTTCTCATTAAAAAATAGCACTCCTTGCATTTAAGTATTAAAATTTTCGGTTGGAACTGAATGTTTTTTTTCCCTTGTTTGAACAGTCCTTCACTCATACAGTTATGCTGCTCTTTTCTTCATGAAAACCCAGAAGTGAGTGGTGAGTGCCGAAATTGGAAGTTGTTGTTAGGTGGACCGCGGTTCAGTCAACTTTGGGAACTACTGATTTAGAGAGTCAAAGTTGGTTTACATTAAGTAAACGACCCGTGTATCATATTGCATTTGCCATTTTACAATTTATCATATTAAAATTTTTCAAGTAATATGCATAATCATTTTTAATCCGCTATTTTGAATTACGGTGCACTTTCTCACGGGCTCGATCGTGCCCCTGAATTCAAGCAGGGGGGCAAAATCGTTTAAGAAATAATAATATTGTTCCTATGAAATAGTTGCGATCTCGTATATTTAAATTAGACAAAAACGTAAGACTATTCATTTTATTGGAAATGAATAATTCCAAATTAAATTGGGTATTTATTAATATGTACATTTTTCACCGTTTTATGTTCACCAACAATTAAATGCCAACATTTTACTGTCTGTCTAGGTGGACCTTAATTGGTTTACCGTAAATATTTGTTTGTGTTTCATAATTCTGTAAAAATGTGTTTTATATTACATGATGACTATGCGATAAGCATTTTTCATAGAGCAGAATTTTAAATTCTGTCAACGGCTGACAATCGGAGCTCTTGTTAACCGACTTCTAAAAGAAGGAATTTCTCAATTCCACCGCTTTGTATTTTTTTATGTATGTACATCGATTACTCCGGAACGGCGGCAACGATCTGAATGAATTTTTTACGTTATGTTGAGTAAGTTACTGTGGTGGTCTCATATCATTTTGGATGAAATTGGTGCAATTAAATCCAAGATGGCGCTGATAATATAGCGGACAAAAAAATTAATTTTGTTCGCTTTTCTCAAAAATTGATACTCGGGAGTTTTAGGGATTGCAAATAACGAATCTGAAATTATTAAAAATATATATATATATGTCAAATCTAATATGGAGGACAAAAATTTTTTTTACAGATTTTCTCCAAAACTGGTATGGGGAAGTTTACGGGGTAGCATATAAATAAATCTGAAATTACTTTTAAAAATTCAATATGGCGAAAAAAAATTTTTTTTGTCCAATTTTATCCAAAATTGGTATCGGGACGTTTTCGGGGTCGCACATAAAGAATCTGAAATTATTTTTAAAAAAATTAAATGTGATGATGGATCCAATATGGCGGACAAAAAAAATTTTTTTTTCTCATTTTCTTGAGGGTGTGAATTACGATTTTAAAATTATTTTTAAAAGATTCACGATGGCGAACCGAATATGGTGGACTAAAAATTTTAGCTTTTTCGATTTTATGCAAAATCATTTGTAAGGTCTTTTCTGAGGGTTTAAATAGCAGATTTAGTTATTTTAAGAATGAGTCCGATTCAATATGACGGTCTAAAAATGTTTCATTTTCGGATTTTGTTCAAAATTGGTACTAAAGGGATTTTGTGGGGTCGATTCACATTAGAAGAGGTTAAAATTATTTTTTTGAAATTCAATATGGCGGATTCAATAGGGTAGGTTCAACATTTTATGTTATCCACATTTTTTCAAATTTGGTATTAGGGAGTTTTTGGGGTCATAGGTTACTAATCTGAAGTTAATTTTTTTAGGTTAATATAAAAGATACAATATGGAGGACTAAAAATTTTACATTTTCCGAATTTGTCCAAAATTGATATTGGAGGTTTTTTGGGGTGAACTCAATATGCTGCATAAAATAAGTCGGACCAAAAAATGTACTCTCTCAAGTTCTTTAAATATCGGTATTGGAAGTTTTTGGGGACCTATATGACTAATCTAAAGTTAATTTAAAATTCAAGATAGTGGATTTACTATGACAGAATAAATATTTGTTTGAAACAATTTCATTCACAACTGGTATTTGGAGATTACTCAGAATCCTAGAATTTTTAGTTGTTTATTTTCGTTGTTCGGTTAGTTTTTCTCTACCATCAAAACTGAGTAACTCTTGTCAGTAAAGAGAACTTGCTTCCAGAAATCAAAGTCCGTGTAAGATGTTGTTGGGCAAATTGAATTCGGTTTTTATCGATTTTTAGCACATTATAATAATACCATTTTTGCAGTTACTGCTTCAAGCTGTGCGACAATTTTGGAAGCACTTGTTTTCTGGTTAGACTAAATAGTTTTTAATAATGTCTAATATCTTGCTGATTCAGTAGTTTGGTTCGGCACGTTTAGATCTGTAAATAACGCCACCAAGTTAGTTAAAGTTTTTTTGTATTGTTTGTAATGCTGCCTACCCTTTTGTTATAGGGATCGATCTTGAAGCAATTTCTAATTAATCAATAAATAGTTCAAGTGTTAAACTTTACACATTAGTGTCTCTAAACTTTCCTGAACTAAAATGTATTCTTCAAAAAAATTGTTTTTATATCATTTGTATGTATAGTTTTGTGGCCTAATTTATAAGGATTTAGTTTTTTTGCGTTGTGTGTACAACAATAAATGAAATAGACAATTTGCCTTAATACATTTCCTAATATAAAAGTTTATTTATTAAATTATAGGTATGTATATATAAGGTGTATGTAGATATGTAGACTTTTAGGACTAATTGTATATATTCGGTTAAAAATATATTTGTTACTAAAGTATATTTCGCAAATCAAGATTATCCTTGATTGAATAATTAGCAAAATATACTAGATTGTAGAAAAATACTAGATAAAAAATTCCATTACCTGTCTGGTAACTTTTAAAATTTAAAATAAAAATTTTAAAATTTCATATTATAGCGTAGGAGTGCATAAATTATTTTCACAAATGTAAACACATGTACATATTCAATTAGACTGGGTATATAATTATTGTATGCTATGATAAAAACACAAATTAAATCACTTATTTTCGTACAGTTTATTTATTAATTTTTTTTGTGGAATATTCCAAATTGAAAGTAGTAGCTTTATTACAAGGTACTAGAAGACCTATTAGATCATTCAATATTCAAGCACTGAAGTCAATGTGTCCTAATGACATTTAAAGTAGTTAGGAACCTAATTAGGATTGCCGGATGATGCCGATCTTCCTTATTCATATACGAAACGATTTAACGTAGTCTAACAGTATTCAGGATATTAACAAGGGAACATACTCAGGGTCTACCTCCGATTTATCTCACTTCGTAATATATTGAAGTAAACCAAAAAATATAAAATATTTATTTTGTTATGTCCTGAATTGCATTTCTTGAGGGTTGCAAATATCAGTCATAAAAAATTTCAAAAACTAAATTAATTTCAAAGGGTTAAATCAGTTAAAAGATCAAATAAATATCAAAGGTGCAAATATCAAAAGGTAATACTAGTAAAAAATATCATTAAAATAAATTTACAAAGCAAAATTATCAAAAGGTAATATCGGTAAAATAATAACAAATAATCAATCAATCAAATCTCAAAAGTTAAATCAACCAAAAGTCAGTAATAATAATAATAATCAAGAACTGAGACGCTAAGTCATAGAATACATCAAAGAAAATTACCTCAGTTCAAAAATAGAGTTAAAGATAGAGTCACTTCATCCCACAACACTTCTTGTCTTTCCTGACGAACAATTGTCCACCACGTTGGGCGCTAATTTGCTGCACTAAATATCAAAAATAAAAATGATTAAATTAAATGTTGGCAAGAAGTGGTGGGACAAATAAAAACTCATTAAATGTTTTGATACTAATCACACTCTTTATGTTCTGATAAAAAAGTGGACTTCCTAATGCCCAGAGGGTGGATCTGGACTTTCCTATGTCCAGAGGGTGAATCTGGGTATTCTTCGGGAGACGATAAAGAAAATTTTAAGTCATCGACAAGACAATTGACTGAATGTATATAAAAGGAAGAAGAAAAGAGAAAGGGAAAAAACGATGCGGTGACGAAACAATAGAAGTAAGGTCACTGAAGATAACCGATCACTACCAAAACAAAGGCAAAACGCAAGATAATAGGTCCAACGGACAAGATCAAATCAAAATTGAGGTAATCAAAATTTATGATAACGGTCTTAAGTAAGGGATGCATATGCATATATATATATATATATATATATATATATATATATATATATATATATATATATGTATATATATATATATATATATATATATATATATATATATATATATATATATATATATATATATATATATATATATACGCATTAAATTCAGTCAGCTTCATTTAGTCCTATAATGACCCGGAACGTGTCTACCGACAGGTGGTTACCGGAATCGTCAGTAAGGGCACACAACAACTGTCGTCAATCCCATGATTACCGATCCGATGTACTGCCGCCGTATAGCGAACCACAACGTTTAAAGATGTCGCCTACCGCCGATTGATGTAGGGTTATACCGCCAAGATTTAACGTACCGCCGTCGGTCGAAAACTACGAGGTGCCGTGAATAGCGTTGCGAATTTTTTGTACGGGGCGCCGTAGACTATACCGCCGGGTTATCGTTATTTGGAGGTTTACCTCTCCGACTAAGAAAATATTTTTTAGCACTTCATAATTCTACCGATACCTTCGAAAATCAAAACAATGCACGTTCTTAACCCGATAAACTATGTTATAATAATGAATAGAATGAATACGCCCCGCTTCTCGCACGCAACTTGTATGAACGAATTGTTGATGCTCATAATAAGCTGGAAATTTACTTTGCGAGTATTTTAGAGTGAAATGAACAAAAATACGATCTGTGAGTAAAAAAATACTTTGAAAAATTAGGGACACTCTTATATATATTGTTGTGGAACCAACATCTGAAGTAAAATGCGAACAGTAAATGAAAACTTCTCTCCAGCATATCCTTTCTGTGTTAGAGGTTGCACAGTTAGAATAAATTGTTATAGAACGCAATTTATCCTATTCCACCACTATCGAGATGATGGCCTACCTGTACCACCATACCGAGAAGAAAGTCAAAACTTACCCTCCCCGCCACAGTGATACGGCAGAGGTACATGTTTCGTCTCTATTAGACTCATCAGGGTACCGACATGCACCTGGCTGTGCAAAGAATAGATCGGAAGGAAGCATGCAAATACTGAACGCGGCTTCGCCGTCCTCCCGCCGGATGGCGTATATATGTTTATGCGGCTTTCACGGATTCCTCCGTGTGAGATGCAATAGCAGTGGATATAGTCATATTATGCCGTTGTAGCGCCGAAAACACATTGTATTTTTACTTCATTCATATACGGAGCTGTATATAGTTATACGTTTGCTGAAGGTGATTTCAGCACTACAACGGCATAATGTGGATATATCCACTGCTATTGCATCTCACACGGAGGAATCCGTGAAAGCCGCATAAACATATATACGCCATCCGACGGGAGGTCGGCGAAGCCGCGTTCAATATTTGTATGCTTCCTTCCGATCTGTCCTTTGCACAATCAGGTGCATGTCGGTACCCTGATGAGTCTAGTAGAGACGAAACATGTACCTCTGCCGTATCACTGTGGCGGGGAGGGTAAGTTTTGACTTTCTTCTCGATATGGTGGTACAGGTAGGCCATCATCTCGATGGTGGTGGAACAGGATAAATTGCGTTCTATAACAATTTATTCTAACTGTGCAACCTCTAACACAGAAAGGATATGATGGAGAGAAGTTTGCATTTACTGTTCGCATTTTACTTCATTCATATACGGAGCTGCATATAGTTGTACGTTTGCCGAATGTGATTTCAGCACTACAACGGCATAATGTGGATATATCCACTGCTATTGCCATCTCACACGGAGGATATTTTGATAAAGCTCCCCTTACCAACAATCCTCTATTTACCGACTCTCCTCTCACAACAACACAGTTACCCTTGTGAACAGCTTCTTCTATCCTGGTTGAACAGCTAAGAACAATAAATTCAAATATAATTCCAGAGAAGGAAACTACTATATTTCATTATAAAAGTTATTTGTAATTTCCCTTTTTTTAAACCACCTTAATTTCCTTGTAGCCGTATTTGTTACAACTAATAAATATGTTTAAAGTGTAATAAATCACCTAAAGGTACAAGTGCCGAATAAAAAAAAGGTGATTGATACTCTTGTTTCTTGTTGGCAAAAAATGTCCTTTATATGGAAAAATATGAAAATATAAAGGAAATCAATAATTTGATATAATGATATAATGAGCTAAAACAGTAATTATTAGTTAGTTTACTTCCATGTAAAAAAATTCGTGAGTTAATTAGAAGACTATTCATTATAGAGCGGAAAATGATTGACACACTTTAATACACTATCGTTATAATGTGGATGTAAAGTCTAACCATATAATGACTAATTATTATTTAGCTACTTTAGTTTAATACTGGGATAGGTTTAAATAGACCGTTTTTCAAGATCTTTTAGTATTGTACTAGGACCAGGCTATTTATTTCTGTTGTCAATTATTTCAGAAGAATCATCTTAGTAGTAGTAGGCAGAGGGGTCCCAAAGGCCACGTGTATTTAACAGTGGCGGCTTTTCCTTAGGTTTGCAGGTTTGCGCAACCCCCAAAAAAATCGTTAATTACAATAAAACATATTAATAAATATAAGTAAAAATATTTTTTAAATTTCTACTGATAATTTAATGATTAAATTTAAATCAATTTGTTACCAAGATTATACGCGAACAGCAGTCAATTATTGAAATAATTTAACTTACATCGTCTAAATATTATTTATAATTTGTCTGTATTACAGTTTTATGCCTGGAAACATTATTGTTTTGTTGGTTTGCAATTTTAATGCAATCCAAGCTAATCCATTGGAGTGTATCTGGAGTTGTCTATCTAAGGCGTAGAGAGTAATTCCGTCTTATAAGCTTCACGTAGGCTGCAAATCGACTGCAAACCTGTGTTTAGTTTGCTCATATATTTCGTAGCAGTAGGTGTTTTAGTTTGTTGTGCGGTACGTTATTGAATTTTTTTTTACGTTTCGCGTTTTGGTAAAAACAAAAGTGAATTTCTTTCAGAGTTTAATTGCAGAGCCATTCTGTAGTCGGTCATTAAGTGATAAGGCTGAAGAAAAAAGGCTTGGAAGGCCTACTCCGAATTTAAAAACAATCGGTATCTAGCAAAAAAAGGACTTTTGCTAGAACGTTTAACCCGGACCTTTATATAAACACACGTGGCTTTGTGGTTGTGAAATTAAAAATGCTCTATTTTGTTTTTCTTCTTTATCATTCGGAGGAGAAACTTCTTGGACAAAAGTAGGTTTTATCGACTTAAATCATTCGGGGGACCGCATTAAAGAGCATACTTTGTCGGCAAAACATGAAAAATATTTTGCAATATTTACTTTTCGGAACTGTTAACGTAGCTGCTCAATTAAACAGCGCTTATCGAAGAGATATTGAACTGCACAATGAGCTTTTGAACTCGCGTTACAAGGACATGTTGAGCCTACGTTTTCCTTTAATCACGGGGTTTTTCGAGGTTTAATTGATTTTAGTGCTGAGTTACACGGTGCTGTGAAACAACATTTGAAACAAGCATCGGTATTTAAAGGTGCGTCAAAAACCATTCAAAATGAAATTTTACGAGCAATGTTTATTGTATGTTAAGATGAAATTTCTAAAGAAATAAAAGAAGCTTGTCTATAATAGCTGACGAAACTAGTGACGTATGAAATATTTTTCAAATGGCAATTGTCTTTAGATACAGTGCAAGACGGTTGAGTGATTTTGGAATTTTTTAGTGCCTTTAGAACATGACGCGAAAACTCTGTCTTCTGTTATACTTAAAGAACTTGAAAATCACGCCAAAGATAATAAAAATAAACTCATTTTGCAAACATATGATGGTGCATTAGTCATGAGCGGTTCGTCGAAGGGGGTGCAAGCAATTATAAAAAAAAACTATGAACATGCTGCTTACGTGCATTGTTATACACATCAATTAAATTTGGTAATGTTAAATGCTGCATCCGTCAATAAAAATATCCAAATTTTTTTAATTTACAAGGGATTTGTTCTTTTTTTTCAAATAGTCCTCAAAGAAGCGCAATACTAGGTCAAACGCTGACCTTGTTTGGTCCCAACAAGATGAAATTTTAATTTTAGAGTTATTTGTACCGTATTCGAATACAAAGACAGCATTCTAGAGAAAATGAAAAATATCTTAGATGACAGTAGAAACGTTAGTATCACGAACCAATTATCAGGGTATGTCAAAATTCTCAAAAGCAAGAGTTTCCTTTCATAGTTGAACTTATTTTACAAAATAATGTCTCAAGTTGATTTGTTTTTTGGCCAGTTTCAAACAAGATATATTGACTCTGTTGTCGCACATAAAAATATATTATCATTTGATTGAAAATTAACAGAAATTAGAAATAATATTACTTCAAAGGACATTGAGCCATCTCCATCTACTTCAAAACGATGGAAGCTGATTCCGCGCAGTTATCTTGGGAAGCAAAAGAAATTTGTGATATAATTATTTGTCAAGCAAAAGAAGCTTTACAAATCACTTAGTAGCAGCCAGTCTTTTTTTTAGAAACAGTATGCCGAATATAGTACGTGTTTTCACGAAAAAAAATTTAGGGATACGATTAAAATTTACCCCTTTTTTATCGAACAAAAATTCCGTATAGAACTGACCTTCATATCTGAAACTGAAGAATTTAGATCAATTTCGGGACTTCTTATACTTTATAACTATCTTTCGCAAAACATCGAGCTAAGTGAGACAAAACTTTAAAAAATTTTGATACAACAATAAATAAGAAATAATCACCAAACAAATGTATTTCTTGAAGTAAGTAAGAGCATATTTGAGACTTTGTGTCTTTAAGGTAATAATCTTGTAATTCTTTCACAAAAACCAAAAAATATAAGATAAACTGGGTCGAAATAAGGACCAATATTTAAATACAACAATTATTTTGTATTTAGTGATGTTACTATTTTGTATAATATTTAAAAGTCTTGCATTATAAATTCTCTTGGCAAAGAAGGAAATTACAACATTAAATATGAATTGAATTTAGAATTTTTATTCTTATTTCGAATAAACTAGGTCGCATTCTTGGTTTTCGTATCAGAAACCCAAGATTCAAAAATTGGCCGTTGGTATTAATTAACTATCCGAAATCAATTTTTGAGGGGAATAGGAGAAAATCTCTAAGATTATTGATTTTATTTTGTAAAATATTTAAAAATCCTTCATTTTCGATACTTCTATAATAATTCTAAATACACACACACACACACATATATATATATATATATATATATATATATATATATATATATATATATATATATATATATATCTTTACTAACTTTTCTGGGAAAACAAGGGAATTACAGTACAAGATTGGAAATATTCTTTGAATTCAGAAATTTTGTTCTAATTTGGACTCACTTTATTTGCATTACTTGGATTTTGTAAGAGAAGTACAAGATTCTGGAATTAGATTAGAGACAGAAAGACGAAAATGGGCCAATGATGTTAATTAACTCCTCAAAACTGAGGAGCCAAACCGAATGAACTTTAACCGACTCGAGCTGACTCTGATTATTCCGATGGCATCTGCTTAAGCCTCAAATGGATAAAAACGTTTTAATGGAATACTATGAGCCAAGAGAAACTTTCTGCTTTGACAATGCTTTCTACAAAAAGGGATTTTATCCAAAGCATACCTGATTTTAATCAGCGTGTTATTGACAAGTTTGCTAATGCCAAAGATCGGCGTATGGATTTTTTATAAATAATTCACATAGTAAATTATACGTGCATTTTGTTTTGACTGCTATATTTTCATAATTTACCACCTACTTTATGTTTAGTTATTTAAAATACACTGCTTTGTTTCACCGGTGCTTCTGGCAGGTTTTATACATATCTATGATTTTAATGTATCATTGGAATTGCAACCCGTACTTTTTTAATGCACCAGCTGCTACTGGTATTTAAATGGACCCACCCAAGTTTCTTTAAATGTACTCGTACTTTGATCTGCTGAACACTAATTTCTTGGGTGGAACTTCATCAGCCTGGGAAAAATTTTTTATTAATAAATAATTTGCAGAAAATTGAATTATTTGGATCATTCTAAACAAAAAGTGTCTCTTGTAAAATTTTCGCCCGGAACTTCTTTTTTCAGATAATTGAGATTAAACTTCCGAAAATTGACATTTTCGCGATTTTCCGATGCTCAAAACTTTGGATTGAATAATTATTTTTCAATTCTGTTGGCAACATTTGAAAGTTTGACTCTTAAGTTATGAGATGAAACGAATCACAAGGCAAAATAATTGTTTTTATTGTTTTTTATGCTATAAACAAATACCGTTTTACAGCTTTTGTACATATGCTATCATGTACGCAGGCCCCTGGTTGCCTACTCATATGCTCGCTAGGCGCATAAAATGCTCTGCTTTTTTAAATGTAACTGTATTCAATGCAGTAGAAAAACCTGTATTTGTAATCGCATACAACTATCTTCTTGTGCTTTCTGCTCATATATGGAAAAATAAACTTGTAAAAATAAATACATTAAAAATTAAATGATTATCTTATAAGTAAAGTTATTAATAAAACAGTAAAAGTACTGAAACTCCATTTCAATCATTCAATTTAGTTCGCAGGCACGAAACTAAATTATAGGAGGGTCGTATGAATAATAATTTGAAAATGTTTCTGCATATATTCAGCCTTCATTAATTGCAAGGCGAAGTGTTTTATCTGTATTCGCTTGCCATTTAAAAACGCAGAGCGAACAACCGCATAATGAGCCTGTGGGTAGGTAACCAGGGTCCTGCCAGGCGCGGATCCAAGAGGGGGGGGGCGGTGGGGGCGATCCCCCCCCCAGGAGCTTTGAGTTTAGGAAAATATACCCGATTTTGCATCTTATACTGTAGTTTGTTCAAGAACTAGAGAGAGTAATAAATCATTTGTGACCCTTTTTTTCTTCGCAAATTACCTGTGTTCTCTTGTCCGGTGTGGAAAAATCTGTTAGACACATATGTTTTTCATAGGAATGGATTAGAAATTTTATAATCAAAAATACCGATCTATAATAATGGAGTATTTGGGTTCGATAACAATAGATATTTGGGACTGTAAAGGGTTAAAAAAGATTTTAATCCTTGTCATAGGCGTCGGAAGTATTTATGCCAAAGAATATTATTTCGGTAATAAACTTAAAATAAATAAATTTTATTATTTTATTTCTTATGATTTCTTAATAATTCACATACATTAGAAAATATAGATAATTTTGACATATTTAACACAAATTACAACTGTATTTATATTATTTTTAATTTTGGCATAAAAAGAGTTTTAGGCACATCCAGACTAAAACATACTCTTATTCTTTCAAAAAATTCTAAGTTATAATTTAAATACTTACAAAATATCCATTGTCAAAAATACAAAAAGTTAAACATATATAAAAAAATGAATTCGTCCATATAATATTAAAATTTTTTTGGGGCTATCGGTCATTTTATTATCAATTAAAACCATTTTTAGGACATTTGACGTTTCAGTTTATTTATTTTTTAAACCATCTGCACAATTGCACTTAAACACTAAAAAGGGATTCAAATGTAATTAATTTTTATATGTTACAGTTAAAATCAGACCTACTTATTTTTATTTATATTGCACTGACATCTTAATTTAATTTACTTTATTATATGGAAATCCGATAGCCACAAAAAAATAAAATCAACGTGTTAATTCTACACGCTTAAGAAAAAGACACAAATACAATAATAAAAAAATAAAAAAATTACGGTTAATTAGAATTAAATATATATAAAATTAAAGAGTGGGACACACTAAAATAAAAATATATAAAAAAATATATAAACAAACATTAAACAATAAAATACAACAAAAACAAAAATTTTAATAATAAATTGTGTTTACACTGGTAAATATTACGTATCTAATTCATAATCAAAGTCAGTGAAGCTATCTTCGCTCAAATAATTAAAATTCGTTCCTCTATTTCACTGATCATGAGATCGAGTTCCCACATTTTGGTTTATTCTTTTATTATATGGATTTTTCCCAAGTTTCCGCAGCAACTTTATTCAAAAACATCTTTCAAAAGTTTAGTTAAATTACTAATTTTGTAAGTTGTGTTATTTCTAGCAACTCTACCTTTTACTTGAGAGAGATATTTCCTTCTCCAACGGACAGTTTCCGGCGATCTATAAGAACAGATTTCTTATCTGGTTTTTCCCACCAAAAATAAAGTTCTCTGAGCGATTTCCAAAGCTCAGTTCTTTTAATTTCAGGTAAATCCCTATCTTCATTGATTTTAGTTAGAATTTTGTCGACGATTCAGATCTCCTTCTCATAATAAAATGTGTGTACAACTTCTTTTATTGCAGTTTTCAACTCATCTTCCAACGAGGTTTTTCGTCTGCCTGTGATCGAGTATAGCTTGGGAGTACTAACAATTCCAGTCGTTTTTTTCCTCCTTCAGTATTCGGCACATAGAAGATTTTCCAACTCCTGTCATGTTGGAACACATATCAACATTATTATCTAGATATTGATATCTTAAGGTATCATAAACATTCATCGTAATAAGTTTTTCGTTGAGGAAAAAATGCCTTGGTTTAACGATTTTGGAGTAAATATAGAGGTGAAAACCATATCTTTGGGTATCTTACTAATCTCAAATAATATATAAAAACCAGCGCAAACAAGATAAATCACTAAGGACACACAATAAGGTGAACTTTGCTCACTGACAAAAATTAAATTGAACTATCAGAAATTTTATTGTTGTAGTAAATTTATGAAGGCTTATAATATTTAAACATAATTAAATATAGTTAGATTTACTGCAGTCCTCAGTTACCTGCGGCACTGGTACAGGTACGTTGGAGGTTTCGGTAACAGTTTTATTACTCTCTTTAATTCTTGAATAGAGTATAGGAATGTGTATGCTTGCGATCGCCCCCCCCCCCCTCCCAAGAGCTCAGAGGTAAGATTCTGCCTTTTATATTAGGAATGTGTATGCTGCTGGCACTCCCCCCCCCCCCCCGTTGACAAACTTGTTTATCTTGCGATAGCCACCCACAAGAGTTTTGAGTTCAGGAAAATAGACCCGATTCTGCCTCTTATACCAGGAATGTGTATGTTGCTGGCATCCCCCCCACTTCAAGAGCTTCATTTCAGAAGAAGATACCCGACCCTACCTTTTACACTAGAAATGGGAATGTTTCCGGTGTCGCTCCCCCCTTCCGGTGATAACTAGCTTTCACTTGCCATACTGTACTTTAGTGATATCACCGCCCCCCCCCCCCCAAAAAAAAAAACCAAAAGAGGGAGGCTGGATCTGCCCCTGGGTCCTTCATACATACATACTGTTTATGGCGAAAAAAAACAATAAAAAAAAACAAATGTTTTGCCTTGTGATTCCTTTCGTCTGATAGTTTAAGAGTCGAAATTTCAAATGGTGCCAGCAAATTGATAAATATTTATTCAATCCAAAGTTATGAGCATCACAAAATCGGGACAATGTCAATTTCCGGAAGTTTAATATCAATTACCTCAGAACAGAAACATCGGACATTTTTTGTTTAGAATGGTCCAAATTATACTCAAAATTTTTTTTTTAATTTTCTGCAAATTATTTGTTAATAACCATTTTTTCTCCCAGGCGAACTTCCACCTAAAAATTTCAAGTTTAGAAGGCCAAAATACGAGTAGATTAAAAATTGAATGGGCCCATCTAAATAAATTTGGCCTTTGAGACCCTTCTGGCTCCAAAACTATCTATACAGGGTGTCCGTTTACTCCTCGGTATTCGATTTCGGCTATTTCGTTCAATCGATAAGAAATTGGATTGACGAAATGTTAGGTCCCCTAATTCACTAACATGGTTTAACTTTAAAACCGGTCTAGATTGACAGAAGAGATATTTAATTTGACAAGGGTAACAATACGTCAAGCAAGTTTTGAACCATTAAAATGCAATTAAAACAATATCATAAGAAAAATAAAATTGGTCACCTAGAAATTCTAATTGCCAAGGCAACTAGTTCGGGTCTAAGTCTTAAACCTGCTTAGGGAATATGGCTATAAGAGTTTAACAAAGGATTCAATGAGACTATAATTTCATTAAAAAATGTAGATTATTACGTTTGAAAAAAAAATACAATTATTCGCCACTCTTTTGTGGGACCTTGTATATATACCAGACTATTTTTAAAATGTACCTCTTTAAATCATATTTATGATAATAAATTCTTTTCTCATAAGACGCGACGTTGTCAAATTATTTAATTTTTAAATATTCTATATAAACATTTGTCAGAAATCTTAGCTGGGATTACTATATTTCACAGTTGTTGAACGAATTTTTTTTAAACAGGATGTTTCAAATTGTTATTTGTAAGTATGTATAGAGATGGGAATGTATGTAATGCGACCTGAATGATCTATTGTGTCCTCCTTCTGTTGCTCAGTCGTTGGGTACGCCTCATCGACTAAAGTAGGTCCCTCCAATGATATTGCTCTTTAGTGTAGGCGCTAAGGGAGTACTAGTCGCCCCTTTAACTTATATAGATCTACACAAGATTTTTTTATGTATTTTGAGCCCCTAAACAAGAATTTTTTAAGTAAAAGTCCGTCAGAGTGGACATTAGTCTTCTTCTTCTTTGGGTGCCATGTGCTATGCCACACGTCGGCGATCATGTGTCCATCTCATGGTCATATTATAACTAGAGTGCCCTCCTCAGCCTGTCTAAATACGGTTGCGGCGTCTGACATACCACACCAGTTTCTTATATTGCGGAACCAAGGGTGTTGTTTTCGACCTAGTCTCCGTCTGCCTTCAATTTTTCCCTGTAGTATTAGCCTTGGTATGGAGTAGCGAGGTCCTCTTAGTATATGCCCTAGATAAGACACTTTTCGTTGTTTTATAGTGTCCATTAATTGTCTTTCTACGCCAACTCCTCGTAGAACTTCATCATTTGTTATGTGATCAGTCCAGGGGATACGCCGTAGTCGGCGGAGTGTTCACAATCTGATTCAGCGTCCCAGCCTTCAGTGACCAAGTTTCAGCACCATATAGTAGAATAGGCCATACATAACACTAAACCACACATATTCGGATGTCTAGTGGCATATTTCGGTGGAGGAGAAGATTCTTAAGTTGAAAGAAAGTTGCTTTTGTACGGCCAATTCTGCCCTTCACTTCTTCGTCGCATTCCCACTTCTCTGACTCAGAGTAGCGCCAAGATACGCGAACCGTGCGACATGTTCAATATTTTCCCCGTTGATGTTAAGAGAAGTGATGTACTGATGCCTACTAATCACCATCATTTTTGTTTTGGCAGTATTAATATGTAGTCCGAACTGTTCACCACAGTTGTTGAGTTTTTTTAATATTGACTGGATATCTTCAAAGTTGATAGCTAAGATTGCAGTATCATCTGCATAGCGAATATTGTTTATTGGGATAAATTGATCACTGAACAAAGTCTTTGCGTAGTTCTTCCAAGTTTCCTTTAATTCGTCGGTATCTAATATCGATCTTCCTTGTCTATTTTTTATTGAGGGCAATGCCGTTGTTTTATTTGTTCCAGTTATTTCCTTGATTTTTCTACGGAAATTAAAGGAGTCATGCAGCTGATGAAGTCTTTTAGCCTTGTCACATTGTTTTTGAGTCTATTTCTCCTTACCTCCAATTTTTTTTTTTGACAGTACGATTCAGTTCCTTATATTTATCATGCTGGTTTTTAACAATCCGACGTTCAGTCATTAAGTTCAATATTTCGTCGGTCATCCATGGTTTGATTTTTTCTTGTTTCGGTTGACCAAGAACCGTTTCAGTAGCTGATTGGATGCTTGTTTTTAGCGTAATCCAGATCTTTTCAGCTGCAACTTCTTGACTAGGGTTATTTTCTTGGCAAAGCCTGTCCAATGTAGTCTTCATGCTCCTCTGCACTGCCGGTTGTTTTAATGCCTGAATATCGTATTTTCGGGGTCTACGTCATTTTGATAATAGTTTACATCGAAAATAGAAGTTCGTAACAAGAGGGTTATGATCTGAGCTGATGTCTGCACCTGGGTAGGCGGCAACACGTGTAATGCTATTCTGATATCTTTTGTTGATCAGAATAAAGTCAATTTGGTTGCGTACAATATTTTCCTGTCCATCTTGAGGAGACTTCCAGGTGTAGTCTTCTAGGGTGTAATTTATAGAAAGTATTCTTGATAACCAATTTTTCATCACGACAAAATTGGATCAGCATTTCACCTCGTTCGTTTCTGTCATCTAACCTAAATGCCTCTGTTACACCTTTCTCAGTTCTGCTACCGACCTTTGCGTTGAAATCACCCATCAATACATTGATATCTTGAGGCTTTAATAAGAATGATTTTGGGCAAAAAAGACTCTCCGTACGTAAACGACGCTTAGTTTATGAGACAATTAATGTTAAACAATTAACAGATGTTTCTTTGTGATTCTTGATCGCCTATAATATCTGATTCAATCAAGTATATTGATATTTTGGAAAGCACTCGAAAGTTCGAATTATCGTCTACAAGCTATAATAAAATGTCATACGAAAATTTTACGTTTTAATTGTTTATTTCCGCTATAAACAAATAGTTTTTAGCTGCTTATGTGCACACGCCGTCCTGTATGGAGCATTATTAAAACATTAATGTCTCGATGACTAATGATCGCAATGTTATCAAATTTTGACACGTATCGTTTGAAGGTTGGTACTAATTAAAACGCGTATAAATATGTTATTAGAGTCGCCATCTATGTGTCAGAATCGGGATTTTTCGAAGCACCTGTTATCATCGTAAAAGTCAACAGATAAAAATCGATTATTCCTTGTTTAATGGTAATTTTTAAGAAAATTGTTGGGATTAAAGACCAATAAATATTGGTATCAAGCAGACGTGGATCCTAGGAGGAGGGGGATGGTGCTTTTACTTGCCATACTGTACTTTTGTAATATCATCGTCCCCCCTAAAGAGGGGCTGGATCCGTCTCTGGTAT
Organism: Diaprepes abbreviatus; assembly: GCA_034092305.1. Lineage (NCBI taxonomy): Eukaryota > Metazoa > Arthropoda > Insecta > Coleoptera > Curculionidae > Diaprepes > Diaprepes abbreviatus. The sequence goes on along the minus strand of JASJET010000144.1, from coordinate 1,826,529 downwards.
CAAGTTGAAGATAAATAAGTACGTTACTACATACAATGTTTTCCATTTTTGAGCGTAAAACGAAATTTAAAATATGAACATTTAAACAGTTTTGGACACTACTTAAAAACATATATATTCTACTATTGTGAGATAACATGATCCCAGTTAAGATTTTTCATATATTTCTACAAAAAACTTCAGAAGAGTAATATGAGTATTCTAGATTTTTAGAGTTGAAGAGAGGGTTGAGGAGATTTTAACTTCGTTAAAAAACTGTAGATTGTGCCATTAAGATATATATATATATATATATATATATATATATATATATATATATATATATATATATATATATATATATAAATTATGCACCACGTGTTTCTGGGACGCTCTATACAAGTTAAACTATTTTCTAAATGTACCCTCTTTACATCCTATTAGCATTTTGCTTAACAAATTTTTTTTATCGATATAACCATATGGCTGCAATCGAATACTGGAGTACTAAACAGACACACGTTTTATGTATATATTTTTGTCCAAACAGAACGAACCGCTTCTTACAAAAAAAGAACTCGATTTATAATTCCATGCCTCGGATTAATGAAAGAAGAAAGATGTTTTCTCTCGTTAGGCGTCGCTGTTCTTAAGTATATACGCAATTTCTATGTAACTATTTTCGTAGTTTCTTAAAAATAAAGAAATGTAAACAAAAACAAAGGATTTAGGCCAAATATACATTCAAAAAAAAAAGAACCAAAAAGAAAATTCGATATTCCAATATATTCCTATAAGGCCAAGAGATAAAACAAGCGGTGCGTAAAAGAATATATGGATAAATAAAAATAAAATTGAATGAAATAAAAATGAAAAGAGCAGAGCGTGCATATTTTTTTAAAGATGAGGAAGTGTTTTCAGTAATAGGGTTTTTGGCTACTGTTAGAAAATTATTTCATATTACTTTTTATTCATGTCATGTATGTTTCTGCACCCTTGTTCAATGTTTCTTCTGTCATTTGCTTTATGAAGAATATGTTATAGTTTTGAGTGCCTTGCCCTTTCCACTATGCTTCATTAAAATGATCTTCTTTTAAAAACATTAATCTTTGTTCTAATATTTTTTCGTATGTTTGTAGTACTACGCTCAGCAAGTAATTACTACACACTCAAGGGTCACCCTCTTTATGTTTTCATATTATTAGTCCTATTTTCCAATCGTCAAGTATGCTTCCGCTTCTCCAGGTTTTTTAAAACATTTCCGTAAGTATTTATTCCCTTTTTATCCTAAGTTTTCTAGTCGCTTTTCCATTTCTTAACTGATTGATACCTCTAGTTCTTCAATTTTTATGTCATGTTCCTTTTTACAATGTTCCCTGTCGATTCTATTACTTTCTTTTTCCGGTCTCAGTTGCACTTCACTATTTGATGGTTCCTCGAAATGTTGCTTCCACCATTGCATAATTTTGTTACCTTCTGTTTATACTGTACTCTTTGTCTTTAACTCTCTCCGTGTTTTATGTTTTTCCTTGCAGTAGTGATTTTTAGTGCTATATAAAATAATTTTTGGTTGATTTTGCTGTCTTCTTCCATTTTTTTTGTCCAAATTCTTCCTATAGTCTTGTCTTTGCATGATTTACCATATCCTTAATTACCTTTATTGCTTGTATTTTCTGTAACGGGTCTTAATGTTCTTACTTAGGCATACTTTTCAATTTTCCTTCTTAATTTTTATTTGCTTATCTCTTCATTCCATCATCTTATTTGTCTTTTGTTTCTATTTATTGCAATAGTTCCACAGCTATTTAAGGCATTGCGAATGACGATTTCTCTAAATTTTTTCCACAGTTCTTCTAGTTTCATGTCCACAGTCTCCTTTTGTAGTTCTCTCATCTCCTGTTCTGTTTTCCTCTGGAATTTTTCAGCAATTTCTTCTTCGTTTAATCTATATATCTCGAACGTCTTTTTTGTTATGCAGCCTGACATTTGTAGTTGTTCTTCATGTATGGCTGCATTTTAGCAAAGGCCATGTGTCGTTGTGTATTTCTGGTCTTCTTTTGACCTTATCATCTGTTATCTCGTTTCTATGCCCTTTATCTATAGGCACACAGTCTATGATTGTTTTTCTCTTTCTACTTTCTACCACTCTAGTATTCATCACTACTAGGTTGTTTTCAGTGCAGAAATCTAGCATCCTCTTGCTATTCCTGTGGCTTTCACCATGCGGCCTAGTATCTGATATTTTCCATTATTGTTTTTCCATACTCTACAATTTGAATCACCTAAGATCCGGCACCTACCTTTTGTTTTCTCTGTTAATTCATTCAATTTATCCCAGAATTTCTCTTCCAATTGTTTTGTTTGATCCGTATTTGGCCTGTATGTTATTAGGATTGCCGTAGTTTCTCTCTCCCTCCCTTGCATTTCTACTTTCGGATTACTTTTCGAAATACATATCCAATTTGCTGTCAGTTCCTGCTCTTTTCCATTTATATTCCTTATATTCCAAGTGGTTATCTTTATTTTTATACCTATTTCTGTTTTATCTGGTTTACTGTTATTTTCTTTTTCCGATTATTGCGTTACCCTTCTTCTTTGTTATGTCAGTTATCTTATCTCTTTCCTCCGTTAGTTTTATGTTCATCCATATGTTCTTGTGATCGAGATCGTATTCCCCTGTTCTTTTTGTTCAATTTTTTGTATTATCTCTTCCTGTTCTAAGCTGCTATATTGCCCGTAATTAGTCTCAATTTCTTTATATGTATAAGTCTCATTGCAATTGTAATTTTTTGATATCCAACGCATTTTTTATATCTTTTTCAGTCCTGATCATATATCTCAGCTGTTTTTACATATTCATCTCTTGTTCTGACATATCATTGTTTATAAACATGTTTGTACCTTTAAGCTTTCCCTTATTCTGTATTATCATCTTCTGAGGCCAATCTGCTACTTTCACCATTATTATGCCCTTTTTGATTTCATGTGCTTCTTTAATTACCACTTTTCTGTTTAGTTCCGTCTGCATGAATTGTTTCACCTTTTCTTTAATGTTGTACCGTTTATGTTTGTTTGTAAATCCATGATTTTGTCTTTCAGTCTTTGTTTTTCTCGTTGCCACCAGTATTGTAACTAAAAGTATGTGCGCTCCCCTGCAGATTTTTGAATGCGCCCTACTATTTTGCACCCGTTTCGATTGTTCGTATTTATTCTTTTTCAACAAGGAACTTGAGAGCCCCCCTCGATTGGCAGTGCACCCCCGCGCCGCTGGGTCTGCGGGATCGTTATTTACGCCGTTGGTTGCCACCAATTCTTTTTAGTATATAGATCCAATTTTATTTGTTGACGTTCTTTATTTTTTTCTTCTTCAGTTCTGTTTCCATCACTTCGTTCTGAGTGTTGCATGCATCTAAGTATTTACTCCATGTTCCCGGTACTCTTTTTGTCTGGTGAGCTTGTCACCAGTTTGGCGGGCGAAACCGCGACCGATAATTGCTACTAATTATACACATATAACCTCTAAGACAACGATAAGGTTAAGATTAAGCTCAAAAATAAATCATTTTCTTTGAAAAAAACACCATGATCCTTAGAATACTTTCAACAGCGACTTTAAGGTACTGGTCCTGATCGACATCGGATGTCCCCCTCCAAACAACGTTTATCTGAATCAGTTTCCCTATTTTTGGTTTAGTTTACGAGATAATCGCCTGGGGGAAATTAAAATGAAACAACCTGTATAACCGGATAGCTACTATTCATCGATCACGTTAGGGACAGGCTTTCTATTATTTTTTTGCGACAAGGCGATATACGCTTGGAAAATATTCTAAAAGTACTTTGAGAATTTCCACATATGTTGTGAATCCTATATTTCTTGGTAAATATCTATTTTATAAACATGTGGACTACTATTAGTGAACTAAAAGTGCTATGTATAATAGGGTAGAATCCAATTACATATAAGAAAGTAAATTGAAGAATTATCAAGACCATTTTAACTTCAATTATTTATCTATTACGTGAGATGAACATTCAAAAATTATAAAGAATTCTGGTATCTTACCATTTTTCTTTCTCAAGTAATCGTATGGTGGATGTAAACTAGAAGGTATTATGTGTAATTCAAATGCAAATTTTGGTTCTAAAGTTTAAAAAAAAATAGAAATATTACTTACGAGGTCCACCTTACTATATGTAATCGAGTATGCTAAAACCGAATCCGAATTCCAAATAATCTTATCATGCCAGGTTTTTCCTAACCTCAAAAAATAGGCTAAAAACCATAAAATTCAATAAAAACACAAACAAAATTCTATAATCATATTCCATCCCATTAACCCCACAATCCCATAATCTTTAAATGCTATGAACCTGAGCCCTAAAATCCCATAACCCCATAACTCTAAAATCCTATAACCCAGTTAAAAAGAGACTAATGCGCATTCACTCAGTAAAAATCAATACGTTTGAAAGTTATGACCTTTAGCCCCAGTACTACGTAACCTTAAAACCAGATAATCCTAAAACCTCATAACCTCAAAAATTCTATATCCTTTTAAATCTATCAGTGTTGAAAAACACATCAACGTCTCTTTGCAATCCAGGGCACCTCCACATGATTGACGGTGGGAACGGAATTATTTCGTGATCCTTCAGAAACTCTGGATAACGGCACTCATGCCGTCATGGCAATACGAAAAAAAATTACTATGCAGGGAGTCGGATACTCAGTATCGGCGGCTGTTCAAGGTGAGCAAGTGGCCAGACAGGAGTGTGACCGCAGCTCTGCAGAAGTGGGTACTTTAGCCTCTACAAAGTTTACATCTTCAAGACGTAACACAACCAAAGGAACCCATAGACAACATGAACCTGACGATCACAACAAACAGGGTAACTATTGTTATGTTTGTGGTATGGTTGCACCACCAAACATTCGAAAAAACATCACTGATGTTGCATGTACTGCATACAGTCACTGTTTTGCAAATGATGTATCGAATCAGGATAAAAACTGGGTTCCAGATATCATGTGTGCGAGCTGCTATAATATGATAACTTCATGTAATAAAAAAAGGACCTTTATGATTTGAAATACTCCTCATCTGTCGTATGGCGCATGCCGAACTCAAAAGAGGATTATTTTTTTTTGTTTGAAAAATAAATCCAAAATTAAATATATGTACACATGTTCAACGATTCCATCTATCTTAATTCGTGCAGCAGATAAATAAGATTTGGGCGTGGGACTAAAGGACTTAGCTGTTTCAGATATATTGATTTTCACTGTTTGAACGCGAATTAGTCTCTTTTCACTGGATGATAGGGTTTTGGAATTTAGGGTTAAGATGTTTTAAGCTGATGGAGTTGTAGGGTTGATGCGATATATGATTATGGGACTTTGAGTTTTTATTGAATTTTATGATTTTTAAACACTTCGGATTCGGTTTCAGCATGCTCGATTAAATATAATAAGGTGGATCATCAGGTCCCCGCCAACAAAATTTAGATTTTTTTTGTGGCGCTGTGTAATCTACAGGGTAGTCCATTCATAAGAACAGTCTTTATTAAAGAGCTTTGTTTTTAGTTCCACAATGGTTTCTTTTCCATACCTCACTTGTAAAAATCAGTGTAATAGCTTAGAAGCTATGGTGGGCTATACGAAATTTGTCCATATTACTACATCTCCATATATAAGACTAATTTTATAACCCTTCCCTTTAGCTTCATGGTTGTCGGGTAAATCAAACACACAAAACTGGAATACTTTCTATGAACTCAAAACAAAACATTTATATGTCGGCTCCAACTATTGTTTGTAGCAATTAAACCCACTAGTAATTAGAGTTATTACTTAATAATAAACTGTGGGAAATAATAGATTAATTTTGCTTCATAAAATACATTTAACGGTAGTTTGTTTATTAAACGTTTATGATTAAAACGAGGGTTCACAATAAAATACAGAAAATTTTATAGTAAATGTTATATTGGGTGTCTACAAGATAGGATGGTCCATTCTCTAATTTCTTTGGAAGTGAAATGCAATATACTATCTATCAGATTATTTTGGATATTTTTACATTTAAATATATTTTTTATACACCAGGGTATGTTAAATTTCAACAGTTATCCGACAAAAATATATTCTCCACTCTGGCAAGACATTTTCCTTGTTTTCATTTCGGTTTTTATGTTCAATCCAAATATATCACTTCTCGGTTCAGTCAAGATATTTTGGAGTTCTGGTTAACTTTTATGGTGTGTAGAAAAAGAAAGAGTACTGTCAAAAAGCTGCTAATGGTGATGGAATTAGTAGCTTTTGTTAAGCACTTTCATTATGATTTTATTAATTACACTATAAAAAGGAAATACATTAAATTTAAGGTAAATGTGAAGGAAGCAAATTTCACAAACCGTTTCTTAAATTCAATTAATGTAAAGCATTAAGTTTAAGAATTTTTTACATTAATCTAAATTAATGTATTCCATTAAATTTAATGTAATCATACATTAAATTTAAAGTTTGATCATTACTTTTTAAGGTGACTATGTACATTAAATATACAGCCAGTGTTCATTGAATTTAAGATATGTTATCACATATTTAACGCACCAAAATTAATATGAGGTCAAAAAATTCGTCTACCAGGAAAAGGTGGAAATTTTTCCCATAGGTAGTGTACCGTCATCTGTACACCGGTTTCGAACTCATTGCTTTCCGTCAGTACCGGTAGACATGTCGACCTCATCATAAGAAAATTGAGTCTTTTAAGCAACTTATATCATACTAAATAAAAAATTCAATACGAGTTGCGCCATCTCTCGAAATCTCATGCAATGTACCATGAATATTAATGTAAATTGCGTTAATGTTAAGGTACATATGAATTAATTTTAATATACAAAAATATCTTTTCAGTTACTTTATTGAAATCTACGATACCATTTAATCAAATTTAATGTACAACAAACTGACATTTCAATGAAGTTACTTTAAATCCAAAGTAAATGTAAATTATTCACGATTTAAAGTACAAAACATTAAATTTAATGTAGGATGTATATTAAATTTTCATTAAATTTAAGAATATTTTTAACAGTGTAGGTAAGATTATTTACCTCTTCGCCATTTTTTTTTAAACAAATTATATTGATGACTTTGTTAAACATCAACAAGTCACTGTCTATTATACTAACATAAAAGCATGAAGTTTTATCATAACAGTATTATATTACTGTAACAATGGTTTTTAAATACTTTTCAATTGGTAAAATAATAATTTAAAAATTCTAATAGATTTCAAAATACTTAATATTAAAATAATTATCACACAATTATTGACAGAAATCCGAAAAATTGACAATTTCTTTGGAAATTACAAAATTTTGAGACATTAGTAATTCAATAGTATTAAAAAAAAGCTCCCTAACACTGTCAAACAGGTCGTGCCTCGGATCATTGAATTTCCGTACTATTAATGAAAATATAGGAAAAACAACTACAGTAAATACAAAAAGAACACATGAATTGATCAAACCGACGTAACCCATGATCTAAATATTTTAAATAGAAGCAGAGAACCTAGCCAAAATATAACAATGACAATCCACCGACATGAAAGCACATAAAGTCAACTGAGTGAAAACTTAAAAGAAAACGGTTCTATTATTTACCAAAAATGCACATTTTACATAAACTGTTCAGATTTTTGAAAAACAAACTGAAACAGTTTTGAACACATTTAATTATATTTTTTATTAATTATATTCGAATAAAACAAATTTTATTAAATTGCTAGTAATATTGCTAAAAGTTAAAAAGAAAATATTTTCATTGTTAACAATTTTTTAGAAACTTTTCAGATGTCTCTAAACAAGTTTTTTTAAATAATAGTTATTTTGTAATTAATTAAAGTTACCTAATAAAATAATAACAAAGAAAATTGTATCAATCATTTTATAATCTTTACTGCATATGAAAATCATAGGAAATGTAAGAGGGTTTAAAAATGTATCTAAGTATGATAACTTTTACAATTTTTATTGAAAGAAAAATTAAAACTTTTTTACACAGATTTACAAAAAAAAGTAAAAAGTTTTAATTTTTCTTTCAATACAAATTGTAAAATTTTAAACAAATATTTACCGAAATTCGAAACATTAACACTCTTTTTTATTTACTAAAATGTTTTTGTCGGACTTGTATTGTTTTTATTTTTGTTTGTATCTCCAATCGTTATCAAGTATCAACTGAATGTTATGTTTTAAGGCTATGAGGTTGTATAAGGACTGTATCTACCGAAGCTCGAAATTTTGCTTCAATGTATACACCTTAATGATTTGATGTTACAAAGTAGTGGTAGCCTAAGATTGAGTATCTCAACACAGGGTTTACTGATTTTTAAAATTTCGCACTACTCCGGTGAATGTGTAGATGTCGGCGATATTTTTCAGTCTGACATTGAAGTCACATGTCACGAAATTTATATTTTTTATAGCAGTTGTTTCCTGCGAATGTTGCTCTCGGTTCGTAACAGCTCCACTGACGAGACCATAAGGTGGTCGAAACGTGTATGGAGAGAGGTCCAGAGTTATATTTGCAGAAAATAAACTGTTCCTATAGATTTTTTCCTTTTTCTTCTGCTCGAAAGGAGAATACGTACAGGCTGCTATTCCTCGTTTTGTTACAACAGAATGATTAGATCCATGGTTGAGTTATTGTCCAGTATGCGTTGGCTTCCTGTATACTGAAGGTTTAATAATTTCGTTGAACGGTTGACCATGACATCTAGGAAGAGCAATTGACCATTTACCTTTTTTTCCATTGTAAACTTAATTTTAAGTCGAATGGAGTTCAGATGTGTCAAGAAGTCATTTAGTTTATGGTCAATGCCCTTCCATACGATGAAGATATCATCGACATATCTCGAACTATTCCAATATATATATATATATATATATATATATATATATATATATATATATATATACATGTTTATGCGGCTTTCACGGATTCCTCCGTGTGAGATGCAATAGCAGTGGATACATCCACATTATGCCGTTGTAGTGCTGAAATCACATTCAGCAAACGTACAACTATATGCATCTCCGTGTATGAATGAAGTAGAAAGCGAACAGTAAATGCAAACTTCGTTCCACACGCAGTTACATATAATTGTACGTTTGCTGAATGTGATTTCAGCACTACAACGGCATAATGTGGATGTATCCACTGCTATTGCATCTCACACGGAGGAATCCGTGAAAGCCGCATAAACATATATACGCCATCCGGCGGGAGGTCGGCGAAGCCGCGTTCAGTATTTGCGTGCTTCCTTCCGATCTGTCCTTTGTACAGCCAGGTGCATGTCGGTACCCTGATGAGTCTAGTAGAGACGCATCTAGGTGGCCATGATCGGACGCAAACTAATATAAGGGCCTTAGGTGATGTCAAAAAAATACAATCGCAAAGTTTTAGTTACTAGTATGAAATACAGGAATAAGACAAGTTGACAAAATTACGTTTTCATTTCTAACTATTAATTTTCAAATGGCGACCCCTTTTTGACAACTACTTTTCGGAAAAAGCATTCTTTGACGAATCTAACGGTACTAATTTATTTGCTATTGGATTAGACATAAGAACAGAAATTAAATATTATTAAGCAAAATACTGGATAATTTATTTACTTATGACAAGTGCGCCATGGAAAGAAAACTTCTCCGGTACATCCATCAATGATATGCTATCCTTTTCTAAATGAATTTTTTAAATAAGTATAATATGCTAATCGATATATCCACAGGGAAATGGCCCGTATTAGTATGTAGATGTCTTATTTATGATGTTATTGTCAATATATAAATAATATTTATGCGGCTGAAATTTGGAACGTTCACGAGACGAATTATACACTCAAAAAATATTACCGAAAAATGAGAAACCAAATTTTATTTATAAAAGTATTCCATCCTATATTGTTGTAAAAAAACAAATTTTACTGGTTAGGACTGTCTTGGAAAATCTTATAGTAATTTGGGACACCTGACTGACACTATATAACAAAAAAAAGATTTTAAGCACACCCTTAAATTCATTTTACAAAATCGTCTATGGCGTTTCACAAGTTAAATTTCGCACATATTTTATATTAACGGGCTAGACATATTCATATTAAAGCCCTGTATAAACAGATATTTCTAAAAACGTTTGCGGGCGGGACACTACCACCCTTAAATTTATTTAAAAAAAAAATCGTCTATGGCGTTTCACAAGTTAAATTCCGCACATATTTTAAATTGACGGGCTAGGTATATTCATATTAAAGCACTGTATAAACAGATATTTCTAAAAATGCTTGCGGACGGGACACATGACCACCCTTAAATTCATTTTTAAAAAAATCGTCTATGGCGTTTCACAAGTTAAATTCTGCACATATTTTATATTGACGGGCTAGATATATTCATATTAAAGCCCTGTATAAACAGATATTTCTAAAAATGCTTGCGGACAGGACACTACAACCCTTAAATTCATTTTTAAAAAATCGTCTATGGCATTTCACAAGTTAAAATCCGCACATATCTTATATTGACGGGCTAGGTATATTCATATTGAAGCCCTGTATAAACAGATATTTCTAAAAATGCTTGTGGACGGGACATATGACCATCCTTAAATTCATTTAAAAAAAAATCGTCTATGGCGTATCACAAGTTAAAATCCGCCCATATTTTATTTTAACGCGCTAGATATATTCATATTAAAAACCTAGCACCTCAATATAAAAGTTGTAGAGGGCTTTAATATAAAAATATTTAGCTCGTCAATACAAAATTTTTATACACTTTCACTTGTGAATTACACATAAACGATTTTGAACTTTATTATATATTTTTAGTCCCGCCCGCAATTATTTCAATTTTTTTTTATTAGGGGCTCTAGGAAATACATACTTTGCCCATCAATATATAATTTAAATGCAGTTTTGCATGTGAATTCCCATAGAAAATTTTTTCGCTATATAATGTCGGTTATATGTATCCCGAGCTAAGTCGGTTTTTAAATTTTTTTTCACAAGATGTAATATCAACCGGTCCAGCCAGTCAATAACAAATTTGCTTACATTGTTATTTGTCAACTCTCATAGACGATATTTTTAAAATTATTTTATTAAATTGTAACCTTCAAGTGAAATCAAATATAATGCCCAAGTTTTATAAACAGGTCAGGTAGAAAAAAAGAATAATTCATTTTTAAAAATATTTTACATTGCTTTCTTCTTTTATTATGAATTTTTAACAATTTTTTCAAATTTTTGAAATTATTTTTTACTGTGTACAAAATTCGTTCGCGTGAACGTCATAAAAACTTCAGCCGGATTAATATTTTACAATACTTACAAATAAAAATAATTTTTAAATCTCCTTTTGGTTGATAAATTATGTACTTTGCATTTGGAGTAATTTTTAATACTTAAAAATGTCCAAAAGAAACATAACAATGAAAAGAACCAACGAGGTTCCAATTATGGAAGAAAATTCAGTTATTCATCGATACATTATATTTTGTAGAACGTGGATATTACGATAGTTGGTACCAGAAGTTGATCAGGAAAAATCCTACAACTTTGATAGGTATTTAACATTTTTTCCTACAATCATTAGTTTTCCAGCTGTTTTTGTTGGTCATCTTTAAATTAGCTGACCAGGATTAGTGTAGATCATACAGTGTTTTCGTAAAGTAGCGGATAAATTCAATATAAAGTCAACGGGTACTTGTTTGGAGAAACGCTCGGACCCGTGGAATTTTATTTTTAGTTTACAGTTTTCTTGTGTAGGGGGTAACTTAGGAAGGAGCAAGCATACATACATATGACAAAGTAATATCGATGTTTGTTACGTCAAGAAAAATTGCTGTAAAACTTAAAATTACAAAAAAAAAATTGGTTCCATCTAAATTAAATGTTCACACTAGGCAGAGATATCTGGAGTTTCTTTAAAATGACCTAATTTCTGCATTAATAAATTTGTATCCAAACCCACAAGAACCCGATATGTTCCAGCGTAACCTTTTTTTCCAACAAGACGGAGCGCCGCCCCACTACGCTGCCCCTGTCCGTGCTTATTTGGATGAGCTTTTTCCGAATTGTTGGATAGGTAGAAGAGGGACAACTGAGTGGTCAGCTAGATCACCAGATCTGACTCCCTTTGATTATTTCTTATGGAGATACCGACAACTTAGAAGTTCTAAAAGTTCGAATACGCCAAGAAATACGAAACATTACCGCAGATGTCATCGAGAATGTTTAAAAAGAATTTATTCATGGACTTCGCTATTATCAGATTGTCAACGGAGCCCAGATTGAACTTTTAATTTAGATGGTAACAATTTTTTTTTCTTATATTTATTTTAAAGTTTTACAGTAATCGATAGTTACCTTGTCATATGGAAAAAAAGTGCCCTTTCTTATTTTGAAATTAAAAATGGCGTTTACAATTAAAAAAAATATCGATGACGTCTTAGCTCCTTCTTAAGTTACCCTGTATATATCGGTATCGAGCAAAAAAACACAAAATTTGACGGATCAAAGCGTTTTTCCAAACAAGTACCCATTTAGTTTATATTGACTTTAACCGCTACATTACGAAAGCACTGTACTCGTATATTTCATAAAATATACAGATTAAAACCTATAAAATTCCAAATATTGATTTTTTTTTTAATATTTAATTTTTGGTTTTCCATTTGAATTCACCACCTTAAATTTTGAAAAATAAGATGCCGAATTTAGGATTAGCAGTATTTAAAACTCAAATCTAGTTGCATTAAAACTATTCAAAGGGTTTGAAATCTAACAAATATGTATCTTAGAATTTGTGAAATTTGTCCGCGACAAAATCATACTTTTCTTAAAAGTATAAAATTATTCAGGAACAAATTGTGAAATTGGTTCTAATACATCGATAAACATTGCGATTATATACATTTTAAGCCTAAGCTACATTGAAGTCTCTAGACTAAATTGAAAAAATTAAGTTCGAAATGCCCCACCTTGTGCCTTAACTATAATTCGAAAATTTTTTAACCGCATTAAAAATGTCTCAATTGGTATCGAAGAAGACGATAGTTTTGTTTTTTCCTTGTTGTTTCTGATTACGATTTGTTTTATCGCCTGAATTACGTAACTAGTTGACTGTTTTAATCTAATTATCAATTAATATAATGCATACCTACCGATAATAGACACATGTTGTCAAGTAAGTGCAAAATACAAAAATATACTAATTATAACAAAGTTCATATATAATTTAACCTTGGTTGGTGACTCACATTAGATAGAATTGTTTAATATTTTAGGATAAAAATATGCTTTTGAAAACAAGAATTATTTAATTTTCAACACTTTTAATCTTTCCATTCAATAATGGCGTAGTTCAGCATATAGTTTCAAGAGTCAATAACACACAGTTACAAACAACATTGTAAATCAGTATATAAAAATTTAAATTGTGAAAAACAAGAAAATATTAATCTAGGAATTGGTCTTGTCGATTATTTCCTAAATATCCCAAAAAAATATATACGCAAATCTCATTATGTCAGATCCGTCATATCGAATTTTAAGAAAATAATTTTAAATTTGCAATGAACACTTCTTAAAATCCCCAATGCACATCTTGAAGTTGTTTTAGTTTTTCCCTTCCTTGCAATAAACCTACCGTGGAAAAATTTTTACAGAACCTCTTTGGGGGTATTTTTCACAATATGCTAAACCCTGAATCAAAAAATCCTTCAATCAAAAATTATGAGCGAAAAGTGTCTTAAGTAAAAATTTTTTTCAGTTTATCCTTTTGCAATAAAATCACCGTAAAAATATTTTTAAGGGACTGCAAAATATCTCACTCCTATCAAAAATTGTGTCTGGAAAAGTTTACTACCAATATTTTTTTTAGTTTTTAAACCGCTTGCAATAAAGCTATTGTAGAAATATTTTTATGTAAACTCCTAGGGAGTACTCACTACAAAAGCCTTGATGATCTGTAGAAACTACGCGGGAAAAAACTGGGGCACAAACCGAAAAATCCTACAGTGAATATACACCGTAATAGTAAGACTAATCATCCCATATGGGGCAGTGATCTGGAGTAAAAGAGCCAGTGTGGCCAATATGAGAGCTAACCTTTCGAAAATTCAGAGACTGGCCTGCGTGTTTATAACTGGGGCAATAAGAACCTGCCCAACGGCCGCCATGGAAATAATCTTAAACCTAACACCTCTACATATACTTGTGGAGAGTATGGCGAAGAAGACAATATATAGGATGATGAGAGATGAAGTCACAAAACGAGGTTCAATTTCTTATCCAGAATCCAACAAATCTGGGACATGACTCAACATGAAAGGAAAACGAAAAAAAGTTCAACTTTGTGAACAACTTTAATACAAAGTTGAGTCGCAAAAGTGAATGGGATCGAAAAATCATTGAAAAACTTAACATAAATCCCATTTAATGGTATACAGATGGCTCTCAAATAACGGAGGGAACTGGTATAGGAGAGTACGGATCCAGAACCAGACACCGTCAAAGCTTAGGCAAGTCACCAAGCATCTTCCAGGTGGAAATACATGCCATTAGAAAATGCCTTCAATTCAGGAAAGAGCAAAACTATTGCGGGCGGAAGATTATTATCATGTCGGATAGTCAAGTGACTGCGCTCAGTTCTTAAATAATCAGCTCCAAGATAGTCTGGGAATACCTAGAAGAATTAAACGAATTAAGTAGGAATAATAATAATCTTCTACCGTATATTCAGAGCCGTCTAGCTATTCACGAAATATCATCATTATCAGAACTGATTCGACTCAGTCGAGCTATCGAGGAAACAGAATTATGTCTTCCACCACCTACTAATTACAAGCAACCTAAATTAGCTACCATTATGCTGCCTCAGTGGAGTGCGCGAACTTAGATTCTCCAGATGCATCAATGCAGTTATTCCCTACTTATCATGTTAAAAGTCCTACAAGTTCAGCATTTAATGCATTTGGTGCTATAAGTCAACTGCGCTGCTGGATTTGTGATGGTGAACGGCACCTATTTCGTCACTGTAATACAACCCAAAAGAACTTTTTTCCGATGTGGCAAAAAGAAAGTTGCCAGCAAGAATTTTCCATCTTGTTCAAAAAACGGCTTCTTGGCAAGGTTACAGGCAGAACTTCTGTGGGCACCGGGACACACCGGGGTAGAGGGAAATAAAATAGTAGTCAAGCTCACTAAAAAAAAGCTGAGATACCATTTCTGAAGCCCGGAACTTTTTGGAATCAGTAAAAGAGAGTAAGAGATCAGGACATCCAATTACTGGATTGATCTGCAGGGAATGAGATAAGCGAAGATACTACTTGGGAATTACGACCAGAAGAGATTCAAGGAATGAAAAAGCCTAAGCCAAAGCCAACTTAGGGAATCCTGACGAGGCATTGCCATCTCAAGAAACTCGGATTGGCAGAGAGAGAAGAGTTCAAATTTTGTGAGGAAGAGGACAAAACCTCTATTCAAATCTTTTCAGAGTGCGCTTTAGAAAATCCTAGAATGTGGTTCTTGGAAGAACAACAAATAAAAGAAGGGAACACTTTAAAGCCGTCGAACATCTTAAGGTTCTTGAGGGAAATAGGAGTGGAGGACTTGTTCTAGTCGGCAAGGTATCCCTAACGACTTCGCGGTAGAAAAGGAACACAACAGATCTATTAGGTCGCAGTGCGTCGATCCCCATTTCTACATACATATATAGCAGCTGGAAAAATACATATACTGGTAGAATTTATGATTTCCTCCTTTTTTAAAATCGGTTAAAACACAAACAGGCTCAGTTGTCACAGCAACCAAACTGCTAGCCAAATGGTGGTTATGGAGTTAAGATACAGTAACGAAATTATTCTTGAATCCAATAAATACAAACGAGTAAAAAAAAGTAAATTATAAGGAATAAACTTAACGTAGGAGTTTATGGTATATCACTTTTTAAGTGACTCAAGGTTTAAAACTCAGGTAAAAACATTGTACTGATGTTCAAGCTAGCGCACACGTATATTTCGTAATTAGCCAAAATTAATGATAATTTATTCATACTGGGTACTTCACTTTATCAAAATAATTGTATTGACAATAATTAATTTTATGACACCAATTTATGATATTAAATTAATTTGTTTATTTAAAAAAATCAAGGTGGGGGTACGTAAGATTTCGGCTGTAATCAACAACTCCTACAAGACAAAGACATAGCGCCTATTTGTAACACTAGATAAATTTGGAAAAAATGTAGGTTTATCTAGTGGATTTTTTTCAATTTGTCCTTGTTATGACCCTAAAATGACCTCTAGTCAACCTTGGGGATTAAACAAACCACGATTTAGCATTCAGCGATTTCAAAAACCTATGTATCTACTTCTTCACATTTATTTAGTGAATTTTACTCTATTTGACCGTGAAATGACATTGAACCTGACGTGATACAGGTTAGCAAACTTCAGATCTGGATTCAGGGCGTCTATTTACATAAGAATAAAATGGCCTGGTGAAATAGGCATCCACTTTTTTTTGTAAATCTGTGTAATTAGTAATTTGCAAAATCAGCCAAACAATAGCAAAACTTCGCTAACAGTTAATTTTCTGACACAAATTATGAATTTAATAAAAATGGTTTAGAAAATCTTACAGAAGAAATTGAATTGCAGACTGACATCTATTTTATATTTATTTTTTGGGATTTTTACCTTTTATGAAATAAATTAGACAAAATATTTTTTTTTACCTAATTTTGATTAATATTTATCCTATCAAATATATTTATAATAATAGAAAAGGTGGTAAAGGTGTTGTTCTAGTTTTTGGACTTTACTTATCTGTTTTTAAATTTTTCAGAGATGAAGCATGGTGGGGCTTAATTTTCATTCAGAAAATCGCTTAAAATGGTCGAACTTGTAATAATCAGAACTACACTTTACTTTTCTAATAGAGTGATAGAATAGGATATAAGCCAATTAAATAAACGGGAAAATATTAGAGTGTTCGATAGTCATTTTTATGGACCCCGATCCCGGCAGTAATTTAATTGTTAACAGGAACTAAAAAGGTTGGTTTTTGGTCCAGACCGCCTCTTATAGGGAACTCTTATGAGTCTTGTTATATTCTGTCTGGTTATCAAGGTTTATCTAGATTATCAGATTCCGTATTCCCTTTATCAGCTGCTTCATATAGGTTACTTCTAGAGGATTAATGTCCTCTCGAGAGCTGTTAATTGTTCAGTGAACTGGTGCGGCACATTAGCGGATGATATGAGAGGCTATTTTCTCCTCTTTAGTGCATATTCTACAGAAGGGTGCATCCTGGTATAGAGGTTTTTAGAATGGAGATATTTTATTAAAGTGCAGTAACTGATTTACCAGTAGTTACAAGATTTATTTGTTTACTTGGAACTATTTACTCATAAGATCACGCACTGAGGTGTTTGGTATTTCAAAAACCGGTTACGTACTCATAAACGTATATGCAGATCGATACCTTGCCAGAGAATCACCATTTTTATTCTTTTTCTGCTTCTGTTTCCCAATACCCACGCAAATGTCATTGTATTGCAGCTGGCTAGAGCGCTGAGGTACTGAAGGTGGTTTTAGACAAGTTTTGACTTAATTTTCTGTCATTGTACAGGATGCCCCCGCTCCTAAATCTTTTCTATACATTCACAGACTTACGAATTAAGGCTTAAAAAGCAATGGCGTGTTTCTTCAAAAGTACATGTAATTAGGAATAATTCAATGCACACCACCGTCCATTCTGTTGTCTTGAAACAATTACTATTTATTCTGAGAGACTCGTCATTAGAAGTATGTCTTAGAGTTTTAACATTGATGAAAAAAATTGAAAAATATTTGGCCGCCACCTCATTAAGGTGATTTAAAAGCCCTCTACCTCAGTTAATTGAATTGTCGCAGGTAATATAAATGTTCGGCTTTGGAGTGTTGCCACATATATAGTGTGTTCCACGACGAACTGCCGCGATCGATTTCTCGGAAAATAGACTTTGGAAAATTTTTAAAATTTGGCAGTTTGCTAAAGTCGATGGGGGTAATTCGGCTAAAATATTTTCAAGATGGTCGCTCTTCCGGTTATACCGGAAGTTGATGCCTTCTAGTTTATTTTAAATCGAACACCTTCTATGATATTTTATTTTTAGATTCTACGCAAAATTATAGACTTATTTCATGTATAATGTCTTACACCTAAGTCTAACTGTTTTTGACATATTTTAAATTTAATGTCAAAAATGGCGTTTGCAGGCCAAAAATAATTATCAATTTCTCCTATATTATTTACTTGGAGTTGGATTCCTTTCAGAAAAGGATCTACTTTAGTGGACTGGGTTGATATCTGGATAATAAATAAATAAAAGGGAGATCAAAAACTAACATTAAATATTAATCTAAAAAAATCGTTAAAAGTCAAGTTTTTTAACGTAAACCCCCTATTTTTAAAATTTGCAATGTTTGAAATGCTAAACGGCTTATCTGCGCAAGGAAACAACTTACTTTAATAAATGTTGAAAATTTCCACCCTGAACTTCCAAACATTTTCGCATCTCCTAGTTAGTTAGTCATGGGTAGTCGCTCTAATTGAATCTGGAGATAAATTTTCGAACGCGTCCCTTACCCTGGCCATACAGTCTTCCATCGTTGTCAATGGATTACAATAAACGATATTTTTTATAATTTCCATATAAAATAATCTACAACAGACAATCAAATCAGGAAAATGAGGATGCGACATGTTGCTTGTAAGAAGTTGGTAACTGGAACGGTTCTGTGTGGTGGGGCGCCATCGTGTTGGTACAAAATTTGCCTGTGTTCCGCCCTTTGATCATACCCTAGATTTAAACAACAATAGATTTGTTTGAAGGCTGTTTATGGTCGGTGGGGGAGAAGCTTTTTTGATGTTTGACAAACAAACATATTTACTTATCTTGTCTTTCAGTTTAATTGCTTGTCGTGACTTTTTTCGGTGTTTTTAAGTGTTGGAATTTCTACAAATGCGAAGTTTACAATTAATATTAACAAAAAGAGGATTTAAAAACTTATTTTTATCGGTAAATATTGTTAGATATTGTTCACATATTGAAAATAACAGTAATAATAATTTAGGCAACCATATATTCATACTTTGTTTTCAGAATTGACGTACCGATGATACTCGTTTAAACAATGCAATTAGAAAGAAGGATAGCATAAAATCAGTGTATCTTTCCCAAGAAATTAAATATCTACTGTTTATCAACACTTTTTCAAATATAAATAAAAATATTATTGCGTTATTCAGCGTTCAAACAACCGGGCCCTAGTTCTGACGTTATGTTACTTCTACAGGGGTATGTTCGAAGGTTCCGCCAGAGGTAAATTGCTTAAATATTGATTGTTTAACTCTTCTAGAATATTTCAATATTTTTTCCCACAAAGTTTATAAATAATTTAAAATGGACATGACTTGCTTTATATTATTAATGAATTACCATTTAAGTTTTCTTCATAAAAATGTCGTTTTATAATTTCATCACTTCTTACAGCAAAAAAGGGGTTAAATTGCCAGGTTTCTTGAAAATTCCGCAATCTTACTGCATGAGGATTTGAATCACTCCAAAAGCAGTATTTCTTAGGCGTTCAACCAAAGATATTAAATAAGGGTGGAAGTTGTATTTCAACAGAAGTTTATGCATTGTGCTCTTCGAAATTACTGTTTGTAGAGCCACTTGTCTTAAAGATGTCATCGAATATGCCGTAAAATATCCCAGAATTACAATTTCGACATTTTCATCAATAATAATAGGTTTTTTCAGGTATTTTTGCCTCAACAGTGCCAAAATTTTTGAAAATTTCAATATTCGTTAAACACTGATCCGTAACGGGTTTTTTGTTTATCTGGATATCTATCTGCAAATGTTCTTCATAAAATTTTCAATAAACAAATTTAAATAATCTTCATGTGCATAATTTAATCACCCCGGCATGATTTTTATTAATTATTGTTAAATGGCAAGCAAGGTCGTAGGAAGAAATAACGATACAACTAAAGTATAATTTAAGTTATACATTTAAGCATTAGATATAAAATACGTTCTTACTTATTTTGAAGGATAATAAATAATACAATACTTCTAAAGTTTATCAACTATGAACAGAAATGAGCGCTGCGATGTTGGAGCATAATGGAACCAATCCGTTATGCAGACTGGCACTGCCAAAAATTAATTCATCTAAAAAACTGGGTATCATGTTGGAAATCATGAACAATCGGATTTTACCGCCTTATGTTTTAGAGGCCTATACTTTGGAGTTCTTACATACGACAATTTATTGTGCTGCGATTGCGATAGCCAGAGCTTGAGAAATTAAAATTACAACAGAGCTCCTATCAGCAAGAACGGAACCCAAGACTCCATCATGGGAGAGACGTCTAAATAATAAAATCGAAGATCTTTGAAAAGATATAGGACAGCTGACGGAGTATATTAGGGACATGAGAACACGTAAACTTCAACGACGAGGTGGAGAAATAATGAATCGAGCCCGGTATCATTCGCAATACGATCCAGCAAACGGTACGGCCAACAATGCCTCGACACGCTGAAACAGAAGCTCGCTGCTGCTGCAGGACGGCTAAAGAGATACAAGACCAGCAATAACCGGAAACGAGACAATGCGCTGTTCCAACGATCAGAAAAGACGTTCAACCGTAAGCTAAACTCTCCACCTAACATGGCAGAAAATAGATATCCCAACAGAGAGCAGGTAGAAGAGTTCTGCGGAAACCAACTTTTCACGCCCGCTAATTATAACGTCGCAGCCGGCTGGATCAATGAAGAACACCAAATGGGCTAAGACTACAGCCAGATGCAGTTTCAGCCATTTACCACCGACGTAATCTCAGGAATAATCAAGGAATTCCATAACTGGAAATCTCCAGATCTCGACCGGGTCCAGAATCTACTGGCTTAAGAAGTTCTAGTGTATACATCATCAACTGGCTAATCTTATTAATGGTGTTTTTCTAAATCCAGCAAAAATGACATTATTTCTGACAGAAGGTATTATGTATCTCTTACCAAAGGACCAACATAAAACTCATGATCCAGCTAAGTATAGACCAATCACCTGCCTTTCGCATCTATGCACATTGTGAACAAAATAACATCATCGCAACTAAACAAAGAGGACGCACCAGAGGAGCAATGGGATGCAAGGAACAACTGATTTTTGACTCTGTCATGTGTAGCCAAGCCTGTTCCAAACCCAGAAACCTCTTTGCCGCCTACGTGGATTATAAGGCCTTCGACTCAGTGCCACATGAATGGCTCAAAACTACATTGAGAATGTATAGGGTCGATAATCATTTTGTTTCAATTTTAGAACGCATCACGTCAACCTGGAGAACTAGGATCCAATTGCAAGTGCCATTCAGCGATACCATCAAAACTAATACAATCCCAATACGAAGGGGAATATTTCAAGGAGATTCACTAAGCTCATCGTCGTTTTGCCTTGCAATGAATCCACTGTTACGCCATTTGAACTCCACCAGATACGGCTTTAGTATTAGAAATAACAACGAAGAGGTAGTAAGATTAAATCATCTTCTATACATGGATGATCTTAAACTGATGGTTGCTACCAAAAACCAGTTGGAGCAAATGCTCAGAATTGTGCAGGAGTTCTCCGGGGATATCGGAATGCAGTTTGGACTTGACAAGTGCCTGGTTTTGAACATCGTTAAAGGAAAGATACAACCGGGAGCACATGAAATGCAGAACGGTGAAACTATAGCTGCAATGGAAGCAGAACAAACGTACAAATATCTAGGTATGAAGACCGAATGTACAACCGAATTTGTCAGGAGGGTAAGACGGGTGTTACGAACTAGTCTAAATAATAGAAATTTGTTTAAAGCGCTCAACACGTACGCATGCTCTGCGCTTAGTTACTCTTTTGGAATTGTAAAATGTTGCACGGTGGACATCGAAAACCTGCAAAGGAAAATAAGAACACTCCTAACAAAAGCACACAAACACCACCCTTTGAGTGCTATTGAACGTATAATGCTTCCAAGACACCAAGGAGGAAGAGGATTGGTCGATTTTGGTAAGCAGCGCGATCAACAAATAATAAACTTACGTTCTTATTTCCGCAGGTTAGCGGACTCTTACACACTACATCGAGCAATACGCGAGGCAGACGATTCAACGCTGCTACAGCTGAGGGAACGGGATATTACTTCTCACTATCGAACAGACCAAGAGAAGTTACAAGCCTGGCTATAGAAAGCACTTCATCGACGGCATCCAAATGAGGTCATCCAGGACAATATCGATAAGTCAGCGTCGAACTACTGGTTGATTTCAGGACATATGTTTCCGGAATCAGAGGGCTTCTTGTTAGCTATCCAAGACCAGATTATTTCGACGAAGAACTATCGGAAGTTCATCATCAGAGATCCCTCAATAGAAAATGATAAATGTAGATATGGCTGTCGAACATCAGAGAAAATCCAGCGCGTTGGCAACTGGAGGATGCCAAGCGTTTGCCACAACCGAGTATGTAGGAAAGACATGATTCAGCCGCTAAAATACTCCACCAAGAGTTAGCAGATAAGTTAAAATTACTGCAGGTAGAAAAAGTGTCTTACTACAAATACAATCCAGAGCCTATTCTTGAAAACAACAAGTTCAAGTTATATTGGGACCGAACGGTTCGGCGGTTGCTCATAATAGGCCAGATATTATATTAACAGATAAAATTTCTAGGCGAACTATACTAATCGACATTGCTGTACCTAACAACAACAACCTAAGGCCAAAATACAACGAGAGGATCGCCAAATACAGAGATCTGGAGGTGCAAATCCGCAGTGGTCAATGAACAGCGCCCATACGATTTCCATAATACTATCAACAACTGGAGTGATACCAAGGAACCTCCTGCAGAACATTAAGGGACTGGGCCTTAGTGAGCATCTGTATAAACCAATTCAGAAAGGAGTTCTCCTTGCAACCGCACGGACCGTCCGAAAGTTTGTAGGAAATACAGAAGACCACACCACCTAGGATCCGATAACATGGAAAGGGTCCCCATAGAGCTTCATACTTTTGGTGTCTTTGTATACCTGGTACGAGTCAACAATCCCTGGAGGGAGTGCGAAGCCGTTTGGCTTGTAAATCTGATGTTTAAGTCTGTGAGTGCGCTCCTTTGAGTTTTGCGCCCCTGGTAGTCGTCCCTGCGGCCAGATCCTAGCTACGCTACTGATGGCAAGAAACAGTGACATTTCTGTAGTGCTCTATTGTTTCCTTTTGTCGCGTTTCGTCATCATGGCCAACTAATAACCAAACTTAAAAGCCATATAGCGTTTTTACAATACAAAAATGTTAAATTGCCAGTACAAATTTTTGAATAGACAACCTTATGCGAAGTCATCCTTTATTATATATATATTGCTAAATAAGACAACATTATGGAAATAGGCGATTTATCTATAAAAAAAAATTGACTTTAAACGATTTTTTCAAGTTAATATGTAATGTTAGTTTTTGATATACCTGTATTTATTTATTCAGAAAATATCAACAGAGTAAATTAAAGTAGATGCCGTTTTAGAAGAAAACTAACTCCAATTAAATAATAAAGGTTTTCATATAGGAAAAATTGATAGTTATGTTTAGGCCAGCAAATGCCATTTTTGATATACAATATGTCAAAAACAATTAGGATATTCTACATGACATATGTCTATAATTTTGCGTAGAATCTAAAAATTAAATAACATATAGGGCGTCAATTTTAGTAAACTACCAAATTTTAGAAATTATATAAAGTCTATTTTCCGAGAAATCGATTGCGGAATATCGTCGTGTGTACTGTAGACGGATTTATCTTATCCCACGGTGTAAAGCCCTGATGTACGTCATTCAAGTAATTAATAACACCCACACCTAATATTATCAAAAGATTTCTTTTTTAATCAACTACCTGATTATAGATAAGAATGATGTATACAAAAGTGGGTCACGTAATTCGTATTACATAACAAAATTGCCTTTTTTTTCAATAAAACGTCGGAAATGATCATGTTCCTCAAAATCTTGCCGTATTTACTTAAAAAAACTATTTCAGTTGCAATTTTTGTAAACATTTTCAACTGCGCATACATCACATGTGATTTTGAACCGTTTATATTATACAACAGTTTTTTTGATAATCCTTTATTTTCAGGTATCGCGATCTGTGACACTATTTCTTCGTAAATACTAATGCATATGAAAACAACAAAAAACAAATTAATTTTTGTGTTAAAATTTAATTTTTAATCAATAATGTGGCTAGTTTTTGTTATTTTTGACGAACATTGGTAAACAATTTTGTGATTCATTTAAATTGAACATTGACTATGTTTTTTCTAGTTGTCTGCTAAGTAATTAAAACATTTATTTGCTGAATGACGCATTCTGTCATTAGATATAAAATTTTAATTCAATGATGTTTTTACTATATTGAAATTAGGCTATATTTTATTGCATTATGTGAATTTTCTTTACAGGGGACTTATTAGTTAAAATTATAGATACAAATTTTTGAGATAACCAAGTAATAGAAACTGTTTTCATTTCGTAAAATAGCGGAAAAAAAATATAGAGCGCTTCATATCTCTTCAACTCTCCTAGCACGACGCCCCAGAGCAAAATCACTGTTTTCAAGTCGTTTTAGCGAAGCTAAGATAAACTGAAGATTTTTAAAAATATCGTGTTTTGACTTTGAAAAAATACAAAACGTGTTATATCTTGAAAACGACATGTTTAATTTTATTTTTGATAGTCTAGATCAGGGGTATCAAATCTTTTTGCCTTAAGGACCCCACTGATTTCTCCATTAAATAAACATCAAGGACCTGAACACGTAGCTAGCTCATCATACCGGGTTCGCAATTTCTGATGGTATTTACGAGCAAATGTCAAGGACATTTCAGAGCGGCGAAAGTAGCCGATGTGCGTGCTGTGCGTTACGTATTGTTACGACTACTTACGACCATGCTAAATTTATAGTAGTGACATCTTGCGGAAATTAGAGAAGTTAAGTGCAGTGAGAGGAGTGACAGATTTCGCAAACGCGTCACTTATGCTTGGTTAGTCGAAGTATACAACGCCATCTTGTAGTAAGTAGCAGAGCTAGAGCATGCTCTGGAAAAGTTCTGCTGCCTGATCGCTTGCCTGGATGATTCGGATACATTCGAGGGAGTCAACCGAGAGTGGGACAGTTCCAAAGGTTGAATTCGAAAAGACACTTGCGATCTAAAAAGCGAAATATAGTGCAACAGGTGTGTTTTATGACTTTAGTTATTTAGTGAAAATACAGCGTGTTTAATTGTGAGTGCTTAATTGAATTAAAAGTGTTTTAAAGATAACTCCAGTGCATTATGTGGATTGAGCGTCATCATGAGACTAAATATTCTCAGAAATACTAGAAATTTTTTTTTGAAACGCGATTTGATATCTGGGCAATTGTGGTTCATGAAAATAAATGCTGAACGAGAAACAGCAACTTGTGCTAGTTTCCACGTGGCTCCACTCAATAGTGAAACATGGGAAAATATTTACCAATGGCGAATTAATTAAGGATTGCATGATTGCAGCAGCAGAAGAAATGTGTCCAGAAAAAGCTAATTTATTTTAAAACACCAGTTAATTAGGAAACACTGTGGCTAAAGAAAATACATTAATTTCATTGTCTGACTAAAATCGATAGAGGTTCTTTTAGGCATTGGAATGGTCAGTACGTGTTTCAGTGTTATTTTTTATTCGAGAAATAGATAAAAATTATGAAGTGTATGAAGAGCTTTTTGACGTTCATGACATTCACGGCACGACCACTATAGAAGATATTTTTAAGGCAGTTGAAGATGCTGTTCAGAAAAACAATCTTCATTGGGAAAACTTGAAGTGTATCACTATTGATAGTGGTAAAAAAATGTGTGGAAAAATGAAGGTGCGATTGCTCTTGTTCGTCATGTTCAACATTAACAGTGTTTGTATGGAAAATGCCTGGATACGTCGGAAGAAGTTTTATTATACCAGATACATGCGCTCAATCATCGCTAATTCCGTGAGTTTATTGAAGATATTGAAAAAATGATTTATCATATTATACTGCAGTATGTTGGTTTACCTGCGAAAACATTCTAATGCGTTTTTTTGAGCTTCGAGCAATAATCGAAACTTGATTGAAACGAATCGTCCTCTGGCTAAGTTGCAAAACAATGAGTGGTTACGGACGTTTTATACAGGTTTAACTAAACATATGCCGCTATGGAAGTAATCCTAAACTTTACATCTCTGCATATACTTGTTGAGACGTCCAATATTGTAAGATTTCTATGGGAAATAGGACTGAAGGACCTGTTTTAGTCGGCAAAGTATCCCTAACGACTTTGCAGCAGAAGGGAATATTATAGATCTATTAGGTTGCAGTGTATAAGTCCTTAATTTCATACACATACACACAACTAAACTTCAGTCCAAGATCACAAGGAGAAAACCAGCTTCAGCTTGATTTATACACTCATATTATGTTCTTTCAACAAAAAGTTATTAGGTTTTAATCTCAATTGAATAAAAAACATTTCACGCATTTTAATACACGTCAAACATTCAGTTAAAAAATTGATACTCCATTTTCGGTAGATTTCGCAATTGAAGCTTTGGGTGTTTTAAAAATACATTCTGAGTATCGTTATACAGATTTTGATGCAATTGCAAACAAAATTAAGATTTTTCAAAACCCCTTTAATGCCGATACAGAAATCCTTGCTCAGAATTTCAAGTGGAAATGATTGATTTGCAGTGTAGCGATATTTTTACAGGAAATATTTAAAGTCATCTTTGTTAAAATTTTAAAGGGTCTTCCATTCATACCGTTTGATCAGTTGCAGTTGCATAAATTTGTTTAAGATCTTTTTTCCGCTATCGGCATTAATTATCTGTGAGAAAAAAATTCTCCAAAACGAAATATAAAAAAATATTTATAGATCCAAATTAACTGCTGAGTGTAAAAAGTCTCGACTGATAATTTCCATTAGTAAACTTCATCTACAACTGCGAATAATTATCAGTGAAAAGTTACAGGTACATAAATCTCATTAATAATAATTATGATGTTTAATTTCATCATGTGACTTACTAATGCATGTCGCTTTTGAAAGTTTTTAGGATAAATATCATATCATTAACTACAGTTAAAATATTTAGTTTCATTATCTATGTTAGTTTTTCTCATTTCTTAATTGATCGTTAAATAAAAATATCTGATTATTATTTTGTATGATCTACTAAGTCAAAATAAACTTTAGCGGACCAGATTGGTGGTGCTCGAGCACTGGTGTTGGTTCGCTTAGTTTGGAGACTCCTGATCTGGACCAGAGTTTCCCAAGCGCCTCTCAGGGGTTTGCGAGCTTTATAAAGGGGGTTGTACAATTTTTGTATTGTTAAAGTACTCAATACGATATAATCTGTTACAGATATGCAAACTATGTTTTAAAAATGATAACAAATTTATTCTTCTGTGGATATGAAGCTGCTATAAAAGTATGGAATAAGAATATTGGAATAAACCCAGTCTAGAAGTAAAAAATAACATTTTGATTTCAGGTTTTAATCACCTTATTTTTTCAACAATATTTATAACCACTTTCACTTAAAATATTGAAAATGTCAAGTCTCTGTTAAAAAAAACAATTAAAATTTTCCATCTTCGAAAACACTAATAAAGCTTTGTATACCATGCCAAAAAAACCAGACAGTTGAATTTGCATAACAACGTAACATCATCATAATTCTTTTATATGAATCTATTTTAAAAATTTTTTAACCCACAGTTACTCAAATTTAATTATCTAGTATATGTGGATTTCGCAAAATACCGACATATTTCGTACGCAATTTGACTTCTAGTAATTTATTTGTCTTGTTGAGTACAACTCTAGCTTTCAGCAGTTGCACACAGTGCTAATATGCTGTTGACTCAATTCTACTAGACATCTCTTCTAAGTAATGTGTGTAATAGGCTTTTTAGCCTATCTGAAGAGTTCTACAAGAACGAAACACGAAATACTGCCATGGTATTCATCGAAACGCTTCGAGTAAGAAAGTACCTCACGGCCTCCGGCCAATTTGCAGGACCCAAGGTGCTGACGACGCTGTTGCGTCGCATACGGCCTGGATAAGATTTGGACCCAAATTTGCTTCTATGCGTGCAAGTTGTTGATGATACCTAAAAGTATTTGGGCAATGGGTTTATCCCTTCGGTGGCACACCTACCGGTGACTGCCTTATGGCACGACTTCTATCGAGAGCCTGGCGTTCTAACTGGGCTTATCAGATGTGGAGAGTACCACATGAACAACTGTCATTTGCAAATCGTAAATAATATTTGAGTTTTATTTAAAAAACTGAACTTGACCTTTGAATGATCTTGAACGTTGACCTCAAGTTCAAAGTCACTAGGCTTTGGAGTCTTGCCACATATACAATGTGTCCCACGACGAACTGCCGCGGTCAATTTCTCGGAAAATAGAATTTGGAAAATTTTCAAAATTTGACAGTTTACCAAAGTCGATGGGCCAATAGGGATGTTGACTATTTTGGGAAAGTGTTTAAAACCAGGCATAATATAGCCGAAAATATTATTTTCGTCAAAACTTCTGACGGCCGATGTGACGTCACACTGGTAAAATAACAAGGATATATACATTTTTTCGTAATTTTTGTGATATAAGATGTGTTCTAAGTTATTTTAAATGTTGCGCGGTACCTCAGTGTACAACTACTACAATTAAAACACCTGAAAAGTTATTTATTCACGTTCCACCTTCAGAGAATAATAGGAAAATTAGCTAGCCCAGCACTACTCGTTTTATTTTAATTTTGAGCTTATAAATACCGATTATTACTATTATGTATTCATTATTGGTTGCGGAAATAACAATTCTTGATAAATTACTTACAAGGAGGTCTTCATATTTCTAAATTCAGACAGCAGAAGTTACTGTTTGTTGCGAAGAAATTGGCAACTATAAAACAATCAATTCTTGGCAAATCCGAACTATTTGCCTTAATAAATCTACTTTCCTTCATGAGAAAATTTCTTAGAATGGTTTCCAAAGGGAAAAGTAAGCAAATTTCGAAGAAATTACATGAAAATGACTATAAAATATAAACTAGGCAACGTAGCCCCTGACAGCGATCACGAATGTGACATAAAACTAAAAAATTTATATGTCAAGTTCGTGACAGCGATGACGTTGGCTTGTATTCTTTAGAGTAATTGTCAAATGATTATAGTGAAAAAAGTGAAACTGATAACCATTTTCTTTTGAATATGCATTTACTTGTCATTAGGTCGAAGTGATGATGATTACTTCAAGTGATAGAACGGAAAGTAATAATGACTCAAAAGAGTAACCGTATCAAAGTGCCAGCGATGACATTAGTATGGAGAGGCCTCATTCACTTTGATTGATGTTAGTTGTCACGTGACTCGAAGAAGATTTAACTACATGTTTATTATTAAAGAAAAATAAAATTTCTTAAAACTAAAGGAAGATATTGTGTTTTTTAGGATTTCCATTGTGGAAACTACCGTTTCGCGGCAAAATTATATTTTTATTTAAATACATCCCAATTCGGCTAAAATATTTTTAGGATGTAGCACTTCCGGTGATACAGAAATGCGATATCTTCTTACATGAAACACTTTATATATTATTTCACTTTAAGATTTTACGTAAAATTAAATATATATTTCATGTATAATGTCCTATACCTAAGTCTGTTATTGACCTAAATATAACTATCAATTTCTCCTATATGAAAGCCTTTATTATTTAATTGGGGTTGGTTTTCCCCTAGAAGGGGACCTACTTTAGTGAACTGTATTGATATTTTGATAATAAATAAATACAGGGTAATCAAAACCTAATATTAAATTTGATTTTGAAAAAGTCGTTAAAAGTATTTTTTTTTTATATGTAAACCCCCTATTTTTATAATGTTATCTTATTTAACATTAAAAATAAGAGTGACTTTGTGTAAAGTTGTCTATTCCAAAAATTTGCAGTTTTTGAAATATTGGCAATTGGATATAAATAATAAAGGCTTTCATAGAAATTGATAGTTAGGTTTAGGCCTGAAATGCTATATGACATAAAATTTAAAATATGTCAAAAACAGTCAGGACATTCATCAAATATCGTATAATGAAATAACATATAGGGTGTTCCGTTTAAAATAAGCAAGGCATCAATTTCCGGTATAACCGGAAGTGTCACTATCTTGAAAATATTTTAGCCGAATTGCTCCCATCGACTCTAGTAAACCGACAAATCTAGAAAAATTTCTCGTCTATTTTCGGAGAAATTGATATACAGGGTGCGGCATTTACTTTGAGACAACGGAATGTCTCGGTGGGATCACATTTTTTGAAAAATTATAGGGTGGCAGAGAAGCTAACCAGTAGTGCTCTTGAAAATGACCTTGACCTTCAAGGTTACTTGAAGTCAACCTTGGAATTTTAAATAGGATCCCAATTTTGACCCCGGGAATTCCAAGGGGGGAAATTTTACCATCATATAAGACCTTGACCTCAAGACGAATATCAAATAACAAGGTCATTTCAAGGCCAAAACAAAAAGATCGTAGTATTTCGTGAAATGTTTCGTACAAAAGTTGTTGGGTGGCACGGGGGCTAAGTGAAGGTGACCTTGGGAAAAACTGAACTTGACCTTCAAAGTCATTTGAAGCTCAATTTCAAAATTTGAAAGGGAAGCCCCCAATTTGACCACCGAAAATGGAAAGATCGATCAATTTCACAGTAATTTCGTCATCAGATATGACCTTTACCTCAAGATTAAGGTCTAATATCAAGGTCATTATAAGGTGAAACGAAGATCTTCAACGTCATTATTTTATAAAATGTTGTTATAAAAAGTAGTACTTAGCTCTACTTAAAACGACTATGTGCATGATTAACTACTTTTAGTACTATCCGGGAACAACGACGTGGACGTAGTTGTTTTTGTTCTCTTCGGGGTGCTTGTTTAAGGTAAGTTCCCTCGCCTCTCACGATATGTTGCGCCGTTCAGATCACCTTTTGAAATCTTAAATTGGGCCTCAAATAATCTTGAAGGTTAAATCAAGGTTATTTTTAAGTGATAGTGACCACTTAGTCCCCTTGCCACCCAACAACTCTTGACGACCTTGATATTTGACCTTCACCTTAAGATCAAGGTCATAACCTATGGTGACATTTCCCGCCCTTTTCCTTCCCGGATATTGGAGAGTTGACCTTCAAATGACCTTGGAAAACACAGCCAAGGTCATTTTCAAAGTTATTGCTTAGCCCCCTGCCACCCCATAATTTCTGTATAAAACATTTTCCGAAAAAATGTAATTCCACCGAGATATTCCTATGTCTCAAGATAAATGCCGCAGCCTGTATACATATATATATATATATATATATATATATATATATATATATATATATATATATATATATATATATTAAAATGAAATATTTTTTTGTTCTGAATAATAAATTTTTTGTGACAGGTAATAAGTAGTTTCGTTACTAAATGTTGGTATAGCGTCCGTTAATCTGATGTACCGATTTTTTCGGACTTTGCATAGTAGGTCAAGGTCATTTTTATCGAAAATCATCATATATGTTGTATTTGTTACACATCTTGTATTTTCTTAGGACTTATTTAATATCATAGTTTACATCTGAATAAAATTTTTTAAAATTCCCAATAAATACGGGATATTGTTAAAAAAGATAATTTAATGTCGTTCCACTTAAAATCGATTTTTAGTAGACCGTAACAATTAAGAATCAAATAAAAGATTAACTATTAGAGGTTTATGTACGAAAGGATTATGTTTCATTTAGGATTATTATTATCAAATGATTAAATATCATTTAACTACAAAACGTATAGTTTCATTTTTTTTAGAAAACTTAGCTATTTCTTATTTTGTCAAACACGTCGTTTCATAGTTTTTCAGCATTACGATTCCCTTAAAAGTCATTAACGTACAGATCTTTGGTTATTAGTTGATTAGGTAATTTATGTAAAACTTGATAATAATATAAAAATCATTATTTACGGAAAAGAGTTTTCATGCCTTATTTACTTGACAGACTTCCACTCCCTCCCCATCTGTACCTGATCGGGACCCCTCTGGAGGATTGTGACTCCTAGTTTGAGAAACAATAGTCTAATAGAGGGATCTCTAAACTACGGTCCGCAAGTAGTACCAATCCGGCCTGTCATTGTTTATTTTGATTACATTGTAAAATTTATAATGTCGGTAAATCAAAGTAATAATCAGATGTTTTATTTAACGACCCATTAAGAAACAATAACTGATATACATTACGAAACTTACAATTATACACATACATAGGTTATTCACATAATGAAATTAATAATGAGATTTATGTAGCTGTAACTTTCCACTGACAATTGTTTGCAGTGATGGATCAAGTTTATTAGTCGAAATATAAGCAGTGACTTGAAATGCTCATTAATTAACATGGATCTGTAAACATTTTTTGTATATTTGATTTTGTAGACTTTTTTCACACGGCTAAATAGTGCTGTGAACGGCAAAAATTACGAGCAAATTTATGCAACTAATCAAACTGCGTGAGTGGAAGTATCCGTAAATATCAACCGAAATTGCGATAGATTTCTCACTCGCCGGGTGGTCCCAATACGAAAAATTGTGCATTCAAAACTACAGTATACTGGTATGATGAGGTAGCCGAGTCTTGGCCCTTGGGACTTAGTGGAGGAGTCAGTGAAACACTTGGGTTAAAAAGTTTGGATATCCCTGGTTCGATATAACATAAAATTATTTTTAATTCTAAAACTATTGATTAATGAAGTTTATAAGCCTCAGTTCAATAACAAGTGGTAAAAAAAACTCAAGGAGCGAGAATACGTAAAAAAATTATATGTTCCTACGACATCATCGGTGAATTTTCCAATATTTTGATGGCATTGAAGTTATTTACTTGAATTCCTAAAAAAAAATACCATTTTTGCCGCTTTATTTCGGTTAATCGATTTTGTCAAGCTCATATTTTTCCTAGTTTTAATAGAATTTCCGCCAAAATCTAAGGACACATAAAAGATTACTTATAATTTCTAATAATGTAGGTCGTTTTAGTCGAATACGTTATTTTTGTAATTCTTATGCTTTTTTTGAAACACCTTCAAGTTTCGGCACTTTTTTACTACTGTACTAATTTATTTCATAAAACGATATTTTGTCAAGAAATTAAAAAAAATCTGTCTTAATTTTAAGAAAGATATTAATAATAAAAAGAATATTTATTAGAACGAAATAGAAAATTGAATAAGAGGCACATGCCACTGGTGAAAATTAGTAAAAAACCTGGACACAACTCAATAATTAATCCTAGAAATTGAAGCTGGCAAAGTAAATTAAAACAACTGCATTTTTCTATACTGGGTTTTCAATGATCTTGAGTAGCCAAATCAAAATTTGAATTATTAATGACAGATGGATTTTTTTTAAATAAAAAACATCTAGTGTTATTTTATCACGTTTTTATTAACTTGCTTTCTTGTCTATCTGTGCGTCTGTCTGTCCGGCACAAATTTTGCAATCGATTTTAAACTAACTTCCCGATGAGTTAGAGACTTGAAATTTTTAACATAGCTCAGAACTGAAAGACAATGCAATAGTATGACCTTAGGCCTGACTTTGGGCGTGTATTTTAAGATCATTTCATGGCCAACTTCACTTTCGACTACAGAACCAAGCTAAAATCTGGTAAACATATAAAAACCTGATGATAATGTAACATTATGACCTTGAAACTAACCTTGGCGTATATTTCAAGGTCAACTTGACTTCCGATTATAAAATCAAGTTGAAATTTGGTTTACATATGCAGGGTGCGGCATTGATCTCGAGACAACGAAACATCTCGGTAGGATCACATTTTTTCGAAAAATATTTTATATAAAAATTATAGGGTGGTAGGAGGGCTAACTAGCAGCGACCTTGAGAATGACCTTGTCATTACCCTTCAAGGTTATTTGAAGGTCAATTTTGGAATTTTAAAGGAAACCACGCAATTTCGACCCCAGGAATGAAGAAGGAGGAAAATTTTACCATCAGATATGACGCCCTTAATAGGAAGGTGAAATATCAAGGTCATTTCAAGATCAAAACAAAAAGAACGCAGTATTTCGTAAAATGTTTCATACAAAAGTTGTTGAGTGGCACGGGGACTAAATTGCAGTGACCTTGAAAGTAACACTGGCCTTGGCCTTCAAGGTCATTTGAAACTCAATTTCAAAATTTGAAAAGGAAACCCCCAATTTGACCCACGGAAATTGAAAGACAATGGAGATCAATTTCGCAGTAATTTCATTATCACATATGACCTTGATCTCAAGGTTAAGCTCTAATATTATGGTCATTATTTTATAAAATATTTGATATTAAAATTGAAAGATTGCCAAATTGCTATAACATTAACTTGATCCCGATTTTCGTGGCTATTCTTTATTCGTTTTGAATTGTTAGCAAAACTGTACTTAGTACGACTATGTGCATGATTAATTACTTTTCGCAGTATCTAGGAACATCGGCGTGGACGTAGTAATTTTTGTGTTTTTCGAGGTGCTTGTTTAAGGTACGTCCCTTCGCAAGCAAATGTGGAAGTTGATTTTCTAAAATATCACGATATTTTGCGCGGTTCAAATTATCTTTTCAAATTTTGAAATTGAGCTTGAAATGACTTTGATATTTTACCTTCACTTTGAGATCCAGGTCATATTAGATGGTAAAATTTCTCGCCCTTTTTATTCCCGAGGTCGAAATTGGGGAGTCCCATTTAAAATTCTGAAGTTAACCTTTAAATGATCTTGAGGAACACGGTCAAGGTAATTTTCAAGGTCACTGCTAGTTAGCCCCCCTGCCACCCTATCATTTTTTTATAAAACATTTTTCAAAAAAATGTGATCCCACAGAGATATTCCGTTGTATCAAGATAAACGCCGTACCCTGTATAAACCCGATGGCAATGCAATATTATGATTTTGAAACTGTCCTTGAGAGTATATTTCAAGGTGACCCTGTCTTTTTTGCTCGCTTTCTTGTCCGTATGTTTGTCTCTTCGGTACGAATCGATTACAAAAATCGATTTTAAACCAGATTTCAATGAGCTTGAGGCTTGAAACATATCTCAGAACTGGATGGCACTTTCTTGTCTGCCTGTTTGTGTATTTGTCTGTTCGGTTCAAATTTTGCAATCAATTTTAAACTTAAGACTAGAAAGTTGAAAATAAGTATTTAAACAAATGAAAAATTTAATATGCCACGTCTTTAAAACAAACTAAAAAGTATAAAATAATTTGTCACAATGTCCAAAAAATTTGTGATTGTGAATTTTTTCATCTAGCATAGATTCAAAACGAAAAACGCGGGATGTAATAAATAATAACTGTTGTGTGAGTTCTACAGCTACTTTCTACACTTCTTACTATTATCTATTGCATGAACGCAATGTTTTCGTTTTAAATATTACAAGCATTTACACAGCACACAATCTAAATTTTCAGAACAACTGTTTTAAAAACGTGGTATATTAAAAAAAATTATAGAAATAATTGTTTCTTTTAGTATATTATTATAACCACTATAAAGATTTTCTTATTCATCTGGAGACTACTTATTTTAATCGATAAATGTTTGTATATCTAATATCAAATATCAACTAAGAATATTTTAAGAAAATACTCTTTTATAGACATTATTGGCGGTCGCAAATCGCTTGTATTTAATTTTACCTACATACTGCACGGAAAGTGTAAGATGTGTTGCCAAAAAAAATAAAAAAGTTTAATTTTTTAAAATTGGCTTATACTTTCTTAGATATTAAAAAAATATATATTTCGAAAAAAATACTATTTGGCCAGCTTGTTAGTTTAATAGCTCGACAGCACATATGTCGACATAAATCTGAAAAACTTAAGAAATAAACTTACAATTTGCTATATCCAACAAGAAGATGGTTCGGATAACTTTTAGGCAAAATATTTCTATCAAAAGAATTCGAAAATGACGTGTAATTGTGTTGTCTCTTAATTTTCTGGAATAATGAGATAATTTTCTAAAATAAAATTTAAATAATAAAGAATTAAACATATAAATAACTTTAAAGAGAGGTTAAATTAAATTAGCGTGTGTATGCGGAGGGAGGATTTAAACAATATTTGAAAATTGCATAGCCTTCTGATGATCAGAATTGATGGAGAAAAGGCAAAAGCTGTGACTGATATAAGCTACACAAAGATAGCGTAACGATAAAATCCAATATAGTCATCCAATAGAAATAAAACAATATTTCTTGCAATAAGGTTTATCACTTTTGCACCCATCAATATGAAATGACGAATTTATTTTTTATTTAACCCCTTAGTTGGCGATTTGTGGTTAGCAAACCAAAGGACCCCAAATTACGAATAGTAATTTCCTGAAACTAGCACCAAAAGTCGATAAATCCAGACAAGGTAAAGGTACGTCAACTACTCGGAATATAAGAGATACTACATAATGACGACGGAACATCTGAAATAATCGGTGTCAATAAAGGTTTAATAGAAACATTAGAAACAATTTTAATCATACTTTATAGTAAATATAAAGTAAATGTTTAAGGAAAAGTATTGTTTAAATACGATGCATGTTTATGATGTTCTATCTCTGCATGGCACACAGGTCTTTGAATATGCAGGATGTTCAAGCCTATAGACAGCATTATTCCTGAATAATTTTGTCATAAACTAATAATAAACGCTATCTTGGTGTAATTAGCTTAAAGAAATGATTACTGAAAAGTGTTTCTTAATTTCTTTCACAAGATGTTTTTAGACTTCAACAAATTTATATGAATTTTAGTTAAAATTTTAATCAATCGATTTTACACAATCAAAAGATGGTTTTCTTGCTTTTTTCATTTTTATATGTTGCTTTATCTAATTTGTGGTTCAAAAGGATCAAAATAGAAAATAATAATTTTCGTTTGAGCCAGATTTCCTAGAAGTATGTGCCGCAGCTTTAACCCCCCTCCAATTTCGTTCTACGTCTATACTTTGCACATATTTACCTAATGTTACTGACTCTGTAAGAATCACAATATTGTTTTTTTGGTTAAAAGAATTTATTACCGAAATATTAAGCGTATTTAAAAAAGTTTTAAAACAACAAGGGTACCGATTCAATACATTTCCTCAAAAAACTTTTAAACGTAGTAAAATTTGTACACAAAGATTAAATCGACTTCTAAAAAAGCGTTAAGAATCGAAATTTAAATGTTTGAAGTCGGTTATATTTGACAAAATGTGATTCACATTAAAAAATTGAGAAATATTGTACTTGTAATTATTTTCTAACTGGAGCTTATTTGTATATCGTGTCGGTAGTTACGTGTTTTATTTAGTAATAATTTGGTGTCCAGTTTAAAATTTTTATAGCCAGATTCACTAAGAAGATTTAAGACTTAGACCCGATCTAGTTGCCTTGGAAATTAGGTTTTCCAAATGATCAGTTTAGTTTTTCTTATGATATTGTTTTAATTGTATTTTAATTATTCAAAACTTGCTAGACGTATTATTACCCTGTCAATTCTCTACTGTCAATTTAGGCCGGTTTTAAAGTTAAACCATGTTAGTGAATTAGGGGGTTACTTCAGCATAAAATTTGATATTGTTATTATTCTGTTATTAGCGCTTTTTTATAAAATACGGTAATTTATTTTAATAAAAATTTGAACTGGTTATGATTTGAACTAAGTACAAAGCGACAAATGAAGTATACCCAGCAAGGTTTCCAAAATCGTAAAAAGTATCCATTTTATCTAAAGTTATAAACCTCACTAAATTAAACAACAAAAAATTCTTTGATTCTGAAAATTCTTCAAATAATCGTAATCTATGCCCCCAAAAATCTTTCAATACCTATATTGAAAGAACAGGAAACATGTAATTTTTTAGTCCAAGATATTTTTTTTTCCAGCATACTGGGTTTGAAGAAATTAATTTAATATCGGTAATATATGACCCAATATTAATTTTGGACAAAATCGGAAAAACGTAAAATTTGTAATCCCCATATTACATCTGCTCTACTTAATTTTAAATAATTAACTGCAGTTTCCCAACCTACGATTCTGAAAATTATTTAAATCCAATTTTGGAAAAATGTGAATAACGTCAAATTTTTAACTCACTATATCGAATCCGCCATAGTGAATATCAAAAACATTATCATGAAGTCTTAGTCGATTCTTGAAACGATTTCGTAAACTCTCCAGAACATATTTTGAACAGAATCGAAAAATGTAAAATTTTTAGACCTTCATATTGCATTTGTCATATTTAATTTCTTTTCAACGCCTTCAGACACCTCCTACCTCCAATTTTGAACAAAACAGAGATATAAAATTTTTAGAGCTCCATCATCCGCCTTATATTTTTGAAAAATTATTTTAAATTTGTAATTAACACCCCCAAAAGCACCCAATACCAATTTTGGAAAAAGTCAAGAGATGAAAATTTTTTAATGAGCCATATTAAATTTTTTAAAAATAATTTGGGGGAAAATCGGACAAAATTAATTTTTTGTCCGCTCTATTATAAACGCTATCTTAGATTTTACTGCAGCAACTTCCTGAACATAACGCAAAAAATTTCATTCAAACCGGTGCCGCCGTTCCGGAATAATCGATCTACAGGATGGATCGTTTTCGATGTTTTTATAGGTGAACTGGGAAACCGTAAAAGATCTTTAAAATCTGATAAAGTAACCTCGAGCTCTTCTTTTGTGAAAATTATAAGGATTTATAGGGCGATTTTAGAATTTTACAATTTTCTAAAATGTCCTATATTTTATGTATCAAAGCAACTACGATAGAACTAATAAGGCACTTGTAAAGTATTTTTTTCTGTAGAATTCAGTGGCGTAGTCAGATTTTTAATTTTAGTTTTAAATAGGGAGATATAATACCAGGTTTTAATCTTTTAAGAATATATTATATTGTCAATACAAACTGACAACAAATAGGCTATAAACAGTTTTATTAAATATGTGAACTTTTAAAAATAGGAAATGTCTATTAACGAAGCTATATTGATTAATATAAAATCATTTAGTTTATTTATTTTTTTTAATAACAGTTTCTTAAGCTATAGTACATAATATAATAAATATTCTAACTGATCTCGATTAAAAATAATATCTAAAAACACTCCTTAAGTTCGATGAATATAACCTATTGTATATTATGTTATAAAATAGTAGGCTGTGACTATGGATAAATAAAAGAATCACTTATTCCACTAAAGCCTGTTAATGTTTATTAGTTTGCCAACTTGCAATTTGTCTGTTTAAACACTCAAAATAAAAAAAAATTCAACATTTTAAAAAGTATAATATGGTAAAATGTTATAATGAGTGCAATAAATACAAGCAGAGAGCCTCTGATTTATATTGTGAACGGTAGTCGGAGCGCGAACAACCCAACCCGGCAATTTTTAAGAGACTAAAGAAAAACTTAATCAATTTAGAATTCGGCTTAAGAAGTATGAAAAAGAAGGTATAGAGAATGAAATTATAAATGTAATTGCATGTGTTACGGCAGATTCAATGTCGAGCAGAACTATTGCAATGGATGCTGGGGTTTTTCATAAAAAATCATTAAAAATTTTAAAGGAAAATAAGTTTAAATGTTACAGGGCAAGAAAAACTCAGCTTTTTCTCCCTGGCGACCCTGACCGAGACTTAACTTCTGTAATTGCCAGAGGATTTGTTACAAAATAAAAAAAACGGGTAACACAAGTACGATTTTGGTTTAGTGTGTCAGCTGCTTTGTTAGGTAATACAATAATGATCTACGAGATATGTAAAAAGACTTTAAATGTTTGAGCCTACAAATACATTTTAGAAAGATACATAGTCCCATTTATGGAAAATTTGCCTCTAGCGGAAAGTAACAGATTGTAATTTCAACACGATGGAGCCCCGGCTCATAACGCGGGAATTGTTGTCTAATGCCTTAACGTTAATTTTGCACTGAAATGGATAGCAAACAACAGACCAGTCAGGTGACGAACTAGGTCACCTGATCTTATCCCCTTTCCTTTTTTTGGGGTACATGAAAAACAAAATCTATCTAAATAGAAATAGAACTTTTATAAGAAAATTTTGTGACGGCTATGCGAGGTACTACCAATATTCACATACATAATGCTCTGAGCAAAGCAGTGCAAAGATGTTGCCAGTTGTGTCTGGATAATAATGGCCAACAGTTGAACATTTAATGTAGTTAATTTGGTTTTTTATTGATTTGTTGCCTTTTTGAGTTTTGTTTAAGTGTGTTTTTCATTTGTGCATAACTTGTTGGTCTTTTAAATTGTACATAGACATGCACAACTTGGCTTCCCTGAGCTGCCAGCTCTTATGAGCTAGTCTGTGAGCTTAACAAAAAAATAAGAAATATGTTTTTGGGCTATTTGTTGTCAATTTATATTGATAATATAATATATTCTTAAAGAAAATGCAAAATGACAAAAATTATATAAAAAATACAGGGTGTTCCCTCTAAAAAATTTTAATTTGATATTAACTCTCTGTAATTAAAACAAAAATTAAAAATCTGACTACGATTCTACAAAAAAAAGTACCTTAAGAATGCCTTATTAGTTTTATCGTAGTTGCTTTCGTAAATAAAATATAGCACATTAAAAAAAAAAAGGAAAAATTCGAAAATCGTTCTATAAATCCGAAACCGATTGCGTAGCCGTAATCTGTTTTCGCCATTATAATTTTCTCAAAAAAAGAGCTCGGGACTACTTTATCAGATTTTTAAAATCTTTTACTGTTTCCAGATAGCCTATAAAAACATCCAAAACGGTCCACCCTGTCCATACATAAAAAACTATATAGTAGTCGAATTTAAAAGTCAGCTAAACAGAAAGAATCAAAAAACTTTGTTAATTGCAAAAAATCATAATATTGGTTACATGACAATCT
Source organism: Diaprepes abbreviatus (assembly GCA_034092305.1). Classification (NCBI taxonomy): domain Eukaryota; kingdom Metazoa; phylum Arthropoda; class Insecta; order Coleoptera; family Curculionidae; genus Diaprepes; species Diaprepes abbreviatus. The sequence goes on along the minus strand of JASJET010000144.1, from coordinate 1,785,324 downwards.
TTGACTTTCCAAAAAAAAACTATATCTGAAGCTACAAAATTTTATGCTGGTATTAGGAACAAGCAATATAGTTATAGTTTTCATTTTTCAAACCTTCAAAGTGAAAGGAGTCAATATTTTACAAACAAATAGTGGTGTTTCTGGCTCTAATATATTTAGACAAAACTTTATTGCTTATCGCAAAGAAAGCATTATTAAAACAACCGAAATTAAAGAAAAATATATAAAGATTCTGAGCAAATAAGAAAGGAAATTCTGACGTGGGCGGATTTTTCGAACATAAAGGATAGTTGAAAAGGAAGTTTGCACAGGAACAATAAACTTGCCGCCCACGGGTCGATCACGGCTTTTTAATTTATTTGTACATGGACTAGAAATTAACTTCGATTCTGCAGAAATACAAGTAAACATAGCATAAAAATTCCTATATTATTTGACTTTCAAATTTTAGTGACCGAAAATGTTGCTATATATTGTTTTTCTAGCAAAAATTTCGACATTTTTTTACACATAATAGTATATTACCTATAATTAAATAAATTATGATTCGCAGAGTCATATCAGTCATATATCATTCAGTTCGTGTTTTCCTTAATTATAATTTTATGTAGACGGGAAGGTAATCTAACATGATTTAATTAAGATGACAAATAAAAGATAATTATTCAAAATATATTTACGTTAGGATACTATCATTAATAAAACCAGTAACTGAAGCAGAAATTAAAGCATGTTTTGTTTTCTTTACTTCTTGTTTACCTTCAAATATTTTGGGAATAGCGATGAAAATACTTAATATATTTTATCCTTGTTTGATAATGCAAAAATAGTATGAATCGTTCTTTTTCTATGCCAAACGTTTGTTATGATTAAACCAAAATTATGCAATAATGTAGTATTGTAAAATTTTATTTAAAAGTAGCTGGAAATCGTGTTTAATATGGAAAAACCTTTAAACGCTATTGATTAAATTTATTTATTATCCATCTTGATTTTAAATCTTTAGTACGTTACGCTTAATCGACGTGATCAACGTTGATGTCTGTGTAAACCGTCGGTAATTTCGACCAGAGAAATACACTCAAGATATTATATTAGCGGAGGTTAAAATTTTTATTTAATTTCGTTTGTCATTGTACGTTCTTCTGTCTATATACTTTGATAAAATTTTAGCTTCCCGTCGTTTTATAGGGCTTCCATGAGATATTACTTATCTAATGTCTATTCAGACCTTTGGTTACATCGCTTGGACAATGGCTATTACAACTAGTGAGATCTCTTGAGAAGTCAACTCTGTAGTTTCCTCCTTACTAACACTGATACTTTCATTTACAAATTTCCGAATGTTTTTCTACATCTTACGTTAAATAACATTAAATGATGCACCAATAGTCAATACAATAAATGGCAGATGGGTCCATATATATATATATATATATATATATATATATATATATATATATATATATATATATATATATATATATATATATATATATACCGGGTGTCAACGAATCAATTAGACAAGTCATAATTTCTAGAGTATTATGTGTATCAATATGAGAATTGGCAGAGGTAAATGGTATGTGAAGGGGAGAGTTTTCGCATATTTTCCACTTTCCGGCCACTTCCGGTTTCACCAGAAATGGCCCCGGTTTTGAATTTTTAAATGGAACACCCTGTATATTTTAACATTTTTGGATTTCTGAGACAATTCTAGATCAGAATGTGACATTTTAAAAACTTTTTACGTCTACTTCATTTTTTTAGAGCCACTTTTAAAATTGCATCTAGGTGGCCATGATCGGACGCAAACTAATCTAAAGGCCTTAGGTGATGTCAAAAAAATACAATTGTAAATTTTTAGTTACTAGTATGAAAGACAGGAATAAGACAAGTTGACAAAATTACGTTTTCATTTTTCACTATTAATTTTCAAATGGCGACCCTTTTTTGACAACTACTTTTCGAAAAAAGCATTCTTTGACGAATCTAACGGTACTAATTCATTTGCGATTGGATTAGACATAAGAACTGAAATTAAATATTATTAAGCAAAATACTGGATAATTTATTTACTTATGACAAGTGCGCCATGGACAGCCATGATGCATAATAATTTGCAACTGTTTTTATCAAGTCTTCTTTGGAAAACAAAGCACTCACTTAAGTAGATATTGACAGTGACATACGCTCTAAGAACAGACAAATCAAATATTAATAACATATCCACTTTTTCACTTTGAGTATACATTTTCGTTAAAATAATGTATACTCAAAGTGAAAAAGTGGATATGTTATTAATATTTGGAGAGTGTCATAGAAATTCAAGGAATGCTGCCGAGTTTTATGCTCATAGATATCCGAATCGGTAACATCCAGCCCATCAGTATTTTCCGTATGTCGAGACTCGTTTTAGGCAAATAGGAAATCAAGAGGCGGAACTGAGGTTTATCATAAATGAAGAGACTAAGATTAACGTACTTACTATGGTTGAGGTTGATAAAACAGTTTCGTTAAGAAAAATTAGTAAAGAACTGCAGATAAGTTATGAATCAGCAAGAAAAAAACTGAAAAAGCATGGATATCGAGCATTTAAAGATCAGTTACATCAACATTTGTATACTGAGGATGGCGATAGACGGGTAGTGTTTTGTGATTGGCTGCTTCAAAATCATAGAGTTAACCCAAATTTTATCGATTTTATTCTATTTTCCGACGAATCCCGATTTATAAATAATGGTATGTTCAATAAGCAAAATATTCGGTACTGGGCCCAACAAAATCAACATGAAATGAGAGAGGGCACTTTTCAAGAACGATTTGGCGTCAATGTCTGGGCTGGTATCGTTGGAAACAGAATAATTGGGCCAATATTGTTTCAAGGTCAGTTAACAGGGGTTAGATGAAATCGAAAATCATCTCAATGATATACCTTTAGCAGTTTTACGGCGAATTTACTTTCAACAAGATGGAGCACCGCCTCACAATACTAGAGAAGTTCTTAATTATTTAATAGAGCATTTTAATAATCGAATTATTGCAACCAATGGTCCGGTATGGTGGCCAGCCCGTTCACCGAATCTTACTGTGCTCGATTTCTTTGTCTGGGGATATGTTAAAGAAAGGGTTTACTATGGAGCAGCCCCAGCTACTCTTGAAATATTAGAAGAAAGAATTTTACGGGCATTTAGAAGTATAACGTCCCAAATGCTACAAAACGTGTTGAGAGAAACAATTGAACGAGCTGAAATGTGTCGTGAAAAAGAAGGAATGCACTTTGAACATTTACTACACTAAACTTTTTAACAAATTCAGCTACTGTACTTTCAAATATTTTAAGTGCGTCGTGTAAGTTATTAGTTTATTTTGTGAGTTTTTTGTTAATTTTGTTAAATTTTTAATCCAATTCCTGTCTTTCATACTAGTCACTAAAACTTTGCGATTGTATTTTTTTGACATCACCTAAGGCCGTTAGATTAGTTTGCGTCCGATCATGGCCACCTAGATGCAATTTTAAAAGTGGCTCTAAAAAATGAAGTAGACGTAAAAAGTTTTTAAAATGTCACATTCTGATCTAGAATTGTCTCAGAAATCCAAAGATGTTAAAATGTACAGGGTGTTCTATTTAAGAAACCGGAAGTGACCGGAAAGTGGAAAATATGCGAAAACTCCCCCCTTCACATAAAATTTACCTGTACAAATTCTCATTTTGATACACATAATACTCTAGAAATTATGACTTGTCTAATAGATTCGTTGACACCCGGTATATATATATATATATATATATATATATATATATATATATATATATATATATATATATATAGAATGTTCCAAAAGTATCGGAACAGCAGAATATTTCCTCAGCAAAGCATTTTAAGAGAAAATGTTTCAGACGAAAGTTGTAGGAAATCAAATGGCGCATCTGATAGTTGGGACCTAGACTTTCAAAGTCATTTAAAGGTTAAGTCGAGTTTTTCAAATAGAAACCCACCATATTTTATTGTGGAAATAGAAAGCGGAGAAAATTTCCTATCCAATGGAATAAATAACATAGAGGATCTAATGACATCCAGAAGGCATTTCAAGGTCAAGAAACAACAGAATATTTTCTCAGCAAAGCATTTTAGAGAAAAATGTTTTAGACGAACGTTACAGGAAATCAAACGAAGCATTTGATGGTGACCTTGACCTTGACCATAAACGTCGCTTGTTTCCGAGTTGATTTTATATCAATTTATGAAAAAGGGATCTCCTATGTTATTTATACCGTTGGATAGGAAATTTTCTCCGACTTCAATTTATGCAATAAAAAGTGGGGGTTTCTATTTTAAAAACTCAACTTAACCTTCAAGTGACTTTGAAGGTTAAGGTCATGGTCATCATCAGATGTGCCGTTTGATTTCCTACAACTTTTCTCTAAAATGTTTTGCTGAGAAAATATTTTGCTCTCCGGTACTTTTGAGATACCCTATATATATATATATATATATATATATATATATATATATATATATATATATATATATATATATATATAAATATATATATATATATATATATATAAAAATATATATGTATATATATATATATATATATATATATATATATATATATATATATATTAGCAAGAATTTTAGAGAAAACGTTGTAGGAAATCAAACGGCGCATTTGATGGTGACTATGACCTTGACTTCCGAAGTCATTTGAAGGTTTGGCAGCAATTTCTGTTTCGATCGTGATAAAAATTAATAAAAAAAAATAGTGGTCACGTGATTAGCATTATCTGTCAAATTTTAATTTCTCTTTTTCCAAAAAAAAATTCAAAAGTTGGGTTATATCGCAACATATCGAAAAAAGTTATTAGAAAAAGTTTTTCTAAATGAAATTTTTAGCCCATATGCAAAATTTTAGCTGTATAAGATAACTTAGATGTTTTGCCCATTTTTAGTAAATTGCGCCACTGTTGCAAAATAAGACAAAGCAACCTACATAAAACTTCTTAGTTTTGACAATGCTTCATTCCAGACATATTTTGTTTAAAGTTCCGCCATATTAAATGTGCGTTTTTCTACAAAATCCAAATAGGGCTATTAAAATTTGGTCACATGTGATGCAAAGTTTATTTGTTTTTGACCCTGTATAAGGAAACTTTATAAAATAGTAATTTTTGAAAACGTAGTTTGTGTCTAGAAGTAATATACATTAATATTAAGAAAATAGTTTAATTGAAAAGACTCAAATTTTCTAATAAAAAAATCATCATATAAAAATTAAATGCATTTAAAATTTATTTTCCACCTAATGCAGACTTTACTGATGACACTGTGTACTTGTTTAGCTTAATTAGAATGTGTATTACTTTTAGATACAAACTACGTTTTCAAAAATAGTTATTTCTTGAAGTTAGCTTATACAGGGTCAAAAACAAATAAACTTTGCATCACATAAGACCAAATTTTAATAGCCCTATTTGGGATTTTGTAGAAAAACACACATTGAATATGGTGCTACTTTTAAACAAAATATGTCTGGAATGAAGCATTGCCAAAACTAAGAAGTTTTATGTAGGTTGCGTTGTTATTTTGAAATAGTGGCGCAATTTACAAAAAATGGGCAAAAAATCTAAATTATTTTATACACCTGAAATTTTGCATATGGGTTAAAAATTGCATTAAAAAAAACTTTTTCTAATAACTTTTTTTGATATTTTGTGATATAACCCCACTTTTGAACTATTTTTTTCGAAAAAAATTAAAATATGTCAGATGATGATAATTACGTGACTACCATTTTTTTGGTTAATTTTCATCTTGATCGAAGCAGAAATTATTGCCAAAGTCAAATTTCGAATAAAGCTATTAATAAAAAAAATCCCATATGATGCAGACTTTACTGGTCACACTATATATATATATATATATATATATATATATATATATATATATATATATATATATATATATATACATACATACATACATTGTCTCTACTATAGATCGGAAACCTTAACATTTACAACAGAAACATTTCGAAAATCCGTATAGCTCAACGAGCAATGGAAATTAGATCAATGCTGGAACTGGCCTTGAGAGCTCGCAACAGCCCAGATATACATTGTAAAATATTAATGTGTAACTGAACAGAAGATGTGGCGATGAGAACTGATAACAGATGATCTTTTTAATAACGATGCATGCAATTTTTATATCCAAATCTGGAATATATTTTCAATCATATTACTTTTATGTGTTGTATGAGTAAAATGTCTGAAGGATTAATTACATTTAAATTAGAATCCTACCACTTGACCATCCTCATCCTTTCCCTTCAAAATTTTTAGATGCATTTGCAGGTGGAACTAATTAATGCAAAAAAAAAACTCTTCCAGCAGTAACGTTGGGTCACCTTGTATATTAATAGACAAGTTTATATTAAACATAATAATCAAACATTTTATCCCATATATCTATTTAATATAATCCTTCAAAATAAAGTCCTACAAAATGCGGATACTTCTGTGTTTGGGCCGAATAAAATTGCTGCATCTGATTTGATAACGAAATTGCGACCATCTGTTAATTTGTAAACCAGAAACTGTAGAATTTGAACATTGAGGAATTTTATGTAATAAGCTCGAGAATGTAGTTTCACTAAAATTTGTAGCAATTTATTGATTTACCGGAAAATGTAAGGATATCTTATTTTTGATGTAGTGCGAATGGATCTTGAATCAATAATTTATGCACAGCCAAAATTTGCGTAATGTAATAACAAATGTATATTTACTTTACCTTTGACGGCTATGCAGTCTTTGGTAGTAAAAGGCACACCAAGAAAAGGTTTCTCCTTGGCAAGGGTTTCTTCAGATATAGTTCCCGATTTAATAAGTTCGTCGGCAGCACGAGCTTCTTTCCGAGCATCATCAAATCGGTCTGCTACTACGCAATTTAAAATTGGATTTACTTCTTTTATTCGTAATATGTAGGAATCCAGGATTTCCTCACTTGTTATCTGAAAAAAAAGGTATATAATCAATCACAAACTACAGGTGAAAAAATTTTCAAAACTTGCTAAAGACAGATATTTCAAACTACTGCCGACAATTTACAAGTTAAAGGTTAGCAGGTGAGAATCTTTCTTTAACTCTCTGACACTGCCACAATCCTCATTCTTGTATCCCGTAGAATCTTGATAAAGATCTTTGTAGTCCATAAGTGAGCAAAAGTGAAATTAACAAAGAATGTAATTAAAGAGCGGCAGGTATATTCAACAATGATTAAAAGTCTAGCTAGTCCAAATAATATTAGCCTTTAAAGAATAATGTAATCGGTCATAATGGGCAAAATCAAGACTAATTTTATCCCAATTACTAACGATTTGATTTTTAGAGTACGGTATTAAAACTACCGCAATCTAAGGTAATTAATTGTGTTGTATATTAGGTAAAAATATGGGTGCCGTATTATTCGAGTATCCACAGAAATGAGAAAACATCGTTTGGCAAAAGTAGGATCTTCAATCGAACCTAATGGACTAATTTTATCTGTTTCAAATATCAAAAAGAGGAAATCTGCTTAGAAGTGTTTTTCAATGCTAGATGGAAGCCCAAGGAATAGGGTATGCGAAGGAACACATAATGGGATTTATTGCATGGCTTACCAGGGAGCTTTTTCTTGAAGAGAAAAGAACTACGAATCGCAGTAAGATTACTGAAAAGACACTATTACTTGCGGAGTCAACTAATTAAGGTTAGTATTACAAATGGCTCAGTGTGTAGAGAAGGATGAAACTATTGATCATGTTGTCAAAAAGAGTTCAGCATTCGAAAGATCCAGAGAAAACATTTCGGAGATATAAAATTATGACTCGAAGTCAGGTAAGTTCAGATAACGAGGCTGCTTGGACTCGCAAAGGCGATCGGCATCGCATAATGAGCGTAAGCACTGAAATTCATTCATTGACTCACTCAGATGAAACGTTCAATGGCTGATTATTTAACAAACTACTGGCTGATTTGTTGATGATGCGTGTTTGATCCAATTACGATTAATTTATTTTCAAAAATACTATCTCAAATTCACTGAGACAGTATTGCTTCAAAAAATGTACAGTGAATTATCATTACAGTTACTGCTAAATTATGTTATCAGTAATACATATTTTTGAATATACTTGGTTATTTTTATCAGAAAGGTAACTTTTAGATATGTTTCTCTGAGGATCCACTATCGCATCTTTACATTCTATTTTTATTTTCTTTGATTTATTTGTTAATAATTTATCACATCAGACATTTTAATAATAAATACTGGGTATTCCATTTTCCATTGTAGAATCTATGACGTTAGTAACTAGAAATCATGGACAGTCCTTATTCGTGCACACATTACAACAAATATTACTAAAATATTTAAAAGAAATTAATGTTAAAAATAACAGGAACTCCAAAAATAGTGAAAGGGGCTGCTATTTTTAATGTGATATTTTTGGAAAATAGATTATAGGGCTCAAATAACCTACACAAATTAATAATATTGTAACGGATTTTATAGCAGGATATACTTTATAGTGTTGGTTTGTGTTTCTAGTTTGTACAGTTTTAGGTTTATTTTCTACGAGTTCATAATTTATTTAATAAATTTTACCTTTTATTAATTTCCTTATGAGACGTCGATGAAAGAAGGTCTATAACTTTTGAGTAATAGTTTCCTGATTTCTAACAAGGAATGCCTATCAGAGAAGGTCTAGAAATCGCCGGATTACTCCTTTATCTTATTTTTATTACACCATGTAGCATGAAAATCCTTCTAGAAAGATCAATAACCTTCTGGTATCCGGAAAAAGGGTATATATAGGTTCCAGATTAGCTTTCGTTTACAGTTTATTTGGAGAAGTCGTTGAAGAAACTTGATTTGTTTGAGAAGTTGTCAGAATTGTGACAATAAAGGTGATTAAAACAATAAAGTGTTTATAAATACCCGCTGCTCGGAACAAATTGGTGTCACAGGTGCGATCAAATCCAGAAGAGGTTAGTTCAGGTTAGAAAAATAGAGAAAAAAAGTGAATTGAAATTGTAAGCCAGTGGAAACTAGAAAACAGTAAGTGAAAATAGAAGAACAAATTCAAACTAGTTTAAATCCGATACTGATGATTATTCAAGACATGACAACCAGCCAAGAAGATATGAAGCAATGCCAAGAAAATACGAAGAAAAGGCAAGAAGAAATGAAACAAGAATTGAAAGAAGACATGACGAAAAATCAAGAAGGCATGAAGAAAAGCCAAGAAGAGATGAAACAAGAATTGAAAGAAGATATGATGAAAAATCAAGACGATACGAAACAAGAATTGCTGACATTAAAATCCCAGTGTCACTACTTTATTTTTGAAACGATATTCAATTTTAGGCGACACCCTGTTAAAAGTCAAAATTTGTAAAAATATTTTTTTCGTCAAAAACGGCTAGAGTAGGGCAAACAAACTTTGAGTAAAAGTTTAGGAAATGAAGAAAACATACAAAAAATAACATATAGGGTGATCTATTTTAAAGAAGTAAGTTTCGGGTAACTTCCGGTAAGACTGAAAGTAGCACAAGATTGATGTTACTTCATCTGAAGAAAACGTAACCAAAAATTCCATTATACAAATTTGCAAGATTCAAATCGCATTACTTTCCAAGATATTCTAATGGAAAGTCACTGTGAGACATCATGTAGATAAAAAATGCTGAAAATCTTCGCCATTTTTTCTTGGCAAAACCTTAACATTTCTGGAGTAATTTGCCGTATCTTGTGTTCTTTATTGACGATTTTCAATATTTTTGGGTTTCTCTATACAAAACTGATTTTTAAAAGTGACCTTCATAAAAATAATCTATTGGATTCAGATTTGATGATTTTGCTGGTAGTTCAATAGTACCCTTACTACCGAAACCACCGATTAAAAAAAACCTCTGAATGTGGTTTGACACACATAATGCATCATTTTGTTGAAATCATATCCTATTATCATGCAAATTTGGTTCCTTGTTATCTGGGAATAAGGTAGACAAAGCAACTATGACTCGATCGCCGATTATTCTTGCCCAAACAATAACTTTTTATGGGTCATTGGGTATGAGTTTCTGAGATTTAATGCGGGTTTTTCTTGAACTAGTACCGAGAGTTTTGTCGATTATCGTAGTCATTTACGGTAAAAGTTCATTCAAATGAAAAAAAACACCCATTCTAAAGAAATCAGATTTTGATCAAGACGGTGGTTGGATCATCTTTTGCAATCTCCTCAAGAAGCTGCATTTTACAAGGACGTATTTTAACAGAACTGGTCCCTTTTAATGTAACTCTGTGGTTGATAGTGTAATCTTGTGCTAACGGATTTGCAGGAGTCCCAGGATTTCCCCGAACGTTAGTTCAGGTTAGTCATCTGAAGGTTAAGAAACACTTTTAGTTTGACATCCTTATCCACACTAGGTTGTTTCTATCTTGGCCCATTCCTTACGTAATTCAGTTCACGATACATACTTTGTTAATAGTATCTTGTGAGATTTGTGGTAAATTTGAATATTTTTCTTAAAAGGGACGAGCTACTTCCTCTTCAGTTTGTGATCTGTCGCTGTAACCAACAATAATTAAAATATTGCGTTAATTTTGCGTGATTCAATTAAATAGCACATCTATAAATTCCTCAGAAAGATATTCAAAAATCTACTTCAAATAATTGCTTTTCGATTCTTAATAAACTGCATAGCACCACGTGAAATTTGTACATTGAATAAGAATAGTAATTTTTTGTAGATTTAGAGCCGCTACATATGGCTACAGAATCACTTCATCACGCCATTTTTTCTTTAAATATCCTAACTTAAAAGTGGAAAAACCCGATTTTGGCCTATATTTGAAGTTATACAAATTTTTTTTTCTAAAAAAACTATATCATCTTGAAGTTTTACTCTTTCAAATGCTGCCAAATTTGCTCAGATATCTTTCTTTTTCTTCGATATATTCAATTTTGAAAATTTCAAATTACATGAATGTTTCAAGTCTTCAAAACTTTCACCCGATAAGCTTTTTAGCGATAATTCTGATATACCATGGATGTATGAAAGCTATCAAAGCATTGCTGAATCTATATTTAAAATTAGTTTTCCAAAATAAATTTGTTTAAATAAATTATTGCAAAACTCATTATTTTTTAAATAAATGCATCCATTGCTTTTTACAAAAATAAATACGCCCAAAGGGTCGCTATCTTTATTACGATATATAAAGTATTAAATAACAAATTTTGCAATTTAAATATAAACTGTTTTACGATATTCATTTGTAGACTTTGTATTTGTAGAATATGATTTTGTGAATTCTGAATATACATTCTTAATTATCTGAGAGTTATTTAAATTGCAAATTTAATTGTTTATGATTTTGTTTACCACAAAATATATCGTAAGACTGATAACGATTCCTTTAAACGTATTTATTTTTGTAAAATTCACTGGAAGCATTTATTTAAAAAATAATGAATTTTGCAATGATTTGTTTAAATCAATTTATTTTACAAAACTGAGAAATTTGGATTAAGCGATAATTTGATAGCCTTAAAACGTCCTTGGTTTATCAGAATTGTCGCTTAAAAGCTTATCGGTCACGAAAGGTGAAGGTTTCCAAAAGCTTGAACAATTCATGCAATTTTAAATTTTCGAAATTAAATATCTCGAAGAAAAAGAAAGAAGAGACTCAACGACATCTGAAAAAGTAAGACATCCTTTAAGATGCTATGTATAGTTTTTTTTGAGAAAAAAAATGTAGCGATGATACATAAACCTCAAATATAGATCAAAATTGCCTTTTTTGTACTTTTAGGTTAGGATATTTAAAAAACCTGATGTCATAAAGCAATTCTGAGGCCGGATTCGAAGTCAACGATCCAAAATATACAAGAAATGGCTATTTTTATTCAATGTACAAATTTCACTTCGTGCCGTGTTATTTTTAACCCAATTTTTGAAGTACCCTAAGAAATAACATTATTTACATGTTGTGCTATAGAATAAAATAAATCACATGCAATATAAAATTTTTATTAAAAAAATTGAACCGACTTCTAAAAGTGCGCTAAAAAGTGAAAAATAACCATACATTTTTATATGAAATTGAACTTTTTGAGGTCGGCGCCAAACTAATACCTGACAAAATGTGATTTGCATAAACAGATTAAAAATACTTTATTTGTATTTGCTTTCTTACCATAATTTGTATATATTAGTAGTTATTTATTTCGTATACAAATAATTTGGCGCCGACTTCAAAAAGTTCAATTTCATATAAAAATGTATGGTTATTTTTCACTTTTTAGCGCAATTTTAGAAGTCGGTTCAATTGTTTTAATAAAAATTTTATTTTTCTATTTTTAGTTTTAGAATTCATTATGCCATTCATAAATTATTTGAACTAAGTACTAATCGAGATTAGTGTACCTCGCAATGACTCCAAAATGGCGAAATAGTACCCATTTTATCCAAAGTTGTAAATTACCCTAAAATGAACCACTAAAAATTCTTTAGTTCTTAGAGTTTTCCAAATACCAATCAAATTAGGTCATTGAAAATCCACTATCTTAAATTTCAAATTAATTTTAGATTGTAAATATAGGCCCCAAAACCTTCCAATATCGATATTTAAAGAAAATAAATTAATTTTTTATCCACCATATTGGATACGCCACATTGATTTTTTTTTAAAATAATTTTAGATTCGTCATATGTAACACCGAAAACAAAATTGATTTTTTTTTGTCAGCCATATTGAGTTTTTTAAAAATAATTTCAGATTATTTATGTGAAGCCTCGAAAAGTTCCCCATACCAATTTTGGAGAAAATAGGACAAAATTGATTTTTTCGTTCGCCATATTGGATCGGCCATATTGAATTTTTTTTAAATTATTTTAGATTTGTCATATGCGACTCCGAAAACTCCCCCGTACCAATTTTGGAGAAAATCGGACAAAAACGATTATTTGTCGGCCATATTGAATCCGCCAAATTGAATTTTTTACAAATTATTTTAGATTCGACATATGCGATCCCGAAAACTCCCTCGTACCAATTTTGGAGAAAATCGGACAAAATTAATTTTTTTGTCGGCCATATTGGATCCACCATATTGAATTTTAAAAAAATTATTTTCGATTTGTCATACCCGACTCCGAAAACTCCCCCGTACCAATTTTGGAGAAAATCGGACAAAATTGATTTTTTCGTCCGCCATATTGAATTTTTTAAAAATTATTTTAGATTCGTCATATGAGACTCCGAAAACTCCCCCGTACTAATTTTGGAGAAAATCGGACAAAATTGATTTTTTTCGTCCGCCATATTGAATTTTTTAAAAATAACATCAGATTCGTTATGTGCAACCTCAAAAACTCCCCCGTACCAATTTTGGAGAAAATCGGACTAAATTAAAATATTTTGTCCGCCATGTTGGATCCGCCATTTTGAATTTTTTAAAAATAATTTCAGATTCGTTGGGTACAACCCCGAAGATTCCTCTATACCAGTTTTGGAGAAAATCGGACAAAATTAATTTTTTTGGCCGCCATATTGTAAGCGCCATTTTGAATTTTACTGCACCAATTTCATCTAAAAAAATATGGGACCACCGCAGCAACTTCCTTTACATAACGTAAAAAATTTCATTCAAATCGGTGCAGCCGTTCAGGAGTAATCGGTGTACATACATAAAAAAAAAATACATAGTCGACGAATTGAGAACCTCCTTCTTTTAGAAGTCGGTTAATAAAAACAGTTTAAATTTTATTTAAGTACAGCTAAAGACTCCTGTTTTTACGATCTTTTTAACGACGTACCGCAAGTTAGGGGTGATTTATAATCCCTACATGCAGGATAAAATGCATAAAAATACTGCAGAAATGTGGCAAATGGAAACCAAGATAAAACATTCCTAATTTTTTTTATCAGAATAATGGGCTTTCTTTAACAGAATTTATTCCTCGAGTCCACCCGGTATATTTAAACTGTTTTTAAATTCATGATATTATTTTTACCCGTGTATAGTAACTTGAAACAATAAAGTATTAACGACCAACAAAATATTCAACGACGTTTCCGCTTAAGCTCTTTCGATAATGGCGGTCGTGCTTTGTGTATGTATCTTATGAAAATAAGGAGAATTTGATTGTATCAACAAAATATTATTATTAGCAATTATGTTGAAAATTTAAACCTCGTACCTACAAAGGAAGTGGTAGTTTTATTATTTAAATAGACTGTTAAGCCAGACAATACAAAAAGTAATAGGCATATAAAATGTTTGCAGATTACATTCTAAGTGTACTCATTAGTTTATAATAAAGAGTATTCTTAATTCATACATATTTATTTGTTCTTATGTGGAAATTGAAGATCAGCTTTCTGTCTCCCATATCAATCAGAGTGTTTATTTAGAGTAGTGACACCACTATTATCATCGAAATGGTAGGAGCTAGGAAGTCAGTGCACCTTGAAAACTTTCTATTTTTAGCAGTCCTAGGTATAATACAAGGCTATCGGTTTGCGCACAATTTGAGTAGAGCGCAAATTCTCAAGAATACATTAACACTTTGCGTAGAAGCGCCGAAGAGGATGTAAACAGTAATTAAGAGTTCGAGCAAAAAATTATCATTAAACGTTCATCTATTGTCGGCTTACTCCAGCCTTTTTCATTGCTGTCTGTTGTGAGCTCATCTTATCTAATCGGGGCCTACTATTTGTGGCTTTTCTATTTTGAAAGCCTCTTGGTTCACCGATCATTCGTTATACTGACATATTGTGTCATGTTTCATCTTAGTCTGCATATTCGTTCGATTTCGGCTGTCGCTTTGGATCTTGTTCTTATCTCTTTATTAATAAAGAACGAAAGCTTTCACGGATTCGGTTAAGTTGAAAATCTTGGTTCTTGGGTTTAGACTGTGTCAAATTTGAATTATTATCCCACGTTTCGCCTACGATTGCACGAGACATCTTCGGGAATCTTTACCCCACGAGATTAGAACACTGAAACTCATTCAGTATGAAGATGCCTCGTGCAATCGTAGACGAAACTTCGGATAATAATATCAATTTGACACGGTCTAAACCCAAGAACCATGATTTTCAACTTATCACTTCATTGTTTATACGACCTCTCAGCTCAACATCCATTTTTTCACGGTTCTTTGTGTAATTTGCAAATGGCCCACGTTTTTATGTCTAATATTAGAACCGATAGTATCGGATACTTTATCGTTGATACTATTAGGTAGATTTGAATTAAACACTATTTTTGAGTTTCCTGAACTGGACTAAGCCAGCGATATTCTTTTATAAATTATTTTTGCTCTTTCAATTTGTTTGATTCTCAAGTTCTGGTTTATGTTGTTATTTCCTGTATCGTTTGACATATATTTAATTTTAGCCATATTGATCTTTATCATAACAATTTGTCATGATTTATCATTCAGTATTTCTTTGGTGGTTTTGCTGGTCAATATGATATCTGTAAAACACCGATAGTCTAGCTGGATTCCATTTATTGAAATGAGTCTATTGTCTCAATTCAGTTGTTTAAATATTGACTCTAAAATTAGCGTAAATAGCTTGGTGACATTGAATCATCTTGTCTTACTCCTCTTATCGCTTTAATTTTGGTCGTTTTCTTTTCAAATAATATTTCAAAATGACATTATTGATGAATTCTGTGTATCGGGAATCTATATGCATTTAAAAGTGCTTTCTTTCAAGTGATTCGAAATCTTTCTCATAACCTATGAATGCTCTCCATAGCGTGTTGTACTCATTGGCTTTGTCGATAAACGTTCTTGTAGGCGGTCTACAGTCTGTAGTTATGCTATTGTTTCTTTGGTTATCCTTTTTGAAGAGCAATATGATTAGATATTTATTGTATATTACTTCTATATATATATATATATATATATATATATATATATATATATATATATATATATATATATATATATATATATATATATATATATATATATATATATATATATTGCTGTTGCCATATTTGATCGGTAATACATCATCTTCTTCTCGGGCGCACCCACTACGGATTTTCTTGACAGCGTGGATAATTTAGTCAGTTAATTTCTTTTATCTATTGGAGGATCTATCTTCCTTTCATACAGTGTTCCATAATATTTGTACACTGTTTCATTAAATTCTTCTTGGTCTGTTATTAGTTTGTTGTTATCATTTTAAGCTCGCCTTTTAACATTGTTCTTAGTACATGTTTGAGGATTCTTCTAATGACAGTTCAATTTTTTCATTTCCATATTTCCTTTTATCTTTCTCTATCTTTTAATTTTCTGATTTATTTCCTTGCTTCTTTCCTCGTATTTTGTCTGTATCTTGAGGAGTGTCTAGCTGCATATTATTTCTTTTTAATATTAGATCTATAGTTTCTTTACTTATCTTTTGTTGTTTTCTTAGTGTAACTCTTGCCAATTCTTTTGATGTTTTCAGTAATATTTTAGTGACTCATATTTTAGCCTCTGATGCTCATTTATACTTTACATTTTTCCTTTAATCATTCTTGGTAATCATGTTTAGTTTTGACTTGTTCTGCGTCAATTTTGATGTTTTCTTCGTTCTTGTTTTGTGTTTGTATAGACTAGCTCTAAGCATTCTCCGGTCACTATTGGTTGGTATTGAATTTAATATGATTGTATCTAATATATCTTTGTTGTTGGATATTACATAAATATATATCGTTCTTGGTTCTTTTATCAGGGCTTTCTGATATCAATCTATTTTCATAAGCAACTGACTAATGTTTCTTCTGTTTCCCAAACCAAATGCACCAAGGCTTCTACCTCCTTTTCCTGTTTTTTCGTTAAAATCACAGAAAATTATTAAGTATTTTGCTGGGTTGCTGTGTATGGTATATTCAGGTTTTTATAGAATTTCCAAATGACTGCATCTTCACAATTTATGGTTGGTGGGTGGCCTTCTATAACTGAGGAGAGAATACTCGCTATTAACTATGCTTATTTTATTCAAATATTTTGCAACTCCAATAACATTTAAGTTTAAAGTGAATATCCTTAGTTATTAAAACATTTAGCATTAGTTTTGTTTCATGACTTTCTTCTTCCAAAAATGAAATATCGTTCAGTTTAAGTTTGATACTGGTATAAAATAACCTAATTCTTTAAAATTAATTTTTCTCAAAGAATGGTAACTTGATTATTTCGTAAAGAATAACAGAAACCAACAAAATTTGACTGCTTTTTTTTGTAACAGAAACTCTAGTACACTTTTCCGAAGGATTTTGGTGCGCTGAATCCGAATCTGGCTTCAGATTTGCTTCATCATGTCAAAATTTTGAGATATCCTAACCTAAAAATGCAAAAACACACTTTTTTGACATATTTGAGGTTATGTAAAATCACAAGGTATTTTTTTTTCACAATTAGTAAAGGCACTTAAAAGTATAATCGTTTCTCTTTAAAATTAATTTTGAAATGTTTAAAAATCTTTTTTTTTCTCACCCAGATATGCTAATTTGAATTGTGTCTCACCAATCTACTCGAATGCAAGCCAAAAACTTAATAAAACTATCTCTTTGAGTATCAATCCACTCTCGAATTTTAAAAATTTCAAAGGACATAAATTTTTTTTAAAGTTTTAAACTTTTTAAAATTTTGTCCGCCATTTGGATCCGCCATTTTGAATTTTCAAAATTTGACGGTGAATTTGTAATCAGCGACACCTTAAATAATCATATTTTCATTAAAATAACAGAATTTAGAAAAGTACACTCAAATATGGCGAAAAACAATGTTTTTCACACTTTTAGGTTAGGATGTCTCAAAAACCTGACGTGATGGAGCAATTCAGATTCAGATTCAGCGCACCAAAATCCTTCAGAAAAGTATACTGGAGTTCCTGTTGCTTGATCCTTCTTGGCCTGTGTAATCAATGTGTTACATACCTGTAAAGAGAATATTTAGTTTCAAATAGTATAAAAATTCCATACGGAATGGAAAACAAAAGTTGTAAAGGGTCTTTCTAAAACTAAAAAAGTTAGAATAATTTTACAATCTCAATTTCTTAATTTTGGTCAATTACCTGCTTATACAAAATTTTTCGTCCAGAGTTGATAAGTATGATAAGAAGTGTAGAAAATTTATCCTCGTTCCCTCGTATGCATTATAATACACAACACACTTTAATAACAATTTTACCTTATCTACATTAATAAAACACAAAGCAGTATAACAATGAGAATCGCCTGGTGTGTGTTATCAATCACTACCGTGTCGAGTAAATAAACGTAACAATAAAAATCGTCGTACTATTTTTAGCGATTTAGTGGATTTTTTAAAGCAAATTTTATTTTCTTACTAGTAAATTTAAAAGTTTATTGATTTAAGTACGTTTCTTAATATATTTGCGAATTTGCAAAGATAAATGAAACATTTTCTATATACAATGTAGATTAAATAAAACATTTTGCCATTCAAAAAAAATACCAAGGCTGGGATTTTACACCGAAGATATGCAAGGAGATTTCTTTTATTCTTCATCACTGCACGTGTACTGGAAGGAATTTTTTGCACTTCTGAGTACATTCTATCTTTGCAATGGAAATGAGCGGAAGCTTCCAGAGAATTTGGTAAATTGGACTTAACCCCCAAATTCTTTTCAGTTCCTAGGTAGGTTAATTAAAAGCAATGTTTCGCCATATTGATACTCATTCATGCACATATTTCGTGCAGCCCCAGAAATTGGATATTAGGTTAAAACATAGTATTCAATGCACAAGGAAAGGAGATATTAAAAAATGTGGATTATCCCTTCCCTTTAATCAATTGGTAGTTAGATAGGTATGTGGGTACGCCCCGTGTTATTTATCATGTTACTATTAAACAATTTAAATGAGATTCCAAAAAAACATACCTGTAAAAAACGGGGTGAACTCTAGCGACATAATCAAGGGTTAATATTCAAATGAGATAGTTGGTTCTGACGGTTTACCACCAAATCTACTGTGTCGGCTCATTTAAAAGCAATTTTCCAAAAAATATTTTGATAAGGAAATTTTTACCCCATCTGTAAATACTTCAAGTTTCTGTCTGTTCACAAAAAGAGAAATAAAAATGACACCATCAACTGGATTTCAATGATTTTAACAATTCAAAAATTGTTTGAGACCTTCAACACCTACATAAAAACTCCATCTCTCCAGGCCAAAATGGTCTTCATTGACTCTGCTGCTATTAATCTTCTCATATATATCAGAATTATCTTCTCTTTTTAGTCGAAACGGGTCATTAAGTTGATACTATTTATACAAATCTATCTAAAGACTTCGACAGCGTGTCACAGGTTGCTCTTGAAGAAATTACTGATATTGGCATATCGGGCAGTTATTTGAAATGGATCTGCTCCTATCTAAATCGTCACTATCAGTATGTTGTAGAGAACTTGGCTTCTCGGGATGTATCAGTGGCGACAGAGGTGCTGCAAGATTCCCATATTGGTTCAGTGTTATTCCTATAATGACGTCACAGAGTCCCTATTTATTAGTTGAAAACATATTTCTACAAAATATGTATATATGAAAAAATTGTGTGCAACCTTGGATGTTAGCGATATCCTAAAAGTGAACTCGTGAAGTGGGCTAGATTTAAAAAGAATAGATAAGACTTTCTTGATAGAAGTTGCAGGGTGAAGTGGAACATCATGGTTCTCCAACCCCGTTAAAATTTAAAGTGCAGGCGTCCGCTGGGAAGTCTCCGTTTTTAAGATCATGGTGTAATTTTTGGAGAGCGGGCACAAAATGACAAGATTTTATTTTGCCCAACATATATTGAAATTAAGGGACGTTATTAAAAAGAAATGCGTTCATGCTTCCGTCAAGATAACACGCTCAGTCACATATCTTATACTGACATGGCTGTTACTACGAAAAAAATAATTGAATTACTTCAACACCTGACTTGGCTCCCAGTGGCCAACTCTTATTTCGAATAATAAAAAAAATATTCCTGTGGCAAAAATTTTCTTTCGATAAGGAAGTCAGTATTTTTTCATATTTTTAAAAAAACTACCTTATTTTAGTTTATATATTATTCAGCATATTTTTTTACATTTTATAGTTTAAAAATAAAACTCTGCTCACTTTTTCAAATCTTTATAAAGTTTTGAAGTTTACCTATAGAAAACTTGCACAAGAAGTGATACTTCTCACATGTTCAAAGAAAGCAGATGGAGTGATATAGATGTAGACGAACTGGACATATGAGAAGGGACCGTCGGGTACAATTAGGCTTAATTCTCACTACAGTGTCGCTCACGATACGAGCTCGGTTTTCTCTCGGTTCGATACATTTTTTTTAAATCAAAAAGAGTTTACGATATCGAAATCTTCACGAAACCGATAGTGTGAATACGTTTACTGTTTCTCCTGTAAGAATATTTTACCGGACCGAGAATGTATCAAGAGCGGCCCTACAGTAAGAATCTGGCCTAAGGTATCGTTCACCATCTAGAGACTGCACAGAAGAGAACCTGAAACATTTTTTTTTTAAATCAAAAAGAGTTTACGATATCGAAATCTTCACGAAACCGATAGTGTGAATACGTTTACTGTTTCTCCTGTAAGAATATTTTACCGGACCGAGAGCGTATCGAGAGCGGCCCTAAGTAAGAATCTGGCCTAAGGTATTGTTCACCATCTAGACACTGCACAGAAGAGAACCTGAAAAGCTACAATTAGTTAACATGAAGGGGCAGGTGTTGACTAAAGTCGAGGAGGCCCTCAAAATTATTTCTATATGTAGCCTAGGAAGGACCATGGACAGTCTTATAATTGAAGGAAAAGTAAAAGCTACACCTATTACCATAACTGTTGGCACTGGTGCAGCATTATCGCTGAGAAAGTTAAACCTCGTTGACAAATTAAAAATCCTATCATTGTCCAGGAAAGTAACGCTGAGAACTGTAACTGAAGAAACAGTTGATGTAATTGCAGAAATGCAAGTGAAGCAAGTGTTTTTACAGTTGTGTACCGTTACTAACGCCGTTTAACATAGTGGGAACAGTGCGCTTGTACTCGGGATGTATTATTTATCTTCGAATGGGTAGTGTATTGTGAAATAGTAAGCTCGGAACGACAATTATTACACTGATGATGATGCAATTAAAGAAAATTAGTTATGTCCTTTTGAATAAATATTCATGTATACTAATGGTACAAAAAAGCATAACATTACAACTGATAAAGCATTATTTTGAATAAAATTTCGTTTGTTTTAATTAAATTTTTCATTAAATCTATTTGGTTGTGTACGCCTTTGGTATCGAGTGATAAATTTAGTATTTATTATTTTTTTTCACAAAAACACTCCCTTTAGTCTCTTGCTAACTTTAGTGTGTTCTATAATAGTATTTACACAATAATCACCCATTTCTTGTCTGGGGATTTACCTATAAAATTTTAACGTGCTATTGGCGAACTGTAAAATTAGTAATATAATAACATAATAATTATTAAACATAACTTTTAATTATATAACTTCCTTAATTTAGACATTTTTTCTCGCTTAAAAATAGATGTTTATTTTTATTTTTTCTATATGAGCTGCTAAAACGTTAGGTATTTCTTTCTTTTTTTTTTTTTGAGTGAAGTACGCAAAGCAATTATTCCAGAAATTCTAATACTTTGCTTTAAGAAATAAGCCAATTACCATGGGAAAATAAATTACAAATCTAATAAATTAAATGAGGTGTAAATCAAAAAGTTTGGAATGTTGGATTATAAAGAATGAAAATACTTGACGATTAGCTTAGGAGGAACTGAAACTATCTTCTACTTTGTTAGTCCTCGTGAATAGTTCTCAAAATCAATGTTTTGTTACTGAGTTTATCGTTGTATTCAATTTATCTTAGCGTTTATATTATGTCTGATACAAGAAAATGTCCTTTTAAACGCTGAGGAAGTTTTTAAATAAAACGAGACAGTGACAATAACCACATTAGGATTTTCTATAACTTAGTGGTCATATCATACAATATGACCATTTATCAAATTTTTTTGCTATTTCCAGAAGCTTAAATATGAAGAAAAAAATAACGTATTAGTTGATTTCTGGTACTGACATTTCTACAAAGATTTTAAATTGCAGATCTTGTCATATAAAAAAAGATATGGGCGGTAATGTTTGTGGAAAAACTTCTCTCCAAAAACATGACAAATAATTGCTATAATTATAATTCATTCTTGAGTTAAAGGTTGTTTAGTTTTTTATTTTTTTTGGATATTCCAAATATTTTCGAAACGATTTTAGAAATTTGAATTAAACCCGGGTTAAGGCAAGTACAATTTTATAAAACTCTCTTACTAATCTGTGAATTGATATTGCCATTCACTTATGAACGTGTTAGATACAGTTGACAACTCAATATTTTTCAAATTTTGCTAAGTTAAGTAAATCTATACTTCCTATTATATAAAGATGAAGAGGATTTTTGTTTGTTCGGGAACAAAAAAAGTATTACATCAATCGAAACCAAATTTTTACCCATGTTTCTCGACATAAATGAGAAGTTTAAAAAAAAAAAATCAAAATTTCAGTAAGAAATAAAGAAATCGATCTGCTGTATTTAAATAGTTATGTTATATACCTCTCCATTCAACCAGAAATTTTGATTTTTTTATTAATTTCTCACTACTCCGGTGATTCATAGATGTCGTTCGACAGGCGATATTTTTCAGTCTCGACACCGAGGTCGGTAGGTGGCAGGTTTGCAATATCCTACCGACATACCTTGGAGTTATATTCCATATATCAGTTATTTCCTGCAGATGTTGCTCTCGGTCCGATACAGCTCCACTGACGAGACTATGAGGTGGTCGAAACGCGTAGAGAGAGGACCAGAGTGGTATTTGAAGGAAATAAACTGTTTGTATATTTTCTTACTTTTTCTATGCCTGAAAGGAGAATACATATATGTATAACATAACTATAAATGAGAAGATTTATAGATACTTTTCATCTTGAAAAACATTAACTACAATAAAAAGTAATACTTCAATTCGAGGTATATACGGTCGTGCACATATAGTATAGTTCGCTAAGCAGTGTACAGGTTGTAATGCGTTTCACCCAACAATTTTCTCACATTTCTAAGTATGTATAATCACGAGAGCATTCGCTATCACTACCTGTGATTATTAATTGCACGATACAATTTCTGAATTACTGAATATCAAACAAATATAATAGATCGACGAGGGAAAACAAATATGAAGGGTATGTAGCATCAAAACGAATATGTCTGCAACTTAAAAATACTTTTCAATATTTGCGTAATTTGTTTTCGAAAATTATGCCGAAACAGACCAGAGATAATACCAAGGACTGATAAATCGGATAGCAAATACATTTTGCTACCAGAAAATCAAAATGCCACAAAAAATATCATATACCCAGATATTCTATCAATATTGTTAAAAAATTAGTTAGACACACTTTTCTCTCGGCATAAGCCAAGGCGCTAGTAGTTCATATTTTGGTTTTTTGTTTTTTCACTTCTTAATTTTAACAGTTGAAATATTTAACTTGATAGTGATTGTGGAATTCTTCGTGAGTGCGGGCCTTCACAAAATTTAGTGCAAACAAAATATCTTCTAAATTAACCGATAAATCAATAGTTTCTGGAGAAGTAGGATAAAATCCAACAGAGACAATAAGAGTTAATAATAAAAGATCGACGCCCCGAATTATGTCCGAACAGACGTCTAAAAGAAACAGAAACTTTAATATCTTTGCAATCTAATAGCGACCTTAGAAATAACGGAAAAACCGTTCGGGTTTAGGAAGTGGTTTTCGATACGACTGCCTAAAACTGAGCAAAAATTTTTGTTACTAGTTTCAAAATAAGTTGCAAAATATTCGACGTTTCGTTTACAGCTTCCTTCTTACAAACGAAATCTTACTTGAGTTTAAGAAAAATTCCAATTCCAAATTATTTAAGAAGCTCTCCCTCGTATAAGTTAGAAATAAATAGGTTGCGGTTTTAACACGATAAAAATAGGAGGATTTTCTTGCAGAGATTAGAGAGTACGTGGTCCAGTAGCATAACCATCCACGTCCATCTCTAGACCTGAATTAGTTGGATTTTTTAGTATGAATATATAAAGAAGCTTATGTACAAAACGCCGGTATATACCAGAAAAAATCCAAATAGTAGCAGCTTATCAATTATATAATAAAATTATTAAAATAATTATTTATTTGAACGTCTTAAAACATTAACACCTAGATTCAATACAAAGGTAAATATTTGTTACTGTTAATTACTTCAAAAGTAAAAGGATTTGTTTAAAATGTGCGTTAATGGCAGAGTTATTAGTTTACTATGTTATTAAATGGTTCATCATATATTACTACGTAAACACAATATTATTTTTATGTCTATAAATCAATTTTCCCTAGAATAGGTGTTTACTTTATTAAAAAAATAATATTAAACTATACCAATCATATTTGTCTAGTAAGTTACAAAGTCTAGAAAGGACATGTTGTATATACAATGAGGACGTAAAATCCTGAAAAAAATCTTCATTCAAAAATTTCGTTGAAAAATCGTTCGAACTTTGTTTTCATCATACAGGGTGTGTTGAAAGATGTGGTATAATCAACTTAGCTTTGCATAATAGTGATCCACAATCCTTCGTACACTTTTAGATTCCCTGCAAAATTCAGAACATTTTTCTTATTACATGTCTTATACCTAAATTTAACTGTTTCTGATTTATCGATAGTTACAACACGAAATGAAGTGGTAATAACACTTAATTTATTGTTTGTTTGAAGGTTGTAGACAATGTTGAAGATTGACTAAAATGTGGTTGTTGGACTTGCATTGTCTTAATTTTTATTTATTTTTACGACGTTTCGATTAGGTTGTATCGCTAACCGTTTTCAAGTATAAACTGAATGTTTTGTCTTAAGACTACGAACTTATATAGGGACTGTGTCCAATGAAGCGCAAAGTTTCGCTTCACTGTACACACCTCCATGATTTGCTGTTACAAAGTAGTGGCTAACAGGTAAGAGATTCTTCTCTGCATGGGTATGGTTCTTTTATTGAATGAATCCAAATATTTGGATTTTATTACTCTATTCTGATGGTTTGCCAAATTAACCAAACAATTTAATAGAAGTAGATTCTTGTGGTGAACCAATAATTTGTAAACTAAAACGGAGTCGACTGCGTAGTACTTCTTCTTCTTCTGTTGGTGCCTATCCTTTGTGGATGTTGGCAATCACATTGGTCCATATGACCTTATTGACAGCTGTTCTAAATAAATGTACCGTCGTCATTCCTGTCCATTGTCTGATATTCCTCAGCCATGATGTTCGTCGGCGACCCTGAGTTCTTTTACCCTCTATCTTACCTTGCAAAATTAACTGAATTAGTTGGTATTTCTCATTGCGCATTACATGCCCTAAGTATGATATCTTTCTGATTTTCACATTGCGCATAATTTCTGGGTCTTTTTTCATACGTTGCATCACGGTGTTATTTGTGACATGATGGATGTATGAAATTCTGAGCATGCGGCGGTAACACCACATTTCGAAGGCTTCCAGTCGTTTAGATGTTGTTTCTGTCAAAGTCCAGGCTTCCACTCCATATAGAAGAGTTGAAAATACATAACATCTCAAGACTCGTGTTCTTATATCAATATTCAGGTGCATATTGCACAAGATCTTTCTGAGGCGGTTGAAGACAGCTCTCGCCTTCTCTATGCGGGATCTAATCTCCTGTAAGTGGTCCCATTCTCTGTTCAGACTGCATCCGCATGCGTAGTACTACAAGCTCAAATATTGAACATTGTTTTATTTTTCGGTAATTGAGGTTCTTTATGGTTCCTTCGAGAGTCTAAGAGTGAACCAATTAATAGTTTAATTAGTACTTTAATTCACTAAATTTTACATTGATAAATCAATTTAAATATTAATTATTAAACAAGTTAAGTTTTTGTAACTAGATTTTTGCTTGGCCTGTGTTGCCTATTTATTTCTTTTGTTACTTCTATGTAGTTTTCAGAGACCCCACAGAGGAGCTTGCAATAGTTCACGCCGGTGATATACTTCTCAGAGATTCAATTATTTTCTGGGAAGGGGTATACCGTAAAGAATAAATGTATCGTAATAAAATTTAAAATTTACGTCAACGTGGCAACATCGCATCACATGTTTCGACCAAAATCGTATGCAACCATGCATGCCCAGAAACAGTATGACACAACAAGCCAACGGTTTTCTTACGTTTTATGGAAAATTCGCATTTTTCCGCGGTTATTCATGTAAATTTTGTTAAAAAATGATTAAATATTGTGTAGTATTTGTGAATTTTACTAGACATGCCCAAAATATAAAGATAGTGATCGGAAAATTCAAGTTATTTAAGTGAGAATACATTTTTTTTTGGAAAAACCATGCGAGATTGGCGACAAATAAAAACATATTCGTGTTCTACGACCCGAAAATAGAAGGCTGTGTAAAAAATCATGGAAAAACTCCGAAAATTGGGTGTTTCTACCTTTTCCAATTATTACTCACTTATTTTTCCAGATGCAAAATCCTTACTCGCCCGTTATTTGGCAGATAACTTGTTCAGGGTCAATCAATTTTTACTTACTAGATCAAGGTACTAACAAGAAAGTAAAAATTCTGATTATTATGTGCTAATATGGTGTACAGAAACAAAATAACTAATTTTTAATTAACATTATACATATATTATTTTCTATAAAGTGTAATAGTAAATTTTCTCTTTCATCTCGCCAAACAAATAAAAAGTGTTAAGAATACTTCATGCAAGAATTTCTAAAATAAGTAAAAAAAAATAAATAAACAGTTTGCTGTGAGCAATACATTTACTTTAATTCAATGTCACCATCTATATTTATCATGGATAAATTTATTCTTGTAGGTTACACGATTTTCATTATATTTTTTTACTTTAAAATAGCAAATTTTTTTTATATACAAGGTTTCAAAAAATCATTTTTTTTTTAAATCAAGAATCAATAATTTTTATTCAAAAATCTCAAAAAATCATGATTATTTTGATTTTTTCTTTTTTAACATTCCTTTTGGATTAATACTGAAAGTAATTATACTAATAGTAGATGTGTACTTTTTATGGTCAAATAATAATAAATATTATTAACAATCTTTCTAATGATGAACAAAAAATCAGTTATTTTGCAATAAGTTCCCACGACTACCGCAAGCAAGCGCATAAGTAAATCGACAAGTGCGTCCCAGGTTAATTAAAAGTTAATAGTTTAAAATAAAAATGAGTGGAAAGATAAAAGATAATATTTGAGATTATTTTATAGAAAAACAAAAAAAAGGAAAGACTGGCAGAAGAGCAATTTATAGAACCTGTAATAAAGAAATGCAAGATCCTGTTAAAAGATTAAATACCATCACGGAAAGCGCATAACGTTAGGTGTTGATACAGAAGTCGCTGAAGTATTTAACGAAGAAGTTGACTTAATTGCAGGTGTGAAATGTGATTTTTTTACCTTCTTAGTATGCTAGTAAGGTAGTTATTGTTTTCGGAAAAAATGTCCATGCAAAAGGCCTTTAAGTGTATCTACACTACTTTCAAAAAGTGTCTGTTTGTTGGTCTGTCTGGATGGTTCACAATCTCGCTTAAACCCTTTAACCGATTTGAAAGAAATTTTGAAGAAAAATACCTTTCACCCGAAAATGAACCATATTAATTTTGAGTTTGAATCACAATCGGAAAGTGCTTTTTTGACAGCTGTCAAAATTAAAACGTTTATATCTCTGTTATACAATTAAAATTATTGGATTTTTTTTTGTTTTTAGACAGATTTTGGCCGAAAAAGTGGAGTACACTGGTTTTGAAATTACTCTATTTTTGATATTAATAGCTATGAAATTTTAAACGCATATATTCCTTTTATCTTTATATTTTACCCCATTTTGACCAAATTTAAGGTTTTTTAGAAAGTTGAATGGTGGAATTACAAATAGCTGTGAAGGTTTTTATTTTTTATTTATATTTATATCTTTTTACAGAAAATGAAAACTCAAGCAACGCAAATATTATAAGCAGTGCGGCTTTAACAAGTTCAACCAGTAGTTATCAAAAACGATCATTTCTAAGCAAAGATTTGTCTGCAAGTTTATCATTACCTGAGGCAATACAATTTACTGATGCACTGATTAACTCTAAGAAAAGAAAAACCAGTTCCTCAGCAAATTAAGAGAACTTTGTTGTGCGAACACCTGCAAATAAAAAGCAAGAAATGGACCTACAAAAAGCCAAAGCTGTATTTGCAACTAACAGTAGCTTTAAATGTGTCGACAATCCCCACGTAAAAAGGGCGATCGAAATGTTACGACCTGGTTATAGTCTTTCTTCAGGAAAAACAATTCTACAACCCTTTCAGATCAAATTTATTATAATAAAAAAGCAAAATGTTTTGAAGGCCTTTCTGGACAGGGCGTTAACATGTCGATTGATGGGTGGTCTAATGTGCATAATGAGCCTGTAGTCTGTGTTACAATAACAACTGAAGATGGACGTGCATTCTTATATGAAACAAAAGATACTTTGAGAAATGCCCACACTGGCGATTATTTAACTGAGATTGCCTGCTATTTGATTTCATCTTGGAAATCTATATACAAGAACTGAGAAGAACTATGGAAGACAAGTTAGACATTAGTAGAAGAGTCATAACATATGGATGCTCAGCTCACCTTCTAAACCTACTTTGCAATGACTTAGAAATAAGAGACGTTAAAGAACATATTACACAAGTCATTAAATATTTCATAAATAACCACTTAGCAGGAGCAAAGTACAAACAGGCTGATGGAAAAGCACTAGTACTTCCGAGTGACGTAAGATGGAACACTATGGCAGATTGTCTAGATGTATATGTAAGTCAATGGGACACTGTTAAAAATTTATGAAGAAAATAGAAAAGAAATAGACTTAAAAGATCAGCTTAGGAATATTTGAAAATCTTGAAAAACTATAGCTGTGCCTGCAAATATCGCTCTAAACTGTGTATATATGTATTTTTCATATTCTCTGCCTGAAAGGAGAATTATATATATAACAAACTATTTAAATACGGCAGAAAGATTTCTTTATTTCTTACTGAAATTTTGATTTTTCAAAAATTTCACGTTACTTCGGTGATTCATAGATGTCGTTCGACTGGCGATATTTTTCAGTCTGACATCGAAGTTGGTAGATGGCAGGTACAATATCCTGCCGACATACCTTGAAATTTATGGTTCATATATCAGTTATTTCCTGCTAATGTTGCGCTCGGTCCGATACAGCTCCACTGACGAGATCATGAAGTGATCGAAACGCGTATGGAGAAAGGATCAGAGCGATATTTGCAGGAAATAAACTGTTTGTACATATATTTTTCATATTCTCTGTCTGAAAGGAGAATTACATATATAACAAACTATTTAAATACGGCATAAAGATTTCTTTATTTCTTACTGAAATTTTGATTGTTTAAAAATTTCACGTTACTCCGTTGATTCATAGATGTCGTTCGACTGGCGATATTTTTCAGTCTGACATCGAAGTTGGTAGACGGCAGGTGTAATATCCTGCCGACATACCTTGAAATTTATGGTTCATATATCAGTTATTTCCTGCTAATGTTGCTCTCGGTCCAATACAGCTCCACTGACGAGATCATGAGGTGATCGAAACGCGTATGGAGAGAGGACCAGAGCGATATTTGCAGGAAATAAACTGTTTATACATATATTTTTCATATTCTCTGCCTGAAAGGAGAATTACATATATAACAAACTATTCCTTTACATATGTTACAATAAAAATTGAAAATGTGTGTTATTATTCATAAACTACCTACCTGTTTTAAGAAATGTTTTCTTATTTATGATTATTTGGTAATGGTTTATGTTTATTTAGTATTAGACAATGTTTATACCTATATTTCTAACTTTGATTTTCTTTTGATTAAAACCGTGATTTAAATCAAATGATTTAAATCGGTTGAACCCTGGTTATATACAATATTTTTATTTCATATTGGCGAGAGCATAAAATACCAACTAGGAAGAATACAATTTTCATTTTAATGAATTAATTAAAAGATAATAATCAGCATTTTTTTAAATACTTAGAAAGTTGAAATTAACCGACCGACAACATGATTTCCGCAAATCGGAAAAAACTAGGAACTAGTTTACTTAGCTGCACGACAAAACATCACCTGTAAATTTGAAATGTTGGATTTAACATATTTGAACATTCTTTGAAAATATAGAGAAAAAGAATGGGAAAGAAAATATCTTGCCTCTTTGCGCGTAATTTGATTAGAGTGCGATGTTTTGATTCGGGTTTCAGCATGTTAAGTAGGGAGACTCACAAGGTGATTTAGTAAAATTTTTTTTACTGCAGGCTTGTTGCAAACTGTGAAACTGTTTTTAAACGCAACAGCGAGCAAAAGCTAGTTTATTATTCTTTCATAGTTTAGGATAATATAAACATGGTTTTATTCTTATCGCTTACTAAGATTTGTATTTTTCCACAATTTTATATTATGTTTGTCCAGTATCTTAATAGTATTAGGGAGACATCAAACAGACAAATTTTTAACAGGTTTTTATTTTTAATCAATGATGTAATTATTCTCGTTATCAAGAACCTTTTGCCATCTAGTGTGCAAATTTTCTACACAGAATCGATAAAAATCAATTGGTTTTTGAGCAAAATAACTGGAGATGGCATTTTGGACATAATCCAAATTTTCATATGTCTGGCCACTTAGAAAGTGTTGTAGAGATAGGAATATATGGAAATTTGATGGCACAATATTGGGCGAGTACGGTGGGTACGGCAATGCCCGCTACTCCAATTCATTAATTTTTTCCCAAGATTCGTTTTGTGCAGTGCGGTCTTGCATTGTCGTGTTGCAAACTAACGCCGTTTCTGCTGACAATCGCTGGGCACTTTTCAATTAAAAATTGATTTACTCGATCCAACTGATCACAGTACAGATCTGCATTGACGGTTTATCCAGGTTTCAGCACTTCAAAATGAATGACCCTGTGAATACTCCACCAAACACACAAAAGCGCCTTTTTGGAGTGTAAACCTGGCTTAGCTGTACTTCGTGGCGATTCATTCAGAGAAAGCCACTGCTTTTGAGTTTTGAATCACCATTTTTCAACACCAGCAATCAAACAATACAGATCTGCATTCATAGTTTATCCAGGTTTCAGCACTTCAAAATGAATGACCCTGTGAATACTTCACCAAACACACAAAAGCACCTTTTTGGAGTGTAAACCTGGCTTAGCTGTACTTCGTGGCGATTCATTCAGAGAAAGCTACTGCTTTTGAGTTTTTGATCATCATAGATGATCCATTTTTCATCTCCAGCAATTAAGCGATCAAAAAATGCTTCTTTATTGTGCCGTTGAAGCGGTTAGCCTTGTTTTCTTTGGAAAGATTATGCGGGCTCTGCTAACTTTACCAACCTGCTGCAAATAATCTTGGATTGTCGACCAAAGCTGGTTAAGAGTGGTTGACAATTCCTTAATTGTCTGACACGGATTTGCTTCCACTTCCGCCCCTAACATGTCATTGTCTAAAGTTGTTGGTCTTCCTGATCGATACGAGTCAGAAAGATCAAAAATACCGGATTTGAACTTAGAAAACCACCTCTGGAATTTACGATTGTTTAAGGCACTTCGATAAACATCGCAAATATTTTTGGTAGCAGGTGTTGTGAAACTCAAAAAAGCATACAATGTCAGATATGTAGCTCTTCTGGTATTTGGCTGGCCATTTCACCACAAAATAAAATTAAGATTTCATGATTTACGAGTAAACAAATTCATACATATATACATAACCTTAAAACGTATTTTCCACGACTTTGAAGTACCTAATGAGCTGATAGATGACAAACAAATATCGACATGCGCAGAAACGACATTTCCCTAATATTTGAGTATTTTTGTGTTTTTTACTGAGCTACAAGTTCCAGTCAGCATGAAATCTTTCAATTTTAAAAGAAATTTTTAATCTGAACTAAATATGATTTTATGTGAAATTTGTCAATCATGCCAATTTGTTCTATATCAAATTTATAATAAAACAACATTCCGCTTAGAAAAATATTAAAAAATAGAATATACATCACTTAAATGGGCTTCAACCTTTGTTGTATTATTTTGTGGCTTCATCAAATTAATTAACATGATAACCAAATCAGCCAAAAAAATTAGTTTACTTTTAAATTGCCTTAAATTTGGGTAATTTTACAGGTGGGTAGTGAACATTAAATAAATTATATCCTGCATAATATGGAGTGTTTTATTTGCTCTGTAATAAAACTTTGTTAAATATAGATCTTTTGAGTGCCTTGTTACATATCTATGGTTATTAATTTTTTACGCAAACTAGAGTATACAGATTATATTTCGAGAAAAAAGAATCTTCTTCTTTTTTTAACACTGCTCTACAACTTTCGCATGTTCTAAACGAGACATTACGCGTGAAAATCATTGCTGAAAAATAAAAACCTACTGAGCATCAGCCAGATTC
Source organism: Diaprepes abbreviatus (assembly GCA_034092305.1). Lineage (NCBI taxonomy): Eukaryota > Metazoa > Arthropoda > Insecta > Coleoptera > Curculionidae > Diaprepes > Diaprepes abbreviatus. The sequence continues at coordinate 1,752,637 of JASJET010000144.1, read as the reverse complement.
AAACCCTATGAAATGGATATATTAACCCACAGAGTTGTGATTCATTGTTTTTTTAACCTAGATTTTTAACAGTATTTTGTTCTTGATTAATCAATTTAATATTTTGACAACCTTTACATCCCTCTATATTTAAATTATTGAAAAGCACATACAGGAAACCTCTTTACACCCCAATCAACATGCCTACCAATCAGGAAAATCATGTGTCAGTTCAACATTAAATGGTAAGGAGAACTGAGTTTGTCATGAATAACAAAAAAATAGCGCAAAGCCTTCCTTGATTGATATTGAGGAAACATTCGACCATATCTCCTTCACTTCCGTGACAATATCTGCCTGAAGACACCATATGCAGGTGGATACAAAACATGCTTCAAGGCCGACCAGAACAACCAAATCTGTTGGAGGAAACCGAGCAGCCAAAGGCTGCCGACAGGAGGGGTCCAATCTCCTCTTCTGTGGAATCTAGTGGTCGACGAACTTCTGGTAAATCTCAACGACCAAGGGGTATGCTGACGATCTAGTTATACTCGTCGTAGAGGAATATGGCAAAATATTATCGGAACTCATGCAGAGGACTCTAACTATAGTGAAGAAATAGTGCACTTAAATATCCTGGGTCTCTCATAAAATATGAAGGAGCTTGTAGAAAAGTTGTTGAAAGGCGAGTAACTATTAGAAAACACGCATCACGCAGTATACTATGGAACGGAAATATAAAGACATGGATACCTCGTAGTCTCGTTGAAAATATAACAACGATGAAATTGGACCCCTCAAAACCAGAATCAGATAAAGATCAGAATGGTAGAAATGGACTATACAAGAAGATGATTTCAACTTACAAGAAAATATGAGATCCGAAACTAAAAAATATGGAGATCTATGGGCATAATTTCTTCCATCATAAAACATTTTGGAAACAAGTCCTTTCAATGGTATGGACATGTGAAACCTATGTCAGAGTATAGAATGCTAGAATGGCAACCAATTAAGAAGAAAATGTCTAGAAGACCAGCTTTAGAATGGGAAAATCAATTAGGGATAAAAACTTATTGAGGGCGAAAACGGTTAACTCCCAATGAGGAAACTAGTTAGAAGAAGAAAAAGGAGAATTCTACATATTCTATAAATATTATTAGTAATATTAGCCTAGACAGACAACTAAGTAACAATTTTCTCAAATCTCTAAAACAATATGCGTAGGTCATCTCTAATTATATTTAAAATTAGAGTTTCAGAGAATCCAGAATATCAGGCCGATTCTCATTACCACTAGATAAAGTGATGGACTTCTTGGAGTGTTGCCTTCGTGGTGTTTACTTTGAAGTACAGAACAACCTCTATTCCCAGGACGACGGACTTCCGATAAGTTTTTCGCACTCTCCAGTCGTAACTAACATATACATGGAATGGTTTGAAACTCTCACCTCAGAATCGGCAACAGTGAAACCGAAAAGGCGGTTGAGATATCGCGATGACACTTTTATTGTAAGGAAGGTTAACAAAGTTTTTAGTACATCTAAATACTATTCAATCAATTATTAAGTTTACCGTGGAACAAGAGGTAAATCATCCTTTACCCCTTTTTTGGATGTCATGCTCAATAGCTCCAATGACGTTATTAAAATTACAGTAAATAGGAAGCCAACACTCACTGGAAAATACTTTATCTATGGGTCATTCATGTTTGGATATGTAAGAAGTTCCAAACAGTTATGTCAGCTGTTAATGATATTAGATAGCATGCGCTCAATCAACGTCAATTCCCCGAGTTCATTGAAGAGATTGGAGTAAATGATTTACCATATCATACTGCAGTATGCTGGTCTAGCTGCGGAAAAGTTCTAACGCTTTTTTTTGAGCTGCAAGCAATAATCGAAATTTTCTGGAACGAAAGGATATCGTTCTTTAGCTGAGTTTTTCTTTTATTGGTATTGGCTGATCAGCCACAAACTAATATTTGTTTGATTATTAAGAAATATAGTAAGATCAATTGTAAAATTTTTTATTAGCTTTTGAGATATTGAAAAAATGACCTAACATAAGTATTTGACACGGACAGGCACTTCACGCCACTGGGGTCTTTTCAATAGACAAATAAGAAAGACCACTATAAAAGGATATGGAACTGGAATATGAAATCATAGTTTTAAATTTATTTTATGTAGATAAAGTATAATTGCATTACATACTTCTATTTTTTTTAACGCTAGGAGACTAAGGACATTAAAAGGACTCTCAGCTTTACAATTATTTGTCAAAATTTCAGATAGTATATGTATTTCATTTCGGTATTTTTTACACAGAAGGATTCTATGGTCCAAGTCATATCTAATATGACAGCTAGTATTTATTTGGTATATGATCACTTATAAGTGAATATCTTGTCGGAGTGTTTCTACAAAAGTAATCCATTTTCCGTTCCATTTATGCTTGACTTTATGATTCAAAGTATTCTATGCATCAGGCGAATGCCATTTAGAATGTTATCTTTAGTCAAAGTATAAACTATTTCATTCTCCTCAAGTCCCGTATGAGCTTTTGTCCAAATGAAGGTGACATCTTTATTGCATAACATGGATTTTCGCCATAATTTTCTGATGCTCCAAATGAACGGATTGCTTTTATAGTTCCAAGGTTTATTTTTTCAAAGGATGTAAAGATATATAGAACAACATTCAGCACTTCAGATATAGTTATAGCTACACTAGTAAAAATGCCACAATCATCAGTTATTTGATTTTAACGTTTACTGTTCATTTGGGAATGAAAATTGCTGCTCCATTACCTTCTGGTGTTCTAGAAGCATCTGTGAATATTAACATAGTCTTTAAGATCATAAGGTTCATTATTTAAAAGGTATTTGTTGAGTAGTTTTTTAGCCGTAAGGAAATCTTATATTAATTCTGTGGATGAGACTATAATATTCATAGTCGGTGATGCTAAAAGGAGTAATGTCATTTAGTACCTGGTTATAGTTTCTCAATGCTTCACATAAAAGAGGTGAGTTTTTATGATACCATTCCTGGCAAAACTGCTCATCCGATGAAAATTTCAACAGGTAAAAAAGTGGCGTCACTTTTATAACACTTACATTAGCTAACAGCCCGTCGCTATATCATTAGAAAACGTTATAGTGTTAGACCACAGACAAAAAATCGTTAAATTCACTTGCCACGTTTTCAAGAAATTTGGGAAAAATCAATATTTTCTTAAAACTTTGACGTTTTCTACCGCCTAAACGAAGCAGTATCGGATATAATTAAGTTGGCTTAAAATGACCTATTCTGACGTCAAGAAATCATCATCAAAAGTTGTACACGTATTTCCCGAATACCCTGTATGTTGTCAGAGTAGTCCGTATGCACACGGCTCAAAATAACTCCAAAAAAACAGCTAATTAACAACAACTTCTTAATGTATTAAGAACTGAATAATTGTTTAATTTCTAACTTAAAGTTTGAATCTAATTCGTTTTTATTATTCTACTAATAATGTTTTTTAAGTATAATTATATCAATTTCATTTAAGTAAATCTTTAGTACCATTTTAAAAAAAAAATCAAACTTGCGCTTTTTAGAAAAAACAAGTACCATTCAAGTAAAATAAGAAGCAAAACAACTAGAAACAAATTTGTAAGAACTCTGGAGTATATCTTTAGAGGGTGAGTAGCGGATTTGTTAAAATTTATTCTTATCCATTAAATATGAAAATAAAAGTTAAAAAAATTGAAATTACTCACGATAGTAGTGGGAATAGGGGGCTTCTAGTTGACCCCCCACCACTTTTTTGATTGGTGAGCCAAGAATGACCTTGTTTCTGATTGGCTGCCCAAGTTCGCCCCCTATTCCGATTGGTTTCATAAACTCCGCCTCTTTTTGCTCCACCTCCTACCTCCTTCCTAACCACCACAGTAGTTGGAGGGGAGCTGGTAGCAGTTGGAGGGGAGCTGGTATTTTAAAGGACTGAATCTGAGCGAGCTACATTCATTTACAACTAGTCTTAAGCTTATATAGAAGATTCACCACTAATAAAGAACAGTGTTAAATTAAAAATAAGTGGTAGTTATGAACAGTGATTTGCAAAATGAAATAATCAAATTAGGTAAACAGTTTACTAAACTTCAAAATTCCGAATTAAAGAATGCAATGCTAAGGAAAACACACCCCGAGTGGGCACAGGTATATTATGAGACTGCCTTCCAATACCAATTAGCTGCAGAAGCCTGTTTAAATTATAGAAAAACCCAAAATTTGCCGAAGTTCTTTCATGAAATAAAGAAAATAGGATTCAGTTACTTTTTAAGGATATTGAAGGATTATATAAAAGATCCTGATATATTAAAAGAAATCGTGGAAGAGGAAGAGAGAGATAAAGAGATATTGAGAAACAGGGAGGTTTTAGTGTAGGATTTATTATGGAATTATTAATAAGAGAAATGTATGAAGAGTTTTTGATGTCCGCAGCCTGTTCCGAGTTTTATGCATATGAAGGTCAAGAAAGTGAAGCGCAGAATATTATATTGTTTTTAAATTATATGGAACATGCGGAATTATGTTTACTAGCAGCTAAATGTTGTAGCGAATATTTAAAAAATAAAAATATAGATATTTTAATATGTAAACTTCAAGAACTAGGATTAAATAATAATATTTCATGTATTAAAACAATGTTAGAAAATAAAACACATAATTTGTAATCAAGTCTTTTATTACATAAAAAAATTGTTGTAAAGGTAATAAACATTTGATAATGCACATACACATGGTATTTTTTGATGATAAAAGCAGCAAGGATCCATTTTCTTTAGGGTGGGTTGTTCATCAATCTCGATAACTGGTTTCATGGAATACTTCTTTACGAAATCTGCCTTTTCTTCCCCTTTTACATAAACATAGTCCACCTTAGCGCTTAAATCTCTTATGATATCTCCACATTTGTGTAATGGTGTAAATCCTTCACACCATTCAATGCAATGGTAATTTTTTATTAACCACAGAGCTTGTTTGTGTAAATAGGATGGTAAATGACCCATCGGAAATGGAGCTTTGAAAATAAAATGACTTGTCTTTTGCCCATCGTACGCTGCTAATTCCTTTACAATAAATTTATTATTTTCAATTTTGAATCCTTGAAGATCTAGAATAAGTTTCATATTTTCAAATATTTGAATTTCTTGATCATTTCTACTTTTAATTGATATTCACTTATTTGTTTTTTTAATTTCTGCAACTGAAGTTGAAAATCTAATACTCGAACTGAAATCTCGTAAGACATTATATAAATGAAGAATTCTGGTTTGGCTACGTTAATAAATATCAAAATTGACGCGTGCGCTCTTAAGCGTAAGTAGCGGTTTGTTTAAAAAGAGTATTTTATCTTAAGGAAATTGTATTACAATTGTTTCACAATTTTTGTTAATGGATTGTAACTGAAAACTTTATCATGAATTATGACACAATATGCCGCTGTTTTAGGGGGAATTTTTTCCTTGGTTTCAAATTCAATTCTCATGGTTACTGGACCTGTTTGTAGTAAATCTCTTTGATGTGAACAATTAATGTAAACTATAGGAGCATTTTCTTTAAATTCTTTCGGATTAAAAATTGGTTCCACTGGAGAGTTATAATACCATTGACGAAAGTCTGTAAACATTTCATACAGAGTAGCAAATTTATTATTTTCAAAGTCAAGTTGAAGATCATTGTAAGGATATCTTTCTGAATTTAAAAAGACATTCATATTTCTTAAATTACAATGATCAAATTTACTCATATCCATTTTTAGATTACCACGTCTATTTTTCTGAAAAGCAATTAGAACATGACGTGGCGTTTCGACTTTTGTAGATGTTTTTACGGGCCAGTTGTGCCTCGTAGTTTCCAATAACTCTGGATATTCAACTAATTCCCAGCTTCGGAAGGTTATTAGTATATCACTATTTTTGTCAATAATTTTGGTAAGTGCTAATTCTTGCGGAATCGCTACAGTAAGATGAGGAACTCTCCAACACAACTTGGTAATTTTAACTTTGGGTTTTTCATCTTCATTACTGGATAATAATGCATTTGTATCATCATTACTTCTTATTAGAATAAGTTCTTGTTGTGAATTAAGAATAATCTTATTATAATCTTCAAAAAATCCTGAATACATCTTTAATGGTATACATAATGAAACATTACCTTTGTCATCAGTCATAATTTTTTCTTTAGATTTTGTTTTCGGATACCAACCGGCATTTTCCAATTTAGCACTTTCACTTTGATTAAATGAAATATATCCCTTAAGAGTTGAAGTTATACCAATATCCCGAACGGAGTCAATAGTAACACCATTTAAAATATAGCGTAATTCTTTAAATAAAAATGCCGGAGCATTATTAATTAAAACAGTATTAGCTAAAGGGGAATCATCTTCTTTAGTTACTTGCAATTCCACATAAATTTCACTTTTGCAAGGTAAAGGATATTTTCCTGTTTGTTGCAAAGCAATTCTGATTTCATCATTTGGTCCGAGTTTTGTAGGATTAAAAGGATCGAAAGAAAGAATTTCCCAGCTTAATATTGATTCATCAACCAATACATTTTCTCTTACATTTAAATAATCCATTTTTATTTAAGTTTAAAACCCAAACTTTGAAGAAATTTTCTATTAGAAGGTGTTAACCTTTGGAAGTTTGATTTCCTACTAAAGGAAGTTGGTTTCTTTCTTGTCTTATTAATGTTTTTATTATTAAATTTTCTAGTAAAGTTTGCAGATTTATTGTTATATAATATTACCATCTTTAATCTACTTTTTTAAGATGTAGTCTGATGGTTATGGTTTCTTCTCTAAAATTAACCAAATCACCTTCCTGATCTATTATTTTAATGGCTATTTTATCAATTACTTTAACGGTGACTGGGAAATATATGACGTTTTGAGGTGACTCAATTATTTTGAACCCTGGAGCAACGCTCGGGAAAAATTGGTGTATTATATGAACAGGTTTCCCGTTTAAATATGATCCCTCTGCAATACTGCAGTCTATATTTATTGAATTTACTTTAATTATTTCCGCGGGAAAATCTGATATATGTTCAATGTTGGCTTCCAATCGCCCATTTTTAAACCCTAATAATTTACCAATAGTTCCTTCACGAAAAGTTATGGGGGCTGAACATTTAAGATGTGTACGTAAAGTATTATTATTTGCATAAAGACTAAAACTAATTTTATCCTCATCCAAGTGTTTTTTTAAAAAATCTGTTATGTCTTCTAATTCGTAGCTACCTGGGGGTATGGCTATTTCTAAATTTTCATCATGAATTAATACATTATTCCCAACATCAATATTGGGAATTGCATTAAATGTTTCGAAATTTGCAAGACCGATAACATATTCAACATCTTCATCTAAATATATTGGAGGATGTAACTCTGATGTTAAAATAGCGGAATTGCCGCTAAGAACAAAACTATATGACATTTTACTTTAAAAATATGTTTAATAATAAACTAAAATTAGGTGTTACATATGGTTATAAAGAAATTTTAGACACAATTGACCACAATTTGTTTTGTTCAAGTTTTGATAACTGTTATAATTATAATTAACAATATTATTATTTTGGTCGCTATAAAAATATTTAATTAATTCAGAAGGGGGTCGCAAATTACCATAACTATCAAAATATATTATGTTTTTTCCTTTTTTTGTATATGCTATCCAGTGAGTACCAACACCACTGTGATTATCTAGATTGACAATTGCACTTTCAATTAACTTTATCTTTTTTGGTAATTTATCCCTCATAAAAATACCACGAAAGTTGGGAATTTGTAAATATTTAGCGTATTTAAGTAAATCGTAATTTGTAAGTGCTTTTCGAGGTATATGTTTTAGCAGTTTTTTGAATAAGGTTTCAAGTATAATCCACATCCTGTTTTATAGGGTTTTAAATAAAGTCCACTTCCTTTTTTTCCTACCGCAATGGACTCCATCATTTGATTGTGTCGTTTAGATTCTTCTAATTTCGCTTTGGCTGCTTTTGCATCATTTACTGCTTTAGCAATACCTGCAGCCCCTCCTCCAAGAGCACCAAGAGCAGACAAACCAGCAAATAAAGGTATAAGTGGAAGAAATCCGCCAGTCTTTGGGATTGGAATTACCCTTTTCTTTGGAGGTAACACTTTACCAGTTTTTTTAATAGCTTTTAAAGCAGTTTGAATACTTTCATTTAGGTCTTTAAAACGTTTCCCCTTAATTCCTTTTCTAGCTTTTGAAATTACCTGAGATAATGATAGTCCTCGTCCTTTTCGAGTTTTTCGCTTGAACTTTCTTCTCGTTCGAAGTCCCATACCTAATTTTCTTTTAATTTTCATAGCACCAGTAATTCCTAGTGCAGCAGTTTTTTCCCCAAAACTAGAATCTTTAGCTTTGAACCTTGATAAAGCTTTGTCAGCTAATACTTTATCAGCTAAATGCCTTCTTTTTATATCATTTGATTGTGAGTAAGCAATATCGTGTTCTTTACAAGCCTCATCCAATAAATTTATACCTTTATCACCTCTTGACAATCGTTTTTCCAATTTTGTTCCAGGTCCACAAAAATTATAACCAGGAATATGCAATTCAAAGGGTAATTTATTTATTAATGAGTTTACTAAACCACTTCCTTTCCTTTTGCTGTTTGTCTTGTAAATGATTCGTTTATTATGTGATGGAAACATTATATATAGTTGCAATCCTAGTGATAACTAACCAGTTACATCACAATACTGAATATTAATAGTTTGTTTTATATATAAAATGAGAGTTGAGAAACAACCATACTCTATAACAATTAAGGATCATGAAAGTTCAGTGAATGGTTTTAGAAAACATGGAAAACTGTTTGAGGGAAATAGTAAAAGAGGGTTAATTATTGGCCCGTCAGGCTGTGGCAAAACCAATGTTATTATTAGTTTGATTGAAGATCCGAATGGTTTGCGATTTGAAAATCTGTATGTTTATTCAAAATCCTTATATCAACCAAAGTATAAATATTTGAAAACACTTTTTAAACCTTTGAAAAAAATTGGATACTATGAATCTGAAAATGAAGAAACAATTGTTTCACCAAAACAAGTTAAACCAAACTCTATAATAATATTTGATGATATAGTGTGTTGTAATCAGAATGTTGTAAAGGACTATTTTTGTTTCGGAAGACACAAAAATACTGATTGTTTTTATTTATGTCAAACATATTCTTCTATTCCGAAACAATTAATTCGTGACAATGCAAATTTAATTGTTATATTTCAACAAGATCGAACAAACTTAAAACATATTTATGATGATCATGTTAATGTTGATATGTCATTAAACCAATTTAATGAGTTGTGCTTAATATGTTGGAAAGATAAATTTGGATTTTTAGTAATAGACAAAGACTCTAATGTGAAATCTGGCCGATATCGAAAAGGATTTGATTCATATATTTACTTATAAAAATAAACGTTTGATGGTAAATTATACCAATCATGGATGAACGTTTAGCAAGAGAGCTAGTTAAATCAAGAAAAGCTGTTAAACAAAAATATCAGAGTTTAAAAAATGCGGAATTTGAGGCGCAAACTAAATTGGAGGAAACATATAAACCTATAACTCAACCCTTACAAGAATTAATTTCAACGATTGGTAAAATTGAACCTGTTGAAATAAAGGAAGAGCTACACACACCAATTAAAAAAATTTATGAAACACCACAGAAAAGATCAATTCAAACACTAACACCAAATAGAAAATTACAATATGGAACATCAACACCAGAAAAAAGAAAGACGGGAAAAACTCCACTCCTTCCTACAGAAATACCATCGATTATTGACTGGGACGCGAGTTTAGCTTCAGCAAGTCAAATGCCATCTATACAACAAACAAGTATTATTGCAGAAACAAACCCTTCTTCAGGTTCACACTCCACAATAGGAAATCTTTCAGATATACTGGAACAAACACGGCAAACAGTTAGAACATTTGTTGATACAGATTTATATAAAGAATATTTATTAGGATTTGATGAATTACCTCGCCAATATATTGATAGCGGTGTAAAAGATGTTGAACATGAGTTTGATCACCAATATGGAATAGTTCATGATTTGGAAACCGAGAAATTCTTTTTGGGTTTAACTCAAAAACCTGTCGAAATTATTGGTAAAAACATCAAAATTGAAGGAATAACCTATACAGGTACACCAGGTTTATATGAGTTATTATTTAAAAAAGAACCAATAGGGTATAAAAAACAAGATTTGGAAAATTATATGGATATTTTAAAAAGAACCAATGCATACCGTAGAAATAATGATCCAAATGAGCAGGTGCAGGGGAATGGATCACATAAATATATTTCTATAATAGGACCTTATTTGCAAAGCAAAGGAATTACAAAAACTAAAACTCTAAATCCCGAATCTCAACAAGCAGTCCAGGGATTTTTTGAAAGATGCAAAGCTCCATATAGAGAAAGTCGAGTGTCTTCAAAAAAAACCGGATTTGGTATAACTTTAAAAGTTAATAAACCTAATACAGATTACATATATTGGGATAATGTAAACGAACTTGTTGAGAGACTTCGACTATTGGTAGCATCCATGCTTGCGGGACACACTGGTCATAACAATGAAATTATTTCCATTATTGAAGAAGTAAGAGAAGCGAATATTATTATATAAAAGGACATAATAGATACTTTTAAACATTTCTAAAATGACCATCGATAAATTTGGTCGTCATATTTCAAAAAAATCTGCTCTAAACACATTATTATCACTAGAAAATAAAATATTATCAAATGTTGAAGAGAAAATAATAAAAATTTTTAAAAGCGATGTCAAATATATTGAAAACAAATTAATTCAAAATTTAGATCCCAGGTTGAAAAGCGATGTTAATAATTTAAATAAGAGAATAAATGAATATGATAACAATATACAAAATATTGCAAAAAAGATTAAGTTATTTGAGGATAAAGTTATTCCTGAATATAATGACAAGATAATTAATTTGAAAAATACTGTTGATGGAAATGATGAGGTAGTAGAAAAATTTTCTCAGAAAGTTTCTAAATATGCAAATGACTTTGACGTAGTGAAGTTAAAATATGATAAAGTTGATGATTTTGAAAATGAAATAAAAAATGAAATTACATCAATTAAATCAATAATTAAGGATACTTCAGCAATTGACAATGTCAAGAACAGTATTTCCAAGGAAATTACATCAAAGTTTCAAAATTTTACTAATTTGCTTAATGATAGAGTAGCAGAAGAAGTAAGGAATTTTAAGAAAATACATGACGTTATGGATAAAAATACACAAAATCTTGAAAAATCAATGAACACTCATTTCCTAATTCACAAAAAAGATACCGACAAAGTTAATGAATTTAAAGAACAAATTAAAGAATTTGAAATTAAAATCAATGCATATAAATCAAATTTACAATATTTAGAAGACAAATTGAAGGAGGATTTTCAAAACGAAAATGAAAAAATTGAAACAAAATTCAAAGATCAAATTACAAAAGATAATGAAAAAATCGAGGATATACTAAAGCAATTAAACAATCTGAAAACCAAATCTGAAACGTCTTTTGACGAGGGAAATTTTACAAAGGCAATCGATGAGAAATTACAAAAAGGATTAGAATCCTTACTAGAAGTAGTGAAAGCTATAATAGAAGTTTCTAAAAAGGATGTATTAATTAAAATTAAAAATAATAGTTCAAAAATCGAGGAGACTTCTTTACTCATAAAAGAACTTGAAACATCTTATACAGATATACTACACAAAGCTGAAAAGACAGCGTCAGATATAAAAAATATAGAAAAAAAAATTGTGAAAATGACATTAGATATTACAAATGCGGAATTTCAATTAGGAAAAGATATAAAAAATCTAGAAGATAAATTAACAAAAGAAATAAAATCTTTAAACGAATTAGTTCAAAGAGCTGCTGAAGTTTCTAGAAAAGAATTTAATGATACAATGAATTATGCAAGAGAAGAAATGAATTCAACATTAGGTGGTTTCAAAAAAGATTATACGTTATCAAATGTTCTTTTGGAAACTAAATTTAATGTAAAAATGTCTGATCTTAATAACAACATCACCCAAATAAATTCGTCAATAAAAGAAATTAGAAATGAAAATAACAAATCATTTGAAACAATGGAAAATAAATTTAATGTAAAAATTTCTGATCTTACTAACAACATCACCCAAATAAATTCGTCAATAAAAGAAATTATAAATGAAAATAAAAAATCATTTGAAGCAATGGAAAATAAAATTAAAGAACTTACTAAAAAAAACTGAGATGATTTTTTTTATATTTTACAACATCAGCGATAAAGGGCTTTTATAAACGGTTTAGAAGGAGGTAAAGTTATTTGTGGGATTTATTTTCGAGAGTAAGGTATAAATTAATAATGAGTAAAATTAAGCAAGACGTTGTAAATGAATTACATAAACCGGCGAGAAGGCGATATAGAAGGAGACGAACAATTGTAAAAGGGCTTAATGATCTATTTCAAGCTGATCTGATAGAAATGCAGCCATATGCGAAATTTAATAGGGGTTTAAGATATATTTTAATGGTAATAAATGTGTTTTCTAAATTTGTATGGGCAGAACCTGTAAAATCCAAAACTGGTAAAGATGTAGCAGCTGCAATGAAAAAAATTCTATTAACTTTAAAAACTCCCCCAACAAATCTGAATACTGATCAGGGTAAAGAATTCTTTAATCAAGACTTTCAGAAACTTATGGAGCAGTTCAAAATTAATCATTACAACACATTTTCTAATATGAAAGCTAGTATTGTAGAGAGAGTAAATAGAACGATAAAAAACAAAATGTGGAAAAAGTTTAGTTTACTAGGTAATTATAAATGGATCAGCTTTCTTAAAGAAATAATTACAGAATACAATAATACTAAGCATTCAACAATCGGAAAAAAACCAAACGAAGTTAACAAAAAGAATGAAATGGAAATCTTGAAATCAGCTTATACTCATAGGAAAACTGTGGATCCCAGATCACCAAAATTTCGTGTTAGTGATAGAGTACGAATAAGCAAGATTCGCGAACAATTTTCTAAAGGTTACACGCCCAACTGGTCAAACGAAATTTTTCAAATAAAAAAAATCCAGCTTACTAATCCAACAACGTATTTGATTCAAGATGGAAATGGGATAGATATTCAAGGAGGTTTCTATGAAGAAGAACTTCAAAAAGTAAGACACCCAAATGTATATCTGGTGGAAAAAGTGTTAAGAAAGAAAGGAAACAAAGTATTTGTAAAATGGTTAGGATTAGATAAATCTTATAACTCTTGGATCTTCAAGAGAGATGTAATGTAATAGTAATTAATGCTGTAATAATAATTGATGTTTGTAATAAAAAAAATGATTTTTTATATATATTTGTTTTATTTAAAAATAAGCTTATTACATAAACATTTTTTTAAATACAATATTCCTATAATCAGAGTCTAATATGGGATTTAAAATTTCTTCAGTCAATTTAATCCTTCTTCTAAAATGTTTTTGATTTATAAACTCTTCAGAAGTCATACGAGCTTTTCTGTAGGCGAAGTTCCAAGCAACCATCAGATGAATTTGGTTTCTTGATTCATCAATAGATACTGTCTTCTTCATAATAGTGCTTAGACTTTAATTTTTGTTCTAGTTCTTCGGGATGATTCAACAGCAGTTCCAGCATGGAGCACACATTTTCACTATTTAGATTTTGTTTTGGAGAAAGGACATTATATATTTTGTCAAAAGAATCTCCGTCGTAAAAATTGTTATTTCTAAAAACGTTGAAATAACGTCGAAAGTTTTGTTTTTGTAAAACATTTAGTCTATATTCTATAAGTGGAATTTGTTCCCATAGTGTGCACACAGTTTCATTTCCATAGTAAATAAAATCACAGCTTTTCACAATCTTCACTATTGGTAATTCACCAATCTTTTCAAAATGAATAGATAAATTTTGCAAATATATCGGTTCATTGAAAACATTTGGTGAAAACATATAATTTGTTATAACTCCTTGATATTGCAATAAGTTCTTCCAATCATCTTCATTTAATATCACAGACTGACCATTTTTACCACCAAGTTCAATGCATGGTAGAAAATCACTTTCCACCCTCAAACCAATCACAGCATATTTAGAGTTAGAATTATTTAAATTATATTTTGTAGAATTTATAATTGTTTTTTTTATTTTCTTTTTTAATGGTGAATTTTCAAATATATTTTTACTCTGATTACTGAACATTTTAAATGATATATTTCAAAAACTAACTGGCTATCTGCTTGCTCTCAAAAAACTAACTATCAATCCGTTTGCTCCTAAATTTTATACATTTTCCCTCTCCTCTCAAGTGGAGGGGTAAACTTATTTTCCCTCGCCATTTAAGAGGAGGGGATAAACTTTAAATGTCTTTATACTAACGAGAATCAATAAAAAACAAAATTTATATTATTTTTTTAACATTTATTAAATATTTTTATAGATATTTTTTCATGAAATACAATAAAATTAAACATGTACAAATAAATATTGCTGCTGTAAATATAATAACAAATATATAACAACAGACACAATGACAAGATTCTTCTTTTTTATTATTGAAAGGAATCCAATCTGAATATTGTAATGGTTTGTTTGTCATGGAATATTTAATTTTTATGTATGTATTTTCACACAAAGCAGAATCAGTTACATTATAGGTAAAAAAGTGTGAATTTCCAACAAGATATGTCATTTTCATCTGTTTGTAGCAGTCGGTTTCATTTTTGAGGGCATTTATACATATATCAGCCCTAACTGTATTAGGAATGTAATTTACATATATCACATTTCCAACAAGGGAAACTAAAACTATTAAAGATGCAGCAGTCATTGTTGTAATATTAGTAACAAATAATGGTATTTCTATACAATATATGTTTTTGGATTCAGTTCCCCCTCCAACTTTTAAGCTTCAAAAACGACTTACATAATTTATCATCATATAAAATGATGTCTTTATAAAGATGAAAAATTACTAGGAGTAGTTAATTCTAATCGCGGTTTTTTATTTTTAGATCCATTTTCGTTTCCAGAACTTAAAAAAGTTAGAGTATCATACATCATTTTCATATCTTTATCAAAAAAATCTGTTTCCAAAATATCCTTATGTCCCCATGCAAGAGTTTTTGTGGAATTTGGTATACAATATCTTTTATCATCATGAGTTGTTAATGCCAATTTATTTAACAAATTAGTGTATATATTATGCATATCTGACTTGAATACATACATGGTGCAGAATATTTTGTCACCTTTCTCAACAACATCTTTATAATCTGATAATGTTAATTGATTTTTTATACATGATCTACTAACGCCTTTTGCTTTTTTATCTACACTATTTTTGGATTTTATACAATATGCTTTAGCACCAGTTCCATAAAAACTTTCAATGGGAATCCCTTTGTACTCATCTTTAAATTTACCAACAACTGATGTTGTAATAGGCATGCAATGAATATTTTGTTCAGAAAAATTAGAAGTATCAAATTTATCCAGATTTAGCTTCATATCTTCATAAAAGTTTTGGGTCTGAACTTCAAGAATTAAGGAATCAGTATCCGTATATAATAAATTTAAATTATTACCATATTTTACTTTTAAATACCCATAATAAAAATTATACATTACAGTTTTTGCAATATCCAGAATACTCATCCCAACATAAATTGGTTTATTGTATTCAATGCAAACCTGTTGAAGTTGAAGAGCAACTAGATTTTCAGAGAAAATTTTAAAATCCTTTAATTGAGGTCTAGAAATAAGTTTTTCGGCACTAAATTTATTACCCTGTCTTTCCCATTGAGATACTAATTTAATATCTGCTCGCCTATCAACATTTTCCATGGTTTTACCGAAAATTGAATTATTTGCCAATTTATAACAATTTTTATCAAATTTATTTTTAGATAAATTTCGTAAATTTGTATTTAAATCTATATATTCCGCTAACCATGGTGATTGTGTAAACTTAACTGCTCTGTGTATTTTTATGATTTTGAGTCCAAATT
Source organism: Diaprepes abbreviatus (assembly GCA_034092305.1). Taxonomy (NCBI): domain Eukaryota; kingdom Metazoa; phylum Arthropoda; class Insecta; order Coleoptera; family Curculionidae; genus Diaprepes; species Diaprepes abbreviatus. The sequence goes on along the minus strand of JASJET010000144.1, from coordinate 1,736,503 downwards.
GTAGACATTGTTTCAGATATCGGTAGTGAATGATATAGTTATATTTATTATGTAAGTTTGGAATTAATTTTGAGTGGTTTGAAATTGGTGGTGTATATTGTTCAGGACAAAATGGGAAATCATTATGACTATCATGTAAATAATTTGGATATTCTAAATCAACTTCAAATATGTATCCTATAGATATGTATCTGAAAGTTCGGATATATTTAAAGTTTCTATTTCGAGCTTAGGTACCCAAGCAAAATTTTTTTCAGGCAAATATTGTTTCATAGCATAACCATACAAATTTGTGGCGTCTAAGTAAGCGATATATGTTGTAGGTCTTTCAGGATTAAAATTTTCTAAGAATGGATTATTTGCTTCAGATTTGCGTTTGGAACAAGTGCTAACCCCACCACGAACACCTTTTTTGAAAAAATGAAGCATATCTGGTTCCGTTAATAATTCTAATTCTACATTAGTTAATTTCATCATTGCATCCCAGCACATAGAAGGGCTAGTGACATAATTAACAGGATCTAACTTATAGGTTTTAATACATGTGGATCTATAATTTTCAACAACATCAGCCAAAAGTAAAACATCTGATTTTAAGTAAATATCGGAATAAGCCCCTATTGTAGAACACTTAAATAGATTCCACACTTCTACAGCACGATTGTAGTCTTGAGGAGAGATATTTTCATCGGTTAAGTTATTATAAAATTTATCAATCAATGGTAGAGATTTCTCATTTAATTTTTCGTTGGAATCTATGTAAGAGTATGGAAATACCCCTTTTTGTCTAATGTATCGAAATTCGTCAGCATTTGAGAAAAACTTTTTAATTTCAAAACATTGTGAATCTTGTAGAGTTTGTGATAGTGACTCTAAAGACTCTGGGAGAAATTGAAAAGAATCTATAAAGCGTAGTCGCAAAGCAACTGGTTTCCGCTTTTCTGACACATCAACGAAAATTTCCTTACTAAAAGAAATATACTTTTCTTTATTTTGAGCTATAACACTAATATTTTCTTTATTATAGCAAAGCGATTTAATAAATAGGTGAGAATCATAGTTTTTTAAATTATGCAATACTATTGGTATATATTTTGGAGGTTTAAAATGCAAATTACATATTGAGTGGGCGGCTCCTCGATATTTACCTGTAATATGACAATGATCCCTACACTTTATGAAATTTCCTTTTGAAAAAGGTTTTTCACATACATAACAAATGCTAGAATTTTCATATTCAATCTGTTCCACAGATGATAAATCTTTCAATGGTACTTGATATTTTAAATATTTTTTATAAATTTCTTTTACATCATTTTCAATGTATTCAATAAATTTTATAGCACAATCTGTACCTCTATAAAGTTTAAGACACACAACATTCTCATCAAATGATGATTTAATATAATAAGCAAATGAATAGGGTATATGTTCAGCAGTTTTAATAGTATATGAGGTTGTCGAATCAGGTGTAGATTGTTGGCACTCAATGTTTTTCAAATAACATTCAAAATCGGCATAAATAACAAAAGGAGCTTTATACTGTTTCTGAATATTTTGAAACTTTAATATATTTGCCAAATTTATATAATTGCCAAATTTATCCAAAATCAAATTATCTGAAGGAAGCTCAATTCGAACAAAACTACAATCACGTTCTAAATGTGTGTTAAGTTTTTCATATGTTCCAAAATATTGAAGGCATCCATCACATAAGTATTTTTTTATTTTCTTTTTTGATAATTGTTTGGATACCAAGCAACCTAAATCCTTTATCCAACAGTAGTGGTTATTTCCATCATCAGAACTTATTAAAAGCAAATTAATATGTAATTTTTTCTTTTCATTATTATAATGTAAAGGACCGACAATCTCATATACCTTTTTATTATCCCTTAAAAATTTTTCAACTCCATATACATTTATGGACAAATTATTTTTTTCCTCAAACTTTTTTATATCTAATAATTTTACTGGAAATTCAATACCTGTAAAATCGAAAGCGTCTCTGAAGTCTGGATATGATGAGGTCTTTCGAGGATTACCGGTTGGCTGGTATGCTGCTGAAACCACTGCCCAGGCGAAACAGCAATTGTCCTCATTCATCACATTCACTATTGATTTAGAAAAGTGATGCATCTTAATGTAGGAGGAGGCATTCAATGGGTTGTACTTATTGATGTTGACTTCCAAATGCAGAATTCTTTGTAGAGCCCACCCTGTAATAGGAATTAAAAAATTAGTTCTGAATAATATTTGTTAGAGATGTACAAGTGATATTAAGAAAACTTAGCTCTTGAGATTAAGAAAACTTAGCTCTTGAGATTAAATAATAATTACCTGAGTCTCTTTCCGGCAATTCATCTGCTTTGGTTTCAATAATCTTGAATAAATCATCGTAAAGCTGTTGTAGATCAGTTGTATGGGTTACAATGAAGAACGGTGTATTAAATGACTTAATTGAAGTAGAGGTTAAAGTTGGAGAATAATATATTCCAAATAATTCCAAATTTACTTTAGCACATGTAAATTCTTGTTGACGCTGGCGTATTAATGTTTGCACTTTATTACCAATATCTTGCTGAAACTTTTTGATGTCGATGTGATAATTCTGCGAATATATTCTGTAGGAAGCTATTCGACATTTAAATGCACTCCTGATAATGTCAATTCCATTTCCATATTTTATGCAGCTCCTGTTTTTATGAATATTTGTCCTCAAGTGTGTGCTCCAGGAATTAGATTTGACATTTACTTCACAATCTTGGCAAAATCGCATTGGAGGCCTTGAAAGTAGTTCATCAACTGAAACAATTATTATTTTTTAATTCCTCTGTAAACCTTTATTAATAATAAAAAGAAAAATTAAAAGGAAAATTATAGCTAAATATGTTATAAAAAAATACTTACGATTAATTATATAATCTTCCAAGTTAAAGGTGTTTTCGTTATTGACAAAATTTTCTCGAAGGTGGCGTACAATATGTGATTTTCTTTTAAATTCTCTTAAGCAGTGTGTGCAAAGGAGAGTCATTTTAAAATGGAATCGGTTAGGGCCGTGTCGCTTTTAAATAAATACAATTTCGATCTATCAAGACCCAATGACATAGAATAATTAGCAATTTTTTCAGCTCGCGCAATTTAGAAAACTTTTGGATTTACTTTTGAATTAACTTTTGGATTCACTTTTTAATTTGAAGAAAAACATGGATTTTTTTTAAAAAATATATTTCCCAAATTTAAAAGAAGATCGCCTTGTCGTTGAATACAATTTTTAACGTCTTTTAAAGTCGAATTAGATAAATTAGTACATATATTATCTAAGTTTAAATAGGAATAAACCATTGACTTAAATCTAGATGTGGCACACCTTGTTTCATTCCTATTTAAGCTCGGCTTAGTTTTCTTATGTAGAAACTTATCTAATTCTCCAATAGCGACTTTATTTGTTGGATTGATTTTCGGAGCTGTTGTTACAGCGACTGGTAAAGAATTTTTTGAAATTTGTGCCCCTAAAGTTTGGGAACTAGAAATATCACCGTCCAATTTTGACTTTTTTAAATCTGAACAATCATTTGTTTCTGATAAAGAACGTTTTTTGGGTAAATTTTTTTCAATTAAATTTTCAGAACTTTGTTCTAAATTTAGGCCAGAAGGATTTTTCAAAAATTGATTTTGATTACAGGAAGAAATTAAGGGACATTGAGGCTGCTCATCTTCAAAATTTTCAGTATAAGTATATACCTCAATGTCCCCCACAATTTCGCCACAACTCAAATCAAAAACATCTACCGAATTTACTGAATTTCTGGTATAGCCAAATTTGGATGGTTGTTCAAACCCTTGAATAAAATTTTGATCCAACCCTTCAATTAAATTTTGATCCAACACTTTAATAAAATTATGCTGAGCTTTGGCTGAGACGTTTATAACAGTCTCAACGCTGTCGTTGGAATCCTCTGATGAATCTGACGATGCATCTGAAATTGGCGAATAGTGGGGGCGATAAACCTCTTCCATATTATTTTTCGAAAAACCCCCAATGCCAATCCTCTTATCATTATTTAAAGCTCCCTCGTTACCAACCCCATTATTATTATTGTTTAAAACCCCCTTATTATTTTGTTCCTCACAGCTCTCAAAAGTCTCCTGATATTCCACATCACCCTTAATTAAATTTTGCCCTGAGCTATTTTCACAAATTTCACCCCCTTCTAATATATCTAAAAGTTGTTCCAAATTATATCCCTCATTTATTTCAGAATTGTTAATTAAATTTTTCCTTAATATATCATTATTTAAATCATCGAAATTAATTGTTTCAAGAGGTTCTTGAGGAATATCAGGGATAATAGATTCATCCAAAACTTTTAAGAGCTGTGTCAAAATATCGCTTTCACCAATTTCGGAAGAATCGCCAGATTCAGATGAATTGTTAAATGTATTAATATCAATTTCCCTAAATTTAATATCTAGCTCCTCGTCGCTTAGCCCACAAAATGAACAATCAATCAAATCATGCACAAGGCAAGCGTCGTTTAAATCGAAGGCTGTTAAGTCGATGTTTTCAATTTTTACATTTAAAAATGACATTTTAAATTATAAATTAAAAAATAAAAAAATTATGAATCAATAAAAAAAATCAAAAAATCAATAAAAAATCAATAAAAAAAATCCACAAAAATGAAAAAATCAATCAAAAATTGGCTTTTAAAAGATGAAATAAAAATGAATTAAAAAATCCAAAGTATTAAGTCAAAAATATTAAATCAAAAATATGAAATCAACAATACAAACCAAATGAAAATTAATAATATGTCACTACGTCACACGAAATAAATCCGACTATCAAGATTTATTAAAATCGATTCGATAATTTTACAAGCGTACGCTAATAGCGAGATGTAAACTGAAGAGACGCTTCGTACCCAGCCACCTTTTAAAGCGGCCAAGAGCCTGGTACTGGCTGGTACGGCGTGGCACTGCATGGTACGACGGGAACCGTGAGACCGTGAACTCGAGAGAGGTCGTTGAACGGTCGTAAGTTGTTTTGTTCGTAAGAAAAAGACGAGTAAAGAAGAGAAGAAGAAAAAAAAAGTTGTTTTTTGGAATAATATAAAAACCTTTTTTTTTTTTATTTTTTTTTTAATTTTTTTTTTTTTTTTCGTTTTTTATATTATTCCAAAAAACAACTTTTTTTTTTTCTTCTTCTCCTCTTTACTCGTCTTTTTCTTAAGAACAAAACAACTTACGACCGTTGAACGACCTCTCTCGAGTTCACGCTATCTTTGCCTTCTTCTTCTTCTCATTCTTCGGACTGGTTTTGCCGCTGGAGGTAGGAAAAGTGGTATTTCAGTATTGTATATAAGGATTTACAACGTCTTGACTTAGCATTCATTAAGTTTAAAGTCTCAAAATGAGTACGTTCATAATTATAACACTACAAGACTTTCTGGGATTCTTGGAAAATCAGATTAATCTGATGGATCGTCAGAGTCCAAATTCCGAGAACACGGTGATGTGGCCGCCACCATCAGAGGCTGACTATTTAGATGAAGAATTTATCAACATGTTTGAGCCAGACCTGGATCCCGAGCCTATCGCCTTTGAGTGGGATCCAGACCGAGCAATGGATCTTCAACCTTTGATGATGGAGCAACAACAGCCTATGGAAGAAGATCGGCCACAACCTATGGCAGAGCAGCAGCAGCAAGCTATGGCAGAGCCGGAGCAACAGCAAGCTATGGCAGAGCCGGAGCAGCAGCAAGCTATGGCAGAGCCGGAGCAACCTCTGGCAACCCCAAAACAGAGATACGATCGAAAATGCAAGAGGCCGATACCGGAGAGAAGACAGAGATACGATCGAAAATGCAAGAGGCCGATACCAGAGCAGCAGCAAGCTATGGCAGAGCCGGAGCAACCTTTGGCAACGAAAAGACAGAGATACGATCGAAAATGCAAAAGGCCGATACCAGAGCAGCAGCAAGCTATGGCAGAGCCGGAGCAACCTTTGGCAATGAAAAGACAGAGATACGATCGAAAATGCAAGAGGCCGATAAATTATAAATTATAATTTATAATTTACGGCAATCTCTGGTGGGCAACAACATCTCTGGTGGGCAACAACATCTCTGGTGGGCAGCCACAATCTCTGGTGCATCAGCAGCAACCGATGGCAAAGCAGTAGCAACCTATGGCAAAGCAGCAGCAGCAGCAACCTATGGCGGACAGCAGCAACCTATGGCAGAGCCGCAGCAACCTATGGCAGAGCTGGAACAGAGATCCATCCCAAAATGGTACTTGGTATTATGATTTATATATGTATATATGTATTTATCTATTTATGTATATATGTATATTTGTATTTTAATTTAGGAATAATAAAAAACAAAATCGTTAAGGAAAATTTTTTTTCTATTTCACACCTAATAACCAAGTTTCTTCAACTTTAAAGAATTATTATTAATAGGATGATAATATATATTTTTATTTTTTTACAAGCATAGTAACGAAAACTAGTTTTTTTTTTTTAACTTGGCAGAATTATTCTACATGGAAGAATAAATCATAAGCTCGATTTTCAGAGAATCTTATTTAATCAAACCTAATTGTTCTTTATCTTATATATTAATTCTTATTTAAATATCTTAGTTGACATTTTAAACTTAATATTACAAACTACTAGGGTGCATGAATAAATTCAAGTGAAGTATCAAATTTATTTATTTAAAATTCAATTTATCAATAGGATTGATGGTGCATATTATGTAGAAAAAATTATTCTACACTGAAAGAACAAAATCATTAATTCTTGGAATCTAAATATAGACAAATTTCTATTTATTTACATGGTACCCTTATATTTATTTAACTTAAACTTAATATATATCTTATAACTTATACCTTATATCTTATAACTTATATCTTACAACTTATATTTTATATAAAATTTTATTTAAATTAGTTGGCATTTTAAACTTAATATAAAAACTACTAGGAATAAATTCAAGTGGAGTATCAAATTCATTTATTTGAATTTATGCATATTATTTGAAAAGAATTATTCTATACTGAAAGTACAAAATTATAAATTCTTTCAATGGGAATAAATACAAATTCTTATCTATTCACATCATTCCCTTATATTTATTTACATAGTTTTTTACATTTATTTAACTTAGCAGAACAAAATCTAAATTCTTATAAAATATTTTAAACTTAAACTTAAACTTAAACTTAATATAGTCCATAGTGCATGAATAAGTGCAAGTGAAATAAATTTATTTAAAATTTGATTTTTCGATTAGATGGTTTTGCATATTCTTTAGTTCTGGTTTGTTACATATTATACATGCTTGTGAAGGAGTTGTTATGAATAAATCGTTTTCACACGTGTTGCATTGCAGATCTTTTTCGCAACATATAAAGGATCGTTTATAGTGGCTATTAACAAAATTATTTTTCCCATTTGGGCAATTTAGAGCATGTATATAGTAACATTCACAACATAAATTATATGCACCGCCAGAAGATGAAATAATTATGACATAAGATTGAAAAACGCACACTTCTCGCGTAAGGTAATTTGGTGTCAATGTATCACTTGCATTTATTTTTGCCACTTTCACGAGCCCCTCTTCTCCACACCCGTTTGGAACGCCATTATCCTCTATCCCATCATCTTCTTCATCTTCATCGTCGTCTTCGAAATTATTTCGATCAATAGTGATCAGAGAATCCTGTCTTGCGTGAAACTTTCCTCTTCCAGCCAAGTTAAAATGAGTTGTTTCATCTTTGTACATTGACTGGATCGTTTCATCGCAAGCAGAATCTAAATATACATGTGTCTGATCCATTTCGAAGACTGTCCGATGAAACTCGATTCACTTGTTCACACTATTTTTTAATTTTACAACACTTTTTTATTGATAATGGTGGGCCGTCTATGTGGTGTTGATATAGTGGATAGTGTTTAAAACACGGCAAATTTAGCTGCAATTCTTCGTCACTTCTATAATTTTCCGGCAACCTGTTCCAAATTTGTTGTAAACTAAGTGAATCGACGAATGTTTTCAAGTAGTTGATGGGAAAGAAGGCCAAGTCTTGATCTTCAAAATCGGTAAGATTTTTTCCGTTATTTTGGTAGGAAATTATTACTTGGCCTACACGTTCAATGAGTTGCTGTTGTTGTTGTTGTTGGTCGCTATTTGACATCGCGCACGAATGACTGAAGTTCGCTCAGATTCGATCGTTTAAAATACCAGCTCCCCTCCAACTGCTACCAGCTCCCCTCCAACTACTGTGGTGGTTAGGAAGGAGGTAGGAGGTGGAGCAAAAAGAGGCGGAGTTTATGAAACCAATCGGAATAGGGGGCGAACTTGGGCAGCCAATCAGAAACAAGGTCATTCTTGGCTGACCAATCAAAAAAGTGGTGGGGGGGTCAACTAGAAGCCCCCTATTCCCACTACTCACGATAACTATATTAAATACTAGACAATTCATGTCTGAAAACTTGGCATTGTAAATTTTAAACCTAATGTATATCTTTTGCCAGAACGTAATGCTGGGGCTCTAAATGCGATTTTGGTCCTACCCAGAATAATGTCAGTTTTCTTTTTCCAAATGGAAAAACCCAGTTATGCAAAAGCCAAAAGGGACTGGTTAATATTAATAGCTACTAAGAACAAATGACCTTTTTAATTACGAAAAAGTCCCCATAAAGTTACAAACGAATTTTCTTTGTAGCTTAATCTATAAAATTTTATGCGTTTTCGAAATACCCTTTTTACTGTTCATAAAATGTTGGTTATCTAAGATCTATGTCATACATTACTTTTATATTTTTGCACAATCGTGATATTTCTGCTTTTAAAATTGGTTTTTATGTGTTTTAACAATTTAATACAAAAATATTTCCAAAAGAGGAGGGGTACTTTCACTTCTCACCACTCCGCTTCATGAATTAAGAGGGTTGATCCCAATGCTCCACTCCTAACCTATAAGAATAAGTCTTGCAAAATTCGAAAAGTAGGTATTTCTATGCTTAGGTTGGGTAAACTGGTAGTAACAAAGTAGATTGCACCACAGGTAAGTCTCCTCAGGGATCATGACACTTTGCCACTTCAAAAAATCAATTTTTTTTACGTTTTTCAAAAATACATATATTCAAAAATGTTGCGTCAAAATTCTAGAAAGATCGGAGAATTTTAACTTTATTTTTCCCCTCACTGTAAGTTACTACCTGAGCGTGCTTATTGAGCACGCGCGCTGACTTATCCGCTTATCCTTCTCTTTCGATGGATGGGCTGCCCTTGGTTGTAAATCTCTCACTCTTACTATCCTCACCTATAGTTTATGATCATATTTCCCATATCTAACGTTTGTGCATATATTATAGAGCGTAAACAGACCTTCAAATACAGTTCAGTTTCAGTTATTTTTCGGAGATTATAGCAGCATCATCGATGGGCGAATAATTGTTGTCGAGTTTAAAAAGATATATAGAAAACAGTCGATGACGGCATCCAAGCGTCCCTATACGAAAGCGAGAAAATGTTCATTTCATGGCAATAGGTATAGTGACTGAAAAAGTGACGATGACGGTTTTGATGTGCGATGCGATCAAAGGGGGGTTATAGTATAATTCAATTTTTTTGTCTCTTCGATATTACAATAATATTTAAAGTGCAAACTATGTAATGGAGAAGTGAAGTTCACAAAATATAGAGAGCGTGGAATAGGCTTAATAGTGTGTCTCAGTGGTTTTGGTGGAGAGAAGTACATTAATTCATGTCCTCTTATTGGAAGTGGATACGAAATCAATCGTCGCCTTGTATTTGTAATGCGATTGATTAGTGTTGGTGCATATGGAATTAATTTGTTTCGAGAACTAATGAAACAAGGCAAAAAGAAAAATAACAAAGTCTATTATAATACTGTTGATACTATTAGTCCGCAGTAAAATCGGTTTTCGATGTAGTGGCGCTCAAAGCTATCAGAGAAGAAAAACATCTGAATATCCAGAATGGATGTGATGAGAACGATCTAACTCTTTTTGGGGATGGTTCTTGGAAGAAAAGAGGTTTCACTTCTATTGTAGGCATAGTTTCTTTGATTGGCAAGTTTAGCAAAAAAATCATCGATGTTTGTGTGCGATCAACTTATTGCAAAAATGTGCGTCATGGAAAGGAAAAAAACATACGATCGAATATTCATCGTGGTATGAAGAACACAAAGAACACTGTACAGCAAACTACTCAGTTAGTTCTGGAAAAATGGGAGTGGATGACATTGTCGAAACATATTTATGATCGTTAGAGCAGTTCGGGGTGCGGTATCGTTATTACGTTAGTGAAGGAAATTCAAAGACATTCAAAATGCTGCAGATACTGCTCCGTATGGTGAAAAAGAATGTATTTTGTACGTTGCAAAATGCTTTTTTAAAACTGTTAGTGACGCAAGAAAAATTCTAACGCAGCAGCGAAAAATGGAAAACAAAATAGAATCAAAATCTGAAAAGACAAAAGCAGTCCCAAAAGTGAAAAATACTATGCTCGTCGTGAAGAAAATGAAATAAGTATAAAAGTTTCCGTCGTGAAAACTTTAGATTTGACAATTAAGTTGATAAAGGAATTGTCAAAAAATTACAGTTTAGCTATCCAAATAAATAAAAATTCCGTTCAAGATATGCGCAATGAGATTTGAGCAGGATCATATCATAAGATTTTGTACGGACCCAAAGCCACAGCATACATGTTGCCTTGCAGGTGCAGATTTTTGGTATAAATAACGTAAAGTCCAGGTAACTAAGACTTTGAAAAATTACAAACCTCCTCCTGCACTTGCCAAAGATGTTTAACATATTTTAAAGTCAATTTATGAACATTTAACAAAGGACAAGCTACTTGAAAGATGCCTAGGTGGAAATACCCAAAACAATAATGAAAGTTCAATAACTGCGTTTGGAGCATGGCTCCAAAACACTTTTTTTGAGGAAAATTGTTGAAATTGCCTGCCGAATATCAGCCTGCATTTCTAACGAAGATTTTCAACCAGTTTTGGAAAGTATGGATGTTATGGGTATAACAATCAGACCCAATGTCTTGCAAATCATCGATGCACGCGATAATCAACGCATAGCTGCAGCCAATCGTCGTTCATCCGAGTCTTCCAAGGATGACAGAACGAAGCGCAGGCAGGCTAGATTAGAAGAAGATGAACGTTTCGAGCAATTAGAAAAGATATTGTACGGTGCAGGCATTGCAGATTGAGTTTAGGTAAGATTTAGCTACGATTTTTTATTAAAAAAACTGTAAAGGCGTTTTTCTCTAAACGTTTTTTCGGTTTATGTACGAACTTTCTTCAAAACTACTAAACCGATTTTTTTCATATTTTTTACCATTTATTTACCATATTAATAGCATTGATAAGGACTAGAATTTAATTTTGAGTATTTTTGACAAAAAATCATGAAATAAAAAACACCACTTGTTCGTTTTTTTAAATGTCCACTATTTTGTTATTTTTGCATAAAATGGTTAATTCTAGTTCCTGCCACAACTATACTCAAAGTGAATCTAAAACTTTTTTGTTTCAGATGTTTCTGCGTGGCTGAATCGATCACGTCAGCGATCTGCCTACTTTTCGAGATGTTATATTCGATTGCGATTTTTAAACAAAAAAAAACATTTAAAATCAATAAAAAAAAATTTTCACATAATTTTAGAGCATATTTATTCAGCTCAAAAAGAAATATATATATATATATATATATATATATATATATATATATATATATATATATATATATATATATATATATATATCTACTATAGGTTTCCAAAAAAGTCTTATCTTTTATAACGTTCAAACGGCGGCCTCGAATTGCGGACTCACTACCTGATTTTTATAATTGCGGTCCAAATTAAAAAGACCCCATTTTTAAAAACCAAGAATTGTGCACTAGGCTTCATTTTATACAAGCAAGTTAAGGGTAAAATATTTTTTATTTTAAATAAGAAAATTGTAAGTTTTTACATAAATTAATTATAAATCGGTTTATTAAACAAATTAAATTATTACATACTATCGGGTAGTTCAGGTTAGTTCAGGTTTCGTTTGTCTTTGGTCCGTAATTCATGAGTTATTTAAAACACATTACAAAATCTAAATATTGTTTATGGTTTTTGGTCCGCAATTTATGTTCAAAGCAGTATGATTTCTTCATGTGCTCATCCCGAAAATGACCGTCGCGAGAATAGCTGCAGCTTCTAAGTAATCGTAAGTGACATGGTTACTTTGAGTGCCATATTTAGTGTCAGTTACCTATTCCTATTCTGTTTGACAGTACAGCTCCTTGTAATATAAAACTTCAGTTAAGATTTCTCTATAAAATTTAAAGGGTGTCTTAATAAGGTATTCTGGGGTGAGCGTAACCATGGATTTTCGAATTTAATGCAAACCACAGGATATCACAGAATGATCAGAGGAATTGTCACGGGCTGTTGTTCATGACCAATAGTATTATCCGTTGAATACGGACTCTTAAGTTAGCTCAAAGTATCAAAACATGCGCTTTATTTATGATCTAGTTCAGAGTTTCAACCACAGTATTCATGAATCCGATTCATGGGCACTGTTCTTGTCCTTGGAGTTATATTTGTATTTGTCTTGCATTTTGAAGCTTATTTCAAGTATCAAACATACTTTGGGATCTTATACATAAAGAATGACACCATTATAGACGGATGTCCAGAATTAGAGAGTTATTAGTATTTTTCAAAATTTAAAAATTTTTACTTCAGTTTTCATTTTAACAGTTGCGAAAGCATATGAACGTAAGTTGTTGTTTTAATTAAGTAGTTTTTATATAGTTTAGTAAAATTAGCTTATCTTAAAATTCGCAATTTTGAATATTTTAAAATTTCTAATTCGGATTCGGTTTTGGCAACCTCGAAAACCTATGAAAACTAGTTTTTATTTTAGTTATACAATTTTTTACAGAGTTTTGCAAAATTTATGCATCTTAAAATTCCCATTTTTGAATATTTTACTATATTAGCTTGAGATTCAGTTGCGGATGACTCAAAGTCTGCTTCTACTTTTGCATGATTTTTCATTCAATACCATACAATATTTAAGTAAAATTATATTGTCTTAACATTAGCAATTTTGATTATTTTTAAAAATTTAAATTCAGAGTCGGTTTTGGCGGCCTCAAAAACCTATGAGCACAAGTAATTCGTAAGTTTCCTTCTATTTTTGCATCACTTTTTAGCCATAGTGCGGTGGTACAAAATATCAATGGTTTTCCAACCTCTTCAAACTACTGAGTAAAGGTGATAATTACCTTTTTTTCACATGAAAATTTTTTTTTACCGATTTTTTTTTTCCGATTTTTTTTTTAGTTCAGGAAACAGGCGTTAGCTGGTGTAGTCATTACAAGTATATTATTTAAAAGTAATTAAATGAAGACTATTCGGTTTTTGGAAATTATTTTTTACCTTAATAATTTATAAACAGTTCGGAAAAACTTTCTATTTCCCAACTCGTTAGGAAAAGTAAGGCGTGTCAAAACTCCCGATAGTTGTGAAAAGTGTCAGGTTATAAGACACAATTAGAAAAATGAACTTTATATTTCACAGGAGGATATTAGTGGTTGATAAAACGTCGCATTTTTTCACACTTTTTATTTAGTTATGAATGAATACATCCTTAATCATTCGGTCGACAAGAAAGTAATTTCGGTTTTGTAGCATGAAATAAAACAATTTTTTATATAAAGAATAAACTTTAATCAAAATATAATTTCAATTTTGTTCAATGACCTTGTCCCCTCTTTTTTGCAACTTTATGAAATTTTGGTCATCACAAAAAAAATGAACCAAGTGCGATTTAAGGTCATCATTTGTGAAAGTTTTACCATTCAAAGAGTTTTGCAAACTTTGAAATAAATAATTTCCCATGAGTTGCTAAAGATGAGTGAGGCTCTGCATTATAATGATGAAATATAATTCCTTTGCGATTTGCCAATTCTGGCTATTTTTCTCTGATTGCTTAATCCATTTTTTGATTATTTGTTGACAGTAAACATCTGAATTAATCGTCCGGCTTTTTGGGAGCAGCTCAGAAGACGCAACACTTTTGTAGTCTCAAAAAATTGACTGCATGATCTTTTTTTAGATGCAATTCAGTTGTAGATGTGGTTTGTGGTTGTTCATCACGCTTGAATTGTGATTATTTTCGAATGATGTTACTGTATGATCCATTTTTTCACGACCTTTTCAAAAAATGGTATGTTTTATTGCGCGTGAAATACATTTGGCAAATGTTGATTTGTTGTGTTAAATGAATCTCTTTCAATTCATGCGAAACTCAAGCGACTCCAATACATTTTAAGTTATTGTCAATTGTTGTATGTGAAACATTTAATCCCTCTTATTATGGCTTCGATTTGGTCATCATCAATTTCAGTCGGTCGACCAAAACGTTGGCCATCTTTGAGTAAAAAATCTCCAGAACGGAATTTGACACGCGCGTTTTGTTATGCAATAAACACCATAAACTTCATATATCTCTTTGTGAGCCTCAGCAGTTTCTTTCCTTTGCGGGAATAAAAAAGTAACTGACCCTAAACTAACAGCTACAAACAAAATTACGCATAAGTTGCTTATAAAGCAACCTAAATGTGGCCAACATCAAATGTCAAAAGAAAAAACTATAAAACTGACAGCCATCCATCAAGATGGCTACAACGCTCTTTATGTGTGACAGCAAAAAATATTTTCTTGACGACCAATATAATTACAAGCAGGAACTTTATTATTTTACAATATTACGAAAAAGTGGAAATATAGTGGTATTATTTTATTAAATTACAAACAAATAATTAAAAATGTATGTCCGTGTAAAGAACAGGCTTATAATACTGTTATTAACTTAACAAAGATAATTATATATAAATTACACTGGACTCATATTGTTTTCGTCCACATAACCTTGCTAGGTGTATTAATTGTGTAGAAATTTCGATCGACAAAACAAACAAAAACGTAGAATGGACAGGAAAGAAAAATATTCCATATAGATAATAACACTACCCAATAAATTTTAATTTATTTGTCGTATCTTGTATGAAAAGTGCATTTTTTTTGTTAATTTTGGGGCGCTGAACACAAAAATGACAATAAAATGAAAAACTTGGTTGCAATTTTTAAGAAAAAGTTTTTTTTTATTTTTAACAAAATAATAAAAAATACATACTTTTACACTTGTAGAGACACTAAATATCCTGTCTTTTTGTCTTTGTTGAATTGTTTCTGGAGCATCTCTAACAAGAGTCCAACAGTAGTCGGCAGGCGTGGAAGCATTTCACTTTCCCTGGCACCTTTTTTCCATATATCCTGATGGAAACATTCGCCGTACTCATCACTTACATCTCTGCAGTTGTTAGGAAAAAAGTTCAGATTTGAGTGTAGGAAATGGATCTTTAGAGACAGTGCCTTAATAAAGTTTTTCATTAGGTCCAATTTGATATGCAATGGTGGCAACAAAATCTTTTGGGGTCTACTAATGGCATACGTTGTACATTCTTTTCACCTGGTTCTAATGATTGTCAAACAGACCAGTTTCTTCTCTTGTAATAAAGTGCTTTTGCTCGACTGCCCCACTCACACAAAAAACAGTAAAACTTGGTGTAGCAAAGCTGCAACCAAAGTAAAACTGCAACCACCTTTAAATCGCCACAGATCTGCCATTGATATCGTATTTAATAATTGTCAATAGGTTTAACATTGTCGTATGATTCTTTCATGTGAACTGCATACCAACAGGAATAGACGCTAAAATATTTCCCATATGCAATAGTACTGCTTTTAAACTCAGCGTTGAACTGTCTATAAACAAACTTCATTGTACTGGCTTGTAGTTTATACTTAATCCGCCAATAAACCGCTAATGTTATTGCAGAAAATCAAGTCTTTTCCATGTTAAAAAATGGTGCTATGCCTTTATGGCGTCTACGAAAAAGACATACTGAAACATCGTCTTCTAATAAGTTTCACTGCTCCAATCTTGATCCTAGTGACAATGCTTTACTTTTTGGAAGTTCTAGGTCTCTCACAAGATTGGGTTATTTTGTGTGGTTGGCGATCTAACATGCTGGGTGTGAAATCAGGATCTCTTGATGTTGATGGCCTATCTTCTTGAGAAATCGTTGTATCATTATTATCTGATTCGTAAGTAAATATATCTGGGGGTTCTGAAATAGGAAGTTCGTCACTATGAAACATAGATCTCATGACAGATGGTATATTTGGATAGTTGATAACCGACTTTTTCTTGGACTTGTGCCTTGCTCAAGACGCGGTAAGATGCAGAAATAGCAATCATTAACATGATTTGAAGGCTCTCTCCAGATCATTTTTTACTATTTAATCAGATTCTCAGACTTGAAGAGCATGTATTACAGCAGATATGTGGGCCCACTGTTTGTCTTGATCCTCAATGTTCTAATCGGGTTAAAGCTGATATTCCCTTTTTATCAATGGAGTAATAGACCCCTTCGGAGACGGAAAAGTCAGGTCACCAGAAACATAACAGAAATGATCTGGATTATTTACATACTTTCGAGACATCTTACAATGTCAACTATTCGATTCGACTCACTAACTTCGACTGATTAACCCCTCTGCTTTGTAGCTGCTTATATACCCAAATACAACTTCTACATTTTTAGAGAATATTCGAGAATTTTCTATTCAATTCCATAATATTCGCAATAGTGGTGTTTGTCATTTATTTGAATACAGGAGCTGTTCAGTACAAAGCAGACATAAAAGTTGATTTACATGGGTTTAAATGGCTATCTCTCTTATTTTAAAACTTGAGGGGCTGGGACTTGGTATATGGGGGGGGGGTCATCCCTGGAAATCCTCCATGCAGTGTTGTTATAACAATACAAATATACCACGTGCATTCTTGCAGTTACATTGTTAATATATAGAAACATGACATCACGTATCTCTAAAACTTGAACTAATATTAAAAAGATAAATTTAGTTTCGGTTTTAGATACATTTTAGCTGTTGTCCAGTGTAATATAACATATTAGGAGTATTAGGGTTTAAAAAAAACTAAATACAAAATTAATTTTTCTTTCTAAAAATCATTCTAGAGTCTTGAATTTTGTTTGACAAATATTTTTTTATTAACAACTAAGAGCGAAAAATCGTTTTTCAGCATTTTATTCGAAAACTATTACTTCTACTTAAAAACGTAATCATTACAAAGTTGTAGGCACTGAAGCCTTACAAATGCTTTTTTGCTTATTAACGTCAGTCTAGTGGTTGCCGAGATATTGGTTAAAAATGAAGGTTTATATTATTGTTTGCCAAAAAGTGGTGGAATTGCTAACGACACGTAATTAGAGATGCAAAAAGGTTAGTAAAAGGTCGACTAATCATTGTTTAGGGTATGTTGGAACCAGTTGGTAGCCTTGTGCCTAAGTGTGCCTAGAGCATCGCTTTCCGACATTTTCTGGACCACAGTCTCCTTTACAAGAAAAAAATTCCCACGCCTCCTCCCACATTCCCCCATAGTCGTTGTATGTTACCTAGTCTTAAAATATCGTATTTAAAATTGAAACACAATTATTTATTATTTTTTCCAAAGCTATACACAGAGAAATTTTCGATTTTCTAGATTTCCTAGTGTCTTATGCGGATGATCCAAATATTCTCCTACAAATACCGGATCATTCCGGGATGGAGGTACTTGCCAACACCGTGTACTCTCGCAAATCAAATTGATGATTAAGAATAAATCGATCATTATTGACGAGAAGAGGGTAGCAATGACTTTTACACTGACTGGGGGCGCTCGTGATGTTCAAGGTAATATTATTAACGGTAGACTAGTGCTATTTTCGCAATCTGTAAAATGGTTAGACCTTTATATTAATTGTCGCTTGGATTCATCTGTATATTTTTACTTCGATGCCTATTCCATTCAAATTCAAAATTTCGCAAGAAATTGTATGCGTCTCCGCATCTATTGGCACGGGTTTTAACTGGAGTCGCGATATAGAAATATCGATTTTCGTGTAGCTAACTTGATTTTCTGTTTCTGTGGCGGTTTTTGGGTAGATTATATCGAATTTTGGGAACTTGTGTCGAATATTTTTCTTATAATTAGGATCTTGGTCTAAAAAAATTTCTTTAAAGGAGTCTGTTTAAAACTTCAATATTAACATTTTGCGAATTCAGCCATTTTCTTTGCAACTGACCGTACTAGCAGTCGTGTAGAATTGTTAAAGAACAAAATCATTAATCATGTGTGTTGTATTTTATTTGATTTGATTGGTCTACACCAACATCAGGTAACAATATTCTATATTTATGTCATCGAGTCCAATATACCAAATTATTCTCATTTTATACACTATATAACCTCCAAGATTTGTAAGATGTGTTTTTTTCTGTTAGAGGCCAGGTTTATTCGCTATTCCCCAGATTTATCGCTTTTCCTCAAGACGCTATCCCATTTTTTTGAAGCTTTATTCGTTTTTTTTTAAAGAACTATCCTTTTTCTTCAAGATTCACCTTTATCTATCTCTTCAAGATTCATTTTATCATCAGGATTCAAAGTAGTAGCTATACAGTTACTCTAATAATGTAGCTACATTTTTGGTAAATATAGTAATTTGCTGGTGAATATTTTGCTTCTATTTTCCTTTTGGCCACCTTTACCAACTACATAGAGGACAAATGATTCTACGATGAATTCATGCAAATCTCCAACGTGCTGTGCTGTTGTCAAGCTTATTCTTGTTGCCCGAGACTATTTTTTTGGTGACTGTGCTACGCTGGTATTTCACGCCAAAATTTCACAATTAAGTCAGAAGAAGTTCAATAATTAATTAATAAAAACTAAAGCAAAATTACCAGAGTTCAGTTGAA
This sequence comes from Diaprepes abbreviatus, assembly GCA_034092305.1. Taxonomy (NCBI): domain Eukaryota; kingdom Metazoa; phylum Arthropoda; class Insecta; order Coleoptera; family Curculionidae; genus Diaprepes; species Diaprepes abbreviatus. The sequence goes on along the minus strand of JASJET010000144.1, from coordinate 1,717,547 downwards.
GGCTAGTGGCCCCACAAACGAGCAAGAAGGCCAAGTTAACCCCTATACCGGAGAGTAGGGGTGGGTTATTCAGGGCACCAGTGCATCTATACCTAGGTTGAATGCAGAAACCTTCCACGATGTCATTAGGAACTGGCTTTCAACTTAACTCCTATAGACAAGCAAGAGCCCAAAAAAAAAATACATATGCAAGCAAGTATGTTGACTAAATAAAACTAGTAAGAATCTTTAACTGAATATCTAAAAGTATATGTCATTCATAAAGCTAAATATGCTAAAAATAAAACAGGTTCTAATAATCTAACAATCAAATAAAATTTAACAGATAACAATAGTACCTACTGGTGCTAAAATATAACGCAAATCATGTATAAACCACGATCATGGAATGCCCGAAAATTGCGCAACCCCTTACAAAAAAAAAGATGGGATATACTTAATTACAGTTTATCATTAAAACATAAAAAATATAATAATAAAAGTTTATCCGTTAATTAGATGGTGAGACTGCTTGGCTACATAGATACTGGTATAACATCAAAAAGATTAATGTAAAAGATAAACCAAAAATATAACAAGTCGAAATGTGTCTAGTAGTAAAAAAACGTAGAAAAAATACTAGTAGGAAGGATCCAAAGTTGTTACCGGGGTTTCAAAAGAATACCCTCGTTAAAATGGGCAGAGCTGCTAAAATCTCCGTCTCCAGGTTTATCCCGGTAAAACAATTCAAAATTCCAAAGGATGGAAATATAAAATGAGATGTAAAACTACAGCTTCTTTCGTTTCAAATAGGAAAAGAAAAAGTCAATCCACAAACGGCCTCCATTTTGTAAACCAGATCCATGCTTGAGCAGAACCCTACCTCTCTTCAGCGGAAAGAAATGACAGCTTAAAAATGATCCTGGGCAATAACAATCGGCTGAAATAAATTTGTCCAATAAGCTAATTCATTGGCAATTACATTTTTGACTCAAAATTAAATAAGTAACCCATTAATTATTTTTTTTTTAAATAAAAGAAATATATATCCGCCAGCCATTACCGACGTAGAATAAATTACCTGTCCAAATTTCTCCCTAAAAATTACAAAACAGAAATTTAAGCAACCCAAACACATAAAAATGACTAAAAGAATATTCGATTAGCGGTGTAAAATAACCTGTCGATACAAAAGTTACATATGACCTTAATCTAAGAATAATATAAACAAAATTTATGGAATTATTGAAAATAATTTCAAGGAAACTGCCATAAAAAGGATAAAGGAAGATTTTCATTCGAATAGTAGGCAGGAAAACCGAGATTTATCTAAAAAAAGGTAAGTTCAGCATTAATAAAAATAAGAGGTAAAACTGTTAAATGTAAGTTAAAACCGTAATTTGTAGTGTAAGAATGTAGGCAAAATTCAGGAAGAGAAAAATAACGGTGTTCGGAAGGAAATTAGTAAGAAAATAGAACTACAGCTCGTAATATAATAAAAAAAATGCAACAAATAGAAAGAATTTATAAGGTATACTAAATGAAAAGGATATTAGGTTTGCCCATAACGTGAGTATTTGCAAAAATAAGGTAAAATTAACCGAATTTGTAAAGCAAAACGCAATACCATATTGTACAGGAAATTCCAATGCAGCGAATGGAATGCTATTATTCAAAGGATTTATGAGAGATACCTAAGGAAAAGGATAATGTTCATAGTGCGAGAATTTGCAAAAATAAGGTAAAATTAACCGAATTTGTAAAGAAAAACGTAATACCCTATTGTAAAGGAATTTCCTATTTTGGTTTACAAATAATGTCACTTTGGCTTTAATATTTTTTACTGCAGGTCCGTATATTATTATTAAAGTGAACTTAGTACAGGTATCTTGAGTTTTACTTGGATAACCTAAAATAAGAGTCAATCTGTAGAGACTAAGCCTTCCCAAAGTTACCATTTTATTTTTTTAAGCTACATGGCGCCTTCAGTTTGATCTTTTGGTAAGAGTAACTTCAGCAATAGCTATTTTGCTTTTTGCAGCAACTGTATCATTAAAACCAAACCTATCGATTATTGCTGCGATTCAGTACTGTGGATTTTTCAAAGAATGGAAATTAACACCTTTACCTGATCCATTTTACTAACTTATTACTTCAATAATTAAGTAAGTAAATTTGTAACATACTGATAATTTATGCAAAAAGTTATCTTCTGCTTGTTACGGCATAAAATCTTTGTCCAAACAATGTAGCAAACATATACTAAAATTTTTATATTTTTCATCTTTTTATTCATGTTTACGATATGGAATTATTCGCATGTGCAGTTCAAATGATTATAAAAGAATTTTTATATTGCAAGACAAAGGTGGAACCTACAGTCTACATATACTTATTTTGGGGCGTATTATTGATATATATCGGCAAAACATTATCGATCATATCCCGACAGCACGACAATGTTATGTAAAAATATTTCAAATGCCGGCTATATTAGTTAGGAAAAGATTGAGAAAAAATCTGAATAATTTAGACCAATATACAATGGACGAATTTTTACCTTTTCAAAATCATAATTTAAAGGTTCTCATTAGGTCGTAATAAGCACGTTAATGTTGTGACATGTCCGCTGTTTTAAATTTTTATTATTACATTTATTTTTTTATGTTTTTATTTTACGAGTATTACATGGTTTAGGGTTGGAATATTTTAAATATACATTAGATTTGTAATTGCTAATTTTTTAAAATTTAGTATATTGTTTGTAATTTTAAGCGGATGTATTTTCTATGTACATTCATATGAAGATTAATAAACAGTATTTCAATACATCAAATGAAATTAAAAAAAATTGATGAGATAGTTGAGTTTGGTGAAGTCTTAAAAATTTGTTAATATCGGTTTTCAATTTTGGCAACAACAATCGTAAATCGTCATTCTCACTGATCTGTATTCTGTTTCTTTTTTTGGAAAGTAAATTTGCGACATTGAACTCACGTTCGGCCAAATATGATGAGGGAAATGCAATTTAAAAAAATTTAATTATTTTCTAGGAGCCATATCCATTTCTGAATTTTACTATAAGTTCTTCGTCAGTTGTGACTTCAGTTCTATATTTAATGATTCCACTCTCTCTGCATGTGATATAAAACTAAGTAAGTTGAAGGGGGTAAAAAGAAGGGGAATACCGTCAAATGAATTCGGTCCGCCATGTAAAGCTGTACTCCCCTTAACAGGGCCTATACTGTACTTGCGCAGTAGGTCAGGGGACTTTTATTGCGTTATTATATTGGAAAATTACAATTTAGAGTTCCTTATTAAACGATCAATAAAATAAATACTGACATAAAATAGATAATTCTCTGGGTAAAAACTTGCATTATGGGAAATATAGGAAAACGACTTTTTTTGAAAAAGTTCGGTACTTCCCCCTATTTCAAGGTCGTAGAACACGATTCTGACCTCTGTTTTCCATAATTTTTCCTCAGTTTCGCAGAAAAGAGTGAAAAACACTTTTCACTTTAAGTTCAATTTTTTATACTAAATCGTTAAAGTAGTGGATATATGAGAGAAGGAAAGAGGAGGAGGAGGAGGAGGAGTAAGAAGAGTAAATCATCAACACTTTTTATCCTCCTCCTCCTCTTTTCTTCTCTCATTATACTTTTCAAATCTCTCATTATACTTATTAAAAAACCTCGTATCATCAACACTTTTCATCCTCCTCCTCTTTTGTTCTCTCATTATACTTTTCAAAAAGCCTCGTATACATCACCTTGAGTTTAATCTTAAAGTTAACAACATGGCTAACCTTTCATCGAATCCGATCATAGTAGGAGATCTAACCTTATGTTTGACCTTGAGGTGGATAACCTTATTTGACCATGAAGTCGATATAAAGTCCTACCACCAATGAATTTTCACTTCAGTAAATTTATAAAATAGATACGTGGAGCAACAAAAGATGATAAATTAAATACCAACAAATAATAAGTAAATAATAAGTAAATAATTTTATATTTAATAGTAAATATTACAAAGTAAATATTAAAAAATTCATTCAAAAATTTATGGATAATAATATTGAAGAAGAAGATCCAGATCTAGATGAATTAATTGGAGTATTGGATTACAATACACATCTTAACGAAGAAACATTTCAGAAGAACTTCAGAAATTGTTTAAACTACGATATAAATAATTTCGAACAAATTGAAGCTGACTCTGGTGACTCCGATATTGAAGAAGATAATGAAGAAGACAGTGCTAGTGCTAAATTTTGTTTAGTGAAACATAAGTACACTGATCCCAAAGAAGTTGTGTTCTGTATTACTCAGAGTTATATCGTAGTGTTTGTAGTGACGGAAAATCAAGAAAAAACTCTTTGTCACGCATGCTATCAAATTATACAATTTTATCAAAGGGCAGGGGCTCATAGACATGTAAATACTCATAATAAGAGAAAATTAAAACGCTTAAGCAATGATTTACATTGCGATATGTGTTCAAGACAGTTGTATCAAATTATTACCCCCAAAGTTTGTTTAATTTGCAATAGTAGTGTTAAAAATATTGATTTAGATTGGGACGCAAATGTTCCAGTGGTGCCAATATAATGCCTGGTAAAAAACCAATATATAAAAACGGTAGGAAGTCGCGAAGGGTAAAAAAAAAAGTTGTTAATGAAATAATTGAAAATAAAACCGAAGAATGTCCTATATGTCTTGAAGATATATTATCTAATAAAATGATATCACCAGAACCTTGTAATCACAGATTTTGCATCCCTTGTTTAGGAATGTGGATGTTAATTAATAAAACATGTCCAATCTGTCGCAATGAACTATGTGTAATTAAATGTGAAAATGAAGAAACTGTAGTCCTAGAATATTTAGATTAGAATGTATTATTTAATATTTATGTATTGCAAACCACTTCATAAATGTGAAAATGAAGAAATTATAATCCTAGAATATTTATTTTAAAATGTATTATTATTTAATTTTTATTATTTTAAAATTATTATTGTTTGTATTTAATTTATCCATTTATTCTTATCTTATTGGAATAAAGAATTGAACAATTTCGAAAAAAAATGTTTTATTTATAAGAATAACGAACAAACATAACAACTAAATACAAGAGTTTTGATTATTCATAATAGATTGAAAAAATATTTTAAATTAACCACCCTGTTCAAAAATTCTTAATCCTTTCTTATTTTAGAGAGTTTTAAATCTAAAATTAATAAGTTTATAAATATGAAAGAAAAATATTATAGGAAATTTAGGTACAGTTATCTTCATACTCCTTTATAATTAGATCAATTAAATAAAATTTACATTACCTTAAATCGTCTCCGTTACTATTCACTATCACTTAAACACTTTAACTTAACCTAAAAATAGTTTCACTTAACACTGTCCCTAAACTTGGTCTATTGTTTGTATCTGTCAACTGAAAAAAAAAAATCAATTAGTATTTTGATATTAGGAAGACTAATAATAAATTTAATATAAGCTACTTACTTTGTAGTGGAATCGACTTCGTCACACTGGACTGGCGGATTTATCTGAGGTTCCACTTGAGGATCCTCATTTTCCTCTGGATTTGTCGAGGAGGTTATGGTTGGTACTTGTACCGGAGGAGGAACGTTGACTCTCCTTCTTATTACAAGTCTATTACCATCCATAACCTGAATTTCATAATTTCTGTTCCTGAACATATTGATAATTAAATTAAATAATAAAAATTAAAATTTAGGAAGACAGCACTGGTGATGAACCAAAAATGAAAAAGTCACCTCGCAAAACAGTCATTTTATGAAAGTAGGTCAAGGTAAAATTTCGATTTTTAAATCGCGGAGAGGGCCCCTCATACCGCCCCTATACTCCTCCTATACCCCCCGCCCCGCCCCCCGAAGGGGGAGGGGCGGGGGGGGCGGTCTTCGGCCGCGCGCACTGCCTTCCAGGGAGCGGGGGGCCTTCGGCCCCCCGCCCCCTGGACCCCTCCCCAGTCGAGATGCCCCGAAAAAACCTTGTGTTTTTTATAGGCCCGCAAACCTCTCGAGTTTTTATAGTTACAGCACATTTTAGGACGTCTCACTGAGAGTTATAGGGGACCCTAAGGTAAGATGCTCCGAAGAGAATTTTGTGTTTTATACGCCCGCAAACCTCTCGAGTTTTTATAATTACAGCACATTTTAGGACGTCTCACTGAGACTTATAGGGGACGTAACTCCCTAAGCAGCTCAGCAGAGGGACTCAGCTGGGGGGCTCAGCGGGGGGAAGGGAGGAAAGGGGAAGGAGGCTTTGCGGGGGAAGGGGGCGGGGAAAAAATTTTGCGGGGAAGGGGGGAGGGGGAAGGGGGGCTCCGCGGGGTGTGACGCGCAGAATTGAGGTCATTGACCTTTATTGAGGTCACTATACGTACGAGGACAAACCGTGGCCTGCTTTCATATAAAACGGTCGAGGATCAGTTTATAGCAAGCTTAAGTCGAGTTTACCACGCTTTAAATTTAAAGTCTCCAATTTTAGTTTCTTTTAGTTTGTTTTAGTGTGTTTTAGTTTGTTGCTGTCAAGTGTACTCAAATTTTAAAGGTATGTCTTTTCCTTTTGCCTCAACTTCCACTGAACAGTTAGGAGTGGTGAACAAAATTAATATAATTTCAAATATAATAATTCAGCCTGCTTTTTTGAATAATGAAAATGAAAGTGACAACCAAAATTTAAGTCAGAGAACCCAAAATTTTAACGCGATGATTAATACGATGCAAGAAAAAAATTTAGAAAACAAATTACTCCAAAGTTGTTCAGAAACGAACATAAAATTTTTAGAAAATTTGGAATATTTGCCTGAACTAGAGAATATTTCGGAGACAGATTTTGACTTTCAAAATTCAATTTTATCACAAAATTTAGATTTTAATAATATTTTAACGCCGGAAACCCCAAATTTTTTAACTCAAGATTTAGATGTAACAACGGACACTCCCATTACAAATACTCCCGACATATTAACTCAAGATTTAGATAATATCGACAATTTTAAAAAGCTAATGGGGATTCCCAAAATTAATAAAAATTTAACAAATTATCAGAGTAAAAGTGACAGTGACAGTGACAATGATTCGAGTTCAAATAAATCACAAAATTTTTTTGGAATGTTGAAAACTAGAAATTTTGAAAGTGAAAACAATTCTGGAGGAATACCGGGTAATTCTTCATTTTCTCCTCTATCTCTGTTCAAAATTTCAACTAATCAAAAAAAAAATAAAATTTCGGAATCGACTAGTAGTGGAAATATGGGGGTTGATGTTTTGGGGGAGGAGGATGGTTCACGGGATAGTTACAAAATTTCAGATTGTAGTGAAGATTTGGGAGCATCGTTTACTAGTGGTGGTGGTTCCCAAGAAATTCTTCCAATAATAAGTGAACCATCTGAAAAAAATGAAAATTTTAGTCAAAATTCAATTCCGTGCGGCCAAAATACCTACTGTGAATTAAATTTTCCAAATTCTCCAATAATTTTTGAAAACTCGCCACCAGATTTCGATGAAATTTTAAATTCTGTTTCTACACAAACAGAGACAGTTCAAAATTCTGTTTTAACACAAACGGAAGTGTCAATCCCCTTCGAAAACGATTATCCGAAACTAAGCTTTCATTCAAAATCAAATTTCAAAATTAAAAATAAACATTTGTCTTATCAAAGATCATTAGGATTTGTTTTGGATTCTATTTTAAATTGCGATCCTAATAAAACAGCTGAGGAGAAAAGGAAGATGTGGGAAAGGGCGATAGAACTTTATAAAGCTACTCTTAGCTTTTTCCATCCCATTCCTTAACTCCCCTCCTACTTCTTTTCCACCATTTAAATTCATACCTCACCGTGTCACCTTCAGTGTGTTAAAATCGACTTGGGCTTCACAATAAGAGATTCGTTTTAGAAAAATGGATTTTAAATGTGAAGAGTGCTTCAAAATTTTTACTCGAAAAGACAATTTGAATCGCCACAAGAAGATAATTCACTCTAACAATGGCCCCCAGTTAGAACAGAAGAAGAAAAGCTGTAAGTTTAATTTTAAATAGAAATTTTGTTTCAATTTAATAATTAGTTATTAATTTGATGAATTAGAGGCAAATTTAATAAAGAAGTTATTAAATTTTAGGTGAAAGAAGATATTGTCAATTCTGCAAAATATTTATAAAAAAGTCATTATGGTTCTGTCATTTGAGAACAAATAAACACAAAACCAATTCAATGGTGGTTAGGGATGAAAATGTGTCTGTAATAAAATCGGCATTTAAGGAAAGAATCATTTCATATAAAATATCATCGACTCAATACCAAATCAACATTTATGATTTTTTCTCCGAAATACAACAAAAAATAATTGAGGTAATCAATTATGAAATCCAAAGACACACCTGCATCAAACTCAACATGGAGTTATTTGGTCTTTACTTAAATCCTTCCAATGAAAGTCATGAAGTTAAGTCTTTCAATACCCCATTTCGGATTTTATGTAATAGTTCAGAATTAACGCAAGAACTAGAAGATATTATTAAAATTATTGACCGGAAAGCTGATGAACTGGCAGAAAAAGATTCGGGTAAATTATTTTTTATTAAATATTTAGTAACTAAACTTAAACCAAAAATAAATTTGTTGTTAATTATTCTTCTTTAATTTCAGGATGGATTTTAATAAAAATATTACACGTTGAGCTTAACATCAACAAGTACAACCCCTTAAAAGCTTCTTCATATATACCGCTACCGTCAGAGATCAAGTTGAAAAATGCTGTAGTCAACGTTCAAAACAATGATGAATGTTGTTTCGCCTGGTCTGTGGTTGCAGCTCTTCATTCACCTAACGGACCAATTGAAAAGGTGGAGTCGTATCCACATTTCACCACTATTTTAAACTTTAAAGGTATCAATTTTCCTTTAACTTTAAAAGACATAAGTAAATTTGAAAATTTAAACAATATTTCGGTTAATGTTTATGGATTAGAAAAAATCAAGAATAATTTAAAAACTCAATTCGAAATTATAGGACCTTTACATTATACAAAAAATAAGCGAGAACGTCACCTTAATTTATTATTAATTGGAGATGATAATGGAAATTTCCATTACTGTTATATTTCGGATTTATCTAGATTAATTTCAAAACAATTATCTAAACATCATGGGAAAAAATTTTTATGCGACGGTTGTTTACAATATTTTACTACTGAAGAATTATTAGTCAGGCATAACACATATGATTGCGATTTTGTAAGAATAAATCTACCTTCAACTGAAACTAAAATAGATAGATTTGGAAATATTATTCCCGAAAATATTTTAAAATTTCAGAATATACAGAAACAAATTGAAGTTCCATTTGTTATATATGCAGATTTTGAATGCATTCTTAAGCCTTTAAATAATGAAATTAATGATGTAGATCCAAGTTCTCCATATACTGAAAAAAAATGTCAACATATTCCATATTCGTTTGCTTATTATATAAAGTGTTCATTTGATGATTCAATTTCCAAATTTCAAAATTATATGGGTCCCAATTGTGCACAAATTTTTATAACTTACTTAGAAAGAGACGTTCTTAATATTTACAATAAATATATGAAAAAGTTAATACCAATGAAAAAATTAAATGTGTTGGAACAATTACATTTTGAATATACGAATGATTGTCATATATGTGATAAACCTATAATTTCGGATAAGGTTGCTGATCATTGTCATTTAACAGGTTCCTATAGAGGTCCGTCACACTCTATATGCAACTTAAATTATAAATTATCTAATTCCATTCCAGTAGTTTTACACAATTTGCGTAATTATGATTCTCATCTGTTTATAAAAAATTTATGTCCAAATCATGAACAATTATTTGTCATAGCCCAGAATAAAGAGAAATACATTTCATTTCAAAAATCTATTGAAGTAGATCAATATTTAGATAAAAAGACTGGTTTCACCAAGTCAAAATTTCTATATCTTAAGTTTATTGATTCATTTCAGTTCCTACCATATTCTTTGTCAAATTTAGCTTCCATCCTTAATGATGAACAATGCAAAGAAGTGTTCAAATATTTTAATGAAAAGGAAAAATTTAAGTATATCCGTCAAAAAGGCGTTTTCCCTTATAAATATATTGATAATATCGACAAATTAAATGAAACGGAGTTACCCAATAAAAAAAATTTTTATAATGACCTCACGGATGAACACATTACTGATGAAGAATATGAGAGGGCTAAAAATGTTTGGAATTTATTTGAATGTAAAACAATCGGTGAATATTCCGATTTATATCTTAAATCTGATGTATTACTTTTGGCAGATGTTTTTCAAAATTTTAGAAAAACGTGTATGGAAACTTACAAACTTGATCCTGCACATTATTATACTTTTCCAGGTTTAAGTTTTGACGCTTGTTTAAGATATACTGGAGTCGAATTGGAGTTAATAACAGACCCAGATATGTTACATTTTTTTAAAGGTAGTGTAAGAGGAGGAATCAGTACCTGTGTATGTAGGAAATCTATAGCAAACAATTTATTTCTTTCAAATTATGATCCATTACAACCATCTAAATATATTATGTATTTTGATGCAACTAATCTTTACGGATATGCGATGTCTCAATATCTGCCCGAAAAAGATTTTGTTTGGTTATCAAATCAACAAATTCAAAATTTAGATATAATGAATATATCTGAGACTAATGACAAGGGTTATGTGCTAGAGGTTGATTTAGAATATCCTGAAAATTTACACAATTTACATAATGAATTTCCATTCTGTCCAGAAAATTATAAGCCTCAAAATTCTAAAACTTTTAAATTAATTCCAAATTTAAAAAATAAAGAAAAATATGTAATTCACTATACTTTATTAAAACAATGTATTCAATATGGAATTAAACTAACTAAAATTCATCGGGTTGTAGAGTTTACACAATCTCAATGGTTAAAAAAATTTATTGATCTAAATACAAATTTAAGAAATCAATCTAAAAATCAATTTCAGAAAAATTCTTATAAATTGGCAAATAATAGCATCTACGGAAAAACAATGGAAAATGTGGATAAAAGGACAGATATACGATTGGTTACACAATGGGCAAAAAATCATAGAAAAGATGGGGCAGAAAATTTAATTGCTAAACCATCCTTTAAAGATGTAACAATATTTTCAGAGAATTTAGTAGCTGTGCAAATGCGTAAAGTGTTAGTGCAATATGATAAACCTGTCTATGTAGGCTTTAGTATTTTAGATATATCAAAAACGGTGATGTATGACTTTTTTTATGGGTTTTTAAAACCTTTATATAAGAATAATATTAAACTTCTGTACACAGATACAGATTCCTTTATTTTGGAAATTGAGACAAGTAATGTTTATGAAGACATTAGGGTTAATATTGATAAATTCGATACTCCAAATTATGATGTTAATAATATTCATGAAATACCAATAACTGAATCTGTTGTTGGAAAGTTTAAGGATGAATATGCTGGTGAACCAATAGAAAGCTTTTATGGCACAGGGGCCAAAGCTTATTGTGTTAAGTCAGAAAATGGGTTGCTTAAAAAAGCTAAGGGGATAAAGAAAAGTAGCATTAAAAAACAATTAGAATTAACACATTATAAAGATGTTGTAGAACAAAATTCAAAAGCTTTCTGTACAATGTATTTGTTTAGATCTCGACTTCACAATATTTATACAGAATTAGTTAACAAATTAGCTCTCACTTCTAATGATGATAAAAGATTTAAAATTCCCAATAGTTATGATACATTAGCGTGGGGTCACCAAGATATTCCATTTTTTCAGTGGTTAATAGACCATGAAAATGAATTATAAAAAATTCTTTTAAGATTAAAAGTTTTACTCTTCAAGGCTAAATTTGAAGTATTTAAGAACATGGTAAATTTTAAAATTATATCAGTATAAAATATACCACCGTCTAGAATAAATATGTGTTTAGAATCTTTTGAAAAAGAAATTGATAACAAATTATATAGAACATATGAAAAAAGACTTTCCTCATTTAAATTCTGGAATGGAAAATTAAATCCTAAAGTGTTAGCCCAATCAGGGTTTTATTATTTAGCTATTCATGATGTTTGTAAATGTTTTTACTGTGGTGCAGAAATATTTGCCTGGAAAATTGATGATTGTCCAATTGAGGAACATTATCGTCACTGGAAGAACTGTGACTTAATCGAGTGTTTGTGGTTAGGTGAAAAAAATAAAAAATGTGAACCTGTTGTCCTTAAAGTGAAAGAAAATATGTCAACATCTTTCATTTTTTTATTAGTTTTAATAACTATGTTTGTATCTCTAATTTGTAAACAAATTATTTAATGTCCTTAAAGTGAAAGAAAATATGTCAACATCTTTCATTTTTTAATAGTTTTAATAACCATGTTTGTATCTCTAATTTGTAAACAAATTATTTAATATTTTGAAAAAAAAAATGTCTATATATTGTAGAAAATTAATTAAAACTGTTCAGTCTTATTTCAATCTCTTATTGTTTTGTTAATAGACATTTAAAATTGAAAAGTGTTTTAATGGCATCCCTTATCAACTACATTGTTTTACATTCAATTTTAAATAATACTTTATATGTACTTTATCCTCCAAGGGTTTTACATGGAATGGTGTGTTTTGAAAACGAAACCTCTACTATTAAACCTGAAATATGTAATTATATGAAAGCTATGAATATTAATAATTATTCAACTGCTTTCGCATATAATATGAATAATAGTCAATCTAATAGTAATTTTTTCAAAATTTACTTTCATTATCCAAATAATACAATTTTTGACACTAACTGGATTGAAAAAAATAAAAAACCATTTACGATTTCTAGCTGTGATCATATTAAAAATGATGAGGAAGGTAAAAACTGTTTAATTCTATTTATCTTCAATATAATTTTATCAATAGGTAGTTTTTCACTTTTGTCGTTCTTGACAATTTTGTTTTATCAAGATAGGTCATAAAAATTTAATAAACTTGCTTGACCTTGAAATTTATAGAGGAGTGGGGTGGATAAGATATATTCAGACTCAGTATTTTAGTTTTCAGTTAGCATCAAGACATCATGTTTAATAGTAGCAATTTTAATGGATATAAATCCAGTTCTAGTGAAACCAATGATAAAATTAGTCAGTGTAATGAAAAATTATTAAATTCAAAAATCTACTATCTTAACAATTCCTTATCAAAATTTGTTTGTGTTGGAATTGGTATAAATGATTTTACACCAAAAGTTCTAATTGGAGGTCGAAATGGATTTCACATTTACTTGAATGAAGAAGAATGGAAAGAACTTCAAAAAAATCAAGGAGTGTTGGTGAATTATTTTTATTCTGCTCAAGCATATGCATACCCACTAAAAATTGAAAAAATCACAGTGTTTTTTGAAAAAATAAATCATTCTCCTGTTATCAGAATTCAAAAGGATGAACATTATGTGATTCTGGGAAAAGAATCAATAGATAAATTAGTTGAAATCGATGAACTTGTTGACTACAGAATTCATATAATTAAAAAGCAAGAATTTTCCAAATATTTTAATTTGTTTCATCACTATAATTATCAGTCAGGAGATGTGTTGTCTCATATTTATAGTGTTTTGGATCCATGTCAGAATTTAAACAGTGAAAATGTCGGAACTGTTTTAGAAATGTTATCTCTACATAAACAGGAATTAGAAAACAAGTTAAGAAAATCCGGTGCATTACAATAGAAATATGAAGAAATCAGTGACAATCAGTGAGAACAATAATAAAGTTTATATATTAGTGACATGGGACTTTGCATTTAGACAAGCTCGAAAAAGTGAATATCAGAAATTTTATCTTGACAGACTAAGATTTGAAAAACGAGTTGAACAATGTGAAAGTATTCTTAAAAGTATTTTTGATGTAGATCATAGAAAAAAAATATATATTGAAAGATTTAATGTAAAAATATAAATTTATATTGTTAATCTCAGTTGTAAACATCTTAAAAATTATATTGTTAGTATTTGTTGTAAAAAGGATTATCGTAAATAAAAAATATGTTATATAAATAGGTCTTTTATTTAAAAATTTGATATACAATATTACTTAAAATTAATTACAATACATCTTTTTTAAGAATCCATGAATTATGTGATTTATCGAATCCTAACCATTTAACAAAAACTTGGTTCCCTTTCTTCCTTAAAATTTTTTCAACCAAAAACACATCTGGATGTTTAACTTTTTGTAACTCTTCTTGGTAGAAACCTCCTTCAATATATTCATTTTTACTATCTTTTAATAAATAGGTGGGTGGATTTGTTAACTGAACCTTTCTAATTTGAAAAATTTCAGTTGACCAATTTGGAGTATATCCTTTTTCAAAAGCTTCTCTTTGTTTGGAAATTCTAACAAAATCATTTTCTTTAAATTTAGTGCGCTTTAAATCAAATGTTTTTTTAAAAGTAAAAGAATTTTGCAGTATAGTTTTCTCATTTTTTTTATTAACCTCAACAGGTCTATATCCGGTAGTTCTATGAATACTATTATTATATTTTTCAATAATAGTGGGTAAAATAGAGTACCATTGGTAATTCCCTCTATTACTAAAATATTTCCACATTATATTTTTTAAAGTTCGATTTACGCGTTCTACAATACTCGCTTTGAGATTAGAGTAAGTATTATAATGATTAATTTTGTAATAATTCATAAGATCTTTAAAATCTTTATTGAAAAATTCTTTTCCTAAATCTGTCTGCAAATTTTGCGGTTTACTTGTTTTTTCTAAAATTTTTTTCATAGCTTCAGTTACATCTTTTCCTTTTTTACTTTTAAGTGGTTGAGTCCAAACATACTTTGAGAATGCATTTATCACCACCAAAATATATCTATAACCTTTATTAAATTTGGAATAGGGTTGCATCTCTACCAAATCAGCTTGCCATAAGTCATTAAGGCTTTTAACAATAGTTCGTCTTCTTCTATATCTTCTTCTTGCCGGTTTATGTAATTCATCTACAACTGTTTCTTTAATATTTTTACTCATAGTACTAGAATAAAATTTCTTAATACCTTCTTTAAATAACTTATTTTATTTGTTTGTTATCTTTTTTTAGCAAATCTTCGATTTTATATTCCAAAGTTTTAAAAGATGCATTATTCGAATCTTTGACTTTTTTGATTTCATCTTCGATTTTATATTCCAAATTTTTAAAAGATGCATTATTCGAATCTTTGACTTTTTTGATTTCATCTTCAATGTTGGTAATTCTTACATTAATTTTAGTTTCAAAAACAACAAGTGATTTTATACTTTCGTTTCTCATTTCTCTTACTGTTGCGTTTAATTCTTCTCTAGCATATGCCATTGTGTCATTAAACTCTTTTCTAGAAACTTCGGCTGCTCTTTGAACTAATTCGTTTAGTGATTTTATTTCTTTTACCAATTTATTTTCTAGATTTTTTATATCTTTTCCTAATTGAAATTCTACATTTGTTAAATTTAATTTTATTTCTACCAATTTTTTTTCTATTTTCTTTATATCTAAAATCGCTTTTTCAATTTCAATTCTTACATCGTTCAAAGATTTTTCATAATCATTTAACTTTGTTGAAATTTCTTCAATTTTTGAACTGTGTTGTGCAAGTCCTTTTTTTAAATCATGGATAGAGGTGTTAATCATAGCTTGTATTAGTTCTGCTAAAGATTCTAATTCTTTTTCTAATCTTTTATTCAACATCTTTTGAAAATATTCATCGTCAACAGTGGTTTTTAATTCTGTTTTTAGATTGTTTAATTGTGAGATTATCTCCATGATTTGTTCACTATTTTTTAAAATTTCATTTTTAAATTTATTTTCAATTTTTTCATCTACATTTTGTAAATCTGTGTTTAATTTCTTTTCCAAATTTTTCAAGTTTAATAGAATTATTTCAGCATTATTTTCAATTGAATTAATTTTCTGATTTATTTCATTAATATTATCGCTATCTTTTTTATGGATTATAAAGTGTGTATTCATAGCTCTCTCTATTTGTTGTGTGTTTTTATTCATACCATCATGAACGTTTTGAAAATTACCTATTTCTTCAGAAACCCTATTATTAAGTTTGTTCGTAAATTCTTGGAACTTTGATACCATATCTTTTATAATAATTTGTTTAACATTTTCTATTGCAGAAGTATCATTTATTTTTGATTTAACCAATGTTATTTCATTTTTTATGTTATTTTCAAAACTCTTTACTTCATCATATTTCTGTTTTATTGTTTTAAAATCATCTTCACACTTCGATGTTTTTTGAGAAAAACTTTTTAATAGTTCATCATTGTCTTTGACAATATTTTTTATATTTAATATCCTGTTATCATAGTTTGACACATTTTCTTCAAATAACTTAATTTTTTTCGAAATAGATTCCACATTTTCATCATTTTCACTAACTCTCTTTTTTAAATTTACAATATCATTTTTTAACACAGGTTCAAATCTTTGAACAATATCATCACTTTTAAAATTTTTTAATATTTCATTTTCAACATTGGCTAGTATTTTATTTTCTATTGTAGGTATATCTACTGTATACTTTTTAGAAATATGACGTCCAAATTTATCAATGGTCATTTTAACAATGTTATGTAACAATATTTACTACTTTCTTTTATACAATTATATTGGCTTCTTTCAATTCTTCAATAATAGAAATAATTTCGTTGTTATGTCCTGTATTCCCAGCCATCATAGATGCTACCAACAGTCGAAGTCTATCAACAAGTTCATTTACGTTATCCCAATATACGTAATCGGTATAAGGTTTATTAACTTTTAAAGTTATTCCGGATCCTGTTCTTTTCGAAGATATTCGAGTTTCCCTGTATGGAGCTTTTCGTCTGTCAAAAAATCCTTGAACTATATTATGCGTTTCGGGATTTATGGTTTTAGTTTTTGTAATTCCTTTATTTTGTAAATAAGGCCCTATTATAGAAATATATTTTTGTGATCCATTTCCCTGTACCTGCTCATTTGGATCATAATTTCTACGGTATGCATTGGTTCTCTTTAAAATATCCATATAATTTTCCAAATCTTGTTTTTTATAACCTACTGGTTCCTTTTTAAATAATAATTCATATAAACCTGGTGTACCTGTATAAGTTATACCTTCAACTTTTATGTTTTTACCGATAATTTCTATAGGTCTTTGTGTTAAACCCAAAAAGAATTTCTCAGTTTCAAAATCATGTACTATTCCATAGAGGTGATCAAACTTATGTTCCACATCTTTTACCCCTCCGTCAATATATTGACGAGGTAATTCATGAAATCCTGATAAATATTCTTGATATAAAGGTGTACTGACAAATGTTTGAATTGTTTGGCGTGTTTGTTCTAATATATCCGAAAGATTTCCTACCGTAGATTGTGAAATTGAAGAAGGGGTGGTTTCTGCTATGACACTTGTTTGTTGTAAAGATGGCATCTGACTATGTGAAGCTATACTGGTTTCCCAATCAATAATTGTTGGTATTTCTGTAGGAAGAATTGGAGTTTTCCCTGTCTTTCTTTTTTCTGGTGTTGATGTTCCATACTGTAGTTTTTTTCTTGGTGTTAGTGTTGGAAACAATCTTTTTTCTGGTGTTTCATAATTTTTTTTAATGGGTGTTTGTAGCTCTTCCTTTACCTCAGCCGATTCAATTTTACCAATTGTTGAAATTAATTGTTGTAGGGGTTGAGTTATTGGTTTATAGGTTTCCTCCAATTTGGATTGTGCTTCAAATTCAGCATTTTTTAAACTTTGATATTTTTGTTTAACAGCTTTCCTTGACTTAACAAGCTCTCTTGCTAAGCGTTCATTCATGATTAGTTAAATTTTTCACAAAACTTTTATTTTTATAAGAAAATATATGAATCAAATCCTTTTCGATATCGACCGGATTTTAAATTCGAATCCTTGTCTATTACCAAAAATCCAAATTTATCTTTCCAACACATCAAACATAACTCATTAAATTGATTAAATGACATATCAACATTAACATGATCATCATAAATATGTTTTAAGTTCGTTTTGTCTTGTTGAAATATAACAATCAAATTCGCATTGTCACGAATTAATTGTTTTGGAATCGAAGAATACGTTTGACACAAATAAAAACAATCAGTATTTTTATGTCTTCCGAAACAAAAATAATCTTTTACAACATTCTGATTGCAACACACTATATCATCAAATATAATTATGGAATTTGGTTTTATTTCTTGTGGAGAAACAATATTTTCTTCATTTTCGGATTCATAATATCCAATTTCTCTCAATGGTTTAAAAAGTAATCTCAAATATTCATATTTTGGTTGATATAGAGACTTTGAATAAATATATAAATTTTCAAACCGTAAACCATTGGGATCTTCAATTAAACTTATAATGATATTAGTTTTACCACACCCTGATGGACCAATAATTAACCCCCTTTTACTAGAGCCTTCAAACAATTTTCCATGTTTTCTAAAATTATTTCTTGAAGTCTCATGGTCTTTAATAATAATTGAATAAGGTTGTTTGACAATTTTCATATATAAGAGGATGTATAAAGGGTAAGTTCTAATTTAAAACTAGTCAGTTTGTTCCAAGATTTCAATTATATAATGCCAATCTCATATAAGCAACAATCCATTTATAAAAGAAGAGTCAGAAAAAGAGGTAGTGGTTTAATTAATACTCTAATAAATAAGTTACCTTTTGAATTACATCTACCTGGGTATAATTTTTGTGGACCTGGAACCAAACTAGAAAAGAGACTAGCTAGAGGCGATAAAGGCATAAACTTATTGGATGAAGCTTGTAAAGAGCATGATATTGCCTATGCACAATCAAATGATATAAAAAGCCGACACGCTGCTGATAAATTATTAGGTGACAAAGCTGCCGAAAGGTTCAGAGCAAAAGACGCCACTTTTGGAGAAAAAACTGCTGCACTTGGAATAAGAGGTGCAATGAAAATTAAAAGAAAATTTGGTATGGGATTAAAAAAAAGAAGGAAAAACAGAAGTCGAAAAACTCGTCTAGGACGAGGAATAACTTTATCTCAAGCTATTTCAAAAGCAAGACAAGCACTAAACGGAAAACAATTTAAAAGTTTGACTGATATTATTCAAACCGCACTTAGATCTATCGGAGATAGTAGAATATTATCACCAAAAAATAGAATCATACCAATTCCAAAAACTGGTGGATTTCTACCTCTTATTCCTTTATTTGCTGGTTTGTCCGCTTTAGGTGCTCTTGGAGGAGGAGCAGCAGGTATTGCGAAAGCTGTCAACGATGCAAAAGCTGCTAAAGAAAAATTAGAAGAGTCCAAAAGACATAATAAAATGATGGAATCTATAGCAGTAGGAAAACAAGGAAGTGGTCTTTATTTAAAACCATATAAAACTGGATGTGGATTATATCTGAAACCTTATTCAAAAAACTGTTAAAACAAATACCTCGAAAACCACTTACAAATTATGATTTAAGTAAATATATTAATCTACTTAAAATTCCCAACTTTCGAGGTATATTCATGAGAGATAAATTACCAAAAAAAATTAATAAAAATGAAAGTGGTATTGTTAATCTCGATAAGAATAGTGGTGATGGAACTCATTGGACTGCATACATAAAAAAAGGGAAAAATATTTTATATTTTGATAGTTATGGCAATTTGCGACCATCTACCGAATTAACAAAATATTTTTTCAGCGATAAAAAGAAAAATATTGTGAAATATAACTACGATCATTATCAATCAATTAACAAAACAAATTGTGGTGAGCTCTGTCTTAAATTTCTTTATAATAATGGTTGAAAAACAATATTAATTCATTTTGTTAAAAATTTTTAAAGAGATATGTCGTACAGTTTTGTCATTAGTGGTAATTCCCCCACGCTTTCTGTTAATATTCATCCTCCAATATATTTAGATGAAAATTTTGAATATTCCATTGGACTTGTAAATTTTGAAACTTTTAATGCTATTCCAAATATTGATGAGACTAATAATCTTTTCATTTATGACTCAAATAAAGAAATAAGAATACCACCAGGTAGTTATGAAATAGATGATGTAAATAATTTTATTCAAAAATTTTTGGACAATCGTACTTTTCTTCATATTTATGCCAATAATAATACTTTACGAACACATATTAAAACAGATATTCCTATCTCGTTTCGTGATGGAACTATAGGAAAAATATTAGGTTTTAAAAATAAGGAATTAGAAGGTCTTAAGGAGCACATTTCAGATTTTCCAGCGGAAATTATTAAAGTAAACGCCATAAACATCGATTGTAATATTGCCGAAGGATCATATTTAAATGGAAAACCTGTTCATATAATACATCAATTTTTTCCTAGTGTAGCTCCTGGTTTTAAAATAATAGAATCACCACAAAATGTCCTTTACTTTCCTGTTACTGTAAAGGTAATAGACAATATAAACATTAAAATAGTAGATCAAGATGGTGATCTCATCAATTTCAGAGGAGAAACGGTAACAGTAAGACTACATCTTAAAAAAATAGATGAATAATGGCTATTTTATATAATAAAAAAGTCTCAAATTATAATTTTTCAAAAAAATTTTACTCTAAAAACATTAATAAGAAAGATACTAAACGACATTTAACTAGTAATAAATTAAACTCTCAAAGGTTAACACCTTCTAATAAAAAATTTCTGATAAGTTTAGGTTTCAAACTAAAATAAAATGGAATATTTAAATGTAAAAGAAAATATTCTTGTAGATGAATCAATATTAAGCTGGGAAATACTATCATTTGAACCTTTCAATCCTACAAAACTTGGATTAAATGATGAAATTAGAATTGCTCTACAACAAACAGGAAAATATCCTTTACCTTGCAAAAGTGAATTATATTTAGAATTTCAAGTTACCAAAGAAGATGATACTCCATTGGCTAATACGGTATTAATCAACAATGCTCCAGCATTCTTGTTTAAAGAATTACGTTATATTTTAAATGGTGTTACAATTGATTCAGTTCGAGATGTAGGAATTACTTCAACTCTTAAAGGATACATATCATTTAATCAAAACGAAAGTGCAAAATTGGAAAATGCTGGATGGTATCCAAAAACGAAACCTAAAGAAAAAATTATGACTGATGAAAAAGGAAACGTTTCCCTATGCGTCCCATTAAAAATGTACTCGGGATTTTTTGAAGATTATAACAAAATAATTTTAAATTCACAACAAGAACTAATACTAATAAGAAGCAATGATGACACTAATGCTTTAGTAACCACAAGTGATGATGAAAAACCGAAAATTAAAATAACCAAACTTTGTTGGCGAGTTCCACATCTTACTGTGGCCATTCCCCAAGAATTGGCACTAACGAAAATTATTGATAAAAACAATGATATTCTTCTTACTTTCCGAAGTTGGGAATTAATTGAATATCCAGAGTTATTAGAAAATACAAGACATAATTGGCCTGTCAAAACCTCCACAAAAATTGAAACACCAAGACATGTACTAATTGCTTTTCAAAAGGATAGACGTGGTAATTTAAAATCAGATATGAGTAAATTTGATCATTGTGACCTAAGGAATATAAATGTGTTTTTAAATTCAGAAAGATATCCTTACCAGGATCTTCAGCTTGATTTTAAAAATAATAAGTTTGCTACCCTGTATGAAATGTTTTCTGAATTTCGTCAAGTATATTATAACTTTCCAATAGAACCAATATTTAATCCCAAAGAATTTAAAGATAATGCACCTATTGCTTACATTAATTGCTCTCATCAGAGAGATTTATTACAATCCGGCCCAGTAACCATGAGAATTGAATTTGAGACAAAAGAAAAAATATCGGGAAAAACAGCTGCGTATTGTGTTATAATACATGATAAAGTATTTAGCTATAATCCATTAACAAAAATTGTTAAACAACTTTAACTTCTCCCACCACATCAAATATCATTATTAAAATGAAAATATATCGAATAAGATCAGTTGTTTCTATACCATAGTTTGTTGCACATCAAATGGAATGTACAAAATACAAAAAGAAAAAATAGAACTATTTTTAAAAAAAATTAAACATCTAAAAAATCTTATTGAAGACTATTCGAAAAAACAATTTGTAATAAAAAAATTTAGTACTTTAAAAATTTGCTAAATAAAAATGAGAATAGTTATGGATGTTCAAGGATTTAAGGATGAACACAACAAGTTTATTCCTAAAGAACTTGCAATGTTTGATGGACATAAAATGAGTCATTATATTTTTAAACCACCGTATCCACTACAAATGCTTCCACCAGAAACATACAAGCAAGCAGAATGGTTAATGAAATTTCATCACTGCATCAATTGGAATACAGGATATATTCCTCTTCATAATTTTTCATCTATAGTAAAAAACTTAACAGAAAAAGGAGAATTCATTTATATTAAAGGAGAAGAGAAAGCTAATTTTATTAGAAAATATTGTACTAAGCCAATAATTGAATTGGACGAACAACCTGTTTTAATTAAATCATCTCCTAAATGTTTTTATCATTCTCAATCACCTTCAATGTGTGCCCTTTCTAATGTATTCTTTATGTATAAAAATTTTTTTATGAATGAATAAATTAACAATGAATGTAATAATATTTTTTTTATTTATCCACATCCCCACATTACTAACAGAAAATTATATTTTCCTATCTTTACATAATCAAATATTTAAACATAACAGCCGTTACACAATAATAAAACAACTATAAAAATTTAAATATTTTATTTCACACTAACTTTAATTAACCAATAAATCAATACATAAATTTATTTCTTTATTGAGTCCAATTTTTTTAAGTTCATCAAAGAATTTTAACACATTTTTAGTCTTCAAAAATTCACTACACAATTCTGCTGCTTTTTTACAAAAATTTGCATGATCAACATATTTTATATATAACAATAAATCTTGACCCTCACTTTCTTCTTCAACTAAACAAGATAAATATCTGGAACATGCTTCGTTCATAATGAACCCTTCATAAAGGTCCCTCACAAAATTTTCAATTTTAGGCATCATCTTCACCACGCAATTTGATTAGTTCTTGTAATACAACAGGATCTCTAATATATTGGTTTAAATGACGAACTTCATGATGAAACCAACTTAACTTCACTAATTCACGTATAAACTGTACAATATCTTTCTTTTGAAAATAACGTTCGCACAATTTCACAGCCTCTGTATGGTTTTTGGATATATCCAAATAATATTGAAACCAAGATGGACCACTATCAACTGCATAATGTTCGAACTCAAAAGCAGAACTTTTACATTTTTTATAAAATTTTTGAATTAATAAATTTAATTCACTTTCGTTAGAAGCAGAAGACATATTTCATTTTAGTATGTTTTAAGCTGGTAAAGTGTTGCTTTTATAATCAAAATTTAAAGAAGGGATACAAGGTCATGTTAACATGTATACGAAGTAACTCGAATGTATACGAAGTAACTCGAATGTATACGAGATAATTCAAATGAGAAAACAAAAGAGGAGGAGGATGAAAAGCGTTGATGATACGAGGTTTTTTAATAAGTATAATGAGAGATTTGAAAAGTATAATGAGAGAAGAAAAGAGGAGGAGGATGAAAAGTGTTGATGATTTACTCTTACTCCTCCTCCTCCTCTTTCCTTCTCTCATATATCCACTACTCGTTAAAATTTTGTTACAACCACAAATTCCACACTGATAAAACCTCTGTATTACATAAAAATTCATAAATTTGCACATTTTTATCGGAAATATCAAGAAAATTATCAAGCAAAAAATTAAAACAAAATGACTTCCATCATTAAATATTGGTGTGACTCGTTCCTAAAACCCTAAAAATTAGTACTGTTGCTAGATTGCCGAGACAATTTTTGAGAAATATATTCTTTTCTTTCACAGATTGTCCCGCTTTTGCCCGATTTCTGATCAAAAAAGTTATGCCCTTTTATACATTACAATAGTAATGGATACATTTTATAGTTTATAACATGAAAGTATAAGTCTAGGTCAATTTAGGTTAGTTCAGATTAGTTTCAGTTTTACAAATTAACCAAACTCAAGCTAAACCTGAACTAAACAAAAATTTTGGGTGGTTAAGATAAATTTTTCCCTGAGACTGTGGAGGAACTAAATTGTTGAATGAGATGGTCACATGTTATAGTTTATACCATGAAAGTATTTTAGATTTAGCAACGTACAAACGAATATTAGTCGTTTTTACGAGCCTGATGGTCGATGGTCTTTCCGGAACGTGATTTTGGTTTTTCGTTGAAAATACAAGTTTTTAAACTTCATTCATTAGAATTTGTGCAAAAATAGCTGAAATATATTACATACATGATATTTTAACTCGTACTATTGAAAGTAAATATTTAAGTTCCGTTCTTTCTTCAGAAATAAAATTGCTTGGTGAAGTGACGCCAGGGGCGGATCCAGCTTCTCTCTTTGGGGGGGGGGGGCGGTGATATCACAAAAGTACAGTATGGCAAGAAAAACAAGTTGTCAGCGGGAGGGGGGGGGGGTGCAAACAGCATACTCATTTCTAATACAAAAGACAGAATGGGTTCTATTTTCCTGAACTCAAAGCTCTTGGGAGGGGGGGGGGGACGATCGCAAGTATACACATTCCTATACTCTATTCAAGAACTAGAGGGAGTAATAAAACTGTTACCGAAACCTCCAACGTACCTGCTCTAGTGCCGCTGGTAACTGAGAACTGCCATAAATCTAATTATATTTCGTAATATTTAAATATATTTTATAAATTTACTGCAACATAAAAATTCTGATAATTTAATTTAATTTCTGTCAGTGAGCAAAGTACACCTTACAGTGTGTCGTTAGTGATTTATCTTGTTTGCGCTTGTTTTTATATATTGTTTGAGATTAGTGAGATACCCAAAAGATATGGCTTTCACCTCTATATTTATTCCAAAATCGTTAAACCAGGGCATTTTTCCTCAACGAAAAACTTATTACGATGAATGTTTATGATGCCTTAAGATATCAATATCTAGATAAAACAAAACCACTGGAATTATTAGTACTCCCAAGCCACATTCGATCACAGGCAGATGAAAAACCTCGTTGGAAGAAGAAATGAAAACGGCAATTAAAGGGTTGTATATACACTTTATTATGAGAAGCAGATCCCAACCGTCTACAAAATTCTAACTAAAATCAATGAAGATCGCGATTTACCTGAAATTAAAAGAACTGATCTCTGGAAATTGCTCAGAGAACTTAATTTTTGCTGGGAAAAACCAGATAGAAAATCTGTTCCTGTAGATCGTTCGGAAACTGTCCGTTGGAGAAGTAAATATCTCTCTCAAGTAAAAGGTAGTGTTGCTAGAAATAACACAATTAACAAAATTAGTAATTTAACTAAACTTTTGAAAGATTTTTTTGAATAAAGTTACTGCGGAAAATTGGGAAAAATCCATATAATAAAAGAATAAATCAAAATGTGAGAACAAGAGCTCATGATCGGTGAGATAGAGGAACCAATTATAATTAATTTGAGCGCAGATAGTTTCACTGACTTTGATTAGGAATTAGATACGTAATGTTTACTAGTGTAAATACAATTTATTATTTAAATTTTTGTTTTTGTTGTATTTTATTGTTTAATGTTGTTTATATGTTTTTTATATATTTTTATTTTAGTGTGTCCCACTCTTTAATTTTATATATATTTAATTCTAATTAGCTGTAAGTTTTTTATTATTTTATTATTGTATTTGTGTCTTTTTTTTAAGCGTGTAGAATTAACATGTTTATCTTATTTTTTTGGGGCTATCGTATTTCCATATAATAAAGTAAATTAAATTAAGATATCAATACAATAGAAATAAAAATAAGTAGGTCTAATATTAATTACAACGTAAAAAAAGTAATTACGTTTGAATCCTTTTTTAGTTTTTAACTGTAATTCTGCAGATGGTTTAAGAAATAAATAAACCGAAACGTCAAATACCCTAAAAATATTTTTAATTAGTAATAAAATTACCGATAGCCCCAAAAATATTTTAATAATATATGGACGAATTTATTTTTTTATATATGTTTTTGTATTTTTGACAATGGATATTTTGTAAGTATTTAAATTATAATTTCGAATTTTTTGTGAGAATAAGGCTACGTTTTAGTCCATTATTATAGACCGGTAATTTTGATTATAAAATTTCTAACCCATTTCTATGAAAAATATATGTGTCTAACAGATTTTGCTAAAGACACCGGACTAAAGAACACAAGTAGTTTGCGAAGAGAAAAAGGATAAAAAATGATTTATTACTCTCTCTAGTTCTTAAATAAACTGTAGTATAAGAGGAAAAATCGGGTCCATTTTCCTAAACTCGAAGCTCTTGGGGGGGGGGGGGGGCGATCGCCCCCACCGCCCCCCCCTTGGATCCGTGCCTGAGTGACGCATGGGGTTTTTTGAGTGTTCTGAGAAAGTGAGAAAAAATGGTGAAAATTTAAAACCAAAATCGTGTTCTACGTCCTCGAAATAGAGGGTGAGCATTGAATTTTTTACAAAAAACGTCACTTTCCTACATTTACAATAATGTAAATAATTACCAAAATATAAAAAAAAAACGTACTTACCGAAAATAATGAATTAACGAGATTTACAAAACAATACTATACATTGGTTCTCATATTGTCAACTTCATACAACAAATTTTCTATGAAATTTATGGCATTGATTTTCTGCATGTTGTGTCAATTTCTTAGGCATTTAGCCTATTATTGTAGTTTTCCATATCCCCTCTAGCTTCCTTGTATAAAACCCAACTTAGTATGTTAATAATTAGATTATTCCGGAACATCTCCATGAAATCATCATGAAGAGCGTCCAAGTGTTAGCAGTAAGTAAAGAAATCTTCCCGTCTTGTGGATAATGCTCATAAACAGAAGAAGTTTACCCACAACAGCAGCTAGATGATTTTCTTTTAATTAAAATTCAACTCATCACCTTGCAATCGTAAATTTACTTCATTAAATACTTGATACAGATCTTTCAAATAAGTGACGTATACAAATAACTGCTGACGATGAATAACACAATATACAGCGAGTACATTTGGGACTAATTGTTTCAAATGCTCGATGAAATCCTTGTGACGCCCCAACATCAACTGCTGATAAAATATTATGAATAGGAAAATTATTTCTCTTGAAAAAAATATTCATAGAATTAAATATCGATTTTTTTTTGTATAAGCTTCCAAATTTCTGGCAATTAATAACTTTAGACAAACTTTTTCTTCATTTATGAATCGTACTTATAATAATAGTAGTGTTACGTTAGTTGGTAGCGTTAACTCATCGCACTGAATAGACAATTTGCATGTATTCAAGTAATCTTATTTCAACGTCTTTAGTCATTTTCTTCTTTGCACTAAATTTTTGCTCAAAGTAATTTTCCTAATGATGCCTGATGCATTCTTATGATGAAGATGAACTTTCAACAAGTCTTTCACTACTAGTAAGACTAATTTATCACCTATTATCTGTGGTCTTCCCGCTTTTGCGATTAACAATGAAATATTATATGAAGTTCAAAGTTGATCATTTTTTTGTCTAAAAGACGGCGCAAAAAGTTTTGATATGCTTAGCTGTTTCAAATATTTCTTTTCCAGTCCTTGAAAATAGAATACATCTTTGTCCTTTTTATCAACATGCTCTCTCTCCATAAACTTTTCGACCACCTTATAGTATCGTCAGTGGAGCTGTATCGAACCGACAGCAACATTCGCAGGCAACAATTTTTTATATAAAATAGAAATTCCGAGACATATCAGCAGGATACTAAAACCTGCCAACTTTTCGACCGAAAAATATCGCCAGTCGAATGACATCTATACATCCACCGGAGTAGGCCGAACTTAAAAATTAAGATTTCAGTAAGAAAAAAATTAAATTTATTTTTCTGCCGTGTTTAAATTATTGTCTTTAAAGCAGATAAATGAAAAAATATAAACAGTTTATTTCCTGCAAATACAACTATGGATATCTCTCGCGACCATCTAACGTGGCAGGTTTTAATTTATAATTTATATAGACAATTGTTTCCTGCAAATGCAGCGCTTGATTCGATATAGCTCCTCTGACGAGTCGGCAGGTTTTAATAGACTACCGATATGTAATTTGGAATTTATATTTATATAGACAACTGTTTCCTGCGAATGTTGCTCTCGGTTCGATACAGCTCCACAAACAAGACCATAAGATGGTCGAAACGTATATGGAATTGAATTTGCAGGAAATAAACAGTTTGTATATATTCTTTCCTTTATTTACTTGTAAGGAGCATACATATTGTTCCAGATGGCCGATATTTGAAAACACTCTATTATTTCAAAAGCTTTTTATTGTCAACTTCAATTCAAACACTTGTCAAACAATTCAACTTACTTCGACGACGTCTCAAAGTCCACATTGTCCACGAAAGCTGATCTGTACCCTTTATATGCTCTTTTGGTCGATACCAAAAGATTCCCTAATTTTCTAGAAATATTTCCATACTACATGGTATAACAAAAATGAGAAAAAGGAGTAATCTAGCAATTTCTAGACCTTCTGTCATAGATGTTCCATGTTCAAAATAAGGAAATGCAATTTATTACAAAGTTCCAGACCTTCTTTCATCGACGTCTCGGAAATTAACAAAAGGTAAAATTAAATAAATAAATTATGAAATCGTAGAATATAAACCTAAAACCGTACAAACTACACACGCAAACTAATACTATGAAATGTGTAACGCTATAAAGTTCGCTACAATATACGACAGGAAAATTGATTTGTTTTTCTTACTGAAATCTTAATTTTTGAATTTCGCACTACTCCGGCGAATGTATAGATATCGTTCGACTGGCGATAATTTTCAATGGGCAGATATTAATATCCTACCGATATGCCTCTGAATTTATATTTTATAGACAGCTGTTTCCTGTGAATATTGCTCTCGGTTCGATACAGCTCCACTGACGAGACGATAAGGTGGTCGAAACGTGTATGGAGAGAGAACCAGAGTTGAATTTGCAGGAAATAAACTGACTGTATATATTATTTCCTTTATCTGCTTGAAACATATATATTGGCAACTATTTAAACACGGCAGAAAAATATATTTATTTATTTCTTACTGAAAGTTTAATTTTTAATGATTTGTTTGTAGGAGAATACGTAAATCCATATTTCAAATACTCAATACTGTGCTGTAGGCGTTTCTTGTTGAATTCAGACTTGAAAAAAGACCGCCGTTTTCTTAACTATGAAAAAAAGTTTCTAAAACTAAGTGTAAATTTCCTAAACTAACATCGCTGCCTCAACCTAATAATAAAGAGAACAATTTCCTGAAATTATTACCTTATATTACATGTATCGTGGAAACGATAAAAAATGAGTTATTTACTTTCATATATAATACAGTTCATAACATGTCACGCTTTAATCGTTTTAATGTGTTCGTATCCGCATTTTTCTAAGCAGTTACGAAGTTAATTTGTAGTCTAAAGTAACCATTAGATTATGCATGTAGTATACGTAATCGTATTTACAATAATATTTATGACCCCTAAAATAAAAATAATGTGATGTGTCACTCGATTCATTGTCAAAATTTACATTAGTTTCAAATAATATATATTCGAGAAAATAATTAAGATGAAATATATCAAAATTACAAATCTTGATATACATGGTGTCCGGAAAATAAATGTACAACTGTTGCTGACAGACTTTTGACGTCTAAGTAGGTCGTTTTAAGCCAAGCTAGTTATATCCTATATTACTTCGTTAAGGCAATAGAAGAAGTCAAAGTTTAAAAAAAATATTGATTTTTCCCAAATTCCCTGAAAACGTGGCATATGAATTTAATAATTTATGATCTGTGGTCTAACACTATAATATGAAGTTTTCTAGTGGTATAGCGACCCGCTATAAAGTGGTGTAATCAAATCAAAATCAATGTTATGACAACCTAGATATTTCTATCGGATAACCCCATGTATTTGGAAGTTTCTTTACCTTTTGAAAAATTTTCATTGGGTGAGAGGTTTTGCCAGGAAAAAATATTTTCAATTACATGCATACACCAATTCGCTGTAATAATGAAACAATTTTTACAATAAATGTTGGAAATACATGTACGCATTTAAAAAAAATTGCAAAACTCACTAAAAAGAAAATATTAATTAAGCAAATGTGCAAAATGGCGGACATTTTGCTGAATACACTTATTAACACTTTTTAAAAAAGAAAATTGGACTCCAATACCTCAGGATAATTAAACAGGTTGTCTGCGTTGAAAATGCGTTTCAATAATTATTCGCGAGTGTTCACCGGAATCTTATATACTTTTTTAAGAGCGCTCCACAAAAAAAGAAGTCGCACATATTTAACTCTCCACTGTTAAAAATAACCTTAAATTTAATGTTCAATCTACATTAAATTTAATCATTTTGCACCAAAAATCGTGAATAATTTACATTTACTTTTAATTTAAAGCAATTCATTCAAATATCAGTTCATTGTACATTAAATTTGATTAAATTCTATCTTACATTTCAATAAAGTAATTGAAAAGATATTTTAACTTCTGTAGATTAAAATTAATTCCCATATACTCCACTATACTAAAGGAATTTAAATTATTATTCAATATACATTGCATGAGATTCCGAGAGATGGCGTAACTTGTATTTAACTTTTTGTTTAGTATGATATAAGTTGCTTAAAGGCCTCAATTTTCTTTTGGCGAGGTGTACATGTCTGCTCTGTACTGACAGGATCTAATGAGTTCGAAATCGGTCTAGATGGCGGACACTACCAATGGCAAAAATGTCCACTTTTCCTGATAGTTCCAGAATTTTTTGAAGTCGTATTGGGGATGCGCGATACTCTTAATAGTATCGATATCTGGTATCGATACCTAGAATATCGATATCTTTACGATACAGATATTTTCACAAAAATTTCAGAAATCGCGTTTGAATTTAGAGAACTACTATTACAATGAATCAGTACCAAGTTCCTAGATCAAATACATATAAAATACAAACAGAAAGCGATAAATACAATAATTGTTTAAGATAAAGTAGCACAGTAACATTACTATCTATCGGCATGGATGTTAGGATAGGATTTTTTCTAAAATACGTCCTCTGCTATGTAAGCTCAGACTGTGATATAATTCAATGGTATTTCGGTAGATCGGGTAATTGAAGTGAAAATCGGTAGATCTACAGAAAAATCGGTAGAGGTGGTAGCACAGGTTCAAATGTTCTGAAAATTTCAGGATTCCTAGTGATTCGGGATTCTCCGCCGCCCCCTTACCACACGAACACGTTAAAATGCAAGGACCTAACCTGCCAGCTAAGTTACAGCAACCTGTAAACGTATGTAGGCAGTTGGTCCTAGTAATAATTAGATGCCGACAATAGATCGATACCAACAATGTATCGCAAAAGAAATATCGATACAAAATATCGGATATCGGGAGCAAAAGAATCGATACTCTAAAAGAAATTTGGGAAAATCAGTTTTTTGATGAAATATTCCAGTAGAGACATATGCGGTAAGTTTTCCTTATTTTTTTACTTTTACAAAATTAAGTAGCGCTTTCTATAAAAAAGATCTCTGAGCCTGAATTATAAGTATCAGAACCACGAGCTTTTAGCTTTCGTGACATGATGAGTTGCTATAACCTTTATCTGAGTTGTAGGTACCAGCCGTTATCAAACTTTAATATTTTATATATTTACACTTTTGAGAAGTGAAAACTTTTAACTAAGCAACATTGAAAGGCCATCTTTTTTAGCATTGCCCGAGTGTCTTGGCTGTTTTTATTCTGTGATTTTATGATGTTCGAAAGTAGGAGACGTGCAAGCGTACTAGAAAACCAAAATTTATCACAACCGAGGAAGTCATCGAAAAAGGGCCCATTACATCCAAAGTGATATCTTAGGATGAGAAAATTGTCAGCAAGGTAACTGCCACATTTGTGGACTCCGAAACTACAATTCATGGCAGCATCGGAGTCCAAGTGAATAAATGTTTTTCGTAACTGGATTCTTCGTTAAGCAGTTTTATTTTTTATAAAATTAAAGACGAGAGTAACGACGCTAGCTTTGAAATCGTTTGTACTAAATTTATAAAATTGTTTCTAAAGAAAGGACGTGAAAGCATAAAGCGAACAATACAAAGGATGAGCAACCTAAGGTTAACCCAACAATACATTTTATTAAATAATTATTTAATCAGCTGTAACATCAAACGTCCTTCAATTCAGATCTAATGTTGTTTGTTTAACTTTGCTATGTTCTTATGAACATAAAATAAAGTAATTTTTGAGTTGAATATGTAATTATTTCTTTGAAAATCATGATTTTCTCTACAGGAAAAAGCATCGTGTAATTGTGTGAAGAATATATTTATTTGAAAATTAAAAGCAAAATTGTTTTCAACCGAATCATTCTAATTCTTATTGAAAAATGATTGCATTTCAGCATAGAAATCATATATGTCTATGCATAAAACAAAAATCTCTTATCAAAGCAAATTAAGTAAAAAAAACATTCTAAAAATAAGCTTGTTTTCATCAAGACTACTCAAAATATTTATTTTTGTTTCTGGGTTAATAAACTAGTCAAAATTACACAGTTCATTCAAAAAGGTCCAGGACTAACCTTCTTTACAAATGAAAACAAGTGTTTAGAAAAAAGATTTTATTTGATTTTCAACATAATCTTCTCGTTCTATACAAATCTTGCTGGGGTCATATAGCCGCTGGAACAACCTAGAAAGCTCCTCTTCTGGAATAGCATTCAAAGTCCTAGTCACATTCCTTTAAATCGTCTCAACGTCTTTAAAACTTTTTCACTTCACCGTCATTTTCAATTTAGGGAATAAAAAAAAGTCTGCCGGATAAAAATCTGGCAAGTAAGACGGGTGATTTATCATGGAGATCGACTTTTGGGCCAAAAATTATGTGATGAGAATTGAAAAATGGGCTGGCATTGTCGTGCGATAGAAATCAGTCATCGGTGCTGTACAATTCCGGTCTTATGTGACGAATCCGCTTCAAAAGTCGATCCACGACACTTTTGTAGAATTGGGCGTTCACTGTTTGGCCCGTGGGCACCAATTCGTTATGGATAATCCCGCGAGAATCGAAAAACGAAATAAGCATTGATTTTCGAGTTTGTCGCACGAACTTTGGTGGGCCGCCCTTCACCTTTGCCTCGCCACTCAACGGTTTGGCGTTCGATAGATGGATCGTATTGAAAACAGCATGATTCGTCACAGATTACAATTTTATTTAAAAAATTTTCATGCGTGTCTGCCCATTTAATCAAATCGTGTGAAGCTTCTACACAGCGCTCTTTCAGCTCTTCCATTAACAAGTGCAGAACGAACTTCGCACACACTTTTTTTCCCTTAGAACATCGTGCAAAATTTGGTGCACGCTTCCGCAACACTGATGTTGAGTTCCTCTGACAACATTTCAACCGTAATTCGCCGATTACGAAATACTGCGACCCGTACACGTTCGACCTTTGCATCGGTAGTCGAGGTCAAAGGGCGCCCCTCCCCTGGATCGTCTTCCAGCGACTGTCGACCGTTCTTTCATCATTGCCACACGCGATTTTCAATAATTCGAATGTTTTCGAACCACTTTTTCCCAATTTGAAACAACATTTGATTGCGGCTCGTTGCTTCATATCGAAAATTGTGACGCAGTGGCAAAAATACGTCTACTTTAAACGAACCCATCTAACCAATAAATCATATCTCCACTGGGGATAACTAAGGCATGATATTACATAGTTCTGCCGTCGGGTAACAGATAGGGCTAGGTGTAAATTTTTATACACAATTAGTCCCGGAACATTTTAAATGAACTATGGGAGTCAAACTAATTCATTGATTAAGTTATTGTAATATCTTTGAACCTGAAACAAATGAAAATGCACTAATTGACGTTTTATTAAACATTTTCACAATGGCATTAAATTTTTCTAAAGAAGAAAATTTTATATCTAGAGCGTTGTATCAGAAATTGAGTAAATGCAATCAAAGCAATGGATAAATATTTTGACATGCACTCCGAACGACGACAACCCAGAAAAACTTATTTTTTTTAAACAGGTTAGAAGTTTACTTGAATTCGGTAGTCTCGAAAAATCTCGCCTCAAAAAATACATGAAAAATAACGAGAATCGTAATTGAAATATTTTTGAATATTTTAATGACAATCCGACGTCTACAGGAATTGCTGCCACCGAGATTAACATTCCCAAATCAATTGTTCATGATGTTTTAAAAGTTACAATATACCACCTTCATAAACCAACTACGTATAAGAACTTCAAGAAGCTGATTTTGATAGGAGAGCCGTTTTTTGTAATTGGTAGGTTGGTAAATGTCTAGAAAATCTTGTCATTGATAAGTCAAAGATATGTTGTAACGTTATAAAATCAAATTATTTTTGCCATTTGAGAAGTTCTGTCAAATGATCAGTTTGATAATGTGTGCTTTCAGCAAGACGATTGTCCCGCACATAATTCCAGAGAAGTACAAACATTTGTAAAAAAATAATCTTTAACAGTGTTCTGTGCGCTGGCCTGCTAGGTCTCCGAATCTAAAACCTTTAAACTGCTTACTTATGGCGATATGTAATAAATGAGATATACGAATTTGGTGGCTCTGAAAGCAGGGAATTTCTTGAACAGAGAACTTGCAATATTCTAAGTGTAACCAGAGCCATTTCGAAAAAATATTAACACTATACTGAAAAAAATGGTAGATATTTTGAACATTAGTATGACTAAGTAATTTGTAGTTATTAAATAACATTTTAGAATAGGAAAGGCAGTTTTATGGAGAGGTGTTGTTACTAGTTTGAATTTATTCTGAAGAAAAATAATTATTTGTAATTTCTACGTTGTCAAATAGTGTTTTCAAATATTTTTAGGTTATAAAGTGTTTTATTGCTTTACTGTTTCACATAGCGTTATAGAAAAAACTAAGTATTTTTCTATGCATTAAAAAATCCAATATGAAGGTCATAAAGAAGAACAAAGTTGATGATGGTTCCGGAAAACCGAAACATTGTAACTAAAACTTGACTAAATTAATGCATTTGGCGTAAAAAGTGACAATATAAAAGCGTTTATATATTTAAAAAATATTGGGAAATAAAAAAATTTTTAGCCGATCTCAAAAAATATAATATTTTATTTTTTTTAATATCTCGAAAACGCGAAAAACCAGAACGATTCACAAGCATCCCTACCGACATAATTGTCTAAAACTATTTAACCATCTTTTCATCTCTTATAGTTTTCGAAACTGCAATGCTGTCATCACCAATTTCGAACTCACTGTATAAAGAAATGCGATTTCGTTTGTCCAAAACCGACGAAAATGTCGACAGAATTCAGGATTTTGTGCGTTCGTGGGATTCTGACCAATAAATTGGGGATGAGAAAAATCTGCGCAAAATTGTTCCAAAAAATCTTTTGCAGGACTAAAAAATATCAGATGGGAAAGGTGCCTTGACTTTTTGGTAAAGACTGAAAATGATTCCCATTTTCTGGAATGCGTCATTAACTTTGAGTCTTTCAGTACGATCCGGAAACCAAGCGTTAGAGCAAAAAGGAGCAAGTAGAAGATCAAACGCATGCTGATTTATTTTTCCGATAGCTAGGAAATCGTTCACAAAGAATTTGTGTCTAAAAGTCAAACGGTCAATTAACATTTTTATCGAGAATTCCTTGAAAAACTTCGAAAAAGTGACATCCGTGTGAAACCAAACATCAAGAACAAATGGGTCACGACATCGCGCCTTGTCACATAGCAATTTCAATAAATGAGTTTTTGGTCATTAAAAACATTCATGTGCCTCCTTATTCGCTTGATTTGAGCCCTTGCCACTTTTCCCGAAAATGAAAAATCATCTCAAAGGAACATCATTTAGGGATACTTGATTGCATTCAAACGGTTGTAAATGACCATCGGATTGCTATTCTAGTATCCGAGTTCCAGCACTACTTGGAGCATTGGAAGAACTGTCTCCAACATATTATTAGAATGAAGACTAGACAATTTAGGTTTCGAAATAAAACACTGTATAAATATTTACATATATTATTTTAATATAAAACAATAAAAATACTAGTCGAGTTCTGCCTGGAAGATTTTAATAGTAGTAATAAGCTGTGCCGACCAAAACAATTAGGTGATATGTATTCTAGCTTTTGCATGTTATTTCCTAAGTACTGCATAATTAAACTTTATTTTTTATTTGTTGTAGGTATATTTATTTTATCAGTAAGGAATTTGGTATGCATTTGGCAATAATTTAACGAGTAAATATATAAACCGACTAGTGTTTTCACTATAATTTTTGTCTTTTCAAAATTTTTTCTTCGTAATTTACTACTGCATTAACTTAATGTCTACATTCTTTTATATTATTTTATTGAACTTAATTTTTTAACATATCTCTTCTTTTTTCAGTTGTGTTCTTGGAACTGTAAAATCATTTTGTAAATATTTATAATGTAAGAACTTTACTAAATTACCAGAGGTTTATGGAAATAAAATTTTTGAACCTAATTTGTGTGATTTAATCATTTTACGAATATTTATTTAATTTCATGTCAATCGTTGATCTAAATTATAACGTCAACAAGATAATGACTTGCACTTGAATAAGACCTTCATATGATAATGAACCTGACCTGATTAAGACATACCTGAATACAAGTCCACTATATTATGACTCTCTATTCGGTCTACGATATATGCCAAAGAAAAAATTTAAGTTTCTGTTCGCTTTTAAAAAATAATTTTTATATGTACTTGTTTAAAATGTTTTTATTTATTTATAACAACTGGGTAACAAAAATCCAATAAATAGAAAATCACTTTTGTTTTCTTTTTAGATGTATTTTTTTTTAAAGCGATATATTAATGTTTTAAGGTTTTACGCTTTTGTTGTATTTATTTGGGTTAATAAACTTATTTTACTAAGGCAAAAGTAAAAACATAAAAATATGGATACTATTCATTTAAAAATAAATAATTCCCCTTGCTCCCTAGCGCCTTCGCCATATGCATTAGTTATTAGCCCCACCGTTGTGGACGACACTATCGAATTAACCTTACAGCCGTTTCAACCAATTAGCACGTAAATAACGTTTCTAATTTTTCGTGTTTTGTGTTCCATTGCAACTATTTATTCTGTTTCTTCATTTAGGCTCAGATTTATAATACGGCAGACTAATGAATTTAGAGAGATTGTATTCATGAAGTTTGGCAGAATGATGTCTTTACTGCGTAACGAATCCTTAAAACTACAGGGTTCGTTCAAAAAAATGTGTTCAGCCATTTCATTTTCTACAGTCGACATTCAGTACTCTTTGCGCTTGTGTATGAGATGTTTAAGTTTGTAGTGAGTCGTATATAGCTTTATTTAATTTTTAAGTTGTATTCTATCAAAAGCCAATAGCTTGTCTGTGGCATGTTTTTCAAAAAGTCATACCATATTGTATGCGAGGAGTCCGCCTAGATCGATATTATCTACCTAGTAGTATATATATATATATATATATATATATATATATATATATATATATATATATATAATACTGCTTCTCCCTTATATCTCTCTTTGTAAGGATTTATGTTGAGTCATTTCTCAAAAGATCAGCAAGTCCAGATATCCAGACTAGAGTGATTTTGTAACGACTGGATTCAAGTGTCCTAAGAGCTACTAATAACTCAACATTAGTGCATTAGAATGGTTTCCAACCTCCTCCAGAGATGGCGTTCGCAGCGGATTTTGATTATGACACTTTGAAACGTCATATTTCTTCAATAAAACCTGTTTGGAAGAGCTGCTTTGTGTTGTTTTTATAATGCGACTGTAAAGTTATGAAGGCCCATTCGGCAGAAATGAAAGAAAGTACCTACAAAGAAGGGATCCAAGCATAGATGGCGTCAAGTGTAAATCTTTAAAAGGAGATTATGCACACAAATAAAAAAAAATAATTATATAATTTTTGTATTTTTCTTGTTAAGGCGGCAAATTTTCACCCTATTATAGTAATTCTCGTCATTTTAGAAAAATGAAGCTAGTTTTATAAATGTTACAACAGTCTTTTTAAAGATCTTACAGATCAAGACAACTAAAATTATAATAAGGTTAGAAATGGTGCCAGCAAGAAAAATATAGGCAGATTTTTTAAATGTAAACTTTCGTTTCTAATTTTATCCTGGTAAAATATGCAGTTATCATAGAACTAAATATATTCGTAAACGAAAAATAGGTCAAAGTCCCAAATTAGCAAAAATAAAACAATAGAAAACTTACAAGTACCTATTTAAGATAAATAAATAATCAATTTTTTTTTAATGGCTAGTTATGAATTATTAATTTTTGGTCCAAATTTTTGTACAAGTATATTTTTCTTTAAAAAATCGCAAGTTGAAGGTTCCGTACCATCCAATATAATGGACTGCAGACGCGGACCGTTGTCAAGTTCTCTAAGCAGTTTTCGGAGCTCAGTTCTTTTAATTTCAGGTAAATCCCGATCTTCATTGATTTTAGTTAGAATTTTGTCGACGGTTGGGATTTGCTTCTCATAATCAAATGTATGTACAACTCCTTTTATTGAGGTTTACATCTCTTCTTCCAACGAGGCTTTTCCTCTCCCTGTGAATGTGGCTTGGGAGTACTAACAATTCCAATCGTTTTTCTCTCCTGCAGTATTCGGTACATAGTAGATTTTCCAACTCCAGTCATGTTGGAATACATCTCAATAGAGCTTTTAACATTATTCTCTAGATATAGATATCTTAAGGCATAAACAGTCGGAAAAAATGCCCTGGGTTACCGATTTTGGAATAAATATAGAGGTGGAAGCCATATCTTTTGGGTACCTCACTAATCTCAAATAATATATAAAAAGAAGCACAAACAAGATAAATCACCAAGGACACCCTGTAGGGTGTACTTTGCTCACTGATAGAAATTAAATTGAATTATCAGAAATTTTATTATTGCAGTAAAGTTATAAAAGCTTATAATATTTAAATATAATTAGATTTACGGCAGTCCTAAGTTACCTGTGGCACTGGAGCAGGTACGTTGGAGGTTTCGATAAAGGTTTTATTACTCTCTCTAGTTCTTGATTAAAGTATAGGAATGTGTATGCTTGTGTTCGCCTCTCCCCTTCCCAAGAGCTTTGAGTTTACGAAAATAGAACCAATTCTGACTTTTATATTAGGAATGTGTATGCTGCTGGCACTCATTCCCCCCCGTTGACAACTTGTTTTTCTTGCGATAGCCCCCCCCCCCCAAATCTTTGAGTTCAGGATAATAGACCTGATTCTGCCCTCTTATATTAGGAATATGTATGCTGCTCGCATCCCTTTTTCTTGTTATCCCCCCCCCTCCTCCAAGAGCTTCAAATTCAGAAAAATAGACACGACCCTGCCTTTTATACTAGAAATGGGAATGTTGCTGGTGTCTCCCCCCTCTCGTTGACAACTTGCTTTCGCTTGCCATACTGTACTTTTGTGATATTAGCAATGTGTATGCTGCTCGCATCCCTTTGTCTTGTTATCCCCCCCCCCCCTCTTCAAGAGCTTCAAATTCAGAAAAATAGACACGACCCTGCCTTTTATACTAGAAATGGGAATGTTGCTGGTGTCTCCCCCCTCTCGTTGACAACTTGCTTTCGCTTGCCATACTGTACTTTTGTGATATCACCGACCCCCCCCCCCCCAAAGAGAGAGACTGCATAAAAACATCCATGACGCATCGAAGCGCTTGTAAAAACCAATAAACCGACAGTGAGAACCAGTTATAATTTGAAAATTGCTGAAGATATGAATTTTTCAAAAAACGCGGAACTTTCCGGGTTTTCCTGTTTTTCTGCTTATCCGATTGGGTCGATTCCTTGGTTCATTTTGTTGGTATTTTTAATCTCTAGAAGTCATCTGTTTACACCATCGAGATTACTTCATTTTTTTTTTGAATTTATAAGCAAATAATGAAAAAAAAAAATTGATTTTAATTGTTTATAAATAATTAATGGATTATAGTGGAGAGTCGAAAACATAATAAAATATCACTACGGATTTGTTTTTAGTGTGATGGCACAGCATTTTTGTTACTAAAAAATCTCTTTTGATTGGCGTATATAGCAAAAATATATGTTCGAGTGTACAACCTAGTTTGAATTTCGGGGTAACAAGGGAAAATGTAAAAACTAAATATTTTTAGATACTTCTTATATAAAAATAGATCTAAAGCAATTTTAATCAAGGAAATCTACATAAATTTTACTGACACCACATGTATAGGAAGCTAGTCTTTTCTTAAGAAAAATCTAAACTTTTTTGGTAGATATTAAATTTGC
Source organism: Diaprepes abbreviatus (assembly GCA_034092305.1). Taxonomy (NCBI): domain Eukaryota; kingdom Metazoa; phylum Arthropoda; class Insecta; order Coleoptera; family Curculionidae; genus Diaprepes; species Diaprepes abbreviatus. The sequence goes on along the minus strand of JASJET010000144.1, from coordinate 1,677,013 downwards.
ATAAAAAAAGGTACCAGTTCTTACGATTTTCTTTATTGCTCCGGCCAAGAAATAAGATTAGTACACTCAGCCGTAGCATAAATTTGATTCTAAAAATAGTATTCTAAAAAACATCAAACAAAATGGAATAAATCTGAAAGTTTAATTAGTTAAATTCTAAGGTATTTAATAGTTTTTAAAATTTTGTTAAGTACAGAACCTTTGGCAGTGCATTCTGCACATAAATGGTTCAGGTTAATTGTAAGATATTGTTGATAATTTAGGAAAAAATTTACAAAATTTGGATACTTCAACAGGATTTTAAAATTTTAATGCAATAAAGGCAATAAGTGGTTGAACAATAATATTATTTTTCAATGAAATCTTCCAAAAAAATTAAGAAAACCAATGTAAACATAATTTTTCCTATCTCTTAAAATGAGAGGGGTTTAGTTCTGACCCAATAAACAAAGAACTTGTAAATTTGGATTTCAGTGGATGTTTTAAGTTCAAAAAACATTAAAAAAGTCTCTGTATATAATGAAATTAACCATAATTTTTATATGCTTTTTTACTTTTTTTATAAATTGGGGAAATTAGTACACTTGGAAATTAAGACATAGATAAGGTGACTATATATTTCTTCGATCATAGATTTGTTTAAAGGAGGCTGTTTATCGTTGGTGGGGAGAGGCGTTTTTGATGTTTGACAAACATAAACATGTTTACTTATCTTTTCTTTCAGTTTAATTGCTTGTCGTGACTCTTTTCAGTGTTTTTAGTGTTAGAAATCACTATAAATGCGAAGTTGGCATTTAATATTTAAAAAAAAAAGAGGATTTAAAACCTTATTTTTATTGGTAAATATTGTTAGATATTGTTTACATATTGAAAATAACAATAATAATAATTTAGGCAACCATAAATTCATACTTTATGTATTCTAGAATTGACGTACCGATTATCATATGATGCTCGTTTAAATAATGCAATTAGAAAAGGATAGCATAAAATCGGTATGTGTACCAAGAAATGAAATATCTATTGTTTATCAACAATTTTTCAAATATAAATAAAAACATTATTACGTTATTCAGCGTTGAAACAACCGGGCAGTAGTTTTAACCTATAATAGAACAGTGCAATCAAATTTACTGTTTTCTTGTGAAAATGAGAAAATACTAATGGCTTTAGCTGCTTAAATGTTTACTTAACTTCCAAACTAATTTAACTGAAAAGAAAGAGGACTAACTTTCCAAATTTTATATATTATGTGAATTCCTCTTAATATGTGGGGTAGACATCTAATTAAACAAGTACTGTAAATGGTGCCTACTTTGCCCAAGCGGTCCAACTTTGCACGATGACGCATTAAATTCAAAAAGTGGCAACCTTATTTTGTTGGCTGAATATCGCATTGGCCCGCCATTGTCTTAAAAGCTAGTGTTGGTAAAGTATTTAATGCCTCAAACAGGCAAATGAATTTTAACGTATATTTTAACGTTTTTAAGAGCCTGAAAAGTTAAGATTTGGGATTACTTACTGAGTCAATATAATTTTTCAATTTTCTAGGATTATACAGAGTGTTTCCAAATAAGTGCGAAAAATTTTAGTTATTTTTTTAGCTAATTTTAAGCATAAAAGTTCATATAAACATATGTCTGATAATGCTTAGGTGTTAAATTTTATTATTATTTTTAGTTTTTTAAATTCATATCATTTCTTTTTAAAGGTAACTGAGTCAAATTTGGAACACATAATACTTTTTACAGTTTTGATAAAATAATTATTATTATGTGAAATGATATACAGAGTGGTATTTTTTTCCGGGTCTGTAAAATTTTACCTTCTCGAACTTTCGGGTGCCACCGACTCGATTTGAATACTCAATTAGCTTTCCCATCTTATTGTGAAACTGTTTGTTTCTTCTAAAAGTAAAATACATAAGTAAAAAATCATATTGTATTTATTTTAATTAATTTTGATTCATATTTTTTTTTAATGAACAGGAACTAGGAAAAAAATACAACATAATAATAACAGAATTTGAACATCAATAACAAAATATTAATAATAGAAATTACAACAAATGTTCCGATCTTTTTCTTATCCTTTCCCAAGACTCAATAATGCGACTTCTCAAATCTTTAACATCTTCAAGAGAAGATGCATAAACCAAAGATTTACGGAAACCCTAGATGCAAAAATCCAAAGGATTTAGATTGGGAGATCGGGCAGCCTCCTTGATCTATCCAACAATTTGGATACACTGTCTCCAAATCTCGGCGTACATTGAAATTGAAATATGCTGGAGCCACATCATGTATAAACCATAATTCTTCTCTAACTTGAAGAGGAACCTCTTCAATAAGGCCATGTAACTCTTTCTTGAGAAAGTGACAGTGTTGGTCGCCACTTAATCTTAATGGAAGGAAACATGAGCTAATTAGATAACCGCCTATGCCACCAATCCATACATTTAATGAAAACTGATGTTGATAATTGGCTCTTAGAAATGCGTGCGGATTTTCTTCAGCCCAAATGTGATTATTGTGAAAATTTCTTATGGACTAAAAGATTCCCTCATCAGTAAACAAAATACAGAATAAAAAGGGGAGATTGGGCGATCATTTGAAGTATCCACTGGCAAAAAACTATACACAGAAGGAAATCTCGAGGTAAAATTGCCTGCACTTGCTGGATATGGTGGGGATACACGATCAGAAGTTCGTTTTAGAAATGTACCATTTTATGGTAAAAGCTGATGAAGACGAGCAAATGTGTTATGATGAGGTAACCTGCGTTGTGGATATAATTCAGCATAAAACCGTTGGACTTCTAATACATTTGCATTAGTACAACCATAGACAAAATGCATATCTGACATTTCAACTCTGTCATTTTTACCATTTTTTTTACTTATTTTACATTAAGAGTCCATAAAATCAATCACACTTATTCACAGAAATTATAACACATTACAACAAAAAAACAATATGACAAATTAGGCATGAACTTATTTGACAACAGCCTTCTATATCTTCTCGTCACTTCATAAACCACCCCTACAGAACTTAATAGGAGATGCATCTGAACATATTCTTTATGGAAAAATTACTGACTTTTAGAAGAAAACTTGAGAGACAAAAAAGTTCCACAATAAGATGGAAAAGCTAACCAAATAATCAAACGAGTCAGTGGCGCTCGAAAAAAAGGTTCAAGAGGGAAAATTTTTACAGACCCAGAAAAAAGTACCACTTTGTATATTATTTCACATAATAGCATTTTTTTATGAGAACTACAAACAGTGTTATGTGTTCCAAATTTGACTCAATTATCTTTAAAAAGAAATGATATAAATTTAAAAAACTAAAATAATAATAAAATTTAACACCCTGTATCTTAAAAACTAAGCTTTATCGGACATATGTTTATATGAACTTTTATGCTTAAAATTAGCTCAAGGAAAATTCTTTAAAATGTTTCGCACTTATTTGGAGACACCCTGTATAATTTAAAGGTTCTACTTTGTGAATCATAATGGTTTTTGTATTATATTGATATGAACTTTAAATTATGACAAAGTTATCCCGAGAATTAAATCATTTTTTTTTAATGAATGCGCATTTGTTAATAGTTTTAAATTAACAAAATTCTTTACGGAGTCCAAAACAGAAAAAAATTACAACGTAGCAAATTATACAGAAGAGAAACTCCTTCAAGCTTTAGATGCGATACGTCGTGGGCTCTTAAGTAGGGATGCACGAAAGCAGTTTAATATCCTTAGAAGATCCCTTCCTAATTAAAAAAAAAACATCTAGGTAACGCCAGTCACCCTTGTAGCTTAACTGCATTGATATTTTAATAGCATGTGCGGATTTTGATTCTCAAAGAACTCTTAAAATCTTAAAAAAAGTCTGAAACAGCATGGAGCATTTTTTAAATTATTTTCGAAACTTAAGAAAATCTTCAGATGCTGTCAAACCATAATATGTCCTAAACTATGATGAGACCAACCTAAGTGAGAGTTCCAGTACAAAAAAGTGCCTATTTAGGAAAGGCACAAAATAGCCTGAAATACTAATTAATTAGACCAAGACTGATGTATCAATTATGTATGGTGGTACAGCATCAGAAGAATTGATGCCTCTGTATGTTGTGTATATGGCAAAGTAGCCTTTTAACAGATGGGTATGTGGTGGTCCCCCAAATATAATTTACAATCGGACCAAATATGATTGGTTCAATGTGTATACATTCCAAGACTGGTTTAGAAAAATAGTAGTGCTCTAGGCACGTAAAACTAAACTTCCAAAACTTGTTATTGGGGACAACTTATACTATGACTTAAAGGTTGTATTTCTTTGAGTTTGTAAAAGATATAACATGAGGTTTCTACTACAGCCTCTGAATATAACACACATGACCCATCCGCTTGACATAAGCTTCTTTATGCCTGTAAAAGAAGCACGAAGAGCTATACTAACAAATTTAAAATCAGAGCAGCCAAATTTGAACTGTGTAGAAATTTTTTTTTCTCAGCTATTAGCAAAACTAATTAAAAAATTAAAAACAAATTTTGTCAAAAATTTTCAAACTCGCTAGAAGTCCACTGGAATCTTCCCTTTGGACTGTGATATGATATATAAAAATATAACAAATGCAACACATTATATGAACGAAGGTGTGAACAATGCACTTCTTAACTTTTTTTTTAACAACAGAAAACTCCTTCAAAAGCATTGTTATTAAAAAGAGGATTTCTATACTTGTTTAAAATATTTACAGAAACTGTTTTTCTTTAAGCATAAGATGATTTAGTTAACTTTGTGTTCTAATTAGTTATAGAATAAGTTCCACAACTGCTCCAAAGAGATTTAAATTTAGTTTGTTATAATGAAATATGGCTTGGTATGTCCACCAAAATGTTCCTAATTCCTAGTACATAGAAACCAAAAATAAGAGTAAATTTTATAGGCAAATTTGTCTTTAGTTTATTGTTCTATTTAGTTTATTTGTTGTGTTACTGTAAAAAGAATTTACCTCAAGATTTTAATTTGTACAGTTTTCTAAATTTTCTTGAAATCTAAATTCTATTTTTTTATTGCTTTTGCCATCTTTTTAAAACTCCCAAACTGGGCAAAGTTGTTCTATAGAGTGTCAAAATTTCATAAGTATAAAGAAATTATATAAGGGCAAAGTTATAATTTTTGAGGACAACATTGCCCACACTAATTTTTTTACTCTCAATTGCAATGTTATGAAGAATTTTTCTTTATAGAATGATAGGTGGATTTATGTAACAACTTTTTCAATTTCTGTGTTACTAGATACCTAGGAATTAAATCGGAATACCACAATAGCTAAAAAAAGGCAGGCAAAGTAGACAATATTTGCAAAAACTATTTCTCCTGCTTATTTACTTTATAATAAAACACAATATAAATAACAAGCATTGCTAATACATAAAATAGGCATGTTATTCTACCATTTGTTGGTAACTGGAAGTAAAAATACAAAACATACTAAGTAAGAAATAAAATAAAATCTTTATAATTATTGAGTGATTTTAATAAGTTGCCTTATTACCCTTCGGACTATTAAAGGAAGGGTAGAGACTGTCTATTTCCTTTGAATTCCATTTTGGTTATCTTTCCATAAGCACTTAGACTACCTAACAGTCTTATTATAGCTTTACTTATGAGAGGAATGAAACTTGTTAAGCACACTAAACAATGTTAATTTGTTTTTTTTTTAGTAATTTTGTACTCTTTTCTTATCAAGTTTTTCTAGAATATATTTGTTTCCTACTTTAAAATATTATTAAATTAAATTAAAATAAGCTGAAGGCTACTTAATGTTATTTTGTAATTGAAACTTGAAGAATAGGCAGACACCTTACAATATTAGACCGTCTTTATCTTTACTTTAACTATTTTAAACTTTTATATTTTGCATAGATTTTAATCATTGCTGGCAAAAATATTGTTACACTACATTCGTACATTTACATTTGCATATACTGCCAGAATCTGACATATCTTTTTCTTGTCTCCTTATTTTGTTTTTTCAGTAAAATAATATATTAAGTCTGCTCTACCTTTCTAGTCCTAATTTTCAAAGCAACTGTAGTAGCAGATTCCAAAAGCAACAAGTCTTTAATTGGAGGCATGGACTCCTTGCTTCTTCCATATACCAGTCCAAAAAGCCAGTGGACAAAGACTTCCATAATTCCAAATAAAACCTTGTTAATTTTCCGGCAGCGTTGTTTCCAAGAATTATCATTTTGCCCCATGTTTACAAATTTGTCCGTAAAAAAACACTGTGAATTTTTGCGGCTATTTGTCACATAAAATTTTCGGAGTTTTTAAACAGACTTCAACAAGCCTACGCGTACAAAAATCCCGAACGAACTGAAATTTTGTCGGCATTATAGCGATTGTTGTTTTTCCCCACCATACGTGTTTTGGTTACTCGTCCATCAGCTTGTCATTCGTAATGTTTAAGGTTATATATTTTTTTCTATTTTGAATGACGACAAAACTAGAATAATTATCATAAGATTAGTGTAGCAAAATTTATTAAAAACCCACGTGTCTTTTTTTTGCTTAAACTTTTCTAACATTTTTAACATATATTTAATTATTGTTTTCTGAAAGAAAAACAAAATCAGCTGTTTTTGACAGATCGGCAAATTCGTCATTATCAACGTTGTCACGTTTAACACCGAAGTTAATATTTAACTATGTACGTTTACTTCGAAAGCCTTTTAAACTTATCAACCTAATGGAACTGATCAACTCTAATGGAGTGACCATGGAAAAACTATTAGTGTAGGTTATGAATTAATAGTTGTACACATAGACGTAGAAGAAATTAAATAAAATTACATTTTGATTAAATAAAATGTAATTTTATTTAATTTCTTCTACGTCTATGGTTGTACAAAAAGTAGGTGGTTGATGAAGTCAAAAAATAAAATAGCTTGTCATTCAATTAGTTAAGAAATTATAAGATTTCAATACAGAACTAACATAAATCAAAGGCAAATACTATATCGAAATGCCAAATGGTTTATTTTATTTCGATAATATTGACAGGTGCATCGTTTAATGTACCAACAGTAAATTCTTTTTAATATTTTCTTGTTAATATTGTTGGATGTTTGCACATCCTTAAGTAGCCAACAGTTCGATGAACACTATCTGTATATGACGAGAATAAGGTTTTGTTTCTCGCTATAAACACTTGATACTGGTTTGGTGATAGTGTAACTGTGGCTTAAAATTAAATCAAATTTGGAATATTTTCTACGTATCAATTGCACACATAGTAAGCAAACACAAAATTCACTTTGGGGCACATACAAGAACGGCTTCTGATTGAAAATATCTCCTCTCTCTGAGTAGTTTAATCGAAGGCCAGTGTCATCAGCAGAATTCTTAGTTTTCATCCGATTTTGTTAATTAAGAAAATATTTTAAGTTAATTTTAAAATATGCTGAAAGCATATATTCAATCACTAAAATGTTTCAGATGTGGAAGTTTTCATAATCCATAAAATCGTAAAGATGGAACATTTAACATTAACCCAAGGTCACTTGGCTTATTGACTAAGATCTATGAAAACAAAATAGATAAACACACTCTCACTAAGTTTTTAAGTTGGAGATTTTCATAACGTGATGATTTTCATTCCAACCGTGATTATTAGATATAGAAGAGTTTTAAAAATCATGTTATCTTTGCATCCAACCTCAAATTATTGCCGGAAACTAAGCATGACCATCCAACTTATTTGTACCGCACCAATAACCAAAGCAAAAATATGGAAGTAATTATGAAACTACATCTAGTCTCAAATTATTTTATTTATTTATTCTGTCTGAATTCAATCGCCAATGAAGAAATCATACCATAAGTGAGGTAAAATCTTTGGGTAAGTTTGTGCTTTGCCTTTCGACACTTTGTAATGCACAATATTCAATAAACTAATGACTCAAGGATTGAAATGCCTAAAGTTTTTCAATTCATTGTTCAAGATCAGGAGAATTTAAGAAACATTTTTTCAGTTACTTACAAAACATCATGCGGCACCGTAAGGGGAAGACAGACAGGTAAGTTGTGAAATCTACAAGCGTATAAATAACAAAACGCTAGAAAATTATTGTTCTAGTCTCCAATCAATACTTTTGGTCGAAAAATAATCACATATAAATGCAGTAATCACATATAAATGCAAGAATAATTATGTGATGTTTTTCGAATGCTATCATATGCTATGAAAGTTTTAGATGTTTTAAATTATTGTGTCAATGTAGCGAATATTACGGTAACTCGGGGAATTTTATTAATATTTCATGACTCTGTAGCTAGTGGGGGAAAGAATTTTTTCCAAATTAAAATTAATATAACACTATTGAAGAAGTTCGATAAGCTAAACAAATCTTAGAAATCTATCATTAATTTCTGCTGAATATGCATTGGCTGTCATTCTAAACTACACATCCCTAATTAACGAGCAAAAGTTAAAACGGTGGAACTGTAGTAGATTGTTATACTTGACATCATTATTTGAAGGCAGTTTATATTTTCAAAATAAAAATAGTATTCATATATTTTATGCCGTTTGAGGAGCAACATTTTAAAGCCTACCTCACGTTCCTATTTGTAGATGATCGTCCAAATAAAAAAACGTTGTCAACTAGTTTTTAGCAATGGTTTGGTTAATAGATGGTAATTTAAATTAAACTATGTTGTTGATCGAAATGAATAAATTTCATGTCATTAAAGTATTTTACATCTGGCAACGTCGCAACGAATATTTGTCTTTTTCATGAGTTCAAGGGTCGATGACGTTTATGACACGTGTTTTTGCTTTTTCATTGAAAATAGAAGTTTTTTAAAATTTATTTGTCAAAATTTGTGTAAAAATAGTTGACATATATTACATACAATGTATTTTTACTAGTATCTTTTAAATAAATATGAAAATTCGGTGTTTTTTGAGTTTCTGGGGAAAATAAGAAAAAATAATGGAGAAACATGGCCAGAATTGTGTTCTACGACCTTGAAATAGGTGTCATCATTTTTTGCAAAAAACGTAATTTTCCTAAACTTGACTTTTTCGAAATAATTATTTAAAAAGCAAAAAATCATTTTTCCATATTAAACTCAAGTAGTTATAAATCGGTTCACAAGGTCGCGAATAAAGGAGAAGCGAAATAAATCTTATTGTTTTAATATGACATCATAATCTTGACTGGAATATTACATCATGTTTAACCAATTAGAGCTCTTTCATAATCTTACCCTTGACTGACTTCATTTGTGAAAGAGATCGTACCGAAAACCCTAACGCCATGTAAATCTACCCATATCTTCAAATACTTATTAAAAGCGTAGTAGATCTGACAACACAGCTTCAGGTTGTTTTGATTTTTTTGGTGGTGAAAAATAAACGCGTTTTGTATTAAAATTCGGCGTTGACAAAATCCGGTGGTTCTATAACGTGTTCCCAAAATTGTAATTATATAAAGTAGCTTAAAAAGGAATGTGTTTTTGTGTTCTGCCAGCCATTGATTTTTAGGTTATAACAACAAATTGTGCGCGCGCAGTAAGGTGGGATTTCTGTGTGAGTTTAATTAGTTTTTTTATATAATAATGAGTGGAAGCGGAAAATCCGATGGGAAAACAAATAAACCCAGTAAACTTTCGTCGCTCTTAATGCCTCCGCCAAATTCAAAAAAAGAATTTCCCGCGTTTGTGCCTCCTGTTTTAAGAGAAGTTGGAAAATTGGCCGCTGGTGTCGCATCTGTCAGCACTAATACCGCTTCAGGGTCCGCAACAGGTAAAACATATCTTATAACCCATATTTTATCCAAATAATATTATTTTGAACAATACAATTCGTTCTATAATAATTCAGAAAAGTGACAAAATCTTGTTGGTTTCTTATGTGATGTTGTATGATGATCAGAAGAATATGCAACCAACAATACTTCAATCAATATTCTAGGTGTAATATGGGTTGCCTAATATTAAGGTATTACTGGGCTTATATTATATTTCACCTCAGACAGAGACGGGCTGGCCCATGTATCTATGATACTCAATACAATCAACTTTTCTTGTATCAGATATATTAGGTAATGATAAATAGACATGTTGGCCAAGGAGAGGGTAAGGCCGACGTTAATTTAGCGAAATATTTAATAATACTAAAGTAATATTGCAAAAATGGTGTTAGTTGAGGTGATTTTAAGAAGTTGTTTGAGAAAGTGTTTGAAAAATTTAATGGTCTTGATATAATGCAATCACTGCGCGGTGCGATACATTTATTAAAAAAATTCCGAATCTCATTTTTTTTTTAAATTCTGATCGTGCATAATCAGAAAGATATGTGAGAATTTTTTCATTATTTTCTGAAAGATTTGTTATTTTTGATATAAGCTGTGTTACTCATGTGATTATTACTATTAAGTGTAAATTAAAAAATCTGATATATTAAACCACAGAAACTTTATATTTTTGTTGTTCGTTGGTATTAAATAAGAATTTAAATGAAATAGCATTAATATAGTTCTACTACCAAACAAAAAATCCCGAAATTTTTGTATATATGGTGGTTATTATCTGAATTACCTGACACCAGTTTAAAGCAAAATAATAGGTTAAAAATTGCCTGCAAGCGAAGGAAAGATGATTTTTTTTTTAAATTTTAGCAAAATAATAGAGTGTAACAAGATTATTATTCGGAATAGTGGAAACACCGAATTTTTCGCTGATTTTTTGTATACCCCCTATTTCGGAGTCGTAGAATATGAATCTGAAGTTATTTTAGCGGTCACACGTAATTTTTCCAAAAAAAATTATTGTCAAATTCTTTTTCCAATCTATTCCTCTAAATTTTCCCTCTTCCATTAATATAGCACATTTTGTATAAAACTGTTCATATGATTTTGTTAAAATATAGCAGAAAATAATAAAAATGAAGTAGGAAAACAGATGCAGTGTTGCCGAATTTTACAAACGATAAAAAAAATTACACTTGTTACACTAGTCAATCACGCTTTTTGTTTCAAAATCGTGTCTGAAACATAAAAAAAAATGTTTTTGGGCAATAGATTAACAGGATCGGTGACGTCACAAAAGGGTATATCAAGTTGAAACTGGTGGCAATGTTCTGAAACTTGGCCAGCGTTAGTCTCATTTCCCTGAAAATTTAGAAAATATTAATTTAGTTGGGAACATTCTAGCCATAAAATATGTTCTATGTATTTTTTCAGTAGTTAGTAGGTCCAAGTCTCCTTAAAACAATAAGTATGAACCAGGTTAGTTCCGGTTTATAGAGTGTGTATGGATGAAGGGCTCATAGAAAGTAAAATAAAAATTACATATAAACAAGTTCTTAAGTGCTTGTCGATATATATTATGTCAGGACAGTGGCAGTTATTGAGGTTGTCAATTTTTTCTGCAATTTCGTTTTACATTTGCCTTAGAGTTATTTAAAAGCATGTTCCTGCAAAATTTCATTGCAAAAGATATAATTTTTATCGAAAAGCTTATTGAAACATCCGAAATAAAATTGAATTTTTTTATATCTTATAAATCGGTATATACCTGTAATTTGACCGTAACAATTTTCATTGGGTATATCTTGAAAGTGCTATTAAGCCAAATATTTTCCGAGCTTTACTTATTTATTCATGAATATTATACAAAATATTTAATTGCATTTTTGAAGACCTATCCAATGATTTCCCTCTCGATGGGAAAGAAAAAAAATCTCTATTTTTCACATAGGGAGAGATAACCTACTTTGTTTTTAATTTCTAATAATACTATCCAACAAGGGCTAACAAAGAACGCTCGTCTATGTATTAGTAATTTTCGTTGAAATCCGTTTGTTATAGTGTCAGTCACGCTTAAAGAAATATTGTAGTGACTTAATGAATGAATTTTTGTAGAGATAGACTAGCCAGTAACCGAAGAGTACATAGTTCACGTTACCATTACTGGTTACTTGGAATAATAATTGGATAAAAAATTAGAGCTATATGCCATTCTGTTGTTGAATTTTTGCTTGATTCTTTTTTTTTACAATTTTTTTTATTTACGATAGGACAAAATATTGTTTTATAATTTAAATAGTACATCTTAATAAAGTTTGTTTAGTGTTTAAGTTGTAAAATTGATTATTTTAATAAGTTGAAGAAGAACGTTATGTGTTTATTATCCTAAAATGTAAAAATCCATTTTGGAGACTCATGTTTCGAGAATGAAGTGTCTAAATAAAACATTTTATATGACATATTTAATTGAATTTTTGAAGACCTATCTAAGGATACTTTAACGGGTCGGCGATAAAAATATTCTCGTTCATACTTTTCACGAAGACAGATATGACGAAAATATAAAGGTTCCTACAAAATCTTAAAAACTATAATATTATATATGTAACAAAAAATAATAAGAACTGTATTTTTAGTATTATTTCTAGCTTATTCATTTGTAGGTATTGTCTAGCTGGTAAAACAAATTAGATTATATAGAAATTTTGATTATTAATTTAGAAAATAATTTCTCTGGCGTAGCTACAGAAACGGTATAGTTAACAGCCTACGTAATGTAATAACGTTTGGGGAGGACTAATCGAGTTACTGGTTGTATCGCTCCTAATAAAGTTTAGTGTTTCTAATAGAGAATTTATATCTTTCTCGTTTCAATTTTTATTTATTACAGCTTCCTCAAGTTTGTCATATAAATTAGTTGCTTTGGTTCAGAATAATTGCGGAATACTCCTTAAAAATTTGAGAATACCAGGATAAAATGATAAGAACTTTTTTGTCACAAGTTAAGTCGTTAGACTCTTTTAATACTATATAAACTGAAAAAGGTTTAAAGCAAAAAGAAAATAAATTGAAGTTAACAAAAGTAAAATAAGTTCAGTAAATATTAATGAAGATATGTTTTACTTTAAAGAAGAAACAAGAGATTAAGTAAAATTTAACATATAACACATTCTAGTACTTATTGGCGCTAAAACAACACAAACCCTGTATATTCCATGATCATGGAATAGATTGCCAAAAATTTGCGCAATGCTTTACAAAAAATGAATGGAATAAATTTAAATTTATAAAATTAATTGGGTTGTTATTATTCAAATTTCAAAAATAAAATAATACTAAATTTGTCTGTTATTCCTATGGTGAGACTGCCAGCTGTGTGGTCTCGAACAGTAGTGGTGTATAGGTACTAGTGAACACAAACAATAAACCAAAATATAAACAGTAGAAAATACCAGTAGGAAAAATCAGTAGGAAAAACCGTTAGAAAAAATACTAGTAGTAAGAAACATTAGGAAAAACTAGTATGAAGAACCGGTAAGAAAAACTGAAAAACAATGGAGCGTCTAAGACTACTTATAAAAATAAAATCAAAAATCAAATGAATTCGTTAAACAACCTTCGCCAAAATGGCAAGAAAATTTTTTATAATTTAAATGAATTTTAAACTAAAAAAAAGTTATCGAAGGTGATCTTAAAGTATTACAGGAAAATGAAATATTAATCAATATCTAATTAATAATAATTAAACAAATAATTAATTTAAAGTAATAAACCGCTTAAATTGTGGAACTCAAGATAGGTAAGAATAAAACTATATAAACGTACAATAAAACTCCAATTTGATCAGCAATTTTTAGTTTACTGTAAGATAAAACAAAAGATTTACTTGACAAAATAATTAATTACTTAACTAAATTAACCACCACATGTTTGGAAATATTTATAAAATAAAATGGATAATAATTAGGATTTAAGATTACTGGTTACTATAAATGCTTAGTTTTATTAACATTAATTACTTTTAAATAAATCAGCTTAAACCTAGCAAAAATAATTAATTAAGCTTCAAAGCAAAAATAAAAAAAATATAATCACAACGTTTACCATAATACTAAGTAGAAAGCCAGAATAGACATTTCGGTATTAACTTTTTAATTAAATAAAAATAAATAAACTTTTTCTCATAATTTCTTGAATTTTAACCGAATATGGCTGAAAGTAGTCGCACCACCAGGCATATTATGATGTTAGATAATTTATTTTCGCTAATTTTAAGCCCAGAATAGGACCAAGAGATTGAATTCAGTGCAGATATACTCTAAAATATAAAGGATAAATTAAGTATTCGATAAGTTGGGGTTATCGTAATACATTCAGAGAGCAAATATGTACTAAAATATATTCAGTTTTAGCATTAAGTAGCAAAACTACTTTCAAATTTAACTCTTACTAATAAAAAATGATACTTTTTCAGTTTAGCGGGATAAACAATTGTAATTCTATAAATACTGTGAACTCTTATAGTCCACTTTTTTTTCTATCACTAATTACGTATTGTTCATAGGTTGGCTAATGATTACAACAAGTCTTTGTAAAGTTATTACCAGTAACAAAAACGCCATTTTTTAATGTTTTTTTGTAAATATTTCTGTAACAATTGTTTGGATTTTGTCAAACAAAAAAATGCATTGCCTACAACTTCATAATAGTACGTTTTTGAATAAAAATAATAGTTTTCGAATCAAATTATGGAAACTAAATTTCTGCACTGTATTGTTAATAACTAGGGAATGCAATCCCGATCTAGCAGGATCTCAATCTCGAGCTATTTTACGAGATCAATCCCGAAGCATAAATTGGTCGAGATCTCGCTAGATTGATGAGATTGAGCGGCAGTTTTCAGCGTCGCATGTACTGGGCACACAGGCGATGCGCTGACTGACAGAGAATGACTGGTTGGTAGCCTAGTAAGTGTTAAACAGCAAATTATTGCAATTGTTTTCGAATATTGGCGAGGGATGGCGAGCGGAAAGAAGATTTCATCCCGAGTAGAGTGAGAGAGCGGGTAATGTCCGAGCGCATGCTGGCAGGCATTAGATTGTCAATATTTTAAAAATATCTACGAACAATCCAAATCAAGTGTATGTGGAATCTATAGTTCCTTGCCGGTAAAGAAGTTCTTCAAGAAAGCAATAAATACCTTGAGTGATCAGTGCACAGTATGCGAAACTATTTTCAAAACCACATCTAGTTCTACAAAAGGTTTACATGTTCATATCAAGCCAGTTCACAAAATTGTCACAAACACATCGAATGCGGGAGTCAGAAGAACATCAGCAACACTTGATGCTGCCGATACTGTATCACTGGCTTCGTCGTCGTCAGCATCCACTGTAGTGCTAGTTTCGCCCATTGATAGTTAGATTAGTGAGGCCCAATCTATATTAGAAGATTTGGGATATTCCGAAACACCACAGAAGTAGATTATTTTCCATCAGACTCTGACGTGGACATGACGAAAGAGAAAATGATTTCGCGAATGGTAGCAAAAGATGAATTGCCTTTTAAAGTATTCTGTACTTCCGAGGATAAGAAGAGTATTTTTGAGGCAAAAGGTAACAATTACAAATTGCCTTCTTGTCCAAATACAATTAAATTAATAGTGATGCATTACGGAACGAAGATGAAAGTGAAGGAAGATGTTTTAAAGCTGAAGAATGATAACTATAGATTCACACTCACTTTTGATGAATGGACATCTGAAATGAACCGCCGCTTTTTAAATATTAATGCTCACACAACTATTAACAGTCAACCTGTGTTCTGAAATCTTGAGCTGGCGCGCATACTTGGAAGTATGTCGCCAGAGTCCTGTGTTCAGCTTCTGAAAGAAAAACTGTCAGAGAATGATTTAGCTCTGGAGAACGATATAGTCCATATAACGAGAGATGGAGCTAGCTTCATTAAGAAAGTCGGACGTCTGATTGAACTGCTTCAACAGCTTTGCCATGCGCACGTTGTACAGTTAGGTATAACAGACTTAATTTATAAAAAAAAACACAAGAATCTAATGCTGAAGAAAAATTTGATGACATCGAAGAGAGCATATATCGCAGCGCAGAGTAGGAAGACGAGGAAAATCCGCATGAATATAATGGTTTTTACATTTCTTTACCTACAAAATAAGTTGATTTGGCTTCGGAATACCAATTGGATATAGCAAAACTGAGAAAATGTGTTAAACTTTTTAAGAATTCTCTGACCAAAAATGATGCTCTTTAGAATTATATGCAGCAAGAGTTTCGCAAAACAATTCAGTGGGTTCTTGACTGTAAAACTCGTTGGTCTAGCCTTTGCAGCATGATAAGTACATACAAATTCCTGCAGTGTGTAGCCAAAACATTAACCGAATTCCCGTTCAGTTCTAATTCAGACTACTTTTTCACGGATGAAGAACATGCAATCCAATCCAATGGTTCGCAATTTACAAGACCTGAAGACTCCACTGTCAGAAAAGCTGGCAAATTCAATGAAAAAACGTATCTTCGAGTGTCGAATAAATGCAACCGTAGCGTTTTTATATTTGAAAAATCCGTAATTGTCAAGATGATTATGGCTGCCCTGAACGATCAGATCCTCTTCCACATGCTTCAACTTCTGATAATGCGATTAATACCACAACAGCAGACGTTGAAAATGAAGATGAATTACCTCTTTCAATGAATGCAGACGATTTGAATTTACGTGCTGCTGCAGCAAAAGCCGACACGACTCTTCAAGAGGAACTAACGTCAGGCAAACGTCCTTTTTTGAGCGTTTCTACGACTACAGATAGGCTAGAGTCACTTATAGAGAAAGAGATGGATCTCGATGAGGATGGGAGGACAAGAGGTCAATTTTTACAGTTTGCTTATAATAGCTTGTTCACACTGGTACCAACCAATGTTGAGTCTGAGAGGCTATTTTCAGCTGCTGGGTACATGACAACTGAAATAAGATGCTGTTTGTCGGATAGCACTATTAGTACTCTTTGTTTTTTAAGGAGCTATTTTCAAAATGGCCCCTAAATCTAAAATTTTAAATGGGTGATTTTGACAACAGCCTTCTCAGGTATTATTTTATTTTTGTTAATTTTCCAAAAAAAAATTGACAAGTGGGTTATTGTTGTGTTCATTTGCAATGATGAATAAATGATTATAAAGAATAAACATGCATTTAAATTAATGTTGTGTCTTTCTTAATCACATACCACGCTAAGCAGTTTTCATCGCCATTTAGTTTTCCGAATAAAAACAATAGTTATTTCAAAAAGTACCCGAGATTTCGAAAATGCCGAGACCTTGCCGGATCGACATTTCTAGTCCCGAAAGATCTTGAACTTGCGATTTCGGCTGGAGATTCTCTATTAACAACAAAATATTATCAAAACAAAATTCGAGGGATATAAGGTAGGAGTTGTTTCGTATTTCCTGAAAATTAAATCGTTTTAAAATGACAATTTTTTTTAACGGGGTAATGATACCTTTCGGCACTCAAGTGGTTTGTAATTTTCTGATATTAACAGGAAATTTGTAGCTTGATAATATTCATAATTTTTAGAGTGTTTCTTTAAACTTTGGCTAGAATTATGCACATAATTGAATGAAGGCCATATGTCACATTTTTTAAATAAATATTTATTTGAAATTCACGTAATTAATAAAGATGCTATGTTCATATTAAAGTATTTTTTTGATCGAATGAAAGTGTTAAGTATTTTTTTCATGACAAAATGTAATAACATCTATGTCAAATAACGGATAATGGTGATATGTTCCGTAAAATCACTGGATATGATAGTAAACATTTTGTGTCAGAGATAATAGTGTTACTACAAAGATATTCTGTCAAATAATTAATAAATTATCCAGTGATAAAAAGTAGGTAATATTTGTGCATAAATTACTTGTTTCATCTGTAAAAACACTCTGTATAGTGTTATTTACACAATTTTCAAAATAAAAACAACAAAAGCAATACCTTATAATGATTAAAACAGACACGTGTATTCAAGATATAAGTAACCCAAATAATATCAAATATTTAATATCATCTATTGCGTGGTTTTTAAAATTACGAACACTTTTGATGCGAATATCTTGAAATGTGATTTTGTTACCTACAATATCACCTTTATCCACTCATATCGTCAATTCTTATTACACGTTTTTAACTAACATGATAATTGCTTTTGTCTGTCTATAATAAAATCTTGGAACACATATTTTACGCACTTTAACAAGGCCAATTATGCTGAAATTTTGCGAGCCATTTTTTTTTATATTTCCGTAGATCTCCTGCCTTCCTAATATTGAATATTTACAATTTTATTACACTGTGTTGATTCTGCAAAGCCTAAGGGAAACAAATGTTTAGTAAATTATTATTAGAGTTAACGAATTAATCTTTTTACGTTTTATTAGGGTCATTTTTGCGGCGAAGTGGCGGTGAGGGCCTTCCCAAGGGGGCACAAGAACCTCACGTAGAGGAACAAATTTTGCAAGATATTACTGACAATCCTATAAATAGCATAAGAAATCTCGCGGCACAATACCATATTACAAAATGGATTGTACATGAAACTCTAACGGTGCTTCACCCGTACCACGTTAAAAAAGTACACGCTATATCTCCGCATGATTATCCCGCAAGACTTCAATACTTTAACTGATTTATACAGCAACATAACCTAAATCTAACCTTATTTTGTTTATCGATGAAGCCGGTTTTCAAAGAGATGACATAATAAACTTACACAATTTACATTTTTGGGCTGATGAAAACCTGAACACTATAATTCAAAACAAATACCAACAAAGGTTGAATGTATATGTATGGGCTGGCCTCATCGGAAATTACCTGATGGGTCCATTTATTGTGGAAGGAAGACACAATGGTGAGATTTATTTACAATTTTTACAGCAAAATTTAAATAATTTATTGGAAGACGTCCTCTTGATAGAAGAATGCAAATGTGGTTCATGCATGATAGTGCTTCACCTCATTTTAACCGAATACTACGTCAACACTTAAATAGAGTTTTTGGCCCTCGATGGATCGGTCGAGGTGGGCCTGTTTTATGGCCACCAAGGTGTCCAAACCTAAATCCCTTAGACTTTTCTATCTGGAGTCATCTAAAAGAACTAGTTTATTTAATACCAGTAAATACTAGAGAACTACTAGCGAGAATAGCACAGCATTCCAACGAACTCCGTAATAATGCCGGAATATTATTTGCAGTGTAGCAGGTAAATATTCGAAGAATAAGAAAATGTATTGAAGTACGTGGAGTCCATATTTAACATTTCAAAAATTTCAATTTCATATAAAATTTTATAGTTATTTTTCACTTTTTAGTGCACTTTTAGAAGTTGGTTCAATTTTTTTTTATAAAAATTTTATTTCATATCTTTGGTTCTACACCTAAGAGATGCTGATTTGCCGAAAAGAGTGCAATTTTGCGAATTTATATTAACGATGATACGACCTTCGGACAACATAATTGGGACTCATGAAGCAAAATTTACGATAAATGGCCTTTTTAACCGACATAATTCCCATTTTTGGGGTGATTTAAATTCTCATGCAGCAAGACTGTGGAATTTTGAGGAATCTTGGCAATTTAATGTATTTTGTGCTGTAAGAAACGATGGAATAGTGAAACTACATTTTTATGCAGAAAACTTAGGTGGTAATCCATTAATAATACAATGTAAATTATATCCTCATTTTAAATTAGGTTTTAATTTTTGTTGGAGAAAGATATTTATATGTTGTAGACAATCAATATTTAAGTAATTTACCTCTAGCGGAAGATTTTTACGAATACTGTAGCACCCCACCACACAGAACCATTCCAGTTACCAATTTCTTAGAAGCAACATTTCATGAAAAGTGGATTGCTAACTATAGACTTTTTCTATGACCTCCTCGGGAATTGACTGTCTTAGATTATTTTATATGAGGAATGATAAAAAATATCGTTTATTGCAATCCAGTGACAACGATAGTGGATGGTATGTCAAGGGTAAAGGACGCGTTCGAAAGTTTATCCCCAGATTCAATTAGAGCAGCTACCTATGACGAACTAACTCGGAGATGCGAAAAATGTTTGGAAGTTTAGGGTGCAAATTTGAACATTTACTCAAATTAGTTGTTTTCCTGTGTAGGTAAGCCGTTTAACATTTTTACAATATAAAAATATAAAATTGTTAATATTTCAAAAACTGCAAACTTTTAGAATGGTCTGCCTTAGTCATAATTATCCGTACTTTTAATGCTAATTAGGATAACATTATAAAAATAGAGGGTTTACATTTAAAAAAATAGATTTTTAACGATTTTTGCAAGTTAATATTTAAGGTTAGTTTTTGGTCACTGTATATTTATATATTATCAAAATATCAACACAGTCCACTAAAATAGATCCCCTTCTGGAAGGAAAACAATCCCAATAAAATAATAAAGACTTTGGTATAGGAGAAATTGATATTTATATTTAGGCCTACAAATACCATTTTTAACATAAAATTTAAAATACACAGTTTGACTTAGTTATAGGATATTATACATGAAGTATCTCTATAATTTTGCGTAGAATAAAAATCAAATAACATATAGGGTGTTCCTCTTAAAATAAGCAAGGAGTACCACCGTCTTGATGATGCCCCTTGATGAGCCGAATTTAATAAACTCCCAAATTTTAAAAATTTTCCAAAGTTTATTTTCTAAGAAATCGATTGTGGAACTTCAATGAAAATTAAAATCTGCACTGAAGCTTCTCTAGACAAAAGGATCTATATCCTTTGTGGAGACTGTCTTACATGTAATGACAAATTAGGTTACTTATATAAACTAGAAGTTACCCGTCACGGTTTCGCCCGAACTCAAGACCCCGAGATTTTAAGGAAGAAGGCCAATGAAATTTTATTAAATCCCATTCTTACATGCCTTTTCTAAACTGTGGCATTAGTATGCAAAAATATGAAACCGCTACACCATTTATTCCTACTTAAATAAGGCATGTTTGCTTTAGATCTTACCTATAAGTAATTAAATCATATATATATTTGGCTTATTAACATTTAGAATTCTCAAAGTCATAATTATATAAAAAATTTACGTTATCTTGGCTGCTATAAGTACTAGGTTAAATCATGTAAGAATTGTCTATCAAAACTCATGGAGATTAGAATGAAGTGTGGGGAAATTTTTAAAATGTCATATTATTTAAAAAAAAATTCAATTATATCTGACCTTTGCTCTAACTTTACAATTTTATCAAGACAATTTTGGATGTATGTTCAACCATATCATGTTTGATTTTATAAAATTTGGGAACAGAAGTAGAAATATGTCCTAAAATTGTTTAATGCTTGGGTGTTTGACGACATTTTGGTTCGTTAAAAAAGTTGTTCTACTTGTTAATAAATAACTATCTGTGTCTAATGTAAATTATATTAGAATCGACACAATGCTGGCATCAAGCTGGAAACATTTTGACTCTGAAATTCTGTGTTGTGCGTATTCTTAAACAAACATGAATTATATCGAATTCCTCTATATAAATTATTATAATTACAATCGATTGTTAAAAGGTGTTTAATATTTATTATTTCGTTAACTGGTCACTTGCCTTCTACAAACATATTTTTTTTTCATTTGTTGTGTGTTTCCATATGCTGTAACGAAAGACCAAATTATTTGTAGAAAATTAAGCCACTTCGCTAAAATATTCTTCAGCAAATTTTCTTAGATTAATTGGTGTAAATAGGTCATTTTGAAATAAGGAATGAAGCAGTTGCTTGACGAATAGACAAATTTGGGACCATAAAACGATTTATTTTCTGCACATACAATTCTGGTTCACTCTCTTCTTCCCAGCTTCACTGACAAGTGATAGAGAGAACCAGGTTGTATTTGCAGGAAATAAATTTTTTATGTATAGTGTAGAGGTCAGCCGGTTCCGCAGTGGACCCTTTAAGTTATATAGACCCACCCAATTTTTTTATGTATTTTGAGTCCTTGAACAATAATTTTTATGGGGAAAGTTCGTCCGGGTGGGGATAACATTGGTATAAAGAAATAATTCTTTAAATCTTTAAAAATGTAATTTTTGCAAAATCAACCATTGGGTCATATTCTTTAAGTGATTTTAAGGAAAAAAATCCTTACTAACTTTTACGTACAATGTTTAGTTTCCTAGATAATTGATGTTAAACAATTAAAAAATGTGATTTTTTCGATTTTTAAATGCTAATAACTTTTGACTAAATGAACTTTTTTCAATTTTCTTGACAGCAATCAAAAGTTTGAATCAGCATTTACAAGCTACAATTAAATTCCATACAAAAAATGAGGTCTTAATTGTTTATTTTGGCTATACACAAATAGCTTTCGATAGCTTACATACATGCGCTGTCCCATGTGGTGCGTGGAGGGTAGCCTACTCGCAGGCGAGCAAGCGCGGATACTTAATACATCATAACCGAAATGAGCCTGCAACATAAGTTTCTCATTCTTTTCATAACTAATACAAAGCTTTAAATTAATTAAAAACCTAATTAATAAGTAAAAACATTGTACACAACAAAGAAAATATTATAATTCATCTCTTGCACGGAAATATGTATTTACAGAGGGTTTCATAAATGCGTGCTAATACTAGGCAGTAGGGGATGATTTTAAGAAAAAAGCCCATTTTAATGTAAATCCGTCCGCTGCTTTAATTTTGAAATATAGTGTGATAACTATTTTACAAAATCGGTTTTTCGTCGCTATAACCGATATTGTTTTAGATATTTTTTTGAACATTGGTAGATAGTAATTATGCAAATTTTCTATTTTTACCAGGGGCGTGCGTGCTAGTGTTTCCTTGAATATATTTAACAAAAAATTGATAACTACTGCTTTTTTAAATAAATATTTTTTTAAATCATTTCGCTTTATTTCTCAATAAAAATATTCCATTATCCCTACCGACGGTTTTTTATCTAAAAAATAAAAAAACATTTATTGGTATGCCACATTTCTAATAGGAACTAAATAAAAGATTTCTATGTGTTGAATTCGTTTTGGAAAAAAAATGGGGAAACATATTTTATTTATTTTTGGTAAAAATATTCAAGGGCATGCTCGCAGACATCTCTGGTGGAAGTAGAAAAAAATCATAAAGTGGATTTTTATGCATAATTGGTACCAACCAAAGTTCAACAAAATATCTAAAGTGGTCTCAGATTATATCAGCGGGAATTTAATTTAGAAAAAAAAAACTTTATACGCAGTATCTCAAAAATTAAACGGTTATGGTTGAACTTGTTTTCTCTAAATATCCATTCATTATCTTGTATATTCGGGGACGTTGATTAATTTTTAACCAACTTTGAAAGAAGGAGGTTCTACGTTCTACCAATGTATGTATGTATTTTTTTATGTAGGTACGGGAGTTACGTAGCATTTTTACCATAAATAACTGCATAATTATTGGTGACCTCCTGATATCCTTTTCTTAACTGATACTGATAATCGGCCGATGATTTTCTCTAACTACAATCCTAGGTACCTCGCCTAATATTGTTCTACGTATGAGATTTATAAATTAAATTGTGAATGTAAAGTCCGCTGGAGAAAATTGCGTGAATTTAGTTAAGTGAAATAAACAAATGAAAAGCTACGGTAAACCTATTATGTTTGTGTAAAGCTGGCACCACATATGTGATTTTTGCCGATCATCAGTTCGGAACGGAAAATTGACAAATGTTTGTGGTAATTCTTCTTCCTCTTTCTTCAGTTTAGGCATAAAATGCCTATTTTTTCTTTTTTCCCCTCTGCCTATTTGGTCCTTTACTTGCCGCTCCATCTTTTTCGAGGTCGCCCTACACTTCTACGACCTAAGGGTGATTTGTCACTTGCTACCTTAACTATTCTCGAGTCCTCCGTGCGACTGATGTGGTTGTTCCATTCCATATTTCTCTTCAATATCTAGTTGTTTACATTATCCGCTTCATACAGATCCCTGATGTTCTCGCTTCACTCTCTGTTCATTAGCGTTTTTCCAACTATCTTCCGTAGTAACTTGATTTCTGTTTTTTCCATCATCTCCTGAGTTTTTGTTGTGTCATGTGTTTCTGCTGTTTTTGTCATTATTGGTCTAATCGTGGTCTTATAGATTCTGGCCTTCGTTTCCACTCTGATAGGTTTATTTTGCCATATGGTGTTATTGAGGCATGTTGCTATCCTACTTGCTTTATTAGTTTGTTCTCGAACTTCTGCTTCGACATCTCCATAGCCGGATATTTCCATTCCCGGATACGTAAATTTCATCTATTGAATGATTTTCCCGCCGACCACAAGCTTACATCTTATCGGTGACTTTGAGGTGGTCATATATTTTGTCTTAGAAGCAGAAATGATCATATTAAGAGATTTTGCTGTCCGCTTGAATGCTTGTAGTAGTCTTTGGAAGTCATCTTCATTTTCTGCCATCAGTATAGCGTTATCGGCGTAACACAGGATCTTAATCTCGTGGTCACCCGTTCTGTATCCTCCCAATTTGCATACTCTCATTGTTATATGATCCATGATAATATTAAAGAGAAGCGGGCTCAAAGAGTCTTCTTGTCTAATTCCTCTACGAACTGGAATCGTATCTGTGAGTTCTCCGTTGATCCTGGCTTGAACTTGGTTGTCAGAATATATATTTTCCATAGTTTTAGGTTATTTGAGATTTGCATATCATAGAGAAGATATAATATATCTCTAAGCTGGACGCGGTCTTGTTGTATTCGATTGTTTTTTCCATTATTTGTCAACACAAGAACCGCATCGGTGCATGATCTACCCGATCTAAACCCTTTTTGTTCATCTAATAGTGATTAAGCTATTAATTTTATTTGTTATGATTCTCGTTGTTAGTTTTAGGATTGTATTAAGCAAATTTATTCTGCTGTAGTTCGTTGACAGTTTTTTGTCACCTTTAAACATAAGGATTGCAATACTGGTTGGCCACCAATCTGGAATTTTATGATGGAAAAGTATTTTGCGGATTAGAATTGTTAGTTGTGTTGTAAGACTCTGTCCAGCATTCATCCAAAATTCATCAGTCCTACATACTCCCCAAACTCAATTACGCGTCCTGTATATATGGCTCTGCCCCTCCATCTTATCTTTTTAAGCTTAATCCCAGACATAATACAAGTATTCGACTGGCTATAGGCGCCTTTCACACTAGCCCTATTTCCAGCATTTTATGTGAAGCTGAAATTTTGCCTATAAATTATATCAACTCTTAAATTATGCTCACACTCTGCTTTTTAAACTTTTCCTTCCTATATTAAAACTATTTCATAGAAATCCCTTTCCTTGGATAACTTCTTCCAGCTCTAACCTAAGATACAATAAACTCAAAGAACGCCTGGAAATTACCTTGCCCCCATGCTTCAAACCACAAAATAACGGCTATACTTTACCTCCATTGAATATGTCCCCAATTAAATCCGATGAAACGCTCACAAAGTATGACAAATTTAATACCCCTTCTCTCTTAATCAGCAAAAATTTCAACCTCTTGCTTCAAACAACATATAATAAATTCAACGTCATCTATACCGATGGATCTAAAACTGCCACTTAGACCATTGCAGCATTTTACTCCTCCAATGTAGAAGAAACTTTTCTAATGCATAAAACAGCAAGCATTCTAACAGCTGAATTAAATGCCATTTACAGAGCCTTCAAATACATTATGTCTTCCCCAAAATGGGTTATTGCCACTGTTTCACTTAGATCCATCCAGAACATCTCTTCATAACATCTAAAACATCCCTTGTGGAAATGAGATTGCTGACTTTCTTGCTAAACATTCCCTTAATCCCCTCCTTGTAGATCAAATCTTCTACATTAAGGATTTTATAACTCACATCAATAAACTTATCCATAATCTAGCTCAACTTGAATGGGATCTAACCTTGGACGATAATAAACTGCATATCATAAAGCACTCCTACTTTGAAAACTCCTCACACCACTCCCTAACAAGAAAAGAATCTGTTATAATTACTAGGTTACGAATCGGACAGACGCGCCTCACAAATGAATACTTAGTTAAAGGCCAGAATTAATCCCAATGCCCTTCCTGTACCCTCCCACTAACTATTAAACATATTCTCTTTGACATAATTACCAATCCAAACGTAATAAATATATCAGGTAACCCTGCAAACATGCTCTCAATACAAAACTCCAATAATATTTTCTAATTTCTAAATGAAATCCAACTACTAAGTAAAATATAAAAAAATAAAAAATAGTGTAAATGTGAACCCATATGTCGAATATAAATGCGTAAACATATATAAACAAAGATATTAAGGAAAACTAACCTGAATAGACACTAAAAGACTATAATTGTCGATGCGTCAATAAAACATATCTCCCTCTCTCTGTCCAGCATAT
The DNA here is from genome assembly GCA_034092305.1 of Diaprepes abbreviatus. NCBI lineage: Eukaryota > Metazoa > Arthropoda > Insecta > Coleoptera > Curculionidae > Diaprepes > Diaprepes abbreviatus. Next base: position 1,650,690 of record JASJET010000144.1, on the reverse strand, counting down.
TTCAGGATTTCATGTGTAATGTTGGCTGGACCAGGGCTTTTTCTGTTTTTTAATTTGGAGAGTGATAGTCGTACGTCGAATGCTTATATTTCTATAATCTCATTGGTCGTTATTTCAGACGTGTTCATTTCAGTTATATTTATAGTTATTATTTATTAATATAAATCTGTGATATATTCAACCCATGTTTCTTCACCGATTTGATTTCTTTTATACATCTCTTTTACTTCTTTTCGTTGATTTCTGATTGGTCGTCACATTTGCTTTTGAAGCCACTAAAAATCATTTTCCATTCGTTTCGAGAAATCCTCCCGGTACTTATTTTTTATTTGCCTAACTAACAGTGATATTTCGTTGCGAACTATTTTCTATTGTTCATACGATTCTGCAGTCCTTAGTGTTCTATATCTTAGATACGCTAATTTTTTTCTTTGCATTTCTCCTTAATTTTTAAGAGAACCGCGGAGTTCTATTTGGTATAATTTTGGACTTGTTAATAATTTTAGTACCTAGGGCTTCTTTAGCAGCATTCCGCAGATATTCCGCTACCTACGTTAGCCCAGTTTAATGTTCTGGTGTCGAGGATCTAACTTGGATGTATATATCTATTGATGATCATGTAATCCATTGTTGATGTGAAACCTTTAGTGTTTGAAAAGGTCAAATTATACTGATATTTCGGGTTAAAGAAAGTATTGTTGACTCTCTATTCATTGAGCGAACAAAGACCTATCATCATCTATCTGTTCATTATCATTGAGTACATTTTCATTAAATCTTTGTTTAACCTCCGGGATTATTTCGTTACCAACGCCTGTATTAAAGTCTCCTAGGATTCTTAATTGTTGATTCTGCGGACAGGATTCAATAATGACGTGCAGTTCGTTCAAGAACATTTATCTTTGGTTCTTAGGTTTATTGTCATCGGGAGCATATATCGATATTAGAGTTAATTTTTGATCACCAATATTTAGTTTGACGGTTAGTATTTGTGATGATATATAGAGACATTCCACAACATTTTTTAGGTACTTGGTGTGAATTGCCATTGCAACTCCTTGCTTTGGTCTTTCATGTCTTTCGACCCCGCTATGTATTAGTGTATAGTCTTTATATTGTTTTGGGCCTTTATTCTTATTTCGTACAGAGCACAAATATCGATGTTGTGATATTTTAGTTCGTTTAGAATATCTGGGTAATTCTGGCGTGAGAAAATTAATTAAAAATACGGGAGTAGAAAATAGGCAAGACAACCATTATTGCTGCTAGCGCTTTTATGATAATGGGCACAGCATACATGGCATCAATAAAAAATAAAACCCAAGAGAAGAAGATGGCGGATGCGGACACTGAGTGGAAACAAGCAGAGGTATTTTTTTGTAGTTACTAAATTAAACTGTTTAATTTGAATTTAAAATAAATATTATTTCAGATACGTTGGTAATCAACTTATAGTTGATTTGTTGAAAGAGCCCTCTGGTTTATTTGAGAATTTTTGTAGAATATATTTTTGAATATTTTGAACATTTACTTAACAAAATATCACCCCTTATTACGAAACAAATCATAAAATGGAGGAACGCTCTTTTTGCCAACGAACGTTTAGCCGTGACCCTCAGGTTTTTAGCAACTGGCGACATTTACAAAAGTCCACGCTATTTGTTCAAGATTTCATCGCAGCTAATATCTACAATAGTTCCTGAAATTTGTGAAGCTTTGATTAAAGTACTGCAAGACGCAATCAAAATGAGTATAAATAAAAATAAAAGAAAAATAAGTAACTTTACAGGATAATATTTTTATTTTATTATTTTAACAAATATTATAATAATATCATTTTTTATCGAAAAGCGTGATAAAAAAATTTCAATGATGATGATTCTTGTAGTATTAATTGTTGTATTGATTCTAGATTTAATATGGTCGCCTTGTTATGAAATGATATAAATGACAGGGGCTCTTGAGAAACAGAAGAAGGACTGGTAAGTGGAGTGGTTACAAAATTAATGGATCCAGAAAATGATGTTTGTTGGATGAAGTGGGAGATAATGTGGATTGCAAAATGGTATAATTTGAATAGGTAGAGGTAGATGCAAAGTATGGAGTAGGTGAAGGTGTTGTATGATGTTTGCTTATTGATATTGAACTTTGATATTTCAATTCAAAAAGAAAGTTATGTTTCCTATTTATAGCAATATCTCTTGTTTTCTCATCAAATTTTTCTAGTTTTGATGCTACTAATTTGCCATATATGCTCAGTTCGTCCTTTTTTTGTACTTTCTTTTGAAGTAGTAGCCTTTGAAATTCAAAATGCTTCGTCCATGGTTTGGTGAAGTTTAAGATCCTGGTTTGTTAGTTCCTCTTTTTGGCAATGAAGAGATTAGAGATTGTTTTTTGCTTTTCTTTCACCCTCTTAAAAAATAGCGTTTTTAGGAGGATACGTGAATATAAAATTCATTAAATTGAATAAACTTACTTTTTTCGCTATTGGGCTCATTGTCACTGTCGATTTCCTCAATAATATTGACAGTATTTTCATTTATATCAGAGCTTGGATCAGCAGGTAGATTGTCCTAATTTTTTTTTTATTTTTCAGATTCCAATAAATGAAAAAAAATTGCTAAAGGTTTGTAAGATATATGGAATTTTCCACATTGTGTCGGTACCTTAGATGGCAAGCATGTCATGATTTAATGTCCTGTTAACAGTAGATCTGAATTTTTTAAACTATAAGAACCACTTTAGCGTAGTATTAATGGCTCGTGCGGATTCAAATTACTATTTTATTTTCGTTGATTGTGGTTGTTAAGGAAGGCTAAGCGGTGGCGTTTTTCGAAATACAACTTTATTTAGGAAAATATAAAGTGACCAACTACATTTACTTCTTGATGGGTCATTTGAAGGAAAAGATGTAAATTTGTTTTATATATCTGTTGGCATTTACCTTAAGTTACAGGATATTGAAACCTTATTTAGGAATAATAAATGAAATTTTTATAAAAAAATTGAACCGACTTTTAAAAATGCGCTAAAAAGTGAAAAATAACTATAAATTTTTATATGAAATTGAAATTTTCGAAGCCGGCGCCAAACTAATATCTGACAAAATGTGACTCGCATAAACAGATTAAAAATACTTTATTTGTAATTGCTTTCTTAACATAATTTGTATATATTAGTAGTTATTTATTTCATTTAGAAATAATTTGGCGCCGACTTCAAAAATTTCAATTTCATATAAAAATTTATAGTTATTTTTCACCTTTTAGCGCGCTTTTAGAAGTCGGTTCAATTTTTTTATAAAAATTTTATTTTTCGATTTTTAGTTTTGAATTCATTGTGATATTCATAGATTATTTGAACTAAGTGCTAATCTAGATTAGTGTACTTCGCAATGACTCCAAGGTGGCAAAAAAGTACCCATTTTATCCAGAATTGTCAATCACCCTAAAATGAACCACTAAAAATTCTTTGATTCTTAGAGTTCTCCAAATACCAATGAAATTGTGTCAAACAAATATTTAGTCTGTCATAGTAAATCCACTATCTTAAATTTCAAATTAATTTTAGATTGATAATATAGGCCCCAAAACCTTCAAATATCGATATTTAAAGAATTTGAGACGTAAATTTCTTAGCCCGATATATTATATATTGAGTTTGTATACTCCCCAAGAACCCCGCAATATCAATTTTATAGAAAAAAAAATGTAAAAATTTAATCCCTCATATTGTATCTTATTAACCTAATAGTTGTAAAAAATTAACTTGATATTCGTAATACACCACTCCCCATCCCCCTCATACCAAATTTGAGAAAATGCGAATAAGGCAAAATCGAGAGATGTAGAATATTTAATCCGCCATCTTAGATCCGCCATATTTAACTTTTTAAAAATAATATCAGATTCGTAATGTGCCATCTCAAAAACTCCCCCATATCAATTTTGAAAAAAATGGGACAAAATTAATTTTTTATCCACCATATTGGATACGTCATATTGAATTTTTTAAAAATAATTTTAGATTCGTCATGTGCGACCCCGAAAACTCCCCGTACCAACTTTGGAGAAAATCGGACAAAACTGACTTTTTGTCCGCCATATTGGATCCGCCATATTGAATTTTTTAAAAATAATTTAAGATTTGTTCTTTGAGACTTCGAAAACTCCCCCATACCAATTTTGGAGAGAATCGGACAAAATTGGTTTTTTCGTCCGCCATATTGGATCCGCCATTTTGAATCTTTAAAAAATAATTTCAGATTCGTTGGGTACAACCCCGAAAGTTCTTCCGTAACAATTTGGGAGAAAATCGGATAAAATTAATTTTTTTGGCCGCCATATTGTAAGCGCCACCTTGAATTTTACTGCACCAATTTCATCTAAAAAAATACGAGACCACCGCTGCAACTTCCTGAACGTAACGTAAAAAATTTCATTCAAATTGGTGCAGCCGTTCCGGAGTAATCGGTGTACATACATAATATATATATATATATATATATATATATATATATATATATATATATATATATATATATATATACAGGGTGTCCAAGATAAAGATCCTAAGCATGGGGATCTCGGAAACAGTTGGAGATACGAGGTCGGTTAAATTAGAGAAAAGTTGCGCAATTTAGTGCTAAATTAAACGCAGTTAAAAAAATTTAAAAATTTCAAACACTTCCGGAGATTTCCGGAAAAAAACGAAATTTGGCAAAATCGTTTTTAATTTTTGCAGGCTTTATTTAAAGAGATATCAGAAAATAAAAGGTAGATTCTCATTGCCACTTTTTATTTTTTATAATATGGTCTAAACAAAATTTAAATCCGACGTTTCGTTTCTGAGATACCATCATGAACTTTCATTTTTTATATGGAACAAAAAAAAGTATCCTATGTATTTGATAGCATTTTTTATTACAAATTCAACGATGTATCACCCTTGCATATCGAATACGTAGTTCAAGTACTTTCCATAAGAGCTCCATGAGAGCGAGAGAGAAAGGTATATCAGTTTTATAAAAGCCAATGAACTACACACTTGATATGAAAGTGTGATACACCGTTGAATTTGTAATAAAAAATGCTATCAAATACATGGGATACTTTTTTTTGTTCCATATAAAAAATGAAAGTTCATGATGGTATCTCAGAAACGAAACGTCGGATTTAAATTTTGTTTAGACCAAATTATAAAAAATAAAAAGTGGCAAGAAGAATCTACCTTTTATTTTTTGATATCTCTTTAAATAAAGCCTACAAAAATTAAAAACGATTTTGCCAAAATTCGGTTTTTTCCGGAAATCTCCGGAAGTATTTTGAATTTTTAAAATTTTTAAATTGCGTTTAATTTAGCACTAAATTGCGCAACTTTTCTCTAATTTAACCGACCTCGTATCTCCAACTGTTTCCGAGATCCCCATGGTTAGGATCCTTATCTTGGACACCCTGTATATATATATATATATATATATATATATATATATATATATATATATATATATATATATATATATATATGCGACGAATTGAGAACCTCCTTCTTTTACAAGTCGGTTAAGAAAGTAAAGAGCGCATATTTAATTATAGGCTATCAAGAGATCGATGTGTTGTTGAAAATGTGTTTGGCATAATGACGTCTATGTTTCGTGTATTGCGGAAGCCAATGCTACTTCAACCAGACTCAGCTTCATTGATAGCATCAAACTATACTCTATCAGGCACTTTTGATCTCGAAGAGAAACATGATATATGTAACCTTTCAGTAGAATTCTAAGAAAACACTGTATTGAAGCAAAAAATGTTAGGAGTGAGTTTGCAGAGTATTTTATAAGTAAAGGACGAGTAATCTGGTGGGACAATAATAAATATAATATTGGTTTTGAAATAAATGAATTTTTCTAAATACAGTTGTTTTTTACATATTACCTCTGTATTAAAAATTGTAGGTGGAAGGAAATAAAACATAAATTTCAAATTAAGCAATAAGAGAAAAACTTATTTTAATTCTAACGTGGCAGTAAAGTTGGTATAGATGTATGCCTTGGTTTCCATTTAGGGTATTAGATATTACATGATCTACTTACCGCCTTTTTGAACAAACAACTGGTCTTGGTAATGCCAATATATCTTACTACAGACCTTCGATTGTAAAGTTTTACGCGGTGTATCTCTTTCTCTTAATAATCATGTCATTCGTTCAAAGGCAAACCAATTTGGTTTACATATGTCTTCACTACCACTCTCTGTTTTTCTTGTTCATTTCAAATTATTTAGGTATGTATGAAAATACGCTATTAAAGAATTTTTCTTGGTTTTAAGACTTTCAATGGTCACGCCTAGTACACTAATTCTTCCTGTATCCTCTTCCAGAAATTATGTACTACATTTCTATTCTTATGAAGGTGGTGTGCAGGATTCCAAATAGCAGGTTCTTTTTCGTACAAATCTAACTGATTCGTTAGACCAATCTATTTTTACAAAAATAGCAATGAGGTGTGGGAATCTTCATAACAAATTTCATTTTTTCTATTTACTGTTCACATATTACTTTCAAAGAAAAGTTTATATATAAAAAGCAATTTCTTGCTATTTTTGAAAAAGATAAAGTTTTAGTAAAATTTTACGTGCTTTTTTTGGTATTGCCACAACCATTTTTGGATGATCTGATTGCTCCAATCGTAACTAGGCAACCATTTGAGTAATACAAAAATTTTCGATCTATATAAGTAATTTTTGACAGAAAATTGAGATTTCGAGGACAATTTTCTTATTTGATATTTTACAGTTGCCAACCTCCGTTTAATATGTCAAGAAACCATCAAAATATCTTGAATTCTGCCAGATTATTACACTGTTTTTTATTAAATTTCAAACTTGATATCACCTTGTAACACTTAAAAACCCTCACACTGTTTATGAAGACTTCCTCCGTAAGCTTCATTATTTCTCCGAATCAAGAATTGTCGTTTAATTAATCATATTGTCTGTTTTTTATTATTACAATGTGTTTATGGGTGTAATCAAAGAACCTATTTTATGTTTACAAAATTTTACCTCCTAATTCACTAACTTTGTCTATCTTTAAATCTAGTCTGAGATGTCAATAAAAGGTTTAAATTGGCAAATAAAACAAGTTAGTCACTCAAGTTTTGAACCTTACAAGTACAAGAATAAAAAATTTGATAACTTTTAGAACCAAGTCTGTACAAAAGGAACATTTTGTACAAAGAAAGATTTGACATATATAACACAAAATATGGCAATATTATAAACACAACATAACTAACCAGAAGATCTATCTTCCATGGCAACTAGATTGGGTTACTTTTTTAGTGATTAGTTTTTATATTACTTTTTCCCCACTGTACGATTTAGAAAGACTGTTTAAATTACTCCACTATTGAATGCTAGTTCAAGTTTTGAAAATCCGAAAAGTTAATCAAAATTGTTGAAATCCTTCTCAAACAATTGTTATGTAGTAATATCGATTTTTCAAAATCCAATGCTTATGTGTGCGGTTGTGTTTCTTGGGTTTAAGACATTGGTTGCAATTAGAATTTATTTTTAATAATATACGTTTTCTTAATAATCAAAACCTTAATACAAAATCTAATTTTTTTTAAACTATTGTTGGATACTAAAAAGTTGAAATATTACAAGGCAATATTAACAATAATTAGTGTATACTTAAGAATATATAATTACCATTTTTAGCAAACAATTGTAACTTTACAATAGGTTGTTTAAAACATTTTAAGTAATGACTAGCTTTGAATCGACAGAATGCCTAACCATAACATTGAAAACAATGACACCAATTAAATTTACTAAGAGATTAAATGTGCATCACACAGACTAAGTTACCGATTAGGGTAATCTACTCTAATGACTTTGTTGAATTAACAGTTTTTAATATTAAATAAAAATATAAATAAAGAAATTGCAAGGCAGAGTTAAAACTTGTAATAGATAGAGGTACGACAGATGTACTTCTACAACTAGAGTAGAAAGCGAATATTTTAAGAGTAAATATGATTTTCGGTAGTCGAGGCCTAGCACAGAAGTTCTGAAAATACACATTCTATACCAATTAGAAAGAGAATTTTTTCTAGAAGGGTCTATTTTTGATATTTTTCTAAACTCCATTCAGTTATGAGGTTTGAAACTAGGATGCGGAAAATAACATTTTTCTCACTAGCATAAAAAAGCTGTTTAACATTATGTAGAAAAAAATTCATCATTTGGCAGATTAACGGCAAAATCCCAAATTTTTTGAATATCGATTGGCCTGTTTGCTTCGATATGAGCTTTAGGTGGCTACAAATTATTTTCGCCATTTATGACGAAAGCAAATTCTATTAATAGAGATTTTTTTCCTCCTTCATGGGTCCGTCCTGAAGCCGGATGCACTGCGACCAGTATAGGCCTATCGTGCTCATCCTTGATTTACAGCCTCTGTTAATCTAGCCTCCAGAACCAATCTGTACAAGTCCGCTAAGGAATGAGTTAGTATTTCATTTAGTTGCAAATTTGCTGACCCGAAGCTTTATTGTCTTTTCCTATTTAGTGACTCGGAATCACATATGATGTGCTTTACCGTTTTCTCGGTTTGACTACATAGTCCGCAGCTGAAGTCACCGTTGTAAAGTTTTATTTTATTTAGGTGAACTTTGACAACCATCATAATGCCTGTGATTGCCTTGAATTGGTTCCTGCTCACTTGCAGTAGTTTCTTTGCTAATTTCGGGTCAAGATTCCCAATAAATATACTATGATTCAATCTCTATCTGGCTGTCCTGTGATTTTTGTGCTCTTTTTTGATCTATTATTTGACAAGTGCTGGTTCTGGACCAATACCACCACCAGCTCATTGGCTTTCTCATTTCCACGTATGTCTTCTTGACCCGGTACCCACTTTAACATAACTCTGTTCGCCCTTGCCAGAGTTTTAAGTTTACTCTGGCATTCCCAGTCCAATTTAGACTATACCTTTTGACCTTTCAGGGCTGCTTGGCTGTCGGGATGAATGTAAATCTGCTTTCCTTTGTAAGCTCTCTCTTTTATTTCATCTGCGCATTATAAAATTGTATATATTTATGTCTGGAATACTGTTAGATATTTTCCTAAGGGAAGAGTAATTTTCCTTCTTGGTTGTAGCCCATAAATTCTAGCTCCGGTACCTTCTTTAGTTTTTGTACCAGATTAGTGTCTCAGAAGATGGCTCCAGTTTAGTTAGTGCTTACTCTTCGATCCTCTATAGTGACCTCGAATGGTACATTGTAGTGGTAGCCTAAGTTTGTATTCATTTCCAATTCAGGGGCCCTAAATTTATTACATATAGTATTATGTCCTGTCATTTGTGCTATTGGCATTGAGTGATAAACTCCTATTCTTGGCTCTCCTTGAATTACTAAATATAGTGAAGGAATGTCTAGGATGTACTCCATTGTTGAGGTTGGGGTCGATTTCATAGCCCCCGTGATGCTCAAACAGGTGACTCTCTGTAGGCCCCCTAGTTTGGCTGCATAGCATATGTAATCGCTGGTCTCACCACGCTGGTGTATAAACAATCTTTGGCGAGAGACCCCATGGTTTCCTGCACAATCTTCTAACAGTCATAAAGATTGTTTCCGATTTTCTTGTTATCTTGTCCACATGCTTATTCCAGATCAGTCTTGGGTCCAAGATTACCCCAATATATTTAACTTCCTATGAAAGTGGTATTGTGTTTCCTTGTAGGATAATGGGACCGAGGTCCTCTAGTTTTCTTCGTTTTGTAAAAGGGATTAGGACAGTCTTTTGGGAACTTATTTTTAATCCTTCATGTCTTACCCATATTTCTACAACCCTGAAAGCCTGTTGCATTCTTTCTCTCACAGTTGTTTTAAATTTACCTTAATTAAGATTGCTAAGTCATCAGGGTATCCTAGTACTGAGTGACCCTCCCTATTTAGAATTTGCAAAAGTCCATCCATTACCATGTTTCAAAGCAATGGAGAGAGAACTACCCCTTGCGGACACCCCCGTTACTCGCGTCATGAGCGTTTCTTTAAGCAATTCTGTATAGACAATCCTGTCTTTGAACATGTTTTCTATCCACCTGCAACAAGTCTTTTCTAAATGTATGTTCTATATTGCCGTGGTGATTGATTGAAACGATATGTTATCAGACGCCCCTTCTATGTCTAGAAATACTCCTAGACGCACTTCTCCTTTTTTCACCGTTGACCAATTCATGAAGCGCTGTCTTTTTAGATCTTCCGGTCCTGTAACCATGGTGGTTCCGATGAAATGATACGTTTACCATTATATCGTCCCTAACATGTCTACCTAACATCTTCTCGATAATTTTGAGAATAAATGTTATTAGACTTATTGGTCTAAATGTCTTTGCTAATGGTTTCCCAGGTTTCAGTATAAATGCTACCCTGGTTAGCCTCCATATTTTTGGTACATATCCTAGGGCTAGGATAGCCGTTAATCTAAAAGAGTTTGCTGATTAGCAGGTTTGGACCTTGCTGTAGCATTGCCTGATATATCCCGTCCGGTGACTTATATGGTTCAAATAGGTCTGGTACATTCTGGGTTGTTTTCAATAGCCTTACAGTGCTTCCTCCATGATACTCTCTTAGTTTTCCGCAAATTCTTGTTGTATTCAGTCAGGTGATATTTTTGCCTTATTCCAGAGTTTCCTAACTTGTCCTCTCCTCGCCTTTAATTCTGAGCTTCACCACGGTTTATTCTGGGTAGAGTTTTGTACGGACTGTGGATAATCAGCTTCATAAGTTGAGTCTGTGGGCTCTGTGAGTTGTTTTGCCATCAGTTCTAACTTGTTATACTGCCTACCGAATTTTTTATTTCCGCTAGATTCTCTTCTAGGTCTTCGCAATAGTTATCCCAGTTTGTTCTTCGCAGGTTTCGGTAGTTTATCTGGATCCATTCTATACACGTTATTTCAAAGCGGATGTATCTGTGGCCAGAGCAGCTCTCCTCCCCAGACACGTGCCAATTTTATTTATAAATAGAGATGCACAATGGTTATTTGTATCAGTAGTGTGGAAATCGCTATTATCCAACAGATTTCGTATATATCTGATGTCAATGAATCTGCTTGCAAAACTTTTATACTTTCTATACTAATTACATTGAAAAAGGAACACTATGCATTATATAAACACATATATTTCACAATCTGTTTTTTCGTTTTGGTTAACCTAAAATTTTCAGTGTTGTTTTGACAGAAATGTAATTTTCTGACGTGACATGTGAAAATCAAAATTGGATTGAATATAATTTTATTCGTTGTTACACTTTCAGTTCAGTTTTTATTACTTTTACCATGTGAGTGTTTTTCAAGGATATTTTGATATGTCTATGTGCTCAAGATATTTTTCTGTTTATGCGATTTTGAGCTATAAATTTTCATTTTCGTTTCTCTCGTTAAATACCCATATTGGAGGTAGGCTTCAATGATTTTTTGTTACAATAGTTGACTAGTCTAATATTGGCCTAACTTTAGGTGAAAACCATGTTCAAAAGCTTTACTCTATCCAAAATGTTTTGTTCCTTCATGTCCTATCCATCTGCTTGCCAACTCGCAATAGTAAGCGCTGGGTTTCATCTGCCAAAATCAAAGGTTTAAGGAAGAAAAATCTCAGGCAATTGGGGATGGACAGTTTTTCGCACGCCAAGAGATCCGTACAAGGTGTTCTGCTAATGTGCGTAAAAATGAATGAACTGTGTGTTTTGCCGGTGAATCCATATGGCGTCAACTCAATCAGATCGTATCATAGTGCAATAGAGAAAGTCATACAGGGTATCACAAACATAACTATCAGACAACGAATTAAAGTGTAGATATTACTCTAAAAATTGTACATTTTAAATGGATATGGGATTTAGCTCAAAGGTATGATAATCGATGATGTAAAAGATTCAGATCGAGCGATAACATCGAAGGAGTGGCATGAAATTGGGTCAACACCACCTCAGGACTTATAGGAGACATATATTTAACAGTGGATGAAGACAGCTGATGGATGATGATGATGATAGTTGGTTCTTTTCTAAGCTTAAGCTCAATGTCGCGAAGATCTTAATTTTAAACGGCTATGCTAAGGTCTTCGGCGTACAGAAAGTCATTAAGGATATTAGCATGTTAGAGAGAGTTGGTGTGAGAATTTCCTTGAGACAGATTATATTTATAACTACTACTACTTACGCTCAGTCCTGCCTTCTATAACCCGTAATTTTTAACAGGTACTTACTTTTTATGTTCGTTTGTTACACTCTAGTATGTTATCTGCACTATACGGTCACTTAACATTAAAGGGCAGTTTTAGTTAATATTTAAATATCGATGTGTAGAAATTGGCTTGCTATAAATTTTTTTTATAGGTGTATTTATCTTTATATAATACCTAAAAAAAGTGGTTAGTTAATTTTTTTCTTCAATTGACTTTATTGTTAAATATTGCAAAATAATTAAATATTCATCCAAAAATCGCACATTTAGGACTAGCTAAAAAATCAGCAGGATTTTGACATCGTCTTTTTCCTATTGTTTTTAATACGATCATGAGACACCTTTAAGCTACTGCTATACAAAATTACCAAAACAGCCTTATTGTACGGGGAGAGGGTCAATCAACATCTTATAGATCTTTAAAAAGAAACTACTTAAAAAGATTACTGAATATTAAAAATATAATTTCTAATTTTATATAATTCTATCAATTTAGATTATGTTTCTTTAGTTAAGGTTATTTTTGTCTACTCGAAGTCACTTTCACTAGGTCAGGTGCCTCTACAATAATTATTTTCCTGTTTATTTTTAACAAAATCTTAAAATTACAATTTACAATAGCCTGAGAAAATTAATCTGCCGTAATATATAATTATTTTACCAGAATACTTTAATATTTATACATATACATGATTCCTTTCAAAACCATACAACTAAAAATGTTATTTGAAAATACGAGTAGAGCATAAAAAATAATTAGAAGTAGAAAGGAAAGTTTTTCATGTGTGCTTCAACAAATATTGCTTTTTAGTTTTCGTACAATGATATATTTTTAGTTTGTTTTTGGTTTTCGTGAAATTTTACTGGAATTTCTATTTTTATAAGATAATTTTTTAACTAATATCTTAAAACTGTATAAGATCACTATAATACTTAGTATTATAACAGCTATTACATCTACCATAAAGTATTTGTACCATGGCATTCCCACCGCAGCTACTCTTAGATGAGATGCGCCTTTGTGTCTAATGATGTATTCCACCCAATAAACTGCAGTTTCCATGGGCTTTTGAGGTCTATCATGGTATATTCTTGATCGCAACTGTGCATTTTCTCTATATTTTGGGTTGTTAAGGACTTCGTTGAGTAGAACACTAAATCTTTCTTCAGTGAAATCTGGGTCATGATAGCCCAGTTGTATACCATAACCACTAGCTACGGCTCTAGCTGCGTTTCGAGGCTGATCAGCAAAAACGGGAATAGCAAATATTGGTACCCCATGATAGATTGTTTCTGTGGTACTCAGGAGGCCACCGTGGGTAATAAAGAGTTTAATATTCGGATGAGCTAAAATAAATTAAAAACTAAACTAAGGTATAATACTAACTACTCACGGAAGGAATTAAACAGAATTGTGAATGAAGCAGTAGGTTATCTTTCGTATATATATATATATATATATATATATATATATATATATATATATATATATATATATATATATACCTTATCTCAGGTGTGATAAGTTAAATAAGAAATTGTCAAACAAAAAAGTACAGAAATAATTAATTGATGCATAATTTGTATATAAATGCTGTTTTAAAAGGACATTAAATGCCTATAATTTTGTAATGAAATGATAAAATGTAAAAATTAGGGCAAAAGGTTGGACATTATTGCATTTAAAGCAAGAATAATAAACATATTTTACTCTAAAAGACATAAATCAAATTAACTAATAAACAGTAGATATTTTTAATAATGTTTGAAGTGTTAATAACCAAAAACAGTGACTACAAAAGGAATTTCAGCACAATATTGTAAAATCCACAAGGAAGAGGATCTTAAACACCCATTTTATAAATAGTGCGGGTTAAGATAATATTAGTGAGAATAAAGGTCAAATAATAATCATTTAGTGAAATATAGCACTACTTAACAATAATTATTTATATTTTAGTTTCAACAACAATATTTATAAAAATTTTGTTAATAAAATTGTAAAACTGTAAGACTAGTATAAGAAAATGTAGAATATAAGTTAATTTTAAAAATAAACTAGAATAAAATAGTACCTGATTATAGGTAAAACATTGCTAAATATGATTATAATATTAATAAAACAAGAATTATCAATTTCAGCAAGTTACAGTTAAAATTTAAATGTATATGTAAATTTTTTAGATGTAATCAAATTTTATTTATCAATTTTATGTGCTAAATAATAACGAAAAGTAAATTGTAGATATATCAAAATGTCAGGAATAGTCCAATATTTACATAACTCATAATTTATTTTCATCAAATATAATATTTAGTTCATAATATCAATAATATATCAAAATTTCATCATAAATTGACAATTAGGAAACCATTTTGGTTTCGTATTTCAAAGTTTAAAATTCCATCTAGTTGCCAGTTCACGTCAGATGGCCGACCAATTAGAAAAAAATTAAAAAAAAAATTATACTACTTCACCGCTAACTATAAAAGCGAAAATTCATTATTTTTAGAAAAAGTACACATTAATCCGTTGTAGAGTAAACATCGCTAGTCTTATTCATTAAAAGTAACATAACCTCAAAATGTCCATTTTTTTTTAAAAGGTTGCCATTAATCCGTTGTAAACGATTTTTAAAAATGGAAAAGAAGTTTACCAAATTTATAAATAAATAATATCACTAAGTAAGCAGCTCTGAAAAATATTTAATAAATTAGTGATATATCAGAAGAAAAGTTCCAATAGTTGGTGTATCGAGTTTTGAAAAAGGAAGAAACCTAGAACGTGGATAAAAAAATTCTGGAAATTAAAAGGTGTTTATCTAGCGTGTAAGAAGTAGAAATTTTAGACTTGCCTGAAAATAGTTTGATATGTATATATATATATATATATATATATATATATATATATATATATATATATATATATATATATATATATATACTAACCTTATAATGAATATTTGTAGTTAGTAATAAAATAAATTGTTTAATTTGCACTGTAACAATATCACTTTTAATATTAATGGCACACACAAATATTTTTTTAGATAGATTAAAGCAAAGACCCTATTCATTTTTAACCTTCGGACAACGTGCCAGATTTAATAATCTTAAATCCAACAAAAGAGAAACAGTGCACATTAAATAATATTGAACATTTTAATTAGGTATGGATAAGGTTATTTATAAATATTCCATAAAACTATACCAACTGATATATTTTTATTATGGTAATAGAGTTTATACTTGTATTTATGAATCATTCGTTTGACTTTTCTGATATGATAATAATTAATTTGAATACACCTGAGAAAGAGCAAATTGACATCGATTTTTTTTAAACACCTGATCGCGAAAAACGGGGTACATTCAGAAATACAGCACATGTGTATTTGTGTAGTTTTTTTTCGATTAAAATAAAAAAAAATTTTTTGGTACAAATCAATTATAGTCAGGTATAGTTATTTGTGCCTGGCGCCCAAATATATATATGTAAATTGCGCAGTCGCGAAAACGACAAATCATCGCAATATATATATATACGCATGAGCTAAAATACATTAAAAACCAAACTGAGGCATAATTCTAACTACTCACGGAAGGAATTAAACATTATTTTGTATTAAAATTGCATTATATATATATATATATATATATATATATATATATATATATATATATATATATATATATATATATATATATATATATATATATATTGCCATTTTTATACAAAATAATGTAGAATATAAGCATAAACTATACTGGGTGGAAAGTACATATAACTGGAATAAAAGAGCTCTTTGTTTTTTTTAAAGAGTTCAAAAACACTTCAATCTTTTGTTTCGATTTGTCACAGTTCTACTCTTTTTATGAATTTTACCCTGCATGTAGGATTTGAATCCGGTTCTAAGTTTTTTTTTTTAAATAAAAAGTTATGTCTTGCAAGATCTCGTTAAAAGGAATTTAATGCACTCTGTACTTTTGCCATTTTGATCCATGAAACGAATTTTTGAAATTAAATTATTTTATTATAAAAATTCTAGAAGATCTTCAATATTTTCGGGTATCTCTACAAAAACTCATGTTTTTAAGTCATCCTATAAAAAATTTAAATGATTCAGATTTAGTGATCTTGCTGCCTATTCAATAGTACCCCTTCTACCGATCCAATGATTAGGAAAAACCACACTCAAATATTGTTGCACATTTTGAGCATATTGAGCTGACATCTTGTTGAAGTCATGCTATTTGGGAATAAGGTAGTCAAAGCGGGGATAAGATTTTTCCTATAGAAAATCGAAATAAAAATGCTCATTGAGATTTTCCTCAAAAATATTGGTTCTATGATAATCGCCGATTATTCCTGCCTAAAAGCTATCTTTGTGTGGGTTTTGAGCTTGTCATATCCATTGCGGGTTTTCCTGTGACCAGTACCGACAATTTTGTTGATTCACGTGACCATTTTAAGTAAGAGTACATTCACCTGAAAACAGCACCAATTCTAAAGAAATCCGATTTCGATCTAGTGAATTTCAGACGACGGTTTGAAACATCTTTTGTAAGCCCTTGAAGAAGGTGCATTTTGTACTGATGTATCTTAATGTGGCTGTATGGCTGATATTATAATCTCATGCTAATTGCTTTGTAGGAATAACAGGATTTTCTTGAACGCTAAGTAAGACATCTAGTTCGGTATTCTCATCCACAGTAAGGTGTATTTTTTTAGCACATCCTTCAGATGACCCAGTTTACGATATCATGTTTTAGTTATACTAAGAATACTTTGTTAAATTTGTGATAATATTGGATGCTTTTCCTGAAAGCTACTTCCTCTTAATCTGCAAATAATTTTTAACATTAGGTGTTCATGATATATGTTTTTTTACATATATAAAATGTGATAATTCCTTAGGGGTTTTAAGTTTTTATGAAACAAGCTGAAGACGACGTGCAGTACTTCCACCATTCCCTCCCATGAAACTGGCTCTGAATATAAATGACACCAATTTTGTTACATTATCCCGATTATTCATGTATCGTCTGAATACAAAATAATTTTTCCTTTAATATTAAATAAACATTACCTAAAATATCCTGTTGTGGTAACCATTTCCTTATCATCATATTTGCTGGCTTTCCAGGTAATTCTTCTTCAAATTTCCAAAGAACTTTTTGTTTTAAACGTCCAAGAACATTCAGTATTGCTTTTTTCTTGTCCTCTGGTATATCTTTGCTCCTTAAGTTGGAACCCATGCTGAAATAAATTGCACCTTCTTTGGCACTATCCAAGAAGTCTTGTAAATCTCGAGGGAGTTTTTGAGGTGTATCGATAAAGTATCCGCCAATTTCAACCATATTGGGTACCACTGGTACAGCATCATAAATACTTGTATGTGAATTGAGTAAGACCAACGAAACATTAGAGTATAAATCATATATAGGAGGAGCATCGGGGAATGCTCGATGCATAATGTCATCATGGTTTGGGATCGTATAAAAGTTTGTGACGAAATAATCTACTATGTAGTAAATTAAATTTGTTGCTCTATAAAGAAACGTGAAATTTTTTGAAAAGTCTGTAAAAAACATATGTGGTACGTAGGATATTGGTTGAGGGTTGCCCACCGATGGATTAACCATGGAATTTGGTCCAACACTCGAAAGAATAATTAATGGACAGTCATAAGTATATGGAAAAACCTTGAGAGCTTCATTGAAAAATTGTTCTATGATAACAGCATCGAATTTTTTATCAGAGTTCAGTAGTTTTCTAACATTTGGATGATAGAGTGTCTTATTTACAGACCCCGAAAATAGATCAGATATTACTTTCATTTTCTCCAATGGACCCAGCAACTCCAGTTCAAATAGATTAAAATTAAGAAGTAGCTCTGCAACAAAAAGTAATCATTAGTAAATCAAGTATCGTAATTAGAAATAAGTTCTAAAGTAAGTAAAACAAGCAGTTGGATTCAATTAAAATATTTGTTGTAGTTGCGACGGTGTTTTTCGGGGCAATTGTGAATTCCCACGATTCTTCGGGTCATACGACAAATAAATCGAACCCAGTTTCGTTTAAACTAATGTAGTAAGACTTTTACATCCATATATTGTTACAATATTTTGGTATTAACAAAATTAAAATATTTTTACTTGAGTTTCGTGTTCTTTTTGGGTCATTTATAGTTCTTTAAAAACTTAAAAAGCGAAAAGCACATGACGGCAATCACTTCGTAAGATTTCTAATTACCGAGTACCGTTTTCTTCTCCAAACTTCAGCGTGCACAATCGGCTTGCACCGACCACATCCTTTGTATAAATACACAACCATTTCTGACATAGGGGTAACAGTCAGCGGGGCAACAAAAATCTTCAAGAAATAGACGGATTTTGTATTTCAGTGTATATTTTTTAAATTATTACTATCTGCCAAGCGCTTTCGGTCTAACTTAGACCATCCTCAGGGCTCAGACCCTAGAAACAAGAGAATATGGTCAGCAAATAAGCTTATTCAGTACTCACCAACCACACTCACTCGTCAAAGGGCATACCTTAACCCTGCCAGTCTGAGAACAATCCCCAACAACACCAGCGTAGCCTCCACGCAGAACAAGTCATGTACAATTAAATTTTTTTTTTAATTTGTCCCAAATTAAAATTAAAATTAAAACATTCAAAACACTGAAAAAATTAAAATTATTAAAACAATAAAACCTTTGCAATAACAACTCAAGAGAGTGGGGTTATGCTACACACAGTCATAGCACAATCTAGTAATAAAAATTGTCCAAAAATTAAAAATATTTACAAGTATGTGTAAGCCTGAGTAGAGATTTTCTGTATGAATTTTATTTTTAATTTCTTGTTAATTGTATTTCAAATCAATAATTCACTGACAATGAGCAAAAAGAGAAAAAAGGGCAGAAAGAAAGGGCAGTAAAAGTTTATTAATTTACAGCGTTACTGTTATCGGCCATCACAGAATGGCAATGTGGCATAACCTCACTCTTTTGAGTTATTATTGCAAAGGTTTTATTGTTTTAATAATTTTAATTTGTGCAGTGTTTTGAATGTTTTAGTTTTAATTTTAATTTGGGACAAATTTTTAAATTTTTTTTTTAAATTGTACATGACTTGTTCTGTGTGGAGGCTATGCTGGCGTTGTTGGGGACTGTTCTCAGACTGGCAGGGTTAAGGTGTGCCCTTTGACGAGTGAGTGTGATTGGTGAGTACTGAGTAAGCTTATTTGCTGACCATATTCTCTTGTTTTTCGGGTCTGAGCCCTGAGGATGGTCTAAGTTAGACCGAAAGCGCTTGGCCGATAGTAATAATTTAAAAAATTTACACTGAAATACAAAATCCGTCTATTTCTTGATTTCTTCGGTGTACAACCTGTTAATAACTAACTTATAACAAAAGTCTTGACATAGCGCCGACCATGACAGACTGCGATAGCTGTCAACATAAGAACTCGATTATTCAGAACCGCTGTAAGAGAGTCCGTTTTCGTTTGCTAAAACACATTTTTTTACGGATCGCTTACATACTCCATTTTTAATGTTAGCCAAAACGACACGAACAATACCATTTAGTCCTGGATGTATCTCAATAATTAGACCCATTTTCAATAACATAGGGGGCAGATTACCCTTCTCGAGTATCACTAGATTATTAACAGGAAGTTTTTGAGACTTTAGAAACATCCATTTGCTTCTGTTTTGAAAATTATATATAGTCGATTGATCAACGCTTTTAAAAATACTCTCTCTTTTTTAACAAGTTTATTAGCGGAATTAATGGAATATCTGTAACATTATTTTCAGGTATGCTAGTAAGAAGGTCTCCTATAAGGAAACGGCTAGGGGAAAGCCAGGAAATATTGTGAATTATTCGAAATCAGGGTTATGGGTCGAGAGTTTATCAGAACCTCAGTTTGTATTGTGCGGAGCATACATTTGCTCGTATTTTAATAAAAATTTGCCTAATATTCGCTTAAAAATATATTTAAACTGTTTGATAGCAGCTTCCCAAATAATACATGTGGAAGGTGCTTTTGCACGTATTTTATACCAAGTTATAGCATTTTATGTTAAATATTTTTGAATAAAATTATCTTCCAAGTAAAAATCAAATATTGAATTAGAAATTTTCTTTAATTCTTTATTATTCCCTACAAAATTAAGCCTATTATCTGAGTATGTATGTGTACAAATACATCTTCTATCAACAAAAGGTTTAAAAACATTTAAAAAACTTTCACTTTTTAAATTTTCTGCCAGTTCCAAATGCACAGCCTTGATGGCAAAGCAGATAAAAATACATAAATAAACTTTTACAGTTTTTCTAGTTTTTAGTGTATCATCTTTTATAATAAAAAGGCCAACAAAGCCCATACAAGAAATAAGAAAAAGACGACCAAGTTTTATTCGAGCCTCAGGCAAATTGCCCATGTGCCGAAACAAGAGCTTAGGATTTACTTTAAAACAAGTTATACATTGTTTTATTACTTTCTTAACTGCATTTTTACTATTGACAACCCAATATTTTTTTCTGAATGCAGTAATTTACGTATGGCCCTTGGAGCTTTTCGCACCAGCCCCATCTCAAGTTTTCAATGTTTGTCCCACATTGAATCATTACAACACAGAAGACTACATCGACTATTAAAATACTCTTTAAATCTCTAGTCCAAAGTCCATCTTCTCTTGCATGACAATTTTTTTAATCCCATATTCTCTCCTAGTCAATACACAAACCATAAACACACCATCTTTCCTAATATAACCTTTTTACTTTCTCAACCATAAAACAGCCTCATTCTTACCCTTTGCCGCCATGGACGCAGCAGCTGGAAATCGACTTTGATGTGATCAAATACAAAAAACATGACACTCATGCCAAAATCTTCCAAAACTATTTTAAGAAGCTCTGTTTTCCCAATCTTATATAAATTTATACAGACGGATCAAGAACTAAACAACGCACCGGTTCAGCACTTTATTGCTCAGATTTTAGCAATTTCTGCAAATTAAATCCACTCAGTCGCTTACTGAGCGCTGACTTCATCAAATCCGTTGACTTACTTCCCAAAAAATGGTTGATCACATCATACTCCATGAGTTCTCTTACCTCCTTGACTATATTCCAACCTCACCATCCAGTTGTAACAGACATATACAACATCGTTATCCATAGTAAAATCAACCTCTCTAGTTGTGTAAAATCAAGAACATACATGTATCATTCATTTGGATACTGAGTCATGTTGGAATATACGGAAATGAACGTGTGGATCTCCTAGCCAAATCGTCTATACAAAATCACAATGACTCAAATTGCAGTCTGTACCATAAAGACCTAGTTCCACTAATAAACATTACAATGAATAATCTCATTAATCCTAAATAGATTGGGATATGTTGGACGCTTCAGAGTCTTCTTCCAAAGCTACCCAATGCCACCATTTCCAAACATGCCACGTAAAGAGCAAGTAATAGTGTGTCGTCTCATGATAGGACATACAAAATTGACGCATTTATACTTTATGTATATTTACACAAAATGCAATGAATTTCTCACTGTAAAGCACATCTAGATGGAATGTAGAGAACTTTCTGCTATCCGATTCAAATATAACATCAGCTTGCAACTTTTAAGGAGTTCACTTTTCCTGAATCCAGCAAATTGTAATAAATTAATAAGCACTCCTTCAGGAGATCAATTTATACAAGGACATATAAATACTCTGCAACAAAACAATACAATTAAAACTCTCTCTCTCTCTCAATTAGTGTTAATGTTTGAATAAAGCTATGTAGTACAAAAAAAAATATACATATATTTTGAATATTTCTTTAGGGGAATTTTTAACCTGTTCAGGCTCATGAGAAAGTATGACTCTTTTTGAACAAATTTATTAGGCTACTACTGCATAAGCTGGGAGTTTCTTGAGGTTTTTTCAAATGTTTTCATCACTTCTAAATTAAGTATTTTATAGTCGACATAATTAGAGGTACTGCTGGTGATATATATATATATATATATATATATATATATATATATATATATATATATATATATATATATATATATATATGAGCTTTTTGTCAATAATTAGATAGAATTTAAATTACTAAAAGTGTTTGTTTCCCAAAATAAAGAAGATATACGAATTTAAAAGATTTTATGTAAGGTACTTGAAATTTCCCTAGGTGGGATGCTGTCCAAAATCTGTATTATTTTGACAAGGTTTTTAAAAATGGAATTACAGCTTTGGTATGATTTGCTCAAAGAGTTGTTGATAGTTTTTTACGATTGGTGTTTTATTATAAGTTTCTTAAATGTTCTGAAAATATTTTAGTCTTGGAATACTTTCTGTGATGAAGGAGCGTCGCTGCTTGATTAATCAGTGAAAGAAAGTCGATACAGTTATTTTTAATACATTAGAAGCCATATTTATATTTTACATTTTTTAAACAAATAGTAGCGGGTAGGTATAACTAAACTTTGAAAGAGGATCAAGAAATTAATATAAGAGGATGTAATAAAAAATACTGTTTATGTGGGCGTGAGAGTGCTGATCGACTGAGGCAGGGGAAGGGTTTCCTGGCCTCTACCCCGCTACTCCACTGTTTGCATACCTTCAGAGCATGAACATTTTGATAACTTTTATAGGAATAAAAATTCGATTCGGCTTCTATTAATTTAAAAAAATTATCTGTTTTTGAGAAAAGAAGGAAACCAAATGTCGAACAAAGTGATTGGGGTCAAATTTATTATTTTTTATTTCAGTCATTACATTTAAAATACCAAAAAATTGCTCCAACATTATGCAAGGAGTGGATCCCATGTTAGTTGATAACTAGCTTGCAGGAAACTGTTACTATTGTAAACGCATTTAAAATCTAATTAAAAATAAAAACTTTTCATAAAACTTACTGTCAAAATCCTCTTTGAATCCATCTAAAATCACATCGGTATATTTTCCATTTTTCGGAGGGTCTTTTAATTTGTATGGGCTAATCATCGTGACATCGTGGCCGGCACTAACCAAACCTTTCATCAGTTTTGAAGTTAAAATATAATGACTGATCCCTGGCATAGGGAAAATACCTAAAATACTGGCGTTTTCCACACATTTTAATGAAACATATATTAACAGTAAAGTTTTGAAGATCATATTTGATTTACGTTGATCTGTTGAGTCGGAAAATTGTCTAGTGCTTGTCGTGGTTACTGTTATTAACTAATACATACAAATTTATCTATTTATAATGAATGACAATTTCTCAACACTTAATTACAGGAATAAATATATAGTTAAGAATATTATAGGTCCGTAAGTATTAAGTACCGCATTGAAATCCAGCTTAATAAATAAAGTTTTGTTCAGGCGACACAGAGAAAGGAATGTTGAAAAAAAAAAGATCAAATTTTTCTAGTCCAGTCAAAATAGACAAAAAAGTAGTTACTTAGCAAAAATTTGCATAGAGCTGAAACTTAGTATAAGTCTTAAATGCACTATTAAAAATAAAATATGAAAAGTCCCCACCGCCTACGTCTGCTAAAAATTTTATATGAGGTCAAAAGTAAAAATATCGGTTTTTCATAAACGATAAGTATTATTGTAAAAATAGTTGTAGACCATGTAATTGTTTACAAAAATTGTTCTTACACTTTTTCCCTACAACACCATTTCTGACATATTGCGATTCAAAAAGTTGAAGAAGTCGTATTCTACATAATAAACACACATTTCATCACCCCTATGAGGGGGTGTACTTAGCGCATTTTTTCAATATGGTTTCCCCAATAGGTATATTCCACGATCTGTTGTAATTAGGTTTTATTAGACAGTATCCTATTGACTAAAAAATGGTACTATTATAAGTGAGTAAAGTTATTTTTGATTCCGGTAAAATTTTAGTCTGATTGATAATCTTCAAATGCTACTTCAATAATAATGTTTCCATTCTCGCTTTTTTTTCCTCTTTTTGCTGGATTTCTATAGATTCTTCCGAAAAGAAATATGCTTCATTTGTCTCGTTGTTGATATCATAAGTAATAAGTGTCCTCATCTGTTGTATTTGATTCAACATTGAAGCAAGACTGGTCTTGAAAATTGGTACATACCGGTCAACAAAGTAATTAAAGTTTTTTATAGCCACAATTTTTTCTACAGTTCTTCATGCAATGACAAAAAATAATGGTAAGAAGTTTTTCTGGAACAGATGGGAGTAAAATTTGAATTGGCTCCAAACTGTAATTTATTAATTTCGAAATTCGGTTTTCTAGGTCCAGTTAATTGCCTAGCCACACTTGAACTTGATAATATACACGATGTAAGTGTTGATAACAGGAGCACATGTTGAAGGAAGACAATATAGTTGTATTTTATTGTTCTGCGTATTTTTTATGAAACTTAAATATCTATACTTCTCTATACAACCAAGTTTTTTTGGAGTTCCATATCTAGCAAGAAGAAAGCGAATCCCACTTATGATGATGACTTGTGGGAAAGAGTCAATCTTTTTAGTTACTTCTGCGCAATTAATTAAATCATTACGTTTCTCCAAAAATTTAAATACTGTTGTTTTACCCCTTTTGAAAATTGCTGACATAATATCGCAGCTAGTTATTGCATGTTAAAATAAATTTTGGACTTGGCCTTTTCGTTATGCAGGTAAACCTTTTGATGAAAATATTTTTGATGAGCTTTCTCCGGTTTTAAAAAGTAAATAATCTTATCAGTGGTATCGGTTCTATTGACTTTTTCTTTGCTGTTCCAATTATGAGGGCGAACTAAATTGGAGTGTATATTCATTCAGAATCATATAATTTGTATATATTTTAGTATGTGAGTCACATAAAGCAATACTTTCATATTTTCACTGATATGGAACGTCTGATAACGTATACAGGCCGCGTAAAAATGCATATTAGTACTTTCGATGTGTGAAATTGCAATATTTCAGAAATGGTTATTTATAGGGAAAAAGTTTAAGAATATTTTTTATAGAGAATTGTCTGATCTGTTTTTACGATCACACTTGCCGTTTACGAGAGAAATACGACAAACCGATATTTTTTATTTTTGACCTTTAATAAAATTTTTAGTAAACGTAGGATCGGTGGAGACTTTTCATATTTTATTTGTAATACTGTATTAAAGAAATATGTCAATTTTCAACTCAATGCGAATTTTTCCGAAGATACATGTCTATTTTGACTGGATTATTTTGATATTTCTAATATAAAATTATAATTTAAAATTATATATCATGTTTTCTTTGAATCGCAATGTTCAATTAGTACGATTAAAGCCCAAATTATTCTTCAAAATTCAGGGTTCGAAAAATTTAACTTTTTTTTCTAAATAAGTTTTGACTTGTAAGTTTGCTTGTTTGAAACAATAAAACAGAAATAATTTTTATTAATATATATATATATATATATATATATATATATATATATATATATATATATATATATATATATATATATATATATATATATATATACCCCTTTCATGGATTCTTCCATGTGAGATGCAATAGCAATGGATATATCCACATCATGCCGTTGTAGTGCTGAAATCACATTCAGCAAACGTACAACTATATGTAACTCCGTGTATAAATGAAGTAAAATGCGAACAGTATATGCAAACTTCGTTCCATCATATCCTTTCCGTGTTAGAGGTTGCACAGTTTGGATAAATTGTTATAGAACACAATTTATTCTATTCCACCACCATCGAGATGATGGCCTACTTGTACCACCACAGTGATACGGCAGAGGTACGTGTTTCGTCGCTACTAGACTCATCAGGGTACCGACATGCACCTGTTTGTGCAAAGGACAGATCGGAAGGAAGTATGCAACACAACGCGGCTTCGCCGACCTCCGCCGGATGGCGTATATATGTCTATGTGGCTTTCACGGATTCCTCCGTGTAAGATGCAATAGCAGTGGATATATCCACATCATGCCACATAGACATATATACGTCATCAGGCGAGAGGTCGGCGAAGCCGCATTCAATGTTGCATACTTCCTTCCGATCTGTTCTTTGCACAAACAAGTGCATGTCTGATGAGTCTAGTAGAGACGAAACATGTACCTCTGCCGAATCACTGTGGCGGGGAGGGTAAGTTTTGACTTTCTTCTCGGTATGGTGGTACAGGTAGGCCATCATCTCGATGGTGGTGGAATATGATACGCTGTGATCTGTGATATATATATATATATATATATATATATATATATATATATATATATATATATATATATATATTAACCAATCATTTAAATATACATTTGTTGTAAAAAGAAAAATCTTATTGCCTAAAATTATGTAAAATTTAAAAAGAAGTAATACCATCACAGATCAGATTAAGCAAATAGTGTTTTCTATCCAAGTAGTTTTCAATCATGTAATTTAAAAGAAATACATGGAACAATTAATAATAATATAGAACTAACATCGAAATTACCTGATAAATTAATAAATGGGCGTATATGAATTGCGGACCAAAAACCATAAACAATTTTCAGATTTTGCAATGTGGTTCTAATAACCCATGAATTGCGGACCAAAGACGAAAGGGCCATTTGAAATCTACCTGCCCGATAACCTACCTACCGGTAACTAATAATTATTTTATTACCTAATCTACTCGAAGGAATATTTAAATGTAATGTAATACAGGTATTGGAATTTTTTTTAGTATTTTACTGAATGCCTTTTCGTCAGCATCAAGTAAATATGTCGGTGGTATAATGTTTGATTCAGCGAGGGAAACTTTTTTTACCTGAACCAGAACTGACCTGAACTACTCCATATATTGTATGTAATATTTTAGTTTAGTTGTTTAATATACTGATTTCAAATTAATTTTCTTATTTAAAATAAAAAATATATAACCCTTACCTTAGTCGTATAAAATGAAGCTTACTCCACAATTCATGGTTTTTAAAAAAGGGGTCAATTATAAAACTCAGGTAGTGAGGCCGCTGTAATAAATTGCATATCACCGCAACAATATTTCACTATTCAAAGATCGTAATTAAAAAATAATAATAATAAATCAACAGTGCAAATATATACATTGTGGGACGAAGGAAAAATATACGGTATCACCAAAGTAACACTTTAAAATTTCTGTCAAAAAATTCCATAATTCTAGTAGCACTTTATACCAAAGGAAGTCTTTCTTATCTCTTTAGGTAATTGATTTAATATTTTTTGCCATCGAAAACAGGAGAGTTTTTGATCAGAGCTGAATGCGGAATTGAAAGTACTGTAGTACGACTACTACGATCATTGTACTTCGGACATTTTTGTATTTTATGACTAACTTTGTCATGGATTAGTCAAGCTGCCTGTGAATTTTCAAGACAATGTCAGTAATTTGTGGCGAAGACAGTATGATCTACTTTGGGCCTCTTTTTAACTCTTAACATTATGCTATTTTCGGAAATACAAATATCATCTTCAGAAATTGTTTCGAGTATTAACTCCAGGGACATATTTCGTTCCGCAAATGTGATTCTGGGAGGGCAAAATATACTTTTCTCGTTATCACCTTATCCAACTTTTGAGCTACTGGTATCATTCGCAGAGCATAAGAGCCTCTTGATAAATGTGTGGATAATTCTTAAAATATGTTGCCTAAACTTCAAATGATTATCAATCAAAAAACACGAAAATTTTTTACATACATTATCCACCGGTTCATCAGCTAGAACTACATTACCTAGTAGCATTTAAAAGGCGTCACCTTAGTCTTTGTTATTCATTAGTAAGGATATTCGTATCGCATCACCTTTAAGTTTAGTTAAATCATTATTAATATTGCTCTTCAACTGATTCGAACCTACAGAAGGTCACAGGATAGTCAATTTATTAGTAAAAATAGTAAATAAACCAGAAAAGTCTATAGTTGTTAAATCATTTATATATAAATAAAAAATTAATGATTCAAATACATACCCCTGTGACACTCTAAAACCAATGAGTAACTCTTAGGACATATTATTCTTAAAAATGACAGAGAGTTGACGACCTATCAAAAATGATTTCACCCACACTTTACCCCTAAATCCATATACTTTAAGCTTGCCGAATAGTATTTCATTATTCACATAATGAAAAGCCTTGACAAGATCATAGAATATTACTGCTGCAACCTCTCCATCATTAATCAGTACTTAAAATCTATTTAAAAATGTTACTTTAGGTTCCTTTTTGAGTCTGAAATCCAATTTAATCTCTTTTAAAAAGTAGTCAAACTGAGTCATCCTTAAGACAAAATTTCTCTTGTAAAAGGCAAAAAAACTGGAACCTATTTTGTAAAAAAACCGGTTGTAAATTACTGTGTACGTCTATCAGTTTAGCCTTTCAGTATTTGCAATCCTAGTTTCTATACTAGTTTTAATCGCGCATCCTTTTAACATTTTTTTTTGTTTTAACTAAATTTATTTTATTAATTTTCTCTTTACTCTCGGATAAGTTCAAAGATTAAGTCCCCCCTTTTGTTACACGGTGTCTTCCTAAGGGGAGCGCCTCCACAGGTAGATAATTGCTGGCCTATAGGATTTCGAATGATTATATAACTTGTATGAAACTATGATGTTGACATTTAAGATGAAGCTGCTATAAAAACTATATAAAGTAATTTTTTTCTAACTCTAGCATGAACTTTTTTCGATTGCATCTAGTATATTAAATTTATATTTTTCGTTTTTTTTCATATTTTTAATACAAGATTATAAATAAAATATTTTGAATCATTTTCTCACTTCTTTAGAAGAAAATAATTTAATATATTATATTTCTGTTTCATGTACTTCCCGAACTTTCTGTATAAGGAAAAGCTTTCCAGCAATACATCTATTTTTCTGGTACTCAATTTAAAACGTATTTGACATATAAAATTTCACCCACTGATTCTCGACCATGATCTTATTTCAAAAATGGTCCATGGTGGTAGTAAAGCATTTAAAAGTTTTGAATCTTAAAAATACAAGAATAAAAAATCTTTTTTTTTATTACTAAACCGCCGTTTATTTTCGGGGAAAAACTATTCCTCTTTTTCTATGAACCATTTAACTAAAGTTATTTTAAATTGATAAGTTAGTCTTGAGACTTTCGGGGCTAAAATTTTTATAAAAGTCCATTTGCATATGCTGCCATTCGTACTTATTTATTAAAACCAGTAAGACAGTCTTAAATATTTATTTTGTATTCCATTGCAATCAATATGTTTTACAATTTACAGCGATTACTAAATATTACTGTATATTTGTAAAAAAAACATTTTAAGCTCAAAATTTCGAGAATAAACCGAAACGTAAGCAATTTAAAATTTTTGATTAAAAATTGTCTCAGAGAAAAACTATTTAAAACAATCAGGAAAACAAAATTATTAATGAAAATAAGGTCGTTTAGCTAAATGTATTTAAAATATATACATATAATTGTCTTACTTAGCTTATGACATATATAAATAATCGGGAGGAAGTTTTTATACTTGATAATTTTATAATAAAAAAAGAAATGTTCTCAGTTGAATTTTTAGCTTGTCTTTTGTTTTCGTGAAGTTTTATTGTAATTTGCATTTTTACATAATAATTTCCTAATGATTAAACTAATACTATACAAGATAACTAGAATATTTAGTATTATAACAGCTATTACATCTACTAGAAAGTATTTGTACCAGGGCATTCCCACCCCAGCTACTCGTAAATGAGCTGCGCCTTTATGTCTAATGACGTATTCCACCCAATAAACTGCAGTTTCCATGGGCTTTTGAGGTCTATCGTGATATAATCTGGATCGCAACTGTGCATTTTCCCTGTATTTTGGATTGTTAAGGACCTCGTTAAGTAGAGCACCAAATCTTTCTTCAGTGAAATCTGGATCATGATAGCCAAGTTTTACACCATAACCACTAGCTACAGCCTTAGCTGCATTTTGTGGCTGGTCAGCAAAAACGGGGATTGCAAATATTGGTACCCCATGGTAGATTGTTTCTGTGCTACTTAGGAGGCCACCGTGGGTTATAAAGAGTTTAATATTTGGATGAGCTGAAATAAATTAAAACTACATTGAGACAAAATTGCAACTATTCTCTAACAGAGAACAGGGCTGTAAAATACAGTTAATGACACAGACTTGTTGTTCCGACTCCATTTTTACGTAAAATATGATTCACTAGCCGTCAATGTTTTTGCTTTTTTCTATAAATACACTGGAAGAAGAGGTGCGTGTATACCTGATACTTTATTTTAATGTTATATATTTAAATATTTTAGTTGTGATCTATTACATATGTCTTGTTTAATGAGTTTAAAGCAAAAATTTCTACATTCGCGATTTAAAAAACTCAATTATATTTTTTAATATTCGAATATTTACCTTATCCTCTGAATATAATTAATAATTTCTTTAATATTTTCATATTATTAGTATATAATATTTACAAAAACCAAAATAGTTATAACTGTAGACCCAAAATGGAATTTTTTACTTTAATACTCGGTAAACAATTACCTAAAACATCCTGCTGAGGCAACCATTTCCTTATCATTACATTTGCGGGCTTTTCAGGCAATTCTTCTTCAAATTTCCAAAGAACTTTTTGTTTCAAACGTCCAAGAACATTCAAAATTGCTTTTCTTTTGTTTTCTGGTATATCTTTGCTCCGTAAGTTTGAACCCATGCTAAAATAAATTGCACCTTCTTTTGCACTATCCAAGAAGTCTTGTAAATCTTGAGGAAGTTTTTGAGGTGTATCGATAAAGTATCCGCCAACTTCCACCATGTTGGGAACAATCGGTACAGGATTATACATACTTGTATGTGAGTTGAGCAGAACCAAAGATATATTAGTGTATAAATCATATATGGGAGGGGCTTCAGGAAATGCTTGATGCATAATCTCATCATGCTTTGGAGTCATGTAGAAGTGTGTAACAAAATAGTCTATTAAGTAAAACATTAAATTTTTTGCTCTGTAAAGAAACGAGAAGTTTCGTGAGGTATCCGTAAATAATATATGTGGTACGTAAGATATTGGTTGGGGATTACCCACTAATGGATTAACCATTGAATTTGGACCAACACTGGAAAGGATAATCAAAGGACAGTTATAAATATGCGGAAAAACTTTGAGAGCGTCATTGGAAAATTGTTCCATGATAACAGCATCGAATTTTTTATTGGAGTGCAGTAATTTTTTAACATTTGGATGATGCAGTGTCTTGTTTATAGACCCCAAAAATAGATCAGTCATTATTTTCATTTTCTCCAGCGGGGCTAGCAAGTCCATGTCAAATAGGTTAAAGTTAAGACGAAGCTCTGAAACATAAGGTAAGTGTTAGTAAATCAAGTGGCGTATCCAGAAATATGTTCAGAATGGAGCAATAGATGAAATTTTTGGTAGATTTCTTCTTATTATACTAATAAATGTCATACAGAAGAGCAACAATATATTTTACTGTTCATGATATGAACAAACTTTTAAAGCATTTTTGGGACGACGTTGTCGCCAAGACATCAATTGAGAGAATATGAGAAATTTATTTTTTCTAAAATTTTTATTTTAACAAGTAAAAGAAAATTAAAATGCAAAGGTGATTCTTGAACAGACCGATTTTTTCAAAAAATAGCCCATATTATTGATTTCTAATGATAAAACGAAAATTTTTTATTTCGTTGTTCCTGGAAAAAATTTCACCACAAAAATTATTACTAATTTTGGCAATAGTAACTTTAATAAGGACCAGAAGAAGCCTTGGAAGCTCAATATTTCTTTAATATAAAAAATACCAGAATTTTTAAAAAAATCTAATATTGGATGATCTGTGTTGTGTGATTGATAAATCTCAATATGTTAGAGAATAAATTCATACGATATACTTACAGTTGGATGTATAAATATATTTTTATAAGAGAAACTATATACCAGTAGTTCTCAACCTACTGAAAAAAAACTTATACAGTAAAGGCAGACGTACTCTGTTCTAAAACAGTTAGAACTTCAAGGAATTACCAGAAAAGGGTGGAAAGCTTTTCCATGGCAGAACGTCGCTACCTGCTTCGAACACATTGATTCACGTCAGTACAGAGTAGGCCAGTACACCTAACTATAGGAAATGCGAATTCTCTAAGCCATTTATATCGGATAAAATAACTTCTAGTATTGGTCCTTTTATCTTTTCCGGTATACGTTGATTAAATGATTCGCTTTTCCTGGGGTTAGATACGCTTGCCTGCCAAGTACTGGTGAGAACCAATGAGTTCAAAACAGGCCTTTACATGATGGTGTATGGCTATGGGAGAGATTGTCATCCTTTTATGATAGGTCTTTGTAATTTGAGATAGTGCTGTATTTCTTTTTTATTGCATTGGAATAGAGTACATCTACTGCCCTTATAGAATATTGTTTTTCAGTGGGTGGAGAACTATATAGTTTTTCTTATATAATCGTAGATAATAAATGTTTCATATGTGAGGTAATATTTGTTTAATACATAGTAGGTAATGAATAATATCAAAAACTGAATTCATATATAATTATATATTTCCCTGAAATATCTTTTTCTAACCAATTTCAAATATTATCTAGTGCATTTTTTTTAACGTAGAGCCTATGGTTTTACGTGGTATATATTTAAACTCCTACTAGGCATATTTCTACTAAAACATTTTTCGTGATTTTTAGAATAGACGTAATGTCAGAATTTATTACAATTCAATTCAATTCGTGCAAAAAATGTTCAGGAAATATCCCAAGAAAAACACTTTTAATTAAAAAACAACACTTTTTAACTCTTTCGTGTGATTTATTGTGGTAATTCTTGCCGATATTGGTCTTAACTCACATTAAGAAAGAGAGAAGAGGTCGCGCATGCATTTCACTCATGTTCGGTGTTTGTGACTGTTTTTTAAGCGGCAGCAATTTTATATGTGGCAAAAAAAGTATATACATATAAGATAAAGACTGAACATATTGAACAATTTTTAATTCCAATATTAAAAGACAGATGTATATAATTTATAAGTTTGTTTCCAAGTTTTTAATGCACAACTCCGGAACGGAAATATGTATCTGTAGCCAATAAAACCAATAAACAAAACGAACTTTGTGCTATTTTAATTCTTTTTAACAGCAAGAATTTTCTAAACAATAATTATCTTTATTTAAATCATGCTTTAAATAAAAATTTAAAGTTTTACGTAAATATAACCATGGTAAAGGTTATTTAAAATATCCAATGAAATGAAAGCAATTAGTTTTTGCACAATGAGAAATTTTGGAATTAGGAAATGAACTTATATGACTCTGATATTGCTGTTTCATATTTTTGGGATCATATTTCACTCCTAGCTTTTACGGGTTGTTATCAGCATTTTTTTTTATAAGTATATGGACAAAGGATTGGATCATAAGAAGTTTTTAGTGTTTTTATAAATTAAGTGCAAAAGTGGCAGTGGTTATTAAAAAAGCTTAAACATTATGATAAATTGTTCAGCACTAGTTACTTTTCACAGGTAACAATGGTGACGGCGGTTTAGGCTGTTTCACCTTATATTAGTTTTTTTGATACTTAGAGTAATATCTTGATAAAAGTGCTTTAGTATTTTATTGCCAATTGTATATTACATATTTAAGTTAAATTATTAATGATAGTTTTAATATTTGTAATTTATAATTTGCCATTTCAACCACATTTTTTTGTTCAAAATTTGCGGATTTCCAGAGGCGTAGGTTTTTTTTTTAAATTTTTGTAAATTATCGTTTTGGAGTAATTATTTCATTCTGTTTTCTATTTAAATCGATTTTTGATCGACATACTTTTGGTGTTTCTATTTTTTTTTACAAAAATTTGTAAATATGTATTAATTAGTAATTTTAGTTTTCGCAAAAATTTAGAAAACCATAAAATGTGGAAAATTTATTCCAATCATTTGGAGGAATGCTATTTTTGTAAGACTAGCACCCAAAAAAGATTTTGTTTGATAAGTGGAGCTACAACAATAATTTTTCCTGAATCAACAAAATACCTTCAGCCACAAAAAATAAATTATTTTTTTTATATTGTTTTTAATTCAATTTACGATCAAATGTGTGTGGAGGAATGGTGTGTGGTTTGAATTTTATTTTCCTTTTATTAAATGGTTTTAGATTTATGAAGTTTTTTTTTTGCTTTTCTTATAATTTGGCTACACATTGCCGAGTCTTCCCCAAATGTGAAATTAAAATAGCGTAGAAAGCATTATTTTGTTATATTTATAATAAATAAAACCTATATGGTTATTTGTATACATAGGTGTTTGCTGGTTATGTAATTAACAAAATTGTTAATAGTAGTATAGAGAAAATGTATTTTTGTTATAAAATTGTTGAGTCAAAAATCAATAAATAATGATATGTTTATATATTTTATCTGTTTTTAGGCAACCAAGAGATATCAACAAGCACTTACCAATAGCTCAGACCTATAGTCCATTAACGTCTATCGAGCAAGACACACCAAGAATGAAAATTATAAGAAAAAAATTATTTAATGAACAAGGAAAAGAAAGATGAAGAAATTGTTTCCTATGTTCATATTTATTTCTACATTGGAATATATTCTAATAGTAAGGCCTCAGTAATTTTTTGTGATATATTAATAAATCTATTTTCAGATTTATGTGTGTTTTTTCGCCTTCTCACAATAGATTATATTTGTACTAATTAATATACTTTGTGGTTACTAATAACACTAACTTTACAAAAAAGTTCTTAGAATAATTATTAAAATTTAACTGAGAACATGGAATTAACTTTTATTTCAAAGAAAAAATTCGTTAACATAGATTATTCTCTAGTTTAAAAAATGATACACAATCCGTTTTACTTGTCAAAGTATATTAAACATCGCCTCCAAAAATTTGGTTATCATTTTGGCTAAAAAATTAAATACCTAAAAAATATTTTCTCGATGAATAATATTTTCCCAAAATCAAATAAAAATCTATGTTTTTTTTTTGGTTGACAATATGAGTTAAAAAGGCTTCCTTTAATTGAAAACGCTTTTTTAGGTATTTCTAGAATTGATTTTCACGAATTTTCTTATAATTTATTCTTTAGGTATCACTAAAGATAATAGCTTAGCGTTAGCTATAATAATCTTTGGTTTTACATTAAATCTATTCTTAGAATGAATGATATTGTATATCTTTTGTATTCTAAAACACACACATACTAAATCAAGTAAAATTATTTAAATAAGTAGATCTACACGTTTAGTTTTGATAATTTACCATTATTAGAGTAGATTAGAAGAGGTTTACTGATTGACATTCCCTATTTATTTAAATATCAACACTTGAGTGCTAGTATTACTTGTCCTTCGCGAGTTCTGTAATATCTAAAATAAAATTTTTATAAAAAAAATTGAACCGGCTTTTAAAAGTGCACTAAAAAGTGAAAAATAAATATAGATTTTTATACGAAATTGAAGTTTTTGAAGCCGGCGCCAAACTGACAAAATGTGATTTGCATAAACAGATTAAAAATACTTTATTTGCAATTGCTTTCTTACCATAATTTGTATATATTAGTA
Source organism: Diaprepes abbreviatus (assembly GCA_034092305.1). NCBI lineage: Eukaryota > Metazoa > Arthropoda > Insecta > Coleoptera > Curculionidae > Diaprepes > Diaprepes abbreviatus. The sequence goes on along the minus strand of JASJET010000144.1, from coordinate 1,614,810 downwards.
GTTATTTATTTCATTTAGAAATAATTTGGCGCCGACTTTTCATATAAAGATTTATAGTTATTTTTCACTTTTTATTGCACTTTCAGAAGTCGGTTCAATTTTTTGTATAAAAATTTTATTTTTCGATTTTTAGTTTTGAATTCATTATGATTTCCATAAATTATTTGAACTAAATATTAATCGAGATTATTCTACCTCGCAATGACTCCAAGGTGGCAAAAAAGTACCCATTTTATCCAAAGTTGTGAATCACCTTAAAATGAACCATTAAGAATTCGTTGATTCTTAGAGTTCTCCAAATACCAGTGAAATTGTGTCAAACAAATATTTAGTCTGTCATTGCCAATTCACAATCTTAAATTTCAGATTAATTCTAAATTGGTAAAATAGGCTCCAAAACCTTCAAATATCGATATTTAAAGAGCTTGAGAAGTAAATTTCTTAGCCCGATATATTTTATGCTGCATATTGAGTTTGTATACGCCCCAAGAATCCCGCAATATCAGTTTTAGACAAAATCGGAAAATGTAAAATTTTAAGTCCCTCATACTGTATCTTATCAACCTAATAGTTGTAAAAAGTTAACTTCATATTCGTGATACACGACCTCGAATGCCCCCAATGCCAAATCTGAAAAAATGCGAATAAGGTAAAATTTTCAACCCATCATATTGGATCCGCCACATTAAAGATGAAAAAAAAAATTTTAAAGTCTTAATTTATTCTAAATTTCAATCTTTTAAAACCCTCTAGTACTAATTGTGGATGAAATTTGTAAATTTAAAATTTCTTATTGCATCTGACATATTAGATTGTCTTAAAATAATTTTATATTCGCTATTTACATTCTCAAAAACGATTCAGTCCCACTTTTGAATAAAATCAAAAATGTAAAAATTTTAGCACGCTATATTGGATTTGCTATATTGAATCCTGAAAAAATACTTTTAAATTCATAATTTACACCCTCAAGAACCCCCTATATCACTTTTGGAGAAAATCGAAAAATGGTAAATTTTTAGTAGGCCATATTGAATCTGCCAGATTGAGTTTGTCAAAAAATATTTTAAATTCTAAATTAACACTAATAATATTGATTTTTGACAAAATCGAGAGATGCAGAAAGTTTAATCCGCCATCTTGAATCAGCCATATTTAATTTTTTTAAAAATATTTTCAGATTCGTATTGTACGGTCCCAAAAACTCCCCTATATAAATTTTGAAAAAAATCGGACAGAATTAATTTTTAATCCGCCATATTGGATACGCCATATTGAATTTTTTAAAGACAAATTTCGATTTGTTATATGTGACCCCGAAAACTCCCCTATACCAATTTTGGGGAAAATCGGACAAAATTGATTTTTTTGGCCGCCATATTATCAGCGCCATTTTGAAATTTACTGCACAAATTGCATCCAAAAAAATATGGAACCACCGCAGCAACTTCTGAACATAAATTAAAAAATTTCATTCAAATCGGTTCCGCCGTTCCGGAGTAATCGGTGTACATATATATATATATATATATATATATATATATATATATATATATATATATATATATATATATATATATATATATATATATATAAAATACATAATCGGCAAATTGAGAACCTCCTTCTTTTATAAATAGGTTAATTATAAAAAAGTTAGAAATATTGGAACATATTAGAGCTACGTCAGATTTTTTTTTTAAATTAACATTTTAAAACTTGAAGGATGAAAGTGGCTACTTTTTTTTTTGGTTGACAATATTTTTCTCCGAAGCCATAGATGGCATTCGTTTTATTTTTTATGTGATTGTCTATTAGCGTAAATCGATAGCATGTGTGGAAAATCGGTTGTGAGATGAGATAGACTGACAGTCTCTCCGTAGAGGTTCCTTTTGCATTGTTTTTATTTTAAAACCTTAAAAATATCTCCAGACAAGAAAATTATAAAATGTCAGTTTTTTTCGTCAGTTTAAAATAATTGTCAAAGTCATATTTTTGAACACAGAAAACCAAATGTCTCATGCCCAATTAAGACCAAATTTTAAATATTTTGATTTAGTCGTAAATCTTGAATATAGCAAAAAATATATAAGCGGAAGATACCCCTTAAGTTGACAAATATCTTTGTACAAAAACGCGAGTTTCGTAACACATTAAATAATGAATAATAATGGAACTTACGCTCAAAATCCTCTTTGAATCCATCCAAAATCACATCGGTATATTTTCCATTTTTCGGAGGATCTGTTAGCTTGTAAGGGCTAATCATCGTGACATCGTGGCCGGCATTTGCTAAACCTTTCATCAGTTTTGAAGTCAAAATATAATGACTGATCCCTGCCATGGGAAAAATCCCTAAAATATTGGCATTTTCGGCACATTTTAATGAAGCAAAAATAAACAGTAAACTCTTAAAGATCATATTTACTTTAAGTTGACAAGCTTTTAATCTGGCTAGACGGATAATTGTTGGATAATGTTTGTCTGGATTACAATTTAAGTAAGAGAGACGAACATTTTTTATCAGGTTTAAAGATAGTATTAGTTTTAAGAAAATTACTTTAGAAATAGTATGTAGTCAAAAGTAATAAAAGTGCTTAATTATTTTCAGTGACTTTAAAGTTGAAATAACATATGACTGACATATGTGAAATGAATGTCCGTTTCCCGGTCGATTATCATATTTCAGATCGCCTTCAAATCATGAACTGACAACATAACATAACTTAATAACTATAAACGATTAAACGTGATAAAATTTTGTGTTTATTTTATCGCCATTTTTGATTAACAAAGCCGTGAGGGGCGGATTTAACTAAGAGCTTCGAATTCAGCAATAGGAACGTGGATCTCGTTGACCTAACCCCCACCTCACCCCGCTGATTTAGGTAGCTTACGCTTAAGGCACATTAAATTAATTCTGTCAACTCGCTTTCCCTTTTCATACCTACTGGGATGGGGATAATATAGATCATTTCTTTGCCCTTGTGATATCGCCTTACCTCTAAAGAGGGGGTTTGATCCGTTCCTGAAAGGCCTGGTAAAAATCTGCGAAAGGGAACTTTTCAAATATTTAGGGTGTTTAAATGATTGCCGATAAGAAAATTATAAAAAACATGTTTATTCATACAAAATTTTTGTAAAAAAGAAATACAAAAACACCATTTTCAAAGTCATTTTGGTAATAATTTGCTGATTTTAACTTGAAAATGGGTTCAAATCTTTTAAAAAGTATGAAAAACGTGATCCCGGCGCTATACTTGAAACACATATGGTTGGAATTATCGAGAAAACAGCTAACAACTATAAAGATTTTTGAGCTCAAAAATACATTTTACGTATCCATTTGATTTTTAATTGTGAATTTAAAGATTTTTGAGTTCCCGGTCTCGAATTCGGAGACCAAATTGCAAAATTCGAGAAGGCGGATTCAAAATGGCTGACCTGAAATTTTAAAAATATCTGTTTTATGTATGGAACCTATATTAAAATGGTTTTTGAAGTAGCTAATTACGAAATTGGCATCAAATTTGTAAAATTAAATATGGCCAATTCAAAATGGCTTATCTGTTCTATTCACAATGTTAGGGTTTTTGGGATCGATTATAATAAATTTGTTATCAAATTTGTAAAATCAAGATAGCTGATCCAAAAACCCTCATATACCGGGTGTCAACGAATCTATTAGACAAGTCATAATTTCTAGAGTATTATGTGTATTAAAATGAGAATTGGTACAGGTAAATGGTATGTGAAGGGGAGAGTTTTCGCATATTTTCCACTTTCCGGCTACTTCCGGTTTCACCGGAAATGTCCCCAGTTTTGAATTTTTAAATGGAACACCCTGTATATTTTAACATTTTTGGATTTCTGAGACAATTTTAGATCAGAATGTGAAATATTAAAAACTTTTTACGTCTACTTAATTTTTTTAGAGCCACTTTTAAAATTGCATCTAGGTGGCCATGATCGGACGCAAACTAATCTAAGGGCCTCCTTGGGTGATGTCAAAAAAATACAATCGCAAAGTTTTAGTTACTAGTATGAGAGACAGGAATAAGACAAGTTGACAAAATTACGTTTTCATTTCTAACTATTAATTTTCAAATGGCGACCCCTTTTTGACAACTACTTTTCGAAAAAAGCATTCTTTGACGAATCTAACGGTACTAATTTATTTGCGATTGGATTAGACATAAGAACAGAAATTAAATATTATTAAGCAAAATACTGGATAATTTATTTACTTATGACAAGTGCGCCATGGACAGCCATGATGCATAATAATTTGCAACTGTTTTTATCAAGTCTTCTTTGGAAAACAAAGCACTCACTTAAGTAGACAATGACAGTGACAAACGCTCTAAGAACAGACGTAAAAGTTTCTTAATTTTCGTTAAATTTAGTTTAAATTTTCGTTAAAATAATGTATACTCAAAGTGAAAAAGTTGATATGTTATTAATATTTGATTTGTCTGTTCTTAGAGCGTATGTCACTGTCATTATCTACTTAAGTGAGTGCTTTGTTTTCCAAAGAAGACTTGATAAAAACAGTTGCAAATTATTATGCATCATGGCTGTCCATGGCGCACTTGTCATAAGTAAATAAATTATCCAGTATTTTGCTTAATAATATTTAATTTCAGTTCTTATGTCTAATCCAATCGCAAATGAATTAGTACCGTTAGATTCGTCAAAGAATGCTTTTTTCGAAAAGTAGTTGACAAAAAAGGGTCGCCATTTGAAAATTAATAGTTAGAAATGAAAACGTAATTTTGTCAACTTGTCTTATTCCTGTCTTTCATACTAGTAACTAAAACTTTGCGACTGTATTTTTTTGACATCACCTAAGGAGGCCCTTAGATTAGTTTGCGTCCGATCATGGCCACCTAGATGCAATTTTAAAAGTGGCTCTAAAAAAATGAAGTAGACGTAAAAAGTTTTTAATATTTCACATTCTGATCTAGAATTGTCTCAGAAATCCAAAAATGTTAAAATATACAGGGTGTTCCATTTAAAAATTCAAAACCGAGGCCATTTTCGGTGAAACCGGAATTAAAACCAAATAGGTCGGTAAAAATTTTATGCTAGGAAAGTATTTTTAGGTTGAAAAGTCTTTAAGGAATTACCGTTTTTTTTTTGAAAAATTCAAACACATAAGTTTCAAGTACAGGGTGTGGCGGAATCACGTTTCTCATACTTTTTTGAAAAAATCAACTCATTTCAAGTTAAAATTAGCAAATTAAAAAAGAAATCACTTTAAAAATATAATTTTTTATTGTATTTTGCAAACAAATATTAATTTTTTTGTAGTTTTCTTAACGACAATCTGTTAAACAACTTCGAAAAGAGTTGGGAAGGCACTCCTCGAAGATTTTTACAGCTTTTTGGTCAATTAAAAATAGCATTGAAAGTAGATTAAAATTTTTTTATGTTTGAGGGTTATTGGGATAAGTTCCATAGGTCGTCTTAGATGAAAAATTATAACTAAAAAATAGATATTTATAGAATATACTAAATTCAGATAATGTAACCTGTATTTCCGTTTAAGATACAAACAAAATTTCGGATGTTCCGTCATTACCCAAATATAGTACCCGTTAATAATCGTACTGGCTAGGATCTATATATGATAATGTGTCCAAATGACGAGAAAGCGTCGGAAGTGTATTTTTTGTGTTACGTATGAATTACCTCGGATCATTTAAAATAAACCCGAAATCCTCCGTATTCACAGCTGAAGTCTATGCTATCAAAAAAGCCTTGGAACATATCTCGCGTAATAATTCATCTTCTCATTATAAAATTTTCTTAGACTATATTTTATTTAAAAGCTTCAAATAACAAGCCAGAAATGTTTTGAAAAATCGTATGATTTTTGCATTATACATAAATTAACTTTAAGAGTTGGACAATAATCAAGTGGATGGATTATAATGCAAAATAGGCCAGTCCAGCAAACATGGATGCTACTGGATTTCAACATAACATTTTTTCCATGTCAAGGATATCACTTAAAATAAATGGAAATAATTTTATTTATACGCAACTAATAATATTAATATATTAAAATTTTGGAGATAATCTGGTTCAAAACCAAATATTGAAGATGATCCACTAGGTAGAATTCACTTTTAAAATTAATAAGGGCAGTATTTGTACACGACAATCTAAGATGCACTACACGACTTGAATCTGATCGATTTCTTTGCCCATATCGTAATTTTAGTTGCATTCGCACTGAGTATTTCCATTAGGAATTATTATTCTACGTATAAATGCTATGTTATAGAGATTCGCTTAATTTTGTTTACTCTTTATATAGTCCATTTTTAGGCGTGAAATCTCCTACATTATTAAACGAAGTAACAAGTGGTTCAAAAGTCTTAAGACTAACTAATATAAAAAAAAAATTTTTGGCAAAATTTGATTTTATTCATCCACCTAGTCTCCTTCTAGAGTTGTACAGCCGTTCCATTGCTGCTGTAACATTTCTATGCTCTTCTTATTGAACGATTTGTGCAACTCGTCAAAATTCGTTTCAGTTCCGGCGACCACCTCTTCACTAGAAAGATATCTCTTTCCTGCTCGCATTTTTTTTAGGTTTGTGAACAGGTTAGTCGCTGGAAGACCAAATCTGAAAAATACGGTGGATGCGGAAGCAATTCGTGTAGTACTAACCCTGTTATTTGCAATATTATTGTGTTTATTAGGTCTCTTCTCGAGCAAAAGATCTATTTATGTTCAGTCTCGGGTTGGACGGAGACTTAAATAATGAAAATGGGCTCACAAACTAATTCAAGAACATATTTCAAGTTTGCTGGGCGTATCATTATTTCAAGCCATTTTTGGGCGGTTAATTAAGTTAACTTAAGGGCAGGAAACTGTAAAGTCCTGTACTAAATGTTCGAGCACTTGCTACATACTTTTGACTATTTACTAATTCATATATTTGAACCTATTATTAAATTTAAAAAAGGTCAAATTTATTCGTTTGTACTCCCCATTGGCGTAGATCTCGGTGTCATCTTATTACTTTCGAAAATAATATTGTTAATTCTTTTATTAACCAGCGTGAATAATATATATATATATATATATATATATATATATATATATATATATATATATATATATATATATATGTATATATGTATATATATATATATATACATATGTATATATATATATATATACATATATGTATATATATGTATATATATATATATATATATATATATATATATATACATATATGTATATATATATATATATATATATATATATATATATATATATATATAGATTAGGATAAATACGCTGCGACCTAAATGTTTCCCTGCTGCTGCCCAGTCGTTAGGGACCTCTTGCCGACTAGCGCAGGTCCTCTAATCCTATTTCTTTTAGAAACTTTAGAATGTTGGACGATATTAGTATTGCTTTTTTTCTATATATATATACATACATATATATATATATATATATATATATATATATATATATATATATATATATATATATATGGAGATTGGAGATATATGGAAATTGGGATAAATACGCTCAAATGCTCCTCTGCTTCTCTTGTGTCGTTAGGGATCTCTTGCCGACTAGAGCAGGTCCTCCAGTCCTATTTTTTTAGAGAATTTAGGATGTTGGACAATATTAGTATGGTTAGCTCCCCTTTTTCTATTTATTATGCTCCCAAGAATTGTATTTTGTAATTTTCCAATGCGCTGCACTCTGAAAGGATGCGGATTCAAGTTTCGTCCTCTTCCTCGCAAAATCTGCACTCTTCTCTCTCTGCTAATTCAAGTTTCTTGAGTTGTCTCTTCAGGTGGTAATGCCCCGTCAGGATTCCTGTCAGAAGTCTAAGTTGGTTTTTACTTAGGCTGATACATTCCTTGAATCTCTTCAGTTCGTAGTTCTCAAGAAGTATCTTCGCTTGTCCCATTCCTTGCGGTTCCATCCAGTAATTGGATACCCTGCTTTCTTCCTTCTTGCATCACACTACTACTAATTCGATAGAAAGGTTCTGACTCCAGAAATGGTGTCTCAGCCCCTTCTTTCGCAAGCTTGTACATCACTTTATTTCAGTCTATCCCGGTGGGTCCCGGTATCCAGGAGGGTGACTTTATTATTCTTGCTTAATTCGTTTAATTCCTGTGAGCATTCCCAGACAATCTTGGAGCTAATTACTTAGGAACTATTGACTATCCGGCATGGTAATAATCTCTTGTCCGCGATAGTTTTTTTCTTTGTTAAATTGGATGCATTTTTTTATGGCGTGTTCTTCCGTTTGGAAAATGCTTGGTGACTTACCCTAGCTTACGTGGTATCTAGTACTGAATCTATACACTCTTATTCCTGTTTTCTCCGTTGTTTTGGAGCTATCTGTATATCATTTAATGGAATTCCTGTTCAGTTTTTCAATGGTTTTTCTGTCCCATTTATTTTTGGGGCTCAACCTTTTGTTTAAGTTTTTTACAAAGTTGAACTTTTTTTTCATTTCATCGTGGGGCATGTCCCAGATTTATTGATTTCTGGGTAAGAGATTGGGTCTTCGATTTGTTATTTCAGCTCTCATCATGCTATATATTGTCTTCTTCTCCATACTCAACATAAGTATATGTAGAGATGTAAGATTTTATGATTTCTATGGCGGCCGTTGGGCAGGTTTTCATGGCCCCAGTTATACACGCACAGGCTAGTCTCTGAACTTTCGAGAAGTTAGCTCTCGTATTGGCCAGACCGGTTCTTTTAGTCCAGATCATCGCCCCACATGTGATGATTGGTCTCACTATTGCAGTGTACATCCACTGCAGGATTTTTGTTTTTGTACCCAACTTTTTTCCACAAGGTTTCTATCTTCTTGAGAAGTCGTTATTATTTGCTTGTAAGTGAATGTTTCTGGGGATTCTAGAATAGGAAGTTCGTCACTATGAGGCACAGGTCTCATAGCAGATGGTATATTTGAGTAGTTGATAACCGACTTTTTCTTCTTGGATATACCTATGCCTTGCCCAACACGAAGTATGATGCAGAAATAACAATCATTAACATGATTGATGCTCTCTCCAGACCATTGCGACATCAAATCGCATAAATTGTTTTTTACTATTTAACCAGTTTCTCTGACTTGAAGCGCATGCATTACGACAGACATGTGGGGTTTACTGTTTGTCTTGACCCCCCATATCGCAACCGAAATAAAGCTGACATGCCTTCGACTGACTAACCCCTCCGCTTTGTAGCTGCTTATATACCCAAATGCGGTTTCTATATTTTTAGAAGTATTCGAGAATTTTCTATTCGGTTCCATAATATTCGCAATAGTGGCCTTTGTCATTTGTCTATACAAAGGGGCTATTCAGTACAAAGCAGATATAAAAGTCGATTTACATGGGTTTAAGTACATATCTCCCTTATTTTAAGCCCTGCGGGGTTGGGACTTCGTATATGGAGGTAAGTGTATTGCAGAGAGATTGAAATCTGAAAAAAAAAACAAAATTGTTGGTTAATAAACTTTGCCTATTTGTCTTAGCCGTCGTATTCTTTATCTTATCTCGTTTCCACTTTAAACGCCTTTTTTGCATTCGTTTAGCGTTCGAAACCTAAAGGATGAAATAATTTATTTTTACAAAAAAATTAAACCTCCTTCAGAAGATTGCATCAAACAGTAATAAATAAATTATTAACTATTTTAAATTGCAATTAATTTAATAACTGTAGTTAAATTCATTTCATTTTTATAGAAAATATCTCCAAACTGAACAAAGGTAGATAACTGACGTAACAAAAAATGAAACACAGATTAAAAGCTATGAAAACATATCAATGTGATATAAAAATAAATTCAGTTGAAAATATCAAGCTATCTAGAATTAATTTAAAAATAATCCCTACTATGGCGCCGACTTCAATGAAGTGTTGTGTAAATGAGTAAGTCCACAGTTTTTAGATTAATTGTCATTAAAAACGGTGAATAATTTATTTTTTACTTTTTATTACAATTTTCGGAAGTCGTTTAAGTTTTTTGTAAAAATATGTTATTTGTGATTGCTTCTTTACTGTACTTAGTTTTTATCTAGTGTTGATAATAATTTGCTTCATTTTAATACTAATTTGGTGCCGGTTTCCAAAATTTTTATTACATATAACATGATGTAGAATAAATCTTGGCTTTTTAGCGTTTTGAAGGGAGTTCAATTTATTTTATCTTGCTACAGGAAATTTAGTAATAAATTATAAGCTAAGTAACTAAACATTTTTAACATTCAATTAAAATCTTAACAATTTTCTGGTCTGAATGAAATAGAACTTAATTTATTAATGCTCAAACCTGATAAAATATTGCCCTTTTTTCAATGCTGTGTTTGATTTTAAAAAATGTATGGTAAAAAGCTACCAATTTTCATTAAGAAAATGATAATAAATTATCATTTTGCAAAATAAAATTAATTTTAAAGTATTGTTTTTTTTTTTAATTTGCCAATTTATCTTTCAAATGGGTTTAAATATTTTGAATAATTATAAGTCTTTGACTATTTTAATTGGTTGGTCATTTGATGCTTTTGAATTTTAAATGACTTTCAATTGTTTTTACCGAAAATAACTAAAAAAAATAGAGAATTACAAAGTAAACCTGTTTTAAGGTTTAGTTTCCTCCTTTCATTTTGTCCACTGATCTTCATCTACATAAGGAAGAATATATACAGAATGTTTTTCTGCAGTATTCGCCCTCTGTACGGCAGTAAATTGATCGTTCTGAATTTCAAAATTATGTTTTGTTGACTTGCCCTGTAGATTCAAACTACCTTTCAAATTAATTGTTTTTTGTTATATGTGGATCAATAAATCCGATAATTTTGATCAAATTAATATGTGAACTTGATTAAATACAGTGACTGCTTTAATTAAATTCCAAGAATACATTGCCAATCTCTAAGCAATGCCTTTTTTAGACCCTTAGCCGTCCACGTGCAAACTCAAGTGGCCTTCCTTTTTTACAGACTTTATGCTTTTACTCTTAAATTAATTATTATCTTACGAGGGCGGTCCGATAAGTACTTAGCCTCACTGCCAGATGGCGCCACTATCGCAAGAGAAATTTACTATCTTGTAGTACGTTGTCGTAGATGGCCACTGTCAACATTTCAGCCGAATCGGACTCGCAGTTTTGTTTTGACCGCGTGTGGAAGCGGGCGTGTCCGCGGATTTTAGAACAATGGAAAAAGAGCCATATCGGTCGGTGATTCGATTCTTGTTTTTGGAAGGGAATCGCGCAGCGAAATCAAAGAGCGCTTGGATGCGGTGTACGGTGACTCTTCCTTCGATGGCGACCGTCAAAAATTGGTTTAACGAGTTTCAGCGTGGTCGCACGTCGGTTTTTGATGCACCACGCCCAGGTGCCCCGGAGGATAACGTGACAAAAATCCACGATCTCGTATTGGCAGACCGCCGATTGAAGGTGCGCGAGATAGCTGAGACAGTAGGCATCTCAAAAAACGGCGCGGGTCATATCCTGCATGAAATTTTGGGCATGAGAAAGCTGTCGGCGCGATGGGTGTCGCGTTTGCTCACTCCGGACAACAAGCGCAACCGTGAGACCACTTCAGAGCAGTGTTTGACGCTGTTTAAGTGCAACCCGAATAAGTTTCTGCGTCGTTTCGTGACCGTCGACGAAACATGGATCCACTGGTACACACCAAAGACCAAGGAATAGTCGAAACAGTGAACTTCACCCGGCGAACATGCTTTGGAGAAGACGAAGACTGTCCTATCGGCCGGAAAGGTGATGGCCACCGTTTTTTGGGATTCACACGGTGTGATCTACATCGACTACCTGGAGAAGGGCAAAACGATCACAGGGCTCTACTATGCCTAATGATTGGGCTGATTCGACACCGAATTGCAGAAAAAATGGCCCCATTTGGCGAAGAAAAAAGTGCTCTTCCACCATGACAATGCACCGGCTCACACCTCCGCCATCGCCACGGCTAAATTGGTCGAATTGGGCTACGAACTGCTGCTCCATCCACCGTATTCCCCAGAATTAGCCCCGTGCGACTTCTTTTTATTTTCAAACTTGAAAAAGTCACTCGCCGGGTAGAAATTTGAGTCAATTGAGGAGGTTATCGCCGCCACGGAGGCCTACTTTGTAGACCTCCAGAAAACGTATTTTTCAGACGGGTTAAAGAAGTTGGAGCATCGCTGGGTCAAGTGTATCGAGCTAAAAGGAGACTATGTTGAAAAATAAATCGCCACTTTTCCAAAATTTTCGTTTTTCTTATGTAGGCTAATTACTTATCGAACCGCCCTCGTATAAACCCATGACGCATGCTATCAAATACGCTGGAAAGTTGTCTACATCAGTTGGATAAAAATAAAAGAGGAAAATGTCTTAAAATATTTGTTTTAATTATTAACTTCCATTTGCAAATTAGTCAACTGTTCCTAGAGTAACCAGTGACCAGAGTGTTCTGCTTCCTTCAATGATTCTTGTTATTCCTGTGCCGTGTCAGATTCCCTGCTATTCTAAATAGCTATTGAGCACTGTGTATTCCTGTACATTCTCGGTTGTTCCTCAGCCAAGAGATCTGCTTTCTTCCAACACCTCTACGACCACCCTCGATCTTACCCTTCATTATCAATTGAACAATTCTGTACCGATCCCCTCTGAGAACATTGCCAAGATATGCTAGTTTTCAGTATTTTACAGTTATTAGCATTTCACGAGTGGCAGCTGGCCGATCTAAAACTACTATATTATTCTGCATAGCTATCCAAGGTATTCGAAGCATTCGCCTATGCAGTCACATCCCAAATATCTCCAAAAGATTGATCGTGGCAGCCTTCAGTGTCCACACCTCCGCTCTATACAACAACACTGTCCAGACAAGCGATCTCATTTTTAGAAAAGTTGTGCGGGCTGATTCGATTCTGCATTTACTTTCTTTATCTAAGTCAAGTTGTTCAATAATATAACATTCAAGATACTTGAAGTGGGAGACTCTTTCAACGATTTGTCCATTTATTAGCAGCGAAGCGTGTGGATATGGTAAACGACTGAAAACCATAAATTTAGCCTTTTATAGTTGGTTATATTAAGTCCCATTTCTTTCCCAACACCATTGACAAAATCTAAGAGTTGTTCTAAACCCTGAATGTTATCACTTATGATGGCCGTATTATCGGTATAACGAATCGTTTTATATATATATATATATATATATATATATATATATATATATATATATATATATATATATATATAACTCCTTGCTAAATTTGGCATTCTTTGGTGAGCTTACCATTAACTCGGACCATTGCCCTTTGACGCCAATATAAATTCTCTATAATCCGCACTCTTTGCCTTCCACACCAGCATTCTATCTCATATCTATGAGCTTCACATGCTGTACCCTGTCAAATGCTTACGTTGATCTCGAGACTTAGGAAGAAGTATATTTAGAGCAAATAGCGCTTGTACCAAGCGCATTTCTAAACACAAACTGGGTCTTGTCTAATCCGCTTTCGCATTTATTTCTTATTCTACTGTGAATATTACTCAGGAAAACCTTCAAAGTGTGACTCACGAGACTTATTAATCTGTATTCGTTACATCTTTTAGGAAGTTGTTTTTTGGTAGTGCTATAAAAACAGATTTCAGCCATTCTTCCGGTATTTCTCGACTGTTGTATACAGAATTAAAAAACTTAACTAGTATATCGACATTGTTTTCATGAATCAATTTCAGGAGCTCCACTGGAATGTCGTCTGAGACGGCTGCTTTTCTGAATTTTGCAGTCTTTTGCCGTGAAGAACTTCTGTCTGATATATTTGGTCTTTGGTCTGTAAATAATTCAGTTACTAAGGATTTCTTGTTCACCAATAAGAAGTTTGCCTATTGCGTCTACTAGCATATTAGGGGTTTTTCTGTTAAATAATCTAGGAACTTCTCTAACCGTCCTATACATGTTGAATGTATCATGTTTTCTTTTTAGTTCCTCCATTTCTTTACATCCGTCTCCCAGCAACTTCTCCTCAGCTGCAAGTAACTTTTGTGTGATCTTCTTTTGCTTCTATTTATATTTATCTATGTTGTTCTTATATCTGCTTCTTTCCTTTATGAGATCTAATATTTCTTCAGTCATCCATCATCCAGCTTATTATGATTCGTGTTATTTATAACATATTTCTCCATTAACCTTGAGATTAGATCATGAAATAATATCCAAATTTTGTTTACGTTGTTGGTAATATTTATCTCTTTCATGTGGTTGTTGCTGTCTGTTTCCATCTGATCTTTTTTTGTATCTGCTATATTAAACTTTTTCAGCTAAGTAATTTTCTTTACTTTTTTTTAACTTAACATTAATATCGGCAGTTTGGGGATTGTAGTCTGACTCAATATCAGTACCTGATATGTTGTAACCTTTTTTACGCAGTTTCTGAATCTCTTGGTAACCAATATGTAATCAATTTGATTTCTTATTATATATGTCATATTATCGCCTGGACCTTTCCACATATATAATTTTCGCTTATGCAGGTTATACCATGTGTCTATTATTACCATGTTATTCTGGCAAATTTCGAACAGTCTGTCACCACGTTCATTGCTTTCACCCACTTGTTCTCCTACTAAGTGAAATCTACGACCTTTACCAATTTTTGCATGATTTCTTTGTGCTTTAGGCTATTTACTGTGTCATTTAGTTGTTGATACAATACTTCAACGTCGTGTTCGTTTTTTGTTCTGCTGTCGGGGTGTAAATCTGCAAGAAGCTTATATTAAATGGGTGGGCGTTTAAGCATTATTCTGTCGTTGATAGGAACAAGTTTCTTACAAATTTTTTCCAGTTCCGACTTTATCAAAATACCGACTCCATTCCTGTGTTGTCTCGTCGTCTTCTCTATCAGAATAATATAAAATACTATCCGCGTGTTTGTATGTTCCCGAACCGGTTCATTGCAGTTCATTTGTTCCCATGATGGACATCCCCATGTGTTTAGTTTCTTGAACTAAATTATCGAACTTACCAGCTGCGTATAGGCTTCTGATATTCCATATGCCTATCCTTAAATTGGACTTCGCTACTTTGAGCAGGGAGATTCTTAGCGCCCCTGGTCTATCAAAGGGCTGCCTGGGACTAAAGTCCATAAAATTTCTATTTCTCGCTATAGCAGTGTCCTGGGGAATCATTAGCAGTGTTGTTTCCCGTTGCCTTCACTGCTGTAAATTCAGCCGCTCCTAACATGGGGAACCACCGCTGTTTGCAGCCGCCCATTTTGGATCAGATACCGTAGTGCTAGTTTTGATCCGCATCGGCTATTCGATTTCATCGGTACCACCTATATCTGTGGTATTTGAAAAGGCGCTAGACCTCGCCTAGAGCTGTATGATAAATAATAACGTAGTTATAGTAGAGCTGAAGGGTAGTGGCAGCACCAGCGAGCCAAGCCAACCCCTATGTCGGAGAGTAGGGATGGGTAATTAACGGCGCCACTGCATTTGAGCCAAGGTAAAAGCAAAAACCCTCCACGTTGTTGTGTGGACCTAGCTTTCAGTTTACTCTATCCAAAATATAAAAGAACGAAATAAAAAAAGCCAAAACAAATAGTTCGGGGATCAAATAACACTCTACTAAACTTTTAATGATAGGCTTTAATTAAAATTAGGGAGTATTGTAATAAAACCTTCAATCAATTAACTTCTAGACTGACTTTAATTAAAACTGAAATTATACAAAATAGTATTTACAATCAAAAGGTCAAACCCTGCGCTGTCAAATATAGATGTGATTACCTGTTGGTTGGGCAACAGGCGGCGATTAGTTCTGTGTTGTACGGTGGATAGCCAGTATGGTTGACTATATAATGGGATAGGGTTGACCCCGATGTATTTGGGGTCTAGACTGATTCTTTCGTTTGACTCGTGCAAACTGTTCAAAATCTCTGTCTTCGAGTTTATCCTGGTAAAAAAAAAAACATAAGTGCTAACCAGGCAAAAGATAGGGTACTCCAAAACTCATAAAATTACCAGGATAATTTTCGACTTTCCATCTCAGAATCCCAAAAATTTGGCAAATAAAAATTGAGATGTAAGTCTGGTTCGGCCGAATCAAACCAAGAAAAAGTGAAAATTAAGGCAAAATGGCCTCGATTTATAACTATGGCTCAGCTTGAGCACGAATCGACTTCCGTTAGACGCGTTCAATTGCCACGTCTGAAATAAAAGACAGCTCAAAAAGAATGACTCTGGACATCAGTTAGCTGAAATGCATTTGTTAGTTAAGCCAATTCGTTAATTATTAACATTTTCCAATCAAAACAAAAATAAATCTAATAAGTGCACCAGTAGTTATTTTTAAATTCAAGAAATATATATTAATACACTAATAGGCGTTACCCGCAACTCAAT
The DNA here is from genome assembly GCA_034092305.1 of Diaprepes abbreviatus. Lineage (NCBI taxonomy): Eukaryota > Metazoa > Arthropoda > Insecta > Coleoptera > Curculionidae > Diaprepes > Diaprepes abbreviatus. The sequence continues at coordinate 1,598,387 of JASJET010000144.1, read as the reverse complement.
ATACATAGAATTCCATTCAAATGTAAATATAAATGACAGAAAAAAAAAACAAGATATATCTGAAGAAAAAAAAGGTAGCAGTAAGTTCAATATCGATAAGAAAATGGCTAAGCACAGTGTAGTGAAATATCAAAACAGGATAAAATAATGGTAAACTTGAAAAATAAAATTAAAACTGTGCTTAATGCTTTCCTTCGAAGAATCCTTAGGAAGTACCTAAGGAAAATGATGTTCTGTGATCCATAACGACAGTATTTGCAAAAAATAAGGTTAAATTAACTGAATTAACCATAGTAAACTTAAGCGAAAAATTGAACCGTGACATCTGGGTACCTATTCTCGTTCTTGAGAGAACGATCATCTTGATGGAAAGTGGGCGTGGTTCTCACGAAAAAGTACGAAAACGTATTCAGAATACGGTTTCTTACTTTTTCGTGAGAACCACGGCCACTTTCCATCAAGATGATCGTTCTCTTGAGAACGAGAAAAGCTACCCAGAATACGGTTTCATACTTTTTCGTGAGAACCACGCCCACTTTCCATCAAGTGATCGTTCTCTCAAGAACGAGAATAGGTACCCTGGGAGGTGTTCCCCTATCCGCCACCTGACAACTCCACACGGGCCTTGGATGCTAAGGAAGATAAATAAGGATAACAAATCGAATATTTTTGAATTCCCGGTCCACGACTGAATACACTATTCGTTTAGTTTAGGCCTAATATGCGTGAACGAGTTAATCCTAATGAACATTTTACTACATATTGTATTATTTACGTATTAGCTAATGATCATTTGGCGGACCTTTAATTTAGCCGCTTAAATGCTCTGTATCTTCTTGCTCCCTTTGGTAGGATCGCCTATGTTTCTAAGTATTTCAAATAATGTTTACTTTTAATTATATTATGACTAATATGTTTCACTAAAAAAAATATTTGGTATTTGACTCTAATCAGTAGACTGTAACGATCTAGAGGACGCGTAACAGTCTGATTACAGGGTATTAATTAATTCTTATGTTTAGATATTATAGAAATAGCAAAATAACATGGACAAAGGTCTGCAAGTCCATTTTAGAGATACAGGGTGTTAAAATTGTGAAAAAAATTTTAACTCTTTTAAATGATTAATTCGATAGAATAAAAATTAATTAGGGTCATTAGTTTGTAAAGAGGCATATTATCAACATATTGCGTTTTTTAAAATTTGACCAGTGACGGACGTATCTTTAAATTTATACTTCCTGAAAATTTTCGACGCCACTGTTGCTTTGGTTATTACAATTTATGTAACTGTTACAATTTATTTAATGCTATGTTCTAATCTGTATGTTTTTTTTTATTTAATGTGATTACTATATATTACAATGACAGAAGAGAATTATCTTTTACTGCAGAGTCACTGTGATATCAAGTGTGTTAACAGGGGCGACCTTAGAAACATCTCAGAATCATCTGTTGGATAGTGCTTTAAAATGTATTTATATATAGGGTTAATAAATAATCTTTTATGTATGAACAAAACACAGTTTAAATTAATACAAATTATTTGTGTTTTGTAAATTTTCTTAAAGTTTAACTGATATTTTAATAAACTATAAGGAGTATACTGCTTAATAAGAATATAACGAATAATATTTTTTATTATTTATATTACTTTTCCCATAATATTTTTAAGACGTTCCCTTTTTGTCCTCACTCATAATTAGAAAAGGCTGTCTAAAAGGTTCTGAAGCTGGTAGTTTCTATGATTTGTTTTTGTATTGCCGAATTTCGGCGTAGTGTGCTGTATTAAGGTATTTGTTCTTTTGAATTGATTTTGTTTGACATATTTTATATATGGCAGTAAAATCTTTATTGTCTAAAGGAAGGATGGTCATAATTAAGTTATACTACGGGCACCCGTATCTTGCAAATTTTAGCTGTTTTCTATTTTGGTACATCCTTATTACGACTTCGAATGCTCATTAAGGGAGAACTCATAAATTAGATATTTTTCTATAAAAGATGCCGCTTAGCTTTGGTCCTTGTAGAGCAGATACATATAGTAAAACTTTAAATTTTCAACACCCGTCAAATCTAGAATATTAAAGCCATTGCCAATTTTTTTTAATCCCAAAGAAAATAAATTGTTTTTACAATTTTATGACGGTAACTTTTGTAAATACAAAATTGTGTACCCTCCGAGCCCGGTCCTGTTTCTTCGTCAATGTCGCCACAGGGTCAGTGTCATTTGGTGTATTTAAAATATTTATTATAGCTTATTATCAGAAATAATATTGACCATTCCTATCAGCAGTTACAGTTGCGTGTTAATTCACAATTAATTAAAATTCTTAAAAAGTTGTACCAATTTCGGTATTTAGTATTTCTAATTAACCTGTTTATCAAATCATATAATTATTGACTCATCTAAAGATGAAGCGCCCCTAGTTCTGAAATGAAGCAAAATATTTATTAAATCCTTGGACAGTATAACTAAATTGTTAAAAATAATCTTAAATTTAATGCAAATTTAATGTACATTCTACATTAAATTTAATGACTTTGTACTTTAAATCGTGAAAATACATCTACTTTAATTTTAAAGCAAATTCATTAAAATATCAGTTCTTTATACATTAAATTTGATTAAATGGCATCTTAAATTTCAAAAAAGTAACTGAAAAGATTTTTCAACTTCCTGTACATTAAAATATTTATTATAGTTCGGGAGCTTATTATCAGAAATAATATTGACCATTCCTACCAGCAGTTACAGTTGCGTGTTTATTCACAATTAATTAAAATTTTCAGTCATACCAATTTCGGTATTTAGTATTTCTAATTAACCTGTTTATCAAATCATATAATTATTGACTCATCTAAAAATGAAGCGCCTAGTTCTGAAACGATGCAAAATATTTATTAAATCCGTGGACAGTATAACTACACTGTTAAAAATAATCTTAAATTTAATGCAAATTTAATGTGCATTCTATATTAAATTTAATGATTTTGTACTTTAAATCGTGAATAATTTACATTTACTTTAAATTTAAAGCAAATTCATTAAAATATCAGTTCGTTATACATTAAATGTGATTAAATGGCATCTTAAATTTCAATAAAGAAACTGAAAAGATTTTTCAACTTCCTGCACATTAAAATTAATTCACATGTACCTTAATATTAAAGGAATGTACATAAATATTCATGGTACATTACATGAGATTCTGGGAGATGGCGCAACTTGTATTGAATTTTTTATTATGATATAAGTTGCTTAAAGGACTCGATTTTCTTATGATGAGGTGTACATGTCTGCCGGTACGGACGGATACCAATGAGTTCCAAATCACCTTTTTCTGGTAGGAGAATTTTTGGACCTCATATAAATGTTAGTGCATTAAATATGTGATTACATATCTTAATTTCTATGAATACTGCTGTATATGTCACCTTAAAAAGTAATGATCAAACATTAAATTTAATGTATGATTACATTTAATTTAATGGAATATATTAAATTAGATTAATGTAAAAATTATTAAATTTAATGCATTACAATAATTGAATCTAAGAAACGGTTTGTGAAATTTACTTTCAGCACATATATTTTAAATTCAATGAGTTTCCTTTTTACAGTGTAGATATACAAGTATGGATTAAGTCATATATGGGAACCATTGCTTCTGAGCAATAGATCAGAAAGTGTGTGTATATGTATGGTCCTAATATAATGTAAAACACTTACTCTATCACAATATTTAGAGGAAACATGAGACAAGATGAGACTCTTTATCTCAGGATCGTGGGCTCGAGTTCCACGTTGAATGCTAAATTGCTACGTTGAGAATTTTACGCCAAAAACTTCTAGTTCAGTGAGAAGAAATTTGCAGATAATATATTACAAAAATAAATATTAAAGCAAAACCGCTAGAGTCCGATTAAAAGTTAATAACCATGCCAGCGAGCAAATATGCCAAGCTAACCCCTATGCCGAAGAGCAGGAGTGAGCATTCAAGGCGCCTCTCTATCTGTAGTTAAGTTGAATGCAGAAACCTTTCGTGATTTTGTTAAAAACTAGCTTTCAACTTCAATCCTATAGATACGTTAATACAAAAAAGATTACCTACTCAAGTGAGCATGTGGGTCAAAGAAAACTCGATGATAAATAGACATTTTAAATAATCGAAAAAGTCTACCTTCAAGTAATTACAATTAAATTTTGTGAAAATTAATACTTTATAATAAATAAACTGTGAAATAAATTAAAGCAAAATAATTTCAAGAAATATTAATAAAAATACAAACTCTAGTACCTAGTGGCGCTGAAACATAACGCAAGCCCTGTATATTTCATGATCATTGGATATAACGTCGGAAAATTGCGCAACTCCTCACAAAAAAAAAATAACGGAATAAACTTTAATTTACAAAATTATTTAGATTGTCAAAAATGGAAGTTAAAAAAAAATAATATTAAGTTTGCCTGTTATTTCGATGGTGAGACTGCTAACTGTGTGGTCTCGAGCAAATCAGGCCACAACACTGCTCTGCTCTTTAGTATTTATTTTACAGGTACTAGTTTAACATTGATGATCATAAACCGATAACTGAAGGTTTTTTTTTCCAAAAGGTAGACGCAGAAGATTAACGAAAAAGAAAAATGTGGGCTTAAAAGGATTCCTTCACTAAAAAGTGCATAACTGCTAAAATCCCTGTCTCCGGGCTTATTCCAGTAAAAATTACTCAAACAGCAAGATAAGAAAAAGATAAAGTAATTAAACAACTAAACTTAATTACAGGAAAAATTTTAACTATTTTACACCTCAAAATCCCAAAAGATGGACCAAATAAATTAAAATGTAAAAATTACAGCTTCTTCAAAAAGAAAAGTAAAATGTCAAGGTAAAATGGCCTTGGTTTTATATCAACGATCTCTGCGCACAACATTTATTCCTTTCTAACGCCAAAAATTTAAAAGAAATGACAGCACAAAAATGACCCAAATGCGAGTTCCAGAGTAACAATAGTCGGCTGAAATAAATTTGTTATATAAGCCATTCATTAATCGTTAACATTTTCTGCTCAAGATTTAATAAGTAACATACAGTTACTTTTAAATTAAAGAAATATACTTCTCGTCGGCAACTACAGACCAAAAACAGGTAATTAATAAGTTTCTTGCAAAAAGATAAAGCAAACATTATCGATTTGGAAACCCCATAGGTTAGATATCGTCCCGAACCGACGACGCAAGGCAAGGGACAAAACAGATAGGTGGTGTATTGATGGGAATTTTATAACTTCAATAAATTCAAAAAGCCTTTCTTGCATTCGTTTGGCATTGGACACTAAAAGGATGAAATATTTTATTTTTACAAAAAACTAAACCGACTTTAAAAGATTGCACTAAAAAGTAAGAAATAAATTATAAACTTTTTTTGGAATTGCAATTAATTTAATAATTGTAGTTATATTCATTTGATTTTTATAGAAAATATCTGCAAACTGCATCAAGATAGTCTTAACTGATATAACAAGAAATGAGACACAGGTTAAAAGATATAGAAACAATAACAATATAAGAATGAAGTTGGTTGAAAATAACAAGTCACCTAGAATTAATTTAAAAATAATTCCTTCATCTACCAAAGCGCCAACTTTAAAGAAGTGCTGTGTAAATGAGTATATCTATAGTTATTAGATCAATTGTCACTCAGAAATGTTAATTATTTATTTTTTACTTTTTAGTGCAATTTATGGAAGTCGGTTTAAGTTTTTTGTAAAAATATATTATATGTGATTGCTTCTTTACCGTACCTAGTTTTTATCTAGTATTGGTAATAATTTGTTTCATTTTAATACTAATTTGGTGCCGGTTTACGAAGTTTTAATTACATATAATATTATGTAGAATAAATTTTGGCTTTTTAGCGATTTGAGGGTAGTTCAATTTATTTTAGCTTGTTTCAGCAAATTTAGTAATGGGTTATAAGATAAGTAATCAAACGTTTTTAACATACAGTTAAATCTTAACAATCTTCTGGTTATCGTCTAAATGAAATGGAACTTAATTTATTAACGCCCAAACATGATAAAATATTGCCCTTTTTTCCACTCTGTTTTTGATTTGATGTATGGTAAAAAGCTACTAATTTGCGTTAAGAAAATGATATAAAATTATCATTTTGCAAAATAAAATAAATTTTAAAGTATTGCTTTTGTCAATTTATCTTTTTTTTTTAGCTAATGATCATTTGGCTGACCTTTAATTTAGCCGCTCAAAAATTAAAAGTTTATTTGGTATCCTGCTCTAATCAGTAGACTGTGGAAACACGTAACTGTCTGATTACAGGTTATTTATTAATTATTATTTTTAGATATTATAGAAATAGCATAATAACATAAACAAAGGTCTGCAAGTCGATTTTAGAGATGTATGTATGTATGTGCGTAGGGATGAGGTCTTTACATTGCAGCCTGGTAGATGTATTGTGCCCCTCTACTGCTGCCCAGTCATAAGAGTAACCTTATCGGCTAGAGCAGGTCTTCCAGTCCTATTTCTCTCAGGAACCTTAGGATGTTGGACGGCTTCAAGGTGGGTAGTTCCCCCTCTTCGATTTGGTGTGTTTCCAAAAACCGCATCCTAGGGTTTTCTAGAGCGCTACACTCTAAAAGAATATGAATAGAGGTTTCATCCTCCTTCTCACAGAATCTGCACTCTTCTCTTTCTACCAGTCCGAGTTTCTTGAGGTGTCCCTTCAGGTGGCAATTCCCCGTCAGGACCCTTGTCAGAGCTCTAAGTTGGTTTTTACTTAAGCCTATGCATTCTTTTCTGCTCGTAGTTCCCCATAAATATCTTCGCTTGTCTCAATCCTAGCAGCTTCGTCCAATAATTGGATCTCCTGTTTTTTTTCTATCTTTAGTTCTTCTAGCATTACGTTGCTACTGATTCCACAGAAAGGCTCTGGTCCCAGAAATGGTGTCTTAGCCCATTTCCTCGCGAGCCTGTCTACTATTTCATTCCCCTCTATCCCGGTATGTCTCGGTACACACATGAGAGTGATTTTATTATTCTTACTCAAATCATTTAGTTCATCTAGGCATTCCCAGACCATCTTGGAGTTGATAATTTGAGAGCTCAACGCACTGATGGCTGCTTGACTATCCGATATGATGATAATCTCTTGGCCGTGACAGTCTTTCTCCTTGTTAAATTGAATACACATCTTAATGGTATGTGTTTCTGCCTGGAAAATGCTTGGTGACGCAGCTTTCATAGTGTCTGGTGCCGGATCGATACATTCCTACTCTAGTTCCCTTCGTTTTTTTGAAGTCATCTGTATACTCTAGAATGGATTTCTTGCTGAGTTTTTTATTGGTGTTTCTGTTCCATTCGCTCTTGCGACTCAACTTTGTGTTGAAGTTTTTTACAAAGTTGAATTTCTTTTTCATTTCATCTTGGGAAATGTCCCGGATTTGTTGATTTCTGGATAAAAATTGGGCATTCGTTTTATGACCTCATCTCTCATCATCCTATAAATCGTCCTCTTTGTCATGTTCTCTAGAAGTATATCTGTAGAGGTGTGAAGTTTAGGATTACTTCCATGGCGGCCGTTGGGCAGGTTTTCATTGCCCCGGTTTTTAAATTTTCGAGAGGTTAGTTCTCGTATTAGCCAGACTGGTTCTTTTGCTCCAAATCACTGCCCCATATGTAATGATTGGTCTCACTTTTGCAGTGTACATCCACTGCAGGATTTTTGGGTTTGTACCTCATTTTTTTTCACTCAAAGTTTCTACAGACCATCAAGGCTTTTGTAGCCTTGTTGACTACTTCTTTCTCATGCTTATTCCCAAGGAGTTTGCTTTTTAGCGTCAGTCCCAGATATTTAACCTCTGATTTCCACTCAATAACAGAGATACAGAGTTTTAAAGTTGTGAAAAATTTTTTTAATATCTTTTAAATGGTTAATTCATTAAAATAAAAATTAATTTGCGTCATTAGGTTGTAAAGAGGGGCATTATTACCCTATTGCGTTTTTAAAATTTGGCTAGCGACGGACGTATCTTTAAATTTATATTTTAGACTCTACTATTGCTTTGGTTATTACAATTTATGTAACTGTTACAATTTATTTAATACTTTGTTCTAATCTGTATGTTTTTTTTTCATTTGAAGTGATTATTACATATTACAATAACAGAGGAGAATTGTTTTTCTGCAGAGTCACTATGATGATAAGTGTGTTAACAGGGGCGACCTTAGAATCATCTGTTGGATAGTGCTTTAAAATGTATTTATATATAGGGTTAATACATAATCTTTTGTGTATGAACAAAACACAGTTTAAATTAATACAAATGATTTGTATTTTGTAAATTTTCTTAAAGTTCAATTGATATTTTAATAGACCGTAAGGAGTATATTGCTTAATAGGAATATAACGAATAATATTTTTTGTTATTTGTATTACTCTTCCCATAATATTTTTGAGACGTTCACTTTTTCTCCTCACTCATAATTAGAAAAGATTGTTATCCACCTATCTAAAAGATTCTAAAGCTGGTAGTCTCTATGATTTGTTTTTCTATTGCTGAATTTCGGAGAAGTATGCTGTATTAAGGTATTTGTTCTTTTGAATTGATTTTGTTTGACACGTTTTATATATGGCAGTAAAATCTTTATTGTCTAAAGGAAGGATGGTCACAATTTAAGTTATGCTACAGGCACCCATATCTTGCAAATGTTAGCTATTTTCTATTTTGGTATATCCTTATTACGACTTCGAATGCTCATTAAGGGAGAACTCATAAATTAGATATTTTTCTATAAAAGATGCGCTTAGCTTTGGTCCTTGTAGAGCAGATACATATAGTAAAACTTTAAATTTTCAACACCCGTCAAATCTAGAATATTAAAGCCATTGCCAATTTTTTTTAATCTCAAAGAAAATAAATTTTATGACGGTAACTTTTGTAAATACAAAATTGTGTACCCTCCGAGCCCGGTCCTGTTTCTTCGTCAATGTCATTTGGTGTAATTACAAATTTTATTTATAGCTTATTATCAGAAATAATATTGACCAATCCTATCAGCAGTTACAGTTGCGTGTTAATTCACAATTAATTAAAATTCTCAAAAAGTTATACCAATTTCGGTATTTAGTATTTCTAATTAACCTGTTTATCAAACCATATAATTATTGACTCATCTAAAGATGAAGCGCCTAGTTCTGAAATGAAGCAAAATATTTAGTAAATCCTTGGACAGTATAACTACACTGTTAAAAATAATCTTAAATTTAATGCAAATTTAATATACATTCTACATTAAATTTAATGACTTTGTACTTTAAATCGTGAAAATACATTTACTTTAATTTTAAAGCAAATTCATTAAAATATCAGTTCGTTATACATTAAATTTGATTAAATGGCATCTTAAATTTTAAAAAAGTAACTGAAAAGATTTTTCAACTTCCTGTACATTAAAATTAATTCACATGTACCTTAATATTAAAGGAATGTGCATAAATAGTCATGGTATATTACATGAGATTCCGGGAGATGGCGCAACTTGTATTGAACTTTTTATTTAGTATGATATAAGTTGCTTAAAGGACACAATTTTCTTATGATGAGGTGTACATGTCTGCCGGTACGAACACATACCAATGAGTTCCAAACCACCTTTTTCTGGTAGGAGAATTTTTGAACCTCATATAAATGTTTATGCATTAAATATGTGATAACATATCTTAATTTCTATGAATACTGCTGTATATTTAATGTACATAGTCACCTTAAAAAGTAATGATCAAACATAAAATTTAATGTATGATTACATTCAATTTAATGTAATACATTAAATTAGATTAATGTAAAAATGATTAAATTTAATGGATTACATTAATTAAATTTAAGAAACGGTTTATGAAATTTGCTTCTAGCACATTTACCTTAAATTTAATATGTTTCCTTTTTACAGTGTGGATATACAAGTATGGATTAAGTCACATATAGGAACCATTGCGTCTAAGCAATAAGCCAGAAAGTGCATGTATATGTATGGTCCTAACATAACGTAAAACACTTACTCTATCACAATATTTAGAGAAAACATGAGACGACATGAGACTCTTTATTTCAGGATCGTGAGCTCGAACTAAATTGATACGTTGATAATTTTACGCAAAAACTTCTAATTCAGTGAGAAGAAATTTACAGATAGAATATTACAACAATGAATACTAAAGCAAAACCACTAGAGTCCAGTTAAATGTTAATAGCCGTGCCAGCGAGCAAATTTAAGGCGCCTCTCTATCTGTAGTTAAGTTGAATGCAGAAACCTTTCATGATTTTGTTAAAAACTAGCTTTCAACTTCAATCCTATACATACGTGAATACAAAAAAGAATATATACTCGAGTGAGCATGTAGGCCAAATAAAACTCGATAGTAAATAAACATTTTAAATAATCGAAAAATTTTATCTTCAAGTAATAACAATTAAATTTTGTGAAACTTAATACTTCATAATTAATAAACTGTGAAATAACTTAAAACAAAATAGTTTCAAGAAATATTATTAAAGATATAAACTGTAGTACCTAGTGGCGCTTGAACATAATGCAATTCCTGTATTGACTGTTATTGACAGGCACACTTTAAAAAAACCTTGCCCGCCTTCGACCATTATTTTTACTTCATAATTGCTGATGATATGTCGTTCACGTAATATAACGTCTACTATTTCTTCTACGTCCGTCTAAATAACAGATCTGTTTTCTTTTGCGTTACTTTTTTCAACATCAATTTCAAAACTACCAGATGTGTATAAATTGTTGAAAAATGTAGCTTTTTCGGCTATATGTTCACGGTAATTTGTAGGCATACATTTTTTTGCCAGCATTACAAGTATAAAATTGGTTAGGCATTTCATTTTGAAGTTTTTTCTTTACTTTTCAGAATGATCTTTTTTTACGTCTCTTCGTACTTAAGATTAGTTCAACATTATTTTTTTTCTTGAAGATGTATAAATTTTTTCATGCATTCTAGTTGTTGGAAGAAGCAATTTACATTTGAGATTTTTAGTTTATTACAGACTAAGTTTGTAATATTTTTACGTATATTGTCACACTTATGTCCAGTATCTTGCTGAATATCAATTTGGTGTAAACATTGCTTACAAAGTTTAATAAATTCTTGTGAATCATTTGTCTTTATTACTATATTGGAATATTTATTACTTGAAGATAATGATTGCGAGGAATTTATCAATTCTGTTTTATTATATATTACACTTGCAAAAGTGAAATTTTAGACCGAACTTTTCCTTTTTCTTTAACAATTTTTTTTAAAACCAGTACTACTCGCTGTAGTGTGCTTATCAATAATATCGCTGGGCACTTCTCATATTTTTTATTAGTTGATTATCACTATAATTAGGCATATATGGTAGTGGACTTTTTCTCCATCCTTTATTATGTTCACTTAGTGTTAGTCTGCAGGTGACACAGATAGTCAATGGAAATTAATAAATTTCAGATGTTAAAAAGTTTTCCTTAATTAATTTTTTGATTAAATCACTATAACTTTCATTTATTAAACAAAAGTCAATTTTTTTTCTGTCCAAGAATTGTTTTGTTACCACAAACAGTACACACTTTTTTCTTTTTTATTCGTGGCTCAACATAGAAGGCATTTTCAAAATTAAAAAAAGGAAATTACTAACAAAAGTCTGTATAAATATAGATACGAATATATAAATTAAGTTAAATTACCCTAAATAATAAAACTAAATAATTGAATAATGGATTTTGGCAACTTATAATGATACGCATTTCTCGAAGGAACGCTTCAAACTTAATTTTGGGCAAAACTACAAAATGAACTAGTACGTTACAGTAAAAAATGTCTTGTTATTTTCCTAAAATTCTTTATTAATAATGTTACGGTTTTAATTTGCCTATCTAACTTCCTATCTAATATATATATATATATATATATATATATATATATATATATATATATATATATATATATAGTATAGTATAATTAGTAATATGGCCAAAACACTGATTACATTAGAATTTCTCCTTTTGTTAGACTAATAATTTAGTTTCGAATTGTCAAATACCAGCTGACTGTCCGAAGCGCTGGTTACGTTTACACCAACGCACGTAATATAGATGCTTGTTTTTTTAAAATCTTTTGGGTGTTTTTCTTATAATTTAATTAAATTTCCTGTTTTTTTGTTAGATTGGTCTCTGCCTTGACCTTTAGGGCATATAAAATAGGTGGCGCATATACCCACACCACTCTCCGTTCCCTTGGAGGCTAGCCGGGGGGGGGGGAGCCCTAAAAGATAGAGACCAATTACAGAGCCACCTGACAAGTTACATTAAACGCATCTTTCTTTTGTTTTTTTTAATTTTTTTTATAACAATTTTCTTTGGGTGATTTAGAGAAATTATTTATTTATTTATTATTTATCTATTAATTATTTTTTTTTTAAATTTTTTTCTTACAATAAATAAGCTAACCGTTTCGCAACAACATCATCAGGCAGTGACAGGCTAAAATGAACAAAACGACACGTGTCAAACAAACTAACAAAAGACAACCTAGCAGTACATTTAAAAACAAGAGATTATTAATCCATTAGTTTAATAATTAAAATTTAAAAATTAACATTTAAAAATTAAATTGTTGTAACTTAGGCTATAAAAAAATCAATCCAAGATAATAGGTGTAAATTACATTTAAACCAACTAATATAGACGATATTTGTCAGTTGTTACGAGAGCAAACTCGAGGATTTAGAGCTAGATCCTATATAAACATAGAAATAAAATTGAAATCACAATAATTCTTTTAATAGGCCGTAGTTATTACAATAGACAATAGTATATTTTTCTATAGCTCTCTAATACTTGCGTTGCTTTGGGCCCGTGGAAGTTTCCTATAAGTTTTGTTTATGAATATATGATTTTGTTGAAATTTCTTTAAATTACAGTCTTACCCCTCCTTTCAGTTATTTTTTAAGAGGGCACTACTTAGATCCAAGCCTGTTTTTTATTCCTTTTTGACATTATACATTTTATTTTTTTTATTAAGTGGTGATTTTTTTGGTTCATAATAATTACTGCCTATGAAAGGAATTAATTTGATTTCAATCTTATTTCTATGTTTATATAGGATCTAGCTCTAAATCCTCGAGTTTGCTCTCGTGACAACTGACAAATCTGATATATGTAAGTTTGTTTATGTGCAATTTACAACTATTATTTTGGATTAGTTTTTTCTAGCCTAAGTTAAAACAATTTAATATTTTAATGATAATTTTTAAATTTTAATTAGGAATAATATCTATTGTTTTTAAATGTACTGCTAGGTTGTCTTTTGTTACTTTCTTTGACACGTGTCATTTTGTTCATTTTAGTCTATTACTGCCTGATGATGCAACATATGTTGTTGCGAAACCGGTAGCTTATTTATTAATAAAGAATTTTTGGGAAAATTACAAGATATTTTTTACTTCCTTTGTAATTCCACTGCCCAAAATGGACTGTTTAGAATCTCTGAATTAATATAATTCGGATCAACGATTTGTTTACGTTTCACCCCTATCTTGTGCGCACGTTTGTATATCAAGATAGCTGAATAGGGTCTGTGGCCCTCGCACGAACCTATTTATGTGCACATTTGCTAATGTTCGAAAATGCTAGTTAAAAAAACATTCACTTTTGAAAGGAAGTGATAAATTAGTAATCAAAATTTTAAATAATGATTTCTTGTCTTTTAATTTTACTCGCTTATTTAATTATATATTCCTTTTTTATTATTTTCTATGTAAATTGATTTTTGATGTTTTAAAGAGTTTAAAAAACGTAATTTGTAGTGAAAATGTTTGTAATGGATTAGAGATATTTGAAAAATACATTTAGCTTAATAATTATTTACATACTGTAATTACATTAACCATTTATTAATGGATATCTAAAAAAATGGAAAATTCAAATGCTTGCCAAATCGCGAGTTTTTGAGCTTTTCCGACGTCTTTTGAAGACGCGTACTAAAAAGCTCAAAAACTCTCAATTTAGCAAGCATTTAAAGTTAAAATAATCAGAATTAGTATCTCGATTTTTGATATTTCAATTATTCGTAGATTCACGAGTTTTCAAGCTATTTAAACGACCAAAAAAGCAAACGAAGCGTCTTTTAAACATACAAAATTTCTTTTTTAAGCTTCCAAAAAGCTTGAAAACTCGCTATTCTAGAGCTAGTTAAAGTTTGAGTAATCGCCCACCCTGCCATTTTCAAAAGTTTTAAATGGGAAAAATGCATTTTTTGGCGACATTCAAGAATGTTTGGATGTTTACTTCAGTGAACTTTTGTACATTTTATGGCGACGAATGATTAAGTTTTTGTCGACATTTTCATGAAAACATGTCATTCCTAGAAATGATGAGCTGCACCATTATGCCGTCTGCCATTAAACTTTTACAAAATAGCGACGGAATATTTTCAGTTAGTAATAGTTATAATTTTTGGGTATTTTAAGTTGTTATTTTTTCTGATGAATATTATTAGTAATTGTTTCTGTAGTTTTTATTTATAGTTTTCTGTTCTCTGTTATATATACATTGCCTGATATATTTTTATGCTCGTAGTATACGTATAAAATAAAGGTGCCAAACCATTTTGGTAATAAAATATTTAGAAACTCATTGTTTCCAGTATTGAATAATGAGTAAATCATAATTTTTTTTTTAATTAGCTTACTTTATCACTGCTTAAGACAGACAATTTATCTACACAGAGTATCCAAGTTTTCAAATTTTTATATATTTTTGTCCATGATATTTTTTTATTTTATATATCATATTTAAGGCAGTTAGATATCATAGAGTATTTTAATGGCTATATTTTCGAAAATACTATACATATAATTAATTTTACAAAAATTATTATTTTTTAGTTTAAATAAGTTTGCTTTTTTGTTTTCTAATTTCGATTTCAAAGTGTTTTAATACTTGGTATGAGTCATTGGAGCGTTTTGTTTTAATATACTGGGTGTTTTAGTCAATAATACAACATATGTCATTTAGAAATTTTAATACGGATTTTTAAATTATTGACATAATGGCGAAAGACGAATTTATTATGATTTTAAATATTTTATTATGAAATTTCATTCTGATTAGTGATATAGATTTCCTCAAATTTTAGTTCTTAATTAATCTAACTATTTGTCTTTCTTTATGGGTCTCTGTGTATTTATTTGGTACTTACTAGGACACTTTCTTGTATCTTTGCGGTTCATTGTTTATACCTTAAAATACTTTTCAGGTCATCCATAGTAGTGGATATATGAGAGAAGGAAAGAGGAGGAGGAGGAGGAGGAGAAGTAAGAAAAGTAAATCATCAATACTTTTCATCCTCCTCCTCTTTTGTTCTCTCATTATACTTTTCAAAAAGCCTCGTATACATCACCTTGAGTTTAATCTTAAAGTTAACAACATGGTTAACCTTTCATCGAATCCGATCATAGTAGGAGATCTAACCTTATGTTTGACCTTGAGGTGGATAACCTTATTTGACCATGAAGTCGATATAAAGTCCTACCACCAATGAATTTTCACTTCATTAAATTTATAAAATAGATACGTGGAGCAACAAAAGATGATAAATTAAATACCAACAAATAATAAGTAAATAATAATTAAATAATTTTATATTTAATAGTAAATATTACAAAGTAAATATTAAAAAAATTCATTCAAAAATTTATGGATAATAATATTGAAGAAGAAGATCCAGATCTAAATGAATTAATAGGAGTATTGGATTACAATACATATCTTAACGAAAAAAAATTTCAGAAGAACTTCAGAAATTGTTTGGACTACGATATAAATAATTTCGAACAAATTGAAGCTGAATCTGGTGACTCCGATATTGAAGAAGATAATGAAGAAGAAAGTGCTAGTGCTAAATTTTGTTTAGTGAAACATAAGTACACTGATCCCAAAGAAGTTGTGTTCTGTATTACTCAGAGTTATATCGTTGTGTTTGTAGTGACGGAAAATCAAGAAAAAACTCTTTGTCACGCATGCTATCAAATTATACAATATTATCAAAGGGCAGGGGCTCATAGACATGTAAATACTCATAATAAGAGAAAATTAAAACGCTTAAGTGATGATTTACATTGCGATATATGTTCAAGACAATTGTATCAAATTATTACCCCCAAAGTTTGTTTAATTTGCAATAGTAGTGTTAAAAATATTGATTTAGATTGGGACACAAATGTTCCAGTGGTGCCAATATAATGCCTGGTAAAAAACCAATATATAAAAACGGTAGGAAGTCGCGAAGGGTAAAAAAAAAAGTTGTTAACGAAATAATTGAAAATAAAACCGAAGAATGTCCTATATGTCTTGAAGATATATTGTCTAATAAAATGATGTCACCAGAACCTTGTAATCACAGATTTTGCATCCCTTGTTTAGGAGTGTGGATGTTAATTAATAAAACATGTCCAATCTGTCGCAATGAACTATGCGTAATTAAATGTGAAAATGAAGAAACTGTAGTCCTAGAATATTTAGTTTAGAATATATTATTTAATATTTATGTGTTTCAAACCACTTCATACATGTAAAAATGAAGAAATTATAATCCTAGAATATTTATTTTAAAATGTATTATTATTTAATTTTTATTATTTTAAAATTATTATTGTTTGTATTTAATTTATCCATTTATTCTTATCTTATTGGAATAAAGAATTGAACAATTTCGAAAAAAATTTTTTATTTATAAGAATAACGAACAAACATAACAACTCAATACAAAAGTTTTGATTAGTCATAATAGATTGAAAAAATATTTTAAATTAACCACCCTGTTCAAAAATTCTTAATCCTTTCTTATTTTGGAGAGTTTTAAATCTAAAAGTAATAAGTTTATAAATATGAAAGAAAAAACATTATAGGAGATTTAGATACAGTTATCTTCATACTCCTTTATAATTAGATCAATTAAATAAAATTTACATTTCCTTAAATCGTCTCCGTTACTATTCGTTATCACTTAAACACTTTAACAACCTAAAAATAGTTTCACTTAACTTGTTTGATAAAGCTATCGAAAATATAATAAATTTATAAATATATCTTCCTTCATTCTCGTTTAACTAGAATAAATAAATTTTACCTTAAATTCTTTCAGCTACTAGCCACTATAACTAAAACTTCACTAATTGTTTAACTTAACACTAAAAAAGTCTCACTTAACACTGTCCCTATATTGTCTTTTTCTGTTTTCAATTTCAACTGGAAAAAATAAAAAATCAATTAGTATTTTAGTTATAACGAAGATTAACTATGATTTAAAAAAACATTTAGTATTTATTTAGTAATTACTTACTTCGTAGTAGAATCCACTTCCGAAGATTGTAGGGGACCTGGAACTCCATTTTCTCGACCCCCAACCTCATTTTCTTCAGGGTTTGTTGTTGAAGAAATTATACTACTTTGAATGGGTTGAGGGTCTTGTGGGGGCTCCTGGTCCCTTCTAATGAGGATTCTATTATTACCAACTACAACTACTCTGAAATTTCGTAGCATTTTTTTTTTTATAAAAATTAAAAATTTGTTTTGGTTTGATTGAATGTTCAGAATCTTTGACCGCAAATGAAAAAAATTGGCCTCGTTAAATAAGCGTTTCTATAAAAGTAGGTCATGGGTACTTTCGCCACACTTTGGGTGCGGCCGCCCCCGCCCCCTATAACTCCTCCCCCCGCGTGTCTTCGGCCGCAGAGCGGCCTCAGACACGCGGGGGTCGACTGAGGCCTTCGGCCGCCGCCCCCACCGTCTCATGCTTCAGTCCTTCCTTCCACTTCTACTTTTTCGTCCCTGATTATTGTTTACCCCAACCTTCACCCCTACTGTGTGTGTGTGTGTGTGTGTGTGTGTGTGTGTGTGTGTGTGTGTGTGTGTGTGTGTGTATGTGTGTATGTATGTGTGTATATATGTATGTGTATATGTTTGTATGTGTGTGATGGTGTGTATGTGTGTGGTGTGTGTGGTATCCTCGTGGGTTTTAAAAATTTTAAAAATTTTAAAAATTAGGGGTCAGTGACCTTTATTGAGGTCAATGACCTTTATTGAGGTCATCTTATTTTCAAGGAGAAAGCATGACCTACTTTCATATAAAAGCGGTTGAAAGATCAGTTCAGCCTAAGCTTAAGTCCAGTTCAGTACGTTTTCGGTCCGTTTTATTTTAGTGAAGAGTTCAGTTTAAATTTATCCATTTTTAATTGTTTTTGTGTTTAGTTTAACTTTTTAAAGGTATGTCTTCTTTTGTTTCCACTTTTCCTGAAGAGTTAAGAATGAAAAAAATTAACATCATTTCAAATATAGTAATTCAACCTGCCATTTTGGAAAATGCTAATCAAAATTTAAGTCAGAGGACGCAAAATTTTAATTGTATGGTTAAAGAAATGCAAGAAAGCAATTTAGAAAAGAAATTACTTCAAAATTCTATAGAACCTGATATTAATTTTTTGAATAAATTTGACGATTTTCCGGATTTAGATATTATTTCACAAACAGATTTTGAGATGGAAAATTTAATTTTAGATCAAAATATTGATATAAATAATATTTTAACTTCGGAAACAGCAACTATTTTAACCCCAGAATCTCCAAACATAAATTCAGAGACTACAGACAAAACAGACGCAACTCCTGACATTTCAACTCAGGACTTGGAAAACTTAGACAATTTTAAAAAACTAATGGGAATTCCAAAAAACGTAACTAATGATAGTGATAGCGATTCAGGTTCTAATATTTCGCAAAATTTCTTTGGAATTATTAAGAATACAAATTTAAATTTTGAAATTTCTAAAAATGAAGATAATTTTGAAGTAATTCCTAACACAACTGCTATTTCTCCTTCAACGTCATGCCAAATTTCTAACGATCCAAAAAATTTTAAAATTTTTAATTCGTCCGAAAATGCTAGTAGTAGTAATAGGGAGGTTCCTGGGAGGGTTTCTGGGGGGGAGGATGGATCGCAAGAAAATTATAAAATTTCGAATTCTAGTGAAGATTTGGGACGTTTTTTTAAGGGGAATGATGTTTTAAGTGAACATCCCAACAAAAATTCACCTATCCTTTTCGAAGAATCGACTCAAAATTCCTTTGATATACCATGTGCCCAAAAAAGTTTTAGGGAACCATTTCACCCATTTCCAAATTCACCAAAAATTTTTGAAAGTTCTCCACCTGATTTTGATGAAATCCTAAATTCGGTTTCTACCCAAACGGATGTAGTGGGTGAAACAATTCTACCAAATAAATATCCAAAGCTTTGTTTTAGCTCTAAAACAAATTTTAAAATTAAAAACAAACATTTGTCTAATGTAAAATCTTTGGGATTTGTTTTAGACACAATTTTAAATCAAGGTGGTGGTAAAACCGAGGAGGAGAAATGGCAATTGTGGAAAAGAGCACATGAAATGTATAAAAACATTCTTAACATTTTTAAACCCACTCCTTAACTTTCTTTGGTTCACATAAAAGCTCCTCCCCCAAGTTTTCCACCATCATTTAAATTCATACCTCAACACATTCAGTTTACTTTGCTGAAATTGACTTAAGCTTCACAATAAGAGATTGTTTTAGAAAAGATGGTCTTTAAATGCAAAGACTGTGCCAAGACTTTTACTAGACAAGATAATTTAAATCGTCACGTGAATACCTTACACAACAACATTCCCAAGTTAGAAGATAAAAAGAAGAAGAAGTGTAAGTTTAACTTTAAGTAGATGTGTCAGTTTTACAAAATAAGTATTAACTTGGGTTATATAGATATATTTAATAAAGATGTATTTTTAATTTTAGGTGAAAGAAAATATTGTCAATCTTGTAAAATATTTATTAGCAAATCATTATGGTTCTGCCATTTGCGAACAAACAAACACAAGACAAAATACCTTTAGTAATCACAGATGATAACGTTTCTGTTATTAAATCAGCATTTAAACAACGAATCATTTCATATAAAATTTCAGCTACTAAATATCACATAAGTATTAATGAATTTTTCACGGAAATTTTGCAAAAAATAATGGACACAATTAATTATGAAGTTCAAAGAAACACCTGTGTTAAACTCAACATGGAACTTTTTGGCCTCTACCTGAATCCTTCAAATGATAATCATGATGTAAAGTCTTTTAATACGCCATTCCGTATTTTATGTAGTACCACTGACTTAGCTACAGAATTGGATGAAATGATTGCAATTATGGATCGAAAAGCCGATGAGCTGGCAGAAAAAGATTCAGGTACACGACTTTTCTTAAATATAAATTTAAATTTCAAAAATCAAATTGCTTATAATATATTTTTTGATTTAATTTTAGGATGGATTTTACTGAAAATTTTACATGTGGAAATCAATATAAACAAATTCAACCCACTTAAAGCTTCGTCTTATATTCCTCTGCCAACGGAAATAAGACAGAAAAACGCAGTGATAAATATTCAAAACGACGACGAATGTTGCTTTGCATGGGCAGTAGTTGCAGCTCTGCATTCACCTACAGGACCAATAGACAGAGTGGAATCATATCCTCATTATACAACACTTTTAAACTTTCAAGGTATTCAATTTCCTATGACTTTAAACGAAATAATTAAATTTGAAAATCTTAATAATATTTCTATTAATGTTTATGGTTTAGAAAAAATAAAAAGGAATTTTAAAACCGAAATCGAAATTATAGGACCTTTACATTATACTAAAAATAAGCGAGATCGTCACATTAATTTATTATTAATAGGAGATGATAATGGGAATTTTCATTACTGTTATATTTCAAATTTAGCAAGATTAATTTCTCGACAAATATCTAAACATAATGGAAAAAAATTTTTATGTGATGGTTGTTTGCAATATTTCACTACTGAACAGCAGTTGGTTAGACATAATGCGGTGGATTGCGATTTTGTAAGGATAAACCTTCCTTCTATTGAAAGCAAAATTAATAAATTTGGGAATATTATGCCTGGAAATATTTTAAAATTTCAGAACATACAAAAACAAATTGAAGTTCCGTTCGTTATTTATGCTGATTTCGAATGTATTCTTAAACCTCTGGAAAACAATAATTTTATTAATTTAGATCCTACTTCTTCATATACTGAAAAAAAATTTGAACACATTCCATATTCATTTGCATATTATATAAAATGCTTTTTTGATGATTCACTTTCAAAATTTCAAATTTATACGGGTCACAATTGTGATCAAATTTTTATACCTTATCTAGAAAGAGATGTCTTTGAGATCTATAATAAATATTTAAAACATTCAAAACCAATGAAAAAATTAAATACTTTAGAACAACTGCATTATGAATATACCAACAATTGCCATATATGTAATAAAACTATAATTTCTGATAAGGTTGCGGACCATTGCCACTTAACGGGTTCATTCAGAGGTCCTGCCCATTCAATATGTAATTTAAATTATAACCTACCAAATTTTATTCCTGTAATATTACATAATTTGCGTAATTATGATTGTCATCTATTTATAAAAAATTTATGTCCTAATAAAGAACAATTATCTGTCATTGCCCAAAATAAAGAAAAATATATATCATTTGAAAAATCCATTGAAGTAGATCAATATTTAGATAAGAAAACAGGTCACAAAAAATCAAAATTTTTACATCTTAGGTTCATTGACTCATTTCAGTTCCTACCGAATTCTTTGTCAAATTTAGCTTCCATTCTTAATGACGATCAATGTAAAGAAGTACTTAAATATTTTAATGATAAAGAAAAATTTAATTATATTCGTCAAAAAGGAGTTTTCCCTTATAAATATATTGATGACATTTCAAAATTAAATGAAACCCAATTACCAGATAAAAAACAATTTTATAACGATTTAACGGATGAACATATCACCGATGAGGAATATGAGAGAGCTAAAAATGTTTGGAAACTATTTAATTGTGATACAATTGGGCAATACTCTGAGATTTATCTAAAATCAGATGTATTACTGTTGGCGGATATTTTTCAAAATTTCAGAAAAACTTGTATAGAGACTTATAAATTAGATCCAGGTCATTATTACACTTTTCCAGGTTTAAGTTTTGACGCTTGTATGAGATACACTGGGGTAGAATTAGAACTATTAACAGACCCAGATATGTTACATTTTTTTAAAAGTAATGTAAGAGGAGGAATCAGTACCTGTGTATGTAGGAAATCTATAGCAAACAATTTATTTCTTTCAAATTACGATCCATCACAACCAACTAAATATATTATGTACTTTGACGCAACTAATCTTTACGGATATGCTATGTCTCAATATCTTCCACAAAAAGATTTTATTTGGCTAACAAGTCAACAAATTCAAAATTTAGACATAATGAATATTTCTGACACTAATGAAAAAGGGTATGTTTTAGAAGTTGATTTAGAATATCCAGAAATTTTACATAATTTTCATAATGAATTTCCGTTTTGTCCTGAAAATTATAAGCCTCAAAATTCTAAAACTTTCAAATTAATTCCCAATTTAAGAAATAAGGAGAAATATGTAATTCACTATACTTTATTAAAAGAGTGTATTAAATATGGAATGAAATTAACTAAAATACATAGAGTAATACAGTTTACACAGTCTCCATGGTTAAAAAAATATATTGATCTTAATACAAAATTAAGAAATGAATCCACAAATAAATTTCATAAAAATTTGTATAAATTGGCAAATAACAGTGTCTACGGTAAAACAATGGAAAACGTTGACAAAAGAACCGATATACGCTTAGTTACTCAATGGTCAAAGAACCACAGAAAAGATGGTGCGGAAAATTTAATTGCCAAACCTTCATTTAAAGACGTCACTGTATTTTCTGAAAATTTAGTAGCAATTCAAATGCGAAAAGTACTAGTTCAATATGATAAACCTGTCTATGTAGGCTTTAGTATTTTAGATATATCAAAAACGGTGATGTATGACTTTTTTTATGGGTTTTTAAAACCTTTATATAAGAATAATATTAAACTTCTGTACACAGATACAGATTCCTTTATTTTGGAAATTAAGACAAGTAATGTTTATGAAGACATTAGGGTTAATATTGATAAATTCGATACTTCAAATTATGATGTTAATAATATTCATGAAATACCAATAACTAAATCTGTTGTTGGAAAGTTTAAGGATGAATATGCTGGTGAACCAATAGAAAGCTTTTATGGCACAGGGGCCAAAGCTTATTGTGTTAAGTCAGAAAATGGGTTGCTTAAAAAAGCTAAGGGGATAAAGAAAAGTAGCATTAAAAAACAATTAGAATTAACACATTATAAAGATGTTGTAGAACAAAATTCAAAAGCTTTCTGTACAATGTATTTGTTTAGATCTCGACTTCACAATATTTATACAGAATTAGTTAACAAATTAGCACTCACTTCTAATGATGATAAAAGATTTAAAATTCCCAATAGTTATGATACATTGGCATGGGGTCACCAAGATATTCCATTTTTTCAGTGGTTAATAGACCATGAAAATGAATTATAAAAAAATTCTTTTAAGATTAAAAGTTTTACTCTTCAAGGCTAAATTTGAAGTATTTAAGAACATGGTAAATTTTAAAATTATATCAGTATAAAATATACCACCGTCTAGAATAAATATGTGTTTAGAATCTTTTGAAAAAGAAATTGATAACAAATTATATAGAACATATGAAAAAAGACTTTCCTCATTTAAATTCTGGAATGGAAAATTAAATCCTAAAGTGTTAGCCCAATCAGGGTTTTATTATTTAGCTCTTCATGATGTTTGTAAATGTTTTTACTGTGGTGCAGAAATATTTGCCTGGAAAATTGATGATTGTCCAATTGAGGAACATTATCGTCACTGGAAGAACTGTGACTTAATCGAGTGTTTGTGGTTAGGTGAAAAAAATAAAAAATGTGAACCTGTTGTCCTTAAAGTGAAAGAAAATATGTCAACATCTTTCATTTTTTTATTAGTTTTAATAACTATGTTTGTATCTCTAATTTGTAAACAAATTATTTAATGTCCTTAAAGTGAAAGAAAATATGTCAACATCTTTCATTTTTTAATAGTTTTAATAACCATGTTTGTGTCTCTAATTTGTAAACAAATTATTTAATATTTTGAAAAAAATGTCTATATATTGTAGAAAATTAATTAAAACTGTTCAGTCTTATTTCAATCTCTTATTGTTTTGTTAATAGACAATTAAAATTGAAAAGTGTTTTAATGGCATCCCTTATCAACTACATTGTTTTGCATTCAATTTTAAATAATACTTTATATGTACTTTATCCTCCAAGGGTTTTACATGGAATGGTGTGTTTTGAAAACGATACCTCTACTATTAAACCTGAAATATGTAATTATATGAAAGCTATGAATATTAATAATTATTCAACTGCTTTCGCATATAATATGAATAATAGTCAATCTAATAGTAATTTTTTCAAAATTTACTTTCATTATCCAAATAATACAATTTTTGACACTAACTGGATTGAAAAAAATAAAAAACCATTTACGATTTCTAGCTGTGCTCATGTTAAAAATGATGAGGAAGGTAAAAACTGTTTAATTTTATTTATCTTCAATATAATTTTATCAATAGGTAGTTTTTCACTTTTGTCGTTCTTGACAATTTTGTTTTATCAAGATAGGTCATAAAAATTTAATAAACTTGCCTGACCTTGAAATTTATAGAGGAGTGGGGTGGATAAGATATATTCAGACCCAGTATTTTAGTTTTCAGTTAGCATCAAGACATCATGTTTAATAGTAGCAATTTTAATGGATATAAATCCAGTTCTAGTGAAACTAATGATAAAATTAGTCAGTGTAGTGAAAAATTATTAAATTCAAAAATCTACTATCTTAACAATTCCTTATCAAAATTTGTTTGTGTTGGAATTGGTATAAATGATTTTACACCAAAAGTTCTAATTGGAGGTCGAAATGGATTTCACATTTACTTGAATGAAGAAGAATGGAAAGAACTTCAAAAAAATCAAGGAGTGTTGGTGAATTATTTTTATTCTTCTCAAGCATATGCATACCCACTAAAAATTGAAAAAATCACAGTGTTTTTTGAAAAAATAAATCATTCTCCTGTTATCAGAATTCAAAAGGATGAACATTGTGTGATTCTGGGAAAAGAATCAATAGATAAATTAGTTGAAATCGACGAACTTGTTGACTACAGAATTCATATAATTAAAAAGCAAGAATTTTCCAAATATTTTAATTTGTTTCATCACTATAATTATCAGTCAGGAGATGTGTTGTCTCATATTTATAATGTTTTGGATCCATGTCAGAATTTAAACAGTGAGAATGTCGGAACTGTTTTAGAAATGTTATCTCTACATAAACAGGAATTAGAAAACAAGTTAAGAAAATCCGGTGCATTACAATAGAAATATGAAGAAATCAGTGACAATCAGTGAGAACAATAATAAAGTTTATATATTAGTGACATGGGACTTTGCATTTAGACAAGCTCGAAAAAGTGAATATCAGAAATTTTATCTTGACAGACTAAGATTTGAAAAACGAGTTGAACAATGTGAAAGTATTCTTAAAAGTATTTTTGATGTAGATCATAGAAAAAAAATATATATTGAAAGATTTAATGTAAAAATATAAATTTATATTGTTAATCTCAGTTGTAAACATCTTAAAAATTATATTGTTAGTATTTGTTGTAAAAAAGGATTATCATAAATAAAAAAATATGTTATATAAATAGGTCTTTTATTTAAAAATTTGATATACAATATTACTTAAAATTAATTACAATACATCTTTTTTAAGAATCCATGAATTATGTGATTTATCGAATCCTAACCATTTAACAAAAACTTTGTTCCCTTTCTTCCTTAAAATTTTTTCAACCAAAAATACATCTGGATGTTTAACTTTTTGTAACTCTTCTTGGTAGAAACCTCCTTCAATATATTCATTTTTACTATCTTTTAATAAATAGGTGGGTGGATTTGTTAACTGAACCTTTCTAATTTGAAAAATTTCAGTTGACCAATTTGGAGTATATCCTTTTTCAAAAGCTTCTCTTTGTTTGGAAATTCTAACAAAATCATTTTCTTTAAATTTAGTGCGCTTTAAATCAAATATTTTTTTAAAAGTAAAAGAATTTTGCAGTATAGTTTTCTCATTTTTTTTATTAACCTCAACAGGTCTATATCCGGTAGTTCTATGAATACTATTATTATATTTTTTAATAATAGTGGGTAAAATAGAGTACCATTGGTAATTCCCTCTATTACTAAAATATTTCCACATTATATTTTTTAAAGTTCGATTTACGCGTTCTACAATACTCGCTTTGAGATTAGAGTAAGTATTATAATGATTAATTTTGTAATAATTCATAAGATCTTTAAAATCTTTATTGAAAAATTCTTTTCCCAAATCTGTCTGCAAATTTTGCGGTTTATTTGTTTTTTCTAAAATTTTTTTCATAGCTTCAGTTACATCTTTTCCTTTTTTACTTTTAAGTGGTTGAGTCCAAACATACTTAGAGAATGCATTTATCACCACCAGAATATATCTATAACCTTTATTAAATTTGGAATAGGGTTGCATCTCTACCAAATCAGCTTGCCATAAGTCATTTAGGCTTTTAACAATAGTTCGTCTTCTTCTATATCTTCTTCTTGCCGGTTTATGTAATTCATCTACAACTGTTTCTTTAATATTTTTACTCATAGTACTAGAATAAAATTTCTTAATACCTTCTTTAAATAACTTATTTTATTTGTTTGTTATCTTTTTTTAGTAAATCTTCGATTTTATATTCTAAAGTTTTAAAAGATGCATTATTCGAATCTTTGACTTTTTTGATTTCATCTTCGATTTTATATTCCAAATTTTTAAAAGATGCATTATTCGAATCTTTGACTTTTTTGATTTCATCTTCAATGTTGCTAATTCTTACATTAATTTTAGTTTCAAAAAGAACAAGTGATTTTATGCTTTCGTTTCTCATTTCTCTTACTGTTGCGTTTAATTCTTCTCTAGCATATGCCATTGTGTCATTAAACTCTTTTCTAGAAACTTCGGCTGCTCTTTGAACTAATTCGTTTAATGATTTTATTTCTTTTACCAATTTATCTTCTAGATTTTTTATGTCTTTTCCTAATTGAAATTCTACATTTGTTAAATTTAATTTTATTTCTACCATTTTTTTTTCTATTTTCTTTATATCTAAAATCGCTTTTTCAATTTCAATTCTTACATCGTTCAAAGATTTTTCATAATCATTTAACTTTGTTGAAATTTCTTCAATTTTTGAACTGTGTTGTGCAAGTCCTTTTTTTAAATCATGGATAGAGGTGTTAATCATAGCTTGTATTAGTTCTGCTAAAGATTCTAATTCTTTTTCTAATCTTTTATTCAACATCTTTTGAAAATATTCATCATCAACAGTGGTTTTTAATTCTGTTTTTAGATTGTTTAATTGTGAGATTATCTCCTTGATTTGTTTACTATTTTTTAAAATTTCATTTTTAAATTTATTTTCAATTTTTTCATCTACATTTTGTAAATCTGTGTTTAATTTCTTTTCCAAATTTTTCAAGTTTAATAGAATTATTTCAGCATTATTTTCAATTAAATTAATTTTCTGATTTATTTCATTAATATTATCGCTATCTTTTTTATGGATTATAAAGTGTGTATTCATAGCTCTCTCTATTTGTTGTGTGTTTTTATTCATACCATCATGAATGTTTTGAAAATTACCTATTTCTTCTGAAACCCTATTATTAAGTTTGTTCGTAAATTCTTGGAACTTTGATACCATATCTTTTATAATAATTTGTTTAACATTTTCTATTGCAGAAGTATCATTTATTTTTGATTTAACCAATGTTATTTCATTTTTTATGTTATTTTCAAAACTCTTTACTTCATCATATTTCTGTTTTATTGTTTTAAAATCATCTTCACACTTCGATGTTTTTTGAGAAAAACTTTTTAATAGTTCATCATTGTCTTTGACAATATTTTTTATATTTAATATCCTGTTATCATAGTTTGACACAACATTTTCTTCAAATAACTTAATTTTTTTTGAAATAGATTCCACATTTTCATTATTTTCACTAACTCTCTTTTTTAAATTTACAATATCATTTTTTAACACAGGTTCAAATCTTTGAACAATTTTATTTTCTATATATTTATCATTAAAATTTTTTAATATTTCATTTTCAACATTGGCTAGTATTTTATTTTCTATTGTAGGTATATCTACTGTATACTTTTTAGAAATATGACGTCCAAATTTATCAATGGTCATTTTAACAATGTTATGTAACAATATTTACTACATTCTTTTATACAATTATATTGGCTTCTTTCAATTCTTCTATAATAGAAATAATTTCGTTGTTATGTCCTGTATTCCCAGCCATCATAGATGCTACCAACAGTCGAAGTCTATCAACAAGTTCATTTACGTTATCCCAATATACGTAATCGGTATAAGGCTTATTAACTTTTAAAGTTATACCGGATCCTGTTTTTTTCGAAGATATTCGAGTTTCTCTGTATGGAGCTTTTCGTCTGTCAAAAAATCCTTGAACTATATTATGCGTTTCGGGATTTATGGTTTTGGTTTTTGTAATTCCTTTATTTTGTAAATAAGGCCCTATTATAGAAATATATTTTTGTGATCCATTTCCCTGTACCTGCTCATTTGGATCATAATTTCTACGGTATGCATTGGTTCTCTTTAAAATATCCATATAATTTTCCAAATCTTGTTTTTTATAACCTACTGGTTCCTTTTTAAATAATAATTCATATAAACCTGGTGTACCTGTATAAGTTATACCTTCAACTTTTATGTTTTTACCGATAATTTCTATAGGTCTTTGTGTTAAGCCCAAAAAGAATTTCTCAGTTTCAAAATCATGTACTATTCCATAGAGGTGATCAAACTTATGTTCCACATCTTTTACACCTCCGTCAATATATTGACGAGGTAATTCATGAAATCCTGATAAATATTCTTGATATAAAGGTGTACTGACAAATGTTTGAATTGTTTGGCGTGTTTGTTCTAATATATCCGAAAGATTTCCTACCGTAGATTGTGAAATTGAAGAAGGGGTGGTTTCTGCTATGACACTTGTTTGTTGTAAAGATGGCATCTGACTATGTGAGGCTATACTGGTTTCCCAATCAATAATTGTTGGTATTTCTGTAGGAAGAATTGGAGTTTTCCCTGTCTTTCTTTTTTCTGGTGTTGATGTTCCATATTGTAGTTTTTTTCTTGGTGTTAGTGTTGGAAACAATCTTTTTTCTGGTGTTTCATAATTTTTTTTAATGGGTGTTTGTAGCTCTTCCTTTACCTCAGCCGATTCAATTTTACCAATTGTTGAAATTAATTGTTGTAGGGGTTGAGTTATTGGTTTATAGGTTTCCTCCAATTTGGATTGTGCTTCAAATTCAGCATTTTTTAAACTTTGATATTTTTGTTTAACAGCTTTCCTTGACTTAACAAGCTCTCTTGCTAAGCGTTCATTCATGATTAGTTAAATTTTTTACAAAACTTTTATTTTTATAAGAAAATATATGAATCAAATCCTTTTCGATATCGACCGGATTTTAAATTCGAATCCTTGTCTATTACCAAAAATCCAAATTTATCTTTCCAACACATCAAACATAACTCATTAAATTGATTAAATGACATATCAACATTAACATGATCATCATAAATATGTTTTAAGTTCGTTTTGTCTTGTTGAAATATAACAATCAAATTCGCATTGTCACGAATTAATTGCTTTGGAATCGAAGAATACGTTTGACACAAATAAAAACAATCAGTATTTTTATGTCTTCCGAAACAAAAATAATCTTTTACAACATTCTGATTGCAACACACTATATCATCAAATATTATTATGGAATTTGGTTTTATTTCTTGTGGAGAAACAATATTTTCTTCATTTTCGGATTCATAATATCCAATTTCTCTCAGTGGTTTAAAAAGTAATCTCAAATATTCATATTTTGGTTGATATAGAGACTTTGAATAAATATATAAATTTTCAAACCGTAAACCATTAGGATCTTCAATTAAACTTATAATGATATTAGTTTTACCACACCCTGATGGACCTATAATTAACCCCCTTTTACTAGAGCCTTCAAACAATTTTCCATGTTTTCTAAAATTATTTCTTGAAGTCTCATGGTCTTTAATAATAATTGAATAAGGTTGTTTGACAATTTTCATATATAAGAGGATGTATAAAGGGTAAGTTCTAATTTAAAACTAGTCAGTTTGTTCCAAGATTTCAATTATATAATGCCAATCTCATATAAGCAACAATCCATTTATAAAAGAAGAGTCAGAAAAAGAGGTAGTGGTTTAATTAATACTCTAATAAATAAGTTACCTTTTGAATTACATATACCTGGGTATAATTTTTGTGGACCTGGAACCAAACTAGAAAAGAGACTAGCTAGAGGCGATAAAGGCATAAACTTATTGGATGAAGCTTGTAAAGAGCATGATATTGCCTATGCACAATCAAATGATATAAAAAGCCGACACGCTGCTGATAAATTATTAGGTGACAAAGCTGCCGAAAGGTTCAGAGCAAAAGACGCTACTTTTGGAGAAAAAACTGCTGCACTTGGAATAAGAGGTGCAATGAAAATTAAAAGAAAATTTGGTATGGGATTAAAAAAAAGAAGGAAAAACAGAAGTCGAAAAACTCGTCTAGGACGAGGAATAACTTTATCTCAAGCTATTTCAAAAGCAAGACAAGCACTAAACGGAAAACAATTTAAAAGTTTGACTGATATTATTCAAACCGCACTTAGATCTATCGGAGATAGTAGAATATTATCACCAAAAAATAGAATCATACCAATTCCAAAAACTGGTGGATTTCTACCTCTTATTCCTTTATTTGCTGGTTTGTCTGCTTTAGGTGCTCTTGGAGGAGGAGCAGCAGGTATTGCGAAAGCTGTCAATGATGCAAAAGCTGCTAAAGAAAAATTAGAAGAGTCCAAAAGACATAATAAAATGATGGAATCTATAGCAGTAGGAAAACAAGGAAGTGGTCTTTATTTAAAACCATATAAAACTGGATGTGGATTATATCTGAAACCTTATTCAAAAAACTGTTAAAACAAGTACCTCGAAAACCACTTACAAATTATGATTTAAGTAAATATATTAATCTACTTAAAATTCCCAACTTTCGAGGTATATTCATGAGAGATAAATTACCAAAAAAAATTAATAAAAATGAAAGTGGTATTGTTAATCTCGATAAGAATAGTGGTGATGGAACTCATTGGACTGCATACATAAAAAAAGGAAAAAATATTTTATATTTTGATAGTTATGGCAATTTGCGACCATCTACCGAATTAACAAAATATTTTTTCAGCGATAAAAAGAAAAATATCGTGAAATATAACTACGACCATTATCAATCAATTAACAAAACAAATTGTGGTGAGCTCTGTCTTAAATTTCTTTATAATAATGGTTGAAAAACAATATTAATTCATTTTGTTAAAAATTTTTAAAGAGATATGTCGTACAGTTTTGTCATTAGTGGGAATTCCCCCACGCTTTCTGTTAATATCCATCCTCCAATATATTTAGATGAAAATTTTGAATATTCCATTGGACTTGTAAATTTTGAAACTTTTAATGCTATTCCAAATATTGATGAGACTAATAATCTTTTCATTTATGACTCAAATAAAGAAATAAGAATACCACCAGGTAGTTATGAAATAGATGATGTAAATAATTTTATTCAAAAATTTTTGGACAATCGTACTTTTCTTCATATTTATGCCAATAATAATACTTTACGAACACATATTAAAACAGATATTCCTATCTCGTTTCGTGATGGAACTATAGGAAAAATATTAGGTTTTAAAAATAAGGAATTAGAAGGTCTTAAGGAGCACATTTCAGATTTTCCAGCGGAAATTATTAAAGTAAACGCCATAAACATCGATTGTAATATTGCCGAAGGATCATATTTAAATGGAAAACCTGTTCATATAATACATCAATTTTTTCCTAGTGTAGCTCCTGGTTTTAAAATAATAGAATCACCACAAAATGTGCTTTACTTTCCTGTTACTGTAAAGGTAATAGACAATATAAACATTAAAATAGTAGATCAAGATGGTGATCTCATCAATTTCAGAGGAGAAACGGTAACAGTAAGACTACATCTTAAAAAAATAGATGAATAATGGTTATCTTATATAATAAAAAAGTCTCAAATTATAATTTTTCAAAAAAATTTTACTCTAAAAACATTAATAAGAAAGATACTAAACGACATTTAACTAGTAATAAATTAAACTCTCAAAGGTTAACACCTTCTAATAAAAAATTTCTGATAAATTTAGGTTTCAAACTAAAATAAAATGGAATATTTAAATGTAAAAGAAAACATTCTTGTAGATGAATCAATATTAAGCTGGGAAATACTATCATTTGAACCTTTCAATCCTACAAAACTTGGATTAAATGATGAAATTAGAATTGCTCTACAACAAACAGGAAAATATCCTTTACCTTGCAAAAGTGAATTATATTTAGAATTTCAAGTTACCAAAGAAGATGATACTCCATTGGCTAATACGGTATTAATCAACAATGCTCCAGCATTCTTGTTTAAAGAATTACGTTATATTTTAAATGGTGTTACAATTGATTCAGTTCGAGATGTAGGAATCACTTCAACTCTTAAAGGATACATATCATTTAATCAAAACGAAAGTGCTAAATTGGAAAATGCTGGATGGTATCCAAAAACGAAACCTAAAGAAAAAATTATGACTGATGAAAAAGGAAACGTTTCCCTATGCGTCCCATTAAAAATGTACTCGGGATTTTTTGAAGATTATAACAAAATAATTTTAAATTCACAACAAGAACTAATACTAATAAGAAGCAATGATGACACTAATGCTTTAGTAACCACAAGTGATGATGAAAAACCGAAAATTAAAATAACCAAACTTTGTTGGCGAGTTCCACATCTTACTGTGGCCATTCCCCAAGAATTGGCACTAACGAAAATTATTGATAAAAACAATGATATTCTTCTTACTTTCCGAAGTTGGGAATTAATTGAATATCCAGAGTTATTAGAAAATACAAGACATAATTGGCCTGTCAAAACCTCCACAAAAATTGAAACACCAAGACATGTACTAATTGCTTTTCAAAAGGATAGACGTGGTAATTTAAAATCAGATATGAGTAAATTTGATCATTGTGACCTAAGGAATATAAATGTGTTTTTAAATTCAGAAAGATATCCTTACCAGGATCTTCAGCTTGATTTTAAAAATAATAAGTTTGCTACCCTGTATGAAATGTTTTCTGAATTTCGTCAAGTATATTATAACTTTCCAATAGAACCAATATTTAATCCCAAAGAATTTAAAGATAATGCACCTATTGCTTACATTAATTGCTCTCATCAGAGAGATTTATTACAATCCGGCCCAGTAACCATGAGAATTGAATTTGAGACAAAAGAAAAAATATCGGGAAAAACAGCTGCGTATTGTGTTATAATACATGATAAAGTATTTAGCTATAATCCATTAACAAAAATTGTTAAACAACTTTAACTCCCACCACATCAAATATCATTATTAAAATGAAAATATATCGAATAAGATCAGTTGTTTCTATACCATAGTTTGTTGCACAACAAATGGAATGTACAAAATACAAAAAGAAAAAATCGAACTATTTTTAAAAAAAATTAAACATCTAAAAAATCTTATTGAAGACTATTCGAAAAAACAATTTGTAATAAAAAAATTTAGTACTTTAAAAATTTGCTAAATAAAAATGAGAATAGTTATGGATGTTCAAGGATTTAAGGATGAACACAACAAGTTTATTCCTAAAGAACTTGCAATGTTTGATGGACATAAAATGAGTCATTATATTTTTAAACCACCGTATCCACTACAAATGCTTCCACCAGAAACATACAAGCAAGCAGAATGGTTAATGAAATTTCATCACTGCATCAATTGGAATACAGGATATATTCCTCTTCATAATTTTTCATCTATAGTAAAAAACTTAACAGAAAAAGGAGAATTCATTTATATTAAAGGAGAAGAGAAAGCTAATTTTATTAGAAAATATTGTACTAAGCCAATAATTGAATTGGACGAACAACCTGTTTTAATTAAATCATCTCCTAAATGTTTTTATCATTCTCAATCACCTTCAATGTGTGCCCTTTCTAATGTATTCTTTATGTATAAAAATTTTTTTATGAATGAATAAATTAACAATGAATGTCATAATATTTTTTTTATTTATCCACATCCCCACATTACTAACAGAAAATTATATTTTCCTATCTTTACATAATCAAATATTTAAACATAACAGCCGTTACACAATAATAAAACAACTATAAAAATTTTAATATTTTATTTCATACTAACTTTAATTAACCAATAAATCAATACATAAATTTATTTCTTTATTGAGTCCAATTTTTTTAAGTTCATCAAAGAATTTTAACACATTTTTAGTCTTTAAAAATTCACTACACAATTCTGCTGCTTTTTTACAACAATTTGCATGATCAACATATTTTATATATAACAATAAATCTTGACCCTCACTTTCTTCTTCAACTAAACAAGATAAATATCTGGAACATGCTTCGTTCATAATGAACTCTTCATAAAGGTCCCTCACAAAATTTTCAATTTTAGGCATCATCTTCACCATGCGATTTGATTAGTTCTTGTAATACAATAGGATCTCTAATATATTGGTTTAAATGACGAACTTCATGATGAAACCAACTTAACTTCACTAATTCACGTATAAACTGTACAATATCTTTGTTTTTAAAATAACGTTCGCACAATTTCACAGCCTCTATATGGTTTTTGGATATATCCAAATAATATTGAAACCAAGATGGACCACTATCAACTGCATAATGTTCGAACTCAAAAGCAGAACTTTTACATTTTTTATAAAATTTTTGAATTAATAAATTTAATTCACTTTCGTTAGAAGCAGAAGACATATTTCATTTTAGTATGTTTTAAGCTGGTAAAGTGTTGCTTTTATAATCAAAATTTAGAGAAGGGATACAAGGTCATGTTAACATATATACGAAGTAACGCGAATGTATACGAAGTAACTCGAATGTATACGAGATAATTCGAATGAGAAAACAAAAGAGGAGGAGGATGAAAAGTGTTGATGATATGAGGTTTTTTAATAAGTATAATGAGAGATTTGAAAAATATAATGAGAGAAGAAAAGAGGAGGAGGATGAAAAGTGTTGATGATTTACTCTTCTTACTCCTCCTCCTCTTTCCTTCTCTCATATATATACTACTATCCATATATTTTTATTATTTTCTGATTTTTTGAACTATTAATATAACCGAAATTTTTAGTTCGATTCATTTGGTAGAAAATAAGGATATCAGTTATTTTTGAGTCAGATTTGAGAGAAGCGACACAAACTCGTTTTAGATTTTCATAGATTTCAAAGATTAAACATTTTCTATGAAATGTTCGGATTTCTTTGGATAGTCAACCTTATGTTTATGTGGAGTGTATTGATATTACAGTTTTATTAGTCAGGAGCTGCAGCTAGTTTAATATTTTTAGACATTTTTAAGTTAAAGTTTTGGATATATATGCACTGCTAATGCAACTTTGTGAAATGATGAATATTTAATTGACTTGCCAGCAGTATTTGGTAACAGTTGTTTAGCTTACTACAGGTTTGGTAAGTTCAATATTACCGCATAGTTCTATATTTGGATCTGATTTTGCCAAAGTGTTAAAGATTTCTGTTGATTTTGAGAATTATTTTTGGCGTGTACTGCTGACTTAATAAATTTGAATCTACTTATTGCTAAGACTTTTTCAAGTTCTGATTTTGATTCTCTGTACTTTTAAAGTGTGAGATCATATTCTTGATATAAATCGAGTTTTGTCTAGTGTAGCAAATTATTTAGATGGCAAAGTTAGTTTCCGCATACAATTAATTCCAGAAAAACATGATATATGAAAAAGTCTGTATCTATCATTATACTGAAGTTGGTGAAAGGACGTGATTGCGAAAAAAATGTCATTAATCGTGACGTGTGACTACAAAAATTAAGATAACCTAATTATTGAACTTAAAATTCTAGTTTTTCGACCACATTCTCATTGTTACTGTGAAGATAATACTTAATTATTCTTCAACATTAGTGCTGGTATTTAAGTTTTTTAATTTAGTTATTTCTTTGACATGATATATGTCAACACTTAAGATAGATTTAATCTAATTTTATATTGTTATTTTGAACTTTTTTTTAACAATCGTTAATTAAGTATGATTTAAGTTAATAGAGCAAGATGATACAATATTATTCTCATTTCATAAAATGCTGATGCTTACTTTTACGTCTTTAACTCCTCAAAAAAATAATTTTATATTTTAATTGAATACATCCCTAGTTTATTTTTTGCTTTTGCGAACTTTTACTAGAATTTCTACCTTTACATAATAAGTTGTTGAATAACATCTTAAAACTGTACAATATTATTACAATACTTAGTATTATAATAGCTATTACATCTACCATGAAGTATTTGTACCATGGCATTCCCACCCCAGCTACTCGTAAATGAGGTGCCCCTTTATGTCTAATGATGTATTCCACCCAATATACTGCAGTTTCCATCGGCTTTTGGGGTCTATCGTGATATATTCTGGATCGCATTTGTGCGTTTTCCCTATATTTCGGATTATTAAGGACCTCATTGAGTAGAGTACCAAATGTTTCTTCAGTGAAATCTGGATCATGATAGTTAAGTTGTCCACCGTAACCACCAGCTACAGCCCTAGCTGCGTTTAGAGGTTGGTCACCAAAAACGGGGATTGCAAATATAGGTATTCCATGATGGATTGTTTCTGTGGTACTTAGAAGGCCTCCGTGGCTTATAAAGAGTTTAATGTTCGGATGAGCTGAAATAAATTAAAAACTAACGTGAAGCAAATTTGTAATTTCTCTCCAAAAGAATCGTAGCGGATAGTGAGTGAAATAATTTTGTTGTGTTGCTTCGTTTATTGTCTAGACCAGCAGTTCTCAACCTTTTTCTTTTTGCGAATCCCTTCTAAAAACCGGAATAAATTGAATCAGTAAAATTGGGTTATTAAAATTTATTTTCCATATTGAATAACAGTTTATACCGAAAAACTAAAATATAATCGTAAAACATATACAAAGTTCAAAGATTTGGGGCTTAAAGTCGCATCGGAAGCGGAGACCATTTAGCGATTGGACCTACATTTTAACGTGGGTTCCGAACCACGGTCCTCGACACTCTTCTAACCCCGAGTTTTTGCACTCTTTGTCAGTCAAGTGTCTACCGACTAGTGGGACTATCCTCTAGTGGTCTGACAACTTAAATAATTAAGTTGCCGTGCACGGGGCTTGAACCCGCGCTTGGCCGTGGTCGTCCCTATCAGTCCTAGCGCCTTAAACGGTTAGGCTAATCCCACGGCCTAAAACATATACAGACAAACATTTAAACTAAAGTCGTAGCTTAACCTACAAAAAAAAATTAATATAAAATAAATACGATAATACAGAATTTGAAAAATACCCTCAAAGGTATATTTGAACCTCTTTGGTGGGACAAAGAAATTCAAAATTTGTTTAGATTTCTGAAAGTTTGAGTCTTAGATCAGGTTCTGCATTTAACCCGTTTCTGTAATTATCTTTCAGGTAAGTGTACGTTAAAAATCCTTTCTCACAAATACATATATTTTACAAAGGAGCAATAAAACTTTAACGGCTTTTTTCGCCAAAACAGGATACTTATTTCTTATATTGAGCCAAAAATCAATTAAAGAGTGATCTTTAAAAACAGTTTTTAGAGTAGTGTCAGTGAACTTTTCTTTTTCCATTAAAGTTAAAGAAATATCCGAAGTTATGTTTCCTTGAAATGGATAATATATCCTGTATTTCGATTCAGATATAATAAGTTAACTAGGAAAATAGTCTCTGAACGTTAATTGAAGTTGTTTGTTTAAGACGTTCAGTAATATCCCTTTTAATATTTTCATTAAGTTGAATTTCATTTTCTAATAAAATGGCATTGAGAGAATCGAGACATTCGTTCTCATCCCCCAGCAGACGTTGAATTCAAAAGTGGAACTTCTTTATCATAGCTGCTATTCTAGCATGCACATGGAAAAGGCCCATGGCTGGGTTTTTTAAGGACATTTAAATCATTTAATAAAGAAAAAATGTTGGCTTAGTATGCTGTATAGGTTTTGAGTGGTTTTACAAATAATATCTAACATAAACAAGCAATACTGCGAAATAATTTAATTTTACTGTTTTTAAAAGTTCACTTTCCACACTATTTGTCAAATTATTCTCTGCGACATTGTGTTGTTTGATAAGGGAACAAGTTCAATATTTTAGGCCGCTTTTTCTTAATGCATAAACTTCGTAATGTCTTTAGTGCACGGTCTCAATAAATTTTCTGCCACTGTATGTGCTTCTGTAGATCTTAGCAATCCTGTAACTAACTTGAAGTGATGCCTTGAAAGCCATTTTATTATCTTCGTTTAAATCTGTTAGCAAACAAGAAATACTAGACTTTTTATTACTTGCCAATTTTCTTTTAAAAGACTCAACAGGTTTATCCTTGTGATCCGGATGTCTTATTTTAAGGTGTCGAAGAAGAGATGGTTTTAAATTGCTGTTGATCAGGACTTCATTACAGATTGAACAAAGCGGTTTAGGTTCAGTAATATAAAAACAAATTTGTAAATTGTTATTGACATATTTTCGTTTTATTCATTTTTTCTCACTCTGTTCGTTTATTTTTTCTTTGCTTTCAGTCTGGCGAGACGGTAGCTCACTACAACTACCACCTTGGTTGGTTCCAAATCAGGGACTGGAATAGAAGAAGCAATTGATTGCTCCTCCAGCTTTTCGTCGGATTTGACAAAATTGCCCGTTTTGAACAGACTATCTATCATACATTTACAGAGCAATCATTACGTACTTCGGCGTGCACACGTGCTATTTGCAGAGCTTAGGTATTTGTGGTAATTTATTTATATAAGAAGAAATCACTAAACTACTAATATTGATGTACTGTGCATTAACTACTAAACTCATTTATCTTTTTGAAATTACTTGAGGTTCTCGTGCAGTTCAGTTCGCGAACCCTTGGAGATTCGCGAAGCCCTGGGGTTTCGCAAACCATCGTTTGGGAAACGCTAGTCTAGACTATGGTTCAAGAGTTTCAACTTTAAAAATCATCGTCAGAATGGGCTTGACTGATCTAAACTTACTATATAAAATAACATGGTGGGTTAATGTATTTCTTACAATTATTTTATGGATGCATTTTATAGCCTGCATATATAAACAGAATCATAAGGAGGATATAATAGGTCACAACAGCAAATGTTTATTTACAATATTTTATAGATATTATTAAAAATATTTTATTAATCTCCTGTACCTCTATTAATTTTACACTAAACGAAAACAGTTCAAGAATCAAGATATTTGTAGATCTTGACGTATTTTTCTGTCTGCAATTATATTCGGTAAAGTGGAATTATATAGAAGACACAATAGATTGGTTGACAATAAAGGGTTTAAATTGACAAATGCAACAATACATTAAAGTCGACTAGGTTTTGAACCTAAAAAATACAAGAGCGAAAACAGTTGTTTTCTTTTATTATCGAGACTTTATCTATAGATTTCTATTT
Organism: Diaprepes abbreviatus; assembly: GCA_034092305.1. NCBI lineage: Eukaryota > Metazoa > Arthropoda > Insecta > Coleoptera > Curculionidae > Diaprepes > Diaprepes abbreviatus. Next base: position 1,558,456 of record JASJET010000144.1, on the reverse strand, counting down.
TTTAATTATATTGTGTGATTCGAAAGAAGCTATGTTATAATCAACTTTTTTTTTTTTAAATAGGGACTCCAAATTTTTTTCACTTTTAGACTCCCTGGCAAAACCTATTTTCGATTTGTCGAAAATTATAACTCTTAAGGAAGAAGTAAGAACAGTTAATTTATCATTTTATTAAATGTTGAGTATACTTCCCATTGAATTGACAGCAATTTAAGCGCCTTATAAATTCATTCTGAACTTTATAACTACTTCTGTAGTAATTAATCGTATTTCTTAAATAACCCGATTTTTCGAGTGTTCAATGTCATGTGGCTTAGTTTGGGGAATTTTAGCTTTAAAGTTACACTATGGCGTAGTCAAGTATGAGATTTAGTAAAAATAGAATTACATATATATATATATATATATATATATATATATATATATATATATATATATATATACATGTATATTTAATATTTGTTTAAGTTTAACTCGAGTGAAATATTTTGACGAAATTTTCAGTATATTTTAAGGAATTCTTCATGTGGTAGCATAAAAATATTTTCAAGAGAGGTTTTGTTGGGTAGTCGATGTTTAAACTATTGACATTTTACGATGTAAACTGCGAGTTTTATAGACGCACATTGGCTCTCGCTTGAAAAGAGATCAGAGGGAACTCCCTTTTTCGTGAGATATTTGGATCAGCATTATTTAGGATTTTCTTAGGTAGACCCGTAAGTTATATCCTATGAATAACTGAAGGAAGGATGAGTTCTGGTTATATCCTAACTTATTAAACAGAATTATTCTTAACCACAGAATGTTCCTATATCTTCTCGCATAAATATTTTAATATTTTTGTTTAATTTTTTTCCATAAAGCTATTTCATAAGTAGTTCTATGGGTTGAAAAGATATAAATAACTAACCTTTATATTGCTACAAAAAACGGTAACAACTTAACCTGGAGTTAATTCGAATAAAAGCTAGGCATTTTACAAAAAAAATACCAAATTAAGTCAGTTTAAATTTTTTAAGCATATTTCTGATATGTTTTCTGTGAATATGACATATTTCTGATATTCTGTATAGTCAATATTAAAAACCAGAAAATGTGCACCTAGATTCACAAAAAGGTTTAAAGCTGGTCTATTTATCATGGACGGTAAATTTTCCTTGATTTTTATTTTAAATGACTTTGAAGTTTGCATCGTTGCCGGCAACGAAATTTATTAATTTCCAAAATCATAATTATCTTTCAATTTCACTTTTTCCCCAAAAAAAAATGAAGAAAAAGATAATGGAAATATAAATTTCTAGAGAGTTGAGCACACGGTCCCGCATGACATTACCGACGTTGTCCAGTAGTAGAGCTGTACAAATGTTATAAACAAATTATGATAGGCACCTTTGATTCGCTTCTCTATTTTTTATGTCAATGTTGTATTTTCAATCAATAATTTAACATAATTTTTATTTTTCGGTATCGCCTTAGAGCGGGCGTATGGAATGAGAAATTGTTCGACGTGCCTTGACGCTCTGGTGCAGTGACCACCGGACACAAATGTTAAAAACAAATTATGATAGTCACCTTTGATTCGCTTCTTTATGTTTAAAACATATGTCGGGTGGTTACTGCACCATAGCGTCAAGGCACGCGGAACAATTTCTCACACTATAGGCCCGCTCTGAGGCGATACCGAAAAATAAAAAATATGTTAAATGATTCATTGAAGATAAAAGAATGACATAAAAAATAAAGAAGCGAATCAAAGGTGACTATCATAATTTGTTTATAACATTTGTGCAGCGCTACAATGTCGGTAATATCATGCGGGACCGTGAGCTCAACTCTCTAGAAATTTATATTACTATCATATTTTTTTTCATTTTTTGTTTTTGAAAAAGTGAAATTGAAAGATAATTATGATTTTGGAAATTAATAAATTTCGTTGCCTGCAATGATGCAAACTTCAGAGTCATTATTTTAAAAACAGAACGTAAACTCTGGAATAAAATCATCATTTAAAAATTAATCGTTTAGAATGCTGACTTTGTTTTTTTTTGTATCAATTTTCAGGGTGCCCTGAAAAAAGCTGTGCTTTAATCAACTTTTTAAATGTTGTGCACGTTTTGACTCTGTGTAAAATTCAAAACATTTGTCTATTGCATGTGCTATACCTAAATGTGTCTGTTTTCGATTTATCGACAGTTAAAACTCGAAACGAAATATAATAATTGTTTACCAACTTTCAGTGATCTGTTCCTTTGTCACATTTTGTTAAATGGTCTTCGAGTTAATTTTAACCCAAAGAAGCTTACTGAGGCATAGAGGATAGAAATTCTTATGATAATAGGATATGATGATAGGTAAGAGCCCAAAAACAAGTGTGTCAGTTATTTAAAGAAAAGTATCCCAATCTTCCATCAATTTCAAAATCGACAGTGAGTAAGATTGGACAGAAATTTCATCATACCTATTAAGTGGCCGCCGAAGAAAACTTAAATTTTCTTGACTTCTTTTTGTGGTGTTACCTTAAAGGTAAAGTTCTCCAAATTAAGCCAGTTGACATAGAACACTTAAAGAATCGGATTATTCAAGAAATACGGTTAATTACTTTAGAACTAATCATAAATGTTTAGAATGAACTTATAAACCGCCTAAATAATTGTCAATTAACTAATGGGAGGCATTTTCAACGTTTAATAATACAATATTAACTTACTACTTCATTTCGAGTTTTAACTTTCGATAAATCAGAAACAGTGACATTTAGGTATAGGACATGTAATAGAAAAAATGTTCAGAATTTGGCAGGGAGTCTAAAAGTGTACAAAAATTTGGGGGTCATTTTTTAAAGAATTAAAGTTGATTTTCACCCAGCTTCTTTCGAATCATCTAGTATAATTTAATATATTGGAAAAATTTGGTACTAAAAGAACGAAATAATTTATTTCAGACTTTACGTTTCATTATACATCAACAGGCAAACTTTACACAAAATAATTTAAAGATAAATATCTACAGATAAAGTCTTGGAATCGGGACTTGGAATAGTCGTCTCCGAAAAATAAATAAATTATTTATTTTTGTTAGTACAATAATAAAAAGAAACGATTTTTTTATTTTTGTGTTTTTTAGGTTCAAAACTCAGTTGATTTTTATGAATTTTTGCATTTATTTGTTAACGTGAATCCTTTATTGTCAACCAGTCTGTTTTATTAATACTGACAACTCCTAAAATTAAATATGCAAAGCTGTTCTCTAAGATATCTACAAATTCTTCAACTACTGAGAATTAGAATTTTTTTGAAATTTATCTAGCCAAGTTTCGGAGCATATGCTCTCATTTATTATAACTTAACAGACTTTCCATTTATATGTTATATCATAAGTCTAGATCTATGAGTTAATAGCAATAGCATTAACATTTCCAATTCATGAAGCTGAATTAAATATTTTGTATTCGAAATCGATTTTTTCCTCGGATAATGGTCCTTAATATTAAAAGTACACGATAAAACTAAATATGAGTTGCATTTTTTTTCTCTAGGGAATATTTAATAAACAATTACCTAAAATATCTGGTTGGGGCAACCATTTCCTTATCATTACATTGGCTGGCTTTCCAGGCAATTCTTCTTCAAATTTCCAAAGAACTTTTTGTTTCAAACGTCCAAGAACATTCAGTACTACTTTTCTTTTGTTTTCGGGTAAGTCTTTACTCTTTAAATTGGAACCCATGCTAAAATAAATTGCACCCTCTTTTGCACTGTCTAAAAAGTCTTGTAAATCTTGAGGAAGTTTTTGCGGTTTATCGATAAAATATCCGCCAATTTCAATCATGTTGGGAACAACTGGTACTGCATTATACATACTTGTGTGTGAATTGAGCAGAACCAAAGAGATATTAGTGTGTAAATCATACACAGAAGGAGCATGAGGAAATGCTCGATGCATAATCTCATCATGTTTTGGGATCATGTAGAAGTTTGTGACAAAGTAGTCTAATAAGTAGAACATCAAATTTTTTATTCTGAAAAGGAACGTAAAGTTTTTTGAAAAGTCTTGTAAAAACATATGTGGAACGTAAGATATCGGTTGAGGATTACCCACTGATGGATTTACCATTGAATTTGGACCAACACTGGAAAGGATAATCAATGGACAATTATAGATATACGGAAAAACTTTAAGAGCATCATTGGAAAATTGTTCGGTGATAATAGCGTCGAATTTTTTATTGGAGTACAGTAATTTTTTAACATTTGGATGATACAGCGTCTTGTTTGTAGGTCCCAAAAATAAATCAGTCGTTATTTTCATTTTCTCCAGTGGATCTAGCAAGTCCATATCAAATAGGTTGAAGTTAAGAAGAAGCTCTGAAACATAAGGTATGCGTTAGTAAATCAAGTGACGTATCCAGAAATATGTTTCGAAGGAAGCAATAGAAACAAATTGATACTTTTGGTTTTTTTTTTAGTATATTAACAGATGTTACAAATTTTACTGTTCGTAATATGAACAAACTTGTAAAACATTTTAAGGACCATTTTGCTTTAACTTTAAGGAAACATCCCATTTAGACTTTTTTTTAGCGATTCCTGTTATGGATATCAATGTAATTCTTTTTGAGCTTTATTTAAGTATATGAAAAAACTTTTTTTATTGATTTTATATATGTTTTATTTAAAAAAATATATACTTTAACGTGGAGAGTCAAAAAACGATAAGTCGCTGGCGTTAGGGGTTTCGCTGTTCTGGTTCATCTCAAACAAAAAACCAAATAGTTTCATAATTAGTATACTTGAGGCTACCGCTAATAGTAAAATTGTGAATTTTCGTGCAATTACGAAATGACGAATGTTTAAACAAAAATTTGAAAAAAGGATGTGTTTTTTTGTATATTTCATTACGAGAAAAACAGTAAATAAGAACGTTTTACTTTAGTTTTCCTACGGAACACAACCATACATATCTAGAATACGTGATTACAATTTTGAGGGGATCGATACCAAGGTTTTTCAAAATTCTTTAAGGCCGCATGCAAAAACGTTGTTTCGAGAAAAACAGGTTTAAAGTTTTTTTTATGAAAAATCAGTGATGCATTCTGCATTTTCGTAAAGCTCGTATTTTTGAGATCTAACATCTCATCACTATATTCTGGAGTCTCTGGAAGTTTCTGAGGCCATGCACGCATTCGAGAGGCGCAGCACGCTGCACCTTCAGTAGAGCATTGAGAGACATAATTAGTGATACTCTCAAAAATATAGAAGAACTGTTTGGATCCTTATGAAATTTTCTGAGAACATTCTTAAATGTTCGTATTGATAAAAAATATATTTAGAAAAAAACGATTTTTTTTTAATTGATAAAGTGAGATATCACTTTAATTGGAATTGTGACGAAGACTTTCATTGAGAAAATTTAGGAAATTTATTTTTTCTACAATTAATATTTTAATATCCTGTAAGAGAAAATTAAAATGAAAAGATAACTTTTTAACTGATAGATTTTTTAAAATATAGTATATATTGTTTATTTGTAACGATAAAAATAAAATTTTCACTACAGAAATGATTACTAATTTTGGTAACAGTAAAGTTAATAAGGACGGGAAAAAGGACTTGAAGCTCAATATTTTTTAATAATAAATGCAAGAATAGGTAATCTAAATTTTAACAAAATTGAATTTAATATACTTTTAATTTTTATAAGAGAAACTATATATAAGTAGTTCTCAACCAACTGATAAAAACTTATACTATAAGCGTAAATGTACTATATTTTAAAATGGTTAGAGACAAAGCAATATCTCAGATTGCAAAGAACTATCAGAGAAGGGTGGTAACATCCCCCATGGCAGTGCATCGCCACCTGTGGACAGGTTTCGAACTTATTGGTTCCCGTTAATATAGAGTAGGCAAGTGCACTTAACCAGAGGAAAAGCGAATTCTTTTAGTAATTTATATTCGACAAAAGAACTTCGTGTACTGGACTTATTTTTTTTTTCCGATATAAGTTGCTTAAAGATTCGTTTTTCCTGTTGTTAGGTGCGTTGTAAGGGGTGAAGGTTTTATGCACAAACCAGCTCAAATGTCAGCCTCTCCTGCACGTGGTGCACCCTGCTAAATAACTAATGAGTCTCTGATGACCGAATGTCTACCGGTATAAGTAAACCCCGTCAATGTTGCCAACAGCTTCTGCAAAAGAGGGTGGAAGAGCAATATGAGGACAGGGCACTCTTTTGCCCTTGGGTTGAGAAAATGGCCCAAAACGCGGACGAACCAAACTGGCCAACGGCATAAGGATGCATTCTCAAGAATACAATTATGGCAAGCAATAGAGCAATGGTCCCTAGTCCGCGGCAGGATTTAAATAGATAAGGGGTGCTAAGAATCCCCGCGTTGAATGCTAGGACTCACCCGGAAGTGGAAAACAGACCAACCAATAACACAAACTTGGCTTTCAAAATTGGTACATGGACTGTCAAGAGTCTATACATGACAGGCAAACTCGCTTATATAATCAGCGCGATAGAAATACTGCATCTGGATATTCTTGGTATCAGCAAAGTAAGATGGCCTAATAGTGGAAAATGTATGTCAGATAGAACAACTCTCTAATACTCTGGCAATAGCCTCCCGAACCATTATAACGGAGTTCGATTCATCGTAGGAGGACATGCCAACAAATCAATAATAAACTTTGTACTATACTCTGATAGACCGGCTCTTTTGCAGTTAAAGAGTCAGCCAGTTAATATAAACATTATACAGGTTTACGCTCCGACAGCAGACAAACCAGATACCGAAGTAACACAACTTTATCAGGAAATTAAAAAACTGATGAAAATGGTAAAGAAAAATGCAGTCTTAATTATACTGGGAGACTTTAGCGCAAGAGTCGGAAAGGAAGGTGTTATAGACATAATAGGAGAATTCGGGCTAGGAGAGCGAAACCCGAGAGGAGATACACTGTTGCAGTTCTGGCAGGAGGAAAATATGGTCATAACTAACACATGATTCAAGTTGCCGCTAAGGTGACTATATACATGGCAGTCGTCCCAACACACCAAAGATCAGATAATAAGGAACCAGATTGACTACATAATCATCAATAAAAGGTATAGAAATGGAATTCAGGACGTAAAAACTTATCCCGGAGCATATATTGGCTCAAATCATAACCCCTAAAATTGAGAGTAAGATTAAAGAAAATGCGACAGCCCACGAAAAAGAGAGTTGACATGGCAAATCTGAGGAATGATGAAATAAGAGAAATCATTAGAACAATAATAAATAGCGAAATACCAAAGCTCCCAAAACAGAGTGGAAATAAGCAACATGGAAACTTGTTGAAATCAATTTAGAGATACTATTGTCAGCAGTGGAAATGATTTGATCGGCCAGGGAAATTATAGACGAAAGAAAAAATGGAGGACAAATGAGATTCTGCAACTTGTGGAAGAAAGAAGAGCACACAAAAACCGAAATGAAGCTGAGTACAAGCAGTTGCAAAGACGAATAAGACGATAAATCCGAAAAGCTAAAGAAGAGTGGATGAAAAACAAATGTAAAAAAATAGAAGAACCGGAAAAGGAGCATGATCATTTTAACATCCACAAAGTCATAAAAGAAATAACGGGACAAGTAAGAACACTAAATCAAACTAGGCTTATGATGGATAACGACGAACTAATCATAGACGCATAGGAAATTCTCAAACAGTGGAGGAAATATACTGAAAGACTCTTTTCAAATAATGGTCCAAGAATATTTCAGGAACAATATGAGGGAGAAACCTCACCTGAAATACTGAACTCTGAGGTCATAAAAGCAATAAAGTCATGCAAAACGGGCAGAGTACCAGGCCCCGATGAACTATATATTGAGATCATAAAACTGTTTGATGAAGAGAGCACTCGTAAAAATCTTCAACGTAATATACACATCGGGACATTACCAAAAGACTGGCTCCACTCAACGTTCATACCGATACCGAAAAAACAGAATGCCACTAAGTACGATCAATTCCAGATGATAAGTTTACTGAGACATATCCTCAAACTCTTTCTTAAGATCATCCACAAAAGAATATACAGAAAGTGTGCGAGAGATAAGCTGCTGTCAGTTTGGATTTCGGAAGGGGTTTGGTACTAGAGAAGCTTTTTTCAGCCTCACTATACTACTACAAAAATGCAGAGACCAAAGAAAAGACGTATACATCTGCTTCATTGATTATAATAAGGCATTTGATTGTGTAAATTACATAGAATTAATAAAGTTCAGGGCATGGGAATAGATAAGAACGATATTATTACCGAGCTATACGAACATCAGACTGCATCTGTAAGAGTTGCAAACGACGAGATTGATAGCTTTCCTATTGAACGAGGAATAAGACAAGGATGTGTGCTCTGTCCCGTTCTTTTTAATCTGTACTCCGAAAATATTTTCGAAAGAGCGCTACAGGACACAAGCGATGGCATCAGAATTAATGGTCACCTTGTGAATAATTTGCGATATGCTGATGATACCGCAATAATTGCTGACTGCTCTGAAGCCATACAACGCTTAATGAACAAAATCACAACAGAAAGAGATCAACTATGGCTAAAAATTAACATCACTAATACCAGGGTGATGGCCATAAGCAGAACATCGGTGCAGGCCAATATAATAGTGAACTGCAAACTAATACAATAGGTCGATAAATTAAAATATCTTGGGAGCTGGATAACAGCTGATCTGGAACCAGACGTGGAGATACGTAGCCGAATAGAACAGGCTAGAATAACATTTCTCGATTTGAAAAATCTATTAGACAATCAGAGCCTCAATCTAGAGCTGCGCTATCGTTTTGTTAAGTGTTACTTCCATTCGATGCTGATGTATGGCATGGAGACATGGACACTGAAGGCCGCCACGCTGAACAGATTAGAGGCGTTTGTAGATGTGAGTCTTCAGAATATTATTGCGAATTCCATGGACTGGTCGAATAACCAATGCTGAGGTTCTAAGACGCATGAACAGAGAAAGAGAAATGCTGCAGATCGTCAAACGCCGGAAGACAGTCTATTTTGGACACATCTTCCGTAACACCAAGTACAAGTTTCTGCAGCTGCAGGGAAAGATCGAGGGAAAACGGGGAATAGGTCGCAAGAAGCACTCGTGGCTCAAGAACATCAGAGAATGGACTGGTTTAGACGACCTCATTCAGAGAGAGATTCAGAGCGGCCTAAAACCGAATACAATTTGCCCAAATTGTCGCCAACCTTCATTAATGGAGACAGCACCACAGGAAGAAGAAGGTGCGTTTGCCTTCCCATTACAGATGAACACCAATGAGTTCGAAACAAGTCTATCTTTGTCTGATAGGTATTTGAAATCTGAGATAGTGCTTTGTCTTTGATTGCATTAGAATAGAGTACGTTTTATAGGATAAAGTTTTTCAGTAAGGTGAGATAGTTTTTCCTTTATTAATTTAGGGAACAAATGTTTTATATGTAAGTTAACATTTATTTATCGTATAGTAAGTAAATAATAATATCAAAAAATTAATTGAAGAGAACAAATATGTAAGTATATATTTCTCTAAAATATCTTTTTCGAACTAAATTTCAAATATTATTCAGTGCATTTCTTTTAACTTGGAGCATAAGGTTTTACGTGGAAAATATTTAAACCCTATTGGGCACATTTCTACTAAAACCATTTTAGCGATGCGTAGAATAGACATAATCTGAGCCTGAATAATAAATTACAATACAGTTGGTGAAAAAAAATGTTCAGGAAATATCCCAAGAAAAATAATAAATTAAAAGACATCACTTTTTAACTTCTTTGTTTTTATCGTTGTAATTCTTACCGATAGCGGTACAATTCAGATTAAGAAAAAGAGGGAAGGCAGCGCATGTCATTTCACCAGTGTTCACGAGCGCTCGTAGACGCTTGAGCTTTGAAAATGGTGAATGCGATTTCACCGAAACGTCAGCTGCCTTAAAGTCCTGAGAGGGACTCAGCCCATACACGGGATGCCCGAAAACCTTCGATTATACATCACACCCGTGAGAATATCCGACATAATATATATATATATATATATATATATATATATATATATATATATATATATATATATGTATGTATATGTATATATATATATATATATATATATATATATATATATATATATATATATATATATATATATATATATATACATACTAGCGACCCGCCCCGGCTTCGCACGGGTGCAATGCTGATACTAAATACACTACAGAAAAACTGTGACTATTTATTTTATTTTTACAACAATTATTACATCGGCCTCCGACGCAAGCGCTACTTCCCGCAATTTTAAATCTGTAATATCTTCGAAAATATTCATTTAAATCTTGTGCTGTAAAGGACCATATAGATCTATATTAAATCAACAATGTATTTAAGCTATTTAATTGGATAAGGATTAATGCTGTATTGGTTAAAATCGCTTCAAAATTTGCCATTATTTGTCGTAAAAAGTAAATGACAAAAAAATGTTATTGTGGGATATCCATGAGAGATAGACATATACCATCGCGGAGTTTTCTGTAGACCTTTTCAATGTGTACAAATAATTAGTACATTATTTTGATAAATCTCGTAGGGTTCAGCCAGCGTTTGCAATGTAAGCGGAAAAAAATATGATAATTAACGACATCACATTAGAAACCTCAAAAATAACAGTATTTCTCCACTATTTAATGGATTTTATTATACATATAAACCTTCCTCTTGAATCACTCTATCTATTGAAAAAAACCGCATCAAAATCCGGTGCGTAGTTTTAAAGATTTAAGCATACAAAGGGACATAGAGACAGAGAAAGCGACTTTGTTTTATACTATATATGTATATATATATATATATATATATATATATATATATATATATATATATATATATATATATATATATATATATATATACAGGGTGTCCAAGATAAGGATCCTAAGCATGGGGATCTCGGAAACAGTTGGAGATACGAGGTCGGTTAAATTAGAGAAAAGTTGCGCAATTTAGTGCTAAATTAAACGCAGTTAAAAAAATTTAAAAATTTCAAACACTTCCGGAGATTTCCGGAAAAAAACGAAATTTGGCAAAATCGTTTTTAATTTTTGCAGGCTTTATTTAAAGAGATATCAGAAAATAAAAGGTAGATTCTCATTGCCACTTTTTATTTTTTATAATATGGTCTAAACAAAATTTAAATCCGACGTTTCGTTTCTGAGATACCATCATGAACTTTCATTTTTTATATGGAACAAAAAAAAGTATCCCATGTATTTGATAGCATTTTTTATTACAAATTCAACGATGTATCACCCTTGCATATCGAATACGTAGTTCAAGTACTTTCCATAAGAGCTCCATGAGAGCGAGAGAGAAAGGTATATCAGTTTTATAAAAGCCAATGAACTACACACTTGATATGCAAGTGTGATACACCGTTGAATTTGTAATAAAAAATGCTATCAAATACATGGGATACTTTTTTTTGTTCCATATAAAAAATGAAAGTTCATGATGGTATGTCAGAAATGAAACGTCGGATTTAAATTTTGTTTAGACCAAATTGTAAAAAATAAAAAGTGGCAAGAAGAATCTACCTTTTATTTTTTGATATCTCTTTAAATAAAGCCTACAAAAATTAAAAACGATTTTGCCAAAATTCGGGTTTTTCCGGAAATCTCCGGAAGTATTTTGAATTTTTTAAATTTTTAAATTGCGTTTAATTTAGCACTAAATTGCGCAACTTTTCTCTAATTTAACCGACCTCGTATCTCCAACTGTTTCCGAGATCCCCATGGTTAGGATCCTTATCTTGGACACCCTGTATATATATACGCTGACACAATGTGATTTAAATTTCATATAAAAATATATACTTTTAATTGTCACTTTTTAGCGCATTTTTAAAAGACGGTTTAATTTTTTTATAAATATTCTATTTTTAATTTTCAGTTTTGAATTCATTATGATATCTATAAATTATTTGAACTAAGTACTAATGGGAATGGTCGCAAAAAAGTTCCCATTTTATCCAAAGTTGTAATTCACCCTAAAATGAACAACTAAAATTTCTTTTGATTCTTAGAGTCCTCCAAATACCACTTTTGAATAAAATTGTACCAAACAAATATTTAGTCTGAGTAAATTCGATATCCTAAATTTCAAATTCATTTTAGATTAGTAATTCAGGCCCCCAAAACCTTCCATTATTTATATTTAAAGAACATCAGACGTAAGTTTCTTAGTCCGACATATTTTATCCTGCATATTGAGTTTGTATATGCCCCAAGAACCCCGCAATACAAATTTTAAATAAAATCGGAAAAATGTAAATTTTTCGTCTCTCATATTGTATCTGTCATATTAAGTTAACTTCATATTTGTAATATATAACCCCAAAAACCTCCTAATACCAAATTTGAAAAAATGTGAATAAGGGCAAATTTTCAATCCCACCATATTGGCTCCGCTATATTGAATTTCCAAAAAATGATTTTAACGTCCTAATTCAATCTAGTTCTTCTAAACCCTTGAAAGCCCCATACTACCAGTTTTGGATGAGATCCAGAAATTTAAAATTTTTAGACCGTCATATTGCATATGATATATTTAATTTTCTTAAAATAATCCGGTCCTACCTTTGAACAAAATATAAAAATGTAAAATTTTTAGTCCGCTATATTGGACTCGTCATAGTGAATTTAGAAAAAATAATTTTAATTTCATAATCTACACCCGTAAGAATCGCAGATATCAGTTTTGGAAAAAATCTAAAGATATAAAGTTTTTAGCACGCCATATTGGATCCACCAGATTGAGTTTTTCAAAAATAATTTTAAATTCGTAGTTAACATTAATAAAATCCCCTAAAAGTGATTTTGGTCAAAAATTGAGACATGTAAAATTTTAATCCGCCATCTTGGAGCCCCCATATTTAATTTTTTAAAAATTTTATTTGTAATCTTGAAGAATGGTTGCAGACAAGGAAATTTTAAAATGTCAATTTTTTTGGTCATCTTAAAAAATCATGAAAGTGATATTTTTGAACACAGAAAACCAAATGTCTCATGATCAATAGGACCAAATTTGAAATATTTTGGTTTAGTCATGAAATCTTGAAAATAACAAAAAATTCTCGAGAGTTGACAAATATATTTTTACAAAAATGCGACTTTTGTAAATACATTAAATAATCGATAATAATAAAACTTACTGTCAAAATCCTCTTTGAATCCCTCTAAAATCACATCTGTATAATTTCCATTTTTCGGAGGATCTTTTAGCTTGTAAGGGCTGATCATGGTAACATCGTGGCCGGCATTCACCAAACCTTTCATTAATTTTGAAGTCAAAATATAATGGCTGATCCCTGCCATGGGGAAAATCCCTAAAATGTTGGCATTTTCGGCACATTTTAATGAAACAAATAAAAACAGTAAACTTTTGAGGATCATATTTGATTTACGTCGACAAACTTTTGATCTGTCGGACGGATAATTGACTTGTGCTTGTCTTGATTACTGTTATTAAATAAGAGAGACGACCAAATTTATCAATTTTAAAATTGGTAATAATTTTAGCCTAATTACTAGACAAGTAGTATGTAGTCAAAAGTATTAAAAGTGCTTTCAGTGACTTTAAATCAGAAATAACACTATGACCGACATATGTGAAAACGTTTGCCAGTCGATTTTCATATTTTAATTCGTCTTCAGACCATGAACTAACAACGTATCGTGACTTAATACCAATTAACGCCCAAACGTGTTGAAATTTTGTATTGGTTTCATCACAATTTTTGATTAACAAAGGGGTCAGGGGCGATCGCCCCTCCCCACCAAAACCTCGAATCCAGAAAAAATATATCGCCTTCCTGTTCTGAGTTTGGTAACCTGAGCTTAGGCACATTGAATTAATTCTGTCAACTCGCTGTCACTTCTTATACTGTAGTGTTTTTTATACGCATGGGCTGGGGGTAATTTCTATCTTTTCTTTGCTCTTGTGATATCGCCCAGTCCAAAAAGTGGGGCTGAATCCGCCCCCGAAAAGGATGGTAAAAATCTATGAAAGGTAACTTTCCGACTATTCTTCAGGGTGCTAAACTAATGGCCGATAAGAAAATTATAAAAAAAATGGTTATTTATGCACGATTTTTACCAAATAAAATACAAAAACAATATTTTTAAAGTTATTTTTATAATAATTTGCTAATTTTAAGGTGAAAATATCGATTTTTGTAGTATTTTGCATAAATTTTACATAAATAATTATTTTTTAAAAATTTTCTTACCGGAAGTCGATAAAGCACCTTCTAAAATAGTTAGAAAAGTACTTTTCACAGATTTTTATTGCTCCTTTGTTAAATAAAAATAGCATAGAAGTAGGTCAAAATTTTATCATGTTTGGGCGTTAATCGGTTAAGTTTCATAGGTCGTCTTATACACCTATAATTAAAAATAGAAAGTCAATTAATATGCAGATTTCGGATGAATTAATCTATATTTCCGCTAATAGTATAAACAAAATTTTGGAAGTTTCGTCTATACTCAAACATAACATGTATATGTGTACGTGTAATAAGAGCTAGGGGCTGGAAGTGCATTTTTTTATACTAAGCACGAATTTGGTCGGATCATTTAAAATAACCCCAAAATTCCCCATATTCACATTTGAAGCCTAAGCTATCCAACAGGGCTTGAAACATATCTCCCTTAATAACTCATTTCATTATCAAATTTTCTAAGACTATGTCTTATTTAAAAGTCTAAAATAACAAACTAAAAATGTTCCTAAACACCGATTTTTAACATTATTCGAAAATTAATAAAAAACGGAAGCTTTCACGGCTTTGGTCAAGTTGAAAATTATGGTTCTTGGGCTTAGACCGTGTCAAATTGGAATTATTATCCGATATTTCGCCTATGATTGCACGAAGCATCTTCATGGATCTTTACTCCGAGATTAGAACACTGACTATCGAGGAGCAACAGCCCGGTATTTATAACCGACTGGTGCTCAGCGAACCGTGATCCAGCGTCACAATCGATTTCCACGTGTGATGTAGACTGTAACCCTCATTTCTATTAATATTTTTTGGATATTTACAAATTTTGATTGATTCTCTAATTCTACGTTTAAAGAAACAAGGCACTAGTGCTAGCACCTTAGTTTCTTTTATATTAAAAGTGTGACCTGAGCAATGCTGGTATTCAGCTACTGCAGATTGTACAACTTATTTCTTTCTTATACATCTTTCATGTTCCTTAAGCCTAGTGGATATAGACCGTCCTGTGTCAGCTATATACACTTTACCACAAGAGCAAGGTATCTTGTGAACGCCTTCTGATTGAAGTGGAATTGCGTCCTTTGGAAACTTCAAACATTGTCCAATTTTCTTACATGTTACTTTCGGGGCAATCTGGCAATCTTGTTGGTGGTTTCGTGTATGTAAGGTAAGACAACACTGTCCATAGGAGGCTCTTTATGACATTTTATTGAGGAGTTGGGTTTTTATATTTATTAATAGAACGTCTTATATCTTCAGCGCAATATCTGTCGCCTCTCAGAGCATTAGTCAGTTTTTCTGTTTCTAATTTCGGTGATTGTTCATCACATATTGAAACTGCTCTATGTACCAAAGAGTTTATGTCGGATTGTTTTTGAGAAGGATGATGTGTGACGTTGCATTGAGATATCGATATGCACGTGTTGGTTTTCTGTACACAGAATGTCCTAATTTGCCATTCTCTTTCCTTTGTACTAGTATATCAAGAAAGGAAAGGGCACCATTTGATTCAGTTTCCATAGTGAATTTTATGTTAGGGTGTTGTTGATTTAGATTATCCAGGATATTATGGACTTTATCTGCACCATGGCGGCTAAACTACGAACGTATCATCTACATATCTGCACCAAAATTTAGGTTTTAGAGGAGCAGAAGACAAAGCGTTTTCTTCGAAAGCTTCCATGAAGATGTTAGCTACCACAGGTGATAGCGGAGATCCCATGGCCGCTCCCGAAGTCTGCTCGTAGAAAGTTCATTGAAAATAAAATAGGTGGAAATTAGACATGCTTTATTAATTTTAGAAGGGTGGAGTCCATGTTGTTGTTTCGTAATATGTCAAATATTATGGAAACTGAATCATCTACAGGAACATTTGTGTACAGGTATTCTACATTAAAACTGACCAATATGTCTCCGGGCTTTAGTAGGATGGTTTTTAATCTTTGGACAAAGTATACATAGTATACATTATTTATTGCGCTGACGATTGGACGTAAAGGTGCATTTTCTTTATGTATCTTAGGCAGCCGTAGCGGTGTGGAATCTTGGTGCTGCTTGGTTTAACGGCTTTCTTTTCATCTGGAGTGAGGCTGGAAGCGTTAATTAGAGATGTGAGGTTCCTTTCGATTTTGTTTATCGGATCCGTCCGAATGACTTTGTAAGTATTGTCGTCCAAAAGCTGGTTTATATTTTCAGTATATTTGTCCTTATCCATAACAACAGTCGCATTTCCCAGTCAGCTGGGAGAACTAAGATGGTGTTGTTCTCGTTCAGTTTTTTAATAGCCTTCCTTTCCGCTGATGTGATATTTGATTTAGGTGGCTGTGAGTGTTTTTTGATCTTCGCTGTTTCGTATCGAATTGTGTCTGCATGCTCTGGAGATAATTTTCTAATGGAAGCTTCGACACTAGAAATAATTTCTTCCACTGGTATGCGTGTTGGAGCGATAGCGAAGTTCTGTCCTTTAGATAAGATAGTAAAGAAATTCGTAAATATCCGAAAAATATTAACAGAAATGTAGGTTGCAGTCAGAAGCGGCGTAGAGCGTGGGCGACGTGGGCCACAGCCCACGGCCTCGCAGTCCGAGGGGCCTCGCGCCACGGAGATTTATGTATTACTTAAAATTAAAAGACATGAACGCGCCGAAAAAAGTGCTTGCGTCGGTATCTTCGCGAGGAATCCCCGCTGCGCATCGCCGCCGGCCTATAATAGGGTATTCCCCGAACTTGCGTTGCTATCGCTAGGGAGAAATCCCTGTTGCAAGTCGCCGCCCGAAAGAACAAAAGTATAACAAGCGGGGAATACCCTATTCCCCGTTCATTATATTTTTGTTGTCAAGTCAACACAACAGAGCTAACTAAAGCACTGACCGCACGTAGTTTTGCGCCGTACTTATGTCATATTTTTTTTGTGTGACAGCATTCTATTTAAGAAATTTAAACTGTGGTTCACTGTTTAAAAACATTGTTTTATAGCTATAAATTAATAGATACGTAGCCTAGTGTCTATTGATTGGTCGATCATTGATTGTGATGTGAAGAAAAACAGTTGTACCTGGATTAAGTGTAAGGTAAGAAATTATTTTATTTACACATAATACTTTATTACTTTATTTTTAGTGGCCGAGCGACAAGAGTGTCCGCCTCACAAGCGGACGACTCAGATTTGATTCTGCTCGCGGAACCTAATAATTATATGGGCATTCATATGACATTCGACATAAAGCAGTAACTCTAATTATCTAGTAGTATTATGTAGGTACCTAAACCGAGCAGGCAGAAAGATAGATGAGACGGTGGAGTTTTTTATGTTATATGTGTAGGTAGGTATGTATGTATGGATAAGCAAAGGCTAAGGACCACGAGAGCTATTATGTCTTAAATGGTATTATTGTTTTTGCCCACAGATTACATAACATAACATGTCCGGCCTAGGCCCTAAGAGAGATAGGGATGCCGGGAGGAAATGGGAATCCGGATCAGCAAAACGAAAAAGAAAAGCTGTAAGAGCAGTATCAAACCAGGCTCTAAGTACAGGTATGATGAAGTTTCTTAATCCAACTGCATCTGGTAGTACAGAACCATGTGAATCGATTGCGTCGACTTCTAAAAAACATTCAGCCATGTTTGAGATTCCTATGAATTTGAGAACCACTGAATACTGATACCGAACGACAGTCTGAAATAGATACAAAATCAATATCTAACGAATCAGATTCCGTCGACGAACTTCCTGTGTTGCCCGAGAGCAATATAAAGATTTTAGATCACGAAAAAGAAATGAAAATTTGTTCTCCACCAATTAGCAGTGATGCGAGTGACGCAATTAAACAAGTATTTGATAATTTTGATCCAGGAATGTGGTCGATACCCATATCAGATGTTCAGCGTCATGATATAGTTCAAAACGGATCCTTACAACAATTAAATAATGGCGATGAAGATTATCCTAAAGATGACAACCTTAGGCACTTTTCAAATTTTCATTTCTCTAGAAAACTAAATAATGGCGAAATTCAACATCGTCGCTGGTTAGTTTATTCAAATTCTAAAAATAAAGTATTCTGTTTTCCATGCAGACTTTTTGGCAATTCACAAACTCAGATTTTACAGGGAGGATGCTGTGACTGGAAACATTTAAGCAGTATTTTATAAAGACATGAGAATACCAAAGAACATATGGCATTTATGTTCCAATGGATAACATTAGAGAAAGGCATAAAACACGGAAAAACAATTGACAAAGAAAACGAAAGGCTAATTCGTGAATCTCAAAAACATTGGTACAATTTGTTTGAGAGATTAATCGATATTATTAACTTCTTAGCCACTCATAATCTCGCATTTAGAGGGCACAGAAAATCTATAAAGACAGACGGTGATACTAGGAATTGTGGGAACTTCATTAATTTATTTAAATTGATATCAAACTTTGATCCTACTTTACGAGAACATATGAGACGTATTACTGACAAACAACTTACGCATCATTATTTAAGCCACGATATACAAAATGAATTGATCACATTGATGTCAAAAACTGTTATTGGTGAAGTTATTCGCAAAGTAAAAGAGGCAAAATATTATTCTTTTTTGCTTGACTGCACTAGAGACTGTAGTAAAGTAGAACAAATGTCTGTGATCTTAAGATTTAGTAATACATCAACGGGCATAATATAAGAGCACTTTATTGGATTTCTTGCTGTATGTGAGACAACAGCAGAATATTTGAATAATGTAATGCTAGGAGAGCTAGAAAAGAATGACTTAAATATTCAAAACTGTCGTGGCCAAGGATACGACAATGGGGCAAATATGATAGGCATAAATAGTGGAGTCAAAACTCGAATATTAAATATAAATCCCAGGGCATTTTTCACACCTTGCAGTTGTCATAGCTGGAATCTGCTGTTGGTAGACGCCGCTAATTCTTCGGTGGCAGCAAAAACATTTTTTGGTTTCATCCAAAACATTTATTTGCTGTTTTCAGGTTCCAGCAAACGCTGGGAATTGGTCAAAGATAAATTAAAACTTACCATGAAGCCTTTATCAGACACCAGGTGGGAAAGCAGAATCGAGGCAGTTAAGTCCATACTATTTCAATTTGATGATGTCGTGGGATGCATAGAAAGTTTGAAAAATCAAACGGATCAATCAGACACTCTCAGTGATTGTAATTCAGTATTAAACGAAATGCTCAGTTTAGAATTTATAATATATTTATATGTATGGTATGAATTGTTATCGCGTGTTAATGTAATAAGCAAACTATGGCAATCTGTACAAGTCCATTTAAGGATTGCCGTTGAACATTTGTATACATTTTGTGACTGGATCAAAGAATATCGGCAAACTGGATTTGAAAAATGCTTGTCTGATGCTTAACAATTTATTGACAGAAGCTGTTATGATCTGCCAAATGAATTTAAAAATAAAATAGTAGCCAAAAAGAAAAGGGTCTTTGATTATGAAGGTGAGGATCTACCTATACAGTCTCTCAAAAGCCGGTATGAAGCAAATTTTTTTAACACTATGTTTGATTCAGTTATTACAAATATGGATTTGAGATTTATGGCTTTATATCAACATCATGAAAATTTCGGTTGTCTGTATCATATAAGTAAATTAAAAAATATTTCACATGATCAAATATTAAAAAAATGTCAAGATTTACACACAGTCCTACGAGTGGGTGAGAGCAGTGACTTTCAACCTTACGAATTATATGAAGCATTAAAAATAATGATCCCTAATTTACTTAACTTCGTAACAGATGTGAAACAGTTGCTTCAATATATTACAGAAAATGGCTTAAAAGAAATATACCCAAACATATACATCGTCATTAGAATATTATTAACAATACCAATTAGTACAGTCTCCGCTGAAAGGAGCTTCTCAAAATTAAAACTTATTAAGAATTATTTAAGGAGTACAATGTCACAGGAAAGACTTTCTGCGGTCGCAATTTTGTCTATCGAGGCTGATATAGCACCCAACCTAGATTACGAGCACGTAATTAAACAATTCAGCAGTGTAAAAAGTAGAAAATTTATGTTCCTTTAATATTTAATTAAAAATTGTTTTTAATGTTGGTAGGCTTTAAATATCTTAAATATTTATATGTTAGTTGTGAGTTTGACTAGATTTTGCATGAATCAAAATTTAATAATGCCAAATGCTTTTTATTTTAAAAAATCTGTATTCATGTGCGAGCAGAGGGCCTCGCAAAATATATCTTGCCCACATAAAAATTTTGATCTTGCGCCGCCACTGGTTGCAGTCTTCATCACACGTGGAAATCGATTGTAACGCTAGATCACGGTTCGCTGAGCACCAGTCGGCTGTTGCTCCTCGATAATTATTCAGTGTTGTAATCTTGTAGAGTATAGATCCCTGAAGATGCATCTTGCAATTGTAGGCCAAATGTCGGATAATAATTCCAATTTGCACGGTCTAAACCCAAGAACTATGATTTTTAACATTCGAAACTTAACTTTAAAAATTGAGCAACAATCAAGTGGTTAACGCAAAACAGGCTAGTCAAGTAGACATGGATGCCACTGAATTTCAATATATTATTTTCTTTCCATCACTAAAAATAAATGGAAATAATTTTCCTCACAAGATGCAATTAATAATATCAAGATATTACAAATTTTGGAGAATCTCTCTCTAAACCAAGTATTTGAGATGATCCACTGGGTAGAATTCACTTTTATCATTCATAAGGACAGTATTTAGATATGAAATTTAAGATACACTTCATCATTTGAATCTGGTCGATAACCTCCTATGTACATACGGTATATATATACAGTGCCTTCATTTCAAAACGAACCATCCTTAATAACTTTGTTAAATAGAAAAATTTAAAAAAAAGAAAAAACACGTCAATTTAGATATACAGGGAGAAGTTTAATTTTGCATTTGTTAAAAGTCTGTCAATCACCTCCTCACCTCCAGCTAACCTCACTTTGATATGTCAAATGGGAACCCCCACCTTGTGACACATCATTGTAAGCAGCATAAAATTGTCTATCCAACCGTATAAAAAAAATTAAATCGGTTGACGTACAAGCGAATAGTGTGCAAAAATGTCTTGTAATAATGCATAATATATCGGCCTCGAACTTTAGTATGTCAAATGATTACCCTATAGTGTGATACATCATTTTAAAGGACGTACGATCTGCTATCCAATGATGTCAAAAAAAATTAAGTTAATAGACGTTATAGGCAATTAGGATGCAAAAATGTGTGTTAAATATAAGCAGTTTATTCAGTATTATTCAGTTGAAGAAAATTATTTTATTAAATGTTCAAAATGTGCGCCGTTATTAGCGAGACAATAAAAAAGCCTATTTTGAAATTCCCCACGAACATTGGCAAGGGTTTCTCTGCTTATTCCTCTACATTCCCGAACAATTCGATCTTTTAAATCGTCAATATTTTCAGGTGGGGTTTTATAAACCTTGCTTTTTAAATACCCCCAAAGAAAAAAGTCTAGAGGGGTTAGGTCTGGAGACCGTGCTGGCCATTCAATTGCACCACATCTGCCAATCCACGTCCCTGGAAAATGTTCATCAAGCCACTCTCGAATTGCCAAAGCGTAGTGCGGGGGAGCTCCATCTTGCTGGAAATGCAAATTATTTTCATTTAGTACCATAACAGCATTTTCATCCACTTGATTTTCTAAAGATTGCACAATGGCAGGGTATATTGTGTTTTCTAAAAGGTTTAAATAAATTTGCCCAGTTAAATTATCTTCCAAAAAAAATGGCCCGATGATTTCATTGCCATAAATTCCTGCCCACACGTTAATTTTTTCGGGATATTGAGTATGCCCTTCTCGGAAAAGGTGCGGATTTTCATTATCCCAGTATCTGCAGTTATGTCTGTTAACCAGTTCATTTAGAAAAAAAGTTGATTCATCACTAAAGCAGATATTCTTAGGTAAATGGGGGTCCTCGTCAATTCGTTGGCACATTAATTCGCAAAATTGAATTCTCCTATCAAAATCGTCTTCTCCGAGTTCTTGAAGAATTTGAATTTAGTAGGGAAAAAACTTATTTTGTTTTAAAACTTTATGCACAGAGCCAGCAGAAATGTTGGTTAAATCTGCGACCTTTGAGATGGATAAAGTTGGATCTATTGCAAACTGTCCTAGTACCTCGATTTGGCATGCTTCATCTACAACCCTTTTCTCAATAGATTTTTTATTACAAACGGATCCCGTTTCTTCAAACTTTCGTACCAATTTGAGTACATATTTATGGCCCACGTTTTTGTCTTGATGCCTCTCGTTAAATGCTCTGGCGGTTCTACGAGCGCACCGATCTTCAGCTCCATAGAGAAAAATTATTTCTATTCTTTCGGCTAGCGTATACACCATTTATATTCACGTTTCAACTAGGCGTCACAATGACAATTTTAACAATAATAAACAACTGGTGTTTCAAGATCTTAAAAATTTTATTTATTGCAGTGATTTCTTGTACCTATCAGGTACCGCAAAAAATATCATTGAAATAAATACACTAGATTGATTAGACTGCAATGAATTTTGCGATGAATTTTAAAACAGGCTTAGTTTTTTTCTCGCAAATATTTTAACTGTTTATTATTTTAAAAAAATATTTATTTTAAATTTAAAATAATATTTTACTCTATGAAGTAGCCATTTGACATAATAAAGTTTAATGTGATAAGGTGTCTATTATTACCACACATCTTTTCTTACTATTCGCTTGTACATCAACAGATTTTGTTTTTTTTTTATTGGCTAAATAGGAGATAGTATGCCCTTTAAAATGATGTATCACACTATAGGGTAATCATTTGACATACTAAAGTTCGAGGCCGATATATTATGCATTATTACAAGACATTTTTGCACACTGTTCGCTTGTACGTCAACCGATTTAATTTTTTTTATACGGTTGGATAGACAATTTTATGCTGCTTACAATGATGTGTCACAAGGTGGGGGTTCCCATTTGACATATCAAAGTGAGGTTAGCTGGAGGTGAGGAGGTGATTGACAGACTTTTAACAAATGCAAAATTAAACTTCCCCCTGTATATCTAAATTGACGTGTTTTTTCTTTTTTTTAAATTTTTCTATTTAACAAAGTTATTAAGGATGGTTCGTTTTGAAATGAAGGCACTGTATATATATATATATATATATATATATATATATATATATATATATATATATATATATATATATATATATATATTTATTTGACCCCAGGTGCGGATCCAAGGGGGGGGTGGGAGGGCGATCCCCCCCCCCCCAAGAGCCTTGAGTTTAGGAAAATAGATCCGATTTTGCCTCTTATACTATAGTTTATTCAAGAACTATAGAGAGTAATAAATCATTTTTTACCTTTTTTCTTCTTCGCAAACTACATATGTTTTTTAGTCCGGAGTCGGTGGCAAAATCTGTTAGACACATATATTTTTCATAGGAATGGGTTAGAAATTTTATAGTCAAAAATACCGGTCTATAATAATGGACTATTTGGGTTGGATAACAATAGATATTTGGTAGTGTGTGTTAAAAAGGATTTTAATCCTTGTCATAGGGGTTCGAAGGAGGTTCATTTTGTCACTTATTATTTATGGCATAGAAAATTATTTCGGTAATAAACTTAAAATAAAAAGTTTTTCTAATATTATTTTATTTTTTATGATTTCTTAATAATTCACATACATTAGAAAATATAGATAATTTTGACATATTTAATACAAATTACAACTGTATTTATATTATTTTTAATTTTGGCATGGAAACCGTTTTAGGCACATTCAGACTAAAATGTAGCCTTATTCTCTCAAAAAATTCTAAGTTATAATTTAAATACTTACAAAATACTCACTGTCAAAAATACAAGAAGTTAAACATATATAAAAAAATAAATTCGTCCATATAATATTAAATTTTTTTTGGGGCTATCGGTCATTTTATTATTAATTATAAATATTTTTAGGACATTTAACGTTTTAGTTTATTTATTTTTTAAACCATCTGCAGAATTACAATTAAACACTAAAAAGGGATTCAAATGTAATTAATTTTTATATATTATAGAAAATTTAAATAATAAATTGTGTTTACGCTGGGAAACATTACGTATATAATTCGTAATTAAAGTCAGTGAAGCTATCTTCGCTCAAATTAATTATAATTGGTTCCTTTATCTCACCGATCGTGAGATAGAGTTTCCACATCCTATTTTATTCTTTTATTATATGGATTTTTCCCAATTTTCTGCAGAAACTTTATTCAAAAAAATCTTTCAAAAGGTCAGTTAAATTACTAATTTTGTAAATTGTGTTATTTCTGGCAACTCTACCTTTTACTTGAGAGAGATATTTTCTTCTCCAACGGATATTTTCCGGATGATCTATAAGAACAGATTTCCTATCTGGTTTGCCCAGCAAAAATTAAGTTCTCTCAGCAATTTCCAGAGCTCAGTTATTTTAATTTGAGGTAAATCCCGATCTTCATTGATTTTAGTCAGAAATTTGTCGACGGTTGGGATCTGCTTCTCATAATAAAATGTATGTACAACTCCTGTTATTGCAGTTTACATCTCTTCTTCCAATGAGGTTTTTCGTCTGTCTGTGATCGAATGTGGCTTAGGAGTACTAACAATTCCAGTCGTTTTTATCTCCTTCAGTATTCGATACATAGTAGATTTTCCAACTCCTGTCATCCTGGAACACATCTCAACAAAGCTTTTAACATTATTATCTAGATATTGATATCTTAAGGCATCATAAACATTCATCGTAATAAGTTTTTCGTTGAGGAAAAAGTGCCCTGGTTTAACGATTTTGGAATAAATATTGATGTGGAAGCAATATGTTTTGGGTATCCTACTAATCTCAAATAATATATGAAAACAAGCACAAACAAGATTAATCACTAAGGATACACTGTAAGGTGTACTTTGCTTACTGACAGAAATTAAATTGAACTATAAGAAATTTTATTGTTGCAGTAAATTTATAAGAGCTTATAATATCTAAATATAATTAAATATAATTAGATTTACGGTAGTCCTCAGTTACCTGCGGCACTGGAGCAGGTACGTTGGAGGTTTCGGTAACAGTTTTATTACTCTCTCTAGTTCTTGAATAGAGTATAGAAATGTGTGTGCTTGCTATCGTCTCTCCCCTTCCCAAGCGCTTTGAGTTCAGAAAAATAGCCCCGATCCTGCCTTTTACACTAGAAATGGGAATATTGCTGGTGTCTCTCAACTTGCCTTCGCTTGCCATATTGTACTTTTGTAATGTCACCGCCCCCCCCCCCCCCCAAAGAGAGAGGCTGGACGCCCCTGTTTGACCCTAATATATATACAAAACGCATTCGTTTTTGAGATTTTTCGATTTTTAATTTTTCTTCAAAAAATAAGTTTTTCTTCAAATTTTTCACAGAATCGAAATACTTTCACAGATTTTGCTCCATTTGACAGACCAGATTATTGGTTAAGTATTCCAGAAAGAAGTTGTACAAAGTTAAATTACATATTTGAAATTTTTTATGTTTAGAAATTAAAGGCCATTTAAAAAAAAAACGAAAATCGAAATATATCTCAAAACCTATTACATTTTGTATAATGCATATTAGGGTTAAATATATTCCTTACCTCTTGTACTATCAGATCCCCAAAGGAATGTATCGAATTATCAGCAACCCTGTATATATATTTATAGGGTGTCCGGTAAGTACCTCCTTATTTCTCGGGAGGATACAGGGGTCCTAGAAAAAAAACCTAAAGTGCCCCTTAACGAAGATACCTGAAGGGGTACCCAGAGATTTATTTTATCGGCTCTAAGTTTTGAATCGACTTGTATAATTTAATGCACAGCATTTTAAGTCCGTAATAATGCTGGAATATATTCGAAGAATAAGGAAATCTATTGAAGTACGTAGAGCCCATATTGAACATTTGCCAGAATAACATTTAAACACTTTCACTGTTTTTTCACTTTAATAACATTGTAAATTAAGTGAACCTCGATCAACCCTTTGAATTGTTTCTGGATTTGACAATATCTGAGCTGGAAATCTTTCAGCATATCATCTTCTTGCCTTTGAAGAGTGGGACAGCGCTTCTCTATAAATTAAAACACGTCAGCACACCCTGCGTGTTTTCTTTTTATCTGTTTGTATTTAGCACTAATAACTTTTGAGTTTTTCTCCTAAAAACCGATTTATCTCGAAAACCGCCAGCTTTATCGAAATACATTAATATTACCTTTTTTGAAGAGGAATGACTAATGTATTTAAAAAAAATCTGTGCTCAGCTCTGTAAAATGACTCCTATTAAAAATTAGGCCCAACGGGTATAACTACCTTCTCTGACGACCTAAAACATTTTCTGTAGTATGGTTTAATGCGTCCCTATTGCCTCTATAAAATATTAAAATTTCAATAAATTATACAGGTCAGTTCAAAACTTAGAGCCGATCAGGTAAATCGTTGGGTACCTCTTTAGGGCTCTGTACCTCCATTAAGGGGCACTTTAGGAATTTCTTTTCGATGACAAAATAGGATTACTTTGACCGCCCCTGTGTGCTTTCGAGAAATTAGGAGATATTTACCGGACACCCTGTATATTTTTACTTTCCTTGGTAAGATACTGGTGTACGTATAATGAGTTTGTGACTAAGAATGCATTGTTCATGTCTAAGCAGGACCTGTTCTAGACCCTTAGCGGTTTACATGCAAACTGAATTGACCTTCCTTTTTTACAAACTATGTTTCAACTCCTAAATTAATTACTGTCTTATATACCAATGATGTATGCTATCATATATGCGGAAAAGTCGTCTCTGCATGAGTTGGGTAGAAATAAAAGAGGGAAACATGTTAAAATAATTACTTTATTATCACAACCACAAACTTATATTTGCAGATTTTTCAAATGCCCCTAGAGTAATCAGTGACCGGAGTGCTTCGCTTTCTTGAGGTGCGTATAAATATGGCGAGTCGAGCTCGAGTCGAGTATGCCTCGAGCTTCGAACGAGACTCTTTTGAAATTTAGCCGATTTCTATTGTTATCGAGGGCCATCGTCGGCAAATTTGAAATGAGGTAATAAATGCAGTTGGGTCACAAGAAGTCAATTTTTTTATAGTTCTATTGTTTTCGAGTAGCTCGACCGAGACTCGCAGCGATCCATTTTCTGTCGGTTTTTTGGTGCGAACTCAAAGGGTTTTTTTTAATCTAGTGAGACGGGTTTATGACACGCTTTTTTGAAAAAAATTTACTTTGCAGTGAGACTGAAGACACGAGATTTTCTTATTTTTTTGTTAATGAAATGAAATTTATTTAGCACTTGGCATTGATTGAAAGGTGTTCATAAGTGAACATGGAGTGATCTCAAGAAAATAGATGGACCTGAAAACAATTCCAAAATTTGTGAGTTACGGACAAAAATTTTAGAGAAGAAAAGAAGTAAATGTGTGAAATGAAATTGCGTCAGAAAATTCGTAGAGACCAGCGAGAAGAAAATTTCGAGTGCGTCGGCCATATGGAAATGGGCCGCTGATAATATATTTTTCTTTTGGAAATGACTGGATAACGCAAGGGGTAGATATTGTATGTGTCTGAAGTATGTATTTGAGGAAAGAGTTGTATACTTAAAAGATAATTAGATTTAGAAGTATACATCTCAATTGGGCAATTAACAGTAATGACATTTTTAAGTATACTTCAGATGTGTATAAATGTAAGGCCTTGCTATGTTATTATCTTACAACTTTCAATGCTAGCTATTGAAAATTTCTACTTTTACTCCAAAACTTAGCGAATATACAACTTATAGGTGAAGTAAGCAAAGGAAAAGTGGAACTGTGGGCTAGCCTGAACCGTACCCTAGAAGAAAAAAATATAAGAATGCTTCAAAAACATACTAAGAAGACACATTAACGAATTAGAAAGTTTTTAGTTAGAAAATAAAAAGCAAGTCTCGATAAAGTTTTGAAAGTTATGAAACAAGAGTAGAATGTGAAAAACCAATCTGTAAAAAGTGCTAACAAAATGAATTTCTCGTAGGGAAAGTGAAAATAGAGGTGATACAGAGGAAATACTTTTAGAGAAAACGGTATTTGCGGGAAATTAGAAAATACCACAGGGAAGGCATGTGGATGTAATTTGTCTTAGTACAGGACACATAGTACAAGAAATGTATGAAGATAAGAATACAGCAATTTTTCGTGAAGCATTCTTATCCGCTCAGGGTCACAAACTCATTACAACTCATATTGGAGGGAATTTATAGGAGTTTTGCAGCAGTTTGAATCGAAATCTACCAAAGATTAACGTGAATAAATGACGGCGGATATCTTCCCAAGATATTTTTATCAAATGATACGATTGATTCAGGAGAGGTCAGTTGTAGATTTGGATAACGCCAGTTATCATTCTAGACTGGTGGAAAAGTTGCCAATAACATAGTTGAAAAAGCGATATTACAAATTGGTTAGTAAAAAAATATATTTCCTCTATGAACGGTTTACTAAAGAAGGAACTTGTAAAAATTGCAAATTAGAAAGAAAGACAATTTAAGAAACATGTGATAGACGAATGGGCTGAAGAAATTGGAAATGTTGTGCTTCGAACACATTAATTAAAATCCATTAAACTTATATGGGCACAACTAATTCGTAACTCGGGATAACCCAAAATGTAAACTATAAGGAATACGTTAATTTCTTACATACATTAAAAAAAATTATCAGCGAGGACTGGTGAAACGGCATTAACTATGTTATTAAAGAAAAACTTAATTGAAGTTCGCATCGGTGCAGCCACACTCGCCGCGACAATCATCGCCAAACAAACTAGTAAATAAACCGGTTAAATTTCGTTTTTTACCTTGAAATATTAAAGATAATTAGAAAATAACACTCCTGAAAAAAGTAGGTTCTTTTTTAGCAACCTGAAACCGCCATATTGAACCGTGAACAGATTACTGACGACCTACGTATAAGCTAATTTCGAGATTACTTAAGTAATATTTCGATAATAGGAAAAACTACCTCTTATTTATTTCGGAATATAATGATATAAGGAAAATATGATAATAAAAAAAATTCAGCCAATTTGACAGCATGAGGTATTGTAATAATGGCCAGTGAACGGGAAAACACAAACTCATGTAAAGGCTGATTTCCAAGATTTATTAATAGATCTTGTAAAAGTACAACAAAAAGATATCTTTTTTATTTATAAATATAGGAGATAATATGTAAATAATATCACTTAAAAAATTAGATTTATTTCTTTTGTCCCGGCACCACAGTTATGTTGAACCCCATATAAGCTGATTTCGGGATTCATTATTAAATATTTGGAAAATAAGAAAAAATTAACTACATTTCATTTCGGAATATAAAGAAAATAATCAAAACTTAAATATTTTTTTTCTTTACCCTTTATTGGTTTACAACGTCCAGATGCAATAAATCTCTTTTGCCGCCGGGCGGCGAAAAAGGATTCGAACCGACAAAGATCAGTTCGTTGGAAGCTCGACTCGAGCTCGACTCGCCATATTTATACGCACCTTTGGATGTTAAATAAGATAAACAAGGATAACGAATGGAATATTCTTGAACTCTCGGTCCACGACTGAACGCATTATTCGTCTCGTTTGCTGGACGTCAAGCCTACTATGTTAGAATATGCTAATCATAATGAACACTTGACTACATATCGTATTATTACATAATTTTTTTTTGTTAGCTAATATTCATTTAGCCGGCCTTTAATTTAGCCGCTTGGATGCTGTGTACTTTCTTATCTCCCTCGGTAGGATCGGCTGTGTCTCTAAGTATTTTAAATACCGTTTACTTTTAATTATATTATGCCTAATATATTTCATTGAAAAAATAAAAATGCATTTGGTACCTGACTCTAATCAGTAGACTGTAGCGCGGTTTTCAAGACGTGCTATAGTCAGATTACAGGATATTAATTAATTGATATGTTTATACCGGGTGTCAACGATTCTATTAGACAAGTCATAATTTCTAGAGTATTATGTGTATCAAAATGAGAATTGGTACAGTTAAATAGTATGTGAAGGGGAGAGTTTTCGCATATTTTCCTCTTTCCGGCCACTTCCGGTTTCACCGGAAACAGCCCCGGTTTTGAATTTTTAAATGGAATACCCTGTATATTTTAACATTTTTGGATTTCTGAGACAATTCTAGATCAGAATGTGACATTTTAAAAACTTTTTACGTCTACTTCATTTTTTTAGAGCCACTTTTAAAATTGCATCTAGGTGGCCATTATCGGACGCAAACTAATCTAAGGGCCTTAGGTGATGTCAAAAAAATACAATCGCAAAGTTTTAGTTACTAGTATGAAAGACAGGAATAAGACAAGTTGACAAAATTACGTTTTCATTTCTAACTATTAATTTTCAAATGGCGACCACTTTTTGACAACTACTTTTCGAAAAAAGCATTCTTTGACGAATCTAACGGTACTAATTTATTTGCGATTGGATTAGACATAAGAACAGAAATTAAATATTATTAAGCAAAATACTGGATAATTTATTTACTTATGACAAGTGCGCCATGGACAGCCATGATGCATAATAATTTGCAACTGTTTTTATAAAGTCTTCTTTGGAAAACAGAGCACTCACTTAAGTAGATAATGACAGTGACATACGCTCTAAGAACTCTAAACTTAACGAAAATTAAGAAACTTTTACGTCTGTTCTTAGAGCGTATGTCACTATCATTATCTACTTAAGTGAGTGCTCTGTTTTCCAAAGAAGACTTGATAAAAACAGTTGCAAATTATTATGCATCATGGCTGTCCATGGCGCACTTGTCATAAGTAAATAAATTATCCAGTATTTTGCTTAATAATATTTAATTTCTGTTCTTATGTCTAATCCAATCGCAAATAAATTAGTACCGTTAGATTCTTCAAAGAATGCTTTTTTCGAAAAGTAGTTGTCAAAAAGTGGTCGCCATTTGAAAATTAATAGTTAGAAATGAAAACGTAATTTTGTCAACTTGTCTTAGTCTTGTCTTTCATACTAGTAACTAAAACTTTGCGATTGTATTTTTTTGACATCACCTAAGGCCCTTAGATTAGTTTGCGTTCGATCATGGCCACCTAGATGCAATTTTAAAAGTGGCTCTAAAAAAATTAAGTAGACGTAAAAAGTTTTTAAAATGTCACATTCTGATCTAGAATTATCTCAGAAATCCAAAAATGTTAAAATATATAGGGTGTTCCATTTAAAAATTCAAAACCGAGGCCATTTCCGGTGAAACCGGAAGTGGCCGGAAAGTGGAAAATATGCGAAAACTCTCCCCTTCACATACCATTTACCTGTACCAATTCTCATTTTGATACACATAATACTCTAGAAATTATGACTTGTCTAATAGATTCGTTGACACCTGGTATATTATAAAATTAACAAAATAACATGAACAAGTTGAAGTGTAAAAAAATAATATTTTTTAAATGGTTAATTCCATAAAATATATATTTTTTTAATTATTTTTTAATTGTCGTCAGTAGAATGTAAAGAGGCTTATTATTAATAACCTATCGCATTCTTTAAAATTTGACCAGTGACGGATTTATAATTCCCGAAAATTTTCGACGCCACTGTTTTAAAAAATATCTGTTGCTTTGATTATTACGACTTATGTCTCGGTTATAATTTATTTAATACTTTATTCTAATCGGTATGACTTTTTTCATTTAATGTGATTACTGCATATTTCAATGATAAAGGAGAATTATTTTAGTCATTATGATATCGTGAATTTTGTTACTTTCGGCAATCTTAGAAACGTCTCAGAGTCGTACTGTTGGATAGTACTTTAAAATTTATTTGTATATAGGGCTAATAAATAATCTTTTGTGTACGAACAAAACACAGTTTAAATTAAACAAATAATTTTTGCTTTGTAAATCCCCTTAAAGTTTAACTAATATTTTAACAGACCACAAAGAGTACACCGTTTAATATAAATATAAGAATAGTATTTTTTGTTGTTTCTATTCCTCTTCGAATAATATTTTTGAGACCTTATATTTTTATTTCCTGAATCTGGTAGTTTTTATCATTTGTTTTTCTGTATTAAAGTATTTGTTTGTTTCAATTGATTTTGTTTGACACGGTTTATAAAGCCTTTCTTGTCCAAGAAGGGATGATCATAATTTAGGTTATGCTACTGACACCCATATCATACAAATTGTAACTATTTTCTGTTTTGATATGTCCTTATGACGACGTTGAATGCTTATTAAGAGATAACTCAAAAAGCATTGACAGGGTTGAAAATTACATTAGAACATTGGAATAATAAACGCAAGGCAAGTTACGAAACAGATAGGTGGGGTATTGATGGGAAGCTGATATCTTCAGTAAACTCAAAAAGCATTGACAGGGTTGAAAATTACATTAGAACATTGGAATAATAAATTAAGTCGTGACGATTTGTATACAATGGAATCAAATAATAAGACCAAAACAGCCCAAAATAAGATAATGCAAAAAGTAACAATTTCAAAAACATTTTCTGTTAAATTTGACTAAAACAACATAGACATGAAACCTAAGCTATGAAAAAAACAGAATATAAACAAAAAAAATCTACGGAACTGATCAAAAAAATTACAAGAAAACTGCCGTACGAAAGGAAAAATCACACTCGAATCGAAGGCAAAAAAAAACCGAGATCTAATTGGAAATGTAACAGTAAATTCAACCACTCACACTTTAGTGAATGCCAAGCAAAACAACATAAGTAGGGTCCAAACAGTAATTATCAAATATAACATAACCTTAATTTGTAGTGTAAGAATGTAGCCAAAATTCAGCAAGAAAAAATAAACGACATGTGAAAGAAATCGACAAGGAAGTAGAACTAAGAGGACCTGCAGTAAAATCAAAAAAATGCAACTAACCGACAAATGATATGTTGTTTTTCGAAGAATTTATTAGAGATGCTTAAAGGCAAAGATATTGTGTTTGTTCATTACGTAAGTATTTATAAAAATGAGGTTAAATTTACTGAATTAGCCATAGGAAACTCAAATTGAAATTTGAACCGTGACAAGACATATCTTTCTAACTTCCTAAGTACTCTTCTTGTATGCTGTAAATACTTTATAATATTAGATAATCTTTGGCAATTCTTTTAAAGTTATTTTCGTTTGATATATGTTTGAAATTATTTGACAATTTGTTGTGTATTTTAACACCAACATAGTAAAAGTTATTTTCACAGTAAATGAATGAATTGAATATACTAGATCCAAATGACTCCATGTATCATGATCATGGAAGTAATGATTTTGAGGAAATTGTTTGAATTTTTTCTAACAGAAAGGAGTTCTTTAAAATAATGATGATAACGTTAAGATTTTCTATTGCCTAAGTAGTGGTCTATATGTAGCTAACCTACGTCCTTCAGCAGTTACACATTTTTGTATTTTATATACACGAATTAAGTGAGGCGAGTTACCCCAGAAAACCAAATCGTATTTTAGCTGGCTGTTAAACTGAGCATAATAATAGGAAAAAATAATATCCATTTTTAAATTTTTTAAGCACTATATAGCATAGGGTGTGGTAGTTAATTGCTTGCAATCCCAGCAAGGCACATTATCCAGGAGAATATTTAAAAATTTTACATTTTATACTTGGCCTACCGATCTAATATTAGTTTTTAGTAGGTTTGATTTGTAAATTGAAGAATGAAGAATAAAATTATTATAACAATGAAGTATCTTTTTGGAAGAGCTCGGACTGCGGAATTCTGAAAGTTTTCTCATAATCCTTATGGGATGAAATTTAAAAAATTAGGATACTTATATTTAGCCATTATTGCTGGCAGATCGTTCTAAAGGGTGTTTTTTTATAGAGGTATAGAACTTTTAAATGGAATAAAACAAAGATGAATTTTTTAAATTGACATGAAATTTACTTTATTCGAAAGATAACCTTCTGGCATTATAATTTAAATATGACTTCTGGCATATGACCGCCACGGCTGGCTCGGACGTAGTCTAATCTGGAGGTCCAATTTTCGATGACTTTTTCCAACATTTGTGGCCGTATATCGGCAATACCGCGGCGAATGTTGTCCTCCAAGTGATTAATCGTTTCGGGCTTATCGGCGTAGACTAGCGACTTCACATATCCCCATAGAAAATAGTCTAGCGACGTTAAGTCGCACGATCTTGGAGGCCAATTCACGGGTCCGAAACGTGAAACTATGCGGTTACCAAACGTTTCCTTCAATAAATCAATTGTGGCACGAGCTGTGTGACATGTTGCGCCGTCTTGTTGAAACCACAGCTCCTGCACATCATGGTTGTTCAATTGATGAACGAAAAAGTCAGTAATCATGGCTCTATAGCGGTCACCATTGACTGTAACGTTCTGACCAGCATCGTTTTTAAAGAAGTACGGACCAATGATTCCACCAGCCCATAAAGCACACGAAACAGTCAGTTTTTCTGGATGTAACGGTGTCTCAACATACACTTGAGGATTATCACCACTCCAAATACGGCAGTTTTGTTTATTGACGTATCCATTCAAACAAAAGTGAGCTTCATCGCTAAACAAAATTCGCTTATGAAAATCGGGATCAACGGCAATCTTGTTTTGGGCCCATTCACCGAATCTACGCCTTGCTAGGTGATCGTGTGGCTTCAATTCTTGCACGAGTTGAATTTTGTAAGCACGCAAACCAAGATCTTTCTGCAAAATCTTCCATAAAGTGAATGGACACATATCCAATTCCTGTGCACGATGGCGGATAGACTGATTCGGGTCTTCCTCTACGCTACGCTCTACAGCAGCAATGACTTCTTCTGTACGCACTGTACGACGTCTCTATGGATGCATATTATCATTTAGAATAAACGTGGTGCGAAAACGTTCCACAGTTAATCGAATTAATTGCTCTGATGCACGATTATGTTGACCGTAAAATGGACGTAGCGCGCGATAAGTATTTCGAACAGAACCATGGAATTGCAAAATAAATTGGCACAATTTGGAACCGTTGTTCAGGCGTCAGTCTATTCATGTTGAAATGCCAAACCAAACTAAACATAAATCACTTGACAGCTGACAAAATGTCCGCCAGTTAAAAAAGTGTTGCCAACTTAAAGTTTTATACCTCTATAAAAAACACCCTTTACAATTCACAAAAGTACTGGAAACCTCCAATAACGTTATGAAATCCAGCAAAAAATTACAAAAGGAAAATGAGAGAATGCAACCTGCGAAGTAAGCTTAGCCGTAGAACTCGCTATTAAAATAAATCATTATTTATGGCTACATATCTTCGCTATACATATAATTATATAATTTGTTGAAGAGATTAATTTAAAATGTTAAATATTGAAATTAGTAGATGATTTTTAACTTTAAACTACTGTGAATCAACACGCAATGATATATAAAATTAAAATACCCGATACTATTTACAAGGCATTATGTGCCCCCACACTATTATACATTTTTTAAATGTACCAAATTTTTGCTTTATCGCAATGAATTTGCCGTTAAAATTATGCTGGGTCATGGTAGCACATATTAAGCACTACGACCAGAAAAACATTCTGATTATACAATTCGGTGTTATTATAGACTTCGATTATAAAAGAACAGGAGCGGCTTCGGAGGGTATACACATTTTTCTATTCAAAAGTAAAGTTATTAAATTTTGCGGCGAGCTATTATGACGCACTATCTTTGTTAGGAGGAGTTGAGCATATCCCTGTTTATATATATATATATATATATATATATATATATATATATATATATATATATATATATATATATATATTTTACAGCACACAATATGATATACTAGAGAACATTTTCGAAAGGGAAAGCCAACACAATACATATACAGGGTGAGTCAACGATTGGATGAAGTAGGTTTGTGCCTTCTCGGTGAAATTAACAAAGAAACTATATTTATTGTTTGATACAGTTTATTTTTACGCAGATTTTAAAAATATTTAGGGTGAGCCAAAAAACTAGGACAGCATAAAGTTGTATTTTTTTAAATAGAACACCCTATATACGAATCGTATTTTCAATTTAGCTTATAATTTTAAATCTTTTTTATTAAGGGTTTACTATAACAAAACTTTATAGTTTCTGAGATAATTAAGTTTAAAGAAAAAAAGTCACATTTTCAAGCATCAATTCAATCCTAAATAACGTTTTCAATTTTGTGACAAATATATTCAAATTTGGAATTTAGCAAGGCCAAGGACAACTTAACATAATTTTTACCTAATATTTGCAATAAAAGCTACAGGGTGTTGAACACATCGGCTGAAATTTGAACAAGTTTAAATGAATAAATATCTTTTTTTAAATGGTACACCCTGTATATTTTCATGTTATTTAATAGAGTAATAAAACCCTAAAAGTTTTGTTCAATATCCTATACCTATTTATAATAGTTTTTGAGATATTTCAGTTTTTCTTATTTTCCATACTTTTTTACAGAAATAGTCTTCATTATCATAGTAGCCACGTAAAATAATAAAAAGAAACTACAGAAACAAACAGAATGTGGTTAAATATGATGAAATACATTATTCGTTATATTACAACGGCAATAGTTTAATTAAACATAATGTGAAAAAATTAACACAACAATAACGACAAGGCAAATACATATTTACTTTTATACTAAATTGAAACAAAAAAATTACCTATTAAATACTGAGATTAATTATTTCTTTTTAATAAGTGTTTGAATAAACGACCCTCTTGTGCAATGCACAAATTTAGTCTTTTTTGCAGATTTTCTCGGACCCTGGACAAAATTAGTGGCGTTATTGTTCTACAGGTATCCCTAATCCTGTTTCGCATATCTTCCACTGTTGTTGGTGGATTAACATACACCTTATTTTTAATATAACCCCATAGGAAGAAATCTAACGGGTTATGTCGCAAGACCTTGGTGGCCACTCAATGAAACCCCCACGTCCAATCCATTTTTGCGGATATCGTTGGTCCAAAAACGCACGAACTTCACGATGGTAATGCGGAGGCGCACCATCGTGCTGGAACCACATACTGTCGAGCTCATCCCTATCGAGACTTTGAAGCAGTTGGGGTAGTTTTTCTTGTAGAAAGTTCAGGTAACTGTGGCCATTTAGTGGTTCATTAAAAAAGTGGGGTCCAATAATTCGATTATGATGAATACCACACGAAACATTTAATGACCAGTGGTTTTGATATTGCACCTCTCTAATCCAAAATGGGTTTTCTGTGGCATAATAATGCATGTTGCGTCTATTTACGGTACCGTTACTTCTAAAAGTAGCTTCATCAATAAACATTACCTTGCATAATAAATTTGGATTTAATTGAATCTCCGCATTTATTGTACGACAAAAGTTTACACGACTTTCAAAATCCTGTCCATGCAATTCTTGGTGTAATTCCATGTGATATGGATGATACCTATATTTCTTGGTAGTACGATTAGCACATAATGCTGCTAACTGACGGCTACCAATATAAGGATTTTCCTGAACATTTAACATTACTTGTAGTTCTTTTTCTTCATTAGTTACTGGTTTGTTGACCACTTTACGTTTTGGATAATCAACAGTACCAGAAGAATCAAATCTTTGCATTAAGTTTTGAAAAGTATGGGTATTAGGCTGGCGTCGATCAGGATACTTCATTTTGTAAATTCTTTGAGCAAGAAGGCAATTTTTTTGAGCCTCTCATATTGTATTCTTTGGAAAATTCATTTTACAATATAAGATGAATGCAAAAAAAACCAAACTACACTACATAAAAACCAAAAGAAGCGATTGCGGTTATAAATTTGACACACAGAAAAATGTTCTTTTACATTGTTTTTGCCATGGCTACTATGATAATGAAGACTATTTCTGTAAAAAAGTATGGAAAATAAGAAAAACTGAAATATCTCAAAAACTATTATAAATGGGTATAGGATATGTTGAACAAAACTTTTAGGGTTTTTATTACTCTATTAAATAACATGAAAATATACAGGGTGTACCATTTAAAAAAAAGATATTTATTCATTTAAACTTGTTCAAATTTGAGCCGATGTGTTCAACACCCTGTAGCTTTTATTGCAAATATTAGGTAAAAATTATGTTAAGTTGTCCTTGGCCTTGCTAAATTCCAAATTTGAATATATTTGTCACAAAATTGAAAACGTTATTTAGGATTGAATTGATGCTTGAAAATGTGACTTTTTTTCTTTAAACTTTAAAATTATCTCAGAAACTATAAAGTTTTGTTATAGTAAACCTTTAATAAAAAAGATTTAAAATTATAAGCTAAATCGAAAATACGATTCGTATATAGGGTGTTCTATTTAAAAAAATACAACTTTATGCTGTCCTAGTTTTTTGACTCACCCTGTAGAGTCCTAAATATTTTTAAAATTTGCGTAAAAATAAACTGTATCAAACAATAAATATAGTTTCTTTGTTAATTTCACCGAAAAGGCACAAACCTACTTCATCCAATCGTTGACTCACCCTGTACAAACAACTCAATTATCACTACCAGTTGAAGACAATAACGCGGTTCAATAATTTTCATACACGTTGCTTTCCTTTATGGAAAATTTAACTTCTAGACTTAAAAAAGTTTTCCAAAATTGAACTTTCATTAAAATTGTAACCAACCAAATTAAAACAATGGCGCTACTCTACTCTAGAACGAAAAACACCTGCCTCACTGAAAGAAAACTGGAACATTATTTATAAGGTTTGTTTGAAGGCTGTAGACAATGTTGAAGATTGACTAAAATGTGGTTGTCGGACTTGTATTGTCTTTATTTTTTATTTATTTTTACGACGTTTCGATTAGGTTGTATCTCTAATCGTTATCAAGTATAAACTGAATCAGTTTATACTTGATAACGATTAGAAATACAACTTAATCGAAACGACGTAAAAATAAATAAAAAATAAAGACAATGCAAGTTCAACAACCACATTTTAGTCAATTATTTATAAGATGTTCCCATGCCTAAATTGTGATCAAGTTTATATTGGCCAACCGCCTATAAATCTTTCAAGTAGAATAAATTCCCATAAAAGTGATTGCAACAGAGGAGTGTTTTCTTGTGCTCTTGCAGAGCATGTTCTAAGTAAGGGTCATATGATGAACTTTGAGACAGACCGAAAATCCTAGAAAAAAGAAAATAATTTTTATAAAAGAGTCTTCATAGAAATAGTTCACATAAACAACGAACCACTTTTCATTAACAAAAGAGGAGACATAGAAAATCTCAGCATAATATATAACTACTTGCTACAACTAGAAAACAATGGAAATTGGTCCCCCCACTGTTCATTTTTTTCATTTGGATTCTTTTCAGTCAGTGTTCTGAATGTTATTATCACTCTTGTCCAACTGGGTGCATAGTTCGCCTTATTTGATTTCTAAATTACATAACGCTTTAATAGTTATGATTAATTTAAGTCATAATCTTCATTTTTCATCTGCTTTTCATTTAATAACATAATACTTTTCAAGAACTGTTACCTCCGCTCCCAGAACGACTACGTGTTTTTGGGCAGTGTAAACTTAATCTATTAAAACGGGATTTTGGCGGCAACTGTCAATTGTCAATTTCATTCATGCACTTAAAATGGCGTTTCAACTACGTCCACGTGCTAGAAATTAGTTTCTTAACTAAATTAGAGAATTTTTAAAATCTTTCTTTTCATATTATGTGATCTTATTGTTAAGTACTAATAACTGTTTCTGTTGAACAAAACTTGGCTTTTCATATATACTCACTTTGGTAGCTCTTTTTTCCTTATTTTTATTTTATAAGAACAGAATTAAGGAAACTTATTTTCTCTTTTGTAGAAGTCCTGATGAAGGGAATAAAATTACTCGGAAGCTAGATTAACAGAAAAGAGTTTTCTTTTCT
Source organism: Diaprepes abbreviatus (assembly GCA_034092305.1). Classification (NCBI taxonomy): domain Eukaryota; kingdom Metazoa; phylum Arthropoda; class Insecta; order Coleoptera; family Curculionidae; genus Diaprepes; species Diaprepes abbreviatus. Next base: position 1,518,143 of record JASJET010000144.1, on the reverse strand, counting down.
GGCCAACCATCCTTCTGACTGCAGCCCCACAAAAGTGCCTTAAACCTCTCGGTTTAGTTGGCAATGCTAAATTGATTGAGTTAGACATAAAAGTTAAGCTTAGAGTAAGAAATAAATATATCTATTTAATATCATGTGTAATTAGTTGCCTATATATATATTCCTTTCTAGCAGTTAAAGGAAAACATATATACAAGCAGTTTATTTCTTGCAAGTATAACTCTGGTTCTCTTTCGGATGGAGGAGAGAACCAGAGTTGTATTTATAGGAAATAAACTGCTTGTATATATTTTTTCTTTTAACAATTTCAAAGGAATAAATGTAGGTAAAATTTAGTCATATTTTAAATGTTCGAGAATAAGAGTATATTCTATTTCAATCGTCAAAATCCTACATTTTATCTAGTTATAGGCCCAGGGAATGCAATATTTCTCGAGATTTCTTTGTTGGGCTGTTGTTTAATTAAAGTTATCGCAGGTTGATAATTCAGTTCTGAATGAAAATAGCTGTGAATTATTCTGGACAACAATCAAACTGTATCTAAAATAAAATATAAAATCAACTAAACCTTACCATATTTGGTGTGCTAAAACCTAAACTAAACTTATATTTTTAATATTACTTCAAGTTTTTGAGATACGTAAAGTCGTGTTTCCCTACATATTAACAATATAAACGCAAAAATGCACGTAATATATTTGTTTTGTTATGACAATAGAGGAATTGAATAGAAAATTTTCGAATATTCTATAAAAATGTAGAAGCCGTATGTATATGAGTAGCTACAAAGTGGAGGGGTTAATCAGTCGAAGTCAGTGAGTCGAATCGAATAGTTGAGATTGTAAGATGTCTCGAAGGTGTGTAAATAATCCAGATTGCTTCTGTTGTGCTTTTGGGGCGGTGACTTATGTCTCAGAAGCGGTTTATTACCCCACTGATAACAAAGGCATATCAGCTTTATTTCGGTTGCAATATTGGAGATCAAGACAAACATTGGGTACCACATATCTGCTGTAATGCATGCCCTTATCAAGTCTGAGAAACTAGTTAAATAGTAAAAAACGATCTATGCGGTTTGCTATCCCGATGATCTGAAGAGAGCCTTCAAATCATGTTAATGATTGCTATTTCTGCGTCATACCTCGTATTGAGCGAAGTACAGATATATCCAGGAAGAAAAAGTCGGTTATCGACTATCCAATATATATATATATATATATATATATATATATATATATATATATATATATATATATATATATATATATATATATATATCATCTACCATGAGACCAGAGTGACGAACTTTCTATTCCAGAACCTCCAGAAACACTCACTTACGAATCAGATAATAACGATACAACGATCTCTCAAGAAGAAGATATGTCATCAATATTAAGAGATCCTGAATTTTCACCCGGCACGATATATCGCCAATCGCACAAAATGACCCAATTAGAATTAAACGATCTTGGGCCTAATGAAAAACTTTATTAAGGCACTGAATACAAATGGGCCAGCTTTTCAGTATCTGCGTCAGAAATTCCCAAGGTTAAGTGAAGCAAAAATTAAAGAAGGTATTTTTGTTGGACCACATATTTAAAATATTCTGAAAGACAGACATTTTAACAACACTCTATCAGATATTGACTTTCGCTTCGTGGTCACTAATTTCTTCGGAAATAAAAAAGCTCCTGTTGAAAATACGCTGTCATCGTATCAAAAAATGGGTTGCAATATATCTCTAAAGATCCATTTCCTACACTCACATCTGGACTTTTTTCCTGACATCTGCGGTGCATGAGCACGGCGGACGGTTCCATCAGGATATATCAACAATGGAGAAAAGGTACGAGGGAAAGTGGAATGCTTTCATGCTTGCCGACTACTGTTAGGGATGCTCCAGAAATAATTCACAGAAAAAGAAAAAAGGCAGGATATTTATTGTCTCTGCAAGTGTAAAAGTATGTATTTTTTATTATTTTTTTAAATAAAAAAAATTGTTCTTGAAAATTGCAACTAAATTTTTAATTTCATTGCCATTTTTTGTTCAGCACCCCAAAATTAACAAAAAAAATGCACTTTTCATACAAGAAACAACAAGTAAACAAAAATTTGTTGCGTAGTGTTATTAATTCATAATAAAGTATGCGATATAAAATGAGATAATGGCATCTGTCACCATCTCTTAGTTTATATTTTAACATCTGTTTTCAATACGTTTAAATGAATTTTTACAGAAACGGAAATGAAAAATATACCCTTTTAACTATTCAGTGACGCCCGAAAGGTTTCTTAATTATTATAAACAAAGCCACAGTGACTTTTTGAAAAAAAAAATAGTAACTCTTCTCTTATTGGTCGTAGAAAGTTAAATCGGGAGCTTTCGAAATATCAAATCTAGAATATTACACAAGCAATAGTTGAGACTATAATTCTATTTGTTTAAAAAACGGTATATTTTTATAAAAATCGACTTGTCAGTAATATTTAACGAAAATATAAGGTCTTAGAAATAAAACGCAGTTTGGTTTATATCAAAGAAGTGAGTTGTTTTTAACCTTCTAAAAGAAGGAGGCTCTCAATTCGTCCAGTATGTATGCTTTTTTTATGTATGTACACCGATTTGATTGAAATTTTTTATGTTATGTTCAGGAAGTTTCTGCGGTGGTCCCATATTTTTTTGGACGAAATTGGTGCTGTAATATCCAAGATGGCGCTGACAATATGGCGGACAAAAAAAATTAATTTTGTCTGATTTTCTCCAAACTTGGTGTGGGGAAGTTTTCGGGGTCGCACATAATGGATCCAAAATATTGTTTAAAAATTCAATATGGCGGATCCAATATTGCGGACAAAAAATCAGTTTTGTCCGATTTTCTCCAAAATTGGTACTGGGGAGTTTTCAGGGTCGTACATAACTAATCTAAAATTATTTTAAAAAAATTCAATATGGCGGACGAAAAAATCAATTTTGTCCCATTTTCTTCAAAATTGGTACGGGGGAGTTTTCGGGGTCGTACATAACGAATCTGAAATTATTTTTAAAAAATTCAATATGGCGGATCCAAGAGGGCGGATTAAAAATTCTACATCTTCCGGTTTTTTCTAAAATCAGTCTTGGGGTATTTTTGTTGGTGTTAATTATAAATTTAAAATATTTTTTGAAAAACTCAATCTGGCAGATTCAATATGGTGTCCTAAAAATTTTACGTTTTTCGATCTTCTCCCAAACTGATGTAAGGGGTTCTTGATAGTGTAAATTATTAATTTAAAAGTAATTTTTCAGGATTCAGTATGGCAAATCTAAGATAGCGGACTAAAAATTTTACATTTTTCGATTTTGTTCAATTGTGGGACTGAATCGTTTTTGAGGATGTAAATAGCGAATATAAGTCTAGAAATTTTAAATTTCCTAATTTCATCTAAAATTGGTACTAGGGGGCTTTGAAAGGTTTAATTTCAGATTAGATTAAGGCTTAAAATAATTTTTTTGAAATTCAATATAGCGGATGCAATATGGTGGGTTGAAAATTTTACCTTATTCGCATTTGTTCAGATTTGGTATTAGAGGGTTTTCGGGGTCGTGTATTACGAATATGAAGTTAATTTTTTACAACTATTAGGTTGATAAGATACCATATGACGGACAGAAAATTTTACATATTCCCATTTTGTCTAAAATTGACATTGTGGGGTTCTTGAGGCGTATACAAACTCAATATGCAGTATAAAATATATCGAGCTAAGAAATTTATATCTCAGGTTCTTTAAATATTGAAAATTTTTATTGTGGGGTTCTTGAGGCGTGTACAACTCCATATGCAGTATAAAATATATCGAGTTAAGAAATTTACATCTCAGGTTCTTTAAACATCGATATTGGAAGGTTTTGGGGCCTATATTACCAATCTAAAATTGATTTGAAATTTAAGATAGTGAATTTACTATGACAGACTAAATATTTGTTTGACACAATTTTACTTCTTTTTTTGTAAAACTCTAAGAACCAAAGAATTTTTAGTGGTCCATTTTAGGGTGATTTACAACTTTGGATAAAATTTGTACTTTTTTGCCACCTTGGAGTCTTGCGAGGTACACTAATCTCGATTAGTACTTAGTTCAAATAATTTATGGATATCATAATGAATTCTAAAGCTAAAAACAGAAAAATAAAATTTTTATAAAAAAATTGAACCGACTTCTAAAAGTGCTCTAAAAAATTAAAAATAACTATAAATTTTTATATGAAATTGAACTTTTTGAAATCGGCGCCAAATTATTTGTAAATGAAATAAATAACTATTAATGTATACAAATGATGGTAAGAAAGCAATTACAAATAAAATATTTTTAATTTGTTTATGCAAATCACAGTTTGTCAGGTATTAGTTTAGCGCCGACTTCAAAAAGTTCAATTTCATATAAAAAATTATAGTTATTTTTCACTTTTTAGCGCACTTTTAGAAGTCGGTTCAATTTTTTTATAAAAATTTTATCTCACAATAACTTAATTAAAAAATCTCTACATAAACAAATTATCGTATCTCAGCTACGAAACAACCTTTTTCACTGTATAAATACTCGTTCTTTTTTATAATGAAGGATTTCCTTTGAAAGAATAAAAGCAACGAAAAAATTTTGAAATAACTGTTTCATAAACAAAAAACGCTCGTTTTAACCCTTTTTTTTTCTTTCTTGCCGTAAATAATTATCAAAATGAATCAGTCGCGCCATAGCCCAAATTGTAGGTAATCTCAGCACCTACATCTTATTTTTTAATTTTTTTTGTCTTCAATCAATATATAAAATTAAAAAACGGTCTCTTGCCATCTTCAAACGCTTCTAGTTAATTACTAAACATTACCAACCGTCATCAACTGCCATGGATAGTCGGTTACCTCTTACCACAAAATTTTCGAAATACGTTGAGTCAGTTTTTTGCCGATTGTACTATAAAATCTTTGAGCAAGATGTTATAATATAATCACAATTTAATACGATACATTCGCTTATTTTGACGTTTTTTTTATAATTTTTATTAAATTATTTTAATCGTATAATACCTTTTAGTGTGTTTTTTGTTTTTGTGAATTTTTACTAGAATTTCTATTTTTACATAACAATTTGTTAAATAAAACTTTAAGACTGTACAAGATTACTAGAATACTTAGTATTATAACAACTATTACGTCTACCATAAAGTACTTGTACCAGGGCATTCCCACCCCAGCTACTCGTAAATGAGGTGCGCCTTTATGTCGAATGATGTATTCCACCCAATAAACAGCAGTTTCCATGGGCTTTTGGGGTCTATCATGATATATCCTGGATCGCATTTGTGCGTTTTCCCTGTATTTCGGATTATTAAGGACCTCATTGAGTAGAGTACCAAATCTTTCTTCAGTGAAATCTGGATCATGATAGTTAAGTTGTACACCGTAACCACCAGCTACAGCCCTAGCTGTGTTTAGAGGTTGGTCACCATAAACAGGAATGGCAAATATGGGTACCCCATGATGGATTGTTTCTGTGGTACTTAGGAGGCCGCCGTGGGTTATGAAGAGTTTAATGCTCGGATGAGCTGAAATAAATTAAAAACTCAAATAAGACATGTTCGTAAACACTTTTCAAGAGAGTTACAGAAAACTATAAATGGAACAGACTTAGTGTCGTTTATTTTTCTTAGGAAAACTACGGTTTGTTATATATATATATATATATATATATATATATATATATATAATACAATACAATTTTCTCTTCTTATATTCTAACTGGGTTCGAATAATAACACCACTTTTCACTAATTACTTTCAATTCTCTATTTACTACTTCTTAATACTTTCACTACTAAATAACAACTATTTGTTAACCCTTTCACTGTTTAATCACAACTAGATCTTCAATCATATCTTATCTATTTATATACACCTATAGAATATACTGGAATAAAAATTAAGAATTCCACTAGAAAAATGAGTAACAATGTTGATTCCTCGACCTAATATTTATACAAGGACGCATCCGAATTCCCCCAGTGGTCCTTCGTTACACTGCCCCTCCTAATTCTGATCGTCACGATCAGCCTCAATATTTAGTTTACATTGTGTGACTCCAACCTGTAAAAATATACTACTTTCATTTTGGCTTTGGAACTTCATTTGATTCTATAAACAACATCATTGATTCTCTTCAGAACAGTATATCATCCTTCCTATGCTGGCAGCAACTTAGGTGATTTGCACTTCTTTCTCTGTGGATTCCATAACCTAACTTTATCTCTTTGCTGGAACACTACCGAGTTTGCCTTGCCGTAATATCTTATCTTCATTGTGTCTATGGCTAAATTCATGCGTTCTCTGACTAGTCCATGAACTTCTCGCAACTTCTCTTGTAAGGCATCTACCCAGTCTTCAAGCTTCATACTTTCATCAGTTGAGGAACCGAACATTATGTTGCAAGGCGATTTAAGTTTTCTTCCAAATTAGACCTCGGCTAGTGTAACTCTAGTAGTTTCATAATTTGCACAACAGCAGAACATTAAAAAGATTGGCATCTATGTGTTCTTCAATGATCCTATTAAATCGTTTAACCACGCCATCTGACTAAGGCTGTAAGGCTATTGTCTTGATTTTACGGATGCTAAGCACTTCGAAGAGTTTTTAAAAAAGCTTAGATTCAAAATTACGTCCTTGATCACAGTATAGCTCCAAAGGAATTTCATATCGGCGGAACATATTGTTGACTAAGACTTCAGCTACTTTGGAGGCCTCCTAGTTAGGGATGACAAATACTTTAGGCCATTTACTGAAATAGTGAATAACAACCAAGATGTATTTGTTGCCTTTATTTGTTTCTGGGAACGCTAGATCAATAGCCATCCATTCAAGAGATACTCCAACATTAGACCCTTAGATCTTGTGCTTAGACCTTAGCTAGCTGCACACTTAGAGCACTGTCTATGATTTTTCATCTTAGCAAAAAATAAACGAGTAAAACATGTTTCGATGTTTGTCTAGAATTTTGTTAATTCCTAAATAAACATCTCACTTTCATTGTGTATTTCTTCTACAACCACTGGAACTTTGTTTCTAGATAATATTAACTAAGTTTTGATTTTCTAGCCATCGGCGTATTCTCAGAGCTCTTTAGTAACCGGTCTTCAATCAGTAGTGAATCCCGCTTAGCCCAAAGTGTCTTAAATGTAAGTTCATTATCCAAGATAGTGTCCCAACCAGGATGTCTTTCTTTATTGAATGGCGCTAGATCATGGTTTTTAAGTTGGTCTTTTCTCATTTGAGCTGTACTCCACTTTGGATCAACGTCAAAAGTTGCTCTTCGAATAGGTAACCCTTCTCTTTGTTCTGTTTTGCTACAGCGCTTTCATTCTTCTTTACATGATCTTCTTAATTTGTCTTTGATTCTTAAATTGTATTGTAGTTTTTAAGCCATCTTCCTATTTGTCCTTCGGGACTGGTTCATTTTAAGGAGCCATTTAAGAGCTGTCAGTTCTTATGAAAAATTTCTGTTCATTCAAATATTTATGAAAATGTCGGACATATTTAAATGTGGCCAGCAGTTCTTTCCTCGTGCCACAATAATTTCTTTCCGGTTTTAAATGCACTCGGCTGAAATATTCAATAACTTAAATAGAAAAAAAAATCATAATTTCAGGAAGAAATAAATAACTATTTAAGCACGGCATAACAACATTAAAACCTCGAGAGAAAATGAACAAATTTAAAAAAGAATCAAGTCACATTAAAAACGGATACTGTTGGAATCACTTATTTCAGGAAAATACAGAAGAGGAAAGTCACATTTAAGACACAGAAATTATAACTATTAAAAGAATTAAGCATAATATTGTCTAGTACCAGGCTATATTCACCAAAAGTCATGCACTCATTGGCGCCAACAAGCACAACAAGTGAAGAAGAATCTGATAACTTAAGAGGAAGTTAGAAAACAAGATACAGCACACTTTGTAGTGGTCACAGGATATTTCAACTTAAAAATTGGTCAAAGAAGGAAAGAGACACAAAATATATTGGGCACTTTTGACTGAGTAAAAGAAAAAAACGAGAAGAAACTGTGATGAGTTACCTTAACAAGGAGAACTTATAGGGTCGGAATACATTCTTCAAAAATTTCAAACAACTTAAATGGACTTGACGAAGTCCAGACAACAAAACGAGAAATTAAATTGATTATTTATTGTCCAGCAATAAAACGATATGCAAAGCTGTGTCTGTGTTAAACAAATTCTATACCAGAAGCGACCACAAATTAATTAGAAGAAAAATCAAAACTAATTTTAAAACTGAAAGAAACAAATTTCTAAAGTACAGTAAGAGCAATTTTGAAGCTAAAGCAAAGATTAAAACAGACACAATAGAAGAAATGTATACAAACAAATTTGCAGATAAAAGCACCGATATAATAACTGCTTCAACCAAGAAAATATATTCACGTACAAACGCTCATAAAATCTCGAAGCTTAGTCCTACTATAATACAGCCACTAGAAGATAGAAGAAATAAAACAGATAAAACATCAGAAAATGGGGAAAATAAAAAAGCTAGTGAAGAGAGAAATTTGAAAATATAAAACGAGGTACAATACAAAAATTATAGAAGAAACAATAAAAGATAACTGCAAAGTGAAATACTACGTTTTCAGCTATCTAAGGTAAAAATAAAAATTACATAAATACGAGATAAACGGAATATTATAGTTCAAATACAAGATATTGTCAAGGCTAGACACAAAAACCTTAATAAAAGAAACACATCTTGAATGTGGGACCCGAAGAGATACCTGCGATTACTAAAGAGGAAATAGACATGGCCCTAAAACAAATCAAGAGCAACAGGTGTTCGGGAGAAGTTCAAATCAGTACAGAAATGTGAAAGTTAGGATAAACATTAAAAGAACAATAAAAATTTTTCTGAACAAAAGCCTCGACAACGGAAAAATTGGAGTGAAATAGTGCAACGCGAAGGTTATACTATTCTTCAAAAAAAGTGATACTACAAACATCGCAAATTATCAACTAACATCTTTTATATCACAATTATATAAACTGTTCACAAAATAACAAATCGACTAAACGCAAAATTAGATTAAATTATGAAAAAGTTACATAATCGTACATACTCATTTTTGGTATTTCAACGACTAAATAAGCATATAATTATTTTGAAAAAAGTAATATTTTATAAGTTACTTACAGTACAAACAAAAAATAAATATTGGTTTAAGACATCATAACTTATGGTACTGAGTACGAGTGAGTCATTGGAAACTTAAAGAACATTAAACAAGTAAACACTTATTTTTCTCCTTCATCCAAAAATCTTAACTCTTTCAATGACAGTATAATATATTTTCGATACAGTCGCTTTAAGAGACTTGAAGTTTAGCTACAGTTAGTCCGATCTCTTTTCCACTACATACCATAGTAGCTGCAGGTCATTCGAGGCCGATCACCTTTGCGAATCCAAGCAGCCTCGTTAATTAAACTTGCCTAACTACTTCCAGTCACAAATTTATATCTCCAAAATATCTCTGTCTCAGTCCATTGAGTGCTGGGTAGTCTGCGAGGATATGATCAAGAGTTTCATCCTCTTCCAGACATCATCTGTACGTCGGGACGTCTACGACACCGATCTTATGAAGATGGCCCCTTTGGTGATAATGTCCTGTCAATAATCCCACTACAATTCGCAGTCATTTCTTTCCTAACGAGAGTAGCTCCTTAGTAAGCCGTTCGCTAGGTCCAGTGATATTTTCCTTGATACATCTCATTCCAGGTGCTTTTCTTCACCATTCAATAAATTTGCTTTCCAGTAACAATAATTCCCTTTTACCAATAGCTATTAGAACAGGGGTCCACAGGGTTCAGCTGCGGTCCCTAATTTTGCCAGACGGTCCGCTTCCTCATTCCCGCGTATACCTGAGTGACTCGAGACCCACACGAGTCTGATTGTGTAGCCATTTCTTGTCAGACTCTTCAGTACATTCTTGCACTCATACACTAGCTGCGAAGTTACGACACTGCACTTCACTGCCATTATCGCAGTTTTACTGTCTAGGCATATATTTATTACCCTTTTCCTGTTTATGCCCTCTCATAGAGATGAGCATACTGCAGAATAGCATAAATTTCCACTGTAAAGATTGTCATATGTTCTCCGAGAGAGTAGAACTTTCTGACTCCCGTGGTCCTGCCGAATACTTCGGTTTTAGCTCTTTCATCTTGTCGAGATCTATCTGTATACCATGATATTTAAAGGCACTCCAATATATTTATCTTTTTTATACAATATGTAACTGTATAAATGAATAAAAAAAACATTGAATCTAGAACAATTTGATTCGAATATTAATTTATGTGTACATTTTTTTAAAACTTGTTTTTCGTATGTATAACCAAGGAAATTAATTGTTTGGAAAAAGTTTACATTATAAAATTATATTATTATTACGAAAGATATATGTATATTATTATATTAAATTTATCAAAACAAATATAACCACGTCATTAACCGGCATGCTGCGTCAGCTGAACCTTCACCGAGTCACTTTTTATTCCCGATTCCCCCCCAAAAAGTTAGTGAGGTTCTCACCAGTACAGGTGTTGTGAAACCTGGTGCATACAACTACAATCCATAAAATTTTTTCAATTTCCCCCGACCAAGAGACAAAGACACGATTTCCCCACATTCGAATCCCAGAATACATTCATTAGTCCTCTTTTTAATTGACATTATTTTATTAAAACATAAACATATGTCCATTTCAAATAGACAAATCTATAATTGAAAAACTGAACAGTTTCAAAAATATTACAAATATAAAAATGGTATCCTCCTAGTAGAAAATGACAAAATAGCTCAATCCAAAAAAAAAATTTAATATAAGCGAACATTCCCGTTGAAATTATCTCCCACTTCAGATTAATCTTTATCAAAGGCAGAATGTCCTCTTGGAATTCAGCCAACTCAAATATAAAATAAATTCTAGAAGTAACCTTCAGGTTTAGTAGACTACCAGACCACCTAAAAATAGGCAGGTACCGATGCAAGGTCAAGCCCTGTATTCCAGCTTCACTATTATGCTTAAATTGGCAAAAATTTGGCTATATTTATCCCTCATGCGAAAAAGCAGACTATAATGAAACATTTTGAAATCCTCCACCTCACTGTGTCAATTTTGGACGAAATATCTCCGGTCGCTATTAAATCTGTTTCAGGTACAAATATGAATTTTAAATCTAAGAAATTAAAACACTATGAAGCAGAAAAAATAATGGATTCTCAACAATCTTCTTTTCTAAAGTAGTAAATAACAAACTCCCCAACCCACCATACCAGCCTCGACTTCAAATCCCTTCAGTACCATCAATCCTACCTCACCATCCAATCCCTCACCTGATCCAAATTCATTCTTATCCATCACCACTCCGAACTCATCCCACACAAACATTTCTCCAACCACAACCTAACTGAATCCCTGCCATTCCCAAACTCTCTCACCACAATCTCTTAAAACCTACACCCAACCCCTACCAACAAAAAGTCCAAAACCTAAACTACCACAATTCATAAATTAAAATCCTCTTATTCTTCAAATGAGAGAATCACTTCAAAATCAACCGTAACAGATAATGCGATATCCTTGCATCATAGCAGCTCAGATGCACCCATTTTTTCTCAAAAAACTTCAGACTCAATAACCAAAGACTCTAATAAAACCAATTGACTCTACTTACAATCGAGCAACATTTAACTTTTTCACCGTATAGACGATACAAAACTACTAAAAAGAGATTCCATCCCAAAATTTATGCTATACGACCTAAAATACACATATAAATTTACTCTTAAAGGCTACAACTGCATTAGAAAAGACGGAGAAAACCTAATCAGAGCCTCTGATGGAGTTGCTCTCTTCATAAAATAATCAACTTCATACTCTGAAATACCTATAAGTACCAATTTAGAAGCCTGTGATGCATCCATGATTTATCTAACATTCAAAATGACCATATTCAACATCAATATCCCTCCCAACTCCTATCTAAGTCAATCAGATATTATCAACCTAATTAAAACTCCTCGTCCCTTAATTATTATTATGGGCGACTATACCTCCCACAACTTTTTAAATCACCAAAACACCAAAAACGCGAAAAATTAAACCTGCTGGAAATTAAAATTAGCATCTTGAGCCGATGATGAAATAACACACATTGTTGCCAACTAACAATCGATATTCATAAATGTTTATTTCATTCGTATTTTTAATAACAAACCTATAACCAAGTTGACAATTTCTTTAATGAGGCACATATTATTAAGTTTCTTAAATATTGTTAAATAGGCGAAAAACTATATGGTTAGTACTCAATAGAAAATTCCTAATGTTTGAAGTTCATAGACAACGATGTTCTCCGCTGTTAAAATGGGCGCGCAACCCCTTCAAATTCTATGTTGCCATACACTCGTATTCTAGTGACAAGGCAATAACCCGCGAATTCGTGAGGGATTTTTGGTTATGCTCGTATCATACAGAGGTCGTTCGAACTTCATGACGCAAAGTTATATACGCAGGTCAGATACTTTTGGGACATATTGCATATAGTTATAGTTACCATAATTCCGATTGCCATATTTAGTTTTTTACTTTGATATTTAATAAACAATTACCTAAAACATCTTGTTGGGGTAACCATGCCCTTATCATTACATTTACTGGTTTTCCAGGTAATTCTTCTTCAAATTTCCAAAGAACTTTTTGTTTTAAACGTCCAAGAACGTTCAGTATTACTTTTTTCTTGTCCTCTGGTAAGTCTTTGCTCTTTAAGTTTGATCCCATGCTAAAATAAATTGCACCTTGTTTTGCACTGTCTAAAAAGTCTTGTAAATCTTGAGGAAGTTTTTGAGGTGTATCGATGAAGTGTCCACCAATTTCCACCATGTTAGGAACGATTGGTACAGCATTGTACATACTTGTATGTGAGTTGAGCAGAACTAAAGAGATATTAGTGTGTAAATCATATATTGGAGGAGCATTAGGAAATGCTCGATGCATAATCTCATCATGCTTTGGGATCATGTAGTAGTTAGTGACAAAGTAGTCCAATAAGTAAAATATTAAATTTTTTGTTCTGTAAAGGAACGTGAAGTTTCTTGAAAAGTCTGTGAAAAACATATGTGGTACGTAAGATATTGGTTGGGGATTACCCACTGATGGATTTACCATTGCACTTGGGCCAACACTGGAAAGGATAATCAATGGACAGTCATAAATATATGGAAAAATCTTGAGGGCATCATTGGAAAATTGTTCCATGATAACAGCGTCGAATTTTTTGTTGGAGTGTAGTAATTTTTTAACATCTGGATGGTACAACGTCTTGTTTGTGGGCCCCAAAAATAAATCAGTCATTATTTTCATTTTCTCCAATGGATCTAACAACTCCATATCAAATAGGTTAATTTTAAGAAGATGCTCTGAAATATAAAGTAAACATTAGTTAATTAAGTAGCAGAAATATGTTCTGAAGGCAGAAACAAAAGGATTTTTCACAGGATTTTTTTTCTAGTCTATATTCTTTATTGCTAACTTGAAAAACTAAGTTTTAGCTTATTCTTTATAAGGATGAGAAAAAGCGCGAAATTTCTTAGATATTAAAGATAATAGAACGGGTAATGTCAATTTAAAAAAAATCCCATGTGGGATAGTCTGAGAAAGATTCGTCCATCCTTAAGGATCATAGAAAAATAATTTTCTCAATTCTAACGTAAATATTATGATTTAGAGAATAATTTAAGTTCCGACAGACCAATTGAGTTGCCTACTGACAAAAATGTTAAGGTTGTAAGAATGCTAGTGTTAGAAGACATACATATGATAGCGACAGAGATAAAACACATTCAAGTTAAGTGAACCAATTTTTCTTTAACTCTATTTTGATATATCATCCTATCAGTCAATCAATAAACAACAACTTTTCCTCGCATTCTTCATGAGCATTTAAAAATATGCAAATTGTGTTCACTTGTGGTATCTTATTTTGTGGGAGTGGAACTGTGATTATTTAATGAAAAATTATAATTAAATTACTCGGTCTTCTTTTCCATAGTCTAGATTGTACATCAGCAACCTTTATTTTTAGCTAAGGTAATTCCCTTGAGAGTTTCGTGATTATAGATGCCAGTGGCGTTTTATTTCGTGACATTGTCAATATTAGAAGCAAAAATTTCTATTTTTGTAATTATTTAATATAAAATTTTTTAATTAAGTAATATATCGAATATTATTGAAATTTTTTACTCTATTGATTGTGATTTGTGTGTGATTTTCATATTACAACATTACTTTTTTGACTAGTCCTTGACATTTCCGCCATTATCGCTATTTCAAATTTGTGCTTAACAGTGTCGTTTATTAGTACCGACGAATTTTGGAAATGAAGCGTTCAAATATTAAGTTAATTGAAAATTGAATAATATGGTCTTATTGGTTTTATTGTCTGCCCAACTTGGCAAAACCAATATAAGATATAATACGTGGAAGGTGACCTAGACTAAAAGTGGCTGCTACAATTTATGATTAAAATCATGGGTTTGATTTTTTCATCAATGATGAAGAAGTACTTCTACTATATGACGTAGATCATCTTTTAAAATGTATCAGTAGCAAACGGGATTACAAATTTTACTTACAGGTGAAATGACTGCAAAGTAGAAATGTTTGAAAAAAACTTCATAATTATGTGATAAAAATAAATATGTTATTTTGTCTAAATATTTAGCACATAAGTTGCAGTATTTGTAAAAGTATTAGCTAGGTTTGATAGTTTCAGTTTTTTTTTGTTTCAGACATATATTTCTATCAAAAAAGCAATAAAAGCTGTTTTTATCACCTAATGAGATATGTCTTCTGAAGCAAAGGAAACTGCAGAGTCTATCCTGTTTATGAATAAACGTTTTGACACTGTTATAACATAGGTCATAAAGTTAACACTTTAGATGAAAAAAAAAACGGTCATCGAGGTACAGTTGATGGATATCCCCCCAACATGAATTTTTGCCTAGAGATTATTAACACTTTTAATTTATAATTTCGTAAATGTTTCATCTGGATATATACTTTGAATGGATTTAAATATTTCTGACCAAAATTAAAAGGCAAAGGCTTAAAATTTCTTTCAATAAGAGATTTTATTCAAGATTCGTTGGAAAATTATTTTGATACGATAAAAAGATATAGCTGACCCAACATTTTAACCCGTCAGCAACACATAAATTGTAACAAAGTCATCCATTTTTCAAGCGAGAAAATTAAAATTTTTTGCCATTATTGAGGTTAGAGATGAATCAGGATCTAACAAGAACAAAATGATTAGCGGTCCTTGAAACATATAGGTATAATTTTTTTTTGTGTTGCAGTTACACAGTCGGGTGAGATAAAGGATATCCTGTCAAGTTTTCGTATTTTTTAGTTAGCGATAAATTATAACCTGATCAAATCATTGATGGATTGATATGGTAGTTGGTAAAGCTACAAGACCACGATGTTTAAAAATGAATTTGGAGTATAAATTCGAGGGTATTGTTTCGCGCTAGAACAACAGAAGAAACAGACTACCTTAAAAGGTATATAATGAAAACAAATTATTATTGTGTGTGTGTGTATCTCCTCATTCTCGTTAAAAGAATGGGAGGATAAACATGTCACATGTATGTAAAGAATTCATGGAATTTGTTTTTGAGGTCGGAAGTTTCTTTCCGAAACAAACATTCCACTAAAGAGTCGTGGAAGTGCTTTTTGCGCCTATCAAATTGCGGAATATTTCCACGTAAACTTCTCCAGATCCTTACTATGCAAACTTAGCTTCAAAAATTTGCTCATAAACAACTCTCGCTGAGCTTGATTCATTGATAACTCCTGTTTAGGCTTCAAGCCAATCTGCCAATAAATAAACTCGCAAACTTTGGTTTACGGTAATCGTACATTCTCAAAAAATCTTTCCTATTTCCTTTTGGAATTGTTCTTGCTGAACGGAACAGTTTTTGTGTAGCGATACCGAAAACCATAAGGTTTGCAGGGTTCGTTATTATTAGAACAAAAAGAAGGGGTAAATGAAAAAACGCCACGTTTCTATACGAAACTATTTACATGATCTTCATTGTCCAAGAACCTGTGAATTTCTCTGAAGGTTAGGGAGCAACCATGACATAGTTTCTGTCTTTTTTCGTACATTTTGTTTTCACTCAACACTTTCTACTAACAGTGACAAAAGCAATATAATTTCCTCGTATCCATGACGTCGAAATAGGGGGTAAGCATCGAATTTTTTTTAAAAAGCCTCGTTTTACGAGATTTCAGATATTCTAAATAATTACCAAAAAAAAAAAACGTATGAAATAGAATAACATATGCTATTATACTTGCCAATTAATTAATCCAATAAATAAAAGAAATCCATTTTGCAATGCAATTGATAGTTATAAAATAATGAAAAATGTAATAACGCCAATTTAATAAAAAAGTATTTCAAAATATCTTATGATTTTTCTAAAAAAACACCCTGTTCCCAGGAAGTGATATGTCATGATTTTTTTTACCTTCCCCCTCCCCTCACATGATTTATGGACGGCCTCATATTCGAGCAAAATAATAAAAATAATTAGATTTGAATTTTTATTTTTGATAATTTGATATTATTAGGCTTGAAATTCCTTGTTAATAGAAAATAAGCTTGAAAAGGAGGATTCCGTACGATCCAACATTTCGTAATACACTAAAATATTGGAAAATGTTACAGCCATTTTATTTTTCTTAAAATATAATAGCATAAACATTTTTTAGCCGAAAATCTGTAAAACAGTATTGAAAAATTGTTTTTTATTCATATTGATTTTCTATTATCTCTATTCAGTTATTTTAATTTTTTCAATCTGCTGAAGCGATAAAAGGGAGAATGTATATTCTCCTACATTTATGCTTATTAACCGATTATAATTAAAAGTTTTGTAATTCTAAATCAATAGAAAAACAGATTCAGAATACTTAAAAGATCATCTTTATATGACAGTCCACTTGACTTTGCGGAAAAAAACATTTTTTCGTCGCTCTATTTTTGATTCCCTTCCTAAAGAAAAAGAAATATTTTTTTGATTGCGCCTCTTAAACTAGGTAAGGGCAAGTCAGTTTTAGAACTGAGTCAGGTATTAAATTGAAACACTCATAGTTCCTGAAAAAATCTGCAGTGACATACAAATAGAAAACACCTATGTTTTACCAGGAATGTAAGTGTAATAGGCTTCTTAGCCTATCTGAAGAGCTGTATAAGAATGAAACACGAAATACTGCTCTAGTATTTTTCAAAACGCTTCGGGTACGGAAGTACTTCATGGCCTCCGGCCAATCCGCAGTACCAAAGAAGCTGACGACGCAGTTGCGTCGCGCACGGCATGGACAACATTCGCCCAAACTTGCTTTCATTCGTGAAAATTATTGGAAATACCTAAAAGTATTTGGGTTTTGGGTGTATCCCTTCCGTAGCACACCATACGTTGACTGCCTTATGACACGATATCTGTCATACGCCTGGCGTCGAGCAATGTGGACACGTTAGAATTGAGCTCACCCTTCGGCCTAGTTATGTCTTCACTGGACTCATCAGATGGGGGCATTACCACATGACCAAGTGTCATTTGAAAATAATAATGATATTTGAGTTTCAAGTTCTGCTGAGTACAAGTCAAGCTTCCAGCTGTTACATACAGTGCTAACATGCTACTGACTCTTTTGACATCTTCTCTAAGTATTGTAAGTGTAACTGAAAAGTTCTACAAGAACGAAACACGAATTCGAAGCGGTTGAAGAACTCCTCAGATAGGCTAAGATACCTATTGCACTTACATTACTTAGAGGAGATGTCAAGTAGAGTAGAGTCAGCAGCATGTTAGCATTGCGTGCAATAGCTGAAAGCTTGAGTTGTACTCAGCAAGACTCAAAACTCAAATATCATTACGATTTACTAGGATTGTCCTCCTTGGACTTTTTTGTTCTGAAAAAATGGTTCTATTCAAATATATTCAAATTGTTTTTTAGTATTTAAAAAAATGTCAATAGGGTTTAACTTTTAAACCATTGTTTCAGTGACGAAATTCTAAAATAAAAAATGCTCCGAAAGCATCCAATCTGTAGATAGCTCTTAATTTGAGAAATAAATTCGACAGAAAAAATCATAATTTTTGTAACACATTCGAAGAAAAAAAAACTTACCGTCAAAATCCTCTTTAAATCCCTCCAAAATTATATCTGTATAATGTCCTTTTTTTGGAGGATCTTTCAGTTTGTAAGGGCTAATCATCGTAACATTGTGTCCGGCATTTGCTAAACCTTTCATTAATTTTGAAGTTAAAATATAATGACTGATCCCTGGCATTGGGAAAATTCCTAAAATGTTAGCATTTTCGACACATTTTAATGAAGCAAACATAAATAGTAAACTTTTGAAGATCATATTTAGCTGTTTTAATCTGGCGAAACAAACAATTGACTATTGCTTGTCTTGATTACTGTTATAAGATAGCCCAGGAACAATCTTATCTTTTTCAAATTAATATTATTTTTAGGACTCGGTAAGTACGTGTAGTTAAAATTATTAAAAGTGCTCAAACATTCAGGTCGGGTCTTACATTTTTTTTTAAGTTAAACTATATTAATGAATTAGGGATCAAATTAATTTGTTTTAGGTATATCCTCTGAATGGTTAATGTTTTTAAATATATTAATAAAATTTTCTGTTCACACTCATGTTGTTATCTAAAAACAGCAGTCACCTCGTGTATTACTCAATAAGTCAGATAGATCAGGTCAAAGTGGCTTATCAACATCGATAAAAAATAATCTATAAAATTCTGCGTTCATATTTTCCTTGTTTTTATACTGGGTCTCTGGGAAAATATGGGAAGCTCTCGGATATGAAAAAAAAACACATAAAAGAACACTATAAGTTCATTTAAACGTTTTTCGTATAGGCCTCCGTATTGAAGATATGGGCTCCGAAGTAGCTGTAATTAAATCACGTTTTTACACATAATTATTGAACCACCAGGTAAAAATATAATTTTATTTACACTGTAGTCCCGTACTTTCTATCGGATTGAATATGAAAAAGGGGAATTTTTCCTTGTCACCACAGTTTCAATAAAAAATTAAACTAACTGCTTAGTTGAAAACTCCGTAAGAGAGTTCGTGAAGTCTGATATACTCGCGGGCACGATGAATTGAGGACTGCTGTACCCGCCCCAATAACTCAGCATTGTTCCTTATTTGATCACAATGAAATATGATTCCTCATAGAAGTTCCTCCCTACTATCGATCGGAGTGGAATACACCAAGGTTTTGAGGTGTCCCCACAGGTAGAAATCCAACGGCGTTAGATTGGGACATCCAGGCAATCGATCCTCCTCTACCTATCCAACGGTTTGGATGTTTCGGCGGGTTATTTACACGTGGCGGCGGCGATAGGCGTCGGGGCGGCAGTTGTTTAGCGCCCTTGTCAACGGACCTCGGCGGGCACCTGGCGGTAAAACACATTCCTGGTCATTACGGAAACAATAACAAACTTATGGCATCAGTGCGTGTGTGTATCGGTGAGGGTAGGAAGGAAAGAAAGGAACTGACGCTGCCCGTTCTTATAAGGGTCCTCGACAGCGTCAGCAGGATAGAGCGACATTGCCCGTTCTTATAAGGGTCCTCGACAATGCCGACCAATAGCGGTAGGAAATTAGGAAAGGAACCGTCACTGCCCGTTCTTATAAGGGTCCTCGACAGTGACGGTAGGATGACACAACATTTCCCGTTCTTATAAGGGTCCTCGGCAATGCTGGCCATTAGAGGGGCAGGACGTAAGGAAGGAAGTGTATGGTAAACACCATATACACACAAGCCTCGCCTCACCTACATCACTAGACCAGGAAGGCGCGGTCCAGCAGGCGACCCAGTCCAGTCCGTTTGGACTGTTGACCCGGGTGGAGAACGTATAGTTCTCAGCGAAATAAAGGTCTGCTCGGACTTAAATAGACGGCTCGAGCTCCCACTACGCTGACGTGTGACGGTGTGCGGTGATCGCGCATACGATACTGCTGTATGCGGCGCGCGATTACTATGGTCGGACGCTCTGAAAATCTCGGAAAATTATATTTCCCGGCATAGCGCGGTGAATCTAATTATATTCCGGTAATATTAAAACTTTAAGCAATCTTTTCCCGCAAGAATCAGATTTTTCGGATGTTAAATAAATAAATTAAATCCCGGCGAACATACACTTGCCAAAAAATTTAGTAACTTCGTTACACTATTATTTTTGACTTATTAAACTGCGCTGATTTTCGAGTGCTTGTTGAACGAGTATCATCTACAGCATTTAAAATATTTTCTTCTAATTGCGGTGTACGTACTGTTCTTCCTCGACCAGCATCAGTATTTTTTTTCTAAAATTTCCTAAAATTATGAAGAAATTTAATAATATACCTTATTAAATGGAGTCGCCTACCATTCTCCCTTAGAGGTTAGTCAACTCGTTAAAATGTTTTCTGATCTGGAAGAGTACGATTAGGATATCTGTTGTGATATAACCTCCTGGCTTCCAAAGCATTGCCAGATGCAACATCATACATCAGATGCATATCTCTATACTCAATAAACGTATATTCCATATTTGCAACTATTTCACAATTAATTTCACCACGAAATCCAAAAATTAGTAAATTAATATCCAAGTAAAGAAGCAATGTGTCATTGATGTGAAAGTTGACAACTTCTAAAATTCAGGATATTTATTTCTTTCGTACCTAGCAACGTTTGCAACAACAACATTTTGTTTCTTGTGCCGATAAAATAAAACGCACATTTTTTGCGAACCTAGGTCGAACTGCAATTCACAGAATTAGACGTTTTTAACTAAAGAGGTAAACTCTAATTTTGAATCGATTTTTTTTTATCATAAGGTTGAAGGTTGAACATTTGATAGGAACAAAGAAGTATCTTTTAACGAAATACGCCAAATACATGATGTAAATAAAATTACGTTTTTTCGAAAACGGTTAAGATTAGCGACATGAATAAAAAGTACTTAATTTTTAGTCAGTAGTTAAATCATGTAATGGAACAAATGTTAATTATTTTTCATTGTTCAATGTCAACTATATTCTGTTAAAATAAATAATTAAATAATCACTCTGTGAATAGATATTCCGTGGGAATAGGGTAGTTATATTTTTATCACTATCCACGAAAGACTAAAGGAAAAATAAATCAGTTATCGAGCTTAACTTTTATGATCTTTGTCGTTTAAATGTTTTATTAAAAAAATACATAGAGTCAGTTAATTTATGAAGACCTAAAAGACCCTCTCTTAGAATTGCCTATAAATCTGTCTAAGTAATCCTGCCCTGGTTAAGTACATAAAACCGGACGTGATAAGGGTAGTTTTTAACATATGGTATATGAAATACCGTTAAAATATATAGGAAACAAAAGAATAATCAAATAAACTCATTATACTGTAATATAACGTTTAACCTGTGTAAGGGGTCTAAAATGGCGACTGTTTTTCCTGATTGCAAGAAAGAACGAATTAAATAACAGCAATATGAATAAAAGGGCACTCAGGTTTTTTCACAGACGTTATATTATATTATTTCTTTAGTTATAGAGAGAAATAGAATAGTTTTATTAATTGTGTTTATATACAAATTAAGATTAAGACGCTCACAAGCCAATTCGTGAATCAAACATCCGGTATAGAATAGCTAGCGCCCTCAGCGCGTAGCGATCGAAACCTTCGAACTTTAAGGGAATGAAATTGTCGGTTACAGGACGTACGACCGAAAAAGTCACTAAAAAGAGGGAGAGGGGGTGTAAGATTCGAAGACACTCTTTTAAGGAATAGTAAATTTTAGTACCAATCTGAAAGTCGAATTAGGGTGATCGGTGCCGTTCTTTAAGTCAAGTGCCGTAGTGTATATTCAGCGGGAATGAAGGTTTTCTTTGTTGGATTTGTCTTTGTTTAATTTGGGAAATTAAGGGATTACCGTGTGTTATTTTAGTGGGGTATTTCGCGATTTTCATACGGTTGGATTAAGTAATATAAATAGCTGTTTTTCGCGTTTTATTTATTTTTTTTTTATTTAATATTTTATTAAGCTATTTATATGTGTTTTTTTCAAAATTGGGTTTCACGTTTTTGGTTAAAATAACGGCCGAGAAGAGCAATTATGTTAGTTTTTCGTAATTGTTATTAGTTTTAAGTTTCTCATCGTAAATAGTTCGTTTTATTCTATTTATTTTGTTAATAGACTAAGCGTTTTGAGAAACTTGTTTTATTCAATTTAATTAAAACCTTCACGCGAATTAACTCGCGGGCGCGCTGTTGCCAGACCTACGAAACAAGAGATGTCTTCTGACTAACTAATTAGCAGCCTTTCCTGAGTCCTGAAGTTCTGAGTTGTGGTTGGTGAGCTTAAATAACCGTAGTTGTTTGGTACTAAAGCTACAAGAGAGAAGTTGAACGACCAGACTTCCAGAGTGTCTTTATTACTATATTTATTTGTAGGATATTAAAATAGTTAGTAATTAATATGGGGCAAAAAATGATTATAGATAAAATGATTAATGCTACCTCAATATGTCATTGACCAGAGTCTATAATCAAATTCTGTCACAATCATACAGGGTGTAAAAAAATTGAGTCATGAGTGTCACAGCTAGTCCGTCCCTGTAGCTGTGAGTAATTCATAACCCTTTTTTGGATAGTAATTTGAAGGGTCTTACCTGGTATATATCATATTAAAAAAATCTTAAATATACCTAGTGGTTAAATAATTATTTGTAAAAAATTTGATTCCATTGCAGCTTTTTGGGAGTCTATATCTCCGAAGAGGCGGCCTATATACAAAAACTTCATATGAACTTGTAGTTTTTCTTTTATGTGTTTTTTTTCATATCCGGGAGATCTCCCACATTTTTCCGGATACTCTGTATATATGGAGATGTAGATATTTGCATTGCGGCCCGAAAGATTTATTGTCTTCCTTCTGTTGCTAAGTCATCGGACTAAAACGGGACCTCCAATCTTATTTCCCTTCGAAAATGTGACCATCCAAAGTAAAACGAAACTTGAGACCAAACCTTAAAAATATTTATAAATCTTGCTTAAAGTATCCTTCATTTTAGAATTTTTGGTGTCAGCTGTCCTACTGTACTCGATAAAATTCGGGTATTATTTCGCTAAAGGCCGGTCATTCTTTGTCGGAACCCGTCTATACTATTTTATTGTAGCAAACTTTATTTTCAGAAGTTCCCATAGAATAAAGTTTAACAGATTGAGCCTTGGTGAACAGGGAGGCCACCGTGTAGGATTATTGGTTCCAATCCACTTCTCGGATAATCTATGTTTAAAAGATCTCGGACAACTGCAGTAATGTTCCTTTCGATGAATTAATACCACATTCCTCGAGAAAGGTTTTATAGGTTAGATATCCTCTCAGGTATAAAATAATTTTTCAAATCCCGCATCGGTTGTGCTGCCAGCAAAGGAACAAAAATATGTAGTCATGACCATATGAAATGGTACAACTGGAATATCTTTTGAAAAAACCCTGCAGATTATTTTAGTAAATGATCGGAAGTTAACGCAATATCAAATCTAGAAGTCAAAACGTTTGCTGACGATATCATTGTTTATGTATGCGGCTGCATGTATTTAAGTTTAGGACACTGATTGTAATAAAAATCGAAAGATAATATACAAATTTTATTTCAAATCTGTCACAAATTCCATCAATTAATAAGAGAAAAGATATTATTTTAATTTAAAACTATTCTTCGATACTATAAAACTGGATAATTGTACAGCAGCATTGCCAGTATTATTACAATAAATGAATAATGTTACTTTTTTAACATCCAATTGCTATAAATAATACGTTATATGATACAGGGTTGTTCAAAGCATTTTAATCAATGACTAGTTTTGAATAATAATATTACCAAAAAAATAACTAAAAACGCCAATTACATTTTCTAAATACTTAAATGGTATGTGCATTATGTAGACCAGGTTGCCAAATAGAAAACTGTTTTAATGACTTCGATGAATCAATAATTTTCAGTTTATAAACATTGACAAAATAAAAAAATAATATAAGACAAATATAAAACTTTTGGTAGAGCTATAAAAAACTTATTTGCACAACTAGTGCTAAAAGTGACAAACCAATGTGAATTTTGATAATTGAAATGGAACACATGCTCAGAAAATTCATTCATACCAGGTACAGAAATGATTTTTTTTTCCAGAAACTTCCATTGACATTTATAGTAAAAACTGTGTTGAAAATTTTCCTAAATATTTATCATCAAGTATAGGGGATGGCATTAGAATACTTATAAAAAATACATAGTGGAATTGGTAACCTTATTCTTTTAGAAGTCTGTTAAAAATTACACATGGGATCGTAATTATTGTTGGGCAGTTGGAGTTCATTCTTGAAGTAATTTTCTGCGTAAAATCTAAATCCTAGTTATAAAAGTTTATATATTTGAAAAATGTTTTTTTTTGGCCATTTTTGAGGTCATGTGCAGGATGTAAAAAATTTTTTCGACTAAAATATCTCAAAATTCTGACGTGGTGGGCAATTCTGTCCTCGGATTTGGATTCTAATCAGCAAACTATTTCGGAAATAATCTCCAGCTGCCCAGCAAGAGAACCTGGTACACTTGTATAATCATTTTTCTCATCTCATCTCTAGATTCTAAATTAATTAGCTGGTTAACCGCAAAATCACAGATATCCTTGCTTTGATTATTAATTTTTGGGATCAAAACTTATTTCTAACCTTTTGGTAATTGTATACGGTTGACACCATTCTCTTATTCAGTGAGTTTTCTTTAGACAATAGGATAATAAATAAATGTGTTAAGTTTGTGTAAAAGAAAATTGAAAAAAGATTTAAACCATTAAGACAAAATAGTAATTTATACAGAATGCAGGGCAAAAGGTGGAAAATCTGTCAGATATGAGAAAAACACTTGAAAGGAATACCATAAGTTCATATAAACTTTTTTCGTCTAGGCCTCGTCTTCGGAGATATAGTCTCTCAAAGAGCTGCAATGGAATCAAGTTTTTTACACATAATTATTGAATCACCAGGTATACTTCAATTTTTTTAATGTGATGTATGCCAGGGCAGACCTTCCAAATTACTGTCCAAGAAAGTGTTGTGAATTATTCACAGCTGCAGGAACGGACTAGCTGTGATACTCATGACCCTATATATTTTTTTCGCCCTGTATGATAAGAACTTTGGACAATGTTTTTTACAAACCTTTAACTATTGACTAAAAATTAAGTACTCTTCATTGATCTTAACCCTTTTAGAAAAAAAAACGTCATTTTATTTACATCATGTATTTGGCGTATTTCGATAAAATATACCTCCTTGTTCCTATCAAATGTGCAACCTTCATCCTTATGATATAAAAATTCAATCCAAAGTTAAAGTTTACCTCTTTTCTTAAAAACGTCTAATTCCGTGAATTGCAATTCGAACTAGGTTCGCAAAAAATGTGCGTTTTATTTTATCGATACCAAAAACAAAGTATTGTTGCAAACGTTGCTAGGTACGAAAGATATAAATATCCTGCATTTTAGAACTTGTTAACTTTCACATCGCTGACACACTGATTTTTTATGGAATAAACGTTTAGTGAGTATATAGATATACATCTGATGTATGGTATTGCATCTTGCAATGCTTTGGAAGCCAGGAGGTTATATCACAATAGATATCCTAATCGTTCTCTTATGGATCTGAAAATTGACCAACACCGAAGGAGACTGGTAGGCTCTTCCATTTAATAAAGTAATATTATTAAATGTGTTTATAATTTTAGTAAATTTTATGAAAAAAGTACTGATCAGGGAAGAACAGCAAGTACGCTGTAATTAGAGGAAAATATTTTAAATGTTGTAGATGATACTCCTTCAACGAGCACTCGAAAATTATCAGCGCGGTTTAGTATGTCAAAAACAATAATACATGACGTTCTTCAAAAACATCTGTTATAGTCATATCATTTGAAAAAAGTGCTTTAACTGATTCCTGAAGATTTTCCCCGTAGAATGCAGTTTGCAAACTGGCTATTGGATCAGCAATGAAATAATGTAAACTTCATTAGCACTATTCTCTTCATGGATGAAACAGGGTTTACCAAAAATGGTATCATAAATTAACACAACTCACCTATATGGGCTGATGAAAATCCTCATACAATCATTGTTTTGCATCATCAACATCAGTTCCAATCAATTAATGTCTGGGCAGGAATCAGTGGCAAATTTTTGATTGGACCATTCGTATTGCCGGCACAACTGAATGGAGAACTTTATTTGGAGTTGCTCCAGAACACTTTTCAGGATTTAGTAGAGCACTTACCACTTGATACCCGCCAAAACATGTACTACATGCATTATGGGGCATCACCTTATATCAACGTTGTTGTGCGAGAGCAACTGAATTATGCCTATCCAAACCGTTAGATAGATAGAAGAGGACCTATTGCCTGGCGTCCTCAATCTCCCTACCTTACGCGGTTGGATTTTTACCTGTGGGGATACCTCAGAACTTAGGTGTATTTCACTCCGGTCGATAGTAGGAAGGAACTTCTACGGAGAATTAAATAAGGAACAATACTGAGTTATTGTGGCGGGTACAGCAGTCTTCAATTCGTCGTGCCCGCGAGTGTATCACACTTCACGGAGCCCATGTTGAATCTTCTTACGAAGTTTTTAACTAAGCAGTTAATTTAACTTTTTATTGGAACTATGGTGACAGGGGAAAATTCCTCTTTTTCATATTCAACCCGACAAAAGTTAGAATACTAATAGTGTAAACAAAATGACGTTTTTTCGAAAACGGTTAGGATTAATGACATGAATGATAAGTATTTAATTTTCAATCAATAGTTCAAGGTATGTAAAAAACGTTGTCCAAAGTTCTTATCATAGAGGGCGTAAAATATGGTGTCATTAGTGTCACAGCTAGTCTGTCCCTGCAGCTGCAAGTAATTCACAACACTTTCTTGGACAGTAATTTGAACGGTCTTACCTGGTATACATCATATTAAAAAAATTGAAATATACTTGGTGATTTAATAATTATGTGTAAAAAAACTTGATTCCGTTGCAGCTCTTTGGGCGCCCATATCTCCGAAGAGGAGGCCTATACGAAAAAAGTTTATAGGAACTTGAAGTATTCCATTCCCGTGTTTTTCCTATCCTGGAGATATCCCACATTTTCCCGGACACACTGTGTAATTGTTGTGAAAATCAGCTTTTTTTATAAATAGCTGAGGTCAATGAATTCATTAGCTCAGCAAATATACTTTCCCTATTAGGTCTATTTAGTATAAAATTTATTTGCTTGTAACAGATTCATAATCTCAGAATGAATTTTTGTTTTAGTTAAACATTACCAAACTAAGCAAGTCAATTCCTTATTTGGTTCCATTGTCAAAAGAGAAAAAACTATGTAAAATAGAAAAATTAAATGTAAAGTTTATTCGTTATTGTAAAAACATCAAGTTGTTATTCTTTAAGGTTAGGATATTTAAGTTTTTAAATGTTGTTTTGCTTTTTTTTTACAGTTTATATGTTAAATTCAAAGTTAGACCTAATCTGTTTTTATATTGTTGTTTTGAACTTCTCTTGTTAACCAAGAGAGATTTAAATTAATATAACAAGATGCTATAAAGTCTTCACTAAGTAACAAAATGCAAACACATGCTCGTAATTTACGTTTTTTTTATCAACTATTTTAATACTGTACTAAAAACAACCCTACACATTCTGTAATCATTAGTAAAAACAATCTAATAGGCATGGATCGTAAAAACGGTTTACACTTAAAAATAATATTTTAATGGAACAACACATTTTAATTTGCTTTTTGTTTGCCTAAATTTTTATTAGAATTTCCCCTTTTACAAAATAATTTTTTAAATAATAACCTAAGACTGCAGAAGATAACTAGGATACTTAGTATTAGAACAGCTATTACATCTATCATAAAGTATTTGTACCATGACATTCCCACCCCAGCTACTCTAAGATGAGGTGCTCCTTTGTGTCTAATGATGTACTCGACCCAATAAATTGCAGTTTCCATAGGCTTTTGAGGTCTGTCGTGATATATTTTGGAACGCAACTGTGCATTTTCTCTGTATTTTGGATTGTTAAGGACTTCGTTGAGTAGTTCACTAAATCTTTCTTCAGTGAAACGTGAGTCATGATAGCCAAGTTGTACACCATAACCACCAGCTACAGCTCCAGCTGCGTTTAGAGGTTGATCTCCAAATACAGGAATAGCAAATATGGGTATCCCATGATGGATTGTTTCTATAATACTTAAGAAGCCACCGTGGGTTATAAAGAGTTTAATGTTCGGATGAGCTGAAATAAATTAAACATTAAACTGATGCAAAATTGTCTAAAAAGGCCATAGTAAACTGCGACCAAGATAAATTTGCTGTTCTACTACTAGCTTTATTGTATTTACTGTCGAAAATTATTAGGAGAGTTAGTCTGAGCAAATTAACTTATATAAGATAATAATTAATTAAAATAAATTAAAAAAAAAACATGAAAAAGCCAGACTGCTAATAGTTACCGACAAATTACTACAAAACAATATAGAACACAGAATACACAGCACGACGGTAAATTTGTACATTGCATAAGAATAGTAATTTCTTGTAGATTTTGGATCGCTGAATGGCTCCATTACATCAGGTTTTTTTAAATATCCTAACCTAAAAGTGCAAAAAAGCTATTTCGGCCTATATTTGAGGTTATGTATAATAGCGGAATTTTTTTCCTCAAAAAGCTATACATAATAGCTTAAAGTATAAGTCTTACTCTTTTAAATGCCGGATTCTTTTAAAGTTATCAAAGCATCGTTGAATCCAAATTTATCATTAGTTTTGAAAAATAAATTTGTTTAAACAATTTGACTTCTAAAATTTCAATTTCATATGAAAATTTATAGTTATTTTTCACTTTTTAGCGCACCTTTAGAAGTCGGTTCAATTTTTTTTATAAAAATTTTATTTTTCTATTTTTAGTTTTGGATTCATTATGATATCCATAAATTATTTGAACTAAGTACTAATCGAGATTAGTGTACCTCGCAATGACTCCAAGGTGACAAAAAAGTACCCATTTTATCCATGGTTGTAAATCAGCCTAAAATAAACCACTAAAAATTCTTAGGTAAAACTTGAGACGTAAATTTCTTAGTCTGATATATTTTGTACTGCATATTGGGTTTGTATATTCCCCAAGAACCCCACAATATCTGTTTTAGACAAAATCAGAAAATGTAAAATTTTCAGTCCCTCATATTGTAACTTGTCAACCTAATAACTGCAAAAAATTAACTTCATATTCGTAATACATGACTCCGAGGACCCTCTAATACCAAATCTGAAAAAATACGAGTAAAGTAAAATTTTCAACTCACCATATTTAATTTCAAAAAAATAATTTTAACATTTTAATCTAATTTAAATCTAAACCCTTCAAAACCCCCTATTACCAATTTTGGATGAGATCCGGAAATTTTAAATTTCATATTCCATCTGACATATTAGATTTTCTTAAAATAATTTTATATTCGCTATTTACATCCTCAAAAACAGTTCAGTCCTACCTTTGAACAAAATAGAAAAATGTAAAATTCGCCATATTGAATCATAAAAAAATACTTTCAAAATCATAATTGACACCCTCAAGAACCCCCTATATCAGTTTTGGAGAAAATCGAAGAATGTAAAATTTTCAGGACGCCATATTGAATCCGCTAGATTGAGTTTTCAAAAAATATTAATATAATTAACACTAACAAAAATACCCAAATACTGACTTTAGACCAAATCAAGAGATGTAGAATCTTTAATTCGCCGTCTTGGATTTTTTAGTCGCCATATTGGATACGCCATATTTAACTTTTTAAAATTAATTCCAGATTTCTAATGTGCGATCTCAAAAACTCCCCCATATCAATTTTGAAAAAAATCGGACAAAATTAATTTTTTATTCGCCATATTGCACACGCCATATTGAATTTTTTAAAAGTAAATTCAAATTCGTTATGTGCAACCCTGAAAACTGCCCCATACCAATTTTGGAGATGATCGGACAAAAATTGATTTTTTTGTCAGCCATATTGGATCTGCCATATTGAATTTTTTAAAAATAAATTCAGATTCGTTACGTGCGACCCCGAAATCTCCCCCACACCAATTTCGGAGAAAATCGGACAAAATTCAATTTTTTTGTCCGCCATATTGAATTTTTAAAAATAATTTTAGATTCGTTATGTGCGATCTCGAAAACTCCCCCGTACCAATTTTGGAGAAAATCGGACAAAATTGATTTTTTTTGTCAGCCATATTGGATCGACTATATTGAATTTTTAAAAAATAAATTCAGATTCGTTATGTGCGACCCCTAAAACTTCCTCACCAATTTTGGAGCAAATCGGGCAAAATTAAATTTTTTTGTCCGCCATATTGGATTCGTCGTATTGAATTTTTTAAAAATAATTTTAGGTTCGTTGGGTACAACCCCGAAAATTTCTTCATATCAATTTTGGAGAAAGTTGGACAAATATCATTTTTTTGACAGCCATATTGGCAGCGCCATCTTGGATTTTACTGCACCAATTTCATCTAAAAAAATATGGGACCACCGCAGGAACTTCTTAAACATAACGTAAAAAATTTCATTCAAATCAGTGTCGCCGTTCCGGAGTAATCGGTATACATACATAAAAAAAAATACATAGTCGACGAAATGAGAACCTCCTTCTTTTAGAAGTCGGTTAAAAATACTACAAACAAGTTTTTATAATTACAGACTGCTATCGAATTTTTATATTACTAGGAAATGACCAATTACCTAAAATGTCCTGTTGGGGTAACCATTTTCTTATCATTACGTTCGCTGGCTTTCCAGGTAATTCTTCTTCAAACTTCCAGAGAACTTTTTGCTTTAACCCCCCAAAAACATTCAGTATCGCTTTTTTCTTGTCCTCTGGTAAGTCTTTGCTCCTTAAATTGGAACCCATGCTAAAATAAATTGCACCTTCCTTCGCACTGTCCAAAAAGTCTTGTAAATCTTGAGGGAGTTTCCGAGGTGCATCAATAAAGTATCCTCCAATTTCCACCATGTTGGGAACCACTGGTACAGCATCATTTATACTTGTATGTGAATTGAGTAGAACCAATGAAACATTTGGATATAAATCGTATAGAGAAGGAGCGTCAGGAAATGCTCGATGTATGAGCTCATCATGCTTTGGAATCATGTAAAAGTTTGTGACCAAGTAGTCTAAGATGTAGAACATTAAATTTGTTGCTCTATAAAGAAATGTGAAGCTTCTTGAAAAGTCTGTAAAGTACACATGTGGTACGTAGGATACTGGTTGAGGAGTACCCACTTGGGGATTGACGACTGTATTTGGACCAAGACTGGAAAGTATAATCAACGGACAGTCATAAATATAAGGAAAAACTTTGAGGGCATCATTGAAAAATTGTTCCATAATAACAACATCGAATTTTTTATTAGAGTGCAGCAATTTTTGAACATTTGAATTATACAGTGTCTTGTTCAAAGAGTCCAAATATATATCAATACTTACTGTCATTTTCTCTAATGGACCTAGTAGGTCAATTTCAAACAGATTGAAACTAAGAAGTATTTCTAAAACAAAATGTAAGGATTAGTATATTCAGTGACGTACGAGTATCCAGAATTGTGTTCTGAAAGGGGTAGGATTTAAAATGTTTATAATTTTTCGGCTATTTTTTAGAGCTAAAAAGAAAGTATTTTTAAAAAATATCGCAGAGAAGATAAAAAAAATAATTTTTCAAATTCTAGAATTACTTAAAGAAATTAAAATAATTATACCTTGAATTTTAATCAGAATATTTCCCATTCATTATTATTTTTTAATTCATTGTTTAATTGTATCATGGAAATAATTAAAGAAGTTACAGTTATACTAAGGAAAAGCGCCACAAGCCAAAAATTTGATAACGGTCAAGAAAAAAATATGTATTATTAGGTAATATAAAAGAAATCCCTAAATGCCTAAATGCAAACCAAATTCCATAGGTATTTTTTACTAAATTTTTGTTTAAAATATGGTTATTTATTTAATTTGGTTCACGACAAGATAAGCAAAAATCAATGACTGAATTTGAAAATAGGGTAATAAAATTATGCGTTAAATTTTTATAAACTAGTTAGCTGAGTAAGGCGAAGGTCGGCCCGGAATACAGGCGATTGAGGGACATCTATTCGTCTTTGTTGTTTTTACAGATGCATGAACATTGCCAATAACGATGCTTTCCTGTCTTACTGAGTAGGTACGCGATTGTTCTTTTTGCTTCTTCTTATGGAAAGACTCCCCTTAATTTGATCGTATAAAATTAGTCATGAAATTATCTTCTGAAGTTTAACCACGTTTTTAATCAGTAGGTTTTATTTTGAAAAGTTTGTAAATAACTAAATTCAAGTGTTTTCAGATAGTAAACAAAAATATTCTATATATACAGAGTGTCCAGTAAGTATCTCCCAATTTCTCGGGAGCTTACAGGGGAGGCCAAGAAAACCGTACTTTGGTATAGAAAAAAAATGTCTAAAGTGGCCCTTAACGGAGATACAGAACACTAAATGGATACCCATCGATTTACCTTATCGGCTCTAAGTTTTACACCGACTTGTATAATTTAATGAAACTTTAATATTTTATAGAGGCCATAAAGACTCATTAAACACTACTACAGTAGATATTTTAATCATCATAGAAGTCAGGAACGGACTTGCAGGCACAATCGTTGGGCTTAATTGTAAAGAACTGAAAACTGATTTTTTAAATATTTTGGCCATTCTTCTTCTTCAAAAAGTACTCTTAATTTATTTCGATAAAACTGGCGGTTTTCGAGATAAATCGATTTATAGCCAAACACGCAAAAGTTACTAATGCTAACACAAACAGGTAAAAATCGGATTGTTTTTGTTGATACCTGCATAATGAATTACTATTGGCGGAACTTATCAAAATAGCCTTAAAGTAAAAATAATTTTAAAAAATGGAAGAATATTCTTACGCAGAGTATGCTGATATGCATTTAATTTATGCGGTGTTAAATTCTTCGAAGGCAAGAAGACTTTATTCCAAAAGATTTCTAGCTCGAACATTGCCAAGTTAAAAACCTTTCAAAGGATTGATCGAAGCCTAAGGGAAATAGGTAAAAAAGATGATTAGAAAATAATTATTAGGGTTAAAGAATTAATTTTTAACATGATTTATTCAGGGTCATTTTTGTCGCGAGGTGACGGTAAGGGCCCTCCCAGGAGAGTACGAGACCCTCACGTAAAGGTACAAATTTTGCCAGATATTACTGATAACCCTTCAAACAGCATAAGAAAGCTCGCAACACAAAACAATGTTGCAAAATGAATTATACATGAAACTCTAAGAGAATAGCAACCGTACAACGTTGAAAAAGTACATGTTATGTCTCCGGATGATTATCAAGCAAGACTTAAATACTTCAACTGGATTATACAGCAGCATAACTTATACCTAAATTTTCCTAACCTTATTTTGTTTACTGATGAGGCTGGCTTTACAAGAGATAGCATAATAAACTCAGACAAACAAGCACCCACAAAGGTTTATTGTAAATTTGTGTGCTGGTATCATCGGACATAACCTTATAGGTCCATTTGTTTTGGAAGGAAGACTCAATGGTGAGGTTTATTTACAATTTTTGTAGCAAAATTTAAATAATTCTTTGGAAGACAAATCACTTGATAGAAGAATGCAAATGTGGTACATGTATGATGGTACCCCACTTCATTTTAACTGTATAGTTCGTCAACATTTAAATAACGTTTTTGGCTCTTGATGTATAGATCGGGGTAATACTTATACAGAATGATTGCATCTGTTTAGGAATAACTTACAAAATATTAGAAAACTGCGTACTAGTAGGAGGGCAACATGTTGAATAATTATATTTTTATCTCAAATTTATTATTAAGGTTTCACAACATTACTTAAAAAATAAATTAAAAGTAAAATTAATTTTTGTATTTTTTTTTTGTGAAACTACATTTCTATTTCGGAACAACTCAGATAAATAAATTTAATAAAATTTTTATAAAAAAATTGAATCGACTTCTAAAAGTGTGCTAAAAAGTGAAAAATAACTATAAATTTTTATATGAAATTGAACTTTTTGAAGTGGGCGCCAAACTAATACCTGACAAAATGTGATTAGCATAAACAGATTAAAAATACTATATTTGTAATTGCTTTCTTACCATAATTTGTATATATTAGTAGTTATTTATTTCATTTACAAATAATTTGGCGCCGACTTCAAAAAGTTCAATTTCATATAAAAATTTGTAGTTATTTTTGATCTTTTAGCGCACTTTTAGAAGTCGGTTCAATTTTTTTATAAAAATTTCATTTTTTTATTTTTAGTTTTAGAATTCATTATGATATCCATAAATTACTTGAACTAAGTACTAATCGAGATTAGTGTACCTCGCAATGACTCCAAGGTGGCAAAAAAGTACCCATTTTATCCAAAGTTGTAAATCACTCTAAAATAAACCATTAAAAATTCTTTGGTTGTTAGAGTTTTCCAAATATCAGTAAAATTGTGTCAAACAAATATTTAGTCTATCATAGTAAATCCAGTATCTTAAATTTTAAATTAATTTTAGATTGGTAATATAGGCCCGAAAACCTCCCTAAATCGATGTTTAAAAAACCTGAGCTGTAAATTTCTTAGCTCGATATATTTTATACTGTATATTGAGTTTGTATACGCCTCAAGAACCCCACAATATCAATTGTCAATATTTAAAGAACCTGAGATGTAAATTTCTTAGCTCGATATATTTTATACTACATATTGAGTTTGTATACGCCTCAAGAACCCCACAATATCAATTTTAGACAAAATCGGAATATGTAAAATTTTCTGTCCTTCATATTGTATCTTATCAACCTAATAGTTGTAAAAAATTAACTTCATATTCATAATACACGACCACGAAAACCCTCTAATACCAAATCTGAAAAAATGCGACTAAGGTAAAATTTTCAACCCACCATATTGCATCTTCTATATTGAATTTCAAAAAAATTATTTAAAGTCTTAATCCAATCTAAATCTAAACCATTCAAAGCACCAATTTTGGATGAAATCCGGAAATTTAAAATTTCTAGACATATTCGCTATTTACATCCTCAAAAACGATTCAGTTCCACCTTTGAATAAAATGTAAAATTTTTAGTCCGCTAACTTGGATTTGCCATATTAAATCCTGAAAAAATACTTTTAAATTCAACAATTTACACCCTCAAGAACCCCCTATATCAGTTTGGGAGAAAATCGAAAAATGTAAAATTTTTAGGACACCATACTGAATCTGCCAGATTGAGTTTTTCAAAAAATATTTTAAATTTATAATTAACACTAACAAAAATACCCCAATACTGATTTTAGACAAAATCGGGAGATGTAGAATCTTTAATCAGCCATCTTTTATATAATTTCAGATTCGTTGTATACGACCCCAAAAATTCCCCCATGCCAATTTTGGAGAAAATCAAACAAAATTAATTTTTTTGGCCGCCATATTCTCAGCGCCATCTTGGACATTACTGCACCAATTTCGTCCAAAAAAATATGGGACGTATCGGTGTACATACATAAAAAAAACATACATACTCGACGAATTGGGAACCTCCTTCTTTTAGAAGTCGGTTAAAAAATAACATTAAAAATAAGATTTTAAGATTAATTCTACATTTTTGAATATTTTGAGTACCCTGTATACGCTATCATGGGTTTGATTACTAGTTTTAAAATTTAAAGGGAAGCAAAACTTTTTGCCAAAGATGACTTTTCCTTGAAAAATCAAAAATATTTAACTTTACTGGAATGCGTTACCCCATCCCTTCAGCTTTTTTCGGAAATTTGTAGACTTTCCGTCACATCGATCATCTTTTTTTTTTTTATTTTGATTAATAGGTAACATTTTCTTTTTGTTTCAGGTGGGTTCATGAATAAATAGTGGCAGAAAAAATTGTACAAAAAAGTAAGTAAGGAAAATTCATTAAACTCAACAAAAAGTTGTGATAAACCAAAATTTTTCCAAGGTAAAAAAAGGATGATATTTTTAAAAAGAAAAATCATATGTCTCATGCATTGATAAGTGCCACATTTTACATATTCGTTTTATTTCTCACGAAACTCTAAAAATGCGGTTGATATCTTTTATGTGTTTTATAAAAATTCAGTTTTTCTAAATCCATTATACAATCGTTAATAATAAAAATAATAACCTTACTGTCAAAATCTTTTTTGGCTCCCTCCAAAATCACGTCAGTATATTTTCCGTTTTTTGGAGGATCTTTAAGCTTGTAAGGGCTAATCATTGTGACATCGTGGCCTGCATTTACTAAACCTTTCATTAATTTTGAATTCAAAATATAATGGCTAGTTGCTGGCATAGGAAAAATACCTAAAATGTTGGCATTTTCGGCACATTTTAATAAAATAAAAATCAACGGTAAACTTTTAAAGATCATGTTTGAATTTGCGTTATTCTGGCGAGATGAAAAATTGACTATTGCTGCTTGGATTAGTTATTAAATAACATGAACAGAATAATCTTATCTTTTAAAAGTTAATATTAACGCCGGATATCTAACTAAAGATGTAGTATATAGTCAAAAGTATTATAAGTGGTTGAACATTCAGCGCCGGGTGTAACAATTCTGCCCGTAACTATTTAATCCATCAGCAGGTTAGAGACTTCAGATAATCCGAAATAACAATAAAGCTGGACCGTCTGGTCGGCATAAATGATATGACTGTTAGGAGACCAACCTTAAAAACAGAAAGACTACCTTTCAAATAGATCTCATTCTCAAGAGTAGTCGACAAGCATGGAAGCATTCCACTTTCCCTGGTAGCTTTTCTCCATTGTTG
Organism: Diaprepes abbreviatus; assembly: GCA_034092305.1. Classification (NCBI taxonomy): domain Eukaryota; kingdom Metazoa; phylum Arthropoda; class Insecta; order Coleoptera; family Curculionidae; genus Diaprepes; species Diaprepes abbreviatus. The sequence continues at coordinate 1,480,957 of JASJET010000144.1, read as the reverse complement.
ATATATCCTGATGGAAGCGTTCACCGTGATCATCACTTACAGTTGTGCAGTTGTAAGAGAAAAAGTCCAGATGTGAGTGTAGGAAATAGATCTTTAGAGACTTTAGTGACCACGAGGCGAAAGTCATTCCAAGCATTTTTTCAATATCTGATGAGTGATGTCAAAATGTTTGTCTTTCAAAATATTTCGAATCTGTGACCTAACAAAATTACTTTCTTTAATTTTTGCTTCACTTAGTCTTAGAAATTTCTGATGCAGGTACTGGAAAGCTGGCTCATCTGTATTCAGTGCCTTAATAATGTTTTTTATTAGGCCCAATTTGACATGCAGCGGTGGAAAAAAATCTTTTTGCTCTACCAATGGCATATATCGTACATTCTTTTCACCTGGCTCTAATGATTGTCGAGCGGATCAGTCTTTTCTCTGGTAATGAAGTGCTATTGCCTGACGGTGCCATTCACCCAAAAAACAACAAAATTAGCTGCAACACAAGTAAAAGTGCAATCACTTTTAAGTCGCTACAGATCTGTCATTGGCGCTCATCGTATTTTATACTTGTCAATAGGTAGTTCATATTGTCGTATGGTTTTGTCATGTGAATTGCTTATCCAACAGGAATAGAGGTAAAATATTTCCCATATGCAATGGTACTGCTTTTAAACTCAACGTTGAACTATCTAGAAACAATCTCCATTCCTCTGGCTTGTGATTTATATTTAAAGCCGCCAATAAACCTAATGTTACTGCAGACAACAAAGTTCTATTCCATATTAAAAAATGGCGCTCGGCCTTCATGGCACTTCTGAAACACACATACTGAAACATCGTCTTCTCATAAGTTCCACTGCTGAAGTCTTGATCCTAGTAACTCTGCTTTACTTTTTGGAAGTCTCTCACAAGATCGTTTAATTCTGATTGGGATATTTTGTGCGGTTGGCGGTATAGCGTGCTGGATATGAAATCAGGATCTCTTGATATTGATGGCATATCTTCTTCTTGAGAAATCATTTTATTGTTATTATCTGATTCGTAAGTGAATGTTCGTCACTATGAGACACAGGTCTCATGTCAGATGATATATTTGTATCGTTGATAAGCGACTTTTTCTTCTTAGATATACCTGTGCCTTGCCCAACACGGGGTATGAGGCAGAAATAGCAATCATTAACATGATTGGAAGGCTCTCTCCAGATCATTGGGCAGCAAACCGCATAGATCATTTTTAACTATTTAACCAGTTTCTCACACTTGAAGCGCATGCACTACAGCAGATATGTGGCGCCCATTCTTTGTCTTGATCCCCAATGTTAAAACTTAAATAAAGCTAATATGCGTTTTTTATCAATGGGGTAATAGACCGTTTCTAAGATGCACCCCAAACATAACAGAAGTGATCTAGATTGTTTACATACTTTCGAGACATCTTACAATTTCAACTATTCGATTCGACTCACTAACTTCGACTGACTAACCCATCTGCTTTGTAGTTGCTTATATACCCAAATACGGCTTCTACATTTTTAGATTATATACGAAAATTTTCTTTTCAAATCCATAGTATTTGCAATAGTCGCGTTTGTCATTTGTTTGTATACAGGGGCTTGTTCAGGACAAAACAGACATAAAAGTCGATATACATGGGTTTAAATGGCCTCTCTTATTTTAAGCCCCGGGGAGTTCGGAGTTCGTATATGGGGGGATATCTCTGGAGATTCTCCATGCGGTGTTGTCAACTTGTACAAAATTTTCTTAACTTGGGGATTGTACATTTGGCAACATCGCACCCCTCTGTTGTTATAACAATATATATGTAGCGCGTGCATTTTTGCGGTTACACTGTTAATATGTAGGTAGACATGACGTGAGGTATCTCTAAAACTTGAAGTAATATTAAAAAGATAAGTTTAGTTTCGGTTTTAGCTCACCAAAAATGGTAAGATTTAGTCGATTTTGTTTTAGATACATTTTGGCTGTTGTCCATTGTAATCCTGAGATTTTAGATAGAGTCCATTTTCAGTTTTTTAAGAGTGTTAATAAGTATTTTCAACAAAATGGTGGACATTTTGCACATTTGCTTACTTAATGCTTTCTTTTTAGTTAGTTTTTTCAATCTTTTTAACCGACTTCTAAAAGAAGGAGGTTCTCAATTCGTCGACTATGTATTTTTTTTTTATGTATGTACACCGATTACTCCGGAAAGGCGGCACCGATTTGAATGAAGTTTCTTACGTATGTTCAGGCAGTTGCTGCGGTGGTCCCATATTTTTTTTAGACGAAATTGACGCAGTAAAATCCAAGATGGCGTCGACAATATGGCGGGCAAAAAAATTAATTTTGTTCGATTTTCTCCAAAATTGGTATGGAGGAGTTTTCGGGGTCGCACATAACGAATCTGAAATTATTTTTAAAAAAATTCAATATGGCGGATAAAAAATTAATTATGTCCGATTTTTTTCAAAATTGATATGGGGGAGTTTTTGGGATCGCACATGCCGAAGCTGCTACATCTCCCGATTTTGTCTAAAATCATTATTAGGGGATTTTTGTTAGTGTTAATTACGAATTTAAAATATTTTTGATTCAATATGGCGTCCTAAAAATTCTATATTTTTCGATTTTCTCTGGGGTTCTTGAGGGTGTAAATTATGAATTTAAAAGTATTTTTTTCAGGATTCAATATGACGAATCCATTATAGCGGAAATTTTACCTTTTTCGCTTTTGTTCAAAGATGGGACTGAATCATTTTCGAGGATGAAATAGCGAATGTAAAATTATTTTAAGAAAATCTACTATGCAATGCAATATGAAGGTCTAAAAATTTTAAATTTTAATTATTTTTTTGAAATTTAATATGGCAGATCCAAAATGGTGGGTTTAGAATTTTAGCTTATTCACATTTCTTCAGATTTGGTATTAGCGGGTTTTCGGTGTCGCGTATTACGAATATGAGATTAATTTTTTACAACTATTAGTTTGATAAAATACAATAAGAGAGACTGAAAATTTTACATTTTCCGATTGTGTCTAAAATTGATATTGAGGGTTTCTTGGGGCGTATACAAACTCAATATGCAGAATAAAATATGTCGGGCTAAAGCAGCGCGCCCACTGAATCGGCTCGGCTCCGTCCGTTCCGTCCGCTTCAGTCAGAGCGCCGATGGCCCCCGCTCACTGGCTCCGCACAATTCAGACTAAACAGTGATTAAAACTGCTTTAACCATTAGAGTTTCTAGAGCTGTTATTTTTGATAAAAAGTGAATAAAATGAGTAGTTCTTCCGACTCTTAGAAGGATATTGTTGTGGCTGCTGTAGCCTGTGTTGAAGCGGAAGTGGAGGAAAAGCGGAGAAGAAGATATTGGGTTGATGATATTTACCTTAAAAGAAAAGTTCACGGATAATTTTATCATTTATTTCCAGAGTTGATGACCGACAATCAAAAGTTTTTCAAATATTTTAGAATGTCTTGTATAAAATTTTAAGAAATTTTAAATATGTTGCCGCTCAGGAAACAAAACACTAACCTTCGAAAATCGATTCCACCAGTGGAACGTTTAGCAGTTACTTTAAAGTATATGTATAGTCGGTTTATAACGTCCTTCTACGTCTTCCGATTTCCAGTCGCCACTGATCCCGATCTTGCCAAAGATCATTATCCAGTTGCCTTATCCTGATTTCTTCGTCAATTCCTCCTCTCCAACTTCTTCTTGGTCTTCCTGGTTTCCGTCTTCCTCGTGGTTTCGATTCTAATATCTGCTTTGGGAGCCGTTCTTCAGGCATCCTTTGAACATGTCCATACCACGTAAGTTGTTTAATTTTAATGTCGTCCACTATGTCATGTGTAACTCCCATAATTTCCTTAATTCTTTCGTTGGTCACTCTATCCATCCTTGATTTACCTGCCGCACGTCTCCAGTAGTCCATTTCAGTAGCTCTTAGTTGACCCTCCGTCCTCTGTTTGATTTGCCACACTTCGCTGCTATATGTGATAATACTTTTTACTATCGTATTAAATATTCGATGTTTATTAGTTTTTGATACCTGCTGGTCCCATAGAATTCCGTTCATCATAGCTATAGCTCTCCTGCCTTGAGTGCTCCTTTCCTTTATTGCTTTATCCAGTGTACCATCATTTGTTATTTTTAACCCTAAGTATGTGTAACTCTCGCATTTTTTAATACATTGCCCATCCTCCAATTTAAGGTTTTGCTGAATCCCTCCAATACACATGTATTCGGTCTTTTTTATGTTAACCTCCAGACCCCACTTGTTATATTCTTCGATTAACTTCCTTGCCATGTAGTTGAGGTCATCGTACTCCTGAGCCACCACTATTTGGTCATCTGCGAAGCATAAGGTGTACAGCGTATTATCGTTTAATGGAGTACCCATAGCACTACATTTCCTTTTCCATGGTTTAAGTACTTGTTCTAAATATATTTTAAACAATGTGGGTGATAGGCAACATCCCTGCTTAAGTCCTCGATTAACTTTAAATCCGTTCGACATTTGATTTTCCAATTTTACATGTGCATTACTATTTTCATAAAGGTTTTTGACAGCTTTAATAAGGGTCGCACTTATATTTGTTTTCTCGAGGGCTTGCCATAAGCGGTTTTGTGGTACACTGTCATAAGCTTTTTTAAGATCCACGTACAAAAGATGAACTTCCTGATTGTAAGCCAGCTTCTTTTCGATTACTTGGGTGATAGAAAACAGATGGTCCATAGTGGATCTTCCTGCTCTAAATCCGGCTTGTTCCTCGGCCTCCATGTCTTGGTATTCCAGTTCTATCTTTTCCTTTATTACTTTCCCGTATATTCGGCTTAAGGTACTCGTAACGGCTATACCTCTGTAATTTTCACATTCATCCCTTCTTCCTTTTTTGTGTATGGCGGATATTAGTGAAGTTTTCCATTCGCTGGGTACCGTGCTTCCATTTAGGCATTTCTGAAATAAATTCGTCATCTGTTCATACAGCTTTCTAGTTCCGTATTTTATCAACTCTGCTGGGATATTACCGGGCCCTGGCGCTTTTCCGTTTTTCAGTGATTTGCATATCTTAATGACGTCGTTTAGGTATATTCTACATGGGGAAGCTATTACCTGTATGTGTTGTTGTTTTTCCTCCTTCTGAAATTCCACCCTATCTTCCTGGAGCAGAACGGAGAAATACTTATCCCATTGTTCGAGTGAGATTGGTGCAATTACATCTTTTTTCTTTTCCTGTCTCAGGGATTTTATAATTCTCCAGCTTTCCGTACTTCTCTGTCCCCCCAGAAACATGTTAATCTTGTTACATTTAGCCTCCCATGTTTCGTTCTTCTTTAGGACTATCTTTCTTCTAACTTTTGTTTGTAACTCTTTATATTTTATCTTGTCTTCGTTGGATTTTGTATTTAAATAGGTTTTGTATTTGTCCCTTTTGTCCCTAATGTCTTGTTCAATATCTTCATCCCACCAATACGGTTTTCCTCTCTGTTTCTGTCCCCTTTCTTGGTACCCCAGTGCTTCTGTTGCTGCTTCCTGAATGCAGGTCTTGATGTGCTGATACTGTTCTTCCGTATCTTCAAACTCTACGTCACCCAGTTTAGAGTCTAGTCTGTCCTTATACAGTTTCTTAGTGCTGTCATGTTCTAGGCTGTCTATGTTGTATCTGATTTCCTCCGTTTTCCTATAGTTATTTTCGTTCATTATTTTTCCTTCGTGTCGGATTGGGAACGTTACTTTCATCTTTAGTAGGTGATGGTCACTTCCACAGGTTGCACCTCTATAAACTCTCACGTCTTGTACTTTAAGTTTTGTTTTAACTCGAGCTATAGCATAGTCTATAATAGTTTTTAAATGTCGGGTATTCTGGGTCCACGTATATTTGTGTATCATCTTATGCGGGTAAAATCCATTGTGGATGCGTAGTTCATTCTGTTCACATACTGTAATCAACCGCATTCCGTTGTCATTGGTCACTTGTTCGCCGAATGGGCCTACTGTTTGATCATGTTGTTTACTTCCGATTCTACTGTTTAAATCTCCAAGTATGATAACTTCCCTCTCGGTACCAATTTTTGTTATAATTGTATTGAGTTGCTCGAAGAATTCATCCTTCTTTGTACCCAGTGAGTCATCGTTTATGGCGTAAACTCCTACTATTGCTATTCTGTGTCCATATATCGTTAGGTTTACCCTTATGATGCGCTCAGTGATTGCTTCCCATGAAGTTACAAATTTTCTTAATTTCTTTTTAATTAAGATCGATATTCCCTGTTGGGCGCGTTTATCCCTAGCTACACCGCTAAAGAAATGGTCATACTGTCCGAGCTTCTCTGATCCCTGTCCCTTCTTTTTTGTTTCCGTTATTACGGTCAGGTCCAGGTTTTGTTCTTTAACTTCTGATAGAATTTCATTTAATTTCTGGGAGATACTCTGCACATTCCATGTTCCATAAATCATCGTCCGTTTCCTGAGCTTTTGTCGTCTTTTTTTGTTCCGTCCGGAGTTCCGAGGCTGAAGACTGGTTTCTTTAACCGTATCTTCTTTTTTATGAGTATCAGGGGGTTGGCCTGATGCCTCAACCCCCAACCTGGAGAACCAGGTAATTTTTGATCAAGGTATTCTTCCTCTAGCCTTTGATGAGCCAACATCGGTACTACAAGGCAGCAGTTTTCGCCGTATCCTGGCAGGAGCCCTTACAGGGTGCTATCATCCGGGCCAGATGAACCCTGGTTTTTTAACGAGGTTGTTACTCCTCCCCTTCCTCCTTTCCCATCTCTTGCATGATGGGACCCCAGGCTTAGGACTGGCATAGCGGAGTTTACTTTAAAGTAAGTGTATTATATAGTCGAATTAATTAAATTTAATGTTTACATCACAGATTTTTGTGACATAACAAATGTTTTTTGACTGTGACGTGAACGCCTAGACAATTTTCTTCAAGTTTATTAGGCAACAACTATGTATAGAGAATATTATTATTATTATATATTCTGTATGCTCTCACGATTTCTATCAATTCTTCGTCCGACATAGTAAGAATACAAACACTACGTCTATACCACAGATTAAACTACCTCTTTCTATTTTTAAAGTAGTCGAACGCTTTCAGACCTTTCGGCAATTTTTGCCCTCTTGAGAATAGTCGAACACGCCGATGCTTAACGCGCGGAAGCGTTCTGGCCGGTCGGAACCAGTGAGCGGGCTGCCATTTATTTACGTGTAAACCAAAACGGGCCGATTGCGCGGAGCCGAACGGTCTGAACCGGGCCGAACCAGTGGGCGCGCTTCTTAAGAAATTTATGTCTGAAGTTCTTTAAATATCGATATTAGAAGATTTTGTGGCCTATATTACGAATCTAAAATTACTTTGAAATTTAAGATAGCAGATTTACTATGACAGGCTAAATATTTGTTCGACACAATTTGACTGGTATTTCGAAAACTCTAAGAATCGAAGAATTTTTAGTGGTTCATTTTATGGTGATTTACAACGTTGGATAAAATGGGTACTTTTTTGCCACCTCGAGGTCATTACAAGGTACACTTATCTCGATTTTAGTTCACATAATTTATGGATATCATAATAAATTCAAAACTAAACATTGAAAAATAAAATTTTTATAAAAAAAAATTGAACCGACTCTAAAAGTGCGCTAAAAAGTGAAAAATAATTTTAAATTTATATATGAAATTGAAATTTATGAAGTCGGCCCCAAATTATTTCTAAATGAAATAAATAACTACTAATATATATACAAATTATGGTAAGAAAGCAAATACAAATAAAGTATTGTTAATCTGTTTATGCGAATCCCATTTTGTCAGGTATTAGTTTGGCGCCGACTTCAAAAATTTCAAGTTCATATAAAAATTTATAATTATTTTTCACTTTTTAGCGCACTTTTAGAAGTCGATTCAATTTTTTTTATAAAAATTTTATTACAATATATACATGTTCTTCCAACATTTATTTTAAATATTGTTTTGTAATTGCAGTAAATTTGTGTATGCATGAAATTGAAAATATTTTTTTTCTGGCAAAACCGTTCATGCAATGAAAATTTTTTGAAAGGTAAAAAAGGTTCTCAATACATGCGGCTTTCTGGTAGAAATATCTAGGTGATCATAACTTTGATGACATAAAAAATCAGAAGCGATGTTTACAGGTGACGTCCCTTTTATACCACCATTACTTTATCGCCGGTCGGTATACCACTAGAAAACGTCATATTATACTCCCACATACTAAAAATCATTAAATTCATCTACGACGTTTTCAAGAAATTTGGGAAAAATCAATTTTTTTTTAAACTTTGACATCTTCTATCTCTTAAACGGTAGCAGAATCGGATATAATTAAATTGGCTTAAATCGATCTATTTTGACGTCAAGAGTTTGTCTTCAAACGTTGTACACGTATTTTCCGGACATCCTGTATATCCGTTTAAAAAATGCATTTTTTTCCATTTATTCGGAAAGACAATGTTCAATTGTTTTTCTTCTCTCGCCATCTTAATCAGCAGAAAAAATGTTACTACTTTGGTAATTTGACCGAGTTTGTATCAATAATAATAAAAGAGTTAGCGATAATGCGCACCTATTTTGTTACACCCTGTATATGTGGGTAAGCTTCTAATGCCCCTGATCTCCTACTCAATAAGTATTAAACAAAAATGAAGATTGATTAAATAACGATGGGTTATAGAAGTTTTTTGTCGATAATCATCTGATTGATCACAAAAATAATTAGTGTTAAAAATAATTAATAATTAATCGGTATAATATTCTAAAAATGATGGTAAAAAACATGCCAGTAATTTTCGGTACTCAGGCTCTGGACTAATAAAACGGATATTACAATATTACATAATCAATTTCAATTTAATAGAAAAACAGTAGGCCGGCGGACTTGCAATAAGGTGATTTTGAAATTTAGTGTTAGTACACTTCTGACTATATAGAAACTATCAGAATGATAATAGGAATTATGTAGTATCTTATGTCTCATTTTATTTTTTGGGGAAAATTTTTTATTTAACAATAAACATGTGAAAAAACAGTTTTTTCGAGTTCTAGGAAAAGCTATTGTTTTTCAGTAAAAAAGTTTCAAAAAAAAGTTATGCGCATTGAAAATACATACAAAATGAGCTAAGGCCTATCGGAATCGGATGATTTGTTCGTTAGTTATTGCAAAAAAACCTGTTAAAATGGCTGTTTTTTCAATTGTTAATAAACAATAGAAAAATATATTGCATTAAATTTATACTGCACCAAAAGGAGTTTCTTGTTACATGCAATAAGTGTGCAAAATTTCAAATAAAAATATTCAATAGCTTTTTGTACAGTGGATTTGTTTATAATTTTTTATGTTTCTTTTGATTGTTTATTTTCAGCTATCTAGAGGTCGTACAAAGGTCTGCAGATGCGCAAATTAAAGTTTGAGACTTATACTAACAATAACAAAAAATTTGGGGTTCGTTTTTTTCTTATAAACAAAGAGAATAACTCTTTGATAAATATTGATATCGAAATGCTGATAAGTGGACGTGATAGGTGAGACTGGCGCACATTTTGAAAAAAAGTTATTCTGTACGATCAGTAGAAGCTAAGATTTTTTTTTCTAAAAATCTCTTCGGCGTTGTTTATTAAGACTAAGGGATTATTTAAGTAGAAACTCATACGGAGATGGTCAAAACTATTGCATGCAGTAGTTTTCAATTCAATTATTTCCAAATTATTGATGTTGCAATAGTTTAAAGTTGCACCTACTGCTAGAGTCAGAAAATGAGCAGTGGAGGGGGCGTTCTTTCAGCTTGCGGCTTGCGAAAAAAAAACCTGACTCTTCAAATTCGTTTTCTCCAGAAAAATTTTAATTTTTTCGGCGAATATTGGTCGTAGAACCTTTATTTATATTTTTTAAAAATTTTTGGATTCTCGACGAGATATGAACAATAGATGATATATTGTTGCACTTTTATACATTTCATACATAATTAAAATTTTACCGTACTTACGTGCTTTTCAAATTGCGAAAAAATTGTCACAGTGGTCAACAGTATACTACTAATTAGGAATATTAAAAATCAGATTGATGTTTAATGTATGGTACATTAATATTTATCGAGATATAGCATGAAATAAATAGTAACATTTATTGATAGCATTTTTATTTTTCGAGATGCAGAATAAATTACATTTGACGATTATATTGTAAGTGATTATCTAATCGAGGCTATCGAGAATTATTGTAACATTAATTTCATCGACGATGAAAGTAATAGCGGAAAAAATAATTATGATTATGATGATGTTGATAATGATGATAATTATGTCAGTGATGATGACGAGAGTGATAATAACGAAACCGATAAGATTTTCGAAAATGAGTTTTCATCGATGTCAGTTTGTTTATTACTATGTTTAATAATAATTTGATTACAGAAACATATCATCCATTGTTCATATCTCGTCGAGAAACCCCAAATTAGAAAAAAATAAAAGTTCTACCACCAATATTTGCCGAGATAATCCAAATTTTTCCAGCGGAACGAATTTGAAGCGCCCAAGCCATGTTTTTTTTCCACGCTGGGCAGGCAGAAAAAACGCCTCTCCCCCACTGATCATTTTCTGGCTCTTGGCTTTTTTACTGAAAAATAATAGCTTTCCTAGAACTCGAAAAATCTATTTTTTCACATCTTAATTGTTAAATAAATATTCTCCAAAAAGGAAAATGAAACATATGATACTACACAATAATTATTATCATTCTGAAGGTTTCTACGTAGTCAGAAGATAGATAGATAGATAGGTATTTATTTGTGTCACAGTTATTACAATTTTACACACGTCAAAATAAACATACAAAAATAAAAATTCCTACAAGATACAATAATAATTACACAGACAAACTTATGAGTTAAAAGATCTTATGAGTTAAAAGATGCATCAAACTGGTAGTTTTCAAAAAAAAACATTAAAATATCAATCCCATTCACATCAACATATTTCAACAAGACGCTAAGTCTGCTTTAATAAAATCGTCAAGCGTCAGTATATTTTTAACTTTGCTCTTAAATGCAATAGCTTGTTGTAAAATCGAGGAACATAATAATTGACAGAATATCGACTCTCAGTCAGACGTACAAAATCAGGTGTCATGAGTGAAGCATGTCTTGTATTGTAATGGTGAATGTCACTATACAGTGCAAATTGTTCCCGTCTTTCATGGATCCACAGTAAACATTTAAATATATATACTGATGGCAATGTCAAAATGTTTAGGTTCTTGAAGTGGATTTTGACGTCTGCGCGAAAATGCAGACCCATAATAATTCTAATGGCCTTCCGTTGCAGACTGAAGAATTTGCCAAAATGCGGTGAATGTCCCCAGATAAGAATTCCATATGATAGATGGGAGTGGAGGAGGCTGAAGTAAGCGCTCATACACGTTTCATGATTTGCAACTCGCACCAAATTTCTCAAAAGAAACAAATTCTTTGAAACTTTATTTGACACAATCTGAACGTATTCATTCCATAACCATTTTTGGTCCATATGTAATCCTAAAAATTTAACAGTCTGCCGATCACCAATCAGCTGTTTTTGAGTAAATATGACATTTTTAGTTTTTTTGGCATTGAGATACAACTGATTGACATCAGACCACAGCGAGGCCCCCGACTGCACCTCAAGCATCGCAAGCCGAAGGTTCATCAAATCAGGGTTCCAATTAGCCAAAGTGGTGTCGTCCGCATACAACACAACCCCTGAAGAAGAAGGGACACTATTTGGTAGATCATTTATATATATTATGAACAGAACAGGTCCCAATACCGAGCCCTGCGGTACTCCGACGCTCACTACACTGGTCTCTGAAAGATTATCATTATAATAAACACTTTGAACTCTATTTTTTTAAATAAGACTTAATTAGAGAGATATTTGAAGAATCAAAACCATAGTGTTTCAATTTTGTTAGAAGAATATCATGGGAAATGCAATCGAAAGCCTTGCTGAGATCACAAAAAGTAAACCCAGCGAAGCCACCACGCTCAAATTCAGACACAATGGTATGTACCAAATCAAGGACAGCCAATTCGGTACCCCTTCCCGCCCAAAAACCAAACTGAGAAGGGTCAAAATCATCAATAGAACCTGTCTTATGAACAGGAATAACTTAAGATTTTTTATAAGAGTCAGGAAATAAACCAGTCTTGACACATTTATTAAATAATATTGTTAGTGGGAATATAATTAGGTTTTTGATAGATAGATATCTCGGAAATCAAATTGAAATGCACATTCAGAAAGAAAGTAAGTAGTTGAGGTTTTGATTGTTTTATATTCTTTATAAGCTCAAGTGGTTGATGTACAAAAAAGTTATTTATCTTATCAGCGTCCAATACATCGGAATAAGCCACTCTCTTCTTTAACGGTCGAGAATTGTTGACCACATCCCACGTGGCCCGAACCCTGTTAGTCTTAGAACGTATATATTTTTCATTTGCATCTTTTTTATATTCGCCAATTTTGTTTCTATAAAAGCTCCTAAAATTTGTATAAAGCTCCTTATTTCTATCAATAGGATTTTGACGATAAAAGTCATATAAAAAGTTCAATTTTTCTCGAAAAAACTTCAGGTTTTCATTATACCAAAATATGAGTTGATTGATCTTTGTGTACACGGATTATTTTTGTGCTAAATGAGAGGTTCATTGCATAAGTTATTTTTCCAAAAAACATTTCAAACATTTCATTTAGAAAATAATCCTAGTTACTCAGGAATGAGAAATCAGTGAACTCTATGATATTAAAGATGCAATTAATTTCACGCGCTGTCACAGGAGTAATAGTTTTTTGTTCATAGGTGGCTTTTTCTTTATATATATATGTAGATCTATAGACACTGCTTTATGATCGGGCATTTTTAAGTCTAAGACCTGAGTAGAATCAATATTTTTGCTGTGAAAGTTAATAAGAATATTATCAATACAATTCTTACCTCTCGTACATTCGCGTATACACGAAATAAAGTTATAACAAATAAGCAAGTTGGTAAATTTTAAATTATTTGCATTATTAGAGCGAAAAACAATGTTAAAGTCACCATTAATTACAACTTCACATGATCTTTTATTTAATCTAAGACCTGTGTCATTACCTGGAAAAATACATCAATATCTGTATTGGGAGGCCTATAAACAGTAACAATAATTAAATTATCATTCGAAATTTCCAACGCCGCAATTTCACGTACATTCTCAATACTCAGGGATGCCAGATCAGTACGCTCCACGAAATTAATGTCATGTTTGCATAAAATTAAAGTACTGCCATGATATGTTGATCTGCAGTAATAAGAGCCTATTCTGTAACCAGCAATCCTTAAAGAGCTCATCACATGAGATGACAACCAATGTTTACTAAGTTTACTAATACAAAGTACATTGTGACATACTGTGCTTTCATGAAGATAGCTTTCAATTTCAAGTATTTTATTTCCTAAGGATTGTAGGTTGATATGAATTATTGACATTGTTCAAAGTGATTTAGGGTTAAGTTTGAATAATTTAAGGTTTTCGTTCTTGTTGTTCGAGGCTTGCTTCTGAAAATTTCTTCGTGTATTAAATGGCCATATAATTGTATATCTAGACCATAAGTTAGGTTCTTGGACAGCTTTAGTATCGGAGAAGGAAACTGTAATTTTAAAAGCAGAAATTTGATCTGATTTAACGTTAAGCTTTTCAATGTTTAAGGGTGTTAGATTATTCAATTTTAGATGGGCCAGTATTTGTTCCTTTGATGTTTTAGGAACCAGACGGTAGATAAAGATTTCACGTCGGCTTTCTACGGCGGAAATTTGGCATCCTGATTCATTTGAGCCGAATTTAGTCTGGTTGCGCTTTTTTCTATACGTAACCAACTCGAATCCGTCAGTCTTATTAGTATCCGAAGTTTGCGGCGTCTTGGCCAAATTAATCATGTCATCCATAATTTCTCTCTGGCGGGACTCAAATTCATTTATGGACCTTTTTTGACAAACTAGTTGAACTGATGTTGTCGCATTCTACCTTGTATTTTTAGTACTTTTAAATCGCCCTGTTTTTCTGAGGGTGCTTATATATTATTTTTGAGCAGTATATTGTGATTTTCATTCACCTTGATAGTATTTGGTCTGTTTGCATTAGATTCTTAGAAGTCTACTAACACTAAATTTTTTTTCAGATACTAATTCCGCCGGCCTATAATAAAATACATAGGTTGACTTTATACTACTAGCCGCAGAGCGTTATCGTAGAATATTCAATTGGGTACCAATGTTCTGCAGCTGCCATTTTGTTTTTTAATATATATATATATTTTTTTTTAATACCTTGTTATCTGTAAACTTCTGTTTAAGTTTTATATTTACCGATTCTTTTAATAGTTTGTTAGAAACAACCCAATAGATTAGGTGATGATTATCACAATAAGTCGCATATGTGTGAAGGTAACAAAGGTTATCATGCTTTAAAAAAAAAAAGAATATTTAAATCAAACAATATATTTTAGTTTGTTTTTTGTTTTTGTGAACTTTTGTTAGAATGTCTAGTTTTACAAAATATTTTCCTGCATAATAATTTAAGACTATAGAAGATTACTAGAATACTAAGTATTATAACAACTATTACATCTACCAAAAAGTATTTGTACCAAGGCATTCCCACTCCAGCTACTCTTAGATGAGGCGCCCCTTTGTGCCTAATGATGTATTCCACCCAATAAACTGCAGTTTCCAAGGGCTTTTGAGGTCTATCGTGGTATATTTTGGATCGCAACTGTGCATTTTCTCTGTATTTTGGATTGTTAAGAACCTCGTTGAGTAGAGCACCAAATCTTTCTTCAGTGAAATTTGGGTCATGGTAGCCAAGTTGTACACCATAACCACCGGCTACAGCTCCAGCTGCGTTGAGAAATTGGTCACCAAAAACAGGAATGGCAAATATGGGTATCCCGTGATGAATTGTTTCTATGGTACTCAAGAGGCCACCGTGGGTTATAAACAGTTTAATGTTCGGATGAGCTGAAACAAATTAAAAATTAAACTGGGGCATAATAGCAACTCTTTTTGTGAAAGGCAATATGCTGTGACTGAGAGTCCTTTTGTTTTATTTATTGTATAAATTACTGCCTGTACATTTCATTTTAAGAAATAGTTATTAAAGTTAGCCTATGCAATTAGATAAAATTAATTTGGTTGATATAAAGGTTAATTAAACTAAAAAAAACTATAAATTCAAAAATGTGGAAGTTTTGATATTTACGGGAAAATTCTCTTTTTAATACAAATATAGAAAATAAATCATTTAATACTAAAGATACAAAATAAATTGATCTTATAATGACTTTTTGGATACACGTCACAACTATCAAATACATAATAATTAAACAGACTAGAAATTTGAGATCCGTTATTAATAATAGCTGCCCTAATAGATAGTTCTTTGGCAATTGTAGGTGAAGTTAGAGTCAAGCAAGCTAGTAAAAAATTCGGTGATAATTATTTATTAATTTTAGTATCAATACAGTACAGTGCATAATACCTTGCACAGAACAGATGCCATCTGTTTTAGAGGAAAGGTATTTTAAGAATTTTCTTGAAATGGTTTCAATGATATGAATATGTTCAATAAGTTCGAATTGTCATTGTATTTAGATGTTCTTTTAAGCTGCAATGGCCTGTTATCAGTTCTATCACTAGCCTAATTTCTTGTCTGTTTAGACACAAGACATCTTGGCTTAGTTTGCTGAATATTTTGCTTCACAATACTTTACTGTGGCTTTGTTTTGCTATGTGATTCCAGTAGTTTCAGTGTTGATGATTCACCAGGAGATCCACCCATGAATACCATATTCCAATAAATGTAACGGCAGATCCTTGTCTTGCAAGTAAATTTGCTTTCTCATTATCTGAGATACCCTTGTGCCCTGTACATATGGAAGTGTGTTTTGCCAGGCCAGTAAGATTTTGAAGATATTTCAAGATCTGACTAGATTTTATTTGATGTCTTGCAAGCGCTTTAGCCCTGTTTGGCTGTCGGAGACGTTAGAGATCCGTAGTCTGGTTTAGATCACACTAGTGATCAATTATAAGTGAATTAAAGTTGAGGGAAGCCTGATGAACCCTTAAAATACGTGACAAAGGAAGTTTAGAATTGAAAACAACACTTTGAGCACTGAATACATCCACACGCTCAAGTAGCATGGATTATAGACGACCCTATTATTATTAAGAGCAAAGATTATAATCTTGAATGTTAAAGGCCAACCTATTTTCAGTACACCAGCAATCCAGGCAACTAGAACATCTTGTAAAGTCAAGGACTCCTCCAAAGAATTTATGACCCCCTATTTATTAAAGCCGTAAGCCAAGCTTCAGTTAAAAATGGTGCAAACAGGGGTTACACATTTATTTAGTACTTTTTTGCAGGCGGCGCCAAATTTCTATTACGACGCCGACTTTAAAAAGGTGTTAGGGAAATGGGTAAATCTACAATTATTAAATGGATTATGATTTAAAATAGTTTAAATTTATTTTTAATTTTTAGCGCAATAGTTTGAAGTTGGTTAAGTTTTTTTTTAATAATTTATCACATTCGTGAATTACAGAACTAAAATATGGAGTGCTTTTGTGAAATAGGGGATAAATTCAATATAAACTAAATGGATACTTGTTTAGAAAAACGCTCGGGCCCGTCGAATTTTATTTTTAGTTTAGAGTTTTATGATACCTAAAGATACTGAGTAGTTCACGAAATAGCTATGACGTCACCGACATTTTTTGTAAATAGTCAACCTCATTTTTTATTTCAGAATCAGAAGGAGTATATTTTTTACATACGACAAGGTAAATATCGATGTGGATTTTTCCGAATCGTTGGATAGGCAGAAGAAGGACAATTGAGTGGCAAGTCAGATCACCAGATTTGACTTCTCTTGATTATTTCTTGTAGGAATACTTAAAAACTAATATATACTTGACCTAGCGTGACAATTTAGACGTCCTAAAAGTTTGAATACGTCAAGAAGTACGTAACATAATCGTAGATGTCATTGACCGTGTTCAAAAATAATTTATTCATCAAGTTAGCTATTGCTAGATTGTTAACCGGGCCCAGTTTGAACATATAATTTAGATGGTTACCAATTTTTTTTATATTTTAAGGTTTTACATTAATTTTTCTTAACAATTTTTTTATGTAATAACCAACATCCGTATTTATCTTGCTTATGTAAAAAGTAAGCTCTTTCTGATTTTGAAACAAAAAATGCGTTTTTCTGAACCAATTCAGTTTATATTAAACTTATCGGCTACGAATTCTTTATATGAATAATGAACATTTACCTAAAATGTCCTGTTGGGGCAACCAGCTACGTATCATCACGTTTTCTGGCTTTCCAGGTAATTCTTCTTCAAACTTCCAAAGAACTTTTTGCTTCAAACGTCCAAGAACATTCAGTATTGCTTTTTTCTTGCCCTCTTGTAAGTCTTTGCTATTTAAATTGGAACCCATGCTAAAGTAAATTACACCTTCTTTCGCACTGTCTAAGAAGTCTTGTAAATCTTGAGGGAGTTTTTGAGGTTCATCAATAAAGTATCCTCCAATTTCTACCATATTGGGAACAACTGGTACAGCATCATTTAAACTCGTATGTGAATTGAGCAGAACCAAAGAAACATTAGAGTATAAATTAGATAGAGGAGGAGCATCAGGAAATGCTCTATGTATGAGTTCATCATGCGTTGGGATCGTGTAAAATTTTGTAACAAAGTAGTCTAATATATAATACATTAAATTTGTTGCTCTATAAAGAAACGTGAAGCTTTTTGAGATGTCTGAAAAGTACACATGAGGTATGTAGGCCACTGGTTGGGGATTACCCACTGGTGGATTAATGATTGAATTTGGACCAAGACTGGAAAGTATAATTAATGGACAGTTATATATATACGGAAAAACTCTGAGAGCTTCATTAAAAAATTGTTCGACGATAACAAGATCGAATTTTTTATTAGAATTCAGTAGTTTTTGTACATTGGGATGAAACAGCGTCTTGTTTATAGAATCCAAATATGCATCGGTATATACTGTCATTTTCTCCAATGGATTTAGTACCGCAACTCCAAACAGATTCAAACTAAGAAGTAATTCTAAAACCAAATCCAAAAGTTAGTAAATTCAGTAAAAGTTATCTAGAAATGTGTTCTGAAAGGAGTAGGACATATAATATTTTACTTTGTCGATTTTCTTTTCGATCATTAGAAAATGAACTTTTTAATAGATATCACAGCGGAAATTAATAAAAAATTTATTTTCTAAATTAAAGACCAACTGAAAAAGATTTGGAATAATTATACATTGAATTTTAATCGAAATTTTTCCCATTATTTTTTTTTTTAATTAACGAGCTCTTTTTGATTATTTGTAAAATGGAAATAATTTGCAGTAGTAAAGTTATATAATAAGTACACGCAAAAGCATCGTCGGCGAAAAATACGACAAAGCTGTTAATGTTACAATTTTGGTCCAATCCGAAGTATTGTCGTTTATATGTCGGGAGCAGTTAATGTAGTAATTATGACTATTGGTGGATATAGCCTAATAGTAGTGTAAATAAGTAGGTTATTTGCTTGATGACGTACTGACGTTTGAACGAGAAAAATGACACGTCAAAATGATGATTGAAAGTGGTGACATTTGTTAGTTAGCTATTTCTGGTTTTCTAGTGTCTTTTTTTGGTAGCAAACACCAGTTGAGAGGTTTCATTGAAATTTTTCATACGCTACTTTATACCGTCTGACTAGGACGTGTACAATCGCTCAAAAATATCTTTTCATTAGCCGTTTAGCTACATTGACTCGTCTTATCCAGAGAAGCTAATTTAAATAGTCAGTCCCAACAATTCATTTAGTTTAATATAGTTTTGGTTAGTTCACCGTTAAAAAAAACGGAGTGGCGACCTCTGTAAACAAGAGAGTTTAGATAAATTATATTAGATCTCTGATAGTTTAGTCGCCAAAAAATGATGAGCTGCGGTACACAGTATCCTCTTTAATGCATAGGCACTTCAGCACTGGCGCCAAACGTGCATTGGATAGCCATCAAAGAGCACATTGCATGAACTCTCTGGATAAGAGGAGTTAATCTAGACAAGTGATTGTCAAAGGAGTTTTTTAAGATTGTAAATTTCTTACCTAGAGAGTCTCATAGTGAAATTTTAGCAATGCTTAGCTTTACAAAAATATCCTTGTTAAATTGAAATTTATGGTTATGACATAGATGCTTGAACTTTTTTTGTTTAAGGTACACAGGCCTGATTAACGTCTCTGTCTGACTAATCGTCTCCGAACTCCAAAAATGAATCATAATTGCCGGCCATCCTGTAACCTATGTAGGATATAGTTGTATATTTTTTTACGGCTTCGTGCAACATCTTGCATGCGGACCATAAAAAAATATGTAAAAAAATTTGATCAAAGAAAAATTAAAGTCAGGGCCTATCGATATCACTCTATGCGCTGGATATGGCAACAGAATGAGAAATAAAATTAATAAGAGGGTATAAGGCAAACCTGGAAACAAATCAGAAAGACGGCATAAAACTGGGTATAAAAAATTTCACTGGAAACTCACATCTAAAAGAGCGTTGGTTTACAGAAAAAAAAGAACTATTAAAGGGCATTACGTAAACTGCTAACTAACAAATGCCATCACTTTTAACTCTTAGGTGTTATTTTTCTCGTTCTAATTCCGGTACGTCATTGAACAAATAACCTATTTGTTTACACTGCCATAAAGGTACATCTCAACCAGTCGTGTTTACTATATAAATTTCTTCCGACATGTGAAAGGAATCTAAATACTGGGTTTTGGTCTCTTTTTCTCATTCTAAGTAACTGCCAAAATGGAAACATATTCAATGGTAAAGATGAATACGTTAAATGTATTTTTTTAGCTAAATTTTGTGCGATTTAACTTATTATAAGACATTCTTTTGGGGTATATTTATTCTCCTTTCAAGCACATAAAGAAAATAATATATACAAGCAGTTTATTTCCTGCAAATATAACTCTGGTTTTGTCTCCATTTCGACCACCTAATACTCTTGTTAATGGAGCTATATCGAACCAACAGCAACATTTGCAAGGAACAACCGTCCGAGACATGTCAGCTCTATTGACAAGACTATTATGTCGTCGGAACGCGTATGGAGAGAGAACCAGAGTTGTATTTATTTGTTACTGAAATCTCAATATATATATATATATATATATATATATATATATATATATATATATATATAAACAGATGGGTTTTCGTCCGTGTAATTTTAAAACAAAATAAAATATATCTCGGCTAAGTGGACTAAAATTTATAACTAAACATTACTCTCGTGTTAAAAAGTGCGCTGTTTCGTCCTAATATGGGACTCGTCAGATCATTGCATTCGGTACAGACCATCACTCCGCATTTGTGCCCTATAAGCTGATTTTACAATTAAAAACCAGCAAACAAGACAACAAAGGCGACATCTCGATGGTTTACTCAATAACACAAGAGCAACATAAATTAGCAATGTTGTGTAAAACCGCCATGTGCTGGCGCGACGGTGAATTAAAAAAAGTTATACATCAGAACTAGATACACGAAACGCGGTACTCAAAGGATAAGGATCACATTATTTGGTTCTGATAACCAGGTCTACTACTTTTTGGGCAGCCAAAGCCAGGTGTCTTACCAACGATCTATGAGAGCACCGTTATTCGTGTTTTTAAAGCCAAACAACTAAACACACAGATAAGTTTTCGTCCGTGTAATTTTACAACAAAATAGAATAAATCCGGCTAAGCGGACTAAGATTTGTAAATAAACATTACTATCGTCTTAAAAAGTGCGGAGAACCCAAAATAATGGAAAGATTCTGGGTCCAAAAAATGACGACAGCACCGTTTCGTCCTAATAAGGGACTGGTCATGCCATTGCACTGGTTGCCAAAAACGTAGTAGGTCTGGTTGCCAGTTTCGAATAGTGCGATCCCTATCCTTTGGGTAGCGCGTTTCGTGTATCTAGTTCAAATATATATCTTTTTTAATTTATCGTCGCGCCATCACACGGCGGTTCTATACAACATTGCTAATTTTTGTTGCTTTTATGTCATTGAGTGTCATCGAGATGTCGCCTTTGTTGTCTTGTTTGCTGTTTTTTAATTGTATATCAGCTTATAGGACACAAATGCGAGGTGATGGTTTGTACCGAATGCAATGTCCTGAAGAGTCCCATATTAGAACGAAACAGCGCTGTCGTCATTTTTGGACCCCAGATTATTTCCATTATTTTGGAGTTCTTCGCACTTTTTAACACGAGAGTAATGTTTACTTACAAATTTTAGTCCGCTTAGCCGAGATTTATTTGATTTTCTTATATATATATATATATATATATATATATATATATATATATATATATATATAATTTTTTTTCAAAAAAATAATTTATCTTTTCTTATGCCACTTTTGAAGTTTATCGAGTATTTAAATAATAGGCTATGAATATTTCGTTTAGTTGTTAATGACTGCAATTAAAACAATTCGTTGAATTTACAGTTTAAAGAATTTTTAGAAGATAAACAATTTTGTGCAATTTTTGTCACAGATTTTCTTTAAAATGAAGCTTATGATTTGTTTATTTTTTTGAAAGTAATACATTTTTATGGTAAATTGTTTTATTTATGACGCCGAAAAATTGGAATCGAAAAAGGAATTTAACTAAACAGGATGTAGTGTGAGCGTCAGTTTTATTGGATGAGGGATATTGTCAGAGTTATGTTGCGAATTTGTTAAGCAAACATCGTTCCACAATATATATATATATATATATATATATATATATATATATATATATATATATATATATATATATATAGAAACTTATTCTAGAAGGTCAGAGTAAGGACGAAAACGATGCACTAATGACTGAGATGAACGTTTTATTAGGCACTATGCTTTAAGAAACAGGACTGCTACTAGTTCTATGATGAGAAACGACCTCGAAGATACCCGTAATGTCGCAATTTTTTCTAGAACAGTTAAGAGAGGGTCAAGTGGATTAGACAGCAGGAGATCAGTCACTGCGTCCTTGTTTACTAGGGAGAGCAGAGTTGTCAAGTTACTTTTTGCTCTAAATCAAAATCAAAATTGGTCCGTGGATGCCTGGAAACAAGTTTTCTTCACAGGTAAAACTAGGATTGGCCTAAAACATCCAGATGATCGTGAACGAGTATGGCGAAGACCAGGAGAGAGGTTTGCTACTTGCAATATTTCTGCAAGAATTGCATTTCGCGGTGGCTCTGTTATGCTCTGCGGAAGCATGTGCTTTTACGCTGGCACAGAATTAGTTCCTGTCCTTACGAGATCAATGAATGCTGATTACTATCTTGAGAATATTGTAGTAGAATATGTGATGCCTTTCGGCCATTTTGTGGGACCAAATTTCTTGTTTATGCAAGACAACTCTCGACCTCACGTGGCTACGGAGGAACTCGATGATCTTAATCAAGTTGGTATACCAATCATGCAATGGCCACCAAAAAACCCGAATCTGATTCCGATCGAACATGTATGGGATTACTTAAAAAGAAATGTGAAACATTACATATCTGCATTTATAAACCTGAGGGAACTTGAAAATGTAGTTACCGCTCTATGAGAACAAATTCCTCAAGATTTTATCCAAAATTTAATTAGAGGCATCCATAGGCGCATAAATGCTGCAATCCGAAGTATAGGGGGCAACACACGCTACTAATATCCCAGTTAAACCATTAATTTATTTTTTTCATCATTTCATCACTTCAACGATTTTGTCATTTGGTCTTAAGAATAATTTGTTATTGCGTTAATTTTGTCCAGGAGTGGATATAATGTGTATATATATTAATAAAATTAATTACAGGTTCCTGTTTTGATCAGATATTTGTATGTGGAAAGAGTTTCAAGTTGTAAATCCAATTTAGTTGCTATTCTTTAATAACATCATGATTGCTTACAATTCAATTACAAAATTAACTTCTTTCAAGAAATTTAAAGGTTAATATCAGGTTTACCATTTTTAATGACTCAGAAAAGGTGGGCAGTCTCTTTGCGGCATGTGTTTTTTTTTCGAAAAACGTCCCCCCGCTGAGTTATTCACCTTCAAATATAGGATGTGAAATGTAGTTTTCTTAAAATAACTTTTGTTGTGTTTGACAAAATGTAATTAATTTTGTTTCAAAGTTGTGTTAAATGAACACCCTTGGAATTGTTTAACAATTTTTTTTTACTTCAGGTAAGTGAGGTATGCTGTAATTTTGTTGACTTTTTTTACTAAATCTTAATACCCGGTAGATTTTTGGATGTAATATTCATCACTGAAATTAATTCACAAATCGTATATTAGGATTGTTGTTTACTTGCGGTTTTTAAATATGAACAATTAAAATAGGTGTAGATTTTCCTTTATTTTTTATGTCACTTATTTATGACAAGTAATGAAAAATAAGAGAAACATTAGTAGCAATTAAAGATTTGACCTAAAGACGATCTTGTGTTCCCAATTTGATTCTAAAATATCTGACAGTTCATTCATTGTTAGAAACAGGACTGAACTTTGGTGGAGATAATCAACATTTAAGGGAGGAAATCACACAAATAAACATACATCGAAATGCCAGAACTTATGATCTATAAGTTAGAGAATAAAATCCATTTCGTACTTCCGTATTCGAGTCTGGCGCATAACTTTTTTTAATGTAATGATCTACATTTTTTTTTACCAAAGTTCGAGTCTCATTGACCTCGTTCTTCAACTCTAATTTTTTTTTAGCTTTAAAATGCGACGTTGCCAAATTATTAAATTTTTAGGTATTTTGTATTCGAAACCAGTATGTGTATGTCACTTAAATTTTAATACGCACAGTTCTTTACTTTTTTGGAAAACTTTCTGAGAAATTGTAACAAGAATCATTTTATCTCACAATATTAATTTTTTTGTACGGAATATCTAAATTTATTATTTAAATATTGACATTTTCACTTCCGTTTTACGACGATATTTTTCATGAATATTAATATCAAAAAATTATTTATTTATTTTTAAATTGATATCAAAATATTTCTCTTCATCGGCAATAGTTTTTTCAAAAATTGCTATTAAACAAAGAATGGCCGATTTTTACCATGTATTGCGATTTTTATGAGAATAAAAGAATAAATAAATCTACGGTGTATAAATAGTTACCTATATGTTCTCCTTTCAAGCAGAGATAAAGTAAAGAATATATAGAAACAGTTTATTTCTTAATCAAATTTTGATTTTTTAAAATTCCTCACTACTCCGGTGATATTTTTTGATATCGAAATCGGTTGGTTTTTAATTTTCTGTCTACAGATATTAGAAATTATATTTTATATAGCAGTTGTTTCCTGCGAATATCCTCACGAGACCATCAGGTGGTCGAAACGCGTATGGAGAAAGGAGCTCAGTTGTATTTGCTGGAAATAAATTGTTTCTATATATTATTCTCTGTTGAAAGGAAAATAACATATAGGCAACTACAAAAGAAATTACTTACACAAAAACCACAATTCAGCGTACGCAATATATTTTTTTATCTTAAAACCACAACTCTGATGAAAACTTTAAGATACTAGAAACCGAAAATAAAACCAATAAAATTTTTATAAAAAAATTGAACCGACTTCTAAAAGTGCGCTAAAAAGTGAAAAATAACCATAAATTTTTATATGAAATTGAACTTTTTGAAGTCGGCGCCAAACTAATACTTGACAAAATGTGATTTGCATAAATAGATATAAAATAGTTTTTTTGTAATTGCTTTCTTACCATAATTTGTATATATTAGTAGTTATTTATTTTGTTTACAAATAATTTGGCGCCGACTTCAAAAAGTTCAATTTCATATAAAAATTTATGGTTATTTTTCACTTTTTAGCGCACTTTTAGAAGTCGGTTCAATTTTTTTATAAAAATTTTATTTTTCTATTTTTAGTTTTAGAATTCATTATGATATTCATAAATTATTTGAACTAAGAACTAATCGAAATTAGTATACGTCGCAATGATTCCAAAGTGGCAAAAAAGTACAAATTTTATCCATAGTTTTAAATCGTCCTAAAATGAACCACTAAAAATTCTTTAGTTCTTAGAGTTTTCCAAATACCAATCAAATTGGGTCAAACGAATATTTAGACTGTCATAGAAAATCCACTATCTTAAATTTCAAATTAATTTTAGATTGGTAATATAGGCCCCAACACCTTCCAATATCGATATTTAAAGAAAATAAATTAATTTTTTATCCACCATATTAGATACGCCATATTAAATTTTTTAAAAATAATTTTACGTTCGTCATGTGTGACCCCGAAAACTCTCCCGTACCAATTTTGGTTAAAATCGGACAAAATTGATTTTTTTTTGTTCGCCATATTGAATCTGCCATATTGAATTTTTTAAAAATAATTTCTGATTCTTTATGTGAGGCCCAGAAAACTTCCCCATACCAATTTTAGATTCGTCATCTGCGACTCCAAAAACTCCCCGGTACCAATTTTGGAGAAAATCGAACAAAAAAGATTTTTTTGTCGGCCATATTATATCCGCCAAATTGAATTTTTTAAAAATTATTATAGATTCGTCATATGCAACCCCGAAAACTCCCCCGTACCAATTTTGGAGAAAATCGGACAAAATTAATTTTTTTGTCGGCCATATTGGATCCGACATATTGAATTTTTTTAAAATTATTTTATATTCGTCATATGCGACCCCAAAAACTCCCCAGTACCAATTATGGAGAAAATCGGACAAAATTGATTTTTTCGTCGACCATATTGGATCCGCCATAATGAATTTTTTTAAAATTATTTTAGATTCGTCATATGCAACCCCAAAAACTCCCCTGTACCAATTTTGGAGAAAATCGGACAAAATTGATTTTTTCGTCGGCTATATTGGATCCGCCATATTGAATTTTTTAAAAATTATTTTAGATTCGTCATATGCGACCCCAAAAACTCCCCTGTACCAATTTTGGAGAAAATCGGACAAAATTGATTTTTTCGACGGCCATATTGGATCCGCCATATTGAATTTTTTTAAAATTATTTTAGATTCGTCATATGCGACCCCGAAAACTCCCTCGTACCAATTTTGGAGAAAATCGGACAAAATTAATTTTTTGTCGGCCATATTGGATCCGTCATATTGAATTTTTTAAAAATTATTTTAAGTTCGTCATATGCGACCCCAAAAACTCCCCTGAACCAATTTTGGAGAAAATCGGACAAAATTGATTTTTTCGTCGGCCATATTGGATCCGCCATATTGAATTTTTTAAAAATTATTTTAGATTCGTCATATGCGACCCCAAAAACTCCCCTGTACCAATTTTGGAGAAAATCGGACAAAATTGATTATTTCGTCGGCCATATTGGATCCGCCATATTGAATTTTTTTAAAATTATTTTAGATTCGTCATATGCGACCCCGAAAACTCCCTCGTACCAATTTTGGAGAAAATCGGACAAAATTAATTTTTTGTCGGCCATATTGGATCCGTCATATTGAATTTTTTAAAAATTATTTTAAGTTCGTCATATGCGACCCCAAAAACTCCCCTGAACCAATTTTGGAGAAAATCGGACAAAATTGATTTTTTCGTCGGCCATATTGGATCCGCCATATTGAATTTTTTAAAAATTATTTTAGATTCGTCATATGCGACCCCAAAAACTCCCCTGTACCAATTTTGGAGAAAATCGGACAAAATTGATTATTTCGTCGGCCATATTGGATCCGCCATATTGAATTTTTTTAAAATTATTTTAGATTCGTCATATGCGACCCCGAAAACTCCCTCGTACCAATTTTGGAGAAAATCGGACAAAATTAATTTTTTGTCGGCCATATTGGATCCGACATATTGAATTTTTTTAAAATTATTTTATATTCGTCATATGCGACCTTAAAAACTCCCCCGTACCAATTTTGGAGAAAATCGGACAAAATTGATTATTTCGTCGGCCATATTGGATCCGCCATATTGAATTTTTTAAAAATTATTTTAGATTCGTCATATGCGACCCCAAAAACTCCCCTGTACCAATTTTGGAGAAAATCGGACAAAATTGATTATTTCGTCGGCCATATTGGATCCGCCATATTGAATTTTTTTAAAATTATTTTAGATTCGTCATATGCGACCCCGAAAACTCCCTCGTACCAATTTTGGAGAAAATCGGACAAAATTAATTTTTTGTCGGCCATATTGGATCCGACATATTGAATTTTTTTAAAATTATTTTATATTCGTCATATGCGACCTTAAAAACTCCCCCGTACCAATTTTGGAGAAAATCGGACAAAATTGATTATTTCGTCGGCCATATTGGATCCGCCATATTGAATTTTTTTAAAATTATTTTAGATTCGTCATATGCGACCCCGAAAACTCCCTCGTACCAATTTTGGAGAAAATCGGACAAAATTAATTTTTTGTCGGCCATATTGGATCCGACATATTGAATTTTTTTAAAATTATTTTATATTCGTCATATGCGACCTTAAAAACTCCTCTGTACCAATTTTGGAGAAAATCGGACAAAATTGATTTTTTCGTCGGCCATATTGGATCCGCCATATTGAATTTTTTAAAAATTATTTTAGATTCGTCATATGCGACCCCGAAAACTCCCTCATACCAATTTTGGAGAAAATCGGACAAAATTAATTTTTTTGTCGGCCATATTGGATCCGACATATTGAATTTTTTTAAAATTATTTTATATTCGTCATATGCGACCCCAAAAACTCCCCTTTACCGATTTTGGAGAAAATCGGACAAAATTGATTTTTTCGTCGGCCATATTGGATCCGCCATATTGAATTTTTTAAAAATTATTTTAGATTCGTCATATGCGACCCCAAAAACTCCCCTGTACCAATTTTGGAGAAAATCGGACAAAATTGATTTTTTCGTCGGCCATATTGGATCCGCCACATTGAATTTTTTAAAAATTATTTTAGATTCGTCATATGCGACCCCGAAAACTCCCTCATACCAATTTTGGAGAAAATCGGACAAAATTAATTTTTTGTCGGCCATATTGGATCCGACATATTGAATTTTTTTAAAATTATTTTATATTCGTCATATGCGACCTCAAAAACTTCCCTGTACCAATTTTGGAGAAAATCGGACAAAATTGATTTTTTCGTCGGCCATATTGGATCCGCCATATTGAATTTTTTAAAAATTATTGTAGATTCGTCATATGCGACCCAGAAAACTCCCACATACCAATTTTGGAGAAAATCGGACAAAATTAATTTTTTTGTCGGCCATATTGGATCCGCCATATTGAATTTTTTAAAAATTATTTTAAATTCGTCATATGCGACTCCGAAAATTCCCCCGTACCAGTTTTGGTGAAAATCGGACAAAATTGATTTTTTCGTCCGCCATATTGGATCCGCCATTTTGAATTATTTAAAAATAATATTAGATTCGTTATGTGGCACCTCGAAAACTCCCCCATACCAATTTTGGAGAAAATCGGACAAAATTGATTTTTTCGTCGGCCACATTGAATTTTTTAAAAATTATTTTAGATTCGTCATATGCGACCCCGAAAACTCCCTCATACCAATTTTGGAGAAAATCGGACAAAATTAATTTTTTGTCGGCCATGTTGGATCCGACATATTGAATTTTTTTAAAATTATTTTATATTCGTCATATGCGACCTCAAAAACTTCCCTGTACCAATTTTGGAGAAAATCGGACAAAATTGATTTTTTCGTCGGCCATATTGGATCCGCCATATTGAATTTTTTAAAAATTATTGTAGATTCGTCATATGCGACCCAGAAAACTCCCTCATACCAATTTTGGAGAAAATCGGACAAAATTAATTTTTTTGTCGGCCATATTGGATCCGCCATATTGAATTTTTTAAAAATTATTTTATATTCGTCATATGCGACCCCAAAAACTCCCCTTTACCGATTTTGGAGAAAATCGGACAAAATTGATTTTTTCGTCGGCCATATTGGATCCGCCATATTGAATTTTTTAAAAATTATTTTAGATTCGTCATATGCGACCCCAAAAACTCCCCTGTACCAATTTTGGAGAAAATCGGACAAAATTGATTTTTTCGTCGGCCATATTGGATCCGCCACATTGAATTTTTTAAAAATTATTTTAGATTCGTCATATGCGACCCCGAAAACTCCCTCATACCAATTTTGGAGAAAATCGGACAAAATTAATTTTTTGTCGGCCATGTTGGATCCGACATATTGAATTTTTTTAAAATTATTTTATATTCGTCATATGCGACCTCAAAAACTTCCCTGTACCAATTTTGGAGAAAATCGGACAAAATTGATTTTTTCGTCGGCCATATTGGATCCGCCATATTGAATTTTTTAAAAATTATTGTAGATTCGTCATATGCGACCCAGAAAACTCCCTCATACCAATTTTGGAGAAAATCGGACAAAATTAATTTTTTTGTCGGCCATATTGGATCCGCCATATTGAATTTTTTAAAAATTATTTTAAATTCGTCATATGCGACCCCGAAAATTCCCCCGTACCAGTTTTGGTGAAAATCGGACAAAATTGATTTTTTCGTCCGCCATATTGGATCCGCCATTTTGAATTTTTTAAAAATAATATTAGATTCGTTATGTGGCACCTCGAAAACTCCCCCATACCAATTTTGGAGAAAATCGGACTAAATTAAATTTTTTTGTCCGCCATATTGGATCCGCCATTTTGAATTTTTGAAAAATAATTTCAGATTCGTTGGGTGCAACCCCGAAAATTCCTTCATACCAATTTTGGAGAAAATAGGACAAAATTAATTTTTTTGGCCGCCATATTGTAAGCGCCATCTTGGATTTTACTGCATCAATTTCATCTAAAAAAATATGGGACCACCGCAGCAACTTCCTTTACATAACGTAAAAAATTTCATTCAAATCGGTGCAGCCGTTCCGGAGTAATCGGTGTACATACATAAAAAAAAAAAAAAATACATAGTCGACGAATTGAGAACCTCCTTCTTTTAGAAGTCGGTTAAAAAGTTGGTATTATTGGATTCAGTGAAGATTAAGAATACAGAAATTTTGAATGGCTAATTAGATCTTGATAATTCACCATTGTTAAATTTATTTATTTAATAATATGAATTGCTCCGTCTTTTATCAAAATAAATATTCTATCGATACATACCATGGCGTAAAATATAATTGAAAATAATAACATTTAAGTCATAATTTTGGACACTCTACATAAAAGAATCTATAGATTGAACTATTATAATTTAAGACGATCCCAGCTAAGGCTTCTCACAAATTTTCACAAAAAAGGCAAGAGCCGGGTTGTAGGAATTAAAATTTAAGTGGAACGAGTCGCCAAGGAAATGTACCCTCTTTAACCCCATGAATATTCTGCCTGTCAACTAACTATTTAATCGCCATTGAATATTAGAGTACAAAATAGGGTATATTCGAGCTTCGTGTTTCACAGATGGGAACATGCGATTTTCTATTCATCTGGAAGTTTGTTGGTTTAGTTTCTTGTGGAAACTGGCAGAAGTTTTGCCAAAATCTTATTTGCCATCTTCTGTGCTGTAAGCTCAATATTTTATTCACATTATTGTGTTACTTGTATCTTTCTTTTATTTTCATTTATGTTCAATTTTCTTTTTGTTTCAGGTAAGTTCACGATTAACTGAAAATTTCAAGGAAGTAAGTAAGGAGAACTCTTTATACAAAAGTGCAGTTAATGTCCCTTGATATTTTACGAAAATAACATTACAGAATCGATAAAAATAAAAACAATAACTTACTGTCAAATTCCTCTTTGGCTCCCTCCAAGATCACGTCGGTATATTTTCCATTTTTCGGAGGATTTTTTAGCTTGGAAGGGCTAATCATCACGACATCGTGTCCAGCATTTGCTAAACCTTTCATTAATTTTGAATTCAAAGTGTAATGACTGGTTGCTCCCATGGGAAAAATACCTAAAATATTGGCATTCTCCGCACATTTTAAGGAAACGAAAAAAAGCAATAAACTTTTAAAGATCATATTTGATTTTTGTTGACAAGCTGCCTTGATCTGGCGAGATGAAATAATGAGTATGTTTTGTTTTGATTACTGTTATTAAATAATATAAGTGGAATAATCTTATCTGTACTCATCCAACTGTAGAAGTAGTATATAGTAAAAAGTATTGTGCTCGTAAGTGCTTGAACAGTCAGTACCGGGTTTAACAATTTCTGTCCTTATGCGTTTAATCCATTGACGATGAGAAACTTGAAATTATATTGATTAACAATTCCAAATTAACAAAAATAATTGCTCCTGTTGGCTGTTCTTTTAATAAAAATGTAACTATCCTAAATTTGAAGATAATGCGTACCAATAGCTTTCTAAAGTTTAAGTTAAGGAAATAATAAAAACACGAAAAGCAGCTATTTAATTGTTTAAACAAACGATACTAAAGTCGCTTTTTTCTCAAGTGAAACAAAATGGGATTTTCACCTAATTTCCCCAAGATAAATGAAAAATCGAAAATTAGAACCTTCTCAAACACTAGTCATACGCATCACATAATTTTCTAAGAATTGTTCTCAAAACCGTACTGCCTCTAATGAATTTCAAATATTAACTGAAGAAAGCCAAACTTGTATATCCCGGAATTCCGCTAGTTCTCGCTGATACCTATCTCCGTTCGTACACCCTGTAAGGGCGAGTTCCTTTCCCGAAAGTTCGAAAGTTTTGACCCTCTCATTCGTATAGGACGTCAGCCATACTATGTCGGATATGTAATTCCTGACCTTGTCTCCGAGCAACTTAATTATATTTTTTATTCAAAAAGGCTTATATAATTATAACTATTCTGTGTCTTTCTATAAACTATTAATTTTTTTTTGTGATCTGGAAATATTTAACTCATTCTTTCTTGTGAATAGAAAAAAATAGTCATTATACGAATTCTTGTTACATTTAATCAAACAAATATATTGCATTGTAGTGCTTTTATTTGAATATTCTTTTGTTTCCTAATAATGGCAAAGAACGCTCTCTTGGTGGTCCCGACCACATGTTGGTTATAAATAAGTATAACGTTTCTTTGACATGTTTATTTTACAATATTAACAAGGGTACTTCACGATTTGGTATTATGTCTCCCCAGATTTTCTGGATTTATGTTTTCTAAAACAAATATATATATATATATATATATATATATATATATATATATATATACACAACCCCAAAATCAGAAAGCGTCTCATTTAAGTTTACTAGCTGATCTATTTTTAAGTATAGTGAATTTTAAATAGAAGTAAGATGAACACTGTGGTCTGAATCTATATACAGAGTGGCCCAAAAGAATTCATCCGTTTAGTGGACTATATTTTAAATTAATTAATATAAAATAATTCCAAGTCGTAAGTAAAGTTTGTTCTTCCTCCATTTTGGTAACATTACAAATTTTAAAGTATTATGATTCTGTCGATTTTTATTAAATTACTGTTTTTAAATCTGACCTAAAAATATTTTATTTAAATTCAAATTCAACTGTTTTTAAACCTTACTAATTGAATTGTAATTTAGAAAAGAGAAAGAGAAATGAAAAAAAAATAAACAAAAAGAAACTAAATTATTTATGCGATGGCGGTTCTTTAACATTTTAAATTTCTTGTCTTATATCACCTATGTGGTGCATCCCGCTTACGAGATGCGATGTTACTTATAGGGAGATACAGAAATTGTGCTGACGTATCGATATCAAAGGGAAATTGAAAAATTCCAAAAATGGTTAAAACGGAGGCACTTTTAAAACTGATATGGGAACTCAAATCTCAGATTATTTAAATTTATCTTCAGCATTACAAAATATAACAATTATAATCTAATAATATATATGTAGGGAGTAAAAAAGCTGTTTTACAGTCTAGTAGATGAACATAAAGTTTTGAAATTATAACAAAAATTAAATCTACCGCTTAAGGGCCTGATGGCTTCGGTATAAAAACAATTTCTTTAATTATCTGTTACTGGGGGTGGATTCAATCGCTTTCTTTGGGTGGGGCAGCGATATCATAAAAGAAAAGACAGTACAGTATGATGAACGAAAGCGAGTTGTTGACGGAGGAGCGGGTGTCAGCTACATTTACGTTCCAAATGCAGCAGGGGCGAAACTATTTTTCTGAATTTGAAGCTCTTGGGTGGGGTAATCGCCCCTCCCCCCTTGGATCTGTGTCTGTCTGTTACCACATATAACTTATATCATTAAACAGTGCATAGTTAATCATATTTCAGTAATAGCAAATAGTAATCCAGGTTACTCTCACATTCGCTCTGTACACATCCTCTTTGCTGTGAGATCAGGTCCTTTATGAACAAAATAACTTATGGATCATTTATAATAAATTCTTGTTGCTCACATAATCAGAGTTTCGTTTTGTTCATGGTACTACCACCGCTTTACTTTGGGTTTCGGAGGATTGATTTTGATCAATTCTTGAAAACTCATGTCATATATTGTTTGAATATAGTAAAAAATTTGGAGTACTTAATCATTCACTTTTTCCAACAAAAAAATATGGCTTCCATTCTAACGGAGCTGAGAGTCATCAGTCTTAAAATCGCTCAAATTTTTGAAGCTCACGTAATCCTTTTAATATAAGTTTTTGTACCTCTGACTCCTTCTGAGGCCAGTAAGAATTTATACATACATTTTGATACAAGCCTAGGTTTTAATTATCACTTTAATATGTTATTATTTAAATCTTCAAATCAAAACATAATTTATCGTACAGATCTAACATCATTGTTTTTTGGCATATGGGAATGTCGTGGATTGGCCAGCTTTGATGCAAAAATTGTCTTAAATATAGCTATAGTTTAAGTTTGAACATATTACTCCTTTTTTAAACTCATCCAGGCACACATCACTACTCATAGCAGCTATTTTTAAACGATCCTTTACTTATAATACTGTACAAATTTTAAATGTTACATCAAGCTTTACACTATCGAAGACACTAATTTTAAAGCGAAACTAAGAAGATATTTAAAGAGTGAAAGGGAAGCTAACAGCTTTTCTAGTCTAGTTTTATTAGCCTGTATTCTTACATCTTAACATTTCTTTAAGTTGATTTTGGTAAATTAATTTCTTGGTCACTGAATCACTGGTTAGATAGAATAGCTTCTCCGGACCTTGCCACCAAGATCCTTATCTATAGATAAGTAACTTAATATATTTTGTATGTTTTGATAATACGAATGCCTATTAATTTGTTTATCAAAATTAGTTTTCAGAAATCTATAATAAAATTTTAAGTAGAAAATCGATTAAAATCTAAATCAACTTAGGTTTAATAACCACTTATCACAATTTAAATAAATTTTACAACAACAAAAATGTATAACGAACATTAATATACAGGTAAATGAACACGCTTAAAGTTTGCGTGGGAAAGAAACTTTTTCACGGTGGATCTGAGCTTGAAGTTGGTTTATTATTTTTTTTGTTATGTTGGGAGTTTTCTTTGTGAAGCGCTTCTGAAATAATTTCATATGTTGATTCCTTTCTTGTGTAGATCATTCTAATTTTAGTCAGAAGGGTGAAATCGATAACATCTGTTCTATAAATAAAGATCTTATAGTATGGACTGATACTGGAAGATATGGTTTTCAAAAAGCTATCTTGCTCCTTCTGTAGCAAAATCTTAGAATTTCTTCAATATAATATTATAGTCAGATGAAAGAATTTTTAGTGTTTTTGCTCACCTGTTAATTTGAAACTTTTTTGACCAAAACAATCATTTTGGACAGAAGATAAACTAAATTTGTATCTCTATTTATGCCCACATTTTCCATACATCCATTCATCTATATCGTTTATTTCAAATAAGATTATAATATTCGCATTTAGACGAACTTGTAAAGCATTGTATACTTTTTGTCGATAACAGTTAATTGCAAACTATAAAATACTCTAAATTATTTTATTGCTCATTTTATAATTAATGTTTTTTCTTGAAATATCTTTGGACCAACTTTGAGCTGTGCTTTCATATATATATATATATATATATATATATATATATATATATATATATATATATATATATATATATATTTAGATTATAGTGCCAAAGTAAAAATCAATTTATATATATATATATATATATATATATATATATATATATATATATATATAATAAGATAGAATAAAATATTGGCGAAGCGGACGTAAAAATTCGTCAATCTACATGATTCTTGTGTAAAAAGTGCGGGTCCGACAGATGGCGACAGCGCTGTTTCGTCCTAATATGGGACTCGTCAGGCCACCGCATTCGGTTCAAACCATCATCTCGCCCTTGCATCCTATAAAGCTGAGTTTACAATCAAAAAACAGGAAACAAGACGACAAAGGCGACATCTCGATGGTCCACTCGATAATACAAGAACCACACAGATTAACAAAGTTTGTAAAAGAACCGTCATATGGAGGCGCGACGGTGAATTAAAACAGAAATATGTAAAATCGAGTACACGAAATGCGCAGCCCAAAGGATAGGGGTCGCATTTTTCGGTACTGGCAAGCAAGCCTACCGCTTATTTCAGCAGCCAAAGCCACGTGCCGCACCAAACGATCCCACCATGAGAGCATCGTTTAGCGTGTTTCAAAGCCAAACAAGTAAATAAATAAGTAGATATGTTTTTGGCCGTGTAATTTAAAATAAAATAGAATAAAATATTGGCGAAGCCGACGTGAAAATTCGTCAATCTACATGATTCTTGTGTTAAAAAATTTTCACGTCCGCTTCGCCAATATTTTATTTTATTTTATTTTAAATTACACGGACAAAAACTTATCTATTTATTTATTTACTTGTTTGGCTTTGAAACACGCTAAACGATGCTCTCATGGTGGGATCGTTTGGTGCGGCACGTGGCTTTGGCTTCTAAAATAAGCGGTA
This sequence comes from Diaprepes abbreviatus, assembly GCA_034092305.1. NCBI lineage: Eukaryota > Metazoa > Arthropoda > Insecta > Coleoptera > Curculionidae > Diaprepes > Diaprepes abbreviatus. Next base: position 1,444,849 of record JASJET010000144.1, on the reverse strand, counting down.
GGCTTGCTTGCCAGTACCGAAAAATGCGACCCCTATCCTTTGGGCATCGCGTTTCGTGTACTCGATTTTACATATTTCTGTTTTAATTCACCGTCGCGCCACCATATGACGGTTCTTTTACAAACCTTGTTAATCTGTGTGGTTCTTGTATTATCGAGTGGACCATCGAGATGTCGCCTTTGTCGTTTTGTTTGCTGCTTTTTGATTTTAAATTCAGCTTTATACGATGCAAAGGCGAGATGGTGGTTTGTACCGAATGCGGTGGACTGACGAGTTCCATATTAGAACGAAACAGCGCTGTCGCCATCTGTCGGACCCGGAGTTTTTTCATATTTTGGAGTGCTCCGCACTTTTTAACACAAGAATCATATAGATTGACGAATTTTCACGTCCGATTCTCCAATATTTTATTCTATTTTATTTTAAATTACACGGACAAAAACTTATCTACTTATTTATTTACTTGTTTGGCTTTGAAACAAGCTAAACGATGCTCTCATGGTGGGATCGTTTGGTGCGGCACGTGGCTTTGGCTGCTAAAATAAGCGGTAGGCTTTCTTGCCAGTACCGAAAAATGCGACCCCTATCCTTTGGGCAGCGCGTTTCGTGTACTCGATTTTACATATTTCTGTTTTAATTCACCGTCGCGCCACCATATGACGGTTCTTTTACAAACCTTGTTAATCTGTGTGGTTCTTGTATTATCAATTGGACCATCGAGATGTCGCCTTTGTCGTCTTGTTTGCTGTTTTTTGATTTTAAATTCAGCTTTATACGATGCAAAGGCGAGATGATGGTTTGTACCGAATGTGGTGGCCTGACGAGTCCCATATTAGGACGAAACAGCGCTGTCGCCATCTGTCGAACCCGGAGTTTTTCCATATTTTGGAGTGCTCCGCACTTTTTAACACAAGAATCATGTAGATTGACGAATTTTCACGTCCGCTTCGCCAATATTTTATTCTATTTTATTTTAAATTACACGAACAAAAACTTATCTACTTATTTATTTACTTGTTTGGCTTTGAAACACGCTAAACGATGCTCTCATGGTGGGATCGTTTGGTGCGGCACGTGGATTTGGCTGCTAAAATAAGCGGTAGGCTTGCTTGCCAGTACCGAAAAATGCGACCCCTATCCTTTGGGCAGCGCGTTTCGTGTACTCGATTTTACATATTTCTGTTTTAATTCACCGTCGCGCCACCATATGACGGTTCTTTTACAAACCTTGTTAATCTGTGTGGTTCTTGTATTATCGAGTGGACCATCGAGATGTCGCCTTTGTCGTCTTGTTTGCTGCTGTTTGATTTTAAATTCAGCTTTATACGATGCAAAGGCGAGATGATGGTTTGTACCGAATGCGGTGGACTGACGAGTCCCATATTAGGACGAAACAGCGCTGTCGCCATCTGTCGGACCCGGAGTTTTTCCATATTTTGGAGTGCTCCGCACTTTTTAACACAAGAATCATGTAGATTGACGAATTTTCACGTCCGCTTCGCCAATATTTTATTCTATTTTATTTTAAATTACACGGACAAAAACTTATCTACTTATTTATTTACTTGTTTGGCTTTGAAACACGCTAAACGATGCTCTCATGGTGGGATCGTTTGGTGCGGCACGTGGATTTGGCTGCTAAAATAAGCGGTAGGCTTGCTTGCCAGTACCGAAAAATGCGACCCCTATCTTTTGGGCAGCGCGTTTCGTGTACTCGATTTTACATATTTCTGTTTTAATTCACCGTCGCGCCACCATATGACGGTTCTTTTACAAACTTTGTTAATCTGTGTGGTTGTTGTATTATCGAGAGGACCATCGAGATGTCGCCTTTGTCGTCTTGTCTGCTGTTTTTTGATTGTAAACTCAGCTTTATAGGATGCAATGGCGAGATGATGGTTTGTACCGAATGCGGTGTCCTGACGAGTCCCATATTAGGACGAAACAGCGCTGTCGCCATCTGTCGGACCCGGAGTTTTTCCATATTTTGGAGTGCTCCGCACTTTTTAACACAAGAATCATGTAGATTGACGAATTTTCACGTCCGCTTCGCCAATATTTTATTCTATTTTATTTTAAATTACACGGACAAAAACTTATCTACTTATTTATATATATATATATATATATATATATATATATATATATATATATATATACATATAAATTGATTTTTACTTTGGCACTATAATCTAAAAAAGTGTTCTGCTATATTCAATTAGAAGTATAAATAAAAAGTAATTTATAACAATCAAATAATTTTTTTATATTCAGAATTTAAAAAAATCTTATTCTTCTAATTTTTTTTTGTAAGTTACGCAATACTGCCCAATATTTTGTAGGCCACCATATTTTTTTATTCAAAATAATTCACCTGACATATTGATACCTCGTAAAATTGACATGTTTAAGGTGTAGGTGTGAGAAAACTGCCCATGAAAATTGTAGGCCAGTAAGTTCATTCAATTATACTAATATTATCATGACATGTTGGCGGCCCTTTATTTCTGTAGGCCTCTTTTTTTTCCGTTTTTTATATATTATTATATTATATAGTAAAAAACAAACGGCTGATCATACTTTTTTAAATTTTAATACATCATTAAATTGACATGTTTTCCCCTTTTCACATTGAAAACTGCCTTCCTAGATGTTTCGCAAATAAAAAGTTGTAGGTAACGTTAAAATGAAGCCACCCACGAAATTTCAGAGTTAGTCGTTTTCTAACGAGGGCCTTGTATTGTGGACTATTAATTGAATGTTTGAAGATATAATCATTGATATCCTATTTGACGGAGTAAACGAAAAAAAAAATTTCATCCGTACTTTTATCACAAGTCTTTATGTTTGCATCAGTTCTGCTTTTGGGTTGAGAGTATGAGCCTGTAAAATTTCATTGCAAAAGAAAATCTGACTTTATAAAGCTGCGACGTACAGACAAACACAATACGACTATAAGAGCTTCTAACTCCTAGCTGGCTACGAAGCTCTAAAACTAAACGCGCAATCTACTCTCGTGGTGTAGACAGAAGTGTACGTTTTGCATGACCTATAGACATTGCAAATTTGTCACACGTATGACTTGACACCGATTAGCTACATAAAAGAAAGTCAAATAATCTTCTTTGAAGCAAATTATACCAAGTATAATTTCTAGTTTTTTGGCTCCTTTCATTCCCAATAAAAATTTGCGGAAGTGCTATCGATGGTGATTTTTACCCCCTAATTTACCAACATATTCTAGTGTCAGCAAAATTTCCCCCTAAAAATACAAGAATGAAAAAAGAGTTAAAAACGGAAAATTGATTTATTTTCTGGAGACAACAATCGTCTTACTCTTTGCAAGGCTTCATGTCTGGATTTTTAACCTTAATGCAAAGGTTTTGTATTCAAATTATAATTATGTTATAAGGAAGACAAAACTGGCCAACCAAAAACATCCATGGCAACTAGATATGGTTTAAAAATAAATCGGATAAAGATCTAGTTTGTTTAAAATTGATAACATAAGTAGATGAAGGTCATCCTTAAAAAAATCACGATTGCGAGAAAACTTCATCGAAAGTGCTTTTAGTTGTAAAAATTAGCACGCAGTAGATATGATATTGGATGATTTTTAATTCTTTTATTACTTATATCTTGATTATATGGATTTAGCGGAATCGTATAATGAACTAAGTTTAATATTTTTATTTTGAAAAATGTATACATTAAAGTAAAAATAAAAAAGTGAATACTGGGATTATAAATTACCCAATAAATATATGAACATGTTTATTGCAAAACAGAATATTATAGAAATTTTATTTTGGATCACTAAGCCAATAACTATTTCCTAGTATTTTGTGGTTAGAGCTCACATCAAAGATTACTGAAATATTATTTTTTTGACAGACTTGATAGTAATATCTATATTTCCATATGAGGCGTTTAGAGTAAAACTGGCCTAAGGGTCATTTTACAAATTTGTAGAAAATCGAGTTTACAGTTGTTATAAAATTTTTAAAAAACTATATATATATATATATATATATATATATATATATATATATATATATATATATATATATATATTTCTATCTATCTATCTATCTATCTATCTATCTATTTATCTATCTATCTATATATATATATATATATATATATATATATATATATATATATATACAAATAAATAATATAAGAAATTCTCGGCTATGCGGACTAAGACCGTCTTGACGACAGCGCTGTTTCGTCCTAGTATGGGACTCGTCAGGCCATTGCATTCGGTACAAGCCATCATCTCGTATCTGTGCCCTATAAAAACATTTCACGGTCGAAAAATAGTAAATAAGACACAGTGGCGACATCTCTATGGCTCACTCAATAACATAAGAATAACACAAATCAACAAATGTTGTATAAAACCGCCGTGTATCAACGGTCTTAGTTCGCATAGCCGGGAATTTCTTATTTTATTTTAAAATTACACGGACGTTATATATATATATATATATATATATATATATATATATATATATATATATATATATATATATATATATATATATGTAAATACTTATTTGGAAGGAACATTTTTTATAAGCCTCTTCGAAAAAAATTTTGGATCACTTTTTCAGGGGAGAATTTAACTAACTTCTGACAAAAGCCACAGTAAAAAACAATCATTTCTAGGAAAAAAAACTCTATTATTCAAGGAAACAAATCAAAATATATTCTTAAACTTTAAAAAACAATAACACGTATATATATATATATATATATATATATATATATATATATATATATATATATATATATATATATATATATATATATATATATGTGCTTTGACCTGTTGATTAAATTCTTCAATGTTGTACAAACCCGTAGGATATTCCAGTTCATTAGGTGGTAGAGCTTCTTGGCCATTAACTTATAGAGTAATCATGGCATATCAGCGGAATATACAGAAGCAATTCTTGAATATTGGTAAATTTCTTTTATTCGGTTCTTTTTCCATAAGAATAGAGTAAAGGAAGCTCTCTTACTTCTGCTGTTCCGGTACGTTTTTTATATTGATCTTTTTGAAAGGAAAAGTATCATTAGTTGTTTCCTGGAATTGAATTTCACATTAATTAGGCACTTCACACTTCAGCCAATACATTTTAATCCACTTTGCAGGACAGCCGCTTTCAGTGAACTATTTCTTTACTGTATTTTTTTCTCCTTCCAGGTTCTAATGCTTGAAATGGATTTCTTTTTCTAGTTTTAGTGTTTCGGGTTTTGTCTGCCGCATTGATTGCTGTAGATGGTTATTCTGGAAGTTTTCACATAATTCTTAAAATAATGCAGGAGACAGGATCCAATTTCTACTGGCCCTCTAGATGCAACTGACTCGTCCCAAACATACATAAAAAAGTCTCCAGGTGATCAGTTGTCAGCAATAGGTGCTTATAAAAACAAACACTAGTTTACAAGTGCGGCACTGGCAGAGTCAACATCAAGTTAAATGCAACTACTATACAATCGCTTTCTTCATCATTACCCAAATTAGCATCTACCTTTATAGAATTTCTAGTTCAGCTCTTTTCTGTTGAATTGTTCTTTCCAACTCCAAATTGCTTTCCAATTATTTCACATTTCATAGGGGCACGAAACGACAAATTGATTGTTTTTGGATACGTAATCTGTACATCTTTAGGATTCAGCCCAGGAAATTGAAATATTCAAGGTTGGAGCTAAATATGCTTTGTTAGAATTTTTGTTTCTCGAATAATTGGATTGATACTTCGGGAATTTATCAATGAAATTAACAACGCATTGAAATGTTTCTGACTTAGTTTTGTTGTGTGGAGTTTTCTTGCTTTAATTATCGAGAGATGGGGTACCACGTATCTGTTTTCCTTTCAGAGGTCTCGATGAGCGACCATCGGATACGTCGTATATATATATTTTTTAAACTGTTTGGACATAGGTACTTACATGTCATGTTCTTTTAGCAACTAATACATTCGAGTACAATCTTTTCGGCTAACTATATTACTAATTTTGGGACAAATTTTAATCAATCCACATAAATGGACAGTCTGTAAATTATAAATTTGCTGGATACAAAAAGAGGCGAACAATTTTCTCCGCTGATACAGTGGAACAAGTTTAGGACATTTTTAAAAATCAAAATCGAGAAATTTATCTGCCGTATTTAAAAAGTTGTTTGTATATATTATCTTTTCAAGCAGAGAAAAGGAAAGAATATATATTGTTTGGTTCCTGCAATACAACTCTAGTCCTCTCTCCGTACGCGTTTCGACCACCTTGTGGTCTCGTCAGTGGAGCTGTATCGAACCGAGAGCAACATTCGCAGGTAAAAACTGCTATATAAAATATAAATTCCAAGGTATGTAGGTGGGATATTAAAAACCTGACGACTTCGATGCCAGACTGAAAAATTTTGTCAGTTTGTGGACGTGTTTATTGCAAAACTAAAGGTTACATAAATTTTATTTTGCAAATTATCAAGAAGTATTTCTTAATATTTTATTATTAGAACTCACACTAAATATTATTGAAATAATTCTTTCGTATTTTGTATGAAAAGTGCATTTTTTTTCTTAATTTGTAAATGAAATTAAAAACTTAATTGCGATTTTAAAGAACAAGTTTTTTTTTATTTTATCTTTAACAAAATAATAAAAAATATATACTTTTACACTTGTAGATACACAAAATATCTTGTCTTTTTCCTTTTCTTTTGTGAATTGTCTCTGGAACATCTCTAAAAAGAATCCAACAGTAGTCGGCAAGCATGGAAGCATTCCACTTTCCCTGGTATATTTTCTCTATTGTTGATATAACCAGATGGAAGCGTTTGCCGTGCTCATCACTTACATCTTCGCAGTTGTCAGGAATAAGTCCAGATGTGAGTGTAGGAAATGGTTCTTTTGAGACATGTTGTAACCCATTTTTTGACATGATGACAGCATATCTTCAGCAAGAGTAACTCAATTGTCAGCTTTTTTATTTCCGAAGAAATTAGTGACTATGAGGCACAAGTCATTCCAAGATTTTTTTTCTCAATTTTTCATAGAGTTCTGTTAAAATGTTTGTCATTCAGAATATTTCGAATCTGTGGTCCAACAAAAATACCTTCTTTAATTTTTGCTTCACTTAGCCTTAGGTACTGAAAAGTTGGCCTATCTGTATTCAGTGCCTTAAAAACGTTTTTTATTAAGCCCAATTTGATATGCAGTGGTGGCAACAAAATCTTTTTGGGGTCTACCAACGGCCTATGTTGTACATTCTTTTTACCTAGCTCTAATGATTGTCCAACGCAGCAGTCTTGTCTCTTGCAATGAAGTGCCTTTGCCCGACTGACCCATTCACACAAAAAACAGTAAAACTTGGTGTAGCCTATCTGCAACCCAAGTTAAGGTGCAATTATCTTTAAGTCGTCACAGATTTGCCGTTGGTGTTCATTGTATTTTATACTTGTCAATGGGTACTTTATATTGTCGTATAATTCTTTTATGTGAACTGCATATCCAACAGGAATATACGGGGAAATATTTCCCATATGCAATAGTATTGTTTTTAAACACAATGTTGAACTGTCTATAAACAATCTCCATTCCTCTGGCTTGTAGTTTGTATTTAAAGCTTCCAATAAACCGCTGTTATTGCAGAAAATCAAGTTTTTTCCATGTTAAAAATGATGCTGGACTTTTATAGCGTTTATGAAAAACAAATACTAAAACATCGCCTTCTTTTACTTTACTTTTTGGAAGTTCTAAGTATCTTACAAGATCATTCAATTCTGATTGGGTTATTTTGTGCGGTTGGCGGTATGACGTGCTGGGTGTGACATTGATGACATATCTTCTTCTGGAAAAATCGTTTTATCGTTATTATATGATTCGTAAGTGAATGTTTCTAGAGGTTTTGGAATAAGAAGTTCGTCACTATGAGGCACAGGTCTCATGATAGATAGTACAGGGTGAGTCAACGATTGGATGAAGTAAGTTTGTGCCTTTTCGGTGAAATTTACAAAGAAATTATATTTATTTTTTGATACAGTTTATTTTTACGCAGATTTTAAAAATATTTAGGACTCTACAGGGTGAGCCAAAAAACTAGGACAGCATAAAGTTGTATTTTTTTAAATAGAACACCCTATATACGAATCATATTTTCGATTTAGCTTATAATTTTAAATCTTTTTTATTAAGGGTTTACTATAACAAAACTTTATAGTTTCTGAGATAATTAAGTTTAAAGAAAAAAAGTCCCATTTTCAAGCATCAATTCAATCCTAAATAACGTTTTCAATTTTGTGACAAATATTTTCAGATTTGGAATTTAGCAAGGCCAAGGACAAGTTAACATAATTTTTACCTATATTTGCAATAAAAGCTACAGGGTGTTGAACACATTGGCTCAAATTTGAACAAGTTTAAATGAATAAATATCTTTTTTTTAAATGGTACACCCTGTATATTTTCATGTTATTTAATAGAGTAATAAAAACCCTAAAAGTTTTGTTCAATATATCCTATACCTATTTATAATAGTTTTTGAGATATTTCAGTTTGTCTTATTTTCCATACTTTTTTACAGAAATAGTCTTCATTATCATAGTAGCCATGGCAAAAACAATATAAAAGAACATTTTTCTGTGTGTCAAATTTATAACCGCAATCGCTTCTTTTGGTTTTTATGTAGTGTAGTTTGTTTTTTTTTGCATTCATCTTATATTGTAAAATGAATTTTCCAAAGAATGAGTTAATAGATATGATTTATACAATAGGAGAGGCTCAAAAAAATTGCCTTCTTGCTCAAAGAATTTACAAAATGAAGTATCCTGATCGACGCCAGCCTAATACTCATACTTTTCAAAACTTAACGCAAAGATTTGATTCTTCTGGTACTGTTGATTATCCAAAACGTAAAGTGGTCAACAAACCAGTAACTAATGAAGAAAAAGAACTACAAGTATTGTTAAATGTTCAGGAAAATCCTTATATTGGGAGCCGTCAGTTAGCAGCATTATGTGGAACATCACAATCCACCGCTAATCGTACTACCCAGAAATATAGGTATCATCCATATCACATGGAATTACACCAAGAATTGCATGGACAGGATTTTGAAAGTCGTGTAAACTTTTGTCGTACAATAAATGCGGAGATTCAATTAAATCCAAATTTATTATGCAAGGTAATGTTTAGTGATGAAGCTACTTTAAGAAGTAACGGTGCCGTAAATAGACACAACATGCATTATTATGCCACAGAAAACCCATTTTGGATTAGAGAGGTGCAACATCAAAACCACTGGTCATTAAATGTTTGGTGTGGTATTCATCATAATCGAATTATTGGACCCCACTTTTTTAATGAACCACTAAATGGCCATAGTTACCTGAACTTTCTACAAGAAGAACTACCCCAACTGCTTCAAGGTCTCGGTAGGGATGAGCTCGACAGTATGTGGTTCCTGCACGATGGTGCGCCTCCGCATTACCATCGTGAAGTTCGTGCGTTTTTGGACCAACGATATACGCAAATTGGATTGGACGTGGGGGTTTTATTGAGTGGCCACCAAGGTCTTGCGACATCACCCCATTAGATTTCTTCCTATGGGGTTATATTAAAAATAAGGTGTATGTTAATCCACCAACAACAGTGGAAGATATGCGAAACAGGATTAGGGATACCTGTAGAACAATAACGCCACTAATTTTGTCCAGGGTCCGAGAAAATCTGTAAAAAAGACTAAATTTGTGCATTGCACAAGAGGGTCGTTTATTCGAACACTTATTAAAAAGAAATAATTAATCTCAGTATTTAATAGGTAATTTTTTTGTTTCAATTTAGTATAAAAGTATATATGTATTTGCCTTGTCGTTATTGTTGTATTAATTTTTTCACATTACGTTTAACTAAACTATTGCCATTGTAATATAACGAATAATGTATTTCATCATATTTAACCACATTCTGTTTGTTTCTGTAGTTTCTTTTTATTATTTTACATGGCTACTATGATAATGAAGACTATTTCTGTAAAAAAGTATGGAAAATAAGAAAAACTGAAATATCTCAAAAACTATTATAAATAGGTATAGGATATATTAAACAAAACTTTTAGGGTTTTTATTACTCTATTAAATAACATGAAAATATACAGGGTGTACCAGTTAAAAAAAAAGATATTTATTCATTTAAACTTGTTCAAATTTGAGTCGATGTGTTCAACACCCTGTAGCTTTTATTGAAAATATTAGGTAAAAATTATGTTAACTTGTCCTTGGCCTTGCTAAATTCCAAATTTGAATATATTTGTCACAAAATTGAAAACGTTATTTAGGATTGAATTGATGCTTGAAAATGTGACTTTTTTTCTTTAAACTTAATTATCTCAGAAACTATAAAGTTTTGTTATAGTAAACCCTTAATAAAAAAGATTTAAAATTATAAGCTAAATCGAAAATACGATTCGTATATAGGGTGTTCTATTTAAAAAAAAAATACAACTTTATGCTGTCCTAGTTTTTTGGCTCACCCTGTAGAGTCCTAAATATTTTTAAAATCTGCGTAAAAATAAACTGTATCAAACAATAAATATAGTTTCTTTGTAAATTTCACCGAAAAGGCATAAACTTACTTCATCCGATCGTTGACTCACCCTGTATATTTGGATAGTTGAGAACTGACTTTTTCGTCTTGAATATTCTTGTGCCTTGCCAAACACAAGGTATGGTGCAGAAGTAGCAATCATTAACATGATTTGAAGGCTCTCTCCAGATCCTTGGGAAAGCAAACCGAATAGATCGTTTTTAATCAATTTCTCATACTTAAAACGCATACATTACAGCAGATATATGGCGCCCACTGTTTATCTTGATCCCCAATATTGCAACCGAAATAAAGCTGATATGCCTTTTCTACCAATGTGGTAATAGACCGCGTCTGAGACGCATAAATCACCTCACCACACACATAAGAGAAGTGATCTGGATTGTTTACACACTTTCGAGACATCTTACAATCTCAGCTATTCGATTCGACTCATTAACATCGACTAACTAACTCCTCCGCTTTGTAGCTGCTTATATAACCAAATACAGCTTCTACAATACTGGCGTTTGTCATTTGTTTGTAGACAGGGGCTGTCCAGTACAAAGCAGGCATAAAAGTCGATTTACATGGGTTTAAATGACTATTTTCCTCATTTGAAGCCCTAGGAGGTTGAGACTTCGTTTATGGGTGGGTTATCTCTGGAGTTTCCCCATGCGATATTGCTAAGTTGTGCAAAATTTCTTTGACTTGGGGGGACACATATATTTGGCAACGTCGCACCCCTCTATTGTTATAACAGTACATACATACCACGTAGATTCTTGCGATTACATTGTTAATATATAGGGAGACATGTCATCACGTATCTCTAAAACTTGAACTAATATAAAAAGGATAAGTTTAGTTTCGGTTTTAACATATCAAAAATGGTAAGATTTAGTCGATTTAATTTTAGATGCATTTTGATTGTTTTCCAGTGTTATTGAAATCATAAGTGGATAACTGAAAAAACACATTCAAATTGTTTTTAGCTATAAAAATTACTATACAATAGATATACTATTAGATACTTCACAACACTCTTATTACGTATCTCTTAATTATGCGCGTGTGTGTGTTTGGTGGAAATGTATAAGAAGATTTGTTTGTTTTTTTTTATTTTTAAAAATATTTATCCGTCACAACAATCATCTACTATTAACCGGTTTTATAAGTGAAACAAACAATTTTTGGACGTGTTTACTGTAAAACGAAAGGTTACATAAATTTTATTTTGCCAATTATGAAGACTTATTTCTTAATATTTTATTATTAGAACTCATACTAAAGATTATTGAAATGATTCTTTGGTATCATATCTTGGTAGTTATAATTATATTTCTGTCAATTTAAATTAAAAGGTTTAATACCATATCCAGTGAATTTGTCGGTGGATACAGGAACTATGTACGGAATATATCGCCGTCGTCCATTATTTCCAAGAAACGTCATGAAAACCCTTGGTAGAATACTTACAGTTAGCTTTAAAATACGCATTTCAGAATAATTAGAGGCAGATTGTAGTGACTTAAAACCTTTTGATTTATTTATAAGTAGTCTTAAATAAAAAGTTATACAAATAATTTATTGAGATGTTCGCTACTTGATGAAGATCCATATTACGTATATAATATGAAAAGTAACCAAGACTGTTTCAGACCTTCACTTTTTATAAAATTATATTTTAAATAGACACGACATATTTTGTAGCAATGCTACTTCGCCAGGTGTCAAATTGGTAATGAAAAAGTTAAGAAATAAATATTGAATGAATGAATGAATTAAAAAAGGTGGTGATATTCAATCCTTGGTGTTTAAGCCTCGTTGGGTCCATTACATCCCACATTAGCTGTAGGTCATTTGGGGCCGATCGCCTTTACGAATCCAAGCAGTTTCGTTCCCTGACCTTGTTTAATTACTGCGGGTGATATTATTGTATCCCCGAAAGATTTCTGCCTCAGTACGTTCTCTGAGAACATAGTTGACGGTTTCATCCTTCTCCAGGATCATCAGACGCCAATCCTATAAAGATGGACTAAGAGTTGACGATGTCCTAGTAATTTTACCACGAACCGCAGTTCTTTCCTCTTCAGGAAAAGAAGCTCCTAATAAGCTGCGTATTAGGTGAACTTATATGTTTCGTTGCATATCTCATTCGGGGGTCTTTCATTCAGCATTTAATGAATTTGATTTCCAGCAACAGTTTCAATTCTTTCTTACCAACAGTAATTGAAACAGATATAATGGGTTGGGGGCCATATGGCTCAGCCGCGGACCCCATTTTTGCCAAGGTCCGCTTTCTTATTTTGGTGTATGCTCGAGTGACCCAGGACCCAAAAGAGTCTGATTATGCAGCCATTCTTTGTTAGGGTGTTCAATGTCTCCCTTCATTCAGACACCATTTGCGAAACTGCTACATTGGACCCCAGAGTCAATATTGCAACTCTGTTGTTCAACCATATGTTAATAGTTCTATTTCTGTTTATATTCTTTTCATCGAGATGACCACATTGCAGAACAGCATAAATCTCCGCTTGAAAGACCGTTGCGTGCTGTTCCAGAAAGTAAAACTTTCTGACTGTTGCTTGTTCCCAACACTCTAGCTCCTGCTCTTTCTTCCTGTCCAGATCCCTCTGTCACCAGGATCCATTTCTGGGGAGAATTTGCTTGTCCTCCCAATCCTCTCTGCTTGGTAAAAGTATCTTAAGAGAGTGGTTTGATTTCAAAACCAGCGCCATGTGGTCTGTTTGTATAGGGAACGATGGGCATCTTTCCACAATGCTTCCCCAGCTACGTGGATTCTGTGAATAAGTGGAGAGAAGGGAGATTCATTAGAACCTCTATCACCCTAGTATGAGCTCGTACTCATCATTCCTATTCAAGCCATTCTTTGAACTTTGTCAAGTTGAATAAAGTATTTGCGCTTGGCTAGGTCATCATACAATAGCGGCATATGAAATCATAGCACGGATCACCATGGTGTATATCCAGTATCCCTTTTGGTGTCAGTCCCTATGTGTAGGCTTACATGTGGTTCGGAGTAGTGGCTTCCACGGTAATCACATAATCTTTTTAATGAATATGTTTGTTCAGTTTTAGTTTATAAAAATAATGGTCCACACAAAAATCTTTTTTGTTAATAACTATTGAAAATATAAGTGGATGATTAGCAAAAATATAAAATAAATTAAGTGTTTTTAGCAATAAAAATTACTATACAATTGATATGCTATTAGATACTTGACAATACTTTCATTACTGATCTCTTGATTATGTATGTGTGTGTGTTTGATGCAATCAAATGAAAAACTTGTTTACTTTTTTTAATTTTAAAACTCACAAAAATCATCCACTTTAAACTGGTTTTATAAATGAAACAAGCAATTTGTGGACGTGTTTATTGCAAAACCAAAGATTTCATAAATTTTCTTTTGCTACTTATCAAAATCCTTTACCATACTCACGTTTCACTTTCGAATAAATAAAGAAGAAGAGCAGACCACACCCGAGTCAAATTCTGAGAAATGCTAAAAACCTTCATGTGAAAATTTGAGGTATTTTTATAGTTTGTAGTATTCATTGACCTAATGAAGTGAAACAGACATCGAATTCGAATTCAGTGATTTTGAAAACATATACGCATGGGGTTTAGTCCAGTGGATATGAAGTTTTTCTTTCATGGGGCTGTGTACTTCTTATTCATTTTTGCCATTTTTGTTTTCTTTTGCATTGAACCATTTATCATACCACATCATTAATCCGGTTTATCGTAAAAACTTGATCACTCTCTTATTGTGATTATTAGCAGGCATGACAGACCATCAACAAACGAAATTCCGAACGTGAACCATTGCACATGTCATAATTGTGATTAGGCGATTAGTGCTCGCTTTTCGTTGCTAGCCTTGTTTCAGGATTATATATTTTTATGCGTAATTTTTAGCCTAACTTTTATATCAGTTTTGATTTGTTGCTGTTGTCTGATGTATTTTTTATGCTGCATAAGAACATGGCTATTCAGATGCTGCTATATTTTATAGCAATTTTATAATTCCATAAATTATTGCTACGATATTTTCTTTAATTAGAAGTATTTATTTTCATTTTGAAAGTAGTAAATGCGACTGGTTGATCGTTTTTCATTTAATTCGTTCCGTCGCAAAAGTGTGAACGCTGATTTATTATGAATGCACTTCTTTTAGTACATCGAGCCGGCAGTCTTTCTTTCGAAGGAACGTGTGAGATACCCACGTTATCCAAAAAGTCAAAATTGTCGCGGGAAAGAGGTTGGTAAAAATCAAAAAATTCTGCTTTTTATGTCCGTCTTGAAAGCAGTAAAAATTTCTTGTTAAAATCTGTTTTGTTTGGGGGCCGACGCCCTTTTAGATGTGGGTTTTTAATTAAAAGCTAGCTTCTTCTTATTATACCATTTTCTGATTTATTTTAGGGTTGTCTTGTCTGGCTGGTGACCTGACTTGACCTTTTTGGTCTTCCTTCCCGCATTCAGTTGGGTTAAATTGATAAATTTAGAAGAAATTGTAATGGAATTACATTGGGGGTGACCTTCCAGTTCAGTTAATGTTTGTATGGGCGATCAATGACTGAACAAGCAGAATTTTTATAGCGAATCTCGAGTAAGGCTTCGGAAACAACATGCTTGAAAAGATAGGGGCCCATAATCAAGCCATATCGATGCACAGGCCTGTATGAACTTTAATAATATCATAGTAACAAAAATCTGTACCATTTTTTACCTGTGAAGTATATTTATAACATCAATTTAACTTTATTCGTGAATGTGAGGCTTATAACACCAATTTAACTTTATTCATAAATGTGATATTTGATCATTTGATCTAGAGAACCTTTAATATTATTCTAATCTAAATATTCATACCATAATATCACACTAAATTCATTCAACATCGCAACAACATTTTTAGAATTAATATAGTTTTAGTTACGAAGCAGCATTTTCTTTGTTTTCCTGAATTTTTCAACTTATGCCTATTCGGTTAGCATTTCTGTTTTTAACTTTGCAAACCGAGGGGTGCCTTAGACTCACCATTCTTCAGCCTTCGCAAAAATGAGCTCCCTTGAACACTGTAACATTTGATAGTCAACAACAGCCGCTTAAACTAGTCACAACGTGACGTCTAACGACACAATTTTTCACCTAGTCGTTGGGAGAGATTGGAGACCAGAGTCGGCAGAGTTCGGAAAGAATTCAGGTTCAGTTACATAGGCAGCGAACCATGGCCTGTATTCCTTTACTTAAATAATTTTTTTTTATATAGAATAAAAAGGTCCTATGCTTTAGCATCATTTATTTTAAATTTAATATATTTTTTTCTTTTTGTAGCTATTATAACTGTAAGGCTATCTAAGAAAGACGTGTTATCTACATATGTAATATTTTCAGTTTAAAATGAGAGTATGACTTTATTCAATTTTGTTGTGCATAAGTTATATCGAAACCACGAGACAAAATTAGAGAAAAACACAGAGGAATATTAACAAAAGGTGTATTTCCCAGCAGGATACTGGACTCAGTCAAACACCCTGCACGGCTACTATTATCGAACAATTACTTCGGCATCCACCATATTAATCTGACCTTTTCACAAGTAATTGTCGTCTGTTTCTAAAACTAAAAGGAAATGTTGATAATTTAAGGAGGTTGGACAACTTTTTTTCCAGGAAGCCCCAGAAATCCTGGAGCAGTGACAGCTGAACATTACACAATTTCTGTAAATTAACTGAAAAACCCTGTATATTATATTATTTGAAGTTACAACATTTTAGACAAAGTTGCTTTACAATAAGCAATAAAAAGCGATAAATACATGTTTATACGTAATAGAGATTTTTGTCGGTGTGAAATTAGTAAAAACCATCGGTTCACTAATAAAGGTACCTTCAACTTACTAATCCTGCAATATTCGAACAAATATGTTTGCATAGTGACTTTATCTGTGATTGCTTCTTCTCTGCGGCTAGTTTATAGTGAGATCTTTATGTGTTACATTTAGTATTAATTAGGCTCCAACTTCAAAAATTTCAATTACATATAAAATTTTATTGAACTATTTTTCGCTTTTTTTAATGTTAATTTTTTTGATATTTAATTTTTCTATTTTTAGTTTCATTTTGAAATGATTTCGATATCCGTAAATTATTTTAAAAACAAAAATTTGGTATTCCATAGTAAATCCGCCAAATCAAATTTAAAGAAATTGATTTTAGATTTGTTATCTTCGCCTTCGAAATAATAATTTTGGAAGAATTAGGAAACCTTAAATGTTGTTTTAGTACTCCATATGTTATTAGTCATATTGCATTTTTAAAAATCGACATTAGAGACATGGCCTATATTCCCAAAACCCCCTAATACCCATTTTGATAAAATTTATAAAATATCAGTTTTCGTACACATAGAATTTTAACAAAATAATTTTCACTTCGTAATGTGCGCCCCAAAAATTCCTACGTTCTAATTTTGGACGAAATCGGGAAAATGTAAAATTTTTTGTTCGTGTTATTGGATTCGTCATTAATTTAGAGAAATCAATTTTAGAATTACAATCTGCTACCTCAAA
Source organism: Diaprepes abbreviatus (assembly GCA_034092305.1). Lineage (NCBI taxonomy): Eukaryota > Metazoa > Arthropoda > Insecta > Coleoptera > Curculionidae > Diaprepes > Diaprepes abbreviatus. The sequence continues at coordinate 1,427,652 of JASJET010000144.1, read as the reverse complement.
ACCCCCCATTCACTTTTTAAGGAAATCGAATAATATTATTTATTTACTATATTATAAGCACCATCTTGGATTTTAATGAACTAAATGCATCTAAAATAATATGCGATCATCGCAGAAACTTCCCGAACACAAGCAAAAATTCATTCAAATTGATGCGACCGTAATTGGTGAACATATGTCAAATGTATATATAGTATTTCTACGTACTCAGTACATGCTTGCCTTAAAAAGGCAAAACGTTATACAATTGTTTAAATCATACTCAGAATGTTGAGAAATTCGGAGAATATAAAAAATTGCTGAGAACTAAGACCTGTATTTTCTAACCTTTTTTTTTTCAAAATACTGAAATGTCTCAAAAATGTTTACTAAAACATGTTAAATATAACAACTACAGAAGTATTCTCAATGACCTCTTTATACCTTTGAATTTTCACAAACATCGTTTTTTGTTGTTTTTTGTATTTTTCCCAATCGTAATCCAAAATCATATATTAGGTTACAAATTTAAGATTGTGTTGTTTCCTCGTAAATAAATTTAACATATTTATGCTTTTCTACACTTTTAATTATTGTCCAAAGTATTTCATGCAGTTCTTAATAATTCACCTAGTTGAAAACAGGCATTTTATTCCGTTGGTTTTTATTTTGTTGCCAAAAAACAATTTCATACTTATTTCCAAGTTTTTGACTTGCTTCAGAAACATTGTATTTCAATTAACTTGTCCATACAATGTCAAGAAATAGTATGCGATTTCGAAAAAACCATACATATGGGTATAAAAATAATTTGACTACAAATTAAAAGTACAGGCTGTAGGTTTCATTTAACTTAAGCTTGGTAAATGAAAATACATCAGATAGGTGTAGTTAACGAGTATCAAAACAAATGTGAAATTGGTACGTTGTTAAGACGGACATTTGGATTAGTTTTTCTAGAACCAGCTGATGTAGAAAATTGTACTGCGGAAGATTAGCATGCATTGGTTCCCAAAACAGAAGCGTAATAGAATATTGTGATTACTTAGTAGATAAAATGCATCTTTTACACCTAAAATTTGGTTATCTTACAACAGCACTAGAGAACGAAGCACAAACGCCCGTTAATGGTTCAATAGTCAATTTTATTGAAGTTCGTATTTTTTTACATCCTGGTATATTCAAATTTTTGGAGATACTGAAAGATGCAGAGTTGAATACGTATGTTAAACTTACCTATTAGAACCAAAAAAATCAGTATACAAGAAACGTCACCAGTATTTATCAAATTTAATTACTATGTACACTCTACAAAAACTTTACACTAATTTTAAGATAATGTGCTGGAAGCAAATTTCATAAATCATTTCTTAAATTCATTTAATGTTAATGCATTAAATTTAATAATTTTTACAATGAATCTCATGTAATTATACCAATAATTTCAGTAACTCTATTGAAATTTAAGGTAACATTCAATTACATTTAATGTACAGGGTGAGTCAACGATTGGATGAAGTAGGTTTGTGCCTTTTCGGTGAAATTAACAAAGAAACTATATTTATTGTTTGATACAGTTTATTTTTACGCAGATTTTAAAAATATTTAGGACTCTACAGGGTGAGCCAAAAAACTAGGACAGCATAAAGTTGTATTTTTTTAAATAGAACACCCTATATACGAATCGTATTTTCGATTTAGCTTATAATTTTAAATCTTTTTTATTAAGGGTTTACTATAACAAAACTTTATAGTTTCTGAGATAATTAAGTTTAAAGAAAAAAAGTCATATTTTCAAGCATCAATTCAATCCTAAATAACGTTTTCAATTTTGTGAGAAATATATTCAAATTTGGAATTTAGCAAGGCCAAGGACAAGTTAACATAATTTTTATCTAATATTTGCAATAAAAGCTACAGGGTGTTGAACACATCGGCTCAAATTTGAACAAGTTTAAATGAATAAATATCTTTTTTTTTAAATAGTACACCCTGTATATTTTCATGTTATTTAATAGAGTAATAAAAACCCTAAAAGTTTTGTTCAATATATTCTATACCTATTTATAATAGTTTTTGAGATATTTCAGTTTTTCTTATTTTCCATACTTTTTTACAGAAATAGTCTTCATTATCATAGTAGCCATGGCAAAAACAATGTAAAAGAACATTTTTCTGTGTGTCAAATTTATAACCGCAATCGCTTCTTTTGGTTTTTATGTAGTGTAGTTTGTATTTTTTTGCATTCATCTTATATTGTAAAATGAATTTTCCATTTTAGATCATAATAAACTATACACTTTGAGTTAATCTATTTTATTTCTACCTCTCTTTACCTGATACTTGGGTGGCAATCATCCTGTGATCCCTGGCTTGGTCAGGGCGTAACCGACTAGAGGGGTTGACTATTTTCTGATCATCGGGGCGTTTTTAATCGTTGCCAAAAATATTTAGTGAAAAGTCGCCATTCACTTAAATCAGGGATTCCCAAACTTTTTTGTCCCGTAGACCACTAGCAATTTTTTTCTTTTTTCATATACCCCTTCTATCTTCTTAATATTGAATGTTTATAGTTTCATCAACTAAAACCTATTTTTGACAGCTGAAGCTTTAGTCTGGTGATCGAACACACAATACAGCGAGTCGAGAATAGTATGAAAAATGTCAACGTTACAACAGACATTGTTGACATTTTTCATAATATCTATGACACGATGTCGCACAACGCGCATTTAGCGTTGTGGGTTTTATCGCTAGAACAAGGCTTGACACAAAGCTACACAATTTGATAGTGTTTATCGAAGGGTTAAAAATATTTCAAACAAATGTTTGAGTTACTACTTATACCCTTATTAATTTAAACGGCGTCAAAATCAAATCTCGTAAAATTCTTACTTAAATTAAATACACAAAAAATCCATTTCTTTAATTCTACTCTTCTATAAATTTTAACGCATAATTTGCTACAGATCCCATTTTTTCTTTCGGTTCATCGTTTCCCCCTTGCCATAAGCTTTGGTGATAGTTATAAAATACTTTTAATAGGAGATATAAGCCCAGAGACGGAACCAAGGGAGGGGGTGGTGGGGCGATCGCCACCCGCCCAAAGCTCCGAATTCAATAAAATAGACCCGAGTCTGCCTTTTACATTAGAAGTATGAAAGCTCGTGGCATACCCCCACCCTCTGTTGACAACTCGCGTCGCTTGCGATCGCTCACCCCCCCAAGAGTTGTGTATTCAGAAAAATAGACTCGACTATGCCTCTTACCTAGGAATGTGAATATTGTTGGCCTTTCCCTCCCCCCATCAACAACTTGCTTTTGCCATACTGTATTTTTGTGATCTCCCCCCTTCTCGAAGAGAGAGAGGCTGGATGCGCCACTGGATGAACCTGATGCTCGAATAGCAAATTTTCAATATATGGATTAATTAAAATATAAATGGGTAATTTCTTTGTACTATTATAAATGTTATGTAGGTACATAGGTTTAATCTTTGTTAGGTATATTATAATAATGCATAAATTTTGGTGATGACCTGTCGAAACCCCATTTATATCTCATGCACTCTTATTTTGTTTCTTGATGACATGGACTCCTTGCAGTCACTGTCGATTACGAGGGTCGTTATGGACCACTTTGGGATCAGTGATATAAATAGTCTAAAAATAAATGCATTTAACATTTTCAAATAAGTTCGTAGGTGCACATTATCCTTAAATAAATAAAGCCCAATTAGTCCGTTAAATGTTATAGCACATTTGCTAAATATCATTTTCTCTAATTTAGTTGAAAGTGAAAAAATTTCTAGAGGTTTGGCCTATATAAACTTGGTCACAAGTTAGGCATGGGATTTTATGTTTCAGTTTTCTTTAAGTGAGATCGGTGTTTTAGTTCTAGAATAAGTTAAGGCGATTGTTTTAATTTGATTAGTTGCAATTTTAATGGAGGTTATATTTTGTAAAATCTTTCTCAGTCTGGGAGTTAAATTTTCAATGTAGGGAAGCGACATCTCCAGATAGAATGCTCAACCTCGTTGTTGTCTCTACCTGGTTGTGATAATTGAGTAGGTTGTGTATGTATCAATGTCTCCTTTTTTTATTTATAGAAAGTGGTTCGTTGTGTATGTGAACCATTTCTAGGAGAACTCTTTTATGAAAGTTATTTTCTTTTGCTAGGATTTTCGTTTCAAAAGTTCATCATATGACCCTTATTTAGCACATGCTTTGCAATAGCACAAGAAAACACTCCTCTGTTACAATCGTTTTTATGAGAACTTATTCTAGCTAAAAAATTTCTAAAAGTTAGGGCTATATAAACTTGGTCACAATTTAGGCATGCGGTCTTATAAATAATGTTCCAGTTTTCTTTCAGTGAGACAGGTGTTTTTGTTTTTGAGTAGGGTAATGCGATTGTTTTGATTTGTTTGGTCGCAATTTTAATGACACTTCCATTTTGGAAAACTCTTTTAAGTCTAGGAGTTAAATTTTCAATAAAGGGAAGTAACATGTAGGTAGATTGTTGAATGGCGTTCTTGTCTCCAACTGGTAATGATAATTGTGTTGTTTGTGTATGTATCAAAGAAGGTTGACTTATCATTTCGAGAATGTTCTCTGGTGTATCATCTTGTGTGCTGTATAAGAATTTATTGATCATAGAAACCGGGTATGAATTTTGTAAGAAAATTGTTTTGTGTAGTTGTAAGCTATAATTTTGAAAGTCTGGATGAGTAAATTTAATTAACCTTCTTTTCATGCCCAATAAGAGGTTGGTTTTCATTTTTGAAGGATGGTAAGATTTAAAATTTATGAATCTATTGGAGCACATAGGCTTTCTATTCCACCTGGTTTTAAAAGGTTGGTTTCTGTACATATTACCAACATGTCCAGGAATGGTGTTATGTTCACATAACCGGAAAAACACCAGTTCCTATATATATATATATATAATCCAATTGGAAAGCTTCTCTTTTTTGAAAGCTAGTTTAAAACTAAGGAATGTCACTCATTTATTTCTGCCGTACGGGTTATATCATCCTTAATTAAATTTTTAATTTGTTTTACTCTTCTTATAATTTTGCTTTAAACCCTTATTTTTACCAAATATCTTTTTAAATAACCACTTAAATGTGTATAAAACAATAAATATGCTTAATATTAGGACTCCTAACATGTCCACCATAAAATACTCGTACCAAGGCATTCTTATCCCTGCCACTCTCAAATGAGGTGCACCTCTATGTCTAACGATGTATTCGACCCAGTAAACTGCGGTTTCCAATGGTTTTTGAGGTCTATCGTGGAATAATTTAGATCGTCTTTGGACATTTTCTCTATATTTTGGATTTGTGAGAAGTTCGTTCAGTAAAGAACTGAATGTTTTTTCATTAAAAGTTGGGTCGTTGTAGTGAAGTTTTAAACCGTAGCCTCCAGCCTCTGCTCTCTCTGCATTCGCGGGCTGATCACCGTAAACAGGTAAGGCTAGGATCGGTACTCCATGGTAAATTGTTTCTGTGGTACTTAAAAAACCTCCGTGAGTTATAAAGAGCTTTATATTTGGATGGGCTAAAACAAATAAAAATAGTCAATACTTTCATATCTAAAAATTTCGTTATCTTTAAACAATACGAAACAAAGTTTAAATAATAAATAATAGCTATAGAATAACTGTTTTAATAGATTTACTCTGATTTAAAGGTATTTGACAAAATTTAAGATTTTTAAAAATTCCTGCCATTGGACTGAGAATGTATTTTAATTCGATATTTTAGTGTTACGTGTACGAGCGTAGGTCATTGTTTTCGCAGATAAATGTGAACTCTGCCTTTGTCGATAGTTTGTTATGTATTTTTTTTCGTCAGTGTCAATGTCGACATTAAAATCACTACGATAGACTTAGCCAAACGGCTCTCAGACTCCTTCCAAGGGACATTCACTCATCCCAGATTTACTCAGAGATCATAAGGATGGAACTATGTGGGGGCCTTTTTCATGTTGTTGGGCCCTAACTGATGTTATGGTCCTCTACATTTTCCATAAACTCCCTGATAGTTCGAGCCGTCCCCAGTAGCACTGCCTTTTGCATAACTTTAAACATGTATTCGCTCAGTCTCAGTCCCTTGATATCTTTCGGTACTATGCAGGTTCTTAAGAATTATGAGGATCTTCTGGACTCATTCCCCACTATCTACATATTTGTAAGTCCAGGTCTCTGTATTTGGCGATCTTCTCATTATGCTGGTCTCTTTGATTGTTAGTCTGGCTTCTTAGTGCAACTGTATGATCCGTAAGTACAGTTCGATGTCAGTACAGCTTGAATTTGATTCTTCAGTATAAGTTCTCTGCCTTCAACAGTTTTAATTTCTCTATCAATTCTTAATGGATGATACTGGCGACTGAATCGTGACTTCTTGTATCTTGGTTTTTTGAGGTTTAATTAGTCGGTCAATATATCACAAACAGTTTCAGTAGTCTTCAAATAGATGATGATCTAATCTAAACATATTTAAAATCTCAATAATATATAATTACGCACCTAGGTAGCATAATACCCGTATGTGCACAAAATCAATAATATCATAGTAATTTAAAAAAAAACATAAAAAGAAAAACATAATGAATAATAATAATACTAATCAATATAAATACCTACATAGTAAACAAACCTACACACTAAGTAACCTATGGAGATTTTGTCAAAGAAAAAGCTCAAATTGATCAATATTGTGAAAAATATATATTCTTACTAAATTTTTTCAGATTTAAGATTATTCTTATATTAATAATATATAATAGATAATATTATAAAACTATGGAGCCAGGCAGTTAACAATCTATGACTAATGTTTTTATTACTATTTGGTATCCTTAGATGTCCATTCATCCTACATCTCATTTCATAAGAGTGATTTTCGTAATTTTTAAACTTCGCAGACCTATGTACATAAATACAAGAAAACAATACATACAATGAAGGGATATAAAAAATTTGTTCTGAATAAAGAAAGCTCGTAGAATATCTTTTTTTCTTTCAAAAAATTATCTTCAAAATGTAATTTTGTACTACGTTGAGTTGTTGTAAAGGGTTTTAATACAAGCCGCCCCAAACGCCTATTCCATATCTAATTAAGGATTCTATTAATGTTTTATAAATATTTATTAAAAGCTGTCTAGTGAAAAAGTTTCTTAGTATATAAAATTTATGAATTAACTTTCTAATGTTGTTAGTTAACTTTAGATTATGCTGATCCCATTTTAGATTTTTATCAATAGTTATACCCAAATATTTTATGAATGGTAGATCTTTTATTAAGATATTTCAAGCTTCAATATGGTTAAAATCTGAACGATTTGATGTTGTTATCGAAAATGCAATATAATGGGCCTTGTCAACGTCTGAAGTGAGCTTAGAGGAATCCAACCAGTTTATTATTTTGAGCAGACCAGTTTGTGTTGATTCTTTTACTTGATCCCAGATTTCTCCAGAAAAACGGCCACTGTATCGTCCGCGTATGAAATTAGAGAACCATGCTCTAAGCACATGCTTGTTAGTGAGTTTATATAAACTATAAACAAAATCGGTCCCAATACTGTCCCTTGAGGAAAGCCGATTCTGGTGTCTACAAGATCACTATACATATTATCAAATTTTAAAAATTGTTTTCTATTGCTTAAGTAACACTCAAAGGCACTCAACGCAGAAACCCTAACATCATAGATATTTAGAACCTCCAAAAGTAAGTCATGGGCACCATGTCAAATGCCCTGGCAAGATCCAGAAAGACAGCAAGACAGTTTTTATCATTATTAAGATTCACGATTACTGACTTAGTAAATTCATAAATTGCATCTCATGTACTTAATCCACTGGTAAATCCAAATTGATTTTTAGAAAGGATGTTCTTAATTTCCAAAAAATTTACCAATCTATCCTTTCAACATTTCTCAAATATCTTCGCAAATTATTTATTACACTAATTGGACGATAGTTGCTAATAGTCGCTTTGTTTCCTGCTTTATGTATTGGTATAACAGGGGTCACTTTGAAATGGCTGGGTACTTTACCCGATTTAAAAATTAAATTTATTAGATAAGTCAAGGGTTTCAGCAAGAAGATGTGGAATTGTTTAACGAAGTGACAGATTATTCCATCTACAGCGGGAACGCAATTATTCTTTAAAGAGTGTATTTATATTACTATTTCGTGTTCATTGACAAGCTTCAGAAACATAAACGAAATAGGGGCATGTCGTACCTGAAATTTTTTATGAGGATGCTTTATCTTATTTAACATATTAACTCTCACATTCACAAAAAAATTGTTGCAAAAATTTGCCATTTCTTTCACGTCTGAAAATTTTTTGTTAGTATCTTCAATTTGCAGCCTTTCTTTGCTTTTTTTATTACTATGATTTGAGGCTTCATTAACAATCTCAAACATTTTTTTGACGTCATGTTCGCTATTTACTATTTTTTGTCTATAATAATCATATTTGCATTTATGTATAGTTTTATTTAAAGCATTTCTGTATTCTTTATACTATTTTTCTACATTTAAATCGAATTTATTTCTAAGATATTTTTTCTCTTTATATCGTTGTTTTATTGAGTGTAATAGCAGATGTTATCCATGGTTTTATTTTTTTAGTTTCCTTGTACCTAACAATACTCCTATTTTCGGATTCCTTTATAATATGGGATACTATTGTAGTGAAGTTTTCAGTTGCAATTTCTATATCATTACTAGCAGTCATGATACTCCAATCCAATATATATATATATATATATATATATATATATATATATATATATATACATACATATATAACTATGTAAACTCTATTTTCCACTGCAACTAGACAGAACCGTTTCAATAAATATGGCTTTTAAAATTTTATGATCATTTTTAATTTTTTATTACGTAGCAAAAATGTTTTTCTTCTGTATTATTTTTCAATAAATTTAGTCAAAAATTTTCCTAGATAAAAAAATAACATTAAATAATAAGTTTTTAAAATATTTATTCAATTATCAAGGAATCCAGGTTTACAAGGCCCCAGAATTGTTTTCGCCGCATGATTTAAAATAATCGATAAAAATATAATTTGATGTTATTTGTTTGAGAAGGCATATAAAGTGGATTATGAAAAATTAAGATATGTGTAATATAGTTGGACTAAAAACCTATTTTTTAACTTAATTTTTATATTATATCTATAATAATTCCTAAGTATTTAGCCTTAATAAAATTTATAAAAAAAAATTGAACCGACTTCTAAAGAACGGCCAAAAGGCGAAAAATACCAATTTTTTATATGAACATTTTTTGAAGTCGGCACCAAATTAATATCTGACCAAATGTAATTAATATAGAAATACTACAATAGCTTGTATATGTCTCGTGTAGAAGTTATTTTTTAATTTAATTATAATTTAGCGCCTACTTCAAAAATTTAAATTTCATATAAAAATTTATATTGTTATATTCCCTTTCCTTTAGGAAATCGGTTCAATTTTCTTTAGAAAAATCTTATTTTTCGATTTTCGATTTTGAATTGAGACGATTTGCTAAGATCGTCAAAAAGCACCCATTTTATCCATAGTTATAGACTATCCTAAATTGAACACCAAAAAATTCTTTGATTCTAAGAATTCAGTTTTGAATGAACTTATACCGGACAAGTTATAGTAAATCCGCTGTTTTTTATGAAATTAATTTTAGATTTGTAATCTAGGCCTCCAATACCTCCCAATATCGATATCGAAAGAACTTAAGACATGTACATTCTTTAATCCTACATATTTTATCTTGCTCATTGAATTTGAAGAAATTAATTTAAAACCTGTATTATACGCCTCAAGAAACTCCCAATATTAATTTGAATAAAGTTGGAAAAATGTTAAATTTCTAGACCTGCCATACTGAACTGTAAAAAACTAATTTCATATTCGTAATCTATGATTCCAAAAGTCATTAGTACCAATTTTGAAAAATGTGTATAATGAAATATTTTCAACTCACTATATTGGATCCGACAGACTGAATTTCAAGAAATAATTTTAAACTCCTAATAGAATCTTAAATTACATCATCAGAAGCCCCCCAACATTAATTTTTGACATAATTGTGAAATATAAAATTTTTAGATCGACTTATAGCATTTGCCATACTGGATATTTTAAAACAATTTTAAATTCGTTATCTGCACTTCGGAAAACCCTCATATTTTCGGAGTAATCAACGTACAAATGTGAAAAAACTCTTTTTAACCGACTTCTAAAAGGAGGTTTTAAATTTAACCGATATATATTTTTTTAGTAATTCTTTATTTCTTTTAAAGTATATATTTTGTTTTGTTGACATATACAGCCAGATTCACTTAAAATATTTAATGTCGATCTAGTTGTCATGGAAGTTACATCTTCTAGTCGGCCAGTTTTGTTTTGCTTATAATATTGTTCTAGTATTTAATGTATTAAATATGTCAACAAATAAACGCTTATACAGGTATGCTAAGGATAAAAACCTAGAGATCAAACTTTGAAATAGGTAATAGGGATAGTTATCTCCCGAAAATGAACAAAATTTTCCATTTTTCGCGGTTTAAAAGTACCAGAAAATTATTTTTTTATCCCTGTATTTTTACGGTTTAAAGTTTGCTTGACTTATTATTGGACTTGTCATTTTAAATCCTATACTGTCAATCTAGACCTGATTTAAAGTTAGATCATGTTAGTAAATTGGGGGATAGAATTTAATAAATTTTATTGATAAAATCGTTCTTCTCTATGATCCGTCCCCAAATATAGTTCGAAATATTTACTAACCGTCCTTATTCCCTGATTTAACTACCAACTTACCTAAAATATCTTGTTGGGGTAACCACTTCCTTATCATTACATTTGATGGTTTTTCAGGCAAGTCTTCTTCAAATTTCCAAAGAACTTTTTGTTTTAATTTTCCAAGAACATCAAGGATTAATTCTTTCTTTCATTGGACATATCTTTGCTTTTCAAATTTCACCCCATACTGAAGTATATTGCACCATCTTTCGCATTATCTAGAAAGTTTTGTAAATCCGCAGGAAGCTTCTGCGGCGGATCGATAAAGTATCCACCGATTTCTACCATGTTGGGCACCATTGGGACAGCTTGGTATATGCTTGTGTCTGAATTAAGTAGAACCAACGAGACGTTGGTTTGGAGATCATATAGAGGCGGAGCTGCAGGAAATGCATTATGCATCATTTCTTCCTGCATCGGAAGCATATAATATTTGTTGAGTAGATAATGCAATATATAAAACATTAAATTTGTGACTCTCATAAAAAAGGTCATGTCATCTGAAGCTTGCTTAGCAAACATATGTGGTACTGTAGACACAGGTTGCGGATTACCAACTGTTGGATTTACCCATGAATTTGGACCTACACTACATAATGTGATTAACGGACAATTGTAGATATATGAAAAAACTTTGAGTGCATCGTTAACAAATTGTTCAGTTATGACGACGTCGAATTCTTGATTTGATAGAAGTAATTTCTGGACATTAGGATGATAAAATGTTGAATTGACATGTCTCAGAAATGCATTTATTGTTGTCTTCATTTGTGACATGGATTGGGAATTCATTTCGAAGAAATTCGTGATGTTGAGGAGAGCTACAAAAAAAAAAAAAAGAAAAATAAATATATTACACTACCTCTATTACTGTTAAATGGGCAGATTTTGATATTTTGCATGTACAAATACTTTCTTTAAAAAATAAACTTTAGAGGAAGTTTTCTTTCAATTGAATGATTTTTACTAGCTATCGTATTTACTACAAAAGAGAGAAAAACGCTTTACTTCCATTTTTGGATGTTTTTGATAGGAGGTTCGACTGGATAACTCCGTATCCAATCGATTGGGATATTGAATGGCGTCCGTGCTGACTAGCATTGTCTTGTTTCAGAACTCCTGCAAGATGGCGAATCAGTCTTAATATGGTATTATATTGTAATATATTTTTATACCGAGATTATTTGGACTTTCGGTCAGTGAGCTAATACATTTGGCGTAATTTGATTTTAATTAATTTGCATTAGGTTAAGATGTATTTTTTCTATGACAAGTGAGAGTCTAGATTCATCCCAAAATATTCAGCGTCTTTAACTTGTCGGAGTTGGCAGTTATTTGATCTTACAAGAGGATATATTTATCTGTGTAAAGTTTATGTCGCATGTGTAGATTTTGATTTATTAATTTTGATGCGCCATTTCCTTGGCCCGTTTTGCATCTTGTTGAAGTTGGTTTGCAAGTTTCTAGAGATTAGAATAAGTGCTATATCGTTAGTATCTGTCATTATCATAGTTAGTTTCATTGTTGGCAGATCTGCATTATAACATATTTTAAGTATAAAATTGGTCACAGTACGACATCCTGTAAGAATGCCTAAGTGAATGGGATAATGATTATTCTGATAATAATAGTAGGAAATACAATTTTGATAAGTAAATCTTATTCAATAGCAAACAATATTGTAATGTGGAAAAAATTCCACAAAATAATGTTTGTCTTGTGTCATTTGATTTTCTTTGATAAATTTATCCGCATCAAAACTGGATTAACAGACTGTTATGGAACCTACTTGGCATCTATTCATTTATTTGATTGTCTATTTGTCTACAGAGTTGATACTGAGTACAGTTACAGTTGAAAACAGTTGAATTAAGCTCACTGCTTGGGGTGTTAAATAAAGGATAAATATCATTTCCAAAAAATTCAGATGGATCTTATGAAATTCTCATTCAAAAAAGTATTAATATCGATCTATGTCAATGAATTGTATTCTCTATCTCAACTAATATAAAGGTTTTTGTTAGTAAGACTATCTTCGGAACTACCTACCAATCTTTAAAATGATGTCAACGGTGGCTGAAAATTCTATCAAATTATGATATTAAACTGCATCAGATTTATTAAAATCCTATTTACTCAACAGGAAGCAAACAATGAGCATAAGTAAAAAATGATGACGGCTATTTCTAGATTTAGTCTAAGTTAGGCTGGAGGTTCCTCCGTTCAGTCGACTGTTTCATTATGGAAATAGTTTGTCAGTTTGCTTATGATACTTCAGTAGTACTATCTGAGGCTTTTTTTGCTGGACTTTCTCTGGAAAGCTCGGCGGCAGCGCAGAGGATGTATGACTGGTGTATTAGTAGGAATTTAACATTTAATACTAGTAAAACAGGCTTAATATTCTTCTCCAGATATAGTAACGAGTCTCCACTGGTAAATCTCAATGGAAGGTGATTCCAGTCACTGATCATATTAAATTCTTAGGATTATATGTGGATTTTTCCCTGGGATTGAAATGTCACATATCAATATTGTAGACTAGACTAAGCGGCTTAGGTGGACTCATCAGGAGACTAAGAGAAGTCATTGAGGCTGACACCCTTCATTTGTTTTATTTTGGTCAGATTCTATCATATTTCTTTCTAGAGTGCAGCTAGATGGTCAAAAAATGTTTTTAAAGTCGAGAAACAAATATTGCGCTCTATTCTTAGACTTTCTCTCATGACTTCTTGTAAATCATATTTTGCTCAGCTACATATACTGATTGTCCCCTCACTGTATTTCTCTTCCTTAGTAATGTTCATCATGAACTACAGAGTTATTTATTTCGAATAGATAGATGTATGCTTAAGATATGAATATTGTTACGAGAAACAGAACATATCTACGCATTCGTTAATATAATTTAACTTATTTTGACAAATGCTTTACTGTATTGCTGCAAAAGCTTATAGAATGCTGTCCACATTTATTCAAGGAACAGAAATTATTTGTAGGCTCAGAAAACAAAACTAAACCAGTCGTTGCACCGTAAGTGGTTTTATTCTTTTAAATTTGAATATTAAAATTAAAAATGTATATATTGTAATTGAGTTTCGAGTCTTGTTGAGTACAACTCTAGCTTTCAGCAGCTGCATACGATGCTAACAAGATGTTGACTCAACTCTACGTAACATCTCCTCTAAGCAATGCAAGTGTAATAGGCTTCTTAGCCTCTCTGAGTGGTTCTCCAAGAACGAAACACGGAATACGGCCCTGATATTCATCAAAACGCTTCGGGTATATGAGTACATCTCGGCCTCCGGCCAATTCGCAGGATCAAAGGTGCTGACGACGCGGTTGGGTCGCGCACGGCCTGGATTCGTTTTCGCCCAAACTTGCTTCTATGCGTGCAATTTGTTGATGATCCCCAAAAGTATTTGAGTTGGGGTTTATCCCTTCTGTGGTACACCTAGCATTGACTGCCTTGCGACACGATTTCTGTCGCATGCCTGGCGTCATACGGTGTGGACACACCTGGATTGAGCAGCCTAGAGGGTGAGCTCTGCTCAAACATTTTCAAGGTAGTGGCACTTCCCGTTATACCGGAAGTTTATGCCTTCTGGCTTATTTTAAGTGGAACATTCTATACGTTATTATAAATAAATAATAGACATGTTTGTTTCATATATAATATCCTATACCTAAATCTAACTGTTTTTGACATATTTTAAATTTTATGTCAAAAATGACGTTTGCAGTCCTAAATATAACTATCAATTTCTCCTATATGTAAGCCTTCATTATTTAATTGGAGTTGGTTTCCATCTAGAAGAGGATCTAGTTTAGTGTATTGTGTTGATATTTTAATAATGAATAAGTACAGAGTGATCAAAAACTAGCGTCAAATTTTAACTTGAAAAAATTGTTAAAGTAATTTTTTAAAACGTAAACCCCCTATTTTTTTAAAGGTATCTTATTTAGCATTAAAAATAAAGGCCAGTTTAGATACGGGTATCTATTCGAAAAATTTATAGATTTTAAAATATTATCAATTTAGCATTTTTGTATTGCAAAACTCTATATAGCTTTTAAGTTTTGTTATAAGTTGGCCATCATGGCGAAACGCGACGAAAGAACACAATAGAGCACTGCAGAAATGTCACTATCCCTTATCATTTGACAATTATTAATAAAAATCATGCCGGGGCGATTGAATTATCCGCATGAAGATTATTTAGATATGCCTATTATCTGTTGGGAATGCAAAAATCGACATTTGCTAATAGATATCCAAATGAACAGAAACCGTCACGGAACAGTGTTAAACGAATATCGGAATGCTTTAAAAATTTTGGCACTGTGAAGGCAAAAATGTATAAAGGGAAAATTATTCTCAGTGATGAAAATGTCGAAATTTCATTTCTTAGATATTTTGCGGCATATCCTATGATATCGTTGAGATAAATGGCGCTATAAACAGAAACTTCGAAGAGGTCAATACATAGAATTCTGTTGAAACATAACTTCTGCTCTTATTTAACATTTTAGTTCAACACCTAAGAGGTGTTGATTTGCCGAAAAGAGTGCAATTTTGCGAATTTATATTAACGATAATACAAGATGACCCTCGAATTTTGCTAAATTTACGAAAAATGGCCTTTTTAACAGACACAATTCCCATTTTCAAAGTGATTCAAATCATCATGCACTTAGATTCCGAAATTCTTAAGAAACTTGGCAATATAAAGTATATTGTGCTGAAATGATGAAATAGTAAAACTACATTTTTATGAAGAAAACTTAGATGGTAATTCCTTAACATTACAAAGCAAAATATGTCTCTGTTTTAAATTATGTATTAACTTTTATAGGAGAAATATATTTAAATATTCTAAAAGAGTTAGACAATCAATATTCAAGCAATTTACCTCTGGCGGAACCAGGCGCGGATCCAAGGGGGGGCGGTGGGGGGCGATCCCCCCCCCCCCCCCCCAAAGAGCTTTGAGTTTAGGAAAATGGACACAATTTTTCCTCTTATTCTACAGTTTATTTAAGAACTAGAGAGAGTAATAAATCATTTTTTACCCTTTTTCTCTTCGCAAACTACCTGTGTTCTTTAGTCCAGTGTCTTTAGCAAAATCTGTTAGACACATATATTTTTTATAGGAATGGGTTAGAAATTTTATAATCAAAAATCCCGGTCTGTAATAATGGACTAAAATGTAGCCTTATTCTCTCAAAAAATTTAAATAAATACAAAATATCCATTGTCAAAAATACAAAAAGTTAAACATATGTAAAAAAATAAATTCGTCCTTAAAATATTAAAATATTTTTGGGGCTATCGGTCATTTTATTATTAATTAAAAACATTTTTAGGGCATTTGACGTTTCAGTTTATTTATTTCTTAAACCATCTGCAGAATTACAATTAAACACTAAAAAGGGATTCAAATGTAATTACTTTTTTATGTTGTAATTAAAATTAGACCCACTTATTTTTATTTCTATTGTACTGATATCTTAATTTAATTTACTTTATTATATGGAAATACGATAGCCCCAAAAAATGACATAAACAGGTTAATTCTACACGCTTAAGAAAAAGACACAAATACAATATTAAAATAATAAAAAACCTACGGCTAATTAGAATTAAATATATATAAAATTAAAGAGTGAGACACACTAAAATAAAAATATATAAAAAAATAAAAAAACATATAAACAACATTAAAAAATAAAATACAACAAAAACAAAAATTTAAATAATAAATTGTGTTTATACTAGTAAATATTACGTATCTAATTCCTAATCAAAGTCAGTGAAACTATCTTCGCTCAAATTAATTATAATTGGTTCCTCTATCTCACTAATCATGAGATCGAGTTCTCACATTTTGTTTTATTCTTTTATTATATGGATTTTTGCCAATTTTCCGCAGTAACTTTATTCAAAAAAATCTTTTAAAAATTTAGTTAAATTACTAATTTTGTCAATTGTGTTATTTCTAACAACTCTACCTTTTCCTTTTGAGAGACATTTACTTCTCCAACGGACAGTTTCCGGACGATCTAGAGTTTTTCCCAGCAAAAATTAAGTTCTCTGGGCAATATCAGAGATCAGTTCTTTTAATTTCAGGTAAATCGCGATCTTCATTGGTTTTAGTTAGAATTTTGTAGACGGTTGGAATCTGCTTCTTATAATAAAATGTATATACAACCCCTTTAATTGCACTTTTTTTCTCTTCTTCCAACGAGGTTTTTCGTCTGCCTGTGATCGAATGTGGCTAGGGAGTACTAACAATTCCAGTCGTTTTTTCTTCTTCAGTATTCGGTACATAGTAGATTTTCTAACTCCTGTCATGTTGGAACACATCTCAACACAGCTTTTAACACTATTATCTAGCACTGGACTAGGTACGTTGGAGGTTTTGGTAACAGTTTTATTACTCTCTCTAGTTCTTGAATAGAGTATAAGAATGTGTATGCTTGCGATCGTCCCTCCCCCTCCCAAGAGCTTTGAGTTCAAGAAAATAGAACCCATTCTGCATTTTATATTAGGAATGAGTATGCTGCTTGCACTCCCCCCCCCCCCCCCCCCGTTGATAACTTTCTTTCGCTTACCATACTGTACTTTTGTGATATCACCGCCCCCCCCCCCCAAAGAGAGAGGCTGGATCCGCCCCTGGGCGGAACACAGACAAATTTCTTACCAACACGATGAGGCCCCACCACACAGAACCGTTCCAGTTATCAACTTCTTACAAGCAACATTCTATGACAACAATGGACCTTTTCTATGGCCTCCTCGTTCTGCTAATTTGACTGTCTTAGATTATTTTATATGGGAAACGATAAAAAAACATCGTTTACTGTAATCCAGTGACAACGATGGAGGACTGTATGGTAAAGGTAAGAGACGCACTTGAAAGTTTATCTTCAGATTCAATTAGAGCGGTCACCTGTGACGAACTAACTCGGACATGCGAAAAATGTTTGGAAGGTCCGTGTGGAAATTCTGAACATTTATTAAAACAAGTTGTCTCCCTGGATAGGTATGCCGTTTAGCATACAGTAGCAGTACAAAAATGTTAAATTGCCAATATTTTAAAAACTGTAGACTTATAGAATAGGTAACCAAGCACAAAGTCACCCTTATTTTTAATGCTAAATAAGATAAAATTATAAAAGTAGGGGGTTAGCTTTTAAAAAAATTGACTTTTAATGATTTTTCAAGATAATATTTGATCACTCTGTACTAATTTATGATCAAAATATCAACACAGTGTACTCAATTAGATCTCTTTCTAGAAGAAAACTAGCCCCAATTAAATAACAAAGGCTTTCATGTAAGAGAAATTGTTAATTATCGATAGTTATGTTTAGGCCTGCAAATGCCATTTTTGACATAAAATTTAAAATATATTGAAAACAGTTAGACTTAGGTATAGGCAGGCGCGGATCCAAGGGGTGAGATTGTCCCCCCCCCCTCCCAAAAGCTTTGAGTTCAGAAAAATAGACCCGATTTTTCCTGTTATACTAGGAATACGTATGCTGTTGGCATTCCCCCCATGTCGACAAACTGTTGCTTCTTGAGATCGCACCCCTTCTCCGCTAAGTTCTTTGAGTTCAGGAAAATAGACCCGATTTTTCCTCTTATACTAGGAATATGTATGCTTTTTTTTGCGATCGCCCTCCCCCTCAAGAGCTTTGAGTTGATGAAAATATACCAGATTTTTTCTCTTATGCTAGGAATATGTATGCTGCTGGCATCTCCTCTCCCCCATCGACAACTTGTTTTTTTGTTATCGCCCCCCTCCCCTCCCAAAAGCTTTGAGTTCAGAAAAATAGACCCGACCCTGCCTTTTACACTAGAAATTGAAATATTGCTGGTGTCTCCCTCCCCGGTCGAGGACTAGCTTTTGTTTGCTATACCCCCTCCCCCAAAGAAAGAGTGGCTGGATCCGTCCCTGGATATAGGACATAATACATGTAATATTTCTATGCTTTCGAGTAGCAACTAAAGATGAAATAACATATAGGGCATCATCTTCCGGTATAATCGGAAATACCACCATTTATTTTCCGAGTAATCGATGGAACACCCTGTCTATACCTATATATTTTGTTCAACTTAAGTCATGCTTCTATATTAATTTCATGATGTATATGCATGTATCAGAAGCATATTTGTTCTTGATCTATGTTGTGACGTTCTTTTCTCATGTTTATCCATGGTTTTGTTTGCAAATAAAGAATATTATTATTATCCATAGACCTAACCGAACCCACTCAAGTAGCATAAGGATGGATATATGTCAGGGCCTTTCTATGTTGTCGGGCTCTAGGTAATGTAAAGGTCCTCTGCGTTTCCATACATTTCGAGCGGTTCTAAGTAGTACTGTTTTCTCTATAGCCTTATTTAGGTGTTCTCTAAGGCTCAATCTCTTAATATTAATCGGTATTATGCCAGTTGTTGATATAATTATGAGCATCGTTCGAACGCTAATTATTCCCCACTGTCTGCATATTTTTACCTCCAGGTCTCTGTATTTGACGATTTTCTCATTATGCTTGTCGTTTTATCTACTAAAATGGCGTCTGACCTGTTATGTGCGACTGTACGATTCGTAAGTACATTTCGATCTCTGAACAGCTTGAACTCAGTATTCTCCAGTACGGGTTTCTGGCTATATAATTGGTTTTTCTTTACCTTTAAGTTCGAATTTCTCAGCACACTCTTGGTGGATGATTTTGACGGCTGAATCGTGTCTCTTTTTGGACTTTAATGCGGCAAATGCCTGGTATCCTCCTGTTATGTGCTGGATTGTCTCTCATGTCCGATATCCATATCTACACTGGTCGTCCTGGATCGATAAGTCCCTGATTATGTATTTCAGATAGTTTCTTATTGGTATGACCTGATCTTGAATAGTTAATAGAAAACGTTCAATTTCAGGAAATATTTGCCCTGATATGAACCAGTAGTTCGACAGTAATTTGTCGACATTTTCCTGGTTGGCTTCGTTTATATGTGGTACATGAAGAGAATTCTGTACCCAGGCTTGAAGTTTCTTTTGGTCTAGTTGGTGATAAGACGTGAGTTTATGGTTCCTCAACCGCAGTAGTGTTGACCATCTGCCTCGTATTCTGCCCGGTGAAGCTCAGAAGACTCTGCGTGTCTGTAAAAATATGACCATATGTTTGTCAATTGTTGATCCATATCCACTAACCCTCTTCCTCCGTGGTATCTTGATAGCATTGTCCGTTCAGTAGCACTACTTAGATGATGTTTGTGTGCCTTTGTCAGGACTATTCTGACTTTCCTTAGCAAACTTTTTATGTTCTTTCTGTTTCATTTCACATTTCCAGAAGAGTAACTGAGTACAGAGCATGCATAAGTGTTGAGTGCCTTAAATAGACTTTTACTGTTTAGGCTGGTCCGTAGTACTTGCCTTACCCATCTCATAAAGTCGTTAGCCAATTCGGTCCTTGTGTGTATTTCATGCTTCATTGCCGCTATGGCTTGACCATTCCACACCTCAAATACTTCCTGTTGTATCTGTTCTCTAGTTGTGTTTAACATGCGGCATTTATCACGTCCGAACAGCATCCTCGGAGAACTCATCTAGAATTTTGATCGACTCTATATATTCTTATTATAGTCCAAGTGGGCGGTGAAAAGATTCCCTCGTTTGGTACAGGCTTGAATGCAAATGACCGTATAAATAAAAAGTTGCTTCTCGAAACCTATTGTGTTTCGGGTACATTCTTTTTACTGGAGTGCAGTGATGTTGTTTTGCTCGGAGTATTCATGAATACGTTGGGTAAAACAGGATATTATTGTTATATTAATATGTTATTCTTTGAAAGATAAAATTCGATGTTTGAAGATGGATACTTTTTATCTAGATTTTAAAGGGAGAGTGGCGTAAAAGGGCTAAAAATAAAGAAAGTCGAGAGCATCCCTCTTTCTTACATTCCATCAATGTTGAGCACATACTAAGGACGCAAGTTGTAAATTAATATTTGATGTATTTGTCTACAGAGATAAAATATGAAATTCTGCATTCTCGATTTTAGGATTTATTTTTTTTGGTGAAATGTCGAATGAAAATATGTAAAATTTAATATAAGTATATAAGTAAAAATTGTGAACACTACGAAATATATTAGGGATACTTGTGATTGGTAATTTCGTATAATAATTTTCATGTATTTTTGAAATTTTCTTTTTCAATAGGATTTTTTAATTTCTTCATTTTATTACTATTAGGTATTAAAAGTGTATGTGGTGTCACAATACCTGGTATAAAAATCACTATACATCAGACACATTCAGGGGTAGATCCAGCCTCTCTATTTCGGGGAGGGGGGCGGTGATATCGCAAAAGTACCGTATGGCAAGCGAAAATAAGTTGTCGACGTGGGCGAGGGGGGGAGACACCAGCAACTTTTCCATTTCTAGTGTAAAGGGCAGAGTCGGGTCTATTTTTTTGAATTTAAAGGTCTTGGAAAGAAGGGGGGCGATCGCAAGAAAAAACAAGTTGCCCACAGGGGGGGGGAGGATGCAAGCAGCATACACATTCCTAGTATAAGAGGTAGGATCGGGTCTGTTTTCCTGAATTCAAGGCTCTTGGGGGAGGGCTAGCGTAAGAAAAACAAGTTGTCAACGGGGGGGGGGGGGAGTGAAGGCAACATACACATTCCTAATATAAAAGGCAGAATCGGTTCTATTTTCCTGAACTCAAAGCTCTTCAGAAGGGGAGGGGCGATCGCAAGCATACACATCCATATACTCTTTTCAAGAACTAGAGAGAGAGTAATAAAACTATTACCGACACCTCCAACGTACCTGCTCCAGTGCCGCAGGTAACTGAGGACTGCCGTAAATTAAATATTTAAATATTATCAGCTTTTATAAATTTACTGCAACAATATTTCTGATAATTCAATTTAATTTCTGTCAGTGAGCAAAGTACATCTTAGAGAGTGTCTTTAGTGATTTATCTTGTTTGTGCTTCTTTTTATATATTATTTGAGATTAGTGAGATACCGAAAAGATAAGGCTTCCACCTCAATATTTATTCCAAAATTATTAAACCAGGGCATTTTTTCCTCAACAAAAAATTTATTACGATGAATGTTTATGATGCCTTAACATGTCAATATCTAGATAATAATGTTAAAAGCTTTGTTGAGATGTGTTCCAACATAACAGGAGTTGGAAAATCTACTATGTACTGAATACTGAAGGAGAAAAAAACGACTGGAATTGTTAATACTCCCAAGCCATATTCGATCACAGGCAGACGAAAAATCTCGCTGGAAGAAGCGTTGTACATACATTTTATTATGAGGAGCAGATCCCAACCGTCGACAAAATTCTAACTAAAATCAATGAAGATCGGGATTTACCTGAAATTAAAAGAACTGAGCTCTGGATCTTGCTCAGAGAACTTAATTTTTGGTGGGAAAAACCAGATAGGAAATCTGTTCTTATAGGTCGACCTGAAAATGTCCGTTGGAGAAGGAAATATCTCTCTCAAGTTAAAGGTAGAGTTGCTAGAAATAACACAACTTATAAAATTAGTAATTTAACTGAACTTTTGAAAGATTTTTTTGAATAAAGTTACTGCAGAAAATTGGGAAAAATCTATATAATAAAAGAATAAAAGAAAATGTGGAAACTCGATCTCATGGTTGATGAGATAGAGGAACCAATTTTAATTAATTTGAGCGAAGATAGCTTCACTGACTTTGATTACGAATTAGATACGTAATGTTTACCAGCGTAAACACAATTTATTATTTAAATTTTTGTTTTTATTGTATTCTTTTGTTTAATGTTGTTTATATATTTTTTCTTTTTAATATATTTTTATTTATTATGTCCCACTCTTTAATTTTATATATATTTAATTCCTATTAGCTGTAATTTTTTTATTATTGTATTTATTATTTTTCTTAAGCGTGTAGAATTAATATGTTCATTTTATTTTTTTGGGGCTATCGGATTTCCATATTCCAGTAAAGTAAATTAAGATGCGAGTGCAATAGAAATAAAAATACGTAGGCCTAATTTTAACTGTAACATATAAAAATTAATTACATTTGAACCCCTTTTTAGTGTTTAATTGTAATTCTGTAGATGGTTTAAGAAATAAATAAACTGAAACGTCAAATGTCCTAAAAATTAATTAATAATAAAATGACCGATAGCCCCAAAAAAATTTTAATATTATATGGACGAATTTATTTTTTTATTTATGTTTAACTTCTTGTATTTTTGACAATGGGTATTTTGTAAGTATTTAAATTATAACTTAGAATTTTTTGAGAGAATAAGGCTACGTTTTAGTCTGAATGTGCCAAAAACGGTTTCTATGCCAAAATTAAAAATAATAAAAATACAGTTGTGATTTGTGTTAAATATATCAATATTATCTATATTTTCTAATGTATGTGAATTATTAAGAAATCATAAGAAATAAAATAATATTATAAAAACTTTTTATTTTAAGTTTATTACCGAAATAATATTCTATGCCATGAATACTTAGTGATAAAATAAACCTCTTTCCGACGCCTATGACAAGGATTAAAATCCTTTTTAACATTTCACACATCCAAATATCTATTGTTATCCAACCCAAATAGTCCATTATTATAAACCGGGCGATCGCCCTCAACGCTCTCCCCTCCCATTCGATCCGCGCTTGTACACATTATTATATTACCTGTAGTGTTGCTTTAATAATTTCTGATGTAAATAAAATTTTTTCGTTACTTTTTTTAAATTGATAATTTTAGAGGTATTTTTTGCGTTTTTTCAAAAAAAAAATCTGTGTTAAAGCAAATAATTTTGTATACAAGACAAATTTGGAGAATTTTTTGCTTTTATGACCTACTTATCTTCCAATCAAATTGTTTACCCCTAAGAGGGAGAAAAGAAAGTCCAATTTTTTTAAATCGCGTTTATATATCTCAAAAACTACCCGTGTCGGCCGCACGAAAATTGCCGTATAGACCTTTAATTTTAAATAAAAACATATTTTAACATTTTTTAAAACTGTATCACATAAAGGTTTAGTTGTCTAACGTGACAATTATTTTTTTTTTAAGTCCATGCTACATCAGTAAGAATTTGCATTTTGTATTGAATGGGTGTTGAATGCCAATATTTTTGCTATAAATTTTAAACCACCAAACACAAAACATATGTATTAAAGATATATATTTTTAATATAAAAAGTAACATTAGACTAGGCAAGCATTTTTCTTTACATTTTAATGTAGTTTGTTGGAAAAAATTGGAAAAAAGATAATTTTTTTTTGTTCGCCATATTGGATTTGCCATATTGAATTTTTTAAAAGTATTTTCAGATTCGTTATATGCGACCCCGAAAACTTCCCCTTGCGAATTTCAGAGAAAATCGGAATAAATAATTTTTTTTTGGATCTGCCATATTGATTTTTTAAAAATTATTTTAGATTCGTTATGTACGACTCCAAAAACTTCTCTATATCAATTTTTGAGAAAATCGAAAAAGAATATTTTTTTGTCGGCTTTATTGGATCCGCTATGTTGCATTTTTAAAAAATAATTGCAGATTCGTTATGTGTGACCCCGAAAACTATCCAATATCAATTTTTTTTGGCTGTCATATTGGATCCTCCATATTGAATTTTTTAAAAGTAATTTCAAATTCGTTATATCCGTTATATTCTATCGCTTTTGGACTTCAGATCATCACAACCATGTACTGGGAGAAGGATGTTAACACGACGTGTTCATAGCCATATTTTAAGGTCAAAAAATGCATAGCTCGGCAAAAATCCAAAATTAAGCCAGATTTTACCTTCAAAAGAGAATAATGACCTAGAAACAAGTCAGAAATAGGAAAAAGGTGTAATTTATTTACCAAAAATTCACCTTCAAATGGGCGTTAGTTTTCCTGAAAGGAAAACTTTGGATAGTATATAGAAGTGCAGCCCTTTTGATGGTTGGCTAGGGAAAGCTGACTATAATCATGTGTCAAAAAACTACCACTATGACATATGCAACCGTTCACCTTCAGACTTCCGTAGGTTAATTATGTGTAGCGCCTGTTGGTAATTTTCAATAAAGATGTGTCCAGGTTTTCGTTATGGAAATGATTAATGACGACACGAAACGAAACCAATAAAAATTATGAAAAAATTGAAATATAGAATACCTTTTCTGATTACTTGATATTCGAGAAAAAAGTATTTATATATTTATATAACAACATGTGAAAATTTTGATTATATTACATGTAAAAAAAATATATAAAACCAAATCTTAGAACTAAGTAATAAATTTGTTTTACTCTTTTTAGTACATTTTAAATAAAAGTGTTTTAAATTTTTCAAAATTATATTTATTCGCATTTAAGTATAAACTGAAAAGTGGTAATACTTGATCATCAATGCCTAAATCAAGTCTCACTGGGTTCCTAACATCCCACATAGCTGTAGGTCATTTGATCCCGATCACCTTTGCAAACCCTAAGAATATAATTTTAAGCTTATATCTTCATTACGGTTTATATAGACGACTTGCGTCTTAAGCTTCAGATTGCACAGGTAAAATTCGAAAAAACTACAATATCATGTTACATACGAGTCTACTCCACAGATTTCTAGGCGTCTAGTGTTCCATTTTTAATTCTAATATTTTCAATCCTAAGTAGTGAGGATATGCGTATTCGGGTTCACCCCTCTTACGAATCCTGAAATTGGCTCTGCCCTTTTGTCCTAAACAAGATGAGTTGTAATTGTATTTGATATTTTTAGTATATGCAGCTAATGATTTTTGCATAAAGGTAGTTGCCTAAGACATTGCTGAGAAAATGTTTCTAAAATTTAAAAAAATTAATTTCTGAAAGTAAATGTCTCTGATATATTCTCTTTCTTACTCTTATTAAATAATTTTATTGAGTTTCACTGCTGTTTGCCATCAAATTTTGTAATTGAATTTTAACCGATTATTCGATCAAGCTGAAATTTGGTTCCGATATATATATATATATATATATATATATATATATATATATATATATATATATATATATATATATATATATATATATATATGTGTATATATATATATATATATATATATATATATATATATATATATATATATATGTGTATATATATATATATATATATATATATATATATATATGTGTATATATATATATATATATATATATATATATATATATATATATATATATATATCCGATAACAATAGAATATTATGACCTTAAAATGGACTCGAATGTATACTTTAACATTGATTTTAGAAACCCTTATTTTTTTATTGCAGAATGTCGATAGGCTCTGTTTACATCTAGAGGTCATTTTAAAGGTTATTCGCACTTATCTGACAGAAAAATGTAAAAAGGCTCGGAAACCAAAAGGACATAACTTTCTTTATGTTGAAAGAACTTAATGTTTATGACCTTGAAACTTATCTTGGACTTATATTTTAAGACCATATCAAGGTCAACCTTGTTTTGTAGACTAAGAAACACTATTTTTTAAAGATTTTGTTTAGTTTCATGTATATATATATATATATATATATATATATATATATATATATATACGATGTTTCGTCAACATCTCAGTTGGCATTTTGAAGTAATGCTTCCTCGATGGCTGCTCGGCTTGGAGAAAAAAAATTGTATTTTTTAAACAGATTTCGATCGTTAGTATCAAAATAAAATGACCAGAAAAATTTTAAACTTTGGCGACGCCAATAGAACACGTTTGCTTAGAAGGTGTCATTTGTTTACGCATTTTTTCCACGAGTCCATCAGTACCTAAATTAGAGCAAAGTAATTAATTTTTAAAACCTTTTAACTTCAACATATTTCCGTGAAATAAGGGAAGTATGTCGCTTATTTCAAAGAAGTACCGATGACAAATAAATGCTTTGACCTGGCAAATTTATAAGCCACATATTACGTACGCCAGAATTCCTGCAGATTAAATTAAAATAAGACGTCAATAGATGGCACAATACAATTGAAATTTTTCGCGGAGAGTTGGTTATAAATTAAGAGTTAGTCAAGAGTTAGTTGTCAATTAATATTTGGTTGATAGTTAGTTGATCATTAGTTGACAGTCAGTTTTTAGTTTTTTTTCAAAGTCCAATAAAATTGATATTTTCTAGCAGTAGTTCATTTGGAAAGAAAAATATAACGGAAACATTCTCGGTACGTTGGGCCAGCCCGGCTGTGTTCTGAAAACAGCACGAAAACGGGAACTAGGTATTCCATGTATCGTCAAACTTTGAGAGTTAGTAAACGCATTTAGACAATTTGTGGAAAAGTAGAAAAACAGGAAAACAAGTGAATCTGCGGAATAATATGTGTAACTGATTAATTATAAATGACCTTATAGTTCAATACTAAACATCGAAAACCTATTTCCCGTTTTCGTGTTATTTTCAGACTACAGCCGGGCTGTCCCAACGTACTGAAGATGTTTCCGTTATATTTTTCTTTCCAAATGAACTACTTCTAGAGAATATCGACTTTATTGGACTTCTAAAAAAAAACTAAAAACTGACTGTCAACTAATGATTAACTAACTATCAACGAAATATTAACCGTCAACTGACTCAACTTACTCTTGCCTAATTCTTAATTTATAACTAGTTGTCCACGAAATATCTCAATTGTATTATACCATCCATTAACGCCTTATTTTTATTTAATCTCTTGAAATCCCGGAAACCGGCAGGAATTGTGCCGTACGTAATATGTGGCTAATAAATTTGCTAGGTCTAAGCATTTATTTGTCATCAGTATTTCTATGAAAGGAGCGACATACCTTATTTCACGGAAATGTACTCGCATTTAAGACAAAAACGTTTTAAAAATTAATTATTCTCCTCTAATTTAGGTACTCACGGAAAAAATACGTAAACAAATTCTAAGCACAAGTGTTCTATTGGCGTCGCCAAAGTTTTAAATTTTTCTGGTCATTTTATTTTGATACTAGCGGTCGATATCTTTTTAAAAAATACAAACTTTTTAATTTAAAAAACTAGGATTTCCTAAAAGAAAATATTTTCAAACCTTAATTTTAGAAAAATTCTTAAAGATCGTCTCTCCACCTAACGATATAATTAAAGATCAGAACAAATAAGCATTGACACTTACCGGGAAAGTAATTTTCCTCCGATGATAAGAAAAACGGTACTGAATAAGATTTATTAAATTTGACGCTAAGTTGATATATTTTAGTTATTTTATTCTATTTTCCTGACTTGACTACATGTAGTCAAAAGAAGGACATATCTTTAAATATTTTGCAAGCACAATAATTATAATTAGATCGTATAAAGAAAGAAAAGCATAATTAACGAAATTATCAAGATTTAAAATTGTAACGCAAAAAAATGCAGACAGAAGAAAAGTCAGAAACAGTTTGGTGTAGCGTAAATTTTTTTTTTAGTTTTGAGAACGAAAATTTCAAAACATAAAAAAAGGAAAATTAAAATGTATAGAGATTAAAGAACGGTTTGATCCATATGGGAAATCTAACTATAAATTTATAATAAGAAGTACTATGATTCTCCACATCCTTACAAGATTTGACCAAATCTTAATGCAAATCATTTCTTGCCTAAATCTTTTATTATAGTTATGTTAAATACTGACAACTTTTGTATTATAAAAATAAAAATTGCGTCTCTTTATGCGGCTAAGAATTAATGAAGCCGTGGGATTAAAAATATTTTTTTTTTCTGAGGTTCATCTTATTTTCGAATAAAAGTGTTTTAATACAACTACCAGTTTGACCTACAGAAGACTTGTAATTGGATTTGCATGGAATTCCATATGTATTATGTTGTATATTGTAGGGTATAATGCAAGAAATTGAGAAAATGACTATGTTCCGATGGTGAACCGTATAGTGTCTTCTATGTATTTGTTTTTAAATCAGACCAGTAAGATTTTATCAATGTATTTTTAATATAGTAATAGCTAATTTTAAAATTTAAGATTTAATTAGAGAATAAGATCTAAACAAAAAACTTAATAAAAGTTTTTAAATTTAATCCTAGAAAAACTTTACTAATTTTCTTGAAAGTCTGAATTAGGCAATTTTGTGTGTATATTTACTTCATTTACGATTTTCAAACTGTTCAAAATATAAAAAACAGGCAATGCAGTAATTTATATAATTAGTGCGGAAAGCGGCCATTTTTAAAAACTTTTTGTAAATAGTAGAGGTTAATGAATTCATTGGCATAGCAAATATACTCACTGTACAAAATTATTGCACTTTGGTAAATAAGGTGTTTACGTTTTTTTGACTTTAAATTTATAGTTCGTATGTGTTATTAATAAATTTTGCATAAAAACTGATAAAAATTGTTTAAAATAAAATATTTTAATTTTATCGCAGTTTAAGATATTTTTGTCATGCGACTAGCTTAATTTTGAACCTGTTTCAGTTAAATTCATTTCAAAATCGTGACAAAGTACACAGAAACATTATTACTTGTTTTAATAGAACTGGAATAATAACTTTTGTGGTAGCTCAACGTTGTTTCGAGGATTATTAGAAAGTTTCGGAAAACAAATTATTTATTTCTTTACTTCTTTATTTATACTCTCTACAAACACACAGGTTGTTACATGCAGGAGTACTTACTCTGTAGAGGAAGAAAAATAATAATAAAAACAGTAAAGAATGAAATACATAAAACTAGCAACAATGGCACAACAAATTAGAAATTAAAACTTAAAACTAACAATTAAGTCTAAAAACACTAATACAGATATAACTAGATTATTTGACTAGTCTCCATGTCACATAACAAGCCCTTAATTCGGACATTGAATAGATCTGTGTCACAATCTAGCAATAAATGGTTACATTTTTGAAGTATATGATTTAAAAGAGAACAATCCAGTGCATCGCAAAAAAAAAAGAGGCGGACCTAAAATTCTGAAGTTGATCTTGGGAAAAATAAACTTAATTCGGCTTATCAAAGAACAGTCTTTAGATTTAATAAAATTAATAATATAGTAGACAAATAAAATTGCATGAGTAGTAAATTTTTTGCTTGACCTATCTCTAGTTACATGCCGTTGTAAGAAATCATGTAAGGATAAATATTATGTTTTTTCATGTACAGGTATCTTTTTTTGAAGATTTTTTATCATATTGCAGAGAACCTCATTTTGAGGAGCCCAAGTGATAGAGGCATACTCCAAATGAGGTCTTACAAGTGCATTGTTAACTACAGTCTCGTAGTGCTTGCCAAACCTTCAACTTGTTTGCAGATGGATTTCAAGATATCTGCATTAATATTTTCTATCTAACACGCCATTACTGTTTGAAAAATTTCCATTTATATGATTTTTTTTTGCGTAAAGGTAAGAACTTAACTTTTATCCACGTTTAGTGTCATATTGTTTTTACTGAACCACTGAATCACAGTTCAAATTATTTTGAAGGCACTCTCAATCATCAGTCTGAGGTATAGGCTTAAAAATCTTAAAATCATTTGCAAACAAAAGACTCTCAGAATGTTTTACTCATGTTGGTAAGTCTTAGCCCGCTGGTCCCTAAAAATATATATCCCTTTTCGGATAATTACTGATATCTGATGATTCTGAACTAGCGCTTTCTTGCGTTTTCTTCCTTGACCCCGAAGTTTTTTCATATATATATATATATATATATATATATATATATATATATAAAATAGATTAAGTCTAACTTCAAATTTGACATATATCATTTGACAAAATTATATAAAATCAACATCAAAATACTCAAAAAAAAACTAAAATTCAAGAACCGAATGTCTTCGTATTAACGAATAAACTCTTGTTTTTATAAAAAAATTATATTCTTTTAAAAATAAGCTGAATAAATATAGACAGTTAAAACAATTTCAGTTTGTTTTTTGTTTTTTTAAACTTTTGCTAGTTTTTCCACCATTATAAAATAATTTCTTAACTAATAACTTAATACTATAAAAGATAACTAGAATACTTAGTAGTATAACAGCTATTACATCTATCATGAAGTATTTGTACCATGACATTCCCACCCCAGCTACTCTCAGATGAGGCGCGCCTTTGTGTCTAATAATGTATTCCACCCAATACACTGCCGTTTCCATGGGCTTTTGAGGTCTATCGTGGTATATTCTGGATCGTAACCGTGCATTTTCTCTATATTTTGGATTGTTAAGAACCTCGTTGAGTATAGCACCAAATTTTTCTTCAGTAAAATCTGGGTCATGATAACCAAGTTGTACACCATAACCTTTGGCCACAGCCCCAGCGGCGTTTAAAAATTGGTCATCAAAAACAGGAATGGCAAGTATGGGTATTCCATGGTGGATTGTTTCTGTGGTACTTAGAAGACCACCGTGGGTTATAAAGAGCTTAATGTTCGGATGAGCTGAAATAAATTAAAATTTAAATTAAGGCAAAATCGCAGCTACATTCCAAAAAAGCAATAGACTGTGATTGATATAGATTTTTCCTTCTCCTGTTTTCATAATATATAATCTACTGCTTATGCGTTTCAATTTAAAAAATCATAATCAGAGTTGGCTTATGTAAATAGATAAATCCATTTATCGAAGAGAATATTCATTTGAACTAAATAAAATAAGGTTAAATTAAAAAACCTTGATATTTACTGCGAAATTTTCTTCTTTTTACAGAATAATGCAGAATTTATAAAGATCATATATAGATCTTCTAATGACTGTTTGGATGCACAATCACTGAAAAGGCCGAAAAAATTAGAGGTCTGTTATTAATAATTACCGTCGTAACAGCTATATCTTTGACAAATATAAGGAAAGTTAATACAAAATAAACTAGTAAAAATTCGGTAATAACTGCGTATGCACATTTTACAAATCTTCTATTCATATTAAGTTGCGAAGCAAGGTTGTATTGAACGCGCATGCTATATATTGGAGATGCGATTAGTACATTATTTATCGGTATAAAAAAAGTAACGAAAACTATTCAGATCATAGACAACTATGAAGTGCTTAATTTATACGGTCTGGAAAATGAGTTATAGAGAAAGTCGTTATTCTTTGCATTAAATTTATTGTTAGTTTGAATAGGATACGAAACAATATTCTGGTATATTTTTTTTCTTCTTTCTGTTACTTTAGGCCTATGGTCTGTATGTTATTGGTTTTCTTGGGAACTTGAGGACCATCTATCCCGCCATCTCTTTGGGGATCTTCCAGGTGATCTAGATCCACCCGGCTTGCCATCCCGGCCCCATCTTATTATATCTTGAATATTGCACTGCTGTCTGATGCTCTCGTTTCTTATGTGATCTAATTTGGTTTGGCTTACGATAGCTCTTAGATTTTTCATTTCGGCTATTCTTAATGACTGTTTTGTTTCACTTGTGTCAGCTCTTGTTTCTATAGCTTAGGTTAGTATTGGGGGTACACAGATTTTGAATGTTTTTGTTTTTGCTTCGATTCTAAGATGTTTATTTCCCCATATGATGTTCCTAAATGCTCTTGATACTATCGCGGTCTTATTGATTTGATTAGTTGTTTTCGTGTATAATGTTACGGTTGCCTGTTATGTTTACTCACAGATAGTTGAATGTCATTGTTTGATCTATTGCTTTGTTGTTTATTACTAGTTTACATCTTATTGGTTTTCTTGAGGTGGTTAGGAATTTAGTTTTTTCAGTGGATATGACCATGTTGTAGTTTGTGTTTTGTAACGAAGTTACTATATTTTTGGGCAAGTGTATGTTCGCCGGGATTTAATTTATTTATTTAACATCCGAAAAATCTGATTCTTGCGGGAAAATATTTCTTAATGTTTCAATATTACCGGAATATAATTAGATTTACCGCGCTATGCCGGGAAATATAATTTTCCGAGATTTTCAGAGCGTCCGACCACAGTAATCGCGCGCCGCATACAGCAGTATCGTATGCGCGATCACCGCACACCGTCACACGTCAGCGTAGTGGGAGCTCGGGCCGTCTATTTAAGTCCGAGCAGACCATTATTTCGTGGAGAACCAAACGGTCTCCACCCGGGTCAACAGTCCAAACGGACTGGACTGGGTCACCTGCTGGGCCGCGCCTTCCTGGTCTGGTGATGTAAGTGAGGCTAGGATTGTGTGTATATGGTTTTTACCACACACTTCCTTCCTTACGTCCTGCCCCTCTAATGACCAGGAATGTGTTTACCGCCAGGTACCCGCCGAGGTCCGTTGACAAGGGCGCTGAACAACTGCCGCCCCGACGCCTATCGCCGCCGCCGCGTGTAAAAACCGTCGCCGTGTAGAGACGCCGCCGATCGACGCCGTGTTATTGTTGCATACCGCGTATACCGCCGTCGGTCGAGTTTTAATACGAAGCGCCGTGAACCGGGAACGCGGATTTTAGATACGAGGCGCGATAATTTGCGTACAAGCCGTCGTGAGTAGCGTCGCGACCGAATAGTACGAGGTACGTGAATAGCGTCGCGAATGATACCGCCGGGTTAACGTCTTCAGCGCAACCGAACAGAATGAGCTACCGTGAACAGCTCTCAAAACATACTCTTGCCCTCCAGCCCGTTTATTTGTTAATATTGTTGTATATCTTAGATTTTAAGTTAGTTTTAGGCCATGTCTTTATATAAAAGAATGGAATACAGGATACAGGATGCTTTATAACCGTTTGTTTTAGTCCCATTTTTACCATTACATGTAACAATTGGCAGCCGGTAGCCAGCACTAATACACGCAATTGACCCCTGGCTTGCCGTTTCTCCACTGTAACAAGCTGCCCGGTGCATAAAGTGGGCCCTTGACCACATTAAATTCCGAGGGTGGCGCCCGAGAACCGACCCCCCGAGTGGATGTTTTGACCTTCAGGCAGTCAAACCGTCGATCAGTTGAGAGAGCAGGGATATCCCGAATTTACGTAGCTGCCGCTGACCCGATACCCCTGCGCTGAGCATTTGACCGATGACTGTCTGCACGAGAAATATCCACTGACCGATGTTCCGCTGCCGTGAACGAAGAAGAGCCGAAGAGCACAACCGGCTCCCCCGCTCCCCGCCTACGAAAACGCGTCACAGTTTATAGTATTCAACTTATGCAGAAACTTGAAGTCTTCTTCATTGTTGGCGATCACAACTGCATCATCGGCATAGCGAATTATATTAAAAACCTTTCTTCCAATTTTATATCTCTGTAGTGATCGTATACTCTCTATTAGTTTATCGATTATCAGATTGAATAGTAGCGGGCTTAAGTTGTCTTTCTGTCGAATTCCCCTGCCTACATATATGTTATCTGATAGTTTACCTTTGTTTTTTATTTTAGTGAAACAATTGGAGTTAAGTTCTTCAATGATTCTGATGACTTTTGGAGGAGCACTTTTTCTGCGAGAATCTGTATGACATCGTTTAGTTTTATTATGTCGAAAGATTTCGTTTAGTCGACAAAACATAAAAAGACTGGTTTGTTAAATGCAATAGTTTTTTCAGGGATTTGTTGACTGATATATGCGACTACTGTAGATCTGTTTTTCGAAATCCTTGCTGTTTATCGTCAACTTGTATCAGATCATTTAGGGTTTCTGGAATTAATATTGTGAACAGTTCATACAATGTCTGTAGTAATGATATGGTTCTATAGTTGGACGAGTTCTTTTTATCACGTTTTATGTGGATTAATATGGTTATGCTTAGTTCAATTATTTTGTTCAATAATTTTGTTATTTCTCTTTCTAATTTTTTCCCGCCGTATTTTAATTGTTCGTTTGTGATTGTGTCTGCCCCTGGCACTTTTCTGTTTTTCAACATTTCAATGGCTTCGGATACTTGGTTTTCTATGAGTGTCCATGTAGATCCCCTTGTGTCAGTTTTCGGGCTTTTATTATTGTCGTTTTTTTCTTTGTAGAATTTCTCAAAGTATGCTGTACTTTCATTGTTGTCTATTTCATTTATCGCTTTATATTTAGTGACTGGTCTTTTTATTGATTTCAGTAATTTCCAGACCCTTCTTTGGCTACAGTAAAAGTAATATTCGAAATTTCTTCCAGTGTTCTTATATGGCCTTTATTCTGAAGTTGAATCTGGTTGGAATGTTTATATATTTTTCACGTTCCTCTGGTGTCTTTCTACTTCTGTATTTTAGGTAGGCTTCCCTTTTTTCTTTGCGTATGGTTTTTACTTTTTGCGCGAATCATGCCTTTTTATTTCTTGTATTGTTTAAATTAACTATTCGATGTCTTATTGCTTCATCTGCGGCTTTTTGTATGTTCTTTATTAATTTTTCCCAGCTCTCCCCTACATTATTCATTTTTCAATGATTCTATATTTGTTTTTGGAATGTATTCAGGTGGAGTTTTCATAAGTGGCGATTTGTTCATACATATCTCACATGAAATCAAGCCAAGATCTGAGCCTATATTAGTGGATGATAAGACTCTGACATCCAGTATATTTTTAGGGTGGAGCTCTTTATTAGTGATGACATATCCTGGTATATTGGCGATTTAAATGCTATAGGCGTTAAGTGAGCACTGCTTCCAACAATCATCTATAAAAATTACTACCATCTTAATCAAGTTTCGTACAACATCTAAAGCGCTGCAGTAGGGAATCTTATTGTGCTTATTTATATTTATATTTGTAGCCATAGGTCAGTCTTAATAATGATTTTTAATAAAAAATGTATGGATATAAAGAAGTTGTAGGAGAAGTTGGTTTTCAGTTAAGGATAATTTTTTCTCAAAGTTTATATCGGTATTTTGGGAGAAAATAGAGTGACACCATTTCCTATTTTTTCTAAAATGTTGAACTAAATATCTAGATATACTTAAAATTAGCTCAAGAGTTAATTTTCCAGTTTTAAGTTATTTATTGTAAAGATAGCAAGAATGGAAGCCGTCTATTTCATTAATATTAACTGAAATTTGTTTATTGTTTTATAACAAGATAAGGCCCTTTTTTCTTAATTCACTTTTATTACTGTTACATGACATTTTGCACTTTCTAGAAAAAACACTCTTATCTTGTTTCATGTAGATCAAATATCGGAAGAAGCTACTTCGTAGCGAAACGCGTTATATGTTTTCTAAACTACAAAATATAGTGGAAATTAAACAAAAACTTGTGTTTATGTTTTACATTATTTATAATGGATTTCCATCCAGAAAAATCCACTACTATTCAAAATATAAATTGCATTCTAATTGTCACATCAAAGAATTAGTTTATAATTTTCTTTAATTTCACTACCTACATCTTTAATGTTACATTATATTATAATAGACTTTGCCTTTGCATTTGGTAGATTTAAAATATTGAATCCCATTTTTAAATCGATTTTCTTTAACTTTGTGACAATTTTTTTTCAAAAAACTATTACTTTATTACTTATCCTAGACAACGCTTACTTTTTGCATCTATTGCAATCTATTATATTTTTTGGTAACCAGTCAATGTACAATGTTATGCAACCTAACACACACTTTCATCTACACTGCTCATAACTATTAAATTATAAATACACTACTCAACACAAACGAGTTCTAAATTTAAATATAAAGCAGGCGTTCCCTAAAAATTTTCAAAAATATGTTTTATATATTTTGTTACATTAGTGATAAGTTGTGTTAAAAGTAAGTAGACTGCATAAAGAATTTCTTATTTTAATGGCTAATTACCTAAAATGTCCTGTTGGGGAAACCATTTTCTTATCATTACATT
Organism: Diaprepes abbreviatus; assembly: GCA_034092305.1. Taxonomy (NCBI): domain Eukaryota; kingdom Metazoa; phylum Arthropoda; class Insecta; order Coleoptera; family Curculionidae; genus Diaprepes; species Diaprepes abbreviatus. Next base: position 1,391,069 of record JASJET010000144.1, on the reverse strand, counting down.
TGCGGGTTTTCCAGGCAAATCTTCCTCAAACTTCCATAGAACTTTTTGCTTCAAACCTCCAAAAACATTTAGTATTGCTTTTTTCTTGTTATCGGGAAAATCTTTGCTCTTTAAATTGGAACCCATGCTAAAATAAATTGCACCTTCTTTCGCACTGTCCAAGAAGTCTTGTAAATCTTGATGGAGTTTTTGAGGTTCATCAATAAAGTATCCTCCAATTTCGATCATATTGGGAACCACTGGTACAGCATCATTTATACTTGTATGTGAATTGAACAGAACCAAAGAAACATTAGAATACAAATCATATAGAGAAGGAGCGTCAGGAAATGCATGATGTATAAGCTCATTATGCTTTGGGATTATGTAAAAGTTTGTGACAAAGTAGTGTAATATGTAGAACATTAAATTTGTTGCTCTGTAAAGAAATGTGTAGTTTCTTGAAAAGTCTGTAAAGTACACATTAGGTACGTACGACACTGGTTGAGGAGTACCCACTGATGGATTAATAATTGAATTTGGTCCAAGACTGGAAAGTATAATCAATGGACAGTTATAAATATTTTGAAAAACTCTGAGAGCTTCATTAAAAAATTGTTCGATGATAACAACATCAAATTTTTTATTAGAATGCAGTAGTTTTTGAACATTTGGATGATATATTGTATTGTTCATCGAATCCAAAAATCTATCGGTATATATTGTCATTTTCGTCAATGGATTTAGTAAGTCAATTTCCAGCAGATTCAACCTATGAAGTAACTCTGAAACAAATTGTAAGGATTATTAAATTCAGCGACGTTACTAGAAATGTGTTCTGAAAGGAGTAGGATATGAAATATTTATAAGTTGTCAGTAATAGATATCATAGCGCAGATACATATAAAAATGTTTTATTTTTCCAATTATAGATCAACTTAAAGAAAAAATAAGGCCAAATATAGTTTCAATTTTTATCGAAATTTTCGCATTGTATTTTTTTTTAAAATAAGAATCATTTAGCATTTCTACAAAATAATTTATAACAGTGAGTTGTACAGGGTGTCCGGGAAAATGTGGGAAATCTTCCGGATATAAAAAACACGTGTGAAAGAAATATTACAAGTTCATATAATTTTTTTTCGTATAGACCTTTTCTTCGGAGATATGGCCTCCAAAGCACTTCAATGGAATCAAATTTTTTACAAATAATTATTGAACGACCAGGTATATTTCAATTTTTTTTAAAATGATATACACTAAGTAAGACCCTTCAAATTAGTATCCAAGAAAGTGTTTTGAATTACTAATAGCTGCAGGGACGGACTAGCTGTGACACTCATGATCCCTTTTTTTAAGTCCTGTATAATAAGAACTTTGGAGAACGGTTTTTACCTACCTCTAACCATTGACTAAAAATTAAGTACTCCTCATTCATGTCGCTAATCCTAACCGTTTTCAAAAAAACGTCATTTTATGTATATCATGTATTTGGCGTATTTCGATAAAAGATATATTTTTGTTCCTATCAAACGTTTAACCTCCAACCTTATAATTAAAAAAAATCGATCCAAAATTAGAGTTTACCTCTTTAGTTAAAAATCTCTAGTTCTCTGAATCGCAGTTCGACCTAGGTTCGCAAAAAATGTGCGTTTTATTTTATCGGCACCAAAAACAAATTATTGTTGAAAAGGTTGCTAGATATGAAAGAAATAAATACCTTTCCTTTTAGAACTTGCCGACTTTCACATCGCTGACACATTGATTCTATACTTGAATATTAATTTACTGATTTTTGAACTTCCTAGTAAAATTACTTGTGAAATAATTCGAAATATAGAATACATGTTTATTAAGTATGCAGATATGCATCTCATGTATGGTTTTGCATCTTGCAATGCTTTAAAAGCCAAGGGTTATACCATGACAGATATCCTAATCGTATTCTTCCAGATCAGAAAACAGTTCAACGAATTGACCAACGACTTAATAAGGTAATATTATTAAATTTCTTCATAATTTTAGGAAAATTGGAGAAAAGAAGTACCGATACTGGTCGGGGAAGAACAGTACGTACGCCGCAATTAGAGAAAAATATTTTAAATGCTGTGATGGTACTCTTTCAACTAGAACTGGAAAATTATCAGAGCAGTTTAATACATCGAAAACAATAGTACATGAAGTTCTTCAAGAACAGCTGCTATATCGATATCATTTGAAAGAAGTGCATGAACTGATTCCTGAAGATTGTTCCCGTAGACTTCAGTTGACAAACTAGCTAGATCAGTAACGAAATAATATAAACTTCATTATCACTATTCTGTTCACTGATGAAGGGTTTACCAAAAGTGGTATCATAAATTTACACAATTCACATGTATGGGCTGATGAAAATCCGCATGCAACTATTGTTTCGCATCATCAACGTCATTTCTATTCAATTAATGTCTGGACAGAAATCATTGAGAATTTTTTATTGGATCATTCGTTTTGCCGGAATGAATAAATGGAGAACTTTATTTGGAATTCCTCTAGAATGCTTTTCACGATTTAGTAGAGCACTTACCATTTGAAACCCGCTGAAACATATACTACGTGCACGATGGGACATCACCTCATTTTAGCGTTGCTGTGCGGGAGCACCTGAACACCGTCTATCTAAACCGTGGGATAGGTAGAGGAGGAGCTATTGCCTGGCCTCCTTGATCTCCCGATCTAACGCCGTCGAATTTTTACCTGTGGGAATATCTCAAAACACTGGTGTATTCCACTCCGGTCGATAGTAGGGAGCAGCTTTTACGGAGAATCAATCAAATTTCATTGTGATCAAATACGGATCAATGCTGAGCTAATGTGGCGGGTACAGCAGTCCTCAATTTCTCGTGCCCGCGAGTGTATCACACTTCACGGAGCCCACGTTGTACCTTCTTACCAAGTTTTTAACTAAGCAGTTAGTTTAACTTTTTATTGGAACTATGGTGACAGGGGGAATTCCTCTTTTTCGTATTCAACCCGGCAGAAGTTAGGGGACTTACAATGTAAATAAAATGACGTTATTTCGAAAACAGTTAGGATTAGCGACGCGAATGAAGATGACTTAATTTTTAGTCAATAGTTAAAGGTATGTAAAAAACTTTGTCCAAAGTTCTTATCATATAGGGAATAAAAAAATGGGGTCACGAGTGTCACAGCTAGTCCGTCCCTGCTGCTGTGAGTAATGCACAACACTTTCTTGCATAGTAATTTGGAGGTTCTTAACTGGTATACATCGTATTAAGAAAAATTGCAATATACCTGGTGGTTCAATAATTAGGTGTAAAAAACTATACGAAAAAAGCTTATAGGAACTTGTAGTATTCCTTTCACATGTTTTTTTTTCACATCCCGATGATTTCCCACATTTTCTCGGACACCCTGTACTTTGAAAGAGGATTCTACATATGAAAATATGGAAAAAAAGTTCAATACAACCTCGGTCTGCAAATGCGTCATAACTTTTACAAGAGTATCTTTTTATGTAAATAGTTTTGCGGAATCATAATTTTTAGGTAGAATTTTAAAAGTGTCATGAAAAGAAAGTAGGTATAAATAAACCAGACCGTCTCCCTGTGGGAAAGGCCTTGACTAAATTTGCCGCCCACATTTATGAAAAAAATAGCATTTATTAATGTTATTTTGGATACTAGTTAACACATAGGTGCTTCAAGCAGTTCCAAAGATATTAAATAAAAACCCGTGTTCGCAAAAAAAAAAGGTTTATATGAACTTGAAGTATTCCTTTCATGTGGTTTTTCATATCCGGATATCCGGGATATTTCTCACATTTTCCTGGACACCCTGTATATCACTCTACTATATAAATGTTCCTTAACAAATGTTATAAAATTGGATAGTCGGTTTTTTCATTTCCTGAACAATTTACACTTTGGACATATGTTGTTTTTAAAATAAACGCCTCAATTATTTCTATGGAGAACAAGGATCTTTAAAAAATAATAGAAATAATAAGCTTACTGTCAAATTCTCCTTTGGCTCCTTCCAAAATCACATCAGTATACTTTCCATTTTTTGGGGGATCTTTCAACTTGTAAGGACTAATCATCGTAACGTCGTGGCCGGCACTTACTAAACCTTTCATCAATTTTGAATTCAAAATGTAATGACTGGTTGCCGGCATGGGGAAAATACCTAAAATGTTGGCATTTTCTGCACATTTCAATGAAACAAAAATAATAAGTAAACTTTTAAAGAACATATTTAATTTATTTTAACAAGCTGCTTTGATCTGGCTAGATGGAAAGTTGACTTTTCCTCTTATTATTTAACGATAGCCAAATAATCTTATCTTTTATAAATTAATATTACGAGGGGGTTCAAAAAGTAAATTTCTCTAGCTAAGAAAAAAAATGAGTAACAAAATTTTAGGTTATAAGATTTTGTTTATTCGATTCTTTGACACTTAAACTATTTTTCTATATAGTCATCTTCGATTTCAATACATTTTTGATATCTGTTATATAACTTTTGCAAATCTTGTTTAAAAAAAGCTTGTACTGTTTCCGAAGCCATGAATTTACGTCTGTTTTGGGATTTTCATTGCTACAGAAAGGCTTGCCACAAAGTTTTTTTTTTTTCAAAAGCGGAAAAAGGTGGTATTCACTCGATGCAAGGTCTGAAGAGTATGATGAATGCTAGAAAATATCCCATTTGAAGTTTTCCAATAAATTTTTTCTTATTGCAGCAGAATGAGGATGAGCATTGTTATGCAAAAGCAAGAACTTTTTTGACAACTTGCCAGGACGTTTTCGTTTTATAACAAGTTTTACCACACACAGCAGTTAATTTATAATGAATTTCGTTGCCATTACGATTTTTTGCAGTTAAAAAACATATAACTGCACGTAACTCGCAGTCAAACATCTCCATGATTGCCTACAGGCAGACGATAAAGGAAAACTAAGTACTATACGAGCCCGCTAAACGGTGCTTAAGAGAAATAACAAGCAAGGGAAACTTTCTTTTTGACCTTCCTCGTAATTCAAGACGTCTAATTATATAAGTAGTATATAATCAAAAGTATTATAAGTGCTCGAACATTCAGGGCCGGGTTTATCAATTTCTGCACTAATAACAAAATTAAAAAGCCTAGTCAATAGAAATAAACTTATTTTAATATTAATAGCTTTTTTAAATGCTATGAGGGGAAACACATTGAAAATAGAAATACTATCCGCTGGTTTACAGTTTTTACAAAATGATTTAAAAAAATGTAGCAATCTAGAATAACAATGGTATACAATTAAGATGGTGGAAAAAATTTCCTTCCTAAATCAATTTAAATTGGATACTGTTACTATATTAAAACACAACGATATGCCAACGATAAATTTAAAATTAGGAATTAAATAGTTTACAGGAAAGAAAAGATCATACTTAGTAGTGGCATACCTATATTTATTAAGCAAAGTAGAGTACTCATTTTATAAAATAATAATAACGCAGGTTTACAAAAAAAGTGTATACCTATTTGACCAGATCATTTTATTCTTATGTAATTAGACGTCGTGAATCGAAATCTAAGGTCGCTGAATTCGAATTCGTAATTTTCCCCCGATGTCATTTTAGGGTCATTACAAGATCAAATTCACAAAAATCCACTAAATAAATATGAAAAAAAATGTCGATTTTTGGGATCGCTGAATCCACATTTGTGGTTTGTTTAATTTGCAAAGGCCAGTCAGAGGTCATTTCAGGGTCATTTCAAGGCTAAATTGAGAAAAATCCACTAAATAAAAGTGAAAAAGAAGATATGTAGAGTTTTGGGGTCACTAAATCCAAACTCGTTTGTTTGTTTAATCCCCCAAGATCAGCAAGAGGTCATTTCAGCGTCATTTCAAGGTCAAATTGAGAAAAATCTACTAAATAGATCTGTAAAAAAAATAGGTAGTGTTTTAAGGGCGTTGAGTCTGAATTCGTGGTTTATTTATTACCTTAAGGTTAACCAAGGTCATTTCAAGGTCAAGTTGAAAAATCCACTAAATAAATCTGTAAAAGTAGAGAACCTATGCGCAGCTAGATCAATATCCATTACATAGCAGACAGGCAAGCGGAGCAAGTTTTTGAGCTGAGACTCAAGCTTCCCAAACCTCGTATCCTACGAACAACTAGATTAATGTCCGTTACATAGCAGATATGCAAGGGAGTTAGTTATTTTGAAATAGTAATCCAAAGCCCAAGCTCCCGAACTCACATAATCCACGCACAGCTAGATTGATATCCATTACACAGCAGACAGGGGAGCGGATCGAGTTTTTAAGGCGAAACCCAAGCTGCCAAAACCACACACTCTACGTGCAGGTAGATTGACTGCCACTATATAGCAGACAGGTGACCGGACCAAGTTTTTATAAACATGCCAAAACATAAGCTCTCATAACCACATATCCCACAGGCAGCGAGATCAATGCCCGTTGCGCAGCAGACGGAGGCGAAAGGCAAGGATTTACGAATATATAAAATTTAACGCAAGTTCTCCGAAAACCATATATCCCCAGTCACAGCATGTATGAGAGTTAGGGGTTTGTGTTATACACATAAACTCGCCTCGCTAGCCTAGCTGTTATATAACAGATATCGACAGTAGTGGGAATAGGGGGCTTCTAGTTGACCCCCCCACCACTTTTTTGATTGGTCAGCCAAGAATGACCTTGTTTCTGATTGGCTGCCCAAGTTCGCCCCCTATTCCGATTGGTTTCATAAACTCCGCCTCTTTTTGCTCCACCTCCTACCTCCTTCCTAACCACCACAATAGTTGGAGGGGAGCTGGTAGCAGTTGGAGGGGAGCTGGTATTTTAAAGGACTGAATCTGAGCGAGCTACATTCATTTACAACTAGTCTTAAGCTTATATAGAAGATTCACCACTAATAAAGAACAGTGTTAAATTAAAAATAAGTGGTAGTTATGAACAGTGATTTGCAAAATGAAATAATCAAATTAGGTAAACAGTTTACTAAACTTCAAAATTCCGAATTAAAGAATGCAATGCTAAGGAAAACACACCCCGAGTGGGCACAGGTATATTATGAGACTGCCTTCCAATACCAATTAGCTGCAGAAGCCTGTTTAAATTATAGAAAAACCCAAAATTTGCCGAAGTTCTTTCATGAAATAAAGAAAATAGGATTCAGTTACTTTTTAAGGATATTGAAGGATTATATAAAAGATCCTGATATATTAAAAGAAATCGTGGAAGAGGAAGAGAGAGATAAAGAGATATTGAGAAACAGGGAGGTTTTAGTGTAGGATTTATTATGGAATTATTAATAAGAGAAATGTATGAAGAGTTTTTGATGTCCGCAGCCTGTTCCGAGTTTTATGCATATGAAGGTCAAGAAAGTGAAGCGCAGAATATTATATTGTTTTTAAATTATATGGAACATGCGGAATTATGTTTACTAGCAGCTAAATGTTGTAGCGAATATTTAAAAAATAAAAATATAGATATTTTAATATGTAAACTTCAAGAACTAGGATTAAATAATAATATTTCATGTATTAAAACAATGTTAGAAAATAAAACACATAATTTGTAATCAAGTCTTTTATTACATAAAAAAATTGTTGTAAAGGTAATAAACATTTGATAATGCACATACACATGGTATTTTTTGATGATAAAAGCAGCAAGGATCCATTTTCTTTAGGGTGGGTTGTTCATCAATCTCGATAACTGGTTTCATGGAATACTTCTTTACGAAATCTGCCTTTTCTTCCCCTTTTACATAAACATAGTCCACCTTAGCGCTTAAATCTCTTATGATATCTCCACATTTGTGTAATGGCGTAAATCCTTCACACCATTCAATGCAATGGTAATTTTTTATTAACCACAGAGCTTGTTTGTGTAAATAGGATGGTAAATGACCCATCGGAAATGGAGCTTTGAAAATAAAATGACTTGTCTTTTGCCCATCGTACGCTGCTAATTCCTTTACAATAAATTTATTATTTTCAATTTTGAATCCTTGAAGATCTAGAATAAGTTTCATATTTTCAAATATTTGAATTTCTTGATCATTTCTACTTTTAATTGATATTCACTTATTTGTTTTTTTAATTTCTGCAACTGAAGTTGAAAATCTAATACTCGAACTGAAATCTCGTAAGACATTACATAAATGAAGAATTCTGGTTTGGCTACGTTAATAAATATCAAAATTGACGCGTGCGCTCTTAAGCGTAAGTAGCGGTTTGTTTAAAAAGAGTATTTTATCTTAAGGAAATTCTATTACAACTGTTTCACAATTTTTGTTAATGGATTGTAACTGAAAACTTTATCATGAATTATAACACAATATGCCGCTGTTTTAGGGGGAATTTTTTCCTTGGTTTCAAATTCAATTCTCATGGTTACTGGACCTGTTTGTAGTAAATCTCTTTGATGTGAACAATTAATGTAAACTATAGGAGCATTTTCTTTAAATTCTTTCGGATTAAAAATTGGTTCCACTGGAGAGTTATAATACCCTTGACGAAAGTCTGTAAACATTTCATACAGAGTAGCAAATTTATTATTTTCAAAGTCAAGTTGAAGATCATTGTAAGGATATCTTTCTGAATTTAAAAAGACATTCATATTTCTTAAATTACAATGATCAAATTTACTCATATCCATTTTTAGATTACCACGTCTATTTTTCTGAAAAGCAATTAGAACATGACGTGGCGTTTCGACTTTTGTAGATGTTTTTACGGGCCAGTTGTGCCTCGTAGTTTCCAATAACTCTGGATATTCAACTAATTCCCAGCTTCGGAAGGTTATTAGTATATCACTATTTTTGTCAATAATTTTGGTAAGTGCTAATTCTTGCGGAATCGCTACAGTAAGATGAGGAACTCTCCAACACAACTTGGTAATTTTAACTTTGGGTTTTTCATCTTCATTACTGGATAATAATGCATTTGTATCATCATTACTTCTTATTAGAATAAGTTCTTGTTGTGAATTAAGAATAATCTTATTATAATCTTCAAAAAATCCTGAATACATCTTTAATGGTATACATAATGAAACATTACCTTTGTCATCAGTCATAATTTTTTCTTTAGATTTTGTTTTCGGATACCAACCGGCATTTTCCAATTTAGCACTTTCATTTTGATTAAATGAAATATATCCCTTAAGAGTTGAAGTTATACCAATATCCCGAACGGAGTCAATAGTAACACCATTTAAAATATAGCGTAATTCTTTAAATAAAAATGCCGGAGCATTATTAATTAAAACAGTATTAGCTAAAGGGGAATCATCTTCTTTAGTTACTTGCAATTCCACATAAATTTCACTTTTGCAAGGTAAAGGATATTTTCCTGTTTGTTGCAAAGCAATTCTGATTTCATCATTTGGTCCGAGTTTTGTAGGATTAAAAGGATCGAAAGAAAGAATTTCCCAGCTTAATATTGATTCATCAACCAATACATTTTCTCTTACATTTAAATAATCCATTTTTATTTAAGTTTAAAACCCAAACTTTGAAGAAATTTTCTATTAGAAGGTGTTAACCTTTGGAAGTTTGATTTCCTACTAAAGGAAGTTGGTTTCTTTCTTGTCTTATTAATGTTTTTATTATTAAATTTTCTAGTAAAGTTTGCAGATTTATTGTTATATAATATTACCATCTTTAATCTACTTTTTTAAGATGTAGTCTGATGGTTATGGTTTCTTCTCTAAAATTAACCAAATCACCTTCCTGATCTATTATTTTAATGGCTATTTTATCAATTACTTTAACGGTGACTGGGAAATATATGACGTTTTGAGGTGACTCAATTATTTTGAACCCTGGAGCAACGCTCGGGAAAAATTGGTGTATTATATGAACAGGTTTCCCGTTTAAATATGATCCCTCTGCAATACTGCAGTCTATATTTATTGAATTTACTTTAATTATTTCCGCGGGAAAATCTGATATATGTTCAATGTTGGCTTCCAATCGCCCATTTTTAAACCCTAATAATTTACCAATAGTTCCTTCACGAAAAGTTATGGGGGCTGAACATTTAAGATGTGTACGTAAAGTATTATTATTTGCATAAAGACTAAAACTAATTTTATCCTCATCCAAGTGTTTTTTTAAAAAATCTGTTATGTCTTCTAATTCGTAGCTACCTGGGGGTATGGCTATTTCTAAATTTTCATCATGAATTAATACATTATTCCCAACATCAATATTGGGAATTGCATTAAATGTTTCGAAATTTACAAGACCGATAACATATTCAACATCTTCATCTAAATATATTGGAGGATGTAACTCTGATGTTAAAATAGCGGAATTGCCGCTAAGAACAAAACTATATGACATTTTACTTTAAAAATATGTTTAATAATAAACTAAAATTAGGTGTTACATATGGTTATAAAGAAATTTTAGACACAATTGACCACAATTTGTTTTGTTAAAGTTTTGATAACTGTTATAATTATAATTAACAATATTATTATTTTGGTCGCTATAAAAATATTTAATTAATTCAGAAGGGGGTCGCAAATTACCATAACTATCAAAATATATTATGTTTTTTCCTTTTTTTGTATATGCTATCCAGTGAGTACCAACACCACTGTGATTATCTAGATTGACAATTGCACTTTCAATTAACTTTATCTTTTTTGGTAATTTATCCCTCATAAAAATACCACGAAAGTTGGGAATTTGTAAATATTTAGCGTATTTAAGTAAATCGTAATTTGTAAGTGCTTTTCGAGGTATATGTTTTAGCAGTTTTTTGAATAAGGTTTCAAGTATAATCCACATCCTGTTTTATAGGGTTTTAAATAAAGTCCACTTCCTTTTTTTCCTACCGCAATGGACTCCATCATTTGATTGTGTCGTTTAGATTCTTCTAATTTCGCTTTGGCTGCTTTTGCATCATTTACTGCTTTAGCAATACCTGCAGCCCCTCCTCCAAGAGCACCAAGAGCAGACAAACCAGCAAATAAAGGTATAAGTGGAAGAAATCCGCCAGTCTTTGGGATTGGAATTACCTTTTTCTTTGGAGGTAACACTTTACCAGTTTTTTTAATAGCTTTTAAAGCAGTTTGAATACTTTCATTTAGGTCTTTAAAACGTTTCCCCTTAATTCCTTTTCTAGCTTTTGAAATTACCTGAGATAATGATAGTCCTCGTCCTTTTCGAGTTTTTCGCTTGAACTTTCTTCTCGTTCGAAGTCCCATACCTAATTTTCTTTTAATTTTCATAGCACCAGTAATTCCTAGTGCAGCAGTTTTTTCCCCAAAACTAGAATCTTTAGCTTTGAACCTTGATAAAGCTTTGTCAGCTAATACTTTATCAGCTAAATGCCTTCTTTTTATATCATTTGATTGTGAGTAAGCAATATCGTGTTCTTTACAAGCCTCATCCAATAAATTTATACCTTTATCACCTCTTGACAATCGTTTTTCCAATTTTGTTCCAGGTCCACAAAAATTATAACCAGGAATATGCAATTCAAAGGGTAATTTATTTATTAATGAGTTTACTAAACCACTTCCTTTCCTTTTGCTGTTTGTCTTGTAAATGATTCGTTTATTATGTGATGGAAACATTATATATAGTTGCAATCCTAGTGATAACTAACCAGTTACATCACAATACTGAATATTAATAGTTTGTTTTATATATAAAATGAGAGTTGAGAAACAACCATACTCTATAACAATTAAGGATCATGAAAGTTCAGTGAATGGTTTTAGAAAACATGGAAAACTGTTTGAGGGAAATAGTAAAAGAGGGTTAATTATTGGCCCGTCAGGCTGTGGCAAAACCAATGTTATTATTAGTTTGATTGAAGATCCGAATGGTTTGCGATTTGAAAATCTGTATGTTTATTCAAAATCCTTATATCAACCAAAGTATAAATATTTGAGAACACTTTTTAAACCTTTGAAAAAAATTGGATACTATGAATCTGAAAATGAAGAAACAATTGTTTCACCAAAACAAGTTAAACCAAACTCTATAATAATATTTGATGATATAGTGTGTTGTAATCAGAATGTTGTAAAGGACTATTTTTGTTTCGGAAGACACAAAAATACTGATTGTTTTTATTTATGTCAAACATATTCTTCTATTCCGAAACAATTAATTCGTGACAATGCAAATTTAATTGTTATATTTCAACAAGATCGAACAAACTTAAAACATATTTATGATGATCATGTTAATGTTGATATGTCATTAAACCAATTTAATGAGTTGTGCTTAATATGTTGGAAAGATAAATTTGGATTTTTAGTAATAGACAAAGACTCTAATGTGAAATCTGGCCGATATCGAAAAGGATTTGATTCATATATTTACTTATAAAAATAAACGTTTGATGGTAAATTATACCAATCATGGATGAACGTTTAGCAAGAGAGCTAGTTAAATCAAGAAAAGCTGTTAAACAAAAATATCAGAGTTTAAAAAATGCGGAATTTGAGGCGCAAACTAAATTGGAGGAAACATATAAACCGATAACTCAACCCTTACAAGAATTAATTTCAACGATTGGTAAAATTGAACCTGTTGAAATAAAGGAAGAGCTACACACACCAATTAAAAAAATTTATGAAACACCACAGAAAAGATCAATTCAAACACTAACACCAAAGAGAAAATTACAATATGGAACATCAACACCAGAAAAAAGAAAGACGGGAAAAACTCCACTCCTTCCTACAGAAATACCATCGATTATTGACTGGGACGCGAGTTTAGCTTCAGCAAGTCAAATGCCATCTATACAACAAACAAGTATTATTGCAGAAACAAACCCTTCTTCAGGTTCACACTCCACAATAGGAAATCTTTCAGATATACTGGAACAAACACGGCAAACAGTTAGAACATTTGTTGATACAGATTTATATAAAGAATATTTATTAGGATTTGATGAATTACCTCGCCAATATATTGATAGCGGTGTAAAAGATGTTGAACATGAGTTTGATCACCAATATGGAATAGTTCATGATTTGGAAACCGAGAAATTCTTTTTGGGTTTAACTCAAAAACCTGTCGAAATTATTGGTAAAAACATCAAAATTGAAGGAATAACCTATACAGGTACACCAGGTTTATATGAGTTATTATTTAAAAAAGAACCAATAGGGTATAAAAAACAAGATTTGGAAAATTATATGGATATTTTAAAAAGAACCAATGCATACCGTAGAAATAATGATCCAAATGAGCAGGTGCAGGGGAATGGATCACATAAATATATTTCTATAATAGGACCTTATTTGCAAAGCAAAGGAATTACAAAAACTAAAACTCTAAATCCCGAATCTCAACAAGCAGTCCAGGGATTTTTTGAAAGACGCAAAGCTCCATATAGAGAAAGTCGAGTGTCTTCAAAAAAAACCGGATTTGGTATAACTTTAAAAGTTAATAAACCTAATACAGATTACATATATTGGGATAATGTAAACGAATTTGTTGAGAGACTTCGACTATTGGTAGCATCCATGCTTGCGGGACACACTGGTCATAACAATGAAATTATTTCCATTATTGAAGAACTAAGAGAAGCGAATATTATTATATAAAAGGACATAATAGATACTTTTAAACATTTCTAAAATGACCATCGATAAATTTGGTCGTCATATTTCAAAAAAATCTGCTCTAAACACATTATTATCACTAGAAAATAAAATATTATCAAATGTTGAAGAGAAAATAATAAAAATTTTTAAAAGCGATGTCAAATATATTGAAAACAAATTAATTCAAAATTTAGATCCCGGGTTGAAAAGCGATGTTAATAATTTAAATAAGAGAATAAATGAATATGATAACAATATACAAAATATTGCAAAAAAGATTAAGTTATTTGAGGATAAAGTTATTCCTGAATATAATGACAAGATAATTAATTTGAAAAATACTGTTGATGGAAATGATGATGTAGTAGAAAAATTTTCTCAGAAAGTTTCTAAATATGCAAATGACTTTGACGTAGTGAAGTTAAAATATGATAAAGTTGATGATTTTGAAAATGAAATAAAAAATGAAATTACATCAATTAAATCAATAATTAAGGATACTTCAGCAATTGACAATGTCAAGAACAGTATTTCCAAGGAAATTACATCAAAGTTTCAAAATTTTACTAATTTGCTTAATGATAGAGTAGCAGAAGAAGTAAGGAATTTTAAGAAAATACATGACGTTATGGATAAAAATACACAAAATCTTGAAAAATCAATGAACACTCATTTCCTAATTCACAAAAAAGATACCGACAAAGTTAATGAATTTAAAGAACAAATTAAAGAATTTGAAATTAAAATCAATGCATATAAATCAAATTTACAATATTTAGAAGACAAATTGAAGGAGGATTTTCAAAACGAAAATGAAAAAATTGAAACAAAATTCAAAGATCAAATTACAAAAGATAATGAAAAAATCGAGGATATACTAAAGCAATTAAACAATCTGAAAACCAAATCTGAAACGTCTTTTGACGAGGGAAATTTTACAAAGGCAATCGATGAGAAATTACAAAAAGAATTAGAATCCTTACTAGAAGTAGTGCAAGCTATAATAGAAGTTTCTAAAAAGGATGTATTAATTAAAATTAAAAATAATAGTTCAAAAATCGAGGAGACTTCTTTACTCATAAAAGAACTTGAAACATCTTATACAGATATACTACACAAAGCTGAAAAGACAGCGTCAGACATAAAAAATATAGAAAAAAAAATTGTGAAAATGACATTAGATATTACAAATGCAGAATTTCAATTAGGAAAAGATATAAAAAATCTAGAAGATAAATTAACAAAAGAAATAAAATCTTTAAACGAATTAGTTCAAAGAGCTGCTGAAGTTTCTAGAAAAGAATTTAATGATACAATGAATTATGCAAGAGAAGAAATGAATTCAACATTAGGTGGTTTCAAAAAAGATTATACGTTATCAAATGTTCTTTTGGAAACTAAATTTAATGTAAAAATGTCTGATCTTAATAACAACATCACCCAAATAAATTCGTCAATAAAAGAAATTAGAAATGAAAATAACAAATCATTTGAAACAATGGAAAATAAATTTAATGTAAAAATTTCTGATCTTACTAACAACATCACCCAAATAAATTCGTCAATAAAAGAAATTATAAATGAAAATAAAAAATCATTTGAAGCAATGGAAAATAAAATTAAAGAACTTACTAAAAAAAACTGAGATGATTTTTTTTTATATTTTACAACATCAGCGATAAAGGGCTTTTATAAACGGTTTAGAAGGAGGTAAAGTTATTTGTGGGATTTATTTTCGAGAGTAAGGTATAAATTAATAATGAGTAAAATTAAGCAAGACGTTGTAAATGAATTACATAAACCGGCGAGAAGGCGATATAGAAGGAGACGAACAATTGTAAAAGGGCTTAATGATCTATTTCAAGCTGATCTGATAGAAATGCAGCCATATGCGAAATTTAATAGGGGTTTAAGATATATTTTAATGGTAATAAATGTGTTTTCTAAATTTGTATGGGCAGAACCTGTAAAATCCAAAACTGGTAAAGATGTAGCAGCTGCAATGAAAAAAATTCTATTAACTTTAAAAACTCCCCCAACAAATCTGAATACTGATCAGGGTAAAGAATTCTTTAATCAAGACTTTCAGAAACTTATGGAGCAGTTCAAAATTAATCATTACAACACATTTTCTAATATGAAAGCTAGTATTGTAGAGAGAGTAAATAGAACGATAAAAAACAAAATGTGGAAAAAGTTTAGTTTACTAGGTAATTATAAATGGATCAGCTTTCTTAAAGAAATAATTACAGAATACAATAATACTAAGCATTCAACAATCGGAAAAAAACCAAACGAAGTTAACAAAAAGAATGAAATGGAAATCTTGAAATCAGCTTATACTCATAGGAAAACTGTGGATCCCAGATCACCAAAATTTCGTGTCAGTGATAGAGTACGAATAAGCAAGATTCGCGAACAATTTTCTAAAGGTTACACGCCCAACTGGTCAAACGAAATTTTTCAAATAAAAAAAATCCAGCTTACTAATCCAACAACGTATTTGATTCAAGATGGAAATGGGATAGATATTCAAGGAGGTTTCTATGAAGAAGAACTTCAAAAAGTAAGACACTCAAATGTATATCTGGTGGAAAAAGTGTTAAGAAAGAAAGGAAACAAAGTATTTGTAAAATGGTTAGGATTAGATAAATCTTATAACTCTTGGATCTTCAAGAGAGATGTGATGTAATAGTAATTAATGCTGTAATAATAATTGATGTTTGTAATAAAAAAAAAAAGATTTTTTATATATATTTGTTTTATTTAAAAATAAGCTTATTACATAAACATTTTTTTAAATACAATATTCCTATAATCAGAGTCTAATATGGGATTTAAAATTTCTTCAGTCAATTTAATCCTTCTTCTAAAATGTTTTTGATTTATAAACTCTTCAGAAGTCATACGAGCTTTTCTGTAGGCGAAGTTCCAAGCAACCATCAGATGAATTTGGTTTCTTGATTCATCAATAGATACTGTCTTCTTCATAATAGTGCTTAGACTTTAATTTTTGTTCTAGTTCTTCGGGATGATTCAACAGCAGTTCCAGCATGGAACACACATTTTCACTATTTAGATTTTGTTTTGGAGAAAGGACATTATATATTTTGTCAAAAGAATCTCCGTCGTAAAAATTGTTATTTCTAAAAACGTTGAAATAACGTCGAAAGTTTTGTTTTTGTAAAACATTTAGTCTATATTCTATAAGTGGAATTTGTTCCCATAGTCTGCACACAGTTTCATTTCCATAGTAAATAAAATCACAGCTTTTCACAATCTTCACTATTGGTAATTCACCAATCTTTTCAAAATGAATAGATAAATTTTGCAAATATATCGGTTCATTGAAAACATTTGGTGAAAACATATAATTTGTTATAACTCCTTGATATTGCAATAAGTTCTTCCAATCATCTTCATTTAATATCACAGACTGACCATTTTTACCACCAAGTTCAATGCATGGTAGAAAATCACTTTCCACCCACAAACCAATCACAGCATATTTAGAGTTAGAATTATTTAAATTATATTTTGTAGAATTTATAATTGTTTTTTTTATTTTCTTTTTTAATGGTGAATTTTCAAATATATTTTTACTCTGATTACTGAACATTTTAAATGATGTATTTCAAAAACTAACTGGCTATCTGCTTGCTCTCAAAAAACTAACTATCAATCCGTTTGCTCCTAAATTTTATACATTTTCCCTCTCCTCTCAAGTGGAGGGGTAAACTTATTTTCCCTCTCCATTTAAGAGGAGGGGATAAACTTTAAATGTCTTTATACTAACGAGAATCAATAAAAAACAAAATTTATATTATTTTTTTAACATTTATTAAATATTTTTATAGATATTTTTTCATGAAATACAATAAAATTAAACATGTACAACTAAATATTGCTGCTGTAAATATAATAACAAATATATAACAACAGACACAATGACAAGATTCTTCTTTTTTATTATTGAAAGGAATCCAATCTGAATATTGTAATGGTTTGTTTGTCATGGAATATTTAATTTTTATGTATGTATTTTCACACAAAGCAGAATCAGTTACATTATAGGTAAAAAAGTGTGAATTTCCAACAAGATATGTCATTTTCATCTGTTTGTAGCAGTCGGTTTCATTTTTGAGGGCATTTATACATATATCAGCCCTAACTGTATTAGGAATGTAATTTACATATATCACATTTCCAACAAGGGAAACTAAAACTATTAAAGATGCAGCAGTCATTGTTGTAATATTACTAACAAATAATGGTATTTCTATACAATATATATGTTTTTGGATTCAGTTCCCCCTCCAACTTTTAAAGCTTCAAAAACGACTTACATAATTTATCATCATATAAAATGATGTCTTTATAAAGATGAAAAATTACTTGGAGTAGTTAATTCTAATCGCGGTTTTTTATTTTTAGATCCATTTTCGTTTCCAGAACTTAAAAAAGTTAGAGTATCATACATCATTTTCATATCTTTATCAAAAAAATCTGTTTCCAAAATATCCTTATGTCCCCATGCAAGAGTTTTTGTGGAATTTGGTATACAATATCTTTTATCATCATGAGTTGTTAATGCCAATTTATTTAACAAATTAGTGTATATATTATGCATATCTGACTTGAATACATACATGGTGCAGAATATTTTGTCACCTTTCTCAACAACATCTTTATAATCTGATAATGTTAATTGATTTTTTATACATGATCTACTAACGCCTTTTGCTTTTTTATCTACACTATTTTTGGATTTTATACAATATGCTTTAGCACCAGTTCCATAAAAACTTTCAATGGGAATCCCTTTGTACTCATCTTTAAATTTACCAACAACTGATGTTGTAATAGGCATGCAATGAATATTTTGTTCAGAAAAATTAGAAGTATCAAATTTATCCAGATTTAGCTTCATATCTTCATAAAAGTTTTGGGTCTGAACTTCAAGAATTAAGGAATCAGTATCCGTATATAATAAATTTAAATTATTACCATATTTTACTTTTAAATACCCATAATAAAAATTATACATTACAGTTTTTGCAATATCCAGAATACTCATCCCAACATAAATTGGTTTATTGTATTCAATGCAAACCTGTTGAAGTTGAAGAGCAACTAGATTTTCAGAGAAAATTTTAAAATCCTTTAATTGAGGTTTAGAAATAAGTTTTTCGGCACTAAATTTATTACCCTGTCTTTCCCATTGAGATACTAATTTAATATCTGCTCGCCTATCAACATTTTCCATGGTTTTACCGAAAATTGAATTATTTGCCAATTTATAACAATTTTTATCAAATTTATTTTTAGATAAATTTCGTAAATTTGTATTTAAATCTATATATTCCGCTAACCATGGTGATTGTGTAAACTTAACTGCTCTGTGTATTTTTATGATTTTGAGTCCAAATTGTAGACATTGTTTCAGATATCGGTAGTGAATGATATAGTTATATTTATTATGTAAGTTTGGAATTAATTTTGAGTGGTTTGAAATTGGTGGTGTATATTGTTCAGGACAAAATGGGAAATCATTATGACTATCATGTAAATAATTTGGATATTCTAAATCAACTTCAAATATGTATCCTATAGATGATGTATCTGAAAGTTCGGATATATTTAAAGTTTCTATTTCGAGCTTAGGTACCCAAGCAAAATTTTTTTCAGGCAAATATTGTTTCATAGCATAACCATACAAATTTGTGGCGTCTAAGTAAGCGATATATGTTGTAGGTCTTTCAGGATTAAAATTTTCTAAGAATGGATTATTTGCTTCAGATTTGCGTTTGGA
Organism: Diaprepes abbreviatus; assembly: GCA_034092305.1. Classification (NCBI taxonomy): domain Eukaryota; kingdom Metazoa; phylum Arthropoda; class Insecta; order Coleoptera; family Curculionidae; genus Diaprepes; species Diaprepes abbreviatus. The sequence continues at coordinate 1,371,677 of JASJET010000144.1, read as the reverse complement.
ACAAGTGCTAACCCCACCACGAACACCTTTTTTGAAAAAATGAAGCATATCTGGTTCCGTTAATAATTCTAATTCTACATTAGTTAATTTCATCATTGCATCCCAGCACATAGAAGGGCTAGTGACATAATTAACAGGATCTAACTTATAGGTTTTAATACATGTGGATCTATAATTTTCAAAAACATCAGCCAAAAGTAAAACATCTGATTTTAAGTAAATATCGGAATAAGCCCCTATTGTAGAACACTTAAATAGATTCCACACTTCTACAGCACGACTGTAGTCTTGAGGAGAGATATTTTCATCGGTTAAGTTATTATAAAATTTATCAATCAATGGTAGAGATTTCTCATTTAATTTTTCGTTGGAATCTATGTAAGAGTATGGAAATACCCCTTTTTGTCTAATGTATCGAAATTCATCAGCATTTGAGAAAAACTTTTTAATTTCAAAACATTGTGAATCTTGTAGAGTTTGTGATAGTGACTCTAAAGACTCTGGGAGAAATTGAAAAGAATCTATAAAGCGTAGTCGCAAAGCAACTGGTTTCCGCTTTTCTGACACATCAACGAAAATTTCCTTACTAAAAGAAATATACTTTTCTTTATTTTGAGCTATAACACTAATATTTTCTTTATTATAGCAAAGCGATTTAATAAATAGGTGAGAATCATAGTTTTTTAAATTATGCAATACTATTGGTATATATTTTGGAGGTTTAAAATGCAAATTACATATTGAGTGGGCGGCTCCTCGATATTTACCTGTAATATGACAATGATCTCTACACTTTATGAAATTTCCTTTTGAAAAAGGTTTTTCACATACATAACAAATGCTAGAATTTTCATATTCAATCTGTTCCACAGATGATAAATCTTTCAATGGTACTTGATATTTTAAATATTTTTTATAAATTTCTTTTACATCATTTTCAATGTATTCAATAAATTTTATAGCACAATCTGTACCTCTATAAAGTTTAAGACACACAACATTCTCATCAAATGATGATTTAATATAATAAGCAAATGAATAGGGTATATGTTCAGCAGTTTTAATAGTATATGAGGTTGTCGAATCAGGTGTAGATTGTTGGCACTCAATGTTTTTCAAATAACATTCAAAATCGGCATAAATAACAAAAGGAGCTTTATACTGTTTCTGAATATTTTGAAACTTTAATATATTTGCAGGAATATAATTGCCAAATTTATCCAAAATCAAATTATCTGAAGGAAGCTCAATTCGAACAAAACTACAATCACGTTCTAAATGTGTGTTAAGTTTTTCATATGTTCCAAAATATTGAAGGCATCCATCACATAAGTATTTTTTTATTTTCTTTTTTGATAATTGTTTGGATACCAAGCAACCTAAATCCTTTATCCAACAGTAGTGGTTATTTCCATCATCAGAACTTATTAAAAGCAAATTAATATGTAATTTTTTCTTTTCATTATTATAATGTAAAGGACCGACAATCTCATATACCTTTTTATTATCCCTTAAAAATTTTTCAACTCCATATACATTTATGGACAAATTATTTTTTTCCTCAAACTTTTTTATATCTAATAATTTTACTGGAAATTCAATACCTGTAAAATCGAAAGCGTCTCTGAAGTCTGGATATGATGAGGTCTTTCGAGGATTACCGGTTGGCTGGTATGCTGCTGAAACCACTGCCCAGGCGAAACAGCAATTGTCCTCATTCATCACATTCACTATTGATTTAGAAAAGTGATGCATCTTAATGTAGGAGGAGGCATTCAATGGGTTGTACTTATTGATGTTGACTTCCAAATGCAGAATTCTTTGTAGAGCCCACCCTGTAATAGGAATTAAAAAATTAGTTCTGAATAATATTTGTTAGAGATGTACAAGTGATATTAAGAAAACTTAGCTCTTGAGATTAAGAAAACTTAGCTCTTGAGATTAAATAATAATTACCTGAGTCTCTTTCCGGCAATTCATCTGCTTTGGTTTCAATAATCTTGAATAAATCATCGTAAAGCTGTTGTAGATCAGTTGTATGGGTTACAATGAAGAACGGTGTATTAAATGACTTAATTGAAGTAGAGGTTAAAGTTGGAGAATAATATATTCCAAATAATTCCAAATTTACTTTAGCACATGTAAATTCCTGTTGACGCTGGCGTATTAATGTTTGCACTTTATTACCAACATCTTGCTGAAACTTTTTGATGTCGATGTGATAATTCTGCGAATATATTCTGTAGGAAGCTATTCGACATTTAAATGCACTCCTGATAATGTCAATTCCATTTCCATATTTTATGCAGCTCCTGTTTTTATGAATATTTGTCCTCAAGTGTGTGCTCCAGGAATTAGATTTGACATTTACTTCACAATCTTGGCAAAATCGCATTGGAGGTCTTGAAAGTAGTTCATCAACTGAAACAATTATTATTTTTTAATTCCTCTGTAAACCTTTATTAATTATAAAAAAAAAAATTAAAAGGAAAATTATAGCTAAATATGTTATAAAAAAATACTTACGATTAATTATATAATCTTCCAAGTTAAAGGTGTTTTCGTTATTAACAACATTTTCTCGAAGGTGGCGTACAATATGTGATTTTCTTTTAAATTCTCTTAAGCAGTGTGTGCAAAGGAGAGTCATTTTAAAATGGAATCGGTTAGGGCTGTGTCGCTTTTAAATAAATACAATTTCGATCTATCAAGACCCAATGACATAGAATAATTAGCAATTTTTTCAGCTCGCGCAATTTAGAAAACTTTTGGATTCACTTTTTAATTTGAAGAAAAACATGGATTTTTTTTAAAAAATATATTTCCCAAATTTAAAAGAAGATCGCCTTGTCGTTGAATACAATTTTTAACGTCTTTTAACGTCGAATTAGATAAATTATTACATATATTATCTAAGTTTAAATAGGAATAAACCATTGACTTAAATCTAGATGTGGCACACCTTGTTTCATTCCTATTTAAGCTCGGCTTAGTTTTCTTATGTAGAAACTTATCTAATTCTCCAATAGCGACTTTATTTGTTGGATTGATTTTCGGAGCTGTTGTTACAGCGACTGGTAAAGAATTTTTTGAAATTTGTGCCCCTAAAGTTTGGGAACTAGAAATATCACCGTCCAATTTTGACTTTTTTAAATCTGAACAATCATTTGTTTCTGATAAAGAACGTTTTTTGGGTAAATTTTTTTCAATTAAATTTTCAGAACTTTGTTCTAAATTTAGGCCAGAAGGATTTTTCAAAAATTGATTTTGATTACAGGAAGAAATTAAGGGACATTGAGGCTGCTCATCTTCAAAATTTTCAGTATAAGTATATACCTCAATGTCCCCCACAATTTCGCCACAACTCAAATCAAAAACATCTACCGAATTTACTGAATTTCTGGTATAGCCAAATTTGGATGGTTGTTCAAACCCCTGAATAAAATTTTGATCCAACCCTTCAATTAAATTTTGATCCAACACTTTAATAAAATTATGCTGAGCTTTGGCTGAGACGTTTATAACAGTCTCAACGCTGTCGTTGGAATCCTCTGATGAATCTGACGATGCATCTGAAATTGGCGAATAGTGGGGGCGATAAACCTCTTCCATATTATTTTTCGAAAAACCCCCAATGCCAATCCTCTTATCATTATTTAAAGCTCCCTCGTTACCAACCCCATTATTATTATTGTTTAAAACCCCCTTATTATTTTGTTCCTCACAGCTCTCAAAAGTCTCCTGATATTCCACATCACCCTTAATTAAATTTTGCCCTGAGCTATTTTCACCAATTTCACCCCCTTCTAATATATCTAAAAGTTGTTCCAAATTATATCCCTCATTTATTTCAGAATTGTTAATTAAATTTTTCCTTAATATATCATTATTTAAATCATCGAAATTAATTGTTTCAAGAGGTTCTTGAGGAATATCAGGGATAATAGATTCATCCAAAACTTTTAAGAGCTGTGTCAAAATATCGCTTTCACCAATTTCGGAAGAATCGCCAGATTCAGATGAATTGTTAAATGTATTAATATCAATTTCCCTAAATTTAATATCTAGCTCCTCGTCGCTTAGCCCACAAAATGAACAATCAATCAAATCATGCACAAGGCAAGCGTCGTTTAAATCGAAGGCTGTTAAGTCGATGTTTTCAATTTTTACATTTAAAAATGACATTTTAAATTATAAATTAAAAAATAAAAAAATTATGAATCAATAAAAAAATCAAAAAATCAATAAAAAATCAAAAAAAATCCACAAAAATGAAAAATCAACAAAAATCAAAAATTGGCTTTTAGAAGATTAAGTAAAAATGAATGAAAATCCAAAGTATTAAGTCAAAAATATTAAATCAAAAATATCAAATCAAAAATATGAAATCAACAATACAAACCAAATAAAAATTAATATGTCACTACGTCACACAATTCGAAATAAATCGGACTATCTAGATATATTCACAACAGATTCGATAATTTTACAAGCGTACGCTAATAGCGAGATGTAAACTGAAGAGACGCTTCGTACCCAGCCGCCTTTTAAAGCAGCCAAGAGCCTGGTACCGGCTGGTACGGCGTGGCACTGCATGGTACGACGGGAACCGTGAGACCGTGAACTCGAGAGAGGTCGTTCAACGGTCGTAAGTTGTTTTGTTCTTAAGAAAATGACGAGTAAAGAGGAGAAGAAGAAAAAAAAAAAAGTTGTTTTTTGGAATAATATAAAAAACAGTTTTTTTTTTTTTTTTTTAAATTTTTTTTTTATTTTTTATTTTTTTTTTTTTTTTTTAATTTTTTTTTTTTTTTTCCGTTTTTTATATTATTCCAAAAACAACTTTTTTTTTTTTTCTTCTTCTCCTCTTTACTCGTCTTTTTCTTAAGAACAAAACAACTTACGACCGTTGAACGACCTCTCTCGAGTTCACACTATCTTTGCCTTCTTCTTCTTCTCATTCTTCGGACTGGTTTTGCCGCTGGAGGTAGGAAAAGTGGTATTTCAGTATTGTATATAAGGATTTACAGCGTCTTGACTTAGCATTCATTAAGTTTAAAGTCTCAAAATGAGTACGTTCGTAATTATAACACTACAAGACTTTCTGGGATTCTTGGAAAATCAGATTAATCTGATGGATCGTCAGAGTCCAAATTCCGAGAACACGGTGATGTGGCCGCCACCATCAGAGGCTGACTATTTAGATGAAGAATTTATCAATATGTTTGAGCCAGACCTGGATCCCGAGCCTATCGCCTTTGAGTGGGATCCAGACCGAGCAATGGATCTTCAACCTTTGATGATGGAGCAACAACAGCCTATGGAAGAAGATCGGCCACAACCTATGGCAGAGCAGCAGCAGCAACAACAGCAGCAGGAGCAGCAGCGGGAGCAGCCACAACAACAGCAGCAGCAGCAGCAGGAGCAGCCACAACCACAGCAACAACAGCAGCAGCGAAGGCAGAGTTACCTTCGAAAGTGCAAGAGGCCACAGCAGCAACAGCAACATCAACAGCATCAGGAGCAGCCACAACAACAGCAACAACAACAGCAGCAGCAGCGAAGGCAGAGTTACCCTCGAAAATGCAAGAGGCCACAGCAGCAACAGCAACATCAACAGCAACATCAACAGCATCAGGAGCAGCCACAACAACAGCAACAACAACAGCAGCAGCAGCGAAGGCAGAGTTACCCTCGAAAATGCAAGAGGCCAATAAATTATAAATTATAAATTGGCCTCTTGCAGAGCAGCAACCTCTGGCAGACAACAACAACCGATGGCAAAGCAGCAACCTATGGCAGACAACAGCAACCTCTGGCATGCAGCAGCAACCTCTGGCATGCAGCAGCAACCTCTGGCATGCAGCAGCAACCTCTGGCAGACAGCAGCAATTGGCAACCCAAAATGGTATAAATTATAAATATGTATTTATGTATATATGTATATTTGTATTTTGGATATAGGAATAATAAAAAACAAAGTCGTTGAAGAAAATATTTTATTTTTTTCTATTTCTTATACAGAATCACACCTAATAACCAAGTTTCTTTAACTTGAAAGAATTATTATGAATAGGATGAATATAATTTTTTTACAAGCACAGTAATGAAAACTAGGTTTTTTTTTTAACATGGAAGAATAAATCATAGTCTGTTGTCAGGGAATTAAACCTAATTGTTCTTTATCTTATATATAAAATCTTATTTAAATGTCTTAGTTGACATTTTAAACTTAATATTAAAAAATACTAGGGTGAATGAATAAATTCAAGTGCAGTATCAAATTCATTTATTTAAAATTCAATTTATCGATAGGATTGATTGTGCATATTATGTAGAAAAAATTATTCTACACTGAAAGAACAAAATCATTAGTTCTTCGAATCTTAATATAAACAAATTTCTATTTATTTAGATGGCACCCTTATATTTATTTAACTTAAACTTAATATATATCTTATAACTTATATCTTATAACTTATATCTTACAACTTATATTTTATATGAAATCTTATTTAAATTAGTTGACATTTTAAACTTAATATTCAAAAACTACTAGGGTGCATGAATAAATTCAAGTGGAGTATCAAATTCATTTATTTAAATTTGATTTATCGGTAGGGTTGTTGTGCATATTATTTGAAAAGAATTATTCTACACTGAAAGAACAAAATTATAATTTCTTTCAATGGGAATAAATACAAATTCTTATTTATTCACATCATTCCCTTATATTTATTTACATCATTCCCTTATATTTATTTACATAGTTTCTTATATTTATTTAACTTAGCAGAACAAAATCTAAATTCTTATAAAATATTTTAAATTTAAACTTTATATTAAAAACGCCATAGTGCATGAATAAGTGCAAGTGAAATAAATTTATTTAAAATTTGATTTTTCGATTAGATGGTTTTGCATATTCTTTAGTTCTGGTTTGTTACATATTATACATGCTTGTGAAGGAGTTGTTATGAATAAATCGTTTTCACACGTGTTGCATTGCAGATCTTTTTCGCAACATATAAAGGATCGTTTATAGTGGCTATTAACAAAATTATTTTTCCCATTTGGGCAATTTAGAGCATGTATATAGTAACATTCACAACATAAATTATATGCACCGCCAGAAGATGAAATAATTACGACATAAGATTGAAAAACGCACACTTCTCGCGTAAGGTAATTTGGTGTCAATGTATCACTTGCATTTATTTTTGCCACTTTCACGAGCCCCTCTTCTCCACACCCGTTTGGAACGCCATTATCCTCTATCCCATCATCTTCTTCATCTTCATCGTCGTCTTCGAAATTATTTCGATCAATAGTGATCAGAGAATCCTGTCTTGCGTGAAACTTTCCTCTTCCAGCCAAGTTAAAATGAGTTGTTTCATCTTTGTACATTGACTGGATCGTTTCATCGCAAGCAGAATCTAAATATACATGTGTCTGATCCATTTCGAAGACTGTCCGATGAAACTCGTTTCACTTGTTCACACTATTTTTTAATTTTACAACACTTTCTTATTGATAGTGGTGGGCCGTCTATGTGGTGTTGATATAGTGGATAGTGTTTAAAACACGGCAAATTTAGCTGCAATTCTTCGTCACTTCTATAATTTTCCGGCAACCTTTTCCAAATTTGTTGTAAACTAAGTGAATCGACGAATGTTTTCAAGTAGTTGATGGGAAAGAAAGCCAAGTCTTGATCTTCAAAATCGGTAAGATTTTTTCCGTTATTTTGGTAGGAAATTATTACTTGGCCTACACGTTCAATGAGTTGCTGTTGTTGTTGTTGTTGGTCGCTATTTGACATCGCGCACGAATGACTGAAGTTCGCTCAGATTCGATCGTTTAAAATACCAGCTCCCCTCCAACTGCTACCAGCTCCCCTCCAACTACTGTGGTGGTTAGGAAGGAGGTAGGAGGTGGAGCAAAAAGAGGCGGAGTTTATGAAACCAATCGGAATAGGGGGCGAACTTGGGCAGCCAATCAGAAACAAGGTCATTCTTGGCTGACCAATCAAAAAAGTGGTGGGGGGGTCAACTAGAAGCCCCCTATTCCCACTACTATCGACCTAGCTACGCGAGGGGTATGTGGTATTAGAAGCTTGGATTTCGCCTTGAAAACTCGCTCTGTCTATGTGCCTGCGTGGGGTACGTTTTTTTTGGGAACATAAGTTTCGGCTCAAAAATTTGATCCGCTTGCCTGTCTGCTGTATATTGAATATCGATCTAGCTGCACGTGTGTTCTCTTTTTCTCTTTTTTAAAGATTTATTTAGTGTATTTTTCAATTTAATCTTGAAATGACTTTAAATTCGCCTCTGGTTAACCTTTAGGTGTTAAACAAGCCCCGAGTTCAGATTCAGTGTATATATATATATATATATATATATATATATATATATACATATATATATATATATATATATATATATATATATATATATATATATACATATATATATATATATATATATATATATATATATATATATATATATATATATATATATATATATATGGCATAATGTGGATGTATCCACTGCTATTGCAACTCACACGGAGGAATCCGTGAAAGCCGTATAAACATATGTAATCCCAAGAATATACGCCCGCCCATGACGCAATGCAGGCTGAAAAATGATGACTCTACGGTCATCAAAAAGAAAGAATGAATGGGACCACTATGCAGGGATTTGTTATTAAAAAAGTCATGGAGTCGTAAAATAGCGTTTGTCGAGAGACCACATTATGTTTATATTATAAGCTCTTTTCTAATATACTTTTGATACGAAATTATTCAAGTGGGTTTTAATATTGTTTACAGTTCAGGTGTGGCGTATGCTCAAGTGTTTCCTTTAAAAAAAGTTTTGTTACAGTGTTTGTGCCATTTACAAATTAAAAAAAATACAAACTTATTTTTATTTAGTATTTGACGATAATTATCTTTCAATTTATATTTAGGTGTTACGTATAACCTAATAAAAGTGAATTGCCATTTTTGTGAATTATGTTTTTGAATCACCAACTTGTGTTTTTAAAAATTATTTTATTTTCAAAAATACAATCAAAGCAACTACAAGAATGACAATTGAATGTTATTACATGTATTGAGATCACAAGAATTAAAGAACATTAAGATTTAACTTATATTTATAGACTTTCTCGAAGGTCTTCTTAATAAGCAGTTTATGTGGGAAGTGCCCAGTCAGCTTGTTCCCATGTAGGCTTCCTTAGGATTCTGTGTATGTAACTCCTCCCTCCTTAAGCTGAGAAAATACAGGGTGTATTTTCGAGGGTTACTTCGTTTTCTTCTTTTTTCTTTTCTTTCTTTTCTTTTTTCCAAAATATTAGTTTTCTTTTTAATACCAAGAATATAATGATAGCAATCAATATCATGAATATAATTGTATCGATTACTATTGACGAATATCCATTTGATTGGTTTATCCCTTCAATTGGTTGCAATTGATTAGTTAGGTCCTTTAATTTGTATATTTCATTGAGATTTATTTCGTTTATGTCGGGTATTTTTGCTAATTTGGTTGAGGTGAAATTATCAAATTGTAGTTCTGGTAATAATAGAGGTTTTCCAATTTGGATTTCTATTGTATTGGTAAATTTTCTAGAGCCTATTTGTATTTGGCAGTTGTTAGGTATTTTCACTAAAGTTGGGTCTTCAATATCAAAGTATTGGTCCATGTTACATTGAGTATGGATTCTTTCCTTTTTCTGTGGCATTATAATTACTTCGTCGGCTGTCACTTGTTCAATTATTGATTTTTCAATATTGGCTTCGATTATCGGACCATCTAATAGCGCCAGAATGCATTTGTCTTGTGGATGAAAAGCTTCGTTACAGTAGAAGACCTCTTCCAACTGGGGGCAAGTGTTGTCTTCAAATTGGATTTCTTTTTCTGTACGTGCCATGTAGGGGTATTTTGGGATTATAATTTTTAATTTTTGGATAACGGGATATAAATGATAGAAAAGGTACGTTTGAGGTTTTGCTATAGGTACGTGTACAGCAAAAATTACTTTTGTTTCTACAAATGTTACTTGTACTCCCAAAATTTGATAATAATTTAGAATATTTTTGAAAGTGGGTATTTCATTTTCATAATAAATTTCTCTTAAATATTTTAACATTTCTTTTAACTCTGCACTTGATATTATAGAATTATGTAGAGTATTTAATTTTGCAAATGTTATAGCGTCTTCTAAATTATCTATAAAATTTATTAAGCTTTCACAATCGAAATTAATTTGCATTAACATGCCTTGAAAGACAATATAATTATTTAAGTTATTGATTTCATTTTCGATAGTAGCCTCAAATATTTTTAGACTTTTTTGTAATGTTTGTTGATTGTTATACATGGTAGTGATGGTTTTATTATAATTATTTATTAAACTTTTCGATAGTGATATCTGTAAGTTTATTTCTTTCATGATGTTTCTTTGATTATTTTGAAGGTTACTGATTGCTTCATCGTAACGTTTTCCGTCATCAGCGTCCAATGTGCCAAAGAGCCATTTTTGTGTATTGCCAATAAAATTAATTAAACCTCTTTTATTGCGTATGTGAGGGTAAAGATTTGCCAACTTATCTTGCGTATTTTTAACTAAGTATTCGGTTCTACGAAGAGAGTTTTCGGATATGCCATGATAGGAAATTGGATTTGTAAAATTTTGATTCTCAAGATGATTTTTAATAATATTAAATTGTTCTCTTAAGTCTTTTAATTGATTAATAATTGGTAGTAAATCTATGTAGTGAATAAATGTATGTTTTCTATAAACTAATTTAGCTTTTCCTAACTGTATAGGTAATATTGGGTTTTTCATTTTTAGCATTTCAATGTTATTGCTTAATGTCGGAGGTACTAGGACCAGGATAATTGTCAGGATTCTCACTTGCATCTTCTACCTGTAAAGGGGATTTTTGTTTAGATTTAGGTTTTCTTGCAAAGTGTTTATGATAAGTACCTTGGTCAGTTGTCAATTTTATGTCTGTTTGCGATATTAAATTTGCTTTTTTGAATTTTGGTTGGCTTTTATTTCGAGCTTTGGTCTTTATATATACCGTGTTTTGATTTTCGAAATCAGGGGGTTGAAGTCGTTTGTCATTTATTTTATTTATAATTTTTTCTTTCGTTTCTGCATTTTTGCCTTGAATTTGTCTATATAATTCTTTCGCGTTTTCTTTGTGCGTTTGTACATAGTTTGATACAATAAGGTGGTCGTTTAGGTCGAATGGATCTATATTGTTTATATGACCTTTTATTACTTCAAAGGGGGTGAATTTTGTTACACTATGTATTGAATTATTATAGCCTAATATTGCTCGTTTCATTAGTTGTTCGGCGGAATAATGTTTGTTATGTTCTTTTAAACATCTAAAATGTTCAATTATCGTGGAATGGAATCTTTCTACAGGGGAGTTAGAATTGCTGTTTTTAGGTGTGGTGTAATGTAGTTCAATTTTATATATTTTACAAAAGTCTTCGATCTCTTTATTTTTGAACTCAGTTCCTGAATCTACCGTTATTTTTTGAGGTAAGCCATGATGTGTAATAAAAGTATGGAAGTTCTCAATGACTAAGATACCTGTTGAACTTTTTATAGGATATGCTTGACCGTAACGTGAGAAAGAGTCAATAATTGTTAGAAAACTTTCGTTTGAAATTTTAAATATATCCATATAGATATGTTCGAATGGTTTGGAACTTGTAGGCGTGAGATTAAATTTTATTACTGGTGGATTCTTATCGTATTTATTTTTTAAACAAGTTTCGCAATTATTCACGTAATTTTCAATATCGTTTGCCATTTTTGGCCAATAGAATTTCGAAGTTAATGCCAATTTCATTTCATTAATACCTCGGTGGCAAGTTTTGGTGGTGTGATATATCATTAATTTTTCTTTTTGGTCGTTCAACGTTTGTATATCTTCTAGAATTTTGGAACATTGTATGAATTTAAAAGATAAGTTTTTAAAGATATTTTGTAATGTAACTACAACATATTTAGCCAATTCGGAATTTCTAAAGAATATCGCATAAGTTTGTTTCGGATCGATGTACTCTTTTAATAGCTTAATAAGATGATTTGTTATATTATTTTTTGGGATTGTTACTAATAGTCGTAAATTTTCAAAAACTTTGTCAAATTTACATTGGATTTGTTCGTTGTCTCCTAACGTTATAAGAATTTGATTTTTGAAAGTGTTTAGAGATCTTTCGGAGATTGGTATATTTAAAATTGGATTTTCGATTGATGAATGCACGGTTTCTAAATCAGTTTGATTATCTCGGATTTCTTTTACTGGTTGTATTTGACTTGTTTTATTCGCTGGTTTAATGACAATGTCTGAAATTATATTAATTTTTGGTCTTTCGTTACTTATGTCTTTTTGAAGAATTTTGTTTATTTCTTCTGAATCTAAATTGGGAAGTGTTTCGTTCTGTTGTAAAAAGTCTTTTATGATGTCATCTACATCGCCAGGGTTATTACAAACAGATTGCGTTTCTAAGGGATTAAGATCTACTGGGTTACGCGAGAGTGCGTCAGCAGCTTGATTTAGTTTACCTTTTTTATATTGAATCGTATAATCAAATTCTTCCAGTTTTAGTCGCCATCGTACTAAACGTGAATTTGGCTCTTTTAAAGAAAACAACCATTGTAGTGGTTTATGATCGGTAAAAATGGTAAATTTGTATCCAAATAAATATGGTCGAAAGTATTTGCAACTCCATACAATAGCGAGTAATTCCTTTTCAATTGTTGAGTAGTTTATTTCCGCGGGGTTTAACGTTCTCGATGCATAGCATATGGGATGGTTATCTTGTGACAAAATAGCACCTATTGCATATTTTGATGCATCAGTAGTTAATTCGAAAGGCTTGTTAAAATCAGGGTATGCTAATACGGGTTCTGAAGTTAAGATACTTTTACATGTTTCAAAACAGTCTAAGAATTCTTTAGTATGCTCGACTTTTTCGTTCTTTTTTAAGCATTTGGTCATAGGTTTCGTGATTTTCGCGAAGTTTTTAATAAATTTCCTATAGTATTCTATTAAACCTAAGAATGATTTTATTTCCCTTTGAGTTTTGGGTATTGGAAATTTTTGTATTGCCGTGATTTTTTTTTCGTTCGGTTTAATTCCGTCAGGTGTAATTACATGACCTAGAAATTCTACTTCTTTTCTGAGAAACTCTGATTTATCTAATTGCACTTTTAAGTTAGCTTCCCTTAATTTTGTAAATACTAATTTTAAATTTTGAATATGCTCTTGAAGACCGGTACTAAAAATAATGATGTCATCCATGTATACCATACAGATTTTATTTTGTAAATCTTTTAGGACTTCGTCCATGACACGTTGGAATGTCGAAGGGGCGTTTTTTAACCCGAAGGGCATACGTAAAAATTCATAGTGCCCATTGTTTACGTTAAAAGCTGTTTTTTCAACTGATTTTTCTTCAATAGCCACTGGCTAAATCAAGTGTCGAAAAATATTGTGCTCTCCCTAAGCGATCTAAAATATCATTGATATTGAGGATGGGATATCTATCATCTATTGTTTTAGAATTAACGGCCCTATAATCACAAACTACCCTCCATTTGACTTTTCCTGAAGCGTCAAGCTTCTTAGGAACAATCCAAATAGGTGAAGACCATGGACTACAAGATGGTTTTATAATTCCCTTATCTAGCATTTCGTTTGTTTGTCGTTGTACTTCGTCTTTATGAATAAACGGATAGCGATATGACTTTGTATGAACTGGGATTTCATCGGTGGTTTTAATTTCATGTTTTATTTTCGAAGTAAATGTGAGATCGTCACCTGGTTTAAGGAAAATGTCATTAAACTCGTTACATAATTTATGCAACAGCTGTTTTTCTTCAGGGTTAAGGTGATTTGTGCGAATTAAAGCTAACATTATTTATTTTATATTGTTTATTTCTATTTGAATTATTATTTTTTATGTGTTCCATCGTAAATATTTCATATTGATTTGTATCGAACGATTCCACGGATATTGGTTTATCCAAAGTTGCTGATATTGTTTGATCCGTTAAGTTTTGAATTTCAATTGGGGCAAAGCCATTTTCCGCATAAGACAAAATTTGGGGAATATATAGATTATTAATTTGGCAAGGTTTCGTTAATATCTCACCTTCATAAACACTAACTGGTACTTTTTTTACAATCTTTTCTTGAGGGTTTACCGAAAAAGAGAAGTTTATTTCGCTTGGTTCTCTGTATTTGAAAGGGATTTTTAAATTTTTTGGACCGACTAGTTGTTTATTTATTAGGTCTATATTGAGGTTTAGTTTTATTAGGTCTTGTAAGCCTAAGACTCCGTTGAAAAAATCATGAAAATCGAATAATATGAAATCAATTTTATTTTTTATACCAAGTTCTGCAAATAAGGGTACTGATACCTGAAATTTAGTTTTTTGAGTACCTAATGCTGTTTTAATAATATTATTCGTATGATAAATGCAATTTGGAAAATACTTTTCAGCAATACTGGGATCTAGAATAGATCTTGAGCTGCCTGTGTCTACTAATAATTTTAAAGGTGGGTTATTTATTGGTATGTATGCTAAGGCGTTATAAGACGAAATATTGATTTCAGTTAGGGCGATGGTTTTTCCTCGGCTATTTCGGGAAAATTTTGGTTTGTTTTTGGGTCAAAATCAGGATTATTTAAATTATCGTGTATCTCTTGGATCTCTACGGAATTTTCAAAATCCGGCTCGTTGTCATAAAAATAATTTTGACTATCATAGGGGTTCGGCTCGTAGTAGTAATTTTCGTTATATTTCTCCTGCGGAGATTCATCGTTTTCCTCGTATTCATAATTAAATAATTCTTCAGCTATAAAGTTTGGTTTCAGATTGGGTTGGTTTCTAAAGTAATTTTGATTACTTCTATTCGGATAGTTATGCTGATTAAATTGTCTGTTAGTTTGTACTGTCGGGTTTCGTGAAGTTGTCGACATTGGGGTTGGTTTCGGTAGTTGATTAGAAGGAATTTGGTTTGGTTTGAATATGTATTGGCTGATTTGGCCAAACTGGTCTTGGCGAAAAGTTTTGATTTGGGAAATACATTTTGTGTGTATTATGATATGGATTGAAATTTGGGTTATTGAAATTTTTGACTAGGTTTAACTGATTTGTTTTTGGTTTATTAGGTTCATGAAAATTGCCAAATAATTTTTCGAAATTTTCATATTCATTAACATAAGCAATGGCATCCTCTAGGCTTTTTGGTTTTTTAATATACATATTATTTCGTAAATTACCGTCACAACCTGCAATAAATGTGTTTAAAGCTGTTTTATTATAGTGTTCAATCTGACAATTTCTTTGTTCATTGGACAAGGAAGTATTATTGCTTATATGCTGGATAACGTTACTACTTATTGCTAATAATCTATTACCAAAGTTAATTAAATTTTCATTTTTGAAAGGTCTAGCCCTAGTGAGTTCTTGTACTAGGCAATCAATATCCCTACGATCGGCAAAACACTGTAAAAGAGCGGCTTTTAATTTTTGCCAAGTGTTTAATTCAACGCGCCTGCCTACCATAATTTCGGCTTTTCCGCATAATTTTTCTTGTATGCATTGAAAAACATGTTCATTTAATTCTGCATTATTGGCTACAGCGTATTTTTCTATAAAATCCTCACTTCTAGTGATGAATTTATTTAGCATATTACTGTCACCATCGAATGGTTTAATATTATCTAAGCGGGATTTAAGGAGGTCCCAGTTAACTTTTACTTCTGACATCTTGTACAGATTATTTATATATTAAATTATTTATTCAAGTTTTGGGGTTTATTTTAATTTTACTTTCACTTTGAAACAACAAGTTTCTTATTTTATTTTCAATTTAATTATTAACCTTTTGAAATCTGCGATTTCTATTTTTTTTCTTAATTTAACTTAATCCTAAGCTTTGTTTTGTCTCCAATAGACTGAATGTTTTTGTGTACTGCGTACACGCTTAACCTATCCCTACAAAATCCTCAAACAAAGGGGTGTGTGGGAAAGGAATTTTTAGGCACTTACAGTATCCAAGGGTTGGCGTCCTGTCTTTCCCTGCCTTTCCCGAATCCTTGCGTCTCGTTGCTCGTTGTGGTGTTCTTTTGGGTGGTTCCGGATGTCCTCCCAGGGTTCTTTTGGATAGCACTGAAGAGTGGATACTCAGGTGGCGTCTTCGACGTGTGCGAATCTCTGGACAGCAGGAACTGGATTCCCGTGGTGGCTTCCAACGGATGCGAAAATTCACCACTTGTACTATCTAGATTTTTCACCACTGCGCTATCCTACCGACTGCGCCAATTATGTTTTTGAATCACCAACTTGTGTTTTTAAAAATTATTTTATTTTCAAAAATACAATCAAAGCAACTACAAGAATGACAATTGAATGTTATTACATGTATTGAGATCACAAGAATTAAAGAACATTAAGATTTAACTTATATTTATAGACTTTCTCGAAGGTCTTCTTAATAAGCAGTTTCTGTGGGAAGTGCCCAGTCAGCTTGTTCCCATGTAGGCTTCCTTAGGATTCTGTGTATGTAACTTGTGTATCTAAATTAGTGTCTTTTGAAGTTTAGTGCTTGTGAAGTTGTAGAAAATTTAATAAACATTACGTGTTATTTTTGCTACACTTTAACGAAGTAGTAGTGTACTCAAAGTTAAAAATTTGCATACTTTTAGGAAGTTGTTGACAAATAAATATTAAGTGTTATTTTTACTACACTTTAAAGAAGTAGTAGTATACACGCAAGTTGAAATTTTGTATACTTTTTGGAAGTTATTGCCAGATAAACATTACATGTTATGTTTGCTACACTTTAATGAAGTAGTAGTGTGTTTAAAGTTAAAAATTTGCAAATTTTTAGGAAGTTATTGACAAATAAAAATTACGTATTATTTTTGCTACACTTTAACGAAATATTTAAAGTTTAAAATTTGCATACTTTTAGGAAGTTGTAGAGAATTAAATATATATTACGTGTTATTTTTACTACACATTAACGAAGTAGTAGTGTATTTAAAGTTCAAAATTTGCATACTTTTAGGAAGTTAGTGACATTACGTGTTATTTTTGCTACACTTTAACGAAGTGATATTTTATTTATGGTTATTATTAAGGTTACGAGTGTGTTTATAATATGGGAAAAACAAGAAAACGTCGTGATGGATCCATTAGCAGTAGTTCTAGTTCAGACTCCTCAAATAATAGTAGATATAGGAGAATAACATCCGAAAGGGATCGTTATAAAATTCGACGTACATATAAATCTCTAGCAGACGAGAGTAAGCAAAAACGAACATTAGCCACTACTAACACGCGTCAATTAAGCGTATCGGAACGCTATGACAGCTCACGTGGCCGTCAGCTAACACCAATACATAGTTCAGTTTCCACACCTAATATACCAAGTGTAAAAGAAAAACGCAATGATGTGGCAGTGTCATCAAATTCGCAATCTAACGACACCAATCAACAATATGGTGCTGCTGCTTATGAGGCACGCATTAAATATTTGGAGAATGCTCTTGCGGATATGTCAAGACAAAATCACATAATAGATAAACCTTGTATTTCAGAGTTCTGCCCCGAAAACGAAAATATGACTGTAGCTAATTGGTAACAAAAAATAGACCAATTAAAAAATATAAATGGTTGGGATGACGTCACCACCATTTATCACATGCAATCACGTTTATCTGGCATGGTAAAAACTTGGTACCACAGCCTTACTTGTTTGACTCATTCATGGAATGAATGGAAAACTTTAATTATTAAAACGTTTCCTGATCACGTTGATTATGCAAAAACGTTGCGTAGAATGTTAGATAGGCATAAGTTGCCAAGAGAATCAATGGCTTCCTATTATTTTAGTAAAATGGAATTAATACGAACGGTCCAAATATCTCGCAAAAATGCTGTATCTTGCCTTATAGATGGAATCCCGGATATAACGATCCAAAATGCTGCACGCAGGCCGTTACGAAACGCCTGAACAATTATTTGAAGATTATTTAACAAATGTGCGTGATGAAAGTCCTTCAACAATAAAGTCAAACAAAACCGAATTTTTGAGGTGATATCCTAAAGCGGATTTACGTACATTCACCTCCAGGAAATTCAGATCAAATGTTAAGCCGGATCTACAAAATGTGACTTGTTTCAACTGCAAGATGAAAGGTCATCTACAATTTAGATGTACGAAACCACGGATTGTTTGCACGAAATGCAATTTATTGGGGCATGAAGCTGCCAAATGCAAGGTTTAGTAAAGTATGGGACAAAATAAGGGTAAGTCGAAATCAGTTTTAATACTTTTAGATAATCAAACATCTGATACCTGTTATTTTATTGATTGCATAATTAACGATATATCATTAAGTGGATATGTAGATTCTAGTTATGCCGCTGTTACGAGCCGAAAACCGGAAGCGGAAAGTTTAAAACTAAAATTGGAACCTGCAATGGTTAGGTTATGTGGCTATGCAGGAGGATCAGTGATCGCTAAGGCAAAAATAACCGTAAGTATTAAAGGCGACATGGCTACAGCAACTATAGAGGCTCTTGTGGTGCCTGACTATGTACAAAAGTACATATTATTGTAGGACAACATTTCATTAACGATGAAAATGTAACGGTTATAGTTAGAGGAAATCAATTTTGCCTGTTTAATAATAATAACTTATTGCCCTCGGTAGATATTGATAGATTATTATCAAAAAAAAATGAACTTAGTCGCCAAAGAAAACACGACCATTCTACCAAATCACGTGGGGCATATATCATTTTGATGATATCTTTATTAATTTGCAAAAACGTAGTTGATCTGATCATTTCCACATTATCCCACCATGTATATTAAAATTTTAAGCATAATAACCTTCTGTCTATTATCAACATATCAGATAAGCCTTTGTGTTGTGAAAAACACCAAGTTGTCGCTAGAGGTTATACCTGCTATGTGGATTATAATGTTCCTACCTAAAATTGTTTTTTAACAGAAACTACGAACAGTAAAGATTTTACGATAAAAGATATCGAAAGTCATATAAATTGTGATCTTAACAACAACTAACTCACTAAGTTGTTACGAATAATTAATGATTTTAGGGATTGTTTTGCTACTTCTTTAGGGGAAGTTGGTAAAACAAATGTTACGAAATTGACGATAAAACTTGGTGATAATTGACCTGTTACGTATAGGCCGTATCGTATGGCATTGGGCATTTGGTTTAGTTAGTGCCCCTGCCTTATTTCAAAGAGCAATGAATAAAATCTTAGGACCTTTACGTTATAAAACTGTAATGGCGTATTTTGACGATGTACTGGTGCCATCAAAAACAGTTGATGAAGGTTTAGAAAAACTCAAAGATGTGTTAAAACTTTTTAGGGGCGCTGGAATGACATTAAGACTTAACAAATGTTGATTTCTTCAAACCAAAATTGAATATTTAGGTTACGAAATTACGAGTGAAGGGATTCGTCCAGGGTACGATAAAATAAAAGCCGTCGCAGAGTTTCCCAAGCCAACAGATGTACATGAAGTTAGGAGATTTTTAGGACTTACGAGCTACTTTCGAAAATGTATTCAAGGATTTAAAGGCCAGTTTTAGCAATATATAACAGAGATGCTGTTACGGAAGTGCACGGCGATGCTAGCCAAGTTGTACTTGGAGGTATATTGCTACAGAGACAATCTGATGATACACTCAAACCTATATAATGCTTTAGCAGATCCACGACTAAAGATGAACAAAATTTTCATTCTTATGAATTAAAAACACTTGCCGTAGTGTGTCCTTTGAAAAAGTCGATGCTTTGAGTAGAGTCAATACTTCAAACAATACATCTTCACTTGATACTATGATCGTAAACGTTGAAGAAGGTGACTGGGTACTCTCAGCACAGCTTCAGAATAGTAAATGTAAAGCAGCCATAGAAACGTTGTCACGAACACCTAACAGACCAGAAAAGCAATGAATCCTTAAGGACTTTTGTTTAAAAGACGATCGACTTTATCGAATGACGGAAAAGAGCAAGAAATGGGTAATCCCTAGGACAGCTCGCAGGAGAATCGAAATGTATTACCACCATGAAGCGGGACATTTTGCAGTAGGCAAAACGCTAGACTACAAGCCCGATACTGGTTCCCTTCAATAAGAACTTACGTTAGAAATTATATTAATTGTTGTTTGGGTTGCCTTTATAATAAAAGTTTGGGAAGGAAAACTCCTGGTAGCCTAAACCCGATAGAAAAAGAGCACACTTTCATGGGCACTACACATTTGGATCATCTTGGACCCTTCATAACAAGCATAAAAAGAAACTCTTATTTAATAGGTGTAGTAGACGGATTTATAAAATGCGTATTTTTTAAAAGTAATACCTCTCACGAAAACTGCGCCTGTTATCCATTTTCTAGACGGTATGAGTGGAGTACCAAGAAGAGTAATATGCGATCTAGGGACCACATTTATCAGCAGTTTACGGGATGCTGATGCCAGCAGTTGTGACAGAATTTGATTATAGACTCTTGCCGATGACATATTGAGGTAGCGTTAATTATCTTATCTATAATCATTTTTGTCCCGTATTAATTAGTAACTATTTTGATAACCTACAATTAAATATCACAGTAATAAAGACACTCTGGAAGTCTAGTCGTTCAACTTCTCTCTTGCAGCTTTAGTACCAAACACTACGGTTATTAAAGCTTACCACAACCATGACTCAGATCTTCAGGACTCAGGAAAGGCTGCTAATTAGTTGGTCAGTAGATATCTCTGGTCTTGTAGATCTCGCAGCAGCGCGCCCGCAAGTTAATTCGCGTGAAGGTTTTAATTAAATTGAATGAAACAAGTTTCTCAAAACACTTAGTCTATTAACAAAATAAATAGAATAAAACGAACTATTTACAATGAGAAACTTAAGAGTAAATCTGGATTATAATTAAAAAGCTTAAACCTACAAGCTCTTTAGGTCGTTCTGATATTCCCCTTAATGAAATAAACCCAAATTTATTTGTTTAATTAAAAGTTTAAGGGATGGTGGACTCCCTTCCCCGGTAGAAAATAAAGTAAATTTCCCCTTACTATTTGAAATGCTGTCTGGAAGAATAAAAAAAAATATAAGACAAAAATAGCAGAAAAGACAGCAGGAAAAACCTTCTTACACTGGTAAAACACTAAAACGCACACCAAACTGACTTAGACGAATTCAAAATCGTAACTGCCCTTAATTAATTTCTCAAAATCGAACTCAACTTTCATCCCTTAGAACCGCCCTTCTCCCTATTAGATGCGTTGGTCCCGTCATGCGTGCTTTTCCACCAACAGAACGCCCTTACGCGATGCATCCCCGCGCGCGAAAGGTAGTTTTCGTTCCCAAGCGTCGGTATGCTTTCGGTCCCCTGATTCATAGATGGCATAAGTCATCCATGCGTCGAATTTAATTTAATTTAATATTAAAACTGACCAGAGCTCAAAACTAATAATTACTTTATATAAATGTGATCAATAACTATTCTACAACTATTCTAAAAGATGCGTGAAAGAACCCATAAAAAAACCCCAAGGTTTTAACCATTTTCTCTCTTTCTTATTCTTATTTTCGTCAATTGGGGAAAAATGGGTAACAGTCGCGAACTTTGTACATAATAATAAATACTAATATTGCATTTTAGCGATTTTATTTAAATATTCTTTTGTTTTCTTATGATGGGAAAATTTGCTCAGTTTAAGTAAAAGAAAGCTCTCTCACGGTCGCCACGTGTGGTTATCACTTTACAACTTAACCTTAGACCCTTAACGATATGGTTTTTAAGATTATTAAGTTACTTTGACAGATTTATATCAAAAACTTCGAGAGGGTGGAATAGTTTAGTTTTTGTGTCACATAAATTCATTAAGTTTATGTTGTTTTTTTCAGAAAAATTAACTACCCCAAAAGTAATAAAACTAGGCTTAAGTTTGTTAATGGATTTATATTTCCCTGATATGTGACTATTTTTGGCCAGACATAAGATATACAATTTTAACGGTCCAAATCTTTATACAGAGGGGGACTCAAGTAAATTCTTCCATTTAGTAGAATTTAATTTAGAGTTAATAAATGTTAAAATTAGTAAAAATCACAATAAACTTTTGTTCCCTTACACAGTTTACGGAATGCTGATGCCAGCAGTTTACGGAATGCTGATGCCAGCAGTGTACGGAATGCTGATGCTAGCAGTTTACGGAATGCTGATGCCAGCAGTTTACGGAATGCTGATCAACTTTAAATATTAAGTGTTTTATGCGCAACATCTACTCCAAGGGCTAACGGCTAAGTGGAGAGAATGAATCGTTCAATTCTTTCTGCGCTAATGGCCTCAGTCGATGACGAAAGACGATGAGATGAGGCTATAGGACGGGTAAAATGGGGAATTAATTCTACGATTAATTCTACAATCGGAAAAAGTCTTTTCGAGATATTTTTCGGTTACCGTCCTCGAGGTGTTAACGATACCTTTTTGACGTTTGAAGTCTGTACAGATGAACGTCCAGATCTGGAAAAGTTACGATATGATATCTCTGAAGTCATTAGGTTAAGACAAGAGTATCAAAAAGAACGTTACGATAAAAAGCATGCATGCTCAAAAACGTTTAAAGACGGACAGCTTGTACTGATCCGCAAGGCAAAGGGTAGTAACGATAGTCAGAGTAGAAAGCTCGAGCCAAAATATAAGGGACCCTTTGTCGTTACGAAAGTCCTGGATAACGATCGTTACGTTGTTACGGAATTGCGAGGCACAAGACGTTCAAGAAAGGCATATCGACGAAAATGCCTTTCGGAACGAATGAAATTATTCGTCACAGAAGTTTCCTCGAATGAGGATAGTTCTGCAGACGAATAATATTTACTCTACGGTCATCAAAAAGAAAGAATGAATGGGACCACTATGCAGGGATTTGTTATTAAAAAAGTCAGGGAGTCGTAAAATAGCGTTTGTCGAGAGACCACATTATGTTTATATTATAAGCTCTTTTCTAATATACTTTTGATACGAAATTATTCAAGTGGGTTTTAATATTGTTTACACATATACACGCCATCCGATGGGAGGTCGACGAAACCGCGTTCAGTATTTGCATGCTTCCTTCCGATCTGTCCTTTGCACAGCCAGGTGCATGTCGGTACCCTGATGAGTCTAGTAGAGACGAAACATGTGCCTCTGCCATATCACTGTGGCGGGGAGGGTAAGTTTTGACTTTCTTTCTCGGTATGGTGGTACAGGTAGGCCATCATCTCGATGGTGGTGGAATTGGATAGATTGTGTTCTGTTCAATCTATTCAAACTGTGCAACCTCTAACACGGAAAGGATATGATGGAACGAAGTTTGCATTTACTGTTTGCTTTTACTTCACTTATACACGGAGTTGCATATAGTTGTACGTTTGCTGAATGTGATTTCAGCACTACAACGGCATAATGTGGATGTATCCACTGCTATTGCAACTCACACGGAGGAATCCGTGAAAGCCGTATAAACATGTATATATATATATATATATATATATATATATATATATATATATACATATATGCATATGTGAGTTCAAAGGGGTAGTGACGCTCACGCAACATATGACGCCGCATCCAGCTAGTGTCAAGTAGCCTATCCCACTCAATTCCGACTCTCACCTCCACGTGATGAACCCTGGTAACCTGAGCAACCTTGTGGAAGACTGTGGTAACCAATCCCAGTGGGAAACAGGGCCAGGGCTAACGAGAGCGGGAGAAATGGTACTTCGAAATGGGAGTTGTACTATCGACCAACAATCGATACACGTAAAGAAAACTTAAAACTACGAAACAGAAACTATTGCCTCAGAATCGGACGGATATTCGGTATAAACGACATAAGAAACGGAAAAGGGATATTCTGTTAGGAACATGGAATGTATTAAGTTGGTACAGATCTGGAATAGCGACAAGAGCCATCAGACAACTCCAAAAGTATAATATGGATATAACTGCAATACAAGAAATGAGATGGACAGAAACGGGAAATATGGAGATGGAAAACGCTATAGTCTTCTGGTCAGGGAGTGAGGACAGACACGAATACGGGTGTGGCTTTGTCATAGCCAAGAAACTAAAAACAGCAGTGATGGATTTCAAACCAGTTAATGAAAGAATTTGTTATATAAGAATCAAGGGTAAATGGTTCAATCTCACAATATTCTCGATATATGCCCCAACAGAAGATGCTGAAGATGACAGTAAGGAGGAATTCTACGAACTACTAGACCAAGAGTATAAAGCAGCTCCAAAACACGATATAAAAATAGTGATGGGTGATTGTAATGCCAAAATTGGGAAGGAAGAATATCTAAGAGAAGTGGTAGGTAAATATAACCTACACGACATAACAAACGATAACGGACATCGGTTAACACAATTTGCAATATCCAATAACATGATTGTGAAGTCTACACAATTTGAGTGGAAGGGCATTTACAAATGGGTCTCAAACGATGGAAGAACGCGTAATCAAATATATCACATCCTTATAGATGCAAGACACTCTAGTAGCATCATCAATGAATGGATCTCAGCGAAAATTACTATTACGCCATAAGCATGTGTTTTTGTTAGGTCTTACCCTTCTTTCATGTTGGTAACATTAAAAATGTTTGACATACTCTACTGATTTTTAAGAAATTATGGTTTTTAAATATGAGGCGTTTTACGGCCACCGTTTATTTATATCGCGCGACACTGACCTTTTTAGCTATAGATGGTGAACAACTTCTTTCATACAATACATCGAAAAACAGTGTCAGCTTATACAGGGTTTCATATTTGGAAAAAATATATCCAAATAATTCCCAATGTTTGTGAGATCAATTAAAAAGTTATAGGGTTCGAAGAAGTGATCTTGAATTTGACGTTAAGACCTTCAGGTCAAGTTGTTTTTTTTTCATTCCAGACATGGAAAGTACAACAAATTTCATGGTCAAACACATATTTACTCTTGTCTGAGTGGGCAGGAAAGATTTCAAAAATACTCCTTTTCGAGGCATTTTTTCCATACAAAATTAAGCTTGGCGCTTTCTAATGTAACCATGAGATGCCTCGTTCAAATTCCCATAATTTTTGTGCTTAACATTTTTCTTTAACTCCAAGATGTCGGCTCATTTTACGCTGATTCAGGAAAGAAGGAATATTTCACCTTCAAATGTCCTATAAATGACAATTGACTCCATGTAATTTTATATGCTTAAAGGTGAAATTTTCCGTACTTCCCATTTCTGCAAGTGTCCGTAAATGATTTGCACCGTACTTCCGCTTATTCTGTTTGTTTGTTCGGCAATGCCTCTGATTTGTTCGCTATCATGGCTCTGGGACATAATAAATTCTTCGGTGCCAAGCTTTAGGACATTAAGATTGTTGTTGAAGGAAAATCCATATTGACGAATCAAGTCGATTCCCAGTATAGACTCATCTTCTATGTCGGCAACTAACACCAAATGGTATAATTTTAGACTCTCAAATTGAAGCTCGACTTCCATTTCTCTAATCACATCAGCTGCTTCTCTAGAGAGAAGAAAAGAGTATATACAAACCGGTTTTTTTTCCTGCAAATAATATTCTGGTTCTCTCTCCATACGCCTTTCAACCACTTTGTGGTCTCACCAGTGGAGCTGTATCGCACCGAGAGCAACATTCGCAGAACATAACTGATAGATCAAATATAAATTCCAAGGTATGTCGGTAGGATATTGCAAACTTGCCACTTATCGACCTCGATGTCAGACTGAAAAATATTGCCAGTCGAACGACATCTATAAATCGCCGGATTAGTGTGAAAAAAAAAGAGTGGTATTTGCAGGAAATAAACTGTTTGTATATATTCTTCCCTTTTCTCTGTCTGAAAGAAGAATATATATAAAACAACTATTTAAATATGGCAGATAGATTTCTTTATTTCTTACTGAAATTTTTTGATTTTTTAAAAAAGCTGCTTCTCCAGTTACAGTAATCAACATTACTTTTCTGGACAATGGTCGAATTCTAAATTTATCAACAAGGCTTGATTTTATCAGAGATACTGCAGAATCACTATCAACAGTTATGATAATAGGAGTAGCATTGACCTTACCTTTAATTTGAAGTTGATCTTTTCTCATCTAAGCTGTACTCAACTTTGAATCGTCAACAGTGACTCCCCGAATAGAAAACTCTTCTTTTTCTCCTATTTTGCTGCAATGCTTGTATTCTTCTTTACATGGTCATCTTAGCATGGTATATGCGTTGTCATGCAGTCTTTCTGGTCTATAATTGATGATAAAATTGCACTGGCAGTTTTTTCTGGTCCTTTTCTAGACCTTAATTGCACCTAACAGTTCCATGTGTCCAGTTCGTCCACATCTATAGCACTTTGTGTGCTTTCTTAATTCCATCTGACAGTCTATTCTCATGTGTCCAGTTCGTCCACATCTGTATCACTCAGTGTGGTTTCTGCTACAACGTGGAAAATTACTTTTGTGTTCAGTTCTTCCTGATTTCTTCTATAACGTGAATTATCACATATTTTTTCTAGTTCTTTAAGGATTTCAGATAACATTTTCTCCATTGTTTAGTTCGGTAAGTCCTTACCTTCCTTTACAGTAACCATTCTTATTTTCGGCCTTGACATATTATAAGCAGCTTCAGTTTCCAAAGCCTTTCCAACGCTTGACTACAATAATTAAACTTGTTTATACGCCATATACGCTGTATTTCTTGATATCTGATCCCATCAATACAATACTGGATTGTAAGCTCTTCTTGGAATTCTTCCGTAGCGCCTACCTAAGCCAGATGAACAAGGTGTTTGACGTTTATTTCATATTTTTGCTAACTTTCTCTATTTTTCTGGTACTGACTTGAACTGTGACTGATATAACTGGCGCCGATGCTGATCTCCAAATCTTCTTTCTAGCGCAGAACTAGGGATCTCATAGTCTTTTTGTTGGGTTATGGAAATGGCTTGTAATATCTCCAGTGCTAGTCCACGAAGGGCAATTACCAATGTCGTAGCCATTTCTTCGAAGTTCCAGTTATTTGTACTAGCAGCAGCTTCTGATTGGCGTTTGTACATGATCCAAGATGTTTGACCATCGTAAGCTGGAAGTTTGATGTTCTGTGCGGTGGTTACTACCTTATCAGAAGGGCCATGCTCCTTTATTTTATCTCTCTTAGTCTTTTTGTTGGGTTATGGAAATGGTTTGTAATATCTCCAGTGCTGGTCGACGAAGGGCAATTACCAATGTCGTAGGCATTTCTTCGTAGTTCCAGTTATTTGTACTAGCAGCAGCTTCAGATTGGCGTGTGTACATGATCCAAGATGTTTGACCATCGTAAGCTGGAAGTTTGATGTTCTGTGCGGTGGTTACTACCTTATCAGAAGGGCCATGCTTCTTTATTTTATCGACTTCTAGCTGCAAGCTCTTCAGTTTAGATTTTATCCCATTTACGACTTCTTTCATGTCTTATTGCATTTCTCCTATATCTTGGCGCACGGTTGATTCTATACTGTTTTCTTCTTGGCGTACCTCAATGTTTTTTTGGATTTCTTGGCGCACATCTTCTATGTCTTGTCGCACGGTTCATTCTATACTATTTATTTCTTGGCGTACTTCTCCTTTCTCTTTTCGCACTTCGCCTATCTCTTTCTTACTATTTGACGAAGCCTGTAAAAATGAAATAATTTATAATGACTCTAGTGCAACGGAAGATGATTTTTTTAGTTCAAAGAAATATTATTTAAAGATATTTATAATTATATTTAATAATAATTAAGGTAGTGTATATTAAAATAATTTTACATTTTGTTAAATGATTGAATTGTTAGCAGACTCTATTAAAAGACGGGTGACCGTCCAAAAACATTTTAGTATTTTTCTTCCATATACCTAGATTGAACTATATTTACCGGTCTTTTTAGCAAGAACAAAAACATTCTTCACTATTGATATGTAAATTACAGATATATTTCTTAAAAAACATTTATTTTTTGATTTTGCTTTCAGTACTGTTCTGTACCATGCGTATTAATTGTCTCCTTTAATTTTTAATGTCAGACTTTATTTTAGCTGATATCATCTTTAAAAATAAATCATACTTATGAGTATTTTGCCACTTTAAATTTTTAGGTAGTTAGTTACTATAAAGACGTCTGTATATACAGTGCGTCAAGAAAAATGTATTTGGTTTAATATATTCATGTTAGGTCGTGGTCGAGTGGTAAGGGTTTTTAAAAAAACACTTTATTTTGCAGTCACACGACTAACAATAATTTTATTTTAATTTGGACTTTACACTTGATTTAAGATTTAAAATAACAATAGATTATGGCTTCTGACTTATAGTCTGACTTATAGTCTCAACTAACTTCGCTACTCTTATGCTATACTGACTTATAGTCTATTCTACGTTAACTCGCTGTCTGACTCTTACGCTATACTGACTACTGAGCGCAGGGCGAGTGCAGGTATTTATAGTATTATGTACTTTTCCCATAATGCACTAGTTTCCTTGTTTGTTTTCGAGCAATAGAAACAATAAGGCATTATTCATAGTCTAGACTTGTTGATGAAATATGATATTATTCTTTATTGTTTCGTTAATTCAGCGTCTAGGCTTGTTTATGATATTTGATACTTATTATTGTACTTTTAGTAAATTCAGCGTCTGGGCTTGTTTATGATATTTGAAACTATTATTGCATTTTTAGCAAAATCAGCATCTTTATTAAACACCTGCATCCGTTTGGATAAATAACATATTAGATTACAGTATTTATTAACTGCACCTGCAAGGTCAGCACTTAAGTGATAAACAATAACTTAGAATATTTTAATAATATTGGGTAAATTTTGGATATAACATTCATATATTTTGACTAGTTTTAACAAAAATAAAATTAATAAGTTAATAATAATAAAAATCAACAAAGGTCCAAACAGCAACATAAAGGCTTTTATCTCTAAAGAAGTCATATAAAATATACCTAAAAACAAAAAAAGCATCTTTTGACAAGTGAGTTGTCACACTTTCGGTCATAGATTTCAAAGTTGGCTATGCTTTCAGTATTTTTACTGATATTACGTAAAAATTCCAATGCTTCCTAAATCATATCCACTATTTTTCCAGTGAATCTGCTACACTCTTCGTCTGTTTGAAAGCAGAGGGTGTAAAATTATATTTAAAATTAATAAATTATATTTCGGCCTCGTTTCGTAAATAAGTTGAATAGGTAGTATCTCCGCTATGCGTTGAGTCTCACCCAATTTTAAAGCAAAACAAACAATCCTACTGCTCTCCCTTCGGGACCTGCATTCCGGGTC
This sequence comes from Diaprepes abbreviatus, assembly GCA_034092305.1. Lineage (NCBI taxonomy): Eukaryota > Metazoa > Arthropoda > Insecta > Coleoptera > Curculionidae > Diaprepes > Diaprepes abbreviatus. Next base: position 1,342,235 of record JASJET010000144.1, on the reverse strand, counting down.
TTCTCCAGTCTTCGAATGTGTGCCGAGTCGATCACGTAGTTCCCTTCGTGCGTCAAATATCGATTTTTAATCTCGCAAGTACCAGAGTACAATACCGCCGCTTGTTGCGTGTTGTTTATATAAAATAAATAGTGTAATATGCGCAAACACAGGAAAAAACGGCGAAGAAGTCATAGCCGTAGTCGTCCCGTTCAATGGACGATGAATGGCTACAGAAACGTTTTGACATAAGAGAAACAATTGAACGATTTGCAGGCAGTCCAGAATGTAAGTAAGATATCTCAAGAGGCGCAGCCTGGAAGCAGTCGGGACGCTTTATTAAAATAGGATGATTTTTCGACTCGCCACTCTTTATTAAGTAATGAAGATGGCAATATTGAAAATATTACTGGTAAGGGATTTTGCACACCGTGCTACTGATGGCGCACTAATTCCGTTGTTTTTGATAACAACCTTTTGTGTTTTTGAAAACACAATAATTTGATTGTTTTTGATCACAATCATGTGTGTTTTTGATCACAATCATGTGTGTTTTTGATGACACACTAATTTCGTTGTTTTTGATGACAACTATATGTGTTTTTGATAACACACAAGTTCCGTACTACTTCTGTTGTTTTTGATAACAACCTCTTTGTGTTTTTGAAAACACAATAATTTGATTGTTTTTGATAAGAATCATGTGTGTTTTTGATGGCATACTAATTTCGTTGTTTTTGATGACAACCATATGTGTTTTTGATAACATGCAAATATCCTATTACTGCTGTTGTTTTTGATAACAACCACCTTGTGTCTTTGAAGACACAATAATTCGATTGTTTTTGATAACAATCATGTGTGTTTTTGATGACACACTAATTTCGTTGTTTTTGATGACAACTATATGTGTTTTTGATAACACACAAGTTCCGTACTACTTCTGTTGTTTTTGATAACAACCTCTTTATGTTTTTGAAAACACAATAATTTGATTGTTTTTGATAACAATCATGTGTGTTTTTGATGACACACTAATTTCGTTGTTTTTGATGACAACCATACGTGTTTTTGATAACACGCAAATATCGTACTACTTTTGTTGTTTTTGATAACAACCACCTTGTGTTTTTGAAGACACAATAATTCGATTGTTTTTGATAACAATCATGTGTGTTTTTGATGACAAACTAATTTCGTTGTTTTTGATGACAACTATATGTGTTTTTGATAACACACAAGTTCCGTACTACTTCTGTTGTTTTTGATAACAACCTCTTTATGTTTTTGAAAACACAATAATTTGATTGTTTTTGATAACAATCATGTGTGTTTTTGATGACACACTAATTTCGTTGTTTTTGATGACAACCATACGTGTTTTTGATAACACGCAAATATCGTACTACTTTTGTTGTTTTTGATAACAACCACCTTGTGTTTTTGAAGACACAATAATTCGATTGTTTTTGATAACAATCATGTGTGTTTTTGATGACACACTAATTTCGTTGTTTTTGATGACAACTATATGTGTTTTTGATAACACACAAGTTCCATACTACTTCTGTTGTTTTTGATAACAACCTCTTTGTGTTTTTGAAAACACAATAATTTCATTGTTTTTGATAACAATTATGTGTGTTTTTGATGACACACTAATTTCGTTGTTTTTGATGACAACCATATGTGTTTTTGATAACACGCAAATATCGTACTACTTTTGTTGTTTTTGATAACAACCACCTTGTGTTTTTGAAGACACAATAATTCGATTGCTTTTGATAACCATCATGTGTGTTTTTGATGACACACTAATTTCGTTGTTTTTGATGACAACCATATGTGTTTTTGATAACACGCAAATATCGTACTACTTTTGTTGTTTTTGATAACAACCACCTTGCGTTTTTGAAGACACAATAATTCGATTGCTTTTGATAACAATCATGTGTGTTTTTGATGACACACTAATTTCGTATTCCATTTTCCTTTCTTGTCAAAGGAAGTGATACGAATTTAGGCCGTTGTTGATAACAGCCTAATTTATGTGTTTCTGATGGCACATTTTTTCTCCCTTTTTTTGAAGGAGAGGTTATCTGGCCTATTCATTATGAATATATATATATATATATATATATATATATATATATATATATATATATATATATATATATATATATATAACACTAATGGTGTTCTATATCTTGACTTGGAAAATGGAGAAAATAATTCTCGAGACTCGGAAATTGTTATTGAGACGAGCAGCCTTACTGAACATGCGAAAGATTTGACAGACTCAAATTTAGGTGAAGACTTATTGCAATTATTGGGAACTGAACCAGGGCATGATTCTTTACAGGTATCGTCTGTTCCCAAAGCCATTATGTCACGTTGAACAGACATTTCAAAAAATGGCCTAAAAGATAACATTGAGATGGAATTAATGAAAAGGCATTCAATTTCAGAGAATCTTTGCCCTAAAAGTAACCATATTAAATCCAAAAGTAAATGCTTCTGTATTACCTCCCGTGTTACGTAGGGGTTAATGTCTAACACATAAGCAAGGACACTTAGAGGCGAGCATCTCAGCTATTGGCAATGCAATAACTATTTTACTGGCCAAGGACAACGGGGAAAGTCGTGAACTTATACATTGCTCAGCGATGCTGGACGCATGCTTTGTGATTTTCATCACATAGAGACATTAACACGTAGGGAGTTGATTTTACTCAACTTAAATAAATCGCTTAAGGAAACACTATGTGATGTGCCTTCGAATAAGTTTTTTTTTGTGGTGAGGCACTAGAAGAAAGGCTCAAAGCAAAAAAAAATACAAAAGTCAAGCCAGGAGCTAAAACCGCCGAAACCTAAGTTAATAGATAAACCTGTTCAAACCTTAAACATAAGAAGTCCATCTCGGCCAGCCAAGCAAGCTTGAATTGGACATCAGTACCAAAATGCTCCTTATCAATGTCAGAATAATCCTCAGAGGTACAGCCAGCAAGATCATCAAACAAATCAATTCAGGAAACCGGGTACAACAACTCAGAGCAGTTTCAAACAAAAAATAGGCAGACAGCGACATCATCATCACCAATAACTCGTTCTGAGGTTAGTCCTTATGCTGTTATTTTTTTGTAAACAAATGGGATAAAATAACATCGAATCAAGTTATTTTACCATATATCCAAGGTTACAAATTGCCCCTTATTAAAAAAAAACCCAAACGAAAAATTAGTCCTAAAGAACCTAAATGGCCTTTGGCTGAACAGAAGGTAATAAATTACTGTATTCAAAATTTATTGGAAGTGAAAGCTTTAACCCTTGTTAAGCCAAGTAAGAACCAATATTTTTCAAAAATATTCTTAGTATCAAAGCCAGATGGCTGCCAAAGGTTAATTTCAAATAATAATTATTTATCGATCTCGTATTTTAAACTTGCAGATCAGAAGAGAGTAACGAAAATGATACAAAGAGGAAGCTTTATGGCTACCTTGGATTTAAAAAAATGCATATTTTTTAATTTCCATTTATAAATTTCACAGAAAATATTTGGGGTTGCAGTTTAATAATAAGCTAGATCAGTATAATTGTATACTGTATGGTTTAAATTCTGCACCACTGACTTTTACAAAGTTAATGAAACTAGTATTATCATATCTTAGAAATAAAGGGCATATTTCCGTTTTATATCTTGAAGAATGTTGAGATAATATCAAGATCACAATAGTAACGTTGAACAGGCTTGGTTTTATTATTAATTTTAATAAGAGCCAATTGATGCCTTCCCAATATGTAAATTATCTGGGTTTTGTGTATAACTCGCTGGACATGACGGTATCTCTTTCAAAGGAAAATATTTTAAAAATAACTGAATTATTAAAGAAATTCGCAGCTTCTAGAAATTGCTACATTGGAGATTGTGCTAGATTCATTGGAACGCTAACTTCTGTTTATTTCGCAGTTAAATATGAGTGGGTTTACACCGAATTGTTTGAACGTCAAACATTTTTAGTATTTAAAAATACCTTAGGTAACTTTAATGCTAAAATAAACTTATCTTCCGACACAAACAGACCTTAATTGGTGGTTACAGAATATATCAAGCACTAGTGGGTTTGGACAGATTTTGTATCGTGTGGACAACACAACAGCATTTGCCTACATTAATAAAATGGGAAGTATACAGTACCCAGTTTTAAACCTTCTATCTTGAAAGATATGGCAATGATGTGAGTCACGAAATATTGTTACTTTTGCATCTTATATAAAATTTAAGGATAACTTTATAGCTTACACAGAATCTCGACTTGAATAATCAAAAAAAAATGGAGTGGGAAATTTATATCAATATTTTTCACCAGATAGTTAAAGAATCTGGGCAGCCAGATATCGATCTTTTTGCTACAAGACTTAACTTAAAATGCAAGAAGTTTGTATCATAACCAGGGGATCCAGAATGTGTTACTGTAGATGCCTTTATATTTAATTGAAAAAATTATTCTTTTAAGCCTTTCCTCCATTCACAATAATCCTCCGAGTGCTACAAAGAATCAGAAATGATAAAACAAGAGGAATTTTGATTGTACCACTCTGGACCTCTCAGCTTTGGTATCCAATGTTCTGTTGAATGGTAGAAAAAGAACCTATTATTTTTTCTCCTAATGAAAAATTGCTTTTTTTCAGCGGATTACCACACCCACGATGGAAGAAAATATCTCTGGTGGTTGGACTCTTATCTTACAAGGATTAAAGTTGGGTAACGTACCAGATAAATTCCTAAAAACTTGTTTGGTATCCATAACCACCAGTACAATTAAACAGTATGAGGTTGGTCTAAAGCAATAGTGATTTTTTAGGAGAAATAAAGGTTTAGATTCATTTACAGCCTCTGTTTCAGGGGTTCTAGATTTTTTTACTGTTCAGTTCAAGAAAGGAGCTTCCCTTGGGAGTCTAAATTCTTATCGAGCGCTTGCAAATTTTATAGCCGAAGTTTACATCAGATTTTAGAATAAGCAGATTTTTCGAAGGGGTCCACAGCTTAAGACCTCCTAACCAAATGATAGTCATACATTGAACCCGGCGGTGGTTTTAAATATTTAAAGATCATGCCAGATGAGGCTTCCTTAGAAGAATTAACCTACAGATTAGTAACACTTGTAGCACTTGCGACAGACAGATGGTATAGACTTTAGCTAATATTGATATTAGAAATATAGTTAAGTTCGACAAAAAGCAAGTAGATTAAAGTCTTCACGAATCGGCAGAATCCAACCCCTTCTTGTATTGTCTTTTTACGATCTAGATAAATGGATTTACCCAGCAAGAGCTCTCCTGACGTATTTAGAAAAAACAGCAAAAATAAGAGGAAAATATACTCTCACTTTTCTATTCGATTATTACATTTAGAAAACCTTATTACGAGGCCACTTCCCAAACGATAAGTAGATGGTTAAAAATAATTTTAAAAAGAACTGGGTTGAATACTAATCAATTCACAGCACACAGTACGCTCCGTGCGTCCACTTCAGCTGCAGTCAGAAAAGGTATGTCATATGATACAATTCGACTGACTACTTAATCAAGCGCATTCGCACGATTTTATAATCGACCTATTATTGAAGAGGATAATTTTGCTACCTCTGTCCTAAATTGTTAATTTAAGGACTATAAGTTAAATTACAAAATTATTTTAAGTTACGTTTTGAGTAAAATTGCACCTGCTTAAATATTATTATTATTTTTTTTAGATACTATAGAAAGCTAATATATTTTAATCTAAATTAGAAAGAGTGCAACTTTGATCCAAAATTATATTTTGTCTAATTTATTGTCATATTTGGAGATATAAATGATTTCGTAATTTTGTTGCAACTTGCTTTAAACAGCTACCTATTCAACTTATTTACGAAACGAGGCCGAAATATAATTAACAGATCAAACGAACTTACCTGAAGTGAAGTTCGGTCTGGATTATATGAGGCCTCGTTGAAGTAAATAAGTCCCTGCCTACCCCATTTCGTTCCCATTTGTTGCAACACTTAGGCTTTAAAGAAGACTGGAGAAGACCAGGAATGCAGGTCCCGAAGGGAGAACAGTAGGATTGTTTGTTTTGCTTTAAAATTGTGTGAGACTCAACGCATAGCGGAGATACTACCTATTCAATTTATTTACTTCAACGAGGCCTCATATAATCCAGATCGAACTTCACTTCAGGTAAGTTCGTTTGATCTGTTAAGTTTATATATTTAGTAACAAGAAAAATAGAACTAACTAAAAGTGGCCATATAGAAAAAGTAGTATTGTTAGTGAGCCAATCTCCGACAGCTCAGTGATAGGAGGACCCGTAAATTTAGGGCGCCAGCAACTCCATACTAGTTGAACTGTAAACTGCCATTGATGGTTTCGGTACTTTCTCTACAGTATACACTTAGCCAATAAATAACTTAAGGATTCAAATTACTTATTTTTTTACTTTTCTTCCTTTTTTCTAAAACGTTATAATCAACGTTATGAGGATCAAATAAATTTAATCCAGCAGCTTTAAAACAATGACGATTGTTCTTTGTTTTTCTGAAAAAAGCTCTTTTGCTATCTGTAAGGCTTTGGGAAAGCCTTCTATATTACTATTATCGAAGTTAAACACTAGAAGCATAAATATTTATCATATCGAACCTAATCCCAAGAAGTTCCAGTTCTTCATTCATAGACGTCTCCTGAGGAAATTATCAAACATAAAATTAATTAAATAAATTATGATATCGTAAAAAATAAAACTAAAACTCTACAAACTACAAACGCAAACTAAAACTATGAAATGTATAACGCTATAAAGTTCGTTACAATATATATAGATATATTGCGGCTGCAAAACAATGGTTCCAGCTTGGTAGTACCCGGAAAGGTATGCGGTGGGCTATGTGAAATGGTATTAGATACTGGTTGTACTCACACCATTGTAAAGCCGAACATTGTGGTTCAATATAAAACTGGTTTTTCGGAAAAGCATTATGCCCTGCAAACCGCCAATGGCGAAGTAATACCGGTGAAAAGGATACATGAGACAGAAATAACCCTGGTAAGCAACACTTTCAGACATGTAGTTATTGTTGCTGATATTTTGGACGAAACAATACTAGGTCTAGATATCATGGAATACTAGAAGCTTGTCTTTGATCTTCCTCAATGAGTACTCTGAACTAGAAATCAAGAAATTGTTATGAAGCTACCGAAATATAGTAAAGTGGCGATTCGGAAGTTGTACTTCGATGGTACCGCCAAGTTTAGAATGTATAGTAAAAGTAAAGTTTAATGATTCCGAAGAAGATGAAGTAGTTTTGGTTGAACCAATTCAAGCTTGTTCTTTATGTGCAAAATTATTCTTCCTGCAAGAATATTGATCTAGAATAAAAGGAATTCTATATTTGTCAAGATGTTGAACTGAAGGATTATCCTCAACAAATCAGAAAAGATGACAAGATTGCTACCTGTCAACCTGTCGACATGATAGTTATTAGTATCACGTTACAACCTGCCGACCTACCAAAGGTACAAAAAGACCTAGTTAGTATATCAACACCTTTATTGAATCAATTTCAAGTGGCTAGACTGGAAGATCTTTTAAGAAGAAATCAGGATGTTCTTTTTGTTTGATTGCGACTTGGGAAGGATCAATATAATCGAGCATCGAATAATTACTGGTGAAGCAACTCCAAATAAACACGCTCCCAGGAGAATACCGTTAGCAAGACGTCACGAGGTGGACAATAGACATGCAGAATTAAGGCATTATAGAACCTTCCCAAAGTCCATGGACATCTCCAGTTGTATTAGTTAAAAGAAAGATGGCTCAACTAGATTCTGTGTTGACTTCAGAAGACTTATTGACGTCACAAAGAAAGATAGTTTTCCTTTACCTTATATTGAGGATACTCTAGATACTTTAACTGGGTCAAAATAGTTTTCCACATTGGACTTAAAAAGTGGTTATTGGCAGGTACAGCTTTATCTAAAGGATAAATAAAATTCCGCCTTTTTTAGTGGAATGGGGCCATGGCAATTTAATGTTATGCCATTCAGTTTATGCAATGCCTCTGCCACTTTTGAACGTTTAATGGACGAATCTTACATGAGCTAACTTGGAAAACATGCCTAGTCTATCTAGATTACATCATAATTCTGGAAAAAAATATTTGACCATCACTTGAAAAATGACGAAGGTGTATTTCAAAAACTGAGAAGTGCACAATTGAAGCTCAGTCCGAAGAAATGTCAATTTTTTTAGAAAGAAGTGAAATACATGGGGCATATAATCACCGAAGCTGGTGTACGAACCGATCCACAGAAGACGAAAGCCATTCAAGGTTGACCAGTACCGAAAAACAAGCACGAACTATGAAGTTTTCTGGATCTATGTATTTACTATAGAAGATTGATAAAATGATTCGCCGATATTGCAAGACCTTTACATCGGCTGACTGAAAATAGCAACAACTATGAATGGTCCGCAGACTCCGAAAGTGCTTTTAAGGAACTAAAGGAGACACTTTGTAATCCTCCTATATTATCATATCCTGATCTTGACCAGATGCTTTTTGTGGATACTGACGCAAGTAACTCCTGTATGGGTCGAATTTTGCCCCAGATATAAAATGACAAAAAGAAAGTGATTGCTTATTTTAGCAAAGTACTCTGCAAAGCTGAGCGAAATTATTGTTTAATAAGAAAAGAATTACTCGCCCTCATAAAGACATTGGAACAGTTTCTCGAATATCTGCATGGCCAAAAATTTCTCCTGCATATAGACTACGTATCATTAAAGTGACTTTTATAATTTAAAAATCGTGAAGGTCAAATAGCACGATGGTTACAACGCTTGCAAGAATATGATTTTAAAATTGAAGGTAGAAAAGGCTTGAACCACAAAAATGCAGACGCTCTGTCAAGGAGATTATGTTCATATGAATGCAAGTACTGTAACAAACACAAAGAGCGAGAAAATCCTGACGATTTCTGTTGTCGAAAGATACAACTACAATGCTCTTTAGACTGGGATCCAAAATCATCTCTAAGGACCAACAAGAAGATCCAGGTCGTTATCATCAAATTAAAGAATAATAAGTCAAATCGACCCACTTTTCAAGAAATTTCATCAAATCTCAAAAAGTAATAGGTTATTGGGAGAGCACTGATTGCATAGACTACAAATACCAGACTATGTTACCTACTAAAAGTTCCAGAAGTCCGAGAAAGGTTCTACTGGCTATGGTGCTGCGCAGATGTAAAAAATTGGTGCAAGACCTGTACTGACTGTGCTGCTAGTAAAGGACCAAGGATCCATAGACATGGTAAAATGAAGCATTACAATGTAGGAGTACCTTTTGAAAAATTACACTAGACGTGGCAGGACCATTTCCTATTAGTAAATCTGGGAATCGCTATATTTGGTAGATGTGCATTACTTCAGTAAATGGCCTGAAGTCTAGGCGATACCAAATCAAGAAACCACCACTGTTGCTGAAATATTATTTCAACAATGGATTTGTAGATATGGGGTGCCAGGAGAAATACACTCTGATCAATGCAGAAACTTTGAATCTGAAGTTTTTACGAACCTTTGCAAGCTTCTGAAAATCCACACAACTAGAACAACACCCTTACATCCACAGTCAGATGGAATGGTTGAGAGATTTAATAGAACGCTTGAGAATTACCTCGGAGTACAAGTAAATAAATGCATTCAGCCATTTTTACTAGCCTATCATTCAACCATTCACGAAACTATTAGAGAAACCTGCTAGCATACTGTTTGGAAACGAATTAGGTCTACCAATCGATTTGCTTACTGGACGTCCACCCGACTCTGAAGCAACTTGGGAAGACTACACTAAGCACTTAGTGAGAAGCTTCGGGTCTTATTGACGTCACAAAGAATGACAGTTTTCCTTTACCTCATATTGATGATACTCTAGACACTTTAACTGGGTCAAAATAGTTTTCCATATTGGACTTAAAAAGTGGCTATTGCCAGGTACAGTTTCATCCAAAGGATAAATAAAATACCGCGGAATGGGGCCATGGCAATTTAATGTTATGCCGTTTAGTTTATGTAATGTCCCAGCCACTTTTGAACGTTTAATGGACGAATCTTACATGAGCTAACTTGGAAAACATGCCTAGTCTACCTAGATTACATCATAATTCTGGAAAAAATATTTGACGATCACTTGAAAAATGACGAAGGTGTATTTCAAAAACTGAGAAGTGCACAATTGAAGCTCAGTCCGAAGAAATGTCAATTTTTTTAGAAAGAAGTGAAATACCTGGAGCATATGATCACCGAAGCTGGTGTACGAACCGATCCAGAGAAGACGAAAGCCACTCAAGGTTGACCAGTACCGAAAAACAAGCACGAACTAAGAAGTTTTCTGGGTCTCTATACTTACTATAGAAGATTCATAAAAGAATTCGCCGATATTGCAAGACCTTTACATCGGCTGACTGAAAATAGCAACAACTATGAATGGTCCGCAGACTGCGAAACCGCTTTTAAGGCACTAAAGCAGGCATTTTTTTATCCTCGTATATTAACATATCCTGAGTCAGATCAGATGTTTTTGTGGATACTGACGCAAGTAACTCCTCTATAGGTGAAATTTTGTCCCAGATACAAAATGACAAAGAGAAAGTGATTGTTTATTTTAGCAAAGTACTCTGTAAAGCTGAGCGAAATTATTGTGTAACAAGAAAAGAACTACTCGCCATTATAAAGACATTGGAACACTTTCACGAATATCTGTATGGCCAAAAATTTCTCCTGCCAACCGACCACGCATCATTAAAGTGGCTTTTAAAATTTAAAAATCCTGAAGGTCAAATAGCAGGATGGTTACATATATATATATATATATATATATATATATATATATATATATATATATATATATATATATATACCGTGTTCACAAAGTATGGAGCTCCCCGCTAAATGTAACATAGAACTAATGTAAATAAAAATTCAACCTATATTAAAAAGTGTTTTAATAGTCATACGTATAAAAAATTTTTAGTATTTTTCTTCCATATGCCTAGATCCATTGAACTATATTTATCGGTCTTTTTAACAAAAACAAAAATATTCTTCACCATTTATATGTAAATTACAGATATATTTCTTAAAAAACATTTAATTTTTGATTTTGCTTCCAGTACTGTACTGTACTATGCGTATTAATTGTCCCCTTCAGTTTTTAAGGTCAGAAAATACTTTATTTTGGCTGATGTCATCTTGGTAAGCATAAATCATACTAGTATTTTGCAAATAATCACTTTTAATTTTTAGTAGTTAATCACTATGAAGATGCTCTGAATATAGTGTGGCAAGAAAAATGTATTTGATTTAATATATCCATATATTTTGATTAGTTTTAACAAAAATAAAATTAACAAGTTAATAATAAAAATCAACAAAGGTCCAAACAACAACATAAAAGCTTTTATCTCTAAAGAAGTAATTTAAAATATATCTAAATACAAAAAAAACATCTTTTGACAAATAAGTTGTTACACTTTCGGCCATATATTCAGAGAGTTGGTTACGCTTTCAGTATTTTTACTGACATTACATAAAAGTTCTAATTCTCTCTAAATTATATCCACTAATTTTCCAGTGAGTCTGCTACACTCTTCTTCTGTTTGAAAACAGAGGGCATAAAATTATATTTAAACTTGATTAAGTTTATGAATTTATTAAAAAGGAAAATAGAGCTAACTAACAGTGACCATATAGAAAAAGTCGTTCAGTTAGTGAGCAAATCTCCGACAGCGCAATGATAGGAGGACCGATAATACTAGTTGAACTGCAATCTGCTATTGATGGTTTCGGTACTTTCTTTACAGTATTAACTTAGCCAATAAACAATTTAAGGATTCAAATTAAGAAAAAACTGGATATGCGTTCCAAAATCTATTAGTTTTACTTACGGTAGAGTTGAAGATAAAATTAAAATAGTTGAACTCTAATCCCAAGAAAATAAGTATATATATATATATATATATATATATATATATATATATATATATATATATATATATGTATATATATATATATATATATATATATATATATATATATATTTATATATATATATATATATATATATATATATATATATATATATATATATATATATATATATGTTTATGCGGCTTTCACGGATTCCTCCGTGTGAGATGCAATAGCAGTGGATATATCCACATTATGCCGTTGTAGTGCTGAAATCTCATTCAGCAAACATACAACGATATGCAGCTCTGTGCATGAATGAAGTTGTACAGGTAGACCATCATCTCGATGGTGGTGGAATAGGATAAATTGTTTTCCTTAGCAATTTGTTCAAACTGTGCAACCTCTAACACGGAAAGGATATGGTTGGAACGAGGTTTGCATTTACTGTTCGCATTTTACTTCATTCATGCATAGAGCTGCATATAGTTGTACGTTTGCTGAATGTGATTTCAGCACTACAACGGCATAATGTGGATATATCCACTGCTATTGCATCTCACACGGAGGAATCCGTGAAAGCCGCATAAACATAATAGCTTTGTTCGCGGTAAGGATTTAGAACCGATTCTGAACTAATACGCATGCGCAGTTGAAATAGCAGCGTTCGCGGATAACAAAGTTCAGAATTTTTAGTTACAGTCCCATGTTCGCGGAGAAAATAATTCGGTTCGAAATCGATTCTGAACCAGTCCTACCGGTTCTAAGGATTGAAGAAGAACTGTAATTTCGGAATTTTATGCAGCGCCAGCGTTCATGCTGCGGCCGCAATGTGCAACTATTTGACAATTGTTTTTATTTTATTTTAGGTTTTTCTCTTGTTTATGTCATTCGTTGCATTTGATATTTCAGTATATTATATTTATTATATTATATTGGTTTTACTTTAATTAGTGTTAATCGACCTAGAATCTTAAATAATAAGTTAAAAAGGTGTTAGTTTGAACCTAAAAAAATATATTTTTAGTGAATACTCCCATTATGTCAAATCATTTATCATCCAGCGATGAGGACTTAAAAGAAATTTTAGAGTTACTCAAAATTCCTAAAAGTGCTAATTATTTTGAGGAAATTTTGCCTCCCATTTTCAGTTAAGCTGAGAAATGGACAAGAACTGGCGTGTATTATGGTTTGCGATAAATGAAGTTGCATTGTATAGGGACGTATCAGACCGGTTTTTAGTTTTATTAAAAATGTTTTTTGAATCAAAAAGAAATGGACCTAAAACTATTGCGTTTTATTTTTTGTTTAGAAAAATCCCCATCTTTTTATTAGGCGTATGTTTAGAATTAGATTTACTTTGGGGCTCCCGAAATATGAACTTAACACAAAATAAAGAGTAAACAATAGATATCTGTTAAAATATATATTTGTTTATCAAAAATTCTATTCAGCAAAAAACAAGACGTTTTATTCCAAAAGGAACTGACAGTTAGACTTTATATTATATAAGAATAACAATTATAATTCAATATTTCTTTAAAATAATACAAATAATAAAACCTAATAAAAGACAGTTTTAAGTTATTTAAAACAAAAAAAAACAACTAGTTTAATCAGCATTTAACACCGTATGCATACCAGAGTGGACGATTCAAAGTTCCAAAATCGTTCGCGGTAAAAACAAATCCTGAACCGGTTAATAACTGAGCATGCGCTGTACGGCAATCCTGAACTAATTCCGTACTAGTTCTGAATTGGTTCGGAAAGTGACCCGCGAACAAAGCTATATACGCTATCCGGCGGGAGGTCGGCGAAGCCGCGTTCAGTATTTGCATGCTTCCTTCTGATCTGTCCTTTGCACAGCCAGGTGCATGTCGGTACCCTGATGAGTTTAGTAGAGACGAAACATGTACCTCTGCCATATCACTATGACGGGGAGGGTAAGTTTTGACTTTCTTCTCGGTTTGGTTGTACAGGTAGACCATCATCTCGATGGTGGTGGAATAGGATAAATTGTTTTCCTTAGCAATTTGTTCAAACTGTGCAACCTCTAACACGGAAAGGATATGGTTGGAACGAGGTTTGCATTTACTGTTCGCATTTTACTTCATATATATATATATATATATATATATATATATATATATTTGGCCGTGACCGTGAAATTGTTTATTTTTAATAATTTCGTACCGCTCCGTGGTATATTCAGATCGTCGTTTGTACTGTTTAAGATAACAGTCCGGCATCAAGTTCTGCGGGTAAAAGCCTGCCGATATTTTACGATATGGGGGTACACAGTTGTTTTCTCTGCATTTTGCTTTCGGTTCGTTGCAGATCCACTGATGAGACCATTGGGTGGTCGAAACTAGTGTGGAGGGAGAACCAGAGTGGAATTCGCAGAGAATATACTGTTTGCCCCCTTCTTAACGGTCGTAAGGAGAATACAATAACTTTTCCATATATATATATATATATATATATATATATATATATATATATATATATATATATATATATATATATATATATGTATATGAGCTTAAGCTCCCGAAAATTTCCTGATACCAATTTTTAAAGAATTTATAAAATGTAAACTCTTTGACATATGCAATTTTTAGAAAATAATTTAATTCGAAGTTTATGCCCCAAAAAATCCTCTGTTTCTGAGGGAAGTCGGAAAAACGTAAAATGTTTAATTTGCCATATTGGATCAGCTATATTTAATTTAAGAGAATCAATTTTGGATTCAAAATCTGCTAATGCCGCCATGCCAATTTTGGCACAAATCAAAAAATTTTCTTTTTTTTTTACCATCTTATAGCCGTCATTTTGGGTTTTACTTAACCAAATTTAGCTATAATAATACGGTATCATCGCAACAACTTCCTGAACTAAAAATTTTGTTTACTACTGATACTAGATATGCGTATTTTTTTGTATACAATTGTTACACGGTTTGGAGTGTAATTTTCGATTTGGGCAGTGCTAAATAATTCGTACAGTGGTGCATGATATTGTTTTTAATTTGTGGGTGTTTTGTGCAATAAAAATGGCAGACGTTTATAAAAACAATAAACTAGTGGATATAATATTAACTTACGGGGAGTTTCAACAAAATGCAGGCGTAACATGTTGTTTGTACATGGAGCGATTTCCTTTACGAAACCATCCGTCTCCGCGGATGTTTGTAAATTTAGTTATAAGACTTTGCGACACTGGGTATTTAAAGAAACAACGAGGAGGTCACGCTGGAGGAGGCAAAATGGTGGAGATCGAGGAAGAAATTTTAGAAATTGACGAAAACGACCCAACAAGTGTGGAAAACTTTACGACAAGAATAACTTTATTCGTACCATTATCAACGGGTACAACGTTGCAACCAGACGATTTTGTCTATTACATCAGTACAGCATAAACGACAATTTTACTAAATTTATTTTTACTACCGATGAGGGGACGTTTAGAAGAAACGGAGTAAATAATTTCCACAACAGCCATGTTTGGGCAGTAAAAAATCCACCTGCAGTGAAAAAAAGTCATTTTCAGCCTAGATTTTCAGTAAATGTTTGGGCTGGCGTAGTAAATGACATGCTTATAGGGCCTTATTTTTTTTCAAATCGACTGACAGGTGAAAATTATTTAGATTTTCTTCAAAACAATCTGCCATAATTATTAGACCACATTTCAGACGAGGAGTACACGAACATTTAAATACTGTGTTTCCTAATAGATGGATAGAGTGAACCATTTCTTGACCTGAACGTTCCCAGGATCCCCCGTAACTCAACAAACATTACAACCACCTGAAGAATAGTAGCAAGAAGGAAAACCGAGATATATCTGAAAAAACAGTAAAAGTAAATTTTGCATCCATAAAAATCAACCAAGCACAGTGTAGTAAAATACCAAACATACGACAAAAATGATGGTCAACTGATGTTGAAATGTAATTTAAACTGTTCTTTGTGGTAGAAAAATGTAGGATAAAAATAATCGTGTTGGGAAATAAATTAGTAAGAAAATAGAAGTATGAGCTTTTGCAATATAGTAAAACCAAAAATGCAATGATTGTAATGGCTTTATTCAAGGAATTAATAAGAAATGTTAGAGAAAAATAATATTGTGCTCCCAGAATGAGTGGATTTTCATAAATAAGGTAAAATTTATTGAGCTAGGCAAAGTGACCTTAAAAGGAAATTTGAACCATGCCATACTATAACTTTCCATTGGTTAGAAAGGTGGCTTTACAAAAAAAAAATATTTCATAAATTTCGTTTCCTTTTTCATTCTAGTGCATAGATAAATCTGGGTTTGCCTAAATTTGTTGTCTTTTAAAATTACAAAATATAAATATAATTTGTTTTTGTTTGTAATTTCTGATACTCCTTTCCCGATGAACATTTTTTTTTCATTTGTAGATTTTTAACCTAAACCATTTTTAGTCATAATTTTCCCTTGCATTTATAAACGTTAATGTAATTTATTTGTAGTATTTTTTTTTTCATTTTTCTAATTTATGAACACTCCGTAGTCCTTTCAAGTGGAGTAGGAGTCCTCATAAATATTTTTTTTTTCATAAATTCACAAATAAAAGAATGTTTTCTCTTTGGGACTTAATCCATGGATTCACTGTATTTATGAAAAACTTAAAGTTAGTTAGAAAATTAAAAATTTATTTTTTACTGGTTATATCATCTGATGAAATTTTTAGTTTGTTTTACTTTTTTTATAACTTTGCTTTAAATCCTTATTTCTACCAAATAACTTTTTGAATAACCACCTAATAGTGAACAAAATAATAAAGACGCTTAAAATTAAGAATCCTAATACGTCTACCATAAAATACTTGTACCAAGGCATTCTTATTCCTGCCACTCTCAAATGAGGTGCACCTTTATGTCTAATGATGTATTCTACCCAATAAACTGCAGTTTCTAGAGGTTTTTGAGGTCTATCGTGATATAATTTAGATAGTCTCTGGACATTTTCTCTGTATTTAGGATTTGTAAGAAGCTCATTCAGTACAGAACTGAATTTTTCATTAAAATTAGGGTCACTATAGGAAACTTTTAGACCGTAACCATCTGCCTCCGCTCTCTCTGCATTCGCGGGCTGATCACCGTAAACAGGTAAGGCTAGGATCGGTACTCCATGGTAAATTGTTTCTGTGATACTTGAATAACCTCCATGAGTTATAAAGAGCTTGATGTTGGGATGGGCTAGAATAAATAAAAAAAAGTCAATACTCAAATTTATAAGAAAAAAAAGGAAAATTTTGGAGTAAATATAAATATTTTTTCATCTGTAAAGATGTGAAACAAAGTTTGAACAATAAATAACTGCTTTGGATTATTTATTTTAAAAAAGGTCACATAAAGTAAAAATTCATCAAAATATAAGTTTTTTCTTAATTACTGCTAATGGATTGAGAAAGTTTTTTAATATGACATCTTCAAAAATATAAGTAAAATAAATTATTATGCAACATATCCTGAACTAGAATAGAAAATAATGAGCCTCTCATTCATTGCACAGTTGAAATAATACATACATTAAGCAATAACGACTATAATTCAAAATTAACTATTAGGAACAATATGATACAAAAAAATATTGACAGATTCACTAGATCACCAAGTGTTATAACAGTAATACTTGTGGCACTAAAATAAATATTTAGTTGTCGTAGTGATGCAAGCAACTGTTTTTACTTTACGTGTAAGTCATCGAAACTAACATATGTCCTCAGTGTTTTATTTTCTTTACATTTGCGCTTTTTAACTGTTCGAAATTGACAATAAATAGTTAGGAAGCGGACGACCAGAATATTTAGACTATTTATGGTGGTTCTGAAGACAGTCTCAATAGAATTATGTGCGAGAAAAAAATTCCTTTGTGAAAAATGCGTGGAAAAAAATCACTCAACAGTAAGTGTGGTGGAAAAAAATTCCCTCATTAAAATTGCGACGAAAATAATCCTTTCTTCTCAGTGCCGTGTATAATAATCATAACACAGTAAGAGAGGTGTAAAAAATCTCTCTTATATTGCCTCAAAACCTTACGGGGTTGCCCACCATAATCCAGGCGGGGATTTTCCTATTATATAATATATATATATATATATATATATATATATATATATATATATATATATATATATAATCATTTGCGTAGTCCTTGCGGAAATCCTTCACAAATGCCTACTTCGAACTTTTAATGTTTAGATCTAGCTATACCTTCCCAACCGTGTGCCCTCCATTGAATGTTTGGTTAGTGTAATATAATTTTTTCTCTTTTTCTCGAAACTCCCGTATTTTTTCGAAATGTTTTCACCGCCATAAAATAATTTCAACGTTCTCAATTAGCAAGCTTTATCAATTCCATTTAAGATAACTAAAATTTATTTCTTTTATTGGTCGCCTCAAACATCTTAATTATATTTTAGGTAAAGATGTGTCGTTATTAATTTCTGTCTTAATTTTTTTTTTACTTTGCGACGAATGGCGCATTTTATGTCATAGTTCAGGATTTTTTCCGTCTTCTTGTCTGCTTTGCTTTTTTTGGTCGTTTTCTTTAAAATGACCACTTAAAATCTTGAACACCGTGTGGGAAGAAGTTTTCGTTACATTGACACATATTTCTGCAGCATTCAAAGTGGTTACTTCAGAGTTTCGTTCTCAAATACCATGGTAAACATTTTTAATCATTATTTGTTCTTTTAAAGTCAGTTGACTATTTTCTTTGTAGGCGCACCACTAGTTGAAGGTTGGTTAATATCCATAGTTTACCACAGATATATACACCAAATACACACTATAATACACTATAGTAACCTTTTTTTAGACAACACAATATCTATTACAACGAAAGTATAGTAACTAGTAGAGTAATTAGAATGGGATCTCATAAAATCCATCCACAATTCAATAAAATATCAAACAATGCGAAAACCCAGTTGAAACGCTTCTTTTCAAGTCTATGCAAGATAGACATTCCTTGTATGTGTGTTGCCACATCCATTATCTTCGCGATAAGAAACCAAGTACATGTTGATTGACGTCACCGTGCTATTTTAAATGCGATCAGCTGATTGCTATTTAAGGCTCGCGAAACATAGCAACAATACATTTTAAGCTTTTAGTCCCTGCCCTGATAATGGAGCGGCAAAGTTTTAATAGTTGCATGAGATATTTATTTCGCTGCTTCATTGCTTTGGTGACCGGTATTAAATGAGTCACTGACAGAAATTATGAACTTTAGGTATAATAATAAAATTGCGGAGGATTCGAATGTATAATTTGGTCTTAACTCGCATTTATTAATTGTGTTAAATTAACTGCATACACAGAATGTTCAGAAACAATGTCAGGATACTCTGTGCTAAAATGAAGGTAATAGGTAATTTCGAATAAAATAAAAATCCAAATGATTTTTTAGTTAAAGATAAATAAATCTAAATTTTTTGTTTTGTTTTTTACTTCAAATTTAATTTATTTCTTGATGAAACTAGTTGATATTTGGTAAAATGTTTAGTGTAATCAATAGTGATCTATAGGTAAGACTGTTTTCCTAATTTGCTCCATTTCGGCTGTTTATTGTGTAGTATTTATTATAGACACTTCTAGAAGATTGTTAAAAAACTCAGTTTTAAACTTTCTTCTCGATATAAAATTTGACGGTGAATTCCGTTTTTCACTATCTTTTCCAATTTACAAACAGTAAGATCTAGAACTTTACCGATAATTCAGTTCTAGGCCTCTGTTTTGATGATTTCGATGGTAAAATCCCTCTAAAAAATTGTGCGGTAAATAAAATCCTCCTTAAATAGGTGCCGTAAAAATAACTTCTCCTAGACAATGAGTGCCGAAGAAAATCCCTTTGCTTGTTATGAAAACAAAAAAAAATCTTTCTTGCGAATTGACGTGGGATTACATAACTTATATTCTAATATACTATTTTGATACGAATATGATGATATATGCTAGAGCTTATTTTTACGGCACCTATTTAAGGAGGATTTTCTTTGCCGCACGATTTTTTAGAGGGATTTTACCATCGAAGTCATCAAAACAGAGGCCAAGAACCGGATTCTCGGTAAAGTTCTAGAACTTACTGTTTGTAAATTGGAAAAAATAGTGAAAAACGGAATTCACCGTCAAATTTTATATCGGGAACAAAGTTTAAAACTGAGGTTTTTTAACAATCTTCTAGAAGTGTCTATAATAAATACTACACAATAAACAGTCGAAATGGAGCAGATTAGGAAAACAGTTTTACCTGTAGATCACTATTGATTACACTAAACATTTTACCAAATATCAACTTGTTTCATCAAGAAATAAATTAAATTCGAAGTAAAAAACAAAACAAAAAATCTAAATTTATTTATCTTTAACTGAGAAATCATTTGGATTTTATTTTATTCGAAATTACTTGCTACCTTTATTTTAGCACAAAGTATCCTGACATTGTTTCTGGACATCCTGTGTATGCAGTTAATTTAACACAATTAATAAATGCGAGATAAGACCAAATTATAGATTCGAATTATCACCAATTTCTGTCAGTGACTCATTTAATACCGGTCACCAAAGCGAAGAAGCGGCGAAATAAATATCTCATGCAACTATTAAAACTTTGCCGCTCCATTACCGTGGCAGGGACCAAAAGCTTAAAATGTATTGTTGTTTTATTTCGCGGGTCTTAAATAGCAATCAGTTGATCGCATTTAAAATAGCACGGTGATGCCAGCCAACATGTACTTGGTTTCTTATCGCGAAGATAATGAATGTAGCAACACACATACAAGGAATGTCTATCTTGCATAGACCTGAAAAGAAGCGTTCCGACTGAGTTTTCGCATTGTTTGAATATTTTATTGAATTGTGGATGGATTTTGTGAGATTCCATTCTAATTACTGTACTAGTTACTATACTTTTATTGTAATAGATATTGTGTTGTCTAAAAAAAAGTTTATTATAGTGTATTATAGTGTCTATTTGGTGTATATATTTGTGGTAAACTATGGATATTAACGAACCTTCAACTAGTGGTGCGCCTACAAAGAAAATAGTCAATTGACTTTAAAAGAACAAATAATGATTAAAAATGTTTACCATGGTATTTGGGAATGAAATTCTGAAATAATCACTTTGAATGCTGCAGAAATATGTGTCAATGTAACGAAAATTTCTTCCCATACGGTGTTCAAGATTTTAAATGGTCATTTTAAAGAAAACGACCAAAAAAAGCAAAACAGACAAGAGGACGGAAAAAATCCTGGAATATGATATAAAATGCGCCATTCGTCGCAAAGTCGAAAAAAAATTAAGACATAAATTAATAACGACACATCTTTACCTAAAATATCATTAAGATATTTGAGACGACATTTAAAAGAAATAAATTTTAGTTATCTTAAATGGAATTGTTAAAGCTTGCTAATTGAGAAGGTTGAAATTGTTTTATGGCGGCGAAAATATTTGGAAAAAATACGGGAGTTTCGAGAAAAAGAGAAAAAATTGTATTACACTAACCAAACGTGGCTCAATGAAGGGCACACGGTTGGGAAGGTATAGCTAGATCTAAACATTAAAAGTTCGACGTAGGCATTTGTGAAGGATTTCCGCAAGGACTACGCAAATGATCATCGTTTTATAATAACTCATATCGGGAGCGTATCTGGTTTATTAGATGACGGCCTTAACGTTTTCGAATTTCGAAAAACAGGGGACTACCATGGAGACATGAACGTCGATGTTTCTGAGCGATGGGTTTCTTCAATTTTAAACCTTACGGAACCTGATTCGGTAATTGTAATGGACAATACCCCGTATCATAATCGACGCCAAGAAAAAATTCCGACTGCTGCATCTAAAAAGGTAGAGATATGCTAATAACTCCTTTCAAAAAATATTGAATTTGATGAAACAATGCTTTTTTGCTAGATTTGGTGAGGGTAACTAAACAAGAATATATCAGATATGTTATTGATGAAATGGCTCGGAAAAAAAAATATATCCGTGTTGAGACTATCGCCGTACCATTGTGAACGTAACCCAATTATATTAGTATGGGCTCAGATAGAGTTAAGTGGCACGGAAACATTCATATCGTTACATGTCAAAATATTATTGGACTAGACAATTATTAACATGACGTCCAATGATTGAAAAAATTGTATTGATTATGTTAAAAAAAGAAGAACAAAGAATATGGGACATAGTCATTCACGTTGAGGCAGTGGTTGAAGCATTATAACGACCCCTGATGCTGACAGTTCCTCAGATTCAGATATGTCTGTTGACGGCAATTCTGCCGATGAATCAATGTGTGCTAAGTGACCTACATTACTTATGTCACACTTCTGAGGAAGACACTAGAAGCACCCTGGTTGGTCCAAAACAAACAAATAAGAAGGGAACTGCACTGGACGCCAGTCAGAAGAGCAGGTAAGCCACAAACTTTCGATTAATATGCATAAAATACCGTAAAAGCACCTAAACTGCATATAAAATATCTTAAAATTACATTGTAAGCAAAATGTGGGAAGAGTTCAAAGCAATAGGTGCAACCGACACGTAGAGCAGGTACGCTGACTGAAGACCACAGGTTTGTTAAGGTTTAATTGCCTGAAAACCGGAGGTCTCACTAAATAACCTTGATCTGCCAGCAGTCACGGCTAATGGCAGACCAAGGAAAATCGGTAGGACCTTCAATCAGGAGGTTTGAGGCGGTAAGAATCCAACATTACCATTCACATTTTGTGAAGGTGTCTATGCAAAATTTTCCCTCCAGTAAACTAAAAATGTAAGGGTTCATATTAATGTGAGGAAATAAATTTAACATAAAAAAAATATATTGATATTCCCACGAAATTTCATCATTTATTATCTTCTGAAATGCACACGTCACTGGAATTGATTCCCTTGACGGCGCAGCGATGAGTCACTCACAGAAATTATGAACTTTACCACTATTCCTTGTCGCGAATAAATTATATAGGTACCTAACATGTCACTAGTTCTTTTATTACAAATGAAAAATGTTGTTCAGTACTGATTTGAATACTTTATCAATCTTTATGTTTTTATCCTTAATATTTCCATATACAGGTCTGGAATATCCACACCAGAAACTGGACGTTTCTTAAGTCAAATAAAGAAAATACTATATTATTCATCAAATCAGAATGAGACAGAAGATAAGCATCGTAAGCATCGACATACGTGTAAATTACCAGTTTGGCTCTCGGATGAGGGGTAATACAATGCTGGCGCGGTGAGAGCGGGTGGCAGCATACGCCACGCCCTAGCACAACAAGAGGATTCCAAGTTAATTTGCTTTCATTCAGGCCGTCGAAGCATAAGTACCGTGTTTCGCGCCAATTTTTTTTGTTACAATGGCAGTTTATTCCACGGAACAAAAAGAGCACATTATTAAGTGGTACACTATTCTGGTAAATAATCGGCAGATTTGTATTTACGTGCGAAAATCATCCTGTTCCTTGAAAATTTAGAAGTTCGGAAATTATTAAAAAATTTAAGACAAACGGTTGTCTAAAAATTTGTAAAAAATGGACTGACAATAATGAGGAGCAACCGGTTCCTCAAATTACTGAAGAACGAGCAAATCGGAGAGACTGACGTTTGTAGTTTGGCAGAAATTAATTTTCCTTGCAATAGTACCGTAATTGCCTAAGAACTTGATATGAACGCTCGAACAGTTCGGAATATTTTAAAGCTAATAGGGATATAACCCCTGAAGTTTTGGCAAATACGCGAACCGTATTTTACAATAGACTGGGTTATTGTCTCGCTCAAAGTGGAGGCCTGTTTGAACATCTCTTGTAGACTTTTAGGTGTTTTTGTTGATTGAAATTGAATTTAATTATTTATTTATTTATTTACAAATACTGAACGTGTTACTTTTATTTTTTACCAGAATAAAAGTTTATTTTTCAGAATGATTTTTTATTTTATAGTGGTCTATTAGCTTATTTACTTAGAAATTACCGTTGCGTTTCACTAGTATTTTTATTAGAATAAATGTTTATTTTGTAACAGAAATATCAATTTTCTTTACGCTCAACGACTATTTGATGTATTTAAAACAATCAATGTATCAAATAGTCATTAAATATTCCAAATTCCATCGATTACGTTATAAGTTTAGACGAAAAGTAAATACACTCTCTCATTCGTTTGAAGGTAGGTACTGCTCGTCTTCGTGTCGCACGGAAGTTAGTGGGGGTAATATTGCGGTAGGCGTTCCCTACTGTCCGAACTAATCTGAAAGAAGTTAGACGGGCTTAGGGTTAGAATTTGAGAAGCGGCCAAAATAATTTCTAGTTAAGAAATTTAAAATAGAAGTTTGGCTATAGTAACGTTTCTGTTAAACCTCGGTATATAAACGGCCAGTCTTTTCTTTCTGAAGTTTCGTCTCAGGTCAAAGGCAACAGTGTTGTGGTTGCGTCGCGCCCAGTTATATTTGTGCGCCGTTCTTCTATTTGACATTGGATTGTCGAGAAACAAATATCAACGATTACAAA
Source organism: Diaprepes abbreviatus (assembly GCA_034092305.1). NCBI lineage: Eukaryota > Metazoa > Arthropoda > Insecta > Coleoptera > Curculionidae > Diaprepes > Diaprepes abbreviatus. The sequence goes on along the minus strand of JASJET010000144.1, from coordinate 1,317,695 downwards.
ATGGGGCTAAACAGAAAGACAGTAATATATTTTCGCCGTACTCTGGTGTGTAAAATACAAAAAAAGCATGTTATTCACATGACGAGTATCTAACTTTTACTAAAACAAAAGCCGAGGTTAAATTCCAAGGCTTACTGGATCATACAGTGGATCGAATTATATTGCTTAAAATTAGACGCCCTTGAACAAATCGATAAATTAGATTTGTAGATATGAGTTTCATTTGCAAATCGGGCTTCGATGGAACGTCAGGTCAGAGCTAGTACAAAATGAAATCACTGATACAAACTTATTCCTAACCTCTCTTATTCCACTTCAATTAGCAGGTATTAACATGCAAATTCAACAAGAACAGATTGTGTTGTACAATTCCAAACCCCTCGTCTACTATGAATTGCGGGCCTCTGAAATTTGAATTTATTAAGAAAACCGAACAAAAGTCTTTAACGAAAATAGAAAATTATGAACTCGAACCAGACAACTTGCACCATATAATTGAGTTTTCTTTGCCACCCGAGCTTCAGTACAGTACAACTTATCTATGACGATGATAGATGGCTAGGTGAATGCTTTGGCTGGAGCGAAATCGGCCCAACGTTGTTACCTCTGCCAAACAACATCTCAGTTCAACAACATTGATACTGTGTCCCAGTAAATACAGAGTATTTCAAGCTACAGCCATTATAACAAGAGTAAAGTGAAAACTGATCCTCCGATTTCCCGTCATTTTGCAAACTATTGGAAGCGGACATTAAACTGCAATAGAGAATACAAACTTCAAACAGCAAGATTATTCTTTAAAGGATATTCTTGGTACAACATTCCAAAAGGAATCCACAAATGACTTACTTCATTGACCAGACATCATAGGATTTGCAATATTACCGATAGGTAAACTATCGAAAGATGCACAAAAATCAACGGACAAGTTGATAAGAAACTATCGTCTAGACTTTGACCGAAAATCTTCTCGTGAAATAGTATGGAGGATGTGTTCCAAAACTTTTGGCATCGATGGATCCTTACACTGTTTTTGACATAGTAAGGATTCGGATAACAATTCATACGTATTGGAGAATCAGAAAAGAGCTGTTAACAAAGAAGGCAGTGATTAAAAAGTTCTTTTTATTATTTTTATTACACTCGTATTATTTATTCATTTATGTGAATCAATAAATATTATATTACTTACAAATTATTTGCATTGGTATTTATTAAGAAGTCTTAAGTATAGAGGAAAAAGTACTTTCGCCTTTTTAACGATTATCGATATCCATGTATTTATTATTATAGTATTATATTTAAAATGTACCTTGAAGTCAAGCGCAATATTTTATTTATGGAAATACAATTATTCTTTTTATTTTATTTTTAAAGCGTTGAACCACATTAGACGTTTTTCGAATTTATTTTCATGATTTTAAAGTTTCAGTCTGCTATTGTTGGATCCGATTTTTATTTTTAATATCAAATCCGACCCACTGTGTTTTGACTTCCCGAAACCAGCGAAAAGTCCTTGCCCGACCCCATTTTTGTTGGAAACCAGGAAGCAAGCTACGATACAACAGTATGCTTTATTTCACTTCTTCAACATGGCTAAACGGGTTGTCCGTCGCTTTTTGTTACATTCCCTTTTTTTTAAGAGGTTCTGTTCTCGACTTTCCACACCTGTATAAAGATTTGTTTGTCCAGATATATAACACGAACAGTAACAACTATAAAGTCTATTTTCCATGGCAACTAGTAGTGAATCTGACTTTTAAAATATTATGACGATTTTAAGTTTGTTAAAAACACGTTTTTGTTGTTCTCTAATTTTATATTTATGAATTTCAATAAATTTAAAAAAAAACATTTTTCTAGAATGACAATGATAATTTAAAGCTTTATTATGAAAAAAAAAATATTACACTAAATAATAATATTTATTCACTCTTAAATTCCTTTAGCAGATATTACTGATCTTTAAGCAGATTTACTAGATGAATATTACATAATTTACAGATATGTGATTTTATATATATTAAGATATAAGTTGTAAGTTTTAAGCCTCTGAAACTATTTTTATTAATTTCATTTTTTATTTTTGTTTTTTAATTTCATTTTGGAGACATATAATTTTATATATTATTGTTAACTAAAATATTAACGATTTTTTTTTATAAAATCAATGTAAGTTGGTAATGCCGCCACTATTCTCCATAAATAAAATTTGTTAAAATCGTTTTTTAACATAATTTATCCCCAATAATAATTTAAAAATTTATCATCAAACCGCCCTTGCTTTCTATTGTAACTAGCTTACCTAAAATATCTTGTTGTGGTAACCATTTCTCTATCATAACATTTGATGGCTTTCCAGGCAAGTCTTCTTCAAACTTCCAAAGAACCTTTTGTTTTAATTTTCCAAGGACATTAAGGATTAATTTTTTTCTTTCGTCGGACATATCTTTGCTTTTCAAATTTGACCCCATACTAAAATATATAGCACCGTCTTTTGCATTATCTAGAAAGTTTTGTAAATCTGTAGGAAGCTTTTGTGGTGGATCAATAAAGTATCCACCGATTTCTACCATATTGGGAACCACTGGTACAGCTTTGTACATGCTGGTGTGTGAATTAAGTAGAACCAGCGAGACGTTGGTGAGAAGATCATCTAGAGGAGGAGCACTAGGAAATGCATGGCGCATTACTTTTTCATGCTTCGGATGGATATAAAATTTGTTGACTAGATAATGAAATATATGCAACATTAAATTTTTGAATCTCAAAAAAAATGTCATTTCATCTGGAGCTCCCATAAAAAAGATATGTGGTACTGTGGACACTGGTTGCGGGTTACCAACTGTTGGATTTACCCATGAATTGGGACCTAAGTTACTTAAAAGGATCAACGGACAGTTATAAATATATGAAAAAACTCTGAGACCATCGTTAACAAATGGCTGCATTATAACAACGTCGAATTTTTGATTAGATTGAAGCAATTTCTGGACGTTCGGATGATAAAATGTTGTATTAACTTGTTCCATAAATAAACTCAGTACTGACATCGTTGCTAACATGGATTGTGAGTTCATTTTGAAGAAATTCGTGGTGCTAAGAAGCGCTACAACAAAAAAAAAGGAAAATAGGTATAATACCGTGCTCTGTTACGGTTAAAAAGTCAGATTTTGATGAGGTAAGTTATAATTTTTCAAAACTTTTTTTTGTTAAATCTATTTTGTATGTATGCTTTGTTTAATTGGATGGTGTTTACTAGCCTGTTAAAAGGTTTTAATCATAGGTTCTCAACCTTTTCCAGACTACCGCCCAGTTTGCAAGAAACAATAAATCCAACTCCCCCTCTTTTCATAATAGTTGTATCTAATCTTAAAATATGGTATTAAAAATTTAAACAACATCAAATGTATGAGAAAATTATTTATTATGAATTTGACATAGAGATCAATAAGTAATAAAAAAATTTTTTTTTCGTTTTGCAGACTCTGCTGATAGCCCATCAATAGAGCAGAAATACTAATTTTGCAAAAAAAAATTGACAGCAAACTGCCTGTACGGGGTGTCCCATTTTCGACACTTTTAGTGGATATTAGAGTTATTATCAAATATGTTGTGTTGCGGTTTTCATTTTAGTGTCCTGCTTTTTAACGAAACGAGAGATACCGGTGTCAAATTTGTCATGGCTCTCTTAGTTTTTAATCTACAGGAGACTTTGAAAATCTTCGTTTTTAGGCACATCTTGCATTTCTGTTATGCGTAAATAGTTTTTTACGTAGAGTTCTGTGGCGCAGTCAGTTATTTTCTAAAAAGTTCAATGTTTGGAATATTAACCAAACCTATAATTTTTTAAATAGGACGCCGTGTATATTATTTTAAATATTGTTTAAGTATTATTTAGACTTTTCAAAAATATATAATGTGTTTATTTTATTTTGAAAAACTGGGTCAGAATTCGATATTTTCAATAATTTACTTTATTTGTAACAGTAGGCCATGGCCAATTTATAAGAAAAACATGCAAAATTTTGACAATAATAATTATATCAAAGATTGGACACTTTAAAAGTTAATTTTAATGTTTTTCTATATTTTCAATAGTAAACACTTAATTATTATTACATTTCTTACTTTAAACAAACTGTTATTATAAAACCAGAATATTGAAATTTGATTGCAAAGAAACAAGAACAAAATTATTTTATAAAACAAAAACAAAAGGAACACTAAAACTAGAAACAACCAAGAGTTTCTTTAAATATGGTTTTCAAAATGACTGCCGTTTTCTCGAATGCGATATCGGCACAGTTTTCTTATTCTTATAATTGCGTTTAGAAGAATGATAGTTCTGTTATGAAGAGTTTGGAAGGCCAAACTAATTGCCTCACAAAGTTCCGTCATAGCATCATGTCGTGTCTTGTATACTTGATTTTGTATAAAACCCCCAAAAAATAATCAAAAACGGAAAGATCGGGAGTTCGTGGGGGCCATCTTACTGGCCCATTAGTACCTGTCCATCTTTGAGGAAAGTTATTGTCCAGAAATGGCCTTAACAATCCACAGTTATGGCTTGGGGCACCGTCCCGTTGAAAATAAATGAAATTGAAATGGGCTAATGGAACATTTTCAAACGATTCTGGAATAATTTTTTCAATGATTTGTAGGTATCTACGTACTGTGAGAGCTCCTTCATACATCCTGTAGACTATGCGTCGGCCTAAATAAAATGAAACACCAACCTCGAAGCGCCCTTATTGTGCCCTTTCGAAAATTAAATGGCGATTTTCTGCAGACCAATTCCTCCTGTTGTGACAATTAAAAATTCTCACACTTGAAAAATACCATTCATCAGACCAGATGACAAATCTGCCAAATGATTTGTTGGTACGGATTTGTTCTAAATACCATTAACAAAACGTTACTCGGCGCTTATCATCTCCAGGGTGTTAATGTGCCTTATTTTAAATTTATATGGATGCTATTTATGCTTTTTCAAAATTTTTTCAGCGTCAAATTTTGCTACACCAACTTCTTGCTCTATTTTTCTACAGGATGATGAAGTTGCTGCTGCTGCATAAAATAACACATTTGTTTCTTTTCTTTCTCTGTAATTGCATAATTATTAAAACAAATTTATTTCGTTAACATTTGCCTTGTGAGAGACGCAGGCGGCAGGTTGACCCATAAAAAATTACCTCTACATCGAGAATGGATCTAGTAAATGCCTTATAGAAAACCAACCCGTTTTTGACTCGAAACCCTAAGGGGTTGATACAACAACTTTTAGTAAATTTAAATTTTTTTCAGCCTTAGCTGCTATAGAATTAATATGTTCACTCCAAGGTATTTGTATACCCAAGGAATTATGCAGCAATTAAAAATGATTCTATCCTCCTTAACAATCCTATGTCTAGAAAAAATTAATACTGCCGATTTCTGATTGGATAATGTAAATCCATTTCTCGAAAAGTATGAATTATAAACATATATAATATGATTAAGGATAAATTTGCACTGATCAATTTGCTTGCTATATATACAAAATCGCAGGCAACACGTTAGAAAATAATTCCAATTTGACACGGTCTAAAATGCCTAAAATTCGTATTACGATACGAATTTGTCTGAAAACAATTTTCTACATCATTAAAAAAAAAATAAATCAGATGGTCTTCTTAAATCTCTTATTTAGAAATTAGTAATAGCAAATTATGGTACATAATTTTTTATGGATGAATTATTATATAATACTAGATATTTCTCAATTAATTCAAAAAATAAGTAGAGTTTGTTAGTGAGGTCATTTGCGGAACGATAAACTTTTAAAATTATTATTTTTTGCAGGATAACATTCCATCTTTAAAGATAGACAATATTTTATCTGGTTTTATAAAAGGGGCTCAAAATAAAGAGTGTCGATACTGTTCCTACTTCTTACATTCCATCGATATTTAACATGCGAGTTGTAAGTTGTTTTCATAGTATTTTATAATAATAATTTTTTATGAAAACTGTAAAAAGTGTTATGTGTTCCAAATTTGACTTAATTATCTTCAGAGAGAAATTATATAAATTAAAAAACTAAAAATAATAATAAAATTGTACACCTTGTATTTTAAGATCTAAGCATTATCAGACATGTGCTTAAAATTAGCACAAGAATAACACTTTAAAATTTTTTGCACTTATTTGGAGACACCCTGTATAGACTTAATTTCAAAACTCTATCCCTGAGAAGTTTAGTTGTCTAACGTCAAAATTAGTTTTCTTTTAAACAGAGTCTACATCAATAAAAATGTGTGTTGGATATTCAACGTGTATTCGGTGCAAATATTTTTGCGATAAATTTTAATTTATTTTTAATCGTCTGCTGGCGGGCGTATGTTCACATTTACTAAGATTTGCTCATCTGCACAAAAATTTTTTGCCACAGACCAGGCACAATGCATACTTTTATTGCTGTTTACTCGGCTTTAGGTCTATGTAAGTATTTTTCTTTACATTTCAGTATCATCACAATCCCAATTAGTAGGCATAGGGGCACCGTCGACCGACGAGACGTCGCCAGACGGTTTTCCCGGAAGCGGCTTGATTGACACGTGCCGGGAGTCCTTTAGCACGTGTCATCGAGGTCGTTATGTATGAATGAATGATTTTCTACGAATAATGGTACTTTGAACCAGACATCACCGATTACGTTTCCCAGTACCGCCTTTATTGACCCGTGCCGGCGGTCTTTAGACACTTGTCACTTATGAAATAATGTATGTTATCTCAAATAATTGTACGTTGAACCGCCATACATCGATAATTGGTTTCTTCGGAAGCTGCTTTTTTGACCGGCACCGACAATCCTTTATTACTTGTCATCGAGGTCGGTACGTACGAAATAAAGTATTTTTCCACGAATAGTGGCACTTTGAACTGCCAGACATCGCTCACTGCGTTCTTCGGAAGAAGCTTTATTGCCCGGCGCCGACAATCCTTTGGCACGTGTCGTCGGGGTCATTACGTATGAAATAAGGTATTTTTCCACGAATAATTCTGTAAATTTAGTCCTATTATTTTTAATTATTTTTTTTTGTGTAGGTTTTTATTCACACATGCATTGTGGTTAGATTCATTTCTATTTTTTGACCGTGCAGTTATTAATTAGATTTTACTTTTTTGAGTTTCGGTTATAGTATTACTTTATAAGAAATTAATACATGAGTAGTATACTGGCAAAAGCTACATATATAACAGATGTGTAAAAAATGTATTAAAAAAACAATATCAATTTTCTATATTTATATTTGTATTAAAATAACAAAAAAATTAAATGTAAGTTAATTAAGTGAACCGCCTGTTAACATTAGTATTTCTCTGAAGATGGTTTAATCAATAAAATAAACCGAAACGTCAGAAAAACATGTGTTAATTTCTTATAAAGTAATATTATGACCGAAATCAAAAAGTAAAATCTAATTGTGGTTATACTCATCCGTCTACCCGAGCATCATAAATTATCTTTTAACCCCTGGTGCTCGAGTTTTTTTTGTCGGGTGCCATCGGCTGGCCCCGCCAGATATCGCCACGTGTCGTCAGGGGTTACATATGAAATAAAGTATTTTCCCACTAATAATTTTGTAGATTTATCCCCATTATTTTTAAATATTACTTAAAGTGTAATTTATGTGAGTTTTTATTCGCGTATGCATTGTGATTAGGCTCATCCGTCTATTCGACGACAATGTCAATATACTCTAAACCTAACAACAGGCTACAGCTTAAGCTGTATTACCACCGATCTGGAGGTTACTCTCGCAGTCGATTGCAACATAAATACAATATATTTGATATGTGAAATGTGACCGTTACAAATAAAGATATTTTAAAATGAATAAATGTCTATTCAGGCATCGTAAATTATCTTTTGTCTTCTGATGGTCGGGGTATCTTTTTGTCGCGTGCCACTAGCAGGATAGGTCTGCTTTTTCCAGGAGGTAATAAATGTTATATTCTAGGTTTATTTTCTATGAAAAGATTTAAGCTTGTTATTCTTATACGGTAATTACTTGTAATTTCGGCTGGATTACTTTTAGGCCTAGATTGCTGTTTTAATATACGATATTTCGAAAATGATGTTTAGATTATAATTGTTCAGATTTTTAACGAAGTGGTTGTAGAGCCGCTGAATGATATAAGTTTAGAAAGAAAAACATGCGTGTTCGTACGTATGTATGTATGTATATTTGTGTAAAGTACATGTTTCTCTGTCGTTATGGTGGATTAAGTGATGGATTCGTCTGTTACCTTGTGACAATATAGCATTTTTTTTTCAAATGTAATATAAACAAGACATATAGGTATACTTACTTAGTTATTTGTCACATATATTGAAATATTTTGTCATTACTGTTGTTTTATAGTAACAACTAAATCTTCAGACGCTATGATTTACTAAGTTAGTGGATATACATATAAGCACAGGATAACACATGGTGCATAACTATTTCAATTTTTACATAACCCGCTATATTCTCGGTGTTTTTTTCTAGTCTTGGACCTAAGAAAGGTAATCTAATTTATTGGTTTACAATATCCTTAATAACGAGGAATTTCCCAGCTCCAGCCGCGTGTAGAGAGCTTTTTAGATAATGTCTATAGGTCAAGTTATAGGAAGGAAGAAATATAATTTTCTAGAAAAAATAAAATAACTTTCAGGCCCTACCGCTCATTTTAATAAATATACAAAAAACATATATCGGTGGTAGCTTGAAAGAAAAATTTTAAAATTGATAAGGGAATAGGCGACTTAAATTATTGATTATTTTTTAGATATTCCCTATATGAAAAGTCTGCAGAACCCGAGCATCATAAATTATCCTTTAACCCCTGGTGCTCGAGTTTTTTTTTGTCGGGTGCCATCGGCTGGCCCCGCCAGATATCGCCACGAAGGTATAAAAGTTGATTTTAGTATAATTTTTTCGATTAAATACATAAATTTAGAGGTTCACACTGTTCGTACTAATCATTTTTATTAAATAAATATAAGAAAATACATGCATTGACGTTAAATTGAGAGAAAAAAAATTAAAAATTGCAAAGGGATAAGTAAATTAAAATATTGATTGCCCTTTTTAAGGTATTATTTATACAATAGGTTTTTAAACATGTTTTCTTTGGATGACCACAAAGGTAGATGTGAAGGCGATTTGAATAGGTTTTTCTAAAAAACATGTTATATTAAACGTAAGAAATAAAATCGAGGCACTATTTTCTTGGAGCTAACCTGAGGCTTGGTTTTCTGTGAAACAATGGTCTTAATATTCAAGGTACGGATAGCCGTTTTTTTTTGTAAAGGGTAAATTTTATTGTTTTAAACAAGGCCTATGTTTTCTTTTTCTAAAGAATGGAACTAACCTGAGCCCTGCTTCCTTTGGTATGTGTCTGTGTGGGTCATGGTGTTTGTGTGTGCATGTGTGTGTGTGTCTTAATGTTCACGGTATAGGTAGCTATTGATTTATGAAGGTTAGGTTCTACTGTCGGAATTTGTATTATTTGAATGGGTATAAAGCATGCATATCGATATTAGATTTCCTATTATGTATTTAGGTTTTATCGGGATTTTTATTACCGGAACAGGCATAAATTATTGTACTAATATTAAAATCAGGATTGTTTAACTTCTTTCTTCCTACTTTGTCCATCATTTCGAATGCTCTTTATGTTGTCCTTTTATTGTCCTGATGTGTTTTATGCGATTTATTGTTTGACTTGTTTAAAGCGTCACGGTGACGGTCGCATTAAATCAATACTTTGTTACTTGTATGGAAGGATGCTAAAGTCAGAGAAGACTCTGTAGAGTTATACAATGAGAGATAATTATTGAATAAGTAACTAAGACTGGTTTATATTTTCTGAAAAGGGTGCCGTCGCGGTTTAAGTAGTAAATAATATAATTTTAATTAATTACATAACCTAGTTTATTTAAAATTTTGTTAAAAACAGTGATACATGACATATTTTACAAACTTAGTACTAAAATTAGGACAGTATCCCTTAGAGCTTAATAAAATACGCCTTGTCCTATTTTAGATTACCCATTTTTAAAAGTATACATGTAGTAATGTTTACGAATAGGAAGTTGCCGTGTAGGTACAAATTCAGGTGGTTCATTTGGAAAAATCCCTGGCGAGTTCTATGAAGACTTTCTTCTAATAATTGATGTTGAAAAGTCTATTCTAGCAGAAGAATAGTTAAACTATGAATGAGAATATAGGTAGTGAATTTAATGTCACTCTTCTTAAAGATCTTCAATAAAAGTCAGTTAGTTTAAAAATGACAGCTTAATTTCTTACTCTGTTTTTGTTTCTTTAGTAGATTTGTTTTGTTATTGCAGGGGTGTCGATGTGTTATTTCTGTATTATCAATGTGTTGTGCTTTGTTATTACCGTGTTTTGTTGCCTTTCATTATATTATGTTGTACTGCATTAACAAACAGATTATAAACGCTAAAAATCGACTAGAATAAGGGGCGGAAAACCTCAGAAGCACAAACGTGAAGGTTAACATTATTTTTTCACAAGAATAAAGAAAATACATTTAAAGAAAACCTCTGATTTTTATTCTGAAAGTGAAATTTTGGCTTTAGAAAAACAATCGAAATCGCCTATTCAATAATTATTTCGCTTTTAGCACCATAATCTCCTTCCTTTTCTGGAGAAGTTCTAACAAAAGTACCGGAAATATAGGTTTTCCAAAATATTGTTCCAAATAAAATTAATAATTTTAGAGAAATTTCCATATTTAAATATTTTGAATATAGAGGGTTAAATAAAGTCTAAATATGCGAGAAATTCTTATTTCTATGGTTATTTTGCCTTTAGCACTATAATATCCTTGTTTTCCTAGAAAAATTCGAAGAGACAGGTTATTCGAAATAAATAAAATACAAAACAAAAGTAATAGTTTAGAGAAATTTCCTTATTTTCCTATAACATGAATTTCGGGAGGCAAATTTGATACCAGTCACTCGTTCTGGGCTTTTTATCTAAAATCATGATCAAGATCTTGTACTTTTTTACAAAAAGTAAGAAATACGGGAAATTTCTTTCCTTATGGGCGAATATGACGGTACGACTATGAAAATCTCCAAAAGTTGTGATTATTTATTATATTTTGAATATAGAACAGGATTATAGAGGAAATAAATTTGGAACATGGTCAAAATTTCTTTTTTCTATGATTTTTCGCCTTTTGCATTATATTCTTCTTGTTTGCCTAGAGAAGTGTTGACAAAGGTATGGAAGGTATAAGTTATCTGAAATAAGTATTATACAAAATAAAACTAATGGTCTTAAGGGAATTCCCTTATTGTCCTTTAACATGGATTTCGAGAGAGGAATTGATACCAATCGTCGTTCTTGGCTTTCTTTCTTAAATCATGTCAAGGTCTTGTATTTTTTTACAAAAAGGAAAAAGTAGGGGAAATTTGTTTCCTTATGGGAGAATATTTGTATCAAATCATAAAAATTGTCCGAACATATTCAAAAAATGTTCATTTGCTATAAAATTGGTTCTGGAACGGCGATCATATTAAGTTTTTAAAATTAAATATTAATTTCCAAAAGTGTGATTTTTCATTACATTTTGAATATAGGACAGCATTATAGAGTAAATAAATTTGAAAAATAATCGAAATTTCTTATTTCTATGATTATTTCGCCTTTTGGGTTATAGTCTCCTTGCTTGCCTAGAGTAGTACTGAAGAAGGTATCGAAGGTGTAAGTTATCTGAAATAAATATTATACAAAATAAAAGTAACAGTCTTAGAGGAATTCCCTTATTTTCCTATAACACATATTTCGTGAAAGGAATTGATACCAATCACCCATTCTTGGCTTTCTTTCTAAAATCATGTTCAAGATCTTATACCTTTTACAAAAACAAGAAATAGGGGAAATTTGTTTTCTTATGAGAGAATATTTGTATCCAATCATAAAAATTGTCCGAAGATATTCAAAAAATGTTCATTTGCTATAAAATTGGTTTTGGAACGGCGATCATATTAAGTTTTTAAAATTAAATATTAATTTCTAAGATATGTCGGCAGTATGACTACGAAAATCTCTAAAAGTTGTGATTTTCTATTACATTTTGAATATAGAACAGCATTATAAAGTAAATAAATTTGAAAAATGATCGAAATTTTTTATTTCTAAGATTATTTCGCCTTTTGCATTATAATCTTCTTGTTAGTCTAGAGAAGTACTGGCAAAGGTATCGAAGGTGTATGTTATCTGAAATAAATATTATAGAAAATAAAATTAATATCCTTAGAGGAATTTCCTTATTTTCCTACAACATGGATATCGAGAAAGGAATTGATAGCAATCGCCCATTCTTGGCTTTCTTTCTAAAATCATGTTCTAGATCTTGTACTTTTTTACAAAAAGGAAAAAATAGGGGAATTTGGGAGAATATTTGAATCCAATCATAAAAATTGTCCGAAGATATTCAAACGTGTTCATTTGCTATGAAATTGGTTTTGTAACGGCGATCATATTAAGTTTTTAAAATTGAATATTAATTTCTAAGATATCTCGGCAGTATGACTACGAAAATCTCCAAAAGTTAGGATTTTCCATTATATTTTGGGTATAGAATAGCATTATAGAGTAAATAAATTTGAAAAATTATCGAAATTTCTTATTTCTATGATTATTTCGCCTTTTGCATTATAATCTCCTTGTTAGCCTAGAGAAGTACTGACAAAGGTATCGAAGGTATATGTTATCTGAAATAAATATTATACAAAATAAAACCGATAACCTTAGGGGAATTTCCTGATTTTCCTTTAACATGGATATAGAGAAAGGGATTGATACCAATAGTCCATTGTTGGCTTTCGTTCTAAAATTATGTTCAAGATCTTGTACTTTTTTACAAGAAGGAAAAAATAGGGAAGATTTGTTTTCTTATGGGAGAATATTTGAATCCAATCATAAAAATTGTCCGAAGATATTCAAAAATGTTTATTTGCTTTAAAATTGGTTTTGGAACGGCGATCATATTAAGTTTTTAAAATTAAATTTTAATTTCTAAGATATTTAGGCAGTATGACTAATAAAATCTCCAATAGTTGTGATTTTCTATTATATTTTGAATATAGAACAGCATTATAGAGTAAATAAATTTGAAAAATGATCGAAATTTCTTATTTCTATGATTATTTCGCCTTTTGTATTATAATCTCCTTGTTTGCCTAGAGAAGTACCGGCGAAGGTATCGAAGGAATTGATACCAATGGTCCATTCTTTGCTTTCTTTCGAAAATCATATTCAAGATCTTGTACTTTCTACAAAAAAAGAAGAAATAGGGAAAAAATGTTTTCTTGTAAAAGAATATTTGAATCCAATCATAAAAATTGTCCGAAGGTATTCAAATTTTTAAATTTGCTATAAAATTAGTTTTGGAGCAACGATCATGTTAAAGTTTCTTTTAAATAAAATATTAATTTCTATGATATTTAAGCAGTATGACTATATTTTGAATATAAAACAGCATTTAAATAAATTTGAAAAATGATCGAAAATTCTTATTACTATGATTATTTCGCCTTTTGCAGTATAATCTCCTTGTTTGCCTAGAGAAGTCCTGATAGAGATAGCAAAGGTGTATGTTATCTAAAAAATATTATACAAAATAAATCTTGGAGAAATTTCCTTATTTTCCTATAAAATGAATTCGAGAAATGAATTTGATAGAAATCGCTCCTAGGCTTTTTATCTAAAATCATGTTCAAAATCTTGCTCTGTTCTTACAGAAATGAAGAAATAGAGGAAATTGGTTTTCTTGTGAGAGAATATTTGAATCTAACCATAAAAAGTATCAGAAAATACTAAAAAGTTTTTAATTTGCTATAAAATTAGTTTTACTACGTCGATCATATAAGAATTTTTCGAATTAAATGTTAATATCTAAGATATTTCAGTAATATAATCACGAAAAGTTCCAAAAGTTGTGATTTTCTATTATATTTTGAATATAGACCAGCATTATAGTGTAAATAAAGTTGAAAAATGATTATTTCGCCTTTAGCACTATAATTTCCTCGTTTTCCTAGAGAACTTCTAAGAAAAATCTTTAAAATGCAGGTTATTTCAAGTTAATTTCGGGAAGCTAATTTAATACAAACAGCTCCGTTTTCCGCTTTCTATTTGGAGCTATGTCCAAAATCTCCTGCTTTTCTTACAGAAATAAAGAAATAGGGGAAATTCGATTTTTTGTGGGAGAAATTTGTCCAAAAATATTCAAAAATTGTTCACTTGCTATAAAATCGGTTTTGGAATAGCAACCGTATTAAAGTTTTTAAAATTATAAATAAATAAATTTCTAAGATATTTTAACAGTATGATAACGAAAACCTTCAAAAGTTGTAATTTTGAATACAGAAAGGTACTATAGGGTAAAAGAGTCGAAATATGAACGAAATGTCTAATTTCAATAATTATTTCTTGTTTAACACTATAATCTCCTTGCTCTAGCAGATGTATCGAAAACGCAGGGTTTTTGATATATTATACCAGATAGAATTAATAATCTAAAAAAAATTCCTTATTTCCTTCTTAAGCGGAAAGCGAATTTAACATCAACCGACTATTTTTGTTCTTCCATATATAACAATGTCGAGAATTTTATAGTTTTCTTACAAAAATGAAGGAATAAGGAAAATTTTAAATCTAATCATAATTAATCATCCGAAAATACTAAAAAATTGTTTATTTACCATAAAACTCTTTCGGAGCGATGATCAAGCTTTTCAAATACGGATATTTATATCCATTTCCAAGCTGTTTTTGCAGAATAGCCAGGAAAATACCCAAAAGTTGTGATATTTAATTATATTTTGAATATAGAACAACATTATGATGCAAAGAAAGTCAAAATATGATCGAAATGTCAAATTTCAATTGGAGAGTTTACCCATTTTTATCAACTTGCAAGTTGTGGATCTTAACGCCTCAGAACGCTTTTGTGTTGTGTAATTAAATACAAAGTCTTGCCGAACAAACAAGTGAGTCTGTTTAGGGTCACGAAAGATTTTGATTGTAGTTGCAGTTCTTCATTGCGCTGACTCTATGTCTAACAGGTATCATAGAGAAAGCTATTTAAGTTTTTATTACATACCGAAAACAGTACACGTAACACACTATAGTATAGATCCATCAAGTTTTCGGTGGCGGAGCTTGCCCGAAAATAAAACAATAATTCTCTACGTTTAATTATATTTATCTCGAACTTTCAAGAGATATATATTATGAAAAAAGTAAGATATGATGTTACGTCATGCCAATATTGGAAGAAACTCCATCACCCCAATGGAAGGCAAGAACTTGAGTATATAAGTTTATGGTATGTACGAATCATGGTCTAAAATCTCAGATATTAATAACCAACATTCAAAGACAGCAGCCAATTTTTAGATTCAGATAAGTAATTTACAACGATGTACGGAATGTTATAAAATATTAACAACAAAAAATATAGAGAGTCCTATGACAAACAAATATTTGTTGATCTCGCTAGCATGAAAGTTATTTCTACTAAAAATGTTTTTTCTTTGGAGAACCAAGAATGATTTTTTGTAACAATATCAATAAAGAAAGTATTTATGTCTCTGATCAGTTAGGCATACGTATTCTTTTGTCAAATTTAGGGAATTTTTGTTCAGATATTTATTGAAATTCAGTGTGTTTTGCCGATTAGCTAATTTTGGCACATTTCAAACAAAATGCATAATTGCTATCTGAAATTGTGCACCACGGAGATGAACTAGTTCTTTGAATGTTGGTTATTAATATCTGAGATTTTAGACCATGATTCGTACATACCATAAACTTATATACTCAAGTTCTTGCCTTCCATTGGGGTGATGGAGTTTCTTCCAATATTGGCATGACGTAACATCATATCTTGCTTTTTTTCATAATATATATCTCTTGAAAGTTCGAGATAAATATAATTAAACGTAGAGAATTATTGTTTTATTTTCGGGCAAGCTCCGCCACCGAAAACTTGGTGGATCTATACTATAGTGTGTTACGTGTACTGTTTTCGGTATGTAATAAAAACTTAAATAGCTTTCTCTATGATACCTGTTAGACATAGAGTCAGCGCAATGAAGAACTGCAACTACAATCAAAATCTTTCGTGACCCTAAACAGACTCACTTGTTTGTTCGGTAAGACTTTGTATTTAATTACACAACACAAAAGCGTTCTGAGGCGTTAAGATCCACAACTTGCAAGTTGGTAAAAATGGGTAAACTCTCCAATTGAAATTTGACATTTCGATCATATTTTGACTTTCTTTGCCCCATAATGTTGTTCTATATTCAAAATATAATTAAATATCACAACTTTTGGGTATTTTCCTGGCTATTCTGCAAAAACAGCTTGGAAATGGATATAAATATCCGTATTTGAAAAGCTTGATCATCGCTCCGAAAGAGTTTTATGGTAAATAAACAATTTTTTAGTATTTTCGGATGATTAATTATGATTAGATTTAAAATTTTCCTTATTCCTTCATTTTTGTAAGAAAACTATAAAATTCTCGACATTGTTATGTATGGAAGAACAAAAATAGTCGGTTGGTGTTAAATTCGCTTTCCGCTTAAGAAGGAAATAAGGAATTTTTTTTAGATTATTAATTCTATCTGGTATAATATATCAAAAACCCTGCGTTTTCGATACATCTGCTAGAGCAAGGAGATTATAGTGTTAAACAAGAAATAATTATTGAAATTAGACATTTCGTTCATATTTCGACTCTTTTACCCTATAGTACCTTTCTGTATTCAAAATTACAACTTTTGAAGGTTTTCGTTATCATACTGTTAAAATATCTTAGAAATTTATTTATTTATAATTTTAAAAACTTTAATACGGTCGCTATTCCAAAACCGATTTTATAGCAAGTGAACAATTTTTGAATATTTTTGGACAAATTTCTCCCACAAAAAATCGAATTTCCCCTATTTCTTTATTTCTGTAAGAAAAGCAGGAAATTTTGGACATAGCTCCAAATAGAAAGCGGAAAACGGAGCTGTTTGTATTAAATTAGCTTCCCGAAATTAACTTGAAATAACCTGCATTTTAAAGATTTTTCTTAGAAGTTCTCTAGGAAAACGAGGAAATTATAGTGCTAAAGGCGAAATAATCATTTTTCAACTTTATTTACACTATAATGCTGGTCTATATTCAAAATATAATAGAAAATCACAACTTTTGGAACTTTTCGTGATTATATTACTGAAATATCTTAGATATTAACATTTAATTCGAAAAATTCTTATATGATCGACGTAGTAAAACTAATTTTATAGCAAATTAAAAACTTTTCAGTATTTTCTGATACTTTTTATGGTTAGATTCAAATATTCTCTCACAAGAAAACCAATTTCCTCTATTTCTTCATTTCTGTAAGAACAGAGCAAGATTTTGAACATGATTTTAGATAAAAAGCCTAGGAGCGATTTCTATCAAATTCATTTCTCGAATTCATTTTATAGGAAAATAAGGAAATTTCTCCAAGATTTATTTTGTATAATATTTTTTAGATAACATACACCTTTGCTATCTCTATCAGGACTTCTCTAGGCAAACAAGGAGATTATACTGCAAAAGGCGAAATAATCATAGTAATAAGAATTTTCGATCATTTTTCAAATTTATTTAAATGCTGTTTTATATTCAAAATATAGTCATACTGCTTAAATATCATAGAAATTAATATTTTATTTAAAAGAAACTTTAACATGATCGTTGCTCCAAAACTAATTTTATAGCAAATTTAAAAATTTGAATACCTTCGGACAATTTTTATGATTGGATTCAAATATTCTTTTACAAGAAAACATTTTTTCCCTATTTCTTCTTTTTTTGTAGAAAGTACAAGATCTTGAATATGATTTTCGAAAGAAAGCAAAGAATGGACCATTGGTATCAATTCCTTCGATACCTTCGCCGGTACTTCTCTAGGCAAACAAGGAGATTATAATACAAAAGGCGAAATAATCATAGAAATAAGAAATTTCGATCATTTTTCAAATTTATTTACTCTATAATGCTGTTCTATATTCAAAATATAATAGAAAATCACAACTATTGGAGATTTTATTAGTCATACTGCCTAAATATCTTAGAAATTAAAATTTAATTTTAAAAACTTAATATGATCGCCGTTCCAAAACCAATTTTAAAGCAAATAAACATTTTTGAATATCTTCGGACAATTTTTATGATTGGATTCAAATATTCTCCCATAAGAAAACAAATCTTCCCTATTTTTTCCTTCTTGTAAAAAAGTACAAGATCTTGAACATAATTTTAGAACGAAAGCCAACAATGGACTATTGGTATCAATCCCTTTCTCTATATCCATGTTAAAGGAAAATCAGGAAATTCCCCTAAGGTTATCGGTTTTATTTTGTATAATATTTATTTCAGATAACATATACCTTCGATACCTTTGTCAGTACTTCTCTAGGCTAACAAGGAGATTATAATGCAAAAGGCGAAATAATCATAGAAATAAGAAATTTCGATAATTTTTCAAATTTATTTGCTCTATAATGCTATTCTATACCCAAAATATAATGGAAAATCCTAACTTTTGGAGATTTTCGTAGTCATACTGCCGAGATATCTTAGAAATTAATATTCAATTTTAAAAACTTAATATGATCGCCGTTACAAAACCAATTTCATAGCAAATGAACACGTTTGAATATCTTCGGACAATTTTTATGATTGGATTCAAATATTCTCCCAAATTCCCCTATTTTTTCCTTTTTGTAAAAAAGTACAAGATCTAGAACATGATTTTAGAAAGAAAGCCAAGAATGGGCGATTGCTATCAATTCCTTTCTCGATATCCATGTTGTAGGAAAATAAGGAAATTCCTCTAAGGATATTAATTTTATTTTGTATAATATTTATTTCAGATAACATACACCTTCGATACCTTTGCAAGTACTTCTCTAGACTAACAAGAAGATTATAATGCAAAAGGCGAAATAATCTTAGAAATAAAAAATTTCGATCATTTTTCAAATTTATTTACTTTATAATGCTGTTCTATATTCAAAATGTAATAGAAAATCACAACTTTTAGAGATTTTCGTAGTCATACTGCCGACATATCTTAGAAATTAATATTTAATTTTAAAAACTTAATATGATCGCCGTTCCAAAACCAATTTTATAGCAAATGAACATTTTTTGAATATCTTCGGACAATTTTTATGATTGGATACAAATATTCTCTCATAAGAAAACAAATTTCCCCTATTTCTTGTTTTTGTAAAAGGTATAAGATCTTGAACATGATTTTAGAAAGAAAGCCAAGAATGGGTGATTGGTATCAATTCCTTTCACGAAATATGTTTTATAGGAAAATAAGGGAATTCCTCTAAGACTGTTACTTTTATTTTGTATAATATTTATTTCAGATAACTTACACCTTCGATACCTTCTTCAGTACTACTCTAGGCAAGCAAGGAGACTATAACCCAAAAGGCGAAATAATCATAGAAATAAGAAATTTCGATTATTTTTCAAATTTATTTACTCTATAATGCTGTCCTATATTCAAAATGTAATGAAAAATCACACTTTTGGAAATTAATATTTAATTTTAAAAACTTAATATGATCGCCGTTCCAGAACCAATTTTATAGCAAATGAACATTTTTTGAATATGTTCGGACAATTTTTATGATTTGATACAAATATTCTCCCATAAGGAAACAAATTTCCCCTACTTTTTCCTTTTTGTAAAAAAATACAAGATCTTGACATGATTTAAGAAAGAAAGCCAAGAACGACGATTGGTGTCAATTCCTCTCTCGAAATCCATGTTAAAGGACAATAAGGGAATTCCCTTAAGACCATTAGTTTTATTTTGTATAATACTTATTTCAGATAACTTATACCTTCCATACCTTTGTTAACACTTCTCTAGGCAAACAAGAAGAATATAATGCAAAAGGCGAAAAATCATAGAAAAAAGAAATTTTGACCATGTTCCAAATTTATTTACTCTATAATCCTGTTCTATATTCAAAATATAATAAATAATCACAACTTTTGGAGATTTTCATAGTCGTACCGTCATATTCGCCTATAAGGAAAGAAATTTCCCGTATTTCTTACTTTTTGTAAAAAAGTACAAGATCTTGATCATGATTTTAGATAAAAAGCCCAGAACGAGTGACTGGTATCAAATTTGCCTCCCGAAATTCATGTTATAGGAAAATAAGGAAATTTCTCTAAACTATTACTTTTGTTTTGTATTTTATTTATTTCGAATAACCTGTCTCTTCGAATTTTTCTAGGAAAACAAGGATATTATAGTGCTAAAGGCAAAATAACCATAGAAATAAGAATTTCTCGCATATTTAGACTTTATTTAACCCTCTATATTCAAAATATTTAAATATGGAAATTTCTCTAAAATTATTAATTTTATTTGGAACAATATTTTGGAAAACCTATATTTCCGGTACTTTTGTTAGAACTTCTCCAGAAAAGGAAGGAGATTATGGTGCTAAAAGCGAAATAATCATTGAATAGGCGATTTCGATTGTTTTTCTAAAGCCAAAATTTCACTTTCAGAATAAAAATCAGAGGTTTTCTTTAAATGTATTTTCTTTATTCTTGTGAAAAAATAATGTTAACCTTCACGTTTGTGCTTCTGAGGTTTTCCGCCCCTTATTCTAGTCGATTTTTAGCGTTTATAATCTGTTTGTTAATGCAGTACAACATAATATAATGAAAGGCAACAAAACACGGTAATAACAAAGCACAACACATTGATAATACAGAAATAACACATCGACACCCCTGCAATAACAAAACAAATCTACTAAAGAAACAAAAACAGAGTAAGAAATTAAGCTGTCATTTTTAAACTAACTGACTTTTATTGAAGATCTTTAAGAAGAGTGACATTAAATTCACTACCTATATTCTCATTCATAGTTTAACTATTCTTCTGCTAGAATAGACTTTTCAACATCAATTATTAGAAGAAAGTCTTCATAGAACTCGCCAGGGATTTTTCCAAATGAACCACCTGAATTTGTACCTACACGGCAACTTCCTATTCGTAAACATTACTACATGTATACTTTTAAAAATGGGTAATCTAAAATAGGACAAGGCGTATTTTATTAAGCTCTAAGGGATACTGTCCTAATTTTAGTACTAAGTTTGTAAAATATGTCATGTATCACTGTTTTTAACAAAATTTTAAATAAACTAGGTTATGTAATTAATTAAAATTATATTATTTACTACTTAAACCGCGACGGCACCCTTTTCAGAAAATATAAACCAGTCTTAGTTACTTATTCAATAATTATCTCTCATTGTATAACTCTACAGAGTCTTCTCTGACTTTAGCATCCTTCCATACAAGTAACAAAGTATTGATTTAATGCGACCGTCACCGTGACGCTTTAAACAAGTCAAACAATAAATCGCATAAAACACATCAGGACAATAAAAGGACAACATAAAGAGCATTCGAAATGATGGACAAAGTAGGAAGAAAGAAGTTAAACAATCCTGATTTTAATATTAGTACAATAATTTATGCCTGTTCCGGTAATAAAAATCCCGATAAAACCTAAATACATAATAGGAAATCTAATATCGATATGCATGCTTTATACCCATTCAAATAATACAAATTCCGACAGTAGAACCTAACCTTCATAAATCAATAGCTACCTATACCGTGAACATTAAGACACACACACACATGCACACACAAACACCATGACCCACACAGACACATACCAAAGGAAGCAGGGCTCAGGTTAGTTCCATTCTTTAGAAAAAGAAAACATAGGCCTTGTTTAAAACAATAAAATTTACCCTTTACAAAAAAAAACGGCTATCCGTACCTTGAATATTAAGACCATTGTTTCACAGAAAACCAAGCCTCAGGTTAGCTCCAAGAAAATAGTGCCTCGATTTTATTTCTTACGTTTAATATAACATGTTTTTTAGAAAAACCTATTCAAATCGCCTTCACATCTACCTTTGTGGTCATCCAAAGAAAACATGTTTAAAAACCTATTGTATAAATAATACCTTAAAAAGGGCAATCAATATTTTAATTTACTTATCCCTTTGCAATTTTTAATTTTTTTTCTCTCAATTTAACGTCAATGCATGTATTTTCTTATATTTATTTAATAAAAATGATTAGTACGAACAGTGTGAACCTCTAAATTTATGTATTTAATCGAAAAAATTATACTAAAATCAACTTTTATACCTTCGTGGCGATATCTGGCGGGGCCAGCCGATGGCACCCGACAAAAAAAAACTCGAGCACCAGGGGTTAAAGGATAATTTATGATGCTCGGGTTCTGCAGACTTTTCATATAGGGAATATCTAAAAAATAATCAATAATTTAAGTCGCCTATTCCCTTATCAATTTTAAAATTTTTCTTTCAAGCTACCACCGATATATGTTTTTTGTATATTTATTAAAATGAGCGGTAGGGCCTGAAAGTTATTTTATTTTTTCTAGAAAATTATATTTCTTCCTTCCTATAACTTGACCTATAGACATTATCTAAAAAGCTCTCTACACGCGGCTGGAGCTGGGAAATTCCTCGTTATTAAGGATATTGTAAACCAATAAATTAGATTACCTTTCTTAGGTCCAAGACTAGAAAAAAACACCGAGAATATAGCGGGTTATGTAAAAATTGAAATAGTTATGCACCATGTGTTATCCTGTGCTTATATGTATATCCACTAACTTAGTAAATCATAGCGTCTGAAGATTTAGTTGTTACTATAAAACAACAGTAATGACAAAATATTTCAATATATGTGACAAATAACTAAGTAAGTATACCTATATGTCTTGTTTATATTACATTTGAAAAAAAAATGCTATATTGTCACAAGGTAACAGACGAATCCATCACTTAATCCACCATAACGACAGAGAAACATGTACTTTACACAAATATACATACATACATACGTACGAACACGCATGTTTTTCTTTCTAAACTTATATCATTCAGCGGCTCTACAACCACTTCGTTAAAAATCTGAACAATTATAATCTAAACATCATTTTCGAAATATCGTATATTAAAACAGCAATCTAGGCCTAAAAGTAATCCAGCCGAAATTACAAGTAATTACCGTATAAGAATAACAAGCTTAAATCTTTTCATAGAAAATAAACCTAGAATATAACATTTATTACCTCCTGGAAAAAGCAGACCTATCCTGCTAGTGGCACGCGACAAAAAGATACCCCGACCATCAGAAGACAAAAGATAATTTACGATGCCTGAATAGACATTTATTCATTTTAAAATATCTTTATTTGTAACGGTCACATTTCACATATCAAATATATTGTATTTATGTTGCAATCGACTGCGACAGTAACCTCCAGATCGGTGGTAATACAGCTTAAGCTGTAGCCTGTTGTTAGGTTTAGAGTATATTGACATTGTCGTCGAATAGACGGATGAGCCTAATCACAATGCATACGCGAATAAAAACTCACATAAATTACACTTTAAGTAATATTTAAAAATAATGGGGATAAATCTACAAAATTATTAGTGGGAAAATACTTTATTTCATATGTAACCCCTGACGACACGTGGCGATATCTGGCGGGGCCAGCCGATGGCACCCGACAAAAAAAACTCGAGCACCAGGGGTTAAAAGATAATTTATGATGCTCGGGTAGACGGATGAGTATAACCACAATTAGATTTTACTTTTTGATTTCGGTCATAATATTACTTTATAAGAAATTAACACATGTTTTTCTGACGTTTCGGTTTATTTTATTGATTAAACCATCTTCAGAGAAATACTAATGTTAACAGGCGGTTCACTTAATTAACTTACATTTAACTTTTTTGTTATTTTAATACAAATATAAATATAGAAAATTGATATTGTTTTTTTAATACATTTTTTACACATCTGTTATATATGTAGCTTTTGCCAGTATACTACTCATGTATTAATTTCTTATAAAGTAATACTATAACCGAAACTCAAAAAAGTAAAATCTAATTAATAACTGCACGGTCAAAAAATAGAAATGAATCTAACCACAATGCATGTGTGAATAAAAACCTACATAAAAAAAAAATAATTAAAAATAATAGGACTAAATTTACAGAATTATTCGTGGAAAAATACCTTATTTCATACGTAATGACCCCGACGACACGTGCCAAAGGATTGTCGGCGCCGGGCAATAAAGCTTCTTCCGAAGAACGCAGTGAGCGATGTCTGGTAGTTCAAAGTGCCACTATTCGTGGAAAAATACTTTATTTCGTACGTACCGACCTCGATGACAAGTAATAAAGGATTGTCGGTGCCGGTCAAAAAAGCAGCTTCCGAAGAAACCAATTATCGATGTATGGCGGTTCAACGTACAATTATTTGAGATAACATACATTATTTTATAAGTGACAAGTGTCTAAAGACCGCCGGCACGGGTCAATAAAGGCGGTACTGGGAAACGTAATCGGTGATGTCTGGTTCAAAGTACCATTATTCGTAGAAAATCATTCATTCATACATAACGACCTCGATGACACGTGCTAAAGGACTCCCGGCACGTGTCAATCAAGCCGCTTCCGGGAAAACCGTCTGGCGACGTCTCGTCGGTCGACGGTGCCCCTATGCCTACTCCAATTTTTTCTTGAAAAAGTATTGAAAAAAACTGTCACTGAACTATTAGATAATTTACTTTATTTTACTTACTCTCAATCCTTTCCTCAAACCCATCTAAAACTACATCAGTATAGTTTCCGTTTTTGGGCATATCTTTAAGCTGATACGGACTAATCATCGTGACATCATTACCAGCTTCAGCTAAACCTTTCATTAATTTGGAGGATAAAATATAATGACTTCTTGCTGGCATAGGAAAAACTCCTAAAATTCTCGCACAATTTGCATAGTTTGACGCAACAAAAATAAAAAATAAAATTTTATACATCATGTTTATTAAGCAACGACTATACTAATTTAGTGAATGAGAATGGTACGTGTCTGACATGCGTTAAATAATAATTACTCTCGAAATAAAATGATACTCTTCATTAAGATCGAATAGCACTGAATTGTTAGTCTCGGTCTCTCTACAATATATTAAAATTGATACGTTATCTCTGTCGCGTAGATTAACAACGATTTAAAATGAATCATGCACAACAAACATTATCATCTCCTCAAGGTAAACTGTATTATTAATGCGTGGTTATAAGTACACAAATGATGCGTTTGTTACAACTTATTAAATGCGTACACGCTTGGTGCGACTCTTATAACTCTTACAGCAGCTTATCATTTTGCGGAAGCTGAAAGGTCTCTTTTCTAGCACTAGTAATTCAACCTATCTTGTATTAATAGAGGGTGCTACTTGGTTTTGTAGAGGAAGACTACCGCTTTGGTTGGTAAAGGTCAATAAATCACTTAAGTACCTAGCTAAAACGATATTGGAATATAGCTAATTTTACATGGTGCAATTTTTGTTACCAAGATAGAATTACAATTAAAATTCTGCTAAAGTTTATTTAATGACGATTTATTATAATAAGATTAAAGGAATGAGGGTTAACGCCTAGAGGCTCTAATGATATTTAAAAAATAATAATTTTAATAATAGTCTACATGCTTGTTTATGCTACCGAATCTAGATTTCCCATACAATTCTAGCTCTAGATCACCACAACCATGTGCTGGGCAGGCGCGGATCCAAGGGGGGGGGGGCGGTGGGGGCGATCCCTCCCCAAGAGGTTTGATGTCAGGAAAATAGACTCGATTGTGCCTCTTAAACTATACTTTATTCAAGAACTAGAGAGAGTAATAAATCGTTTTTTACCCTTTTTGTTTAGTCCGATGCCTTTGGCAAAATCTGTTAGACATATATATTTTTCATAGGAATGGGTTAGAAATTTTATAATCAAAAATAATGGTCTATAATAATGGACTATTTGGGTTGAATAACAATAGATATTTGGAAGTGTGAAGTGTCTAGTGTTAAAAAGGATTTTAATCCTTGTCATAGGCGTCGGAAGAAGATTTATTTTATCACCAAGTATTTATGGCATAGAATATTATTTCGGTAATAAACTTAAAATAACATTTTTTTATTATATTATTTTATTTCTTATAATTTCTTAATAATTCACATACATTAGAAAATATAGACAATTTTGACATATTTAACACAAATCACAACTGTATTTTTATTATTTATAATAGGTGGAAGCCATATCTTTTGGGTATCTTACTAATCTCAAATAATATATAAAAAACATGCACAAACAAAATAAATCACTAAGGACACACTGTAAGGTGTACTTTGTTCACCGATAGAAATTAAATTGAACTATCAGAAATTTTATTGTTACAGTAAATTTATTAAAGCTTATAATATTTAAATATAATTAAATATACTTAGATTTGCGGCAGTTCTCAGTTACCTGCGGCACTGGAGCAGGTACGTTGGAGGTTTCGGTAACAGTTTTATTACTCTCTCTAGTTCTTAAATAGAGTATAGAAATGTGTATGCTTGCGATCGCCCCTCCCCTTCCCCAGAGCTTTGAGTTCAGGAAAATAGACCCGATTTTGCCTCTTATACTAGGAATGTGTATGCTGCTTGCATCCTCACCACCTGTCGGCAACTTGTTTTTCTTGTGATCGCCCCCCCCCCAAAGATTTTCAAATGCAGAAAAATAACCCAACACTGCCTTTTACATTAGAAATGGGAATGTTGCTGGTGTCTCCCCCCCCCCCATCGACAACTTGCTTTCGCTTGCCATACTGTAGTTTTGTGTATCACCCCCTCTTCCCCCAAAGAGAGAGGCTGGATCCGCCCCTGCTCCGAACCTTATACCATAATCGGTATAATATTCTAAAAGTGGTGGTAATTTTCGGTACTCAGTCTCTGGACTAATAAAACGGATATTACAATATTATATAATGTTTTGCAATATTGGTGTGGATATTGCTTTTTAATAGAAAAACAATATGGCGGCGGAGTTAGCCTCACAATGAGGTGATTTTAAAATTTAGTGTTAGTATACTTCTGACTATGTAGAAACCGTCAGAATAATAATAGGAATTATGTCTCATTTTATCTTTTGGGGAAAATTTTTTATTTAATAATAAACATGTAAAAAAACAGTTTTTTCAATGTCTAAGAAAAACTATTGTTTTTTACTAAAAAAGTTTTAAACCAAAGTTATGCGCATTGAAAATACCTACAAAATGAGCTAAGGCCTATCTGAATCTGATGATTTGTTCGTTACGTATTGCAAAAAAAATTGTTAAAATAGTTGTTTTTTCAATTGTTAATAAAGAATAGAAAATTATATTGCATTAAATTTATACTGCACCAAAAGGAGTTTCTTGTTGCATGCAATAAGTGTGCAAAATTTCAAGTAAAAATATGCAACAGTTTTTTACACAGAGAATTTGTTCATAACGTTTTATGTTTCTTTTGATTATTTATTTTCAGCTATCTAGAGGTCGTAGAGAGGTCGGCGGGTGCGTGAATTAAAGTTCATGACATACTAAGAACAACATAAAAGAACCAAATGAATTCCTGATTTTAAATTATTGACACAGATAAACAAATTTGGGGTTCGTTTTTTCGTTATAAATAAATAGAATAACTCTTCGACAATTATTGATATCGAAATGCCGATAAGTGGACGTGATAGGTGAGACTTCGGCGCACATTTTGAAAAAAAAATTCTGTACGATCACTAGAAAAATCTCTGCGGCGTTGTTTATTAACACTAAGGGATTAGTTAAGTAGAAACTCATACGGAGATGGTCAAAACTATTGTATGCCGTACTTTTCAACTCAATTGTTTCCAAATTATTGCTGTTGCAATAGTTTAAAGTTGCACCTATTCCGAGAGTGAGAAAATGAGCAGTGGAGGCGTTCATTTAGCCTGCGGCGCGCGAAAAGAAACGCAACTTTATTCTGGCGTAGAACCTTCATTTTTTTTTTAATTTTTGGTTTCTCGACGACATATGAACAATAGATGATATATTGTGGCACTTTTATACATTTTATACATAATTATAATAATATCACCGCCCCCCCCCCAAAGAGAGAGGCTGCACCGCCCCTGGTGCTGGGTGAAGGATGTTACGACGTGTATAGGGTATCCAATTTTATACGGTTTTACGAGTTATCGCTGTTATTAGTAAAAATAGAATTAGAAGATTTTTGTGGCAATGAGCTACTTTTTTAAGAAACTAACAATGTTACTAACAGAATTTTCTTAAACCGTTTTGGAGATACCCAGCGATTTTGAAAATTATGCATTTTGTGGCACCCCTCGTATCTCGGCTTTCTTGCAAGTTATTGTCAAGTTCGAAAATAGTAGGGGAGCCCACGGTGCTAAATGGTGATTTACTCGAGCGTCGTGGGGACCTATTCGATTTTGAAGATTAGACGATAGAAAGAAAAAAGGCCATATGATGTATACCCTTTCACCGAGGGGCATCTACAGGCTTTCAAAAATGTAAGAAAAAATAGCCACATTAAATACTCGAGCGTATCAGATAAGTGGATATGCCCCATGTGTTTCTGGTGACAAAGGTATGTTAATACGAGGTTTGTCCCAAAAGTACCGAGCCTACCTTCATATCTCCGCATTGATGTTATTCTTTATCACCCGGTGAGTGATATCCCTCAAAGTAGTCCCCATTTAATTGAATAACATGTTCCCAGCGGTGTTTCCACTTCCTTCAGCAGTCCTGGAAGTCAGTTTTCGAAATTACCATCAGTGCATTCGTCGCATTAGTTTCAATCGTCTCTTTGTCATCGAACCGGTGTCCTTCGAGCGGCATTTTTGGGGAAAGAGCCAAAAGTCGCAGGAAGCTACGTCGGGACTGTACGGAGGCTGGCAAAGCTGTACGTCATGGTGCTTTGTTAAAGATTATTGCACAAGGTTTTATGAATGCGCTGGCACATTGTCGTGGTAATGCAGCCAATCGTCGCATGTCCAAAGCTGTGGCCGTTTTCTTCTGACTGCGTCACGCAATCTTTTCAATACTTCAACATATTATTCTTTAGTGATCGTGTGACCTCTCGGAGCATATTCGTGGTGTACAAAATCTTCATAATCAAAGAAAACAGTCAACATTGTCTTCACTTTGCTCCGACTTTGACGTGCTTTTTTTGGTCTTGGCGATTCAGAATGCTTCCACTGTGAAGACTGTTGCTTTGTCTCTAGATCATAGCCGTAAACCCATGGTTCATCACTAGTAATAATCTTCTTGAGTACATTTTCATCATTAGAAACCATTTCCAAGGGGTGCTGAGCGATTTCAAAGCGAAGATTGTTCTGCACTACCATTAGCAATTTTGAGATGAATTTCGCACACACGCGAGCCATTGCCAAATTCTCGATTAAAATTCTCCAAACAGTAGTTTTTGATATTCACTTTCTAGTTCGCGTATAGTTAACCGACGATCTCCTTCAATTGCAAGTCGCACACGCTCGACGTTTACCGGTGTTATTACGCTCGAAGGTCGGCTTTAAACCGCTTGTACTCCTCTTTAAATGCCTTATTCACCATATTAATTGTTTCCGAGTAAGTTTTTTCAAGATTGAAGCGAAACTTGTTGCAAATTCGTTGATCTAATTTTTCCGTTGTTTTTTATAATAACAAAATGCGACGAACGAAAAAAAGACACTGTAAACAAACGCACACCGTTCACGAACTAACACGTCCAGTCGGTAACTGCGCACACCAACGAGTTCGTGAAGACTTACTGGTGACGCCCATGCCCCACAGAGGTGGCTCGGAAGTTTTGAGGCGGAAATATAAATGCAGGCTCGATACTTTTGGGACAAACCTCGTATGTCGATTTGCAATATAGGGGTGGCCTTGCGGAAGGGTAAAAAATGGTTTTTATGCATTTTAAATAAAAGTGTTTTGAATTTTTTAAAATTATATTTATTCCTATTTAAAAATACCATTTTAAGCTTTTATCTCCATACTGTTTATACAAGGTGTAACATGAATGTTGGAAATAAATTAAACAGTGGATTCTTTAGTAAAAAAAAATTTTTTTCAAATGTAGTTTTACTCTACGAATATTCCTTTCTAAGTTACAGAGTGTTAAAAAAAATAAAAGTGTTATAACCTTTGAACGATAGAAGATAATGGAACAAAATTTTAGCCAGAGCTTAATTTGATACTGCCCTAGTAATAGTAAATAAATTGACTTTGTAATTTACTCAGTGGTGGGCGCACACATATTACCGTAGGGTTTTAAAAAAATGTGGTACGCCTCTGGTGAATTTTTTTTTGATCATTCCCTTAAATTCAATTTTTTGTTTTAAACAAAATTTTACTCTTGCGTTTTATTTGTATTTCTCGCAATTAAGCCTTTTATAATTACCATTTTTTCCATTGCATACACAGAAAAATGTAGAAAAAGAACAAAAATGTAAAAACATAAACATTATTAAAAATTATCGGGTATTTCATTTCTAAAAACTTGTCGCATGGGCGTTTAAAAAAGATTCTTAGACGTTTGAAATAAAATACTACTATATAATTAACAATAACAAATGTACTAGTAACTTAAAGTAATTACTAATTATCAATAATTATTCAAACAAAAAATATCCCAAAAGATGCTGAAGATGTTATCCCAGAGCTACATTACATTTTCTCATGGATTCTCTTACTCGTGTAAAAATACCAAGTATCTCTCGAATTTGCCGATATCCCATTTCAACTCTTGGTCTCACGTCAGGAATTTCAACGGAATAAACCATGTTTTTTAAGTACCCCTATAAGTAATAATCCAAAGGATTAAGGTCAGAAGAACGAGAGAGCCATATCCTTGGTCCTGCAAGACCTATCCATTTATTCCGAAACGTTTCATTAAGGTATTCCGTCACCTCTTGTTTAAAATGAGCTGGAGCGCCGTCATGTATAAACCACATCCGCTGTTATATTTCAAGTGGGACTTCTAATAAAGCTTGCAATCCATTTTGAAGGAAATCCAGATATGTTAAGCCGTCTAGTCGATTCGGCAGTACTACGGGAAGAAAGGCCAATTATTCCTGCCCAAACGTTTATAGAATATCGTTGCTGGTGCTGGGATTGTATTATTAGATGCGGATTTTCATTGGCCCATAGATGACCTGGATTGAATTCAATTCAACCCAATTTCTGAATTCCACACAAGAAAAATGCTTGATAGTACAATTTAAGGGCAGCAATTGGGATAAATTAAAAATTAGGATGAAATAAATCGCCCGCTACACATAAGTCCTTTGAAATCTCAAAATGTGACATAGATTTTTTCTATTTATTAGAAGATAATATATTTTTTCTCCTTACATGATTTTATCATTTTAACAACTGCCTGTTGTGTCAAACGATAATTTAATTTTTCCTCCTATAATACTTAACCTGAAAATTAGTGGTGCAAGTAACTTTCCACTTTACTAAAGTAAATTTTTAAATAAAAAATAAATTGGATAAATAAATAATTGATACGTTGCAAAATAGATCGAAGATTCTCTACAATTTTACACAATCGTTAGTAATAAGATGCTGATTCATACCTGAAATTAAATAATTACTCTATCAGTATTTGTTTTCAGTTATAAAATAAATTTCATTTAATTTTGTGAGATATTTAAAAATACCTATACTTTCCTATCAACTATAATAAAACAACTTTGTGTTTTTCGTGAATTTTTACGAGATGTCTAAAATGTATATCATAGAATTTTGAACACCATTAATAATACATAAAGAAAATGTTCAGAGGAGTTTTCCTTTACTAAAAAGCTGAGATAAAAGATATATATCTTAAATACTAAAAAAAAATTTGTTTTTAAAAAGTTGAAGATTCTATTAAATGTTTTGCTCTCAGCAATTTGAAAATACGCTAAAGGTAGCAGAAATACGATTTCCGAAAATCGACGCATTTCATATCATATAGTTGTTTTAATGTTTCTAAACCTGAGAGTTTTGACATCAACACTTCATGATTGAGATATCCTCCCAAAAAATTAAATAGCATCAAATCCGGGAAGCAAGTCAGCTATTCTATTTCTCCTCTTCGGCCTATATACAAGTGGGAAAACATACTACAGTAGTCTCAACCGATTCGGGTATATGTAGATGTCCTTGATTGAATACAGGACTATTAAAAGAATTTGAATTGAATTGATACTAGCAAGTCTAACTATCTCTCATCATTTAGGGATTTTTCAAAAAATCAGCATATTCCTTTAAATTTCGATCCATATGTTAACTTTTTTCTACTTTGCTGCTTATTCTTCCTTACATGGTCTTCTTAATATGGTATCTCCGTTGTCATGAAGTCTTCCTGGTCTATATTTGATGTTAAAATTGTACTTTTGCAGTTTTTACTGGTTCTCTTCTATGCGGTCTCTAATTGGAGAACTAGACCTTTATTGTACCTGATAGTTCCCTCTCTTGTATTCAGTTCGTCCATATTTATAGCACTTTATGTGTTTAATTCCATTCGACAGTCCCTTCTCGTGTATACAGTTCATCAACATCTATAGCACTCGATCTGATTTCAGCGATAACGTGGAACAAGACTTCTTGTGTTCTATTTTTCCTGGTTGCTTCTATAATGTGAAGTATCACTTATTTTGTCTAGTTCTTTAAGGATTTTAGATAACCTTTTCTCTATTGTTTGGCTCGGTAATTTCTTGTCTTCCTCTATAGAAACCGCTCGTATTTTCGGTCTTGACACATTATAAGCTGTTTCTATTTCCAAAGTCCTGTCCAACGCATCAGTACAATAATTAAACTTGCTTATATGCAACATACGCTGTATTTTTTGATCTCTGATCCTATCAGTAAAATACTGGATTGTATGCTCTTGTCGAAATTCTTCTGTAGCGTCTAGGTAAACCAGATGAACAAGGCGTCGATCATCAGTTTCATATTCTTGCAAACTTTCTTTATTTCTCTAGCTTCTTGACTTGACCTGTGACTGATATAACTGGCACCGATACTGGTCTACAAATCTCTTGTCTAATGCAGTACTAAGGATCTCATAGTCTTTTTGTTGGGTTATGGGAATAGTTCTTAATAATTCCAGTGCTGGTCCACGAAGGGCAATTACCAATGCCGTAGTCATTTCTTCGTAATTTCAGTCATTTGCACTAGCGGATGCTTCAAATTATTTGTATATATCCAAGATGTTTAACCATCGTAAGTTGGAAGTTTGATGTTCTGTGCGGTGGTTATTACTTTATCAGAAAGGCTATGCTTCTTTATTTTATTGACTTCTAGCTACAGGCTCTTAATTTTAGATTCTATCCCGTCTATGACTTCTTTCATTTCCTGTTCACTTCTCCTATATCTTGTCGCACGGTTGATTCTATACTGTTTATTTCTTGGCCTACTTTTTCTGTCTTTTCGCATTTCTTGGCGTACATCTTCTATGTCTTGTCGCACGGTTAATTCTATACTATTTACTTCTTGGCGTACTTCTCCTATGTCTTTTCGCACTTCGCCTATCTCTTTCTTAAACTTTTGTGTTTGTACTTGTATATCTTGATCGATTTTTTGTTGTGCTTGTATAAGGACCTCTTGTTTTTTGTTGTAAGGATCTTTTGTATCCATTTGTAACATTTTTAACACGACGTTTTTCTTCTTCTTGTTTTTGTCTCAGACGACATTGTTCTTCTTTTGTCTTCTTCTTCCTGTTTTTATAATATTCCTATCGTCACATTATAAAAAAGGTGACTTATCACATAGGAATATTTGTATACGAGGGCGTTTCAATAAATTTCTGTAATCGTCTGTAACAATATTAAAGATCTACATAAAGCCAGTTGTAAATCTTTTTAATAATATTTTTCCAGCTAACTTAAACTCTTCTCTTTTAGTTGATTCTGGATTCTGGCTACCCACAAGGACCTTGATTAATGACCCAAATATAGAACGCTTTGCCAGGAACACCTTAACAAAGATATACCAGAAGCCCAAATCCAAACTAGGTATTGTATAGGTTTATAAAGAAGTATTTCAATGTTTTAAAAAAAATGTTATGATCTCCAGAAAAAGTAGGACATAACAAATGCTTGCTATATGCACAGTATATGGGACCAGGTTATTTAGGCCTAGATCTTGAGATTCTACTATTTGAGGAAGCTTATAATTATGAAATAATTTATAATGACCCTGGTGCAATAAAAGATGGTTTTTTAGTTGAAAGAAATATTATTCAAAAATATTTATAATTATATTTAATAATAATTTAGGTAGTGTATGTTAAAATAATTTTATTATTTGTTAAATGATTGAATTGTTAACATATATTTTAGTCGATCTTATCTTTGTAAGCATAAATCACACTTATCAATATTTTGCAAGTAATTACTCTTAATTTTTAGTAGTTAATTATTATGAATATACTCTATATATAGTGTGGCAAGAAAACTGTATTTGATTTAATATATCTATATTTTGACTAGTTTTAACAAAAATAAAATTTACACTTAATAATAATAAAAATCAACAAAGGTCCAAACAACAACCCAAAGGCTTTTATCTCTAAAGAAGTAATATAAAATATACCTAAAAATAAAAAAAAAACATCTTTTGACAAACGAGTTGTCACACTTTCGTCCATAGACTTCAGAGAGTTGGCTATGCTTTCAGTATTTTTACTGATATTATGTAAAAGTTCTAATGCTTCCTGAATCATATTCACTAATGTTCCAGTGAGTCTGCTATACTTTTCCTGTATTTGAAGCAGATGCTGTAAAATTATATTTAAAGTTAATGAAGTTTATATATTTAGTAAAAAGAAAAATAAAGCTAACTAAAAGTGGCCATATAGAAAAAGTAGTTTAGTTAGTGAGCAAATCTCGGACAGCGCAGTGATAGGACAACCGGTAAATTTAGGACGCCAGCAGGTCCATACTAGTTGAAATGCAAACTATCATTGATTCGGTACTTTCTTTATGGTATCCACATAGCCAATAAATAACTTTCAAAGATTCAAATTGAAAAAAAACTGGATACACTTATAGAGTTGAAGATAAAATTAAAATAGTTGAATATGTCTGAACTCACTATAAGGTAAAAATCCATTTTGAAAATAACCACAGAAACACAACCAACATGAAAAAATTGACAAAATATAAGTTTTATAGCGGAGGCGTTTGCAAATCATGATTACGCTTTACCGCAAGTCTATCTTATTAGAGTTAAGGCTCAATTAACTTAAATGTATAAAATTATCAGTCATTTATTATAAATTACGGACTAAAAACTCATTATTTACAATTCATTGATAATAAGACAGGTCACCAAGGGTCAAGCAACAGAAACTGTGGTATACTTTCTCGAAGGATTTTGGTGCGCTGAATCTGAATCTGGCTTCAGAATTACTCCATCACGTCAGGTTTTTGAGATATCCTAACCTAAGTATATAAAAAACATTGTTTTTCGCCATATTTAAAGTTACGTAAAATCACAAGTTAATTTTTTTCACAAAATTATTAGGAGTGTCTGAAAGCATGATCCTTTTTTTTAACCAAGATATTCTAATTTGAAGTTTGCGTCTCACCGATCTACTCGAATGCAAGTCACAAAACAGAGTATTAGCTACCTTTTTAAGTGTACTTTTTTAAATTCTGTTATTTTAGGGGTTGCTGATTACCGTCAGATTTTGAAAATTCAAAATGGCGAATCTAAAATGAAGGATAAATTTTCAAAAAATTTAAAACAAAGTTAATGTCAAAAACGTTGTGTTTAATTTTAGACTAATCAATTAATATTTTTGATATCTGCACATAACGTTTTTAACATTGACTTCGTTTTAAATTTTTTGAAAATTAACTTGGGATTTTATGTAACTTTAAATATGGCGAAAAACAGTGTTTTTCACACATTTAGGTTAGGATATCTCAAAAACCTGACATGATGAAGTAATTCTGATGCCAGATTTAGATTCAGCGCATCAGAATTCTTCGAGAAAGTATACTGGAGTTTTTGTTGCTTGACCCTTGGTGACCTGTCTTATTATTAATGAATTGTAATTAATGAGTTTTTAGTCCGGAATTTACGATAAATGACTGATAATTTAATACATTTAAGTTAACTGAGCCTTAACTCTAATAAGATAGACTTGCGGTAAAGCGTGATCATGATTTGCAAACGCCTCCGGTATAAAACTTAGATTTTGTCAATTTCTTCATATTAGTTGTGTTTCTATTATTACCATTATTTCTATGACACGCAGATGTAATATCTTGCTATACAACGCATAGCTTCAAGAGCCTTAAATATATTAATCGGCTCAGTATAAAGGTTACTTCGGTAAGCTATTTTTTCTTATTTTCTCGAACTCATATTTCGAAATTTCTGTGGTTATCTTCAAAACGGACTCCTACCTTATAGTGAGTTCTGACAAATGAAACTATTTTAATTTTATCTTCAACTCTACTATAAGTGAAGTTAATAGATTTTAGAACTTGTATCCAGTTTTTTTTTTGAATCTGTAAGTTATTTATTGGCTATGCTTTTCAACTTTATGGAGCTGCTGGCGCCCTAAATTTACCGGTCCTCCTATCACTGCGCTGTCGGAGATTTGCTCACTAACTGAACTATTTTCTATATGGCCAGTTTAAGTTTTCTTTTTACTAAATATATAAAATTTATTAACTTTAAATTTAATTTTACACTTTCTGCTTCAAACAAAGGAAAAGTGTAGTAGACTCAGTGGAATATTAGTGGATATGATTCAGAAAGCATTAGAATTTTTACATAATATCAGTAAAAATACTGGAACCCAATTCTCTGAAGTCTATGACCGAAAGTATAAAAACTCGTTTGTCAAAAGATGTTTTGTTTTTATTTTTAGGTATATTTTATATTGTTTCTTAAGAGATAAAAGCCTTTAGGTTGTTGTTTGGACCTTTGTTGATTTTTATTATTGTTAAGTGTTAATTTTATTTTTGTTAAAACTAGTCAATATATATATATATATATATATATATATATATATATATATATATATATATATATATATATATATATATCAGAGAATGTTTATAGTAAATAAGAACTGAAAATTAAAAGTAATTATTACTTGCAAAATATTGAGAAGTGTGATTTATGCTTACAAAGATATCAGCTAAATTATTTAATGACTTTAAAAATTAAAGGAGACAATTAATACGCATAGTACAGTACAGTACTGGAAGCAAAATCAAAAAATAAATACTTTTAAAGAAATATATTTGTAATTTACATATAAATGTTTAAGAATGTTTTTGTTCTCGTTAAAAAGACCGGTAAATATAGTTTAATGGATCTAGGTATTTG
This sequence comes from Diaprepes abbreviatus, assembly GCA_034092305.1. Classification (NCBI taxonomy): domain Eukaryota; kingdom Metazoa; phylum Arthropoda; class Insecta; order Coleoptera; family Curculionidae; genus Diaprepes; species Diaprepes abbreviatus. The sequence goes on along the minus strand of JASJET010000144.1, from coordinate 1,280,255 downwards.
GAAGAAAGATACTAAAATACTTTTTGACCAATAAAATACTTTTTAATATAATATTAATTTTTATATGTGTTGGTTTTATATAAACAATTCAATCATTTAACAAAAGTAAAATTATTTTAACATAAACTACCCTAATTATTATTAAATATAACTATAAATATCTTTGAATAATACTTCTTTGAACTAAAAAATCATCATATTCCGTCAACCGACATATTTATATACCATATTTATGCACTTCCCAAAATATTTTTTATATCGTATGAACGTACAGGAAATCTAGTGTAATTATATATGTATTTGATAACAACAAATCATTAAAAACAATTTTGTAATTCTTGATATTGAGATTTTATTCAGTTCTGTTATTGAAATATATTATATAAAACGCATTTTTATCAAAGCAATGAACTTAATAAATGTCTTGTATTAATGATTCAAATAATTATCTTCATAAAACAAAAATATAAATAACTATGCCTGGAGAATAAATTAAAATAATATATAAACATTCTTTTTTGTTTCAATTCGATCATTAAATTATGATATCTCCTATTATCTATCAAATAGCTTAATTATAGATGTTCTTACCTTTAAAAATTATGAAATATCACTGAAGTAAATTTTATGAAGTTCCATTTGTTATCACTACCGACAAAATAGCAAGAATAATGCTATTGTGTAAAGAAGCCGCTCTTTTATGATTACAAGTAATAATAAGCAAATCTATGCATATTCAAACACAAGTTCTGTTCAAAGAAGGATATGCATGTTCAAACAAGTTCAAGCAGTACCCTTTACAGACCCTGTGTTAATTTATTAAAAAAATAAATTATTAATTTATAAAATGTTTCTTTTTCGGAATTACAAAATTTACTAGATTTTTGTAAGTTTATATTCAACTTTTATTGTTTAATGTGTTTAATATAGATTGCCGAAATAAATGTTTAAAAAATGAATCACCGTCCAGTCTTTCATATCTATGAAATCTTTAAGATTGTGATAGGTATCAAAATCTCACGAAATTAAATTAATGTTGAGATTTTCAGTGCTCTCCTGAAACGGAAAAACGGTTATTTAATTAAGCATACCGCTATTTTATGATAAAATGAAGAATTGTAATTGTTTTTAGCTTTTAGACTTAAACAGGATACCTAAAGAGGCTATGCATTGTAAATATTTTGCGAACGAAAAAATCGATATGTGAAATTTCCTATTAATTGAGTATTTAATACATCAACATTTTTCTTACGCTTACAACCAAAATGCCGCCCCCTAATTTTGACGGCCGGACAAATGTCCGGGTTTTCCCTAGAGTGGACGCTGTGTGGACGCAAACTTGGCTTTCAAAATGGCGGTCCTGGTAGAATTTTTCTCATTTTGAGTACAATTAAATTTTGGTCATGTTAGCGTAGGAGAGGTTAAAAAAAAACACGGTTTTAAGTTTTATAAGTACCAACTTTATTATTACTTGTATGACTTTCTTGGATAGCTTGCATATTGTAATTGGTTTTTAAAGAATTAGAATCAAAAAATATTTATTCATTCAATGAATTGGTCTATTTCACCTAATTCAGTACTCGGGAAATCGGTAATTTAATCATTTCCAGAAAATAAAAGTAGAATGTGAAAAATGACCCTCTGACTGGAAGTATATAAATTATCGAACGAGAAGTGACCATTAGTTCATTAAATGTTATAGAACACCAAATGCTAACTTTTTAAGAGTATTATCTTTTACAGTTTAGTCAGAATTGTAGATTGTAATTCGCCATATATTTTATCTACTATAACTTCTTATTGGTCAGAAAGGTGGCTTTACGAAAAAAGTATTGTCACGGCACTAATTTCCGTTTAAGTTCACTATGGCTAATTCAGTTAATTTTACCTTATTTTTGCAAATACTCTCGCTATGGGCAACAAAGTCATTTTCCTTAAGTATTTCCCATAGATTTTTTGAATAAAAGCATTGCATAAAGGACAGTTTTAATTAATTTTATTTTCCAAGTTTGACCATTAGTCTGGTATTGCACTGTATTGAACTTAGTTGTTTTCTTATGTTGACTTACGTAACAATCTATTTCAGCCCACTGTTGTTGCCCAGGGGTATTCTTTTTGAGCTGTCATTTCTTTCAAACGCACCTAACAGCAGCAGCGTAGTGCGCATGCAGGGTCTTAGTTATAAATGGAGACCATTTTGCCTCGACTTTGACTTTTTCCTTGATTCGGCTGAAGCAGCTGCAGACTATATTTATATTTGCCAATTTTTTGGGATTTTGAGATGGAAAGTCGTTTACTATCCTGGTAATTTTTTTGAGTTTTGAGTTACCATATCTTTTGCCTGTTTGGCGTTTATGGTTTTTTTTTACCGGAATACATCTGGAGACAGGGATAGCAGTTACAAAAAGTCAATGATCATGATGTATCTATATTTGGTTGATTGGGAAAATTCTAAAAAAGACATAAGTTCTTGATAAAAAATACAATGCAAATTTATTATTATTAATATCCGCCAAGTCCAACCAACAAATGCAATCACTTATGTCTTAAAAGATATACAAAAAAATTAAAACGTACTTGGGACGTTCTATAAAGTGCAGTTACAAATAGCCGACAATAATGATGATGAATATATATTTGGTTGGGAAAATTCTAAAAAGACATAAACATCGAGTGTTTCTTACATGGTTTGGCTTCACCGATAAATACAACAGTACGATTGATAAGGCAAACATTATATAAAAAACCGTTTATTCATAATACAGGTTTAGTACTTTTGTAACCGCTCTACGATAAATATGTCTTTAGCATATTTTTTACTTATAGTTTTACCATTTTATTGTGTTAATAAAGAACGGCTTTGGTCAAGTTGAAAATCATGGTTCTTGGGTTCACACCGTGTCAAACTGGAATTATTATCCGACCTTTCGCCTACGATTGCACGAAGTATCTTCAGGGATCTTTACTCCACGAGATTAGAATACTAAATAATTGAGGAGCAACAGCCCGGGATTTATACCCGACTGGTGCTCAGCGAACTGTGATCCAGCGTTACAATCAATTTCCGCGTGTGATATAGACCGTAACCTGTATTAATATAATTTGGATTTTTACAAATTTCGATTGATTCTCTAATTTTACGTTTAAAGAAACCAGGCACTGATGATAGCTCCTTAGTTTCTTTTACATTAAAAGTATGACCTGAGCAATGGTGGTGTTCAGCTACTGCAGATTGTATAATTTGTTTCTTTTTTATACATCCTCCATGTTCCTTAAGCCTAGTGGATATAGACCGTCCTTCTTCACCTACATACACTTTACAACAAGAGCAAGGTATCTTGTAAACGCCTTCTGTTTAAAATGGTATTGCAGCCTTTGGAGACTTCAAACATTGTCCAACTTTCTTACATATGTTGAAAATTGTCGGAATGTTTGATTTTCGGAGTAATTTGTCGGTGGTTCCGTGTATGTAAGGTAAGACAACACTGTTCATAGGAGGTTCATTTATGACCTTGTGTTGAGGGGTTGGTTTTTCGTATTAATAAATAGAAAGTGATTGTTCTTTAAATGTTGAATGTGCTCTATGTACCAAAGAATTTATGACGGATTGTTTTTGAGAAGGAGGATGATGTGATGTTGCATTGAGATATCGATTTGTATGTATTGGTTTTCTGTACACAGAATGTCCTAATTAGCCATTCACTTTCCTTTTTACTAGTACATCAAGAAAGGGAAGGGCACTATTTGATTCAGTTTCTATAGTCAATTTTATGCTAGGATGTTGTTGATTTAGACGATTCAGGAAATTATGGAGGTTATCTGCGACATGCGGCTAAACTACGAACGTATCATCTACATATCTGCACCAAAATTTCGGTTTTAGAGGAGAAGAAGACAAGGCATTTGCTTTGAAAGCTTCCATGAAGATGTTGGGTATCACAGGTGATAACAGAGATCCCATGGCCGCTCCCGAAGTCTGCTCGTAGAAAGTTCCTTGAAAAGTAAAATAAGTAGAAATCAGACATGCTTTAACTAACTCTAGTAGGATGGAGTCCATGTTGTTGTTTCATAATATGTCAGATATTAGGGAAACTGAATCATCTATAGAAACATTTGTGTACAGGGATTCTATATCAAAACTGACGAATATGTCTCCGAGTTTTTAATCTCTCACATATTAAGTAAAAATAGTGAAGCTGACTGCTTTGAATACTTGCAAAATGACTATAACATACTATATAATACAAGTTTAAACCTTTATCTACTATATACAAAAGAACTTGATAACATATGAATTTATATGAAACTGAATCATATCTCCACGTATTATATATAAAAAATGAGAGTGTGAAAACAAAGCAGCTAATCATCTTTCATCAATTAAATCAATGTTCTTAACCTTTCAAGAAAAAACTTTGAATTGGAAGCGTCTTTATTTCTTGAAAGTAAAAAAACTCATATGTGTGAAACCAAAAAAACTACAGCCTACACCCTACTTGGATAAAACAAACAAAAATTGACAAATGCAAAAAATTACATTAAAAATTTTCTACTTGACCTTAATAAATTAAATCAATCATTGGATCAATATAATGACAATTTTGCGCGAAGCTTAAGACATCAAAATAAGTTATTTGATAATCTGAATGCATGTTTGAAAAGATTAGAATTACTTCAAGATCAGAAGAACCGATATGTTGTTAAACTATCTTCTTGTTGAAAACGTAACAATAAGAAACACAAAACAATATTGTAGTTGTTAATACAAATATATATATATATATATATATATATATATATATATATATATATATATATATATACATATATATATATATATATATATATATATATATATATATATATATATATATATATATATATATATATATATATATATATTTAGAATTATGAGTTGTAAACATTTGTAAATATATCTAAAAAGTTTGTTTTAATTTACCCAATATTCCACTTCAATTTAATTTTAACGATTACTTCCCGAAACAATATTATTTTCTTATGATTCAAGGTCATTACAACAACCTCTGGTAGACGACATCTTTGTCGATTCTTCTTCGGCAATAACACTTTTTAGTGTAATTTTTAGCATTTTTTAGACTATTACAACAACAATAACCCTTCTTCTTCAGCAGTAAGGTCATTTTGGATAGGATTTAAGCATTTTTTTATCAGTTTGAATCTTTTGCATTTGCCAATTGCAAAATAAGGCCAGTGGGAATCCCTTTAAATGTTTATAATACATAAACTATTTACCTTGCCAATAGTTCATTTAAAAAAAAATATTTCAGGCAGAAACCAAAAATTAATAATTTTTTATCAAGTTCATTCAATAAAAAAAAACTGAAACTTTTAACAAAAATACAACAACATGCTTCTGCATATGTTTTTTTTTTAATTATCAGAATAATTATATATGGTTCAAAAGTATTAATTTATCAAAATTTTACATGACAAATATTATTATTAAGTCTTATCTGCGAAACTGATCTATCTTCTACTCCAACTACTTGACCTCGTAATTTATTTTGATACTATTATTAATAGTTAAATCAAAATAAATTAAATTCTTGATCGATTAATACAAAATGTATGTATATTTTATATAAGTATAAGTAGATAAGAGAAAGCGAAATATATACTCAAAATCAATTAATAAGTGTAAAATAGGGTCTTAGATTTCGTTTCAGACGAAAAATATCCCTCAGACCGTAATCCCAAATTTAACAAAAAAACGAATTTGCCCTTTTGCAAAAGTTCCTTCGGCATTCCGGCTGATAACGATCTTTCACACGAACACGTCATTTTTAATTACGACCACAAGGTATATGGGCTTTTTGAGATATTAACCACAAATATATTGTTACTAACATATTGAACTATCTATCATATGTCTTAGATCTATTTGTGATCCCCCGAAGAGGATAATGAAAAACATCCCCTATAAGACGTTTTTGCTATTGCAAAAACTATCCTCTCATTAAGAATCATCATCTTACCACAAAAAAAAACATTATAAGATCTTTTTGCTGACGAAAAACAGGTATATTTCTTAAGTTAATATTATAAAAAATATCAGTAGTGGCATATCAAATTAAATTACATTCTTGGCTAGTGGAATATACATTTATATATCCTTAAATATTATTGAAACATTTAACTATCTGTTACATGTATTAGATCTATTTTTTTTTTAATTTTCTAGACATGTAGTAAAGGAAAAAACAGTTTATATTAAAATGTTAATAATAATATTAATAATTTTCAAAGAATATCAATTTCTAACTACTTTCGGTTTATTTTTATTATTAGTTGAATAATTTAAATTTTAAGTTCTTGACTGACTGACGTAAAACATAGGTATATATTTACATATTTTATTATAAGTATATACGAGTCAGATAAATAATATATATATATATATATATATATATATATATATATATATATATATATATATATATATCCTATTTGAACTTCTGTCTCCCTCATATATAAATTAAATAGATTTGTTTGCAAGCGTATACGAGTGAGAAACATAAAATACCCAATAGCCTATTTGAACTTTATCTCTTTCTCTCTCTCACACACACACATACAATAAATATATACGAGGGAGATAAATATATACACATATCCTACTTGAACTTCCATCTCCCTTATATATGCATTTAATAGATTTATTTGCAAGTATCTACGAGTCAAAAAATATATACACAATATCTTATTTGAACTTTTGTCTCTCTCTCTCTTTCTCTCTCTCTCGCTCTCTCTCTTACACACACACATATATAAAATAAGTCTGTACGAGTGAAATAAATATACTATACATGCTATTTAAACTTCTATCTCTCTCTCAAAGACGCATATATTAGGTCTATTCTTGTTCTTGTATAAAATTTATTTTATTTTGGCCTTTGATTTAATTTTACCGATCAATTTCCAAAACAACGATTCAAGGTCATTTCAACAGCCTCTGGTATATGACGTCAATGTCGATACTTCGTTGGTAATAAGGGCTCTTTTGGACCTTCTTAAGCTACTGTGACACTTCTTTGACAATAAAACCTCTTTGAATATGGTTTTTTCAGGATTTCTTCGGCAATAAGACCTTTTTGGGTAGGGTTTCAGAAGGGTTTCAGGCATTTCTTAGGCTATTGCATCACGTTCTTTGGCAATAAGGTCTTTTTGGTTAGGGTTTCAGTGGAATTTCAGCACTTCTTTGGATGGTAAAGGGCAGAAAAGTGACAAATGCCATCGAGGTGTCACAGAAGCCCGCCTTCATAACTACTCATTAAGACGATTTTGTGTATTAGTACGTAAAAAGTGCTTTAGTAATAGAAACTTCTTTTGCCACCTGTTGCAGTTATTGGTATTGTTAGCACTAGTTTTAAAGCAGTATTAAGATTTGAAGTAAAATTTAACTTTCTAAACTCTTACAGTGTTTTAGTTGCATTTCTATGGATACGATCGATTGTAAAATAAAAAAATCTATTTTATCTTAATCTTATCTTGTGCTTTGTATGAAGAGTTTTTTTTCCTCTACTTACGAGTTATTGTTGATCCAAAATTAGCCTACACGTCAATTTCGGTAGCAAATCCTTTTGCATCAATAGTAGTTTCATCGAAGGACGAATCCGATTAAAGATTTTTGGAAAATATTTCGCGTGCCATGATTTTTGGAAATTTTATACTCTTTCAAAGTTTCACTCAGGTGCTCCCAACTTTCAAAACCCCCCATTACTCTTTTAATTAAACTAGCTATACAGCCAAAAATTTTCCAACAGAATCAGTAAACGCAGTATTTAGAAAAAACTGAAAGTCAGTTAGAAAATTAAAAATGCCACTCATTTATTTTTCACGGGTTATATCATCTGATTAAATCTTTAATTTGTTTTACTTTTCTTATAATTTTGCTTTAAACCCTTATTTCTACAAAATAACTTTTTGAACAACCATCTAATAGAGTACAAAACAATAAAGACGCCTAAAATTAAGACTCCTAATACGTCTACCATAAAGTACTCATACCAAGGCATTCTTATTCCTGCCACTCTCAAATGAGGTGCACCTTTATGTCTAACGATGTATTCTACCCAATAAACTGCAGTTTCTAGAGGTTTTTGAGGTCTATCGTGGAATAATTTAGATCGTCTCTGGACATTTTCTCTATATTTAGGATTTGTAAGAAGCTCATTCAGTAAAGAACTGAATGTTTTTTCATTAAAATTAGGGTCATTGTAGGAAAGTTTTAGACCGTAACCATCTGCCTCCGCTCTCTCTGCATTCGCGGGCTGATCAGCGTAAACTGGTATGGCTAGGATAGGTACTCCATGGTAAATTGTTTCTGTAGTACTTGAAAAACCTCCGTGAGTTATAAAGAGCTTGATATTTGGATGGCCTAGAATAAATGAAGAAAAGTTAATACTTAAATTTATAAGAAAAAGAAAGAAAATATTTTTAGAAAATCTGAACATTTTTTTTATCTGTAAAGAATATGAAACAAAATTTAAACAATAAATAGCTGCTATAGATTATCTAGTTTAAAAAAGGTCACTCAAAGTACAAAATGATAAATTTTTTTTTTGATTTCTGCGAATGGACTGAGAATGTTTTTTAATACGACATCTTAAAAAATATGAGTTAAAATAAATTATTATGAAACATAGCTTGAATTAAACTAGAATATGATGCGCCTCTCATTCATTACACAGTTGAAATAATACATACATTAAGCAATAGAGAGCATCATTAACAATATGATTTAAAAAAAAATATTGACAGATTCACTGGATCACCACGTGTTATGACAGTAATACTTGTGGCATTAAAATGAATATTTTCTTTACATTTGCGCTTTTCAACTCTTCTAAAATGAGAATAAATAGTTAGGGAGCGGACGACCAGAATATTTAGACTATTTATGGTGGCTATGAAGACAATCTCAACAGAATTATGTATGGGAAAAATTACTTCACGAAAAATGCGTGGAAGAAAATCACTTAACAGTAAGTGCGATGGAAAAAAATTCCCTTCTTCTCAGTGCCGTGTTTAATAATCACAACACGGTAAGAGAGGTGTAAAAAATCTGTCTTATATTACCCCAGAACCTATAGGGTTAAGAGGTTCCCCACCATAATCCAGGTGGGGATTTTCCCATTGTGTAGTATAGTATAACCATGTTATATATGTAATTCTCCTTTCAGGCAGAGAATATGAAAAATATATATACAAACAGTTTATTTCCTGCAAATATCGCCCTACAGCAGAAAGATTTCCTTATTTCTTACTGAAATTTTTTATTTTTTATAGTATAATTATATTATAATCTATATATGTACGTGCAAAAATACGATTTTTTTAGTTATAGTATTCAATATAATACATTATAACTGTACTATATTATTATGTAAGAAGTCTAATCGGGCTTTATATAAAGTTAAGTGTGTGACGCGTTTTCGTAGGCGGGGAGCAAGTCGAGTCGTGCTCTTCGGTTCTTCTTCGTTCACGCTGCTTTGTTTACAGCAGCGGAACATCGGTCAGCGGATATTTTTCGTGCAGACAGTCATCGGTCAAATGCTCAGCGCAGGGGTATCGGGTCGGCGGTATCTACTTATATTCGGGATATTCCTGCTCTCTCAACTGATCAACGGTTTGACTGCTTGAAGGTCAAAACATCCACTCGGTGGTCGATTCTCGGGCGCCACCCTCGGGATTAATGTGGTCGAGGGCCCACTTGTGCACCGGGCAGCTTGTTACAGTGAAGAAACGGCAAGCCAGGGGTCAATTGTGCGTATTAGTGGTGGCTGACGGCTGCCAATTGTTATATGTAATATTAAAAAAAAGGGATTAGGTAATGAAACAAACGGTTATAAAACATCCTGTATCCTGTATTCCATTCTTTTATACAAAGACATGGCCTAAAACTAACTTACAATCTAAGATGGATAGTAATATAAACAAATAGACGGTCTGGAATGCAAGAGTATGTTTTGAGAGCTGTTCACGGTAGCTCATACTGTTCGGTTGCGCTGAAGACGGTAACCCGGCGGTATTATTTACGACGCTATTCACGTACCTCGTACTATACGGTTGCGACGCTATTTACGACGGCTCGTACGCATATTATCGCGTTCATATCTAAAATCCGCGTTCACGGTTCACGGCGCTTTGTATTAAAATTTGACCGACGGCGGTATACACGGTATGTAACAATAACTCGGCATCGTTCGGCGATAGCGGCGTCTCTACGCGGCGACGATGATCTCTATACGCGGCGACGGCGACAAGCGTCGGGGCGGCAGTTGTTTAGCATCCTTGACAACGGACATCGGACGGCACCTGGCGGTAAACACATTCCTGGTCATTACGGAAACAAAGATAATATTGACGGCATTTAGTGCGTGTGTGTATCGATGACGGTAGAAAGGAACGAAAGGAACGAAAGGAACTGACGCTGCTCGTTCTTATAAGGGTCCTCGACAGCGTCAGCAGGATGGAACGACATTGCCCGTTCTTATAAGGGTCCTCAACAATGCCGACCAATAGCGGTAGGAAATTAGGAAAGGAACCGACACTGCCTGTTCTTATAAGGGTCCTCGGTAGTGACGGTAGGATGACACAACATTGCCCGTTCTTATAAGGGTCCTCGGCAATGCTGGCCATTAGAGGGGTAGGACGTAAGGAAGGAAGTGTATGGTAAAGCACCATATACACACAAGCCTAGCCTCACCTACATTACTAGACCAGGAAAGCGCGGTCCAGCAGGCGACCCAGTTCATTCCGTTTGGACTGTTGACCCGGGTGGAGAACGTGTAGTTTTCCGCGAAATAATGGTCTGCTCAGGTTTAAATAGACGGCTCGAGCTCCCACTACGATGACGTGTGACGGCGTGCGGTGATCGCGCATACAATACTGCTGTATGCGGCGCGCGATTACTATGGTCGGACGCTCTGAAAATCACGGAAAATGATATTTCCCGGCATAGCGCGGTAAATCTAATTATATTCCGGTAATACTCAAACTTTAAGCAATCTTTTCCCGCAAGAATCAGATTTTTCGGATGTTAAATAAATAAATTAAATCCCGGCGAACATACTCATGCCCAAAAATTAATAACTGCGTTACAAGTGTAAGTAATTTACATGAAAAAAATATTTACATTTTTTATCGTGGTACTCATATTTGAGGAAGCTCGGTTGTAAAGTCGAACTGACTGATCAGTTACTATTTGTTTATTGATAATATAAGTCGCATATAGAAAAGTATTTTGAAAAACCCGCATTTTAATTAGAACTCCTGTTAGTCATTTGTTGGTGTAGTTTATGTAGGTGCGTCTATAACAAGCTATGAAACGGCTTCAGACTTGATATTTTTTTTATTAATACGTAAACTTAATTAGCATAGAAAATAATATGTGCTGGATGACTTTACATCAGATGGCTGCATACTTTTTCGTCTTGTATCGAAACAGATATTTAAGAAAACATTCAAATATTATAATGCAATTTTGAAAATATTAGTGGATCAAGTAAATATAATAAAACTAATATTTTGAAGATTGTATAAAAATATTTTCAAAATTACATGAAGCTTATACGAAGGCCTTTAAATCATCTGAATCCGAATATTTTCACCTTTTCCATAACGGCAAAAAAATTAAAAATGAAATTATGTATATGAGAACTTTGAGCACCCTTAATTCGCAATTCCCTCAAGTTCATCCTAAAAATATTAGTATTGTCAACTAACGGATAAACAATATTAACAAGACAATGAAATAAGTTAAAAAATATGTTAAAAAAATTTCAATAAAGAAAAAATTCATTTGAAAATAAATTCATGAAAATCTATTCTGTTTAAAAAAAATTTTACTACGAGTAAAATAATTATAATAAAAAACAACTTCTTCATTAAAAATTATCCTAGCATATATCATCATGTCAGTATCAAAATAGTATATTAGAATACAAGTTATTTAATTCCACGTCAATTGGCAAGAAAGGATCCTTTTTGTTTTCACAACAAGCGAAGGGATTTTGTTCGCCACTCATTGTCTAGGAGAGCTTATTTTTATGGTATTTATTAAAAGGAGGATTTACCATCGAAGTCATTAAAATAGACGCTTAGAACCGAATTGTCGATAAAGTTCTAGAACCTACTGTTTGTAAACTGGAAAAGCTAGCGAAAAACGGAGTTCACCGTCAAATTTTACATCGAGAAGGAAGTTTTTTTAATAATCTACTAGAAGTTTCTATGATAAATACAAGACAACAAACAGCCCATAGGAAAACAGTTCTACCTGTAGATGACTATTGGTTATACCAAACATTTTACCAAATATCAACTTGTTTCATCAAAAAATGAGTTAAACTTGAAATAAAAAACAAATAAAAATTTAAATTTATTAATCTTTAAGTGAGAAATTATTTAGATTTTTGTTTTATTCGAAATTACCTGCTACCTTCATTTTAGCACAGAGTTTCCTGATATTGTTTCTGGACTTCATGTGTATGCAGTTAATTTAACACAATTAATAAATGCAAGATAAGACCAAATTATAGATTCGGATTCTCATCAATTTTATTATCTATACCTAAAGTCCATAATTTCTGTCAGTGACCCATTTAATACCGGTCACCAAAGCGACGAAGCGGCGAAATAAACATCTCATGCAACTGTAAATGATTTAAAACTTTGCCATGATTACCAGGGCTGGGACTAATAACTTAAAATATATTGTTGTTTTATTTCGCGAACCTTAAATAGCAATCAGCTGATCGTATTTAAAATAGCACCGTGATGCCAACCAACATATGTGTGGTAAACTAAAGATATTAACGAATCTTCAATGAGTGTTGCGCTTGCAAAAAAGCAAGGTCAATTGACATTAAAAGAACAAATAATGATTAAAAATGTTTACCATGGTATTTGGGAATGAAACCCTGAAGTAACCATTTTGAATGATGCACAAATGTGTGTCGCTGTAACGAAAATTTCTTCCTGCGCGGTGTTCAAGATTTTAAATGGTCATTTTAAAGAAAACGACCAAAATAAAATTTTTATAAAAAAAATTGGACTGACTTCTAAAAGTGCGCTGAAAAGTAAAAAAAAAATAGCTATAAATTTTTATATGAGATTGAAATTTTTGAAGTCGGCGCCAAACTAATACCTGATAAAATGTGATTTGCGTAAACAGATTAAAAATACTTTATTTGTAATTGCTTTCTTGTAATGGAACAAATGTTAATTATTTTCATTGTTCAATGTCAACTATATTTTGTTAAAATAAATAATTGAATAATCACTCTGTGAATAGATATGCCGTGGGAATAGGGTAGTTATATTTTTTATCACTATCCACGAAGGTCTAAAGCATAAATAAATCAGTTATCGAACTTAACTTTTATGATCTTAGTCGTTTAAATGTTTTCTTAAAAAAAAATACATAAAGTCAGTTAATTTATGAAGACGTAAAAGACCCTCTCTTAGAACTGCCTATAAATCCGTCCAAGTAATCCTGCCCTGGTTAAGTATATAAAACCAGATGTGATAAGGGTAGTTTTAGCATATGGTATGTGGAATACCGTTAAAATGTTTTAAAACATTGAACGATTTTCCCATTATTAGGAAACAAAAGAATAATTAAATAAACTCATTATACTGTAATATAACGTTTGATCTGTGAAAGGAGGTACGTAGCGTTTGTTTTTCCTGATTGCAAGAAAGAATGATTCAAATACCAGCATTATGAATAAAGGGCACTTAGGTTTTTTCACAGACGTTATATTATCTTATTCCTTTAGTTATAGAAAGAAGTAGAATAGTTTTATCAATTGTGTTATATAAAAATTAAGCTTAAGATGCTCACAGGTCAATTCGTGAATCAAACATCCGGTATGGTACAGCTAACGCTCTCAGTAAGAAAACTCCCAAATCTTCGAACTTTAAGGGAAGAAATTTGCTGGGTTCCATCGCCTAATTTGGATATAAACGGAAAACAAAGGGAGAGGGGTTGTAAGGCTCGAATACACTCGTTTAAGGAATAGTAAATTTTAGTTCCAATCTGAAATTCGAACAAGGGCGATCGGTACCATTCTATAAGCCCAGTGCCGTAGTGTATATGAAGGTTTTCTTTCTTTGATTTGTTTTTGATTTAATTCGGGAAATTAAGGGATTATCGTGTGTTATTTTAGTGGGGCATTTCGCGAGTTTCATACGGCTCGATTAAGTAATATAAATAGCTGTTTTTCGTGTTTTATTTCTTTTTTTTGTTTAATATTTTATTAAGCTATTTATACGTGTTTTTCAAAATTGGGTTTTAGATTTTCGGTTAAAATAACGACCGAGAAGAGCAATTATGGTAGTTTTTCGTAATTGTTATTAGTTTTAAGTTTCTCATTGTAAATAGTTCGTTTTTTATTCTATTTATTTTGTTAATAGACCAAGTGTTTTGAGAAACTTGTTTTATTCACTCTAATTAAAACCTTCACGCGAATTAACTTGCGGGTGCGCTGTTGCAAAATCTACAAAACAAGAGATGTCTACCGACCAACTAATTAGCAGCCTTTCCTGAGTCCTGAAGATCTGAGTCATGGTTGTGGTAAGCTTTAATAACCGTAGTGTTTGATACTAAAGCTGCAAGAGAGAAGTTGAACGTCCAGACTTCCAGAGTGTCTTTATTACTGTGATATTTAATTGTAGGTTATCAAAATAGTTACTAATTAATATGGGACAAAAATGATTATAGATAAGATAATTAACGCTACCTAAATGTCATCGGCAAGAGTCTATAATCAAATTCTGTCACATTCTTACCAAATTTGTATATATTGGTACTTATTTACTTCATTTAGAAATAATTTGGTGCCAGCTTCAAGAATTTCAATTTTTTATAAAAATGTATTTTTAGCCTACATTTAGAAGTCGGTTCAACTTTCTTTATAAAAATGTTATTTTTAGTTTTGAATTCATTATGATAGCCATAAATTATTTGAACTAAGTACTAATCGAGATTAGTGTACCTCGCAATGACTTCAAGTTGAACAAAAAGTACTGATTTTATCCAAAGTTGTAAATCACCCTAAAATGAACCACTAAAAATTCTTTGATTCTTAGAGGTGTCCCAATACCAGCAAAATTGTGTCAAACAGATATTTAGTCTGTCATAGTAAATTCACTATCTTAAATTTCAAATTAATTTTGGTTTGTTAATATAGGCCCAAAAACCTTCCTATATCGATATTTAAAGAACTTGAGACGTAAATTTCTTAGCCCGATATATTTTATACTGCACATTGAGTTTATATAACTCCAAGAACCCCACAATATCAATTTTAAACAAAATCGGAAAATGTAAAATTTTCAGTCCCTCATATTCTATCTTATCAACCTAACAGTTGCAAAAAATGAATTTCATATTCGTAATACATGACCCCGAAAACTCCCTAAAACCACATCTGCAAAAATGCGAATGAGGTAAAATTCTCAACCCACTATCTTAGATCCGCCATCTAATCTAAATCTAAACCCTTTAAAGCCCCCCAGTATCAATTTTGGATGAAATCCGGAAATTTAAAATTGCTAGACCGTCATATTATATCTAACATATCAAATTTTCTTAAAATAATTTTATATTCGTTATTTACATCCTCAAAAACGATTCAATACCACTTTTGAACAAAATCGAAAAATTTAAAATTTTGACTCCGCTATATTGGATTCGCCATATTGAATCCTGAAAAAGTACTTTTAAATTCATCCTGAAAAACCCCATATATCAGTTTTGGAGAAAATCGAAAAATTCAAAATTTTCATTACTCCATATTGAACCCGCCATATTCAGTTTTTCAAAAAATATTTTAAATTCGTAATTAACACTAACAAAACTCCGCTAATCCTGATTTTAGATAAAATCGAGAGATGTAGAATCTTTAATCTGTCATCTTGGATTCGCCATATTTATTTTTTTCTAATAATTTCAGATTCGTAATGTGCGAACCCAAGAACTTCCCTTATCAATTTGGAAAAAATTGAACAAAATTAATTTTTCATTCGCTATATTGGATACGCTATACTGAATTTTTTAAAATAATTTTGGAGTCGTTATGTACGACCCCGAAAATTCCCCCATACCACTTTTGGAGTAAATCAGACAAAATTGATTTTTACGTCCGCTATATTGGACCCGCCATATTAAATTTTTTAAAATAATTTTAGATTCGTTATGTGCGACTCTGAAAACTCGCCTATACCAATTTTGGAGAAAATCGGACAAAATTGATTTTTTTGTCAGCCATATTGGAGTTGCCATATTGAATTTTTTAAAAACATTTTGGATTCATTATGCGCGACTCAAAAAACTCCCCCACACCAGTTTTGACGAAAGTCGGATAAAATTAAATAATTTTATCCGCCATATTGGATCCGCCATATTGGATTTTTAAAAAATATTTTCAGATTCGTTGTGTATGACTCCGAAAATTCCCACATGCCAATTTTGGAGAAAATCTGACAAAATTAATATTTTCAGCCGCCATATTGTCAGCGCTGCCTTGAATTTTACTGCACCAATTTTGTCCAAAAAAATATGGGACCACCGCAGCAACTTCCTGAACATAACGTAGAAAATTTCACTCAAATCGATGCCGCCGTTCCGGAGTAATCTGTGTACATACATAAAAAAAATACATAGTCAATGAATTGAGAACCTCCTTCTATTTGAAGTCGGTTAAAAAGCAAAGCAGACAAGTGAACGGAAAAAATAATCGTGGACTATGACATAAAATGCGCCATTCGTCGTAAATTCCATGGTTTCTTTTTAAAAAATGGAATGCCAGCAAAAATGAATTACGACACATCTTTACCTAAAATATCATTAAAATGTTTCAGAGGAACTTTAAAAGAACTACAATTTTATATATCTTAAATGGAATTGAAAAAACTTACTAATTAAAAAGATCGATTATTTTGTGGCAGCGAAAATATTTGGAAAATATATGGGAGTTTCGGGAAAAAGAGAAAAAATTGTATTACACAAACATGGCTCAATGAAGGACATGCGGTTGGAAAGGTATAACAAAATCTGAACATTTAAAGTTCGAAGTAGGCATTTATAAAGGATTTTCGCAAGGAATCCGCAATCCTAGTAAAAAAGGTCATTGTTTTATAATAAATCATATTGGAAGGGTATCTGGTTTATTAGATGGCGGCTTTAACGCTTTCGAATCTCAACTACCATGTAGACATGATCATCGATGTTTCTGAGCGATGGTTTTCTTCAATTTTAAATCTTATGGAATGCGATTCGGTAATTGTAATGGACAATGCCCCGTGTCATACTCGATGCCAACAAAATATTCCGACTTGTGCGTCTAAAAAGGAGGAGATATGCTAATAGCTCCTCTCAGAAATATTAAATTTGACGGAACAATGCTTAAAGTACAGTTGCTAGATTTGGTGAAGGTAACTAAACAAAAATATATCTATTGATGAAAGGGTTCGGAAAAAAATATATCAGTTTTGAGACTACCGCCGTACCATTGTAACCGTAACCTAATCGTATTAGCATGGGCGTAGATAAATAGTGAAGTGGCACGGAAAAGCAAAACATTCATATAAGCAGAACTAGGCAATTACTAACGTGACGACCAATGATTGGAAAAAGTGTGTTGCTCATGTTAAAAAAGAAGAACAAAGAATGCGGGACTTAGACATTCTCGTTGAGTCAGTGATTGATGCATTAATAATTACTCCTGACGCAGATAATTCCTCAGATTCAACAATGGGTTCAACAGGCACCTGCAGCAGCTATACTGAGAGAAGACCAAGGGTTTGTTAAGGTTTAATTGCCTAAAAACCGGAGGCCTCACTAAATAACCTTGATCTGCCAGCAGTCACGACTAACGGCAGACCAAGGAAAATCGATAGGACCTTCAGTCCGGGGAATTTGAGTCGGTAAGAATACGACACTACCTTTCACAATTTGTGAAGGTGCTTATGCAAGATTTCCCCTCCAGTAAAAAGAAGTGTAAGTGTTCATAAAATGAGAGGAAGTAAATTTATCTTAAAAAAAATATTTTGATATTTCCTCGAAGTTTCATCATTTATTATCTTCTGAAATGCACACATCACTGGAATTGATTCCTCTGACGGCGCATATCTCGGGGCACTCTATAAGCCAGCGGCGAGCGATGAGTCGCTGACAGAAATTAGGAACTTTAGCTATACTATTCCTAGTCACGAATAAATTATATTAGTACCTAAATTGTCACTAGCTTAGTAATAAAAAAATCGTTTTCTTTTATTGCAAATGAAAAACTTTGTTCAATACACTTATCGATTTGAATACTCTATGTTTTTATTTTTAATTTTTTTATCCGTAAAGGTTTGTTTGTCCGAATATATAACACAAACAATAACAACTATAAGGTCTATTTTCCATGGCAACTAGATAAGGTTTAAAAGTGAAACCTTTGTAGTGAATCTGACTTTTAAAATATTATGACGATTTTAAGTTTATTAAAAATACCTTTTTGTTTTTCTCTTATTTTATATTTGTGAATTTCAGTAATTTTAATAAAATAATTTTTTTTAAATGACAATGATTATTTAATAAAGCTCTGTTATGCATAAAAATATTACACTAAATAATAATATGTGTTCATCCTTAAACTTCTGAAAGCAGATATTACTGATACTAGATTTACTGAATGAACATTAAATAATTTACAAATTAATTTACAAATATGTGATTTTATATACATAATAAGTTTAGAGCCACTGAAACTATTTTCATTAATTTCATTTTTAATTTTTGTTTTATAATTTCGTTTTTGGAATCATACAGACTGCGGCATTTATCTTAAGACAACGGAATATCTCGGTGGAATCACATTTTTTCGAAAAATGTTTTATACAAAAATTTTATGTAGGCAGGGGGGCTAACTAGTAGTGATCTTGGAAATAACCTTGATTCAAGTTTATGTGGAGGAAAACTTTAGAATTTTAAATAGGACCCCCCAATTTCGACCTCGGAAAGGAAAAGGGCGAGAAATTCTACCATCGGATATGAACTTGATCTCAAGGCGAGGGCCAAATAGCAAGGCCATTTCAAGGTCAAAACAAAAAAGATCGCAGCATTTCATGAAATGATTCATACAAAAGTTGTTGGGTGGCATGGGGACTAAGTGGCAGTGACCTTGAAAATAACCTTGACCTTAACCTTCAAAGTCATTTGAAACTCAATTTCAAAATCTGAAAAAGTAATTTGAACGGCGCAAAATATCGTGATATTTTAGAAAATTAATATCCACTTTTGCTTTAATACGTACGCTTAGATGTGAGGCAACAAATGTGGTTTCAACACGATTGATGTCCAGCACATTATCCCCAATTAGCTGGTCAAGTGTTGGATTGTGAATTCAACGAACGGTTGGTTCCTAGAGAAGGTCCAGTAAATTGGCTCGCGAGGGCTCCAAACCTTGCGTCACCAAATTTTTATTTATGAAGACACTTGTGCCAAAATAACACCTAAAATGCTCCGTAGTTATGTGCAATCTTTTGAAGTGCTGGTCGATAAGTGTATTGAAGTTGACGGTAACCATTTTGAGTATTTATTGAAATAAATTCTTATAAAACCCTTAACATAATCATACAAAATGATGAGGGACAAGGGGACTCTTAGAAAACAAACACCCCGATAGTGAGTGGCAGGGGATTCACCGAAAACAATTACCTCGATGGTAAGAGGCGAGGGGATCTACCGAAAACAAGCACCCGAAAGACAACAAAACTACTATGTCACGTCGTTGTTCCTGGGTAGTGCTAAACCTAAGTAAACATGTACATAGTTGTACTAAGTATTGTTCTCGCTTACAGTTCTGTACGAATGAGTTTTTTCATGAAGGTCGAGATCAAGGCAATGTTATAGAAACTTTGCAACCTTACAACTTTAGTATGAAACATTTTATAAAATAATGACGTTGAAAATCTTCGCTTGACGTTAGAATGAACTTAATCTTGAGGCCAAGATCATATATCATGAAGAAATTACTGTGAAATTGATCGGTCTTTTCATTCTGGTGTTTAAATTGGGGATTTCCTTTTCAAATTGTGAAATTGAGATTTAAATGACCTTGAAGATCAAGGTCAACGTTGCTTTTAAGGTGACTACCACTTAACTCCTATACCACCCAACAACTTTTGTACGAAACATTTCACGAAATATTGCGATCTTTTTGTTTTGACCTTGAAATTACCTTGATATTTTCCCTTCAACTTTAGGTGAAGATCACATCTAATGGTAAAATTTGCCGCCCTTTTCATTCCCGACGTCAAAATTGGGGGATCTTATTTAAAATTCTTAAGTTGACCTTCTGATTACCTTGAAGTACACTGTCAAGGTCATCTTTAAGATCACTGCTAATTAGGCCCCCTTGCCACCCTATACTCTTTTTATAAAATATTTCTCGAAAAAATGTGATACCTCCGAATATTCCGTTGTTTTAAGGCAAATGCCGCACCCTGTACATAATTTTATATAAAATTGTTAACTAAAATATAAGCGATTTTTTATAAAATCAATTAAGGTAGGTATTGCCACCACTATACTCCATAAACAAACTTTGTTAAAATCGTTTTTCTACCTAATCCGTCCCCAACTATAGTTAGAAAATTTATCTGAAAACCACCCTTACTTTCTATTTCAACTAGCTTACCTAAAATATCTTGTTGTGGTAACCAGTTCCTTATCATAACATTTGATGGCTTATTAGGCAAGTCTTCTTCAAACTTCCAAATAACCTTTTGTTTTAATTTTCCAAGGACATTAAGGATTATTTTTTTTCTTTCATCGGACATATCTTTGCTTTTCAAATTGGACCCCATACTAAAATATATAGCACCGTCTGTTGCACTATCTAGAAAGTTTTGTAAATCTGTAGGAAGCTTTTGCGGTGGATCAATAAAGTATCCACCGATTTCTACCATATTGGGAACCACTGGAACAGCTTTGTACATGCTGGTGTGTGAATTAAGTAGAACCAACGAGACGTTGGTGAAGAGATCATCTAGAGGAGGAGCATTAGGAAATGCATGACGCATTAGTTCATCATGCTTCGGATGCATATAAAATTTGTTGAGTAGATAATCAAACATATGAAACATTAAATTTTTGAATCTCAAAAAAAATGTCATTTCACCTGAAACTCCCCTTACAAACATATGTGGTACTGTGGACACTGGTTGCGGGTTACCAACTGTTGGATTTACCCATGAATTGGGACCTACGTTACTTAATATAATCAACGGACAGTTATAAATATATGAAAAAACTTTGAGAGCATCGTTAACAAATTGGTGCATTATAACAACGTCAAATTTTTGATTAGATTGAAGCAACTTCTGGACGTTGGGATGATAAAATGTTGTATTAACTTGTCCCATAAATGCATTCATTACTGTCATCATTTTTAACATGGATTGTGAGTTCATTTCGTAGAAGTTCGTGGTTTTAAGGAGCTCTACAAAAAAAAATAGAAAATAAGTATAATACCGTGCTTTTGATATGGTTAAAAAGTCAAATTTTAGTGAGATCAGCTACAATTTTTAAATAGTTTTTTTTTGATACATCAATTTTGTATATATGTATACTTTGTTGTGTTAATTAGCCATCAAATTTCTGTTAAAAAGGTTTTAATCATACTCAAACGTTTTCAACCTTTTCGAGACTATCACCCAGTTTGCAAGGAAAAATAAATCTATCTCTTCATAATAGTTGTATCTAACAGCATGTGCCGAAGTTTGAGTTGTAAAGGGGTTGCTTTATCTCTAACATGCGAACTCTGGATACTTAGAGACCTCCAGTTTCAAAAATCCTTGCTCCTGCAGGCGGTGCTCTGCAGGAGTCGACCTTACTTTCCCTAGCTACTCGTGGGACCAATTGGGGATAATGATTTTAAAAAATAAAAAGGGAGCATGTCATCCGGACAACTCAGGAAACTCACTCGCCTCCTTAAGTGAGTCAACCTCACAAGGAAAGAGCGAGTGGGGAAAGTGATAAAGAAACAAGGAAGGAGGAAGAGAGCAAAACTTTCCTCTCTTCACCCTCAATATTCTTAATGAAGCAGAAAACTCCCAGTTGAAAAGAAGAAATAGGAAAGGGAAAAAATAAGAAGAAAAACTCACCTCCACTACCTAAACTCGGAAAACCGGGAAGCAGAGATGATATTCTGAGGCGAGGAGGACTAAAGTGATATCTACGCTATCGCAATGAAGGGCTAGGACCAGGGGATACCATTAAGAAGGCGGCAGAACATAAAGCTACTGAAGACAAAAAGAACAAACTAAAACGTAATCGAGAGGAGATAGATGCAACTCCACCTCAAAAACCAGAATCAAAGAAGTGAAGAATGGGCAAGGCCACCATAACCTCCTACACAGAAGAGAGCCATGCAGCTGCTCTGAAATCAATGAAAATTGTTATCCTCCCCAAAACGTTTTCTGAGTTTTACCGCGAACGAGCAAACCCTATTGGAGTAGGCACTAGTGGAAGAGATGTACGAAGGATGGGAACATAAGCTCCAGTTCAGAGCGATCCATTTCCGTCCAGGTATGATCTTCATCAGCTGTGAAACACCACACCACAGAATGTCTCCGGGGGAAGGCATCAAAGCTGAAAGGCTGGACGGGAGTAGAACTGAGGGTGTGTGAGGGAGATGACATCCCAAAAGCTTGCACTGTGACAATATTCTTTCCTAAAAGTCAAGGAAAAACAGCAGAAAAGCTTCTACAGCTAATACAAGCCCAAAATGATGTGATAAAAACTTCAAAATAGAACATAATTAATCTAAACGATGAAAGTAAATGCCAAATACTAAGGGCAGGAATCGACGATCTCTCCTGCCAGAAAATCAAAGACAACGGGTCCACCATCCACTATCGGTTTGGGAAAATCCACGTACACAGTCTAAAGAGGGACAAAAAGAAAACGGGGGAAGTGACTCATAAAACTTCTAAAGACGACGATGCGGCAAGCGTTGGCAGTCGCCACATCTCCAACCTCCATCTCGGAGCACCATCATCTGTCGAAACGATAACGGAGGTCGAGGAAACTGAAAGGGAAAATGACAGGGGCGGTATTATCCTCATAGGAGTGAACCTTACCCTCAAGAGAGCGGACGACATTCTCTTCCAATAACAGAAAATGGCAGTCATCAATGTCGCTCAAGTGACTGTTTACCATGCTAAGGGCGCATTAGCTGTAATCGCTAGAACGTTCACCAAAAACCGGCTGGGGATTGTGCTGATCCAGGAACTCTGTGTCAACAGAAATCAGGTAAAAGGATTACACTGCAAGGATGCTAAGGAAATATATCATGTCAAAGATGACACACCCAGAACCTGTATCATGATAAGGAAACATATTAATTATTTCTGTCTTTCAGAATTCTTAACGAGAGACCTCGAACGGAAGAAAAGGCTAGAGATCATCATAGCCTCATGCTGCTTCGCAGGAGATGGACCTATACCACCCCTAGAAGTGCAAAGTCTGGTAGAGTGCTGCCAGTAAAAGAAACTATCACTACTATTGGGGTGTGATGCCAATGCTCAGAACACAATCTGGGACAGCAAGGACACCAATCAAAGAAGTGAGCAACTTTTAGAATACATCGTTAAATGTAATCTAACTATAAACGATATGGGAAATACCCCTTTTGTAACAAGAGTAAGGGAAGAAGTGCTAGATATTACACTAAGCACACCAGGCTTAACGAATCTAGTAGGAAACTGGAGGGTATTGAATGAACCTTCTCTTTTTGATCATAGAATAATCACATTCACTTGAGAAACCGATCCTTCTGAGCCAGTCCTCAGAAGAAATCCCAGGAAAACAGATTGGGAAAGAACAGCACCAATCTGAAAGCAAACTTTGCACGCATTCAGACCAGAGGACCCGCTAAGCACCATCTGGAGCTGGAAAGTACCTAAAAAAAGTAAATGAAATATTATAAATCGAGCTGCCCTTTACAAGCAAGCAAATGCTGTAGGGTTGCACCTTGGTGGAATGACCATCTGTCAGAGCTTAGATCCGAAACGCGCGGACTTTTTAATAGAGCCAAGCGTGGCGGAGCTCTCGCAGAGCTACACTGAGAAACTTACAACCTACGACATGAAAATTAGAAAAGCTAAAAGAAGCAGCTTTAAGAAATTCTGTGAAGGCATTCAAACTACAC
The DNA here is from genome assembly GCA_034092305.1 of Diaprepes abbreviatus. Classification (NCBI taxonomy): domain Eukaryota; kingdom Metazoa; phylum Arthropoda; class Insecta; order Coleoptera; family Curculionidae; genus Diaprepes; species Diaprepes abbreviatus. The sequence continues at coordinate 1,256,004 of JASJET010000144.1, read as the reverse complement.
CTGTCGCAGCTAGACTTCACAAAGTCTTGGCTAAGGGAAGGGGCGACACAGCAATGGCACTCAGAAAGCCAGACGGCAGCTTCACGGACAGCGAGGAGGAAAGACCATTACTCTCACTCAACACTCACTTTCTGGAAAGCAAGCCTAGTAACGCGAATGATATGGTGGATCATCGCGAAAGACCCATCAGAGAAGTGACAGCAATGGCCAGACACATATGCAGTAGCGGTCGTTTAAAATGGGCAATGAACACCTTCCAACCATTTAAAACCCCAGAAATTGATGGAATAATCACGGCCCTGCCTTAACGAGGGCAGGAAGATATTTTACCATACATAGTACGCATCAGTCAAAGCAGTCTGAAACTGGGCTCTATATCAGAAATATAGAGAAAAAGCTACTACACACCCTTAATCCCTGCGACCTATCAGTCTCACATCGTTTATTTTAAAAACGATGGAGAAACCAGTAGATAATTATATCCGAACAGAAATTCTTGAACAGGCGCCACTGGATCCCCATGAACATGAGTATCAAGTGGGTGTGTCTACGGAAACTGCACTAATACAGTTAACTGATGAGATTAAAGAAGCACTGAACAGGAAGGAAACTATAATATGTGCCTTTCTTGATATAGAGACAAAGATAGGACAGGACACTATCGCCTTCTGTACGACCAAAGGATGCCCTCAGGGGGAGTAGCCTCTCCACTTATGTGGAGCTTAATTGTAGACCAGCTGCTTTGTGATCTGACTGACCTCGGCATATCTTGTCAGGGCTATGTTGATGACGTGGTCGTGATCGCAAAATGCAAATTCGAAAATACCCTCTGTGTCATAGTTCAAAGGGGGCTTGAATACACTAGAGAATGGTGCCAGATGATGAAATTCCTCTGGAATAAGCATGAAAAAGAAGTAATCAACAAGGCTACAAAAGCCTTGATGGTCTGTATAAACTTTGCGAGAAAAAGATGGGGTACAAACCCAAGATGAAATGAAAAAGAAATTTAACTTTGTGAAAAACTTCAGCACATAGTTGCGTCGCAAGAGCGAATGGGACAGGAAGACCATTGAAAAATTCAGCAAGAAATCCACTATATGATATACAGATGGCTCCAAAACAACGGAGGGAACTGGAGTAGAAGTGTATGGACCCGGCACCAGACACTACGAAAGCTTGGGTAAATCACCAAGCATTTTCCAGGGAGAAATACATGTGTCATTAGGATGTGTATTCAATTTAACAAGGAGAAAAACTATCACCACCTTATCATCATGACGGATAGTCAAACAGCCATCAGTGCTCTGAACTTTCAAGTTATCAGTTTCAAGATGATCTGGGAATGCCTAGAGGAACTGAATGATTTGAGTAAAAATAATAAAGTCACTCTCATGTGAGTACCGGGACATACCGGGATTGAGGGGAATGAAATAGTAGACAAGCTTGCGAGGAAAGGGACTGAGATAACTTTTCTAAGGCCAGAGCCTTTCTGTAGAATCAGTAGCAGTGTAATGCTGGAAGAACTAAAGACAGATGAAGAAAGCAGGAGATCCAATTATTGGACGGAGCTGCAAGGATTAAGACAAGCGAAGATACTTCTGGGGAACTACGACTAGAGGAGATTCAAGGAATGTATAAGCGAAAGATTCTGGTGTCAAATTTGTCATGGCTCTCTTAATTTTTAATCCACAGGGTGATTTTGAAAATGTTCGTTTTTCAGGCACATTTCTTATTACCGTTATGTGTTAATTTACCAAAAAGGTAAGGATTAATTTTTACAGAGTTTTTTACGTAGAATTCAGTGGCGCTGTCGGTTTATTTTTCCACAAAGTTTAGTTTTCGAGATATTAACTAAACTTTTGATTTCTTAAATAGGACACCTTGTATATTATTTTATATATTGATTAAGTAAGGCTTTCAACAATATATAATGTGTTTATTTTATTTTGAATAACAAGTTGAAAATTCGATATTTTCAATAACTTACTTTATTGGTAACAGTAGGCCACGGCCAAGTTAAAAAGTACGACACTAAAGTGAAAACAGCAACACTTTATCTTTGATAATAACTGCAGTGTCAAGTGTCAAAAATGGGACACCCCGTACTATTACTTGATGGGTAGTTCATAAATGACTAAAACACAAAATCAATTCTAATTCAGCATTGGGATTTTTATTAAATAATCAAAACAGTAAAAAAATGTGACTTTTTCGTGTTTTGCTTATATTATGGAAAGTATTGAATCAATCGCATCACTTTCTATAGATCATTTTTAGATAATTAAAAAACTTACAAAATGGTTTTTACAGACCCCTATCGGACAATTTTTTACCGAGAAAAGTTGAAAAAAGCTCAAAAATTCCTTTTTTTTTAATATGCATATTTTTGTTAATTTACAATACGAAGCAAAGATTTTTTGGGAAATGATTTTTTGTATACTTTAAACCGGCGGGAGATGAAGTTTGTCGCGTTAGTAGTTTTTGTCTGATTGCAATATAAAAAATTTAGAGCATTTTTTTGTCAATCTCCGATTTGAATTTACCAAACGCATTTTGAAAGTAGAAATTATGAACTCTAATTTATCAATCTCAAATTTATTGAAATATGCTAAAAATGCTTCTGAATATAGCGGAATACGTATAAACTCGCGTCAGGAACCGACAGACAGATAGGTAGTGGGATGTTACAAGCAGCACAGGACAAGAAAGCCTCTACGACTATATTTCATACGAGGACATGTATCGCATAATGTACCTTTAAGTAGATAAATAAGTAAATAAACGGATACATTTATTTATTTTTACTTTAAATACATTTTTGTGTATATTTATTAAAAAATATTTCATTTAAACATGATTCAAAGTATATATGAAATCTGTACTTATATTGTATATATTTTCTAATTTTTTTATTGTATATTGTAAACATATGTTATTTCGGATATATGCAATAGGAAATGAATTATTAATTATCACTATCATAGTGACTGAACAATTTATTTATCGAATAAAAAAAATTAATGAAATAATATATACAATACAAATAATAAACCTAAGTTTTAGGTTTATTTCGTGATATTTCATATTCAGAACTTACAAATCCTTCATACAATCATTCTATTTCTTAAGGGGTGGGGAAATAGGTGTAACAGTGAATCATGTTAATAAACCAGAAAAACAGATTTGATAATTTCTGCTTTCTTTTTGATAGACAGATTTTCTATATAACTTTAACTGCGTTTAATTAAAAAGATTTTAAATATACATACAAATTTATTTGAAATATAACTAAAAATATGTATTTGTTTATTTTTTTATTTAATTATTTTTAGGTCCATTATGCGATGTATTTTCACATATGAAATATAGTCGTAGCGTCTGTCCTATATAATCCGCCCGCGACTCTCTTGTTCTCCACTGCTTGCAACCCCCATTACCACTACTTTGCTTGGCTTCGGACGCAAGTTCACAGGCATATCACGCTATGTTGAGAAGCATTTCTTAGTATAATTCAACAAATTTATATGAAAATTTTAGATAGACGAATTGTAGTTCAAAATGTCTACCTTCAAAGACCGTTTGGTATGTATGTAGATGTGTAAAATTGGGATTCGTACACTGCGACCTAATAGATCTATTGTGTTTTTCTTCTGCTGCTAAGTCGCTAGGGATGCCCTGCCGACTAAAACATATCCTCCAGTCTTATTTTCCTCAGGAACCTTAGAATGTTGGATGACTTTAAAGTCGGTAGCTCCCCTTCTTCTATTTAGTGTGATCTCAAGAGCCGCATTCTAGGATTTTCTAAAGCGCTGCATTATGAAAGGACATAAATAGAGGTTTCGTTCTCCTCCTGGCAAAAGCACCCTTTCTTTCTGCCAATCCGAATTTCTTGAGGTGTCCCTTCAAGTGGCAATGCCCTGTCAGGATTCCTTCCAGAACTCTAAGTTGGTTTCTAAATCTCTTCTGGTCGTAGTTCCTAAGAATTTTCTTCGCTTGTCTCATTCTTTGCAGATCCGTACAGTAATTGGCTCTCCTGCTCTCTTCCTCTTCTTTTAGTTCTCCCAGCATTACACTAGTACTGATGCCAGAGAAAGGTTCGAGCCCCAGAAATGGTATCTCGGCCCTCTTTCTCTCGAGTTTGTCTACTATTTCATTTCCCTCTACCCGGTGTGTTCCGGCATCCACAGGAGGGTGACCTTATTATCCTTACTTAATTCATTTAGGTCCTCCTTAGGTATTCTGAGACCATCTGATTACTTGAGAACTCAGCGCACTGATTGCTGCTTGAAAGTTCGTTTGATAAATTCGAATCCGACCTATCAGGTTAACACTGTGGCATTGACTAAAAAATGTTCTATTTTTTTTATACCAATTTTGCAAAAACTAAAGCGGAAAATTTCATCTCCCACCCGTTTAAAGTCCACATAATAAACAATCATTTTCCGAAAAATCTTCTCTTAATATTGTAAAGTAACAAAGATATTAATCTAAAAAAAGCCATTTTTAAGTATTTCCGAACTTTTTTCGGTAAAAAATGATCCGATAGGTGTCTACGAAAAAACCATTTTGAGATGTTTTAACTACCTACAAAAAATGTATTGAAAGTAACGCGGTTCATTTAATATGTATCATAATATAAGTAAAAAACCAAAAAAAATCACATGTTTTTACTATTCTCATTGTTTAAAAAAATTGGAGTGCTCAGTTGGAGTTGGATTTTGTGCTTTAGTTATCTGTATACTACCCTTCAAGTCATGGTATAGGCAGTCTGCTGTTGAATTTTTTTACATGAAAAAATCTTTATTGGTTGTGCTATCCAATTAACGCGTAATTCGTCTATATTTTCAAGGAAATATAGAAGTGAATTAAATAAGCTATAAAAACAATTCAGACAAATACCTAAAGAAAGTCAATAAGCTTCCATATAAAGCACCAATCAATTGAAATCTTCCTCGTTTTCATTACATAGTTGGCTAAATAATATAGTAACATAGTGGAGTGAGTGACTTATGCAGGCGTTTATTCAGATTCTTCACAACGAAATGCTGATGATAAATAACACAACGTACAGCGAGTACATTTGGTACTGCTTATTGTAAATGCCCTATGAAAATTTTGTGATGCGTCGCCATTGCTGGAACACCAACAGTAGCTGGGGAAAAAATTATGAAAATAAATTTCTTTCCTTGAAAAAATATTCATAGATTTTCCCTTTCTATCTTCTAATGACATTTCAACGTCTTTAGCTATTTCATCAATTCTTCTTTGCATTAAATTACTGCTCAATGGAACTTTCTCTGCATGTCTAATGCATTCTTAGGATGGAGAACAGTTTCGCTTCCGGCAAAATTATTACTTCTTTACGAATTAGCCGTGGGTTTCCCATTTTTACGATTAACAAAGAAATACTGTATGAAGCTCGTAGTCTATTTTCTTCTTCTTTGTTTCAAATATTTTTTTTCCAATCTATAAAAACAAAATATATCCTTTTATTGGCACACATTTTAATCAAATGTTCTTCTAGCTTAGAAAGCTTCATGGCTTAATTAAAAAGATTTTTTTGGTAAACACATAGGTAATGATAAATTCATATTCCAAATACCTAATACTGTATTGTTGGTGTTTCTACTCAGCATGCAAGATAAATTTTGCCACGGCTTCACTATATTTACTTATCAACTGTTCACCTTTAAATTATTTATAATAAATTCGGCGCACTTGCTGTGTAAACGAGACATAATCTTCCATATCCTCATCTTAACTTGCTATCTAATTAGAGTGAATTGCGTAATAGTTAAACTTGCAGAGACTTGTCACTGATAAAAATAAAACGAATTATAATGTTAAAATTTGTTTTTAAAAACTTCTGCAACAGCAATTAGATAAACAATTTAAGAGTAAGGATTATTATTTGTTCAATATCAATACGCCACCGCCCACCTTGACTACCTTAACGTTCCTCCAGTTGCACCTGGATCCTCTGCCGCCCTCGTTGAGTTGTTTTAAATTGTTAACTTGTACGAATTCTAAAGGAATCCCATTTCAAATTGCCTCGTTGGGAACATGGCATGTGCGTCCATAATCGCTATCATTACCTTATTTTAAAAGTCTTTTAAGATTTCGAATGCGTCTAGTTTGGTAGTATCTTTTTGTATATAATAATTTCGACGGATTGAGCTCTACAGAACATTTATATAAGGTTATGCCAAAGCAATGCTAGTTGAGATCGTTCGAATTGTCCGGAGATTTACTACAAGACGGAAAGTCCTCCTCAAAGATTTATTCTTATGATATCTGAATATATCTGGGATGAGTAAATATTCCCTAAAGGGAGTGCCTAAGCCGTTTGGCTAAGTCGATAAAAAGGGATACAAATTCGATAAATAAATCTTATTCAATGGCAAACAATTTGGTCATTTTTAAAAAATTCTCAAAATAACATTTGTTTGCTCTTATGCGATATATATTTTCCTCTAATTTCTGCTAGTTGGTTTGTCAGGGTTCAAATTTCACCTTATGTTTATTATGGCTAATTTGATTAATTTTACCTTATTTTTACAAATACTCACGATTTGGACAACACAATATCATTTTCATTAAGCATTTCTCATAAATCCTTCTAATAAAAGCATATTATTCGTTGCATTTTTCGTTATACTATATTAGGGACCCTCATAGTTCTACTTCCTTACAAATTTTCTTCCCAACTTGATTGTTTTCTGTATCTTTCCGAAATTTGTCTATACTTTTAGACCAAAAATACGATTTAAGTTAATCTTATTTTTACTTTGACCATTATGCCCTTATTATACTACATAATGTTATGTTGTTTTTTATTTAGATAATAAAATTACTGTTTTTTTTTCAGATAGATCTCAGTTTTCCTGCCTACTGTTCGAGTATTAGTCTTACTTTTATTATTTCTGACGGCAGTTTTCCAGAAATTATTTCTAATAATTCCGTAGATTTCATTTATATTATGATCAGGTTACGGTATTTGTTACTTTTGAGATGGCATATAGGCAACTTCACTCCACTATCTGAATCTTCTTTTAGGCAGTTTTACGTTGGGTTGCAATTTCTGTTTTGTAATTTGGAAGGAAATTTGGATGGATAACTTATTCTATATAGATACTAGCTGGAGGAGAATGTATTTCTGAATTTAAAAATTAAATTATTCGATGAGTTTTTTATTTAATGTTGAGTCGAAAATTAACGATTGCCTTACGTAACAAATCTATTTCAGCCCATTGTTGTTGCTCCAGATCATTTTTGAGCTGTCATTTCTGTCAATGTGTTAACCCTTTAAATTTTTTTATTGATGTTTGAAAATAAGAAGCGTGTTGCACCAGCTTGAGTCTTGAATATAAAATGGAAGCCAACTTTGCTTTGACTGTCACTTTTTCCTGTTTGAATCGCTAAAGAGACTGAACACTTCCATCTTCACTATTGGAACCATTTTTTGGGATTACGGCTGTACCATAATTGAGTTTTGTATATTAGTTTCTTTATTTCTGTGTTTCGGGGTTTTACCTAGGGTACCTCTTGACTGGTTATTCTACTTAGGGTTGCTCCTCTCTACGGATTATATTATAACTGGCTTATAAGCTGCGTGTACCTGTTAATGCTACGCTAGTGCCTGTGACGTCGAGAAGACAGACTTTTTTCCACTGACACCACACGATTGGACAGGCAAACCGTATTGATTACTTTTTTTTCTAGTTGTAATAATGATCTAGTAATTCAATCTATTCTTTATTTTGTAAGGCTTTGCGTAATAATTCTATCTATGATCATAGTATAAACGGGTTTGGTTAATGCTTTGTATTAACGCCAGTTGATTATAGGGAATACCAATTTATTGATTTGATTTATATTTAATCTCATTGTGTTTTTTTTTCTGATATGAATTTGTTGAAGTTTGACCTTTCTTTATTAAGATATCTAACTTACGCTACCACTACACTTTTTATCTTTAAAGATTTTTATTATTACAGTTACTATCTTTACTTTTCTTTATGTACTTGTTAATTTATAGGGGTAAAGTTGAAAACTAGTTCCTAACGACATCACGAAAGGTTTGTGCATACGGCCTAGCTTTAGATGTAGTGGCGCCCTGAATAATCTATAACTCGGCATTTTTATTGCCGGTGCTGCTGCTAGTTTTCTACTGTACTCTGGTGATTTAATTAACTTTTCTTGGTTTCAAAAAATACTGTGGAAACTTAAGTAAAAATGTGTTTTACTTATCACAATCGTAAACTGTTAAAAAAAGGGGATAATAAATAACACAAATTATACTTAAAATTCGTATTCCGATATAAATTTGTTTGAACACAATTTTCTACATCATTTTCAAAAAAAAAATCAGATGGACTTCTTAAATCACTCATTTAAAAATTAGTAATGGAAAATTATGTTACATAATTTTTTGTGGATGAATTATATTATACTAGATATATCTCAATTAATACAAAAAATAAGTAGAGTTTGTTTGTTACTGAGGTCATCTTCGGAACTATTTTTTTTAAATTATTATTTTTTTCAAGATAACATTCCATGTTTGAAGACAATATTTTATCTGGTTTTATAAAAGGGGCTCAAAATAAAGAAAGTCCATAGTGTTCCTACTTCTTATACCCCATCGATATTTAATATGTGAATTGTTAATTGCAATTTGATATATTTAGTTATAGAGACAAAATACGAAATTCTTAATTATGAATATTAGGATTAATTTTTGGGGGTAGAATATTAAATGAAAATATATAAAGTAATATAAATGTATAGATAAAAATAGCTAAATTTTGTGATAATTGTAAGACAATATTAGGAATACTTGTGAGGCGATAGCACCTCGAGCCGTGGTAAGACACAGAGATAGACAGAGATAATTGGTGATTTTGTACATAATTTTCCTGTACTTTTTAAATTCTTGGTTTTAATAAGATGGTTTAGTTTCTTCTTTTTCGTACCTTTGATTCGCCAGCGCCATTGGAGGTGTTTAATAATAAATATAGATGGGTGCCACAATACTTGGGACATAAATCACCATATGTGACCATAATTATGAGATTGTCTGCGGCTTTTATAATTCTTGAAGTAAATGGAATTTTTTTGTAACTTTTTCTGAATTTATACTTTTAAATGTATTCTTCCCTTTCTTTAAAAAGAAAACTATGCATAGAAAATGGGTTCATAGTTCGGTAGTTTTCAGAGATTTACAAGTCAAATTTGGAGAATACTTTACATTAATGACGAAAATATACTTCCAAGAAAACAGCATTTTTAAAAATGTTTGTCCCTGAGAACGAGAAAAAACACTCAGTTTTTTAAATAGAATTTTTATATTTCAAAGACCGCCCGTGTTGAAGGCACGAAAATTACTATACAGGGTGTTTCTAAATAAGTGTAAAAGATTTTAAAGAGTTATTCTTGAACTAATTTTAAGCATAAAGGTCCATATAAATATATGCCTGATAATGCTTAGTTTTTAATATACAGGGTGTTAAAATTTATTATTATTTTTAGTTTTTTAAATTTATATCATTTGTTTTTAAAGACAATTAAGTCAAATTTAGACTACATAGTACTTTTTGAGTTCTCATAAAAAATTATTATTATGTGAAATAATAGGCAGAGTGGTTCTTTTTTCCGGGTCTGTAAAATTTTGCCTTCTTCAACTTTTTTTTCGGGCGTCACTGATTCGATTTGATTACTCGCTTTTTCGATCTTATTGTGAAATTTTTTTCTCCCTTGAGTTTTCCTCTAAAAGTCAATAGTTTTTTCATAAAAAAACAAAATACATAAGTTAAAAATCATAAAGTATTTGTTTTAACCAACAGGGACTAAGAAAAAAATACAACATAATAATAACAGAATTTGAACAACAGTAAAAAAATATTAATAACAAATAACAAATGTTGAAAATGACCAACCTCAGCCATAAAGCAAAAATCCGATTTTCATGTCATTGAAAAACGTATTCGTTGATATGATCCTGGAGTATTTCTTATCCTTTTGCAAGATGCAGTAATGCGATTTCTCAAATATTCAACAGGAGATGCATAAACCAAAGATTTGAGGAAACTTCAGATGCAAAAAGTCAAAGGATTTACATCCGGAGATCGGGCAGGCCAGTGTTAAGTGCCTCCTCGACCTACCCAACGATTTGGATACACTGCCTCTAAGTGAAAGCGTACATTGATACTGAAATGTACTGAAGCATAGACCATAATTCTTGTCTAACTTCAAAAAGAACCTCTTCAAGAAAGACAAGAGCTCTTCTTCGAGAAAGTGACAGTATTTAATGTTCATGGAAGGAAACATGGGCCAATTAGATAATGGCCTATGACACCAACCCGTATATTTAATAAAAACTGATGTTGATAATTGACTTCAAGAAATGCATGCGGATTTTCTTCAGCCCAAAGGTAATTATTGTGAAAATTTCTTATGGATTTCCTTGAAACGTTTGTCTCATCAGTAAACAGAATACGATATAAAAAAGGATAGATTGGGCAATCTTTGAAGTATCACTGACAAAAACTATATACAGCGAAAAATCTCGAGATGAAGGCACCTGGACTCGCTGGATATGGTAGGGATACAATTGGTGTTCTTCTAAAATTCGGAATTATAATTTTTCTCGTACTTGTTTTAGGATATTCTTTTATTAAATTAAGAACAGCTTCCTTTAGCGCTAGGGTTCTTATCTCTCAAGGACGTCCAGAATCAGAACTTCGTTTTAGAAATATACTATTTTCTCGCAAACGTTGATGAAGACGACGAAATGTGTTATGATGAGGTACCCTACATTGTGGATATAATTCAGCATAAATTCGTTGAACTTCTAATGCATTTAAATTAGCACGACCATAAACAAAATACATATCTAACATTTCAACATTTGTAAATTCTGTCACTTTTACTATTTTTTTTAAATTATTTACCACCAAGAATACATAAAAACAAATCATACTTATCTACAGAAATTATAACACATTGACGCGGAAAATATGAAAATGTAGTGGACTGTAATTTTGAATTGGTAGAAAAAGAAAATGAAAAACTTGCACAAATCGCTTACCTTTCCGTACGGTCAATAGGGCACACAAGCTTGATCTTGAGGGTACCCTCTTGCTGATGTTCGCAAGGCTACTCAATTCACCTTTAGTTTCTTCCCGCACTCTAAGGTTCGCAGAAAATGTCTCTAAAATTAATTGCTTATTTTGCCACGATGCCGACCGGAAGAACGATACCGTACTCGACCCTACTTAGAGCGTGAGTTGATTGTATATATATGACCAATTCGCTTGGATTGGCTATGCGACTTGTGCGCAGCAAAAAAGTTAAGAAAAAAAATATAATAAAAAATATATATATATCGGAAATAAGTGTATTCATGATAAAGGTGACATAAATTGAAGTGTAATTCTAAACTACATTATTATGTCACATGAGTCCCTAATTGGAATAATTAAATAATTTAATTGCCCAAAAATAAAATAACTAAGATTCCTGAACATTCACCCCACCAAAAACGAATGTTTTTAAACCTAGTAAAAATAGAGAAAATAAAACAGTTATGAAAAAATAATTTTAATATAACTTAAAGAAAAAAAGAAAAATAAAAATAATGTTGCATTGCAAAAATAAGATTTTAATTGCCAGGTAATGGGCAAATTTTGACCACAGGTCGTTGCATAACACCGTGGATCGTTTTAAGCGTAACTACGCGAACCACACCGTCCTCTCCCGGATGTAATTTAAGTATTCTACCCATTTCCCATCGAAGGGGTGGATTTTGCTCATTTTTAACTAGGACAAGAGCGCCCTCATTAATTGGAGGAGATGGCTGAGTCCATTTGTGCCTCTCTTGGAGAGAATGGATATACTCTTGAGACCACCGTTTCCAAAAATCACTCTGGAGGCGCTGAATAAGCTGCCAACGATTAAGCCTATTTAAATTTATAGAGCTTAGATCTGGATCAGGGATAGAACTGCTTAAAGGCTCTTGAATCAAAAAATGACCGGGAGTAAGAGGCTGAAAGTCATTTGGATCGGCACTAATTGCGCATAAAGGACGTGAATTTAATAGAGATTCAATCTGGGTTAATAATGTGTAGAATTCTTCATAAGACAATATTTGAGTTCCTAAGACACGGTAAAAATGACTCTTGAATGACTTAACGCCGGCCTCTGCTAATCCATTGAAATGTGGAGAGCCCGGAGGATTGAAGTTCCAAGTAATTGACAATTTTTGAGCAGCACCTTGCGCCAAAACAAGAAGTTGGCTGTATGCACCCTTAAAATTTGTACCTTGGTCACTAATTATAGTGACGCATTTGCCACGACGGGCGACGAAACGTCTAAAGGCCGCTAAAAATGATTCAGAACTAAGGTCTGATGTAACCTCCAAATGAATAGCCTTAGTGGAAGTACAAACAAAAACGCAAACGTAACCTTTAAAGGTTTTAGCACCTCGATGTTTGCTCATCAAGAGTGAAAAAAGCCCAGCAAAATCTAGGCAAATAGAAGAAAATGCCTTAATTTGAGAAATTCGGAGAGCTGGTAAGTCTGCCATGTAGGGATTATATGATTTTGGTTTACATCGAAAGCATCGAATACATTTGGAGAGACATTTATAAATTGCACTTCGGGGTGATAAAATCCAAAACTGTTGAAGTAACAAATAATGCAAAGTTTTAAATCCTGGATGAAAATTCGTACAATGAGTTTGTTCGATAATTAATTCTGTTATTCGATGCGATTTTGGTAAAAGAATAGGATGTTTTACATCAAAGGAAAATTGAGACTTCCTCAGCCTACCTCCTACTCGAAGCAATCCATCTGAATCGACAAATGGAGCAAGCTTTCGAAACGGTTTCGGTAGCAAACTATTTTGCGAAATCTTCGTTAAGATGTCCCAAAATACATCTCGTTGAACACGTTTTATAATAACTCGCAGGGAAGCTTCAATCTCGAAAGGTGACAAATGACCTTTAACTTTAGGTTTTGATCTTGAATTAGAAATAAAGCAAAGAGTATATGCAATGATCCGTTGTATCTTAGGTAATGAAGAAAATCGATCTAGTAAAACAAGAAAATCATCGCAAGGAAGCGTAACGTTCAAAACTATTTGTTTTTCTTCCCTGGATATTTCTTGACCCGCAAAATTGGGCTGTGTCGGCCAGAAAACTCGATTCTTAGATAAGAATTCTGGGCCAGACCACCAGATGGGAGTATCCAAAAGTTGCTGAGGAGTTTGACCACGACTAGCACAGTCTGCTGGATTATGCTTGGAGGGGACGTGGTGCCAAGATGAAATAGGTAAAATTTCCTGAATGTGGCTTACTCGATTGGCAACAAATGTCTTCCATTTATGAGGAGAAGAAGACAACCAAGCAAGTGTGACCATGGAATCTGTCCAAGCATGTATGGCGTCAAAAATAACAAGATCAGCATAACTTTCCTTGACAAATTCCATTAGATCCGCGAGCAAAACTGCTGCAAGAAGCTCAAGTCTTGCTATTGATACAGTTTTTAATGGCGCAACCCGACACTTAGCGCAGATAAGGAAAGTTTTGACATTGTTTAATGTGTCTTCTACACGAAAGTAAACAACACCAGCGTATCCGACTTGCGAAGCATCGCAGAATCCATGTAGTTCAATTCGAGATATCGAATTAGAGCCTACATAGCGAGATATTTTGATATCAGCTAGCTTGGGCAATTCAGCTTTGAATTTGGTCCAAGTTTCGAGAATATCGTCAGACGGAAACTCATCCCAAGAAACCTTGGATTCCCATAAACGTTGCAAAAGACGTTTTGCAAGTAACAAGCAAGAAGAAACAAATCCAAGTGGATCAAATATTCTACTAATTTCAGATAGAATATTGCGTTTAGTACAGGGGCGTTCCGTGGGAACATAATAATAAGAAAAAATGTCTGAATTGGGATCCCACTTTAAACCTAATATTTTAATAAAAGAAGGATCATCTTTATCAAAACTGCAAGACTCCTGGATATCTGAAGGAGATATATGAGCTAAAAGAGCAGGATCGTTACTTGCCCATTTACTTAATTCAAATCCTCCTTTCTTCATAAGTTCAATGAGCTCAAGCTGAAGTGACAACGCAGATTTTAAATCGTGGCTACCGATTAATCCGTCATCTATATAAAACTGGCGACGAAGAACTTGAGCTGCCCTAGGGAATAAAGATTCCTCTTGAACCGCTAGCTCTTGCAGAGTACGTAAGGCCAAGTATGGCGAAGATGAAACTCCGTAAACAACAGTACGTAGAAAATATTCCTGAAGAGGTTCAGAAGGTGAGAAACGCCATAAAATGCGTTGATAATCCCAGAATTCAGGCTGAACATTTATTTGTCTGTACATTTGTTTTATGTCGCAAACAAAAACGTAAGGAAAGAATCGAAAATTTAAAAGTAAAGCAGAAATATCACGTTGGAGCTTTGGGCCAACGAGAAGAGTATCATTAAGAGAGACACCCTGTATATCACGAAGACTAGCATCAAATACAACTCTTATTTTTGAGCCCGACATCTCCTGTTTAAAAACAGCATGATGTGGGATGTAATAAGCAGACGGACATCTGTATCGACTTTGTGGCACTAAGAACATGTGACCACTGTCGAGATAATCTTGCATGAAATCTGTATATTTTCTAGATAATTCAGAATTTTTGGAAAAACGTCGTTCCAACATACAAAAGCGACGATATGCTTGAGAGTAAGTATCAACAAAACTTGGTTTTGATTGACGAAAAGGTAAAGGTACCGAGAACCGTCCAGAAGTTTCTCTGAAGACTAAATTTTTAAATATTTCCTCGCACTTCTTGTCTTCAGTGGACCAAGAAGGGATTTTAGTAATTTGTTCGACCTCCCAGAATTTACGTAACTGAATATCGATACAGTCATCCAAAGAAGCGAGACAATTTAAGAAAGAGTCAGGATTCCTGAAAGGAACTGAACAGCTAGTTTTGCCCTGTAAAACATAACCAAAAATAGTCTCTAAAGCTACAGGTTGATCGGAATTACCGACAATACGACCTGATTTTAAAAATAAAGGTACCAATTCAGCACCAATAAGCATGTCTATTGGTCCTGGTATATAAAACCTACTGTCTGCAAGCTTCAAATTTCGAATATGTTCCATTTCGGAAATATTAATGTGAATTTTTGGTTGATTAGAACAAACTTTGGGCATGATAATAGCTTCAAAAGAAAAAACCGGATCTAATTGACCACAGGGTTTGATGACGCATTGAACAAGACCGCTGTTGGTGGAAGTTGACATTCCATTTAAACCCTCAATTGGAATAGAGAATTTTTTACGATGGAGACCCAGTCGTCTAGCGCACGAGTCAGACATAAAATTTGCCATAGAGCCCGTATCCAAAAGTACACGGATTTTCTGAAAATGTCCTCGAATGTCCTTGATATCTATTTCACACGTGGATAATAAAATAGTATGTTGCGGAACAGACAAATTGTTTGCAATACAGTGAGTATTCGTGACGGTAAAATTAGACTGATCATCATTAGAATAATGTTCGACAGCCGTAACAGTGTCTGAATTAGACTTAGGTAAGTTATTGTCATTAGAAGGCACGAAAGGAGAAGAATTTTTGTTAAAATGTAGAGTTGTATGATGTGGAAATTTGCAGATTTTACATCTGTGAGAAGAACCACAATTTTTAATAGAGTGGGGAGATACTAAACAGTTGACGCATAATTTGTGCTGTTTAGCATAAGAAAATCTTTCTTGTGGCGTTTTAGCCAAGAATAATTTACATTTAAATAATGCATGAGAAGCAGAACATAAAGTACACGTAGGTTCGCTTTTTTGTGAAAGCGGATTCGTAACAAAATTGGATGTAGATCTCTTGTTGTTTAATGAATGATAATTAGAAGATTTAAAATTTGACTTATCAGAACTCACTGAAGAAGTATATTGAACAGACTCTAAAGCTATACATTGTCTCTCCAAGAAAGTAATTAATTGTCTGTAGGTAGGTAATTCTTGATTTAGACTATTTTCAAGCTCAAAACTGGTTCTGGTTTTAGAATCAAGTTTATTTAGTAACATATTAAACAACAAGAAATCCCATTGATCTACAGGAAGTTTTAAAGCTCTTAAGGCTGCTACGTTTTCAGAAAAAACATTTAAAAGATGTCTAAGATCCTTAGAAGTAACCCTTTGAATAGATGCTGCATAAAATATTTCATTATAATATTGTGTAGCCAAAATGCGCTTATTTTGGTACCGTTTCTCAAGCGTTTCAAAGGCAATAATATAATTTGCTTCTGTAAGAGGGATACCCTTAACTAAAGCTAAAGGTTCTTTATCTAAAGAAGTAAGTAAGTATTGAAATTTCTCAACATTAGATAAGTCTGCGTTATTGTGGATGAGGCTTTTAAATAAATCAAAAAAACTTGGCCAATCTTTGTAATTACCATTGAAAGATGGTAAATTAAGTTTTGGAAGTTTAGCTACAATTTTGGAAACTGTAGGCGTATTAAAATTAGGACTAATTGAAATATTAGCTATTTGAGAAGCGGAATCGCTTAATAAGAAATCATGTTTAAAAGATTTAATACCATAGTAGGCCTCATCTGCAGCAATACGCATCCCATCGTAATTTGCAAAATCTTTATCGTCAATTAAAGAAATTATAGTATTATGAGCCGATTGAAATTCGTTATATATGTTGTCAATAGCATCTGCACGAGCTAAAAATGTAGATTTTAAAGAGGTGTCACTAGAAGCTTTGATTCCGGCTTCGTGAGTCTCTTGTAGGCGTTTAAAAGCCGTAGTACGTTTTAAATTAGCTTTAGTTAATTTATCCGCCATTATAAAAAATCAGAAAAATATGAAGAAAATTAATGTAAATAAATGTATTTTGCACGCTTATGGAAAGCAGAGCGAAAAAAAAATAACAGACTGAATGATACAATGTTAAACGAACTGGCTAAGTAAAAAATGTTTATAAAAATTCGCAAAATATGCACCATCCAATGCTAATAAATGAAAGTAATTTGATAAAAAGGTACAAACGTTTTTTATACCGTAGATATCATAAAATGGAGCAAATAAATATTTCAATAAAGCTGAAATTTTATTTAATATGAAAAAGAGAGAAAGATAGTGTGGTACGGTAGTACGATCCACGTGTTAAATTGCGCACAGCGGTTTAAATGCTCGCTGAAATCTTGTGCGCGAGAATATAATTTTTAAGGTACAGATTTATAGGTACTGAAGGTTCCAGTTTTGCAGCCAAACCTGGATGCCTAATAATAAAACTCAAAGTTAAATTACTCTGGAGTTTATACCTATTATATGCAAGTGACCTTAATTAAGTATATGAAAAGAAAATGGTGGTTTGTGACAAAATAATGCAATGTAATTTACAGATATTAGATTTTGAAAACTTTTAGAAAAAAAACTAAAAAACGGTTTTTCATCCGGCTCGAAGGACCATAAATGACGCGGAAAATATGAAAATGTAGTGGACTGTAATTTTGAATTGGTAGAAAAAGAAAATGAAAAACTTGCACAAATCGCTTACCTTTCCGTACGGTCAATAGGGCACACAAGCTTGATCCTGAGGGTACCCTCTTGCTGATGTTCGCAAGGCTACTCAATTCACCTTTAGTTTCTTCCCGCACTCTAAGGTTCGCAGAAAATGTCTCTAAAATTAATTACTTATTTTGCCACGATGCCGACCGGAAGAACGATACCGTACTCGACCCTACTTAGAGCGTGAGTTGATTGTATATATATGACCAATTCGCTTGGATTGGCTATGCGACTTGTGCGCAGCAAAAAAGTTAAGAAAAAAAATATAATAAAAAATATATATATATATATCGGAAATAAGTGTATTCATGATAAAGGTGACATAAATTGAAGTGTAATTCTAAACTACATTATTATGTCACATGAGTCCCTAATTGGAATAATTAAATAATTTAATTGCCCAAAAATAAAATAACTAAGATTCCTGAACACACATTATAACACAAAAACATTATGACAAATTAGACATGAACTTATTTGACAACATATTTTTTTTTTTTTTGGAAAAACAATTGACTTTTAGAGGAAAACTTGAGAGGCAAAAAAGTTTAATAGTAAGATAGGAAAGCTAACTGAATAATCAAATCGAGTCAGTGACGTCCGAAAAAAAAGTTCAAGAGGGTAAAATTTTACAGATCCGGAAAAAAATTAATTCACATAATAATATTTTTGTAAAAGTGTTATGTGTTCCAAATTTGACCTAATTATCTCTTAAAAGAAATGATATAAATTTTAAAAAACTATATAATGAAATTTAATACCCTGTGTCTTAAAAACTGAGCATTATCGGACATATGTTTATATGAACTTTTATGCTTAAAATTAGCTCAAGAATAACTCTTAAAAAATTTTCGTTCTAATTTGGAAACACCCCGTGTAATTTCAAACGCTACCACGGAAGGGCTTATTTGTCAAATGTCAAAATTAGATTTCTTTTAAGCCTAGTCTACATCATTAAGAATTTGCTTTGTATATTCAACTGGTATTCGGGGCAAATATTTTTGCGATAAATTTTAATTTATTTCTTTTTCTGACGGGCGTATGCCCATGTACGAAGATTTGCTTATCTGCACAAAACATTTTTGCCACAGACAAAGCACAATGCAGATTTTTATTGTTGTTTACTCGGCTTTAGATCTATGTAAGTCTTTTCTTTACATTTCAATATCATCTTAGTTCCAAGTTTTACTTGAGAAAGTATTGAAAACAAACTGTGTTGCTGAACTATTAGATAATTTACTCTATTTTACTTGCCTTGAAACTCTTCAGCAAACCCATCTAAAACCACATCAGTATAGTTTCCGTTTTTGGGCATATCTTTAAGTTGATAAGGACTAATCATCGTGACATCATGTCCAGCTTCAGCTAAACCTTTCATTAATTTATAGGCTAAAATATGATGACTTCTTGCTGGCACAGGAAAAACTCCTAAAATTTTCGCAGAATTTGCATAGTTTGATGCAACAAAAAGAAAAAATAAAATTTTATACATCATGTTGATCAGGCAACGACTATACTAATCTAGTAAATGAGAATGATATATGTCTGACATGCAGTAAATAAAAATAACTCCCGAAATAAAATGATACTCTTATTCAAGATCGAATTGTACTGAATTGTAAATCTTGGACTCTGTACAATAACTTAAATTTGATATGTTATCTTTGTCGCCTAGATCAACAACTATATACTATATTATTAATACGTGGTTAAAAGTACTCGAATGATTGTTATAATAAAAACGCACATTGGTGCTACTCTTATAACTCTTACGGTAGTTTATCATGTTGCGGAAGCTAAAAGATCTTGGATATAGCACTAGCAATTTAACCTGTCCTATTTTTATAGAGAACGCTACTTAGTTTTGTACAGGAAGACTACCGTTCTGGTTGGTAAAAGTCAATAAAACATTTAGGTACGTAACTAAAACGATATTGGAATATAGCTAATTTTACAATTTTTGTTACCAAGATAGAGTTACAATTAAATTTTTACTAAAGTTTATTTAATGATGATTCATTATAATAAGATTAAAGAAATGAGAGCTAAAGCCTAGGGGCTATAATTCTATTTAAAAAATGTTAATTTTAATAATAGTCTACATGCTTGTTTATGTTACCAAATCTAGATTTCCCGTACGATTATAGTTCCGGATCTCCACAACCATGTACTGGGCAGGCGCTGATCAAAGGGGGGGGGGGCGATTGCCCCCCCCCCAGGAGTTTCGAGTTCAGGAAAATAGATCCGATTCTGCCTCTTATACTGTTCAACTGTTTCTGAGAAATAAATCAAACTTGCTTTTATTTAAATGGAATATTCTATGTATTTTTGAATAATGTGATTAGGTTTGTTCTAAGATTTTCAAAAATATATAACACTCTATATTTATTATTAGAATTGGGTTTTAAATTTACGTTTAAAAAAAAATATATCAGATCCTGTTGGTAGGTCGTGACGGGTATGTAAGGAAAGAAAAATCTATTACTGGTATCAATTCTATGGGCTAAGTATACTGGATTCTTAATATAAATTACTATATAACAACAAACAGTTGTGTATTGTATTAAATGAAAAATATTGTTCATAAATATGCCTTAAATATGTTTCACACATAATTCTTATTTTCATCAATGTATTTGAAATAGCGTGTAACCCTCCAAAGGCCCTTTGAGTCGCATTTCTTAAATCCGCCATGTTTTGGTACTGGACGGTATACATTTTATTTCTGAGGTATCTCCACAAGAAGTTCAAAATCGACACATCGGTAGAGCTAGGTGGCCATCTTATTGGTCCATTTGTCTTAATCCAGCGGTCTGGAAAATTAGTGTCCAAATAGTGCTCCGTCTTGCAGGTACAGGTTGTTAAGACTCATTAAAATACTTCTGCTCTTTTTCCCAGAACAATGAGTTGCAGAATTCGTAAATATTTATTTGCTGCTAGGCTACGTTAATATATATATATATATATATATATATATATATATATATATCATATATAATTTTTGTTCTAAGTATAAAACATGAAACGCTGAAGCCAAACCTGCCTTTCGGTTTCCGTAGAAATATTACATGTTGATATTCCTGAGACCAAAACCTAGTATTCTGTCGTTTCAATATACCGGCGCTTGTAAAAGAAACGTTATTAGACCATAAAACGGCTGTTTTAAACTTCATTACTGTTTATATTTTGTATATATCAATCACAAAACTATATTCGGCACTGTTCGTCACCAGGAAGTAAATTTTTCACCAGGTGATATTTATATGGTATTTTTTTTTAAGATTGTTGAACCCTTTACTTCTACAGAACCTTCTACTATTCTACAAGAACTACTTAAATTTGCTTCAGTAGAAGCTAATGCATTACAATCTCACGGTTTTCCTTGTTGTATATTTTAGACCGTGGTCTAGAAAATGGACCTTGTTGAATTAAATTTGATTTCATCAAGCTGTTTTCTTTTTGGATATTTACGAATTACAAGCATTTATATATTTTACATAGAAAAGAATAGAAAGAATCTCATATCTGAATATTCTGACAGGAACCCCAGAGAAAGCGATTTTGATCCTTTTTTCTTTAAATACCTGCCACACCTTACTAACAGAATCTGATAATTTTTTTAAAAAGGAATAATTTAAGACTCAATACTAATAATAAATATAGAGTGTTATATATTTTTGAAAAGCTTGTAACAAACTAAATCACATTACTTAAAAATATACAGGATGTCCCATTTAAAAAACGACAATTTTGATTTATTTCTCCGAAACAGTTCAGCCTATAAAGGATCTAACTACTTCACTGAACCCTTTGTGAAAAACCCCAATAGTTTTATTTTTTTACTTTGTGATAAGTTGCAAGATAACCGAAATGCGAGGGTTGTTCCAAATGTATAATTTTTTAAATCGCTTTATAGGTCCAAAACGAAGAGATTTATGAGAATTCTGTCAGTTGCATTGCTCTTCTTAAAAAAGTAGCATAATGTCACGAAAACCTTATTCTTCTATCTTTACTAATAACGGAGATAACCCGCAAAACCATCGAAAATTGGACACCTTGTACATAATCCTATTTTAAGGTGTCATATCAGAAAACGCAGAGGTTGACGAAAATTCGAAATTATGCAAGATTAGACCTTCAAAAGAAAAAAAATGACCCAGAACCAAACCAAAAATACTACAAGGAAAAGGTGTAATTTATTTACCGAAAACTCACCTCTAAATGGGCGTTGGTTTCCCTGAAAGTAAAACTTAGAAGAGCAGATTGAACCGAAGCATTTGATGGTTGGTTACGGAAAGCTGCTATAATTATACGTCACAAAACTACAAACTACCATTATAATAGGTATATTCTTTTGAGTAATTATCACTTTCAGTTCTGTCACTTGAAGTAATCATGATCACTTGGACCCAATGACAAGTTAATGCATATTCAAAAGAACATGAAGTTATCAGTTTCACTTTGTTCACGTTGATCAGTGATAATTTACTCAAAGAATACAGCCAATATAGGCAGCGGTTTATTTTCAGACTTCTATAGGTTAATCATGCATTGCACCTGCCGATGACTTTTAATATACAGGGTGCGGCATTTATCTTGAGACAACGGAATATCTCGGTGGGATTATATTTTCTCGAAAAATATTTTATGCAAAAATTATAGGGTAATAGGGGGCTAACTAGTAGTGATCTTAAAAATTACCTTGACCTTGCTCTTAAAGGTCCTTTGAAGGTCAACTTTGGAATTTTAAATGGGACTCCCCAATTTCGACACCGGGAATGAAAAGAACGGGAAATTTTACCATCGGGTACGACCTTGACTTTAAGGTGAAGATTATATATCAAGGTGATTTCAAGGTCAAAACAAAAATATATAATTTTTCGAAAAAATGTGGCTCGACCGAGATATTCCATTATCTCAAGATAAATGCCGCACTTTGTATATGTGTCCAGGTTTTCGCTATAGAAAAAATTATTGACCACGCGAGACGAAAATAATAATCACCTGATATACTACAAACTTTTTACATATTTATATATTTACACAACCTATGAAAATTATGATTATATATATATATATATATATATATATATATATATATATATATATATATATATATATATATATGTATGTATATATATATATATATATTTTAGTGCATTTTAAATAAAAGTCTTTTTTAATTTTTTAAAATTATATTTATTCTCACTTAAGAAACCATTTTAAGGTTTTATCTCCATAGCCGTTTACATACGTTAAGTTTGTCATGCTTTTTATAAAATATGTGTAAATATATTGCACTGGAAAATTTCAGAAGAATCAAAAAATTAAGATTACGGTAAGAAATAAATAAATCTATTTTTCTGTCGTATTTAAACACCATGTTTAGACACGATAGAAAAATAGATTTATTTATTTTTTACTAAAATATTACAGCCAGATTCCCTAAGAAGATTTAAGAATTAAACCTGGTTGCCATAAAATTTAAATCTTATAGTAGGCCAGTTTTGTTTTGCTTATCATATTGTCATAATTTATATTACATATGTCAACAAATAAACGCTTACTAGGGATATTAAGGAGGAACTTTACGATAAAGCTTTGCAATATTTAAAAGAAATAGTTGTATCTCGAAAATAAATAAAGTTCTCCGTTTTTGCGGTTTAGTAGTAAAACAAAATTATTTTTTATTCTTATATTTTTAGGGTTTAAAACTTGCTTGACTTATTGTTGCTTTTGTCAGTTTAAGTCCTCTGCTGTCAATTTAGGGCGCGTTTAAATTTAAACCACGTGGTGAATCCGGCTGTTAATTTTTAAATTTCATATTACTTCGGTGAATGTATAGATGTCGTTCGACTGGTGATATTTTTCAGTTTGACATTGAGAAGTCGGCAGGTTTTAATATCCTACTGATATGTTTCGGAATTTATATTTTATATAGACAATTGTTTTCTGCGAATGTTGCTCTCGGCTCGATACAGTTTCACTGACGAGACCATAAGGTGGTCGAAACGTGTATGGAGAGAGAACCAGAGTTGTATTTGTGTTCTATTTTTTGTTCTTATTGTTTAATGATAAGTAGAGAGGATATGCGTATTTCAGTTTATCCCTATTCCGGATCCTGAAATTTGCTCTGCCCTCTTGACCTTGACAAGATGAGTTATATTTATGATTTTTAAAATATGCAGAAAATAATTTTTGCATGAAGTTGGCTGTCTTAAACATAGAAGTGCAAATGTTTCTAAAATGTGAAAAAATGTATTTTTGAAATTAAATGTCTCTCATTTATTGTCTTTTTTACTCTTATTAAATGATTTTATTTAGTTTCACTGTTGTTCACCATCAAATCTGGCAATCGAATTATTTTAAATCACTTCCGATTATTCGATAAAGTTGAAATTTGTTACACATATATAAACTCGATGACACTAACCTTGAACGTATATTTTACCTGTGTTTTTTTAATTAGGGGTCCGCATTTTTTATTGCATAAATGGAAGGTAGGGAAAATTGCCCTTTTGATGATATAAATATGTCATATGTTTTTTCACATCTAGAGGTCATTCGAAGGTCATACGCAATTGTCTGACAAAAAAACGCAAAAAGGCTTAGAAACCAAACAGTTAAATGGCAAGATATATGAGTTTCTTTATGTCAAAAGTACTTAACGTTTATGACCTTCAAACTGATCCTAAACTTATATTTTGAAAACCCTTTCAAGATCAACTTTGTTTTTTTGAAAAAAATCCCCATTTTTAAACCATTTTAGTGAGTTTTACTGCTATCGTTTTATAATTAAATTTTGTAATAGAATTTTACTTTACTCACGTCCGATTATTTCATTAAGCTAAAATTTGATACCCATATTAAAATCCGATAACAATCACCTGGGCATTGTTCTTTAAGGTCATTTGAAGGTGAACTTTAGAACATTAAATGGAACCCCCCAATTTCGACCCCGGGAATAAAAAGGGATCGGATATGACCTTGACCTCAAGGTGAAGGTTAAATATCAAGATTGAGTTGGTCTGATGATGAAGACAGATGGGTCTATATGATCTCTGTTCTTGTTAACATAGTTCTACTTAGTTTGGGTTTGTTAAATGCGTCTCGATGACAACTCTGGTTCTAGTTATACTCAGGATTGCGAGAACTACGCAGTGCTAAACGGAAACCCATCGAGTTTAGGCTAGTCTGATTGATCCTCTTCCCAAGTTTAAGTTTCTAGCGCACCGAGTACTGAATGGCGCCAGAGTGTTTAAACATGATATGTCTCGAATGTTGTACTTTCCTGTCAATTCAAGATATGTGGCTCGTCGTACGTAAACGGTATAAAATAACTTTCTTGATAAAATTAGGGTAAAAAAATATACGAAAAATAGTAATATAAAATTGATTCATATTTTTGACTAGTATGATAATTTATTTTGGTAATAAAAAAATAAGAAACTCTTACTCTTACGTGATTTTCAAATCAAAATATAGTTAGTAGTTGATAGCACTGCTTGAATTATACAAAGCAAGCGCACACTATTTTTTAATCTCAATAAATTTTTATCCATCTAGTAATCTAAAATATAAATATATTCTATATCACTATTTTTAGTATATTTTTTGCATATCTTTATATAGAAAATTATTTTATACTACTTATTGTACGAGTTTCATGAATATAAAATCATTTTTCTTAAAAAAAAATTTATTTATTTTATTAGCTTTGTAGATAATGCTTTTTACATAACAATAATTGTTTTTAAGGTAATTATTATAAGTGAACTTGGCTCTCTTTTCATTATAAGACACTTCACATCCTCAGCAGCTAACTATGGCCAGAACGATAAGTAGAAATACATTTTTGATAATTGTAGAAAAAAAAGTAGCCATCGAGCGATAAATATGAAACTTAAATACAAAAGTCAATTTTATCTAAGTTCAACTTATAAAATTCATCCTAACAAAACTATTACATATTATGAATATATCTGTGATGGAGTTATATTCAATAATCATGTTGTTTCATATGTCTAAACTTAAATTTTGTTAATTTTAAACCAGCACAGATATATTTTTAGAGTCTAACCTGTTGATAGATCACAAACCAACGAGCAGTTGTTGAATAGCTTAACAAACGATGTTATAAGGTAGTTAAAACGCATATTGAGAAAGATTCAGAATGCGATTTGCAAATGATAGCTCTCTACTTTTCCTGTACCGGTCTTAAATACCAAATCTAATTTTTTGATTAATTCAGAGACCGTATATTTTATTTTTAAAATTCAATACCCGGTAATTACAGATACAATGAAAGTGAAAACAAATCACAATCTGATTAGGATGGATTTTAGACAGAATTTATGCTCATCATCAATGACGTTTATTTTGTTTCAATTACTGGAAAAATCATCATGTGTTTAAGACCATACGGATATATGAATCCGTATTATATTTTTCAATTTGTTTTAATTTTTTTCGGATTTTGCTTTGAATCCTTATTTCTATTAAAAAGTTTTTTAAATAAGCACCTAAGAGTGTACAAAACAAGAAATACGCTTAGTATTAAGACTCCTAATACATCAACCATAAAATACTTATACCAAGGCATTCTTATTCCTGCCACTCTCAAATGAGGTGCACCTCTATGTCTAATCACGTATTCTACCCAATAAACTGCTGTTTCTAGAGGTTTCTGAGGCCTGTCGTGGAATAATTTAGATCGTCTCTGAACATTTTCTCTATATTGTGGATTTATTAGAAGCTCGTTAAGTAAAGAACTGAAAGTTTCTTCATTGAAATTGGGGTCATTGTAGTTAAGTTTCAGGCCATACCCACCGGCCACTGCTTTTTCTGCATTAGCAGGTTGATCAGCAAACACTGGTAATGCTAGGATAGGTACTCCATGGTAAATTGTTTCTGTTGTACTTAAAAGACCCCCGTGAGTTATAAAGAGCTTGATATTTGGATGGGCTAAAATAAGTAAAAAGAAAAGTTATTACTAAAATCTATATTTATCAAATATTGGTAAAGTTTCCTTCAAATCTCAATATTTTTGGCAATATTTTAAGAAAATTTTATTAATAAATTCACCATTAAGTTAAAAAGTGCATAAATTTAGCAAAAGTAATTTACCAATTATAACTATTTAAGAACAATATAATAGACCTAATATTCAAAAAAAAAGAAACGACTAACAATTTGAGTGAGCCACTACTTGGCTCTTTTACCTATAATACATGTATTATTAAAAAAAAAACAGTTGTCGTGTTGCAAACAACTATTCTTAACCTTTCTTAGTCGTTGAAACTATGCCCTAAATATTTTCTTTCCCTTTTACTTGCATTTATAATCTGACCCTCCCCCCATTTCACTAACATGGTTTAACTTAGCAATTAATTTTAATTGATAGGAAAGAGTTACAGAGCTGGTGAAATATTTAAATTATTTGTTCATGTTCCTGATGTTCAAAATAGTGAATATCGAATAATAAAATATATTAACAACTACTTTTGGCGTTACTCAAATGTGTTATTAATTGACAGCTCATAAAAAATTTAAAAAGGGGAAATAAATCATTTGTTAGCAGTTGGCATTTGTTTTAACATACTTTCCATCACACTTTGTTAATATAAATTGGATTGCCAAACATGTCATTCTGTGTTAATAAGTTTTTTCTTTTTTATTTTGTTTAGTTTTAAAAATTTAAATGATTTAATTTGTATGTGATGTTTTATTGGGTCCTAAAAAAATGAGAGCCACGGCTGGTGAATTTCTCCGACTTGGATAGGCGAAATTTAAAAAATTTGAAAAAGAAAATGAAATAATAAACTATTTATTCACATCTGGCGCCGTGTCGAATCGTTTTCTTCTATGTGAAATCCATCATTTTTATTAAGGCAAATGTAAGTATCACTGATTTCCCAAGATCAGTCAAGTTTTTAGTAATTATTGCCAAACATAATAATATCGAGTAAATATTTTGTATAACAATATTTTAACTATTATTTTTTGTGTTGCATTTATCATTTCGAAGATATAAAGTAGATATCGATTGCTTTGACTATGATATATCGTAATTAATCGCCATTATTCCTTAATTCAACTACTTACTTACCTAAAATATCTTGTTGGGGTAACCATTTTCTTATCATTATATTTGATGGCTTTCCGGGCAAGTCTTCCTCGAATTTCCAAAGAACTTTTTGCTTCAATTTTCCAAGAACATTAAGAAATATTCTTTTTTTTTCTTCGGACATATCTTTGCTTTTCAAATTGGACCCCATACTGAAGTATATTGCACCATCTTTTGCACTATCTAAAAAGTTTTGCAAATCCGTAGGAAGCTTTTGTGGCGGATCAATAAAGTATCCACCGATATCTATCATGTTGGGAACTATTGGAACAGCTTTGTATATGCTTGTGTGGGAATTAAGTAGAACCAAAGAAACGTTGGTATAGAGATCATATAGAGGTGGAGCGTCAGGAAATGCGCGATGCATTATTTCTTCATACTTCGGATGCATGTAATAGTTTTTGAATAGATAATCTAACATATAAAACATTAAATTTTTTATTCTCATAAAAAGTGTCATTTCATCTGAGGTTTCTCCAACAAACATATGTGGTATGGTCGACACCGGTTGTGGGTTACCAACGGTTGGATTTACCCATGAATTAGGACCTAAACTACTTAATGTGATCAACGGGCAGTTATAAACATACGAAAATACTTTAAGCGCTTCGTTGTTGAATTGTTCCATTATAACGACGTCGAATTTTTGATTAGATCGAAGTAACTTCTGGACGTTAGGATCATTAAATGTTGAATTGATAACTCCTAACCATATGTTTGTTATCCTCTGTATATTTTGCAGCGGAGATTGTGAACCTGATTCGAAGAAATTCATATTTTTGAGGAATGCTAAAAAAAAAGTAAGATTAGTAAAACACCGTTCCATTTAAAAGACAATATTTGACCAGGTAAATTGTTTCATCAGTTATATATCTTTTTATAATATTTATTATATTTTTATTAATTGAATACTGATTTTTCTGTAGTTATTTAATAATAATTTAGAATTATAAAGGAAAAACTAAATTTAGAAAAAAAAAATATTTTGAAGAAGTTTCCATTAATTTTAATGATGTTCACCAGCTATTTTGTGTTTTTGTTTGATGAGAAATTATGACAAGCTGAGTTAAAGAGCGGATAATTCTATCGTTACCAAGGGTGTCATATCATCATTATAACTGGGTTAATGATTTTTTGGTAATTAATAGTCCTAGGACATGAGTACCGTTGTAAGTTAAAAGTAGAATAAAGAAAACAATCATATAAATAAATTTTAAATTTCTCATTGAGCTTGTTCAGTGTTAATAAGTTTCCGAAATGACTATTCGCATTCTGGAATGTGAACTAGTTTTATTAATGACACTCAATTCAAAAAATAAAAAACTGATCAAGACCGCATTTTAATTAACAGCCTTACAATCGCCATTTCTTTAACCAGTTCTGGATTGCATTAAGGTTAGTCCACATGTTTTTAGAGGTCTATCATTAGTATGAATTGCCAGTATTATTGTATCATCAGCAAATATTATTACCATAATGAGTTTGCTAACAGATCTTCTCAATACACTTCCATGAAGAATGTCAGAGAGTGAAGGACTGGTGCATTAAGGAGCATCTTCGAGTAAATTCAGGAAAAACTGCACTTACCCTTCACTAAAAGAAGAAAGCTTGACTAATTAAAAATACCAATCCTCTTTGGAACACAACTGTAATTGAGCTAGAAGGTTAGATGTCTAGATTTAATCCTCGATACAAAGCTTACCTTAGAACTCACACTTGCAGAGAATCGCAAATAAAGTTATCATGGCCCTGAGAAAAACATAGTGATTAAAACTACGTATTGTACACTGGTTGGAGACAACAGTAATAAGATTCCTGCTAACCTATGGCTCTGCTGTATGGTGGATAGAAACCACTCAGAGGCGGACCACTTTGGAAATATTTAAACTCCAGAGACTTACTTGCCTGTGCATCACGGGAGCCATGAGAAGCATCTCGACAGCAGCTATGGAAACCTTACTAAATCGCCCTACTCTCTTGATATAATAATCAAAGCTGAGAGTGAGGCTGGAATAAAATAAGGCCTGATGGACTCGACCTGCCCTCGGTCACATCAGAATCAAAGGTATGATAATGAGCTCATTATAGGAGATGAGCAGTAATATGATGTCATCATATCAACTTCCGGACGCTATACTATTCGGAGTAACTGAAAGGCGGAGTTTGATTTAATAAAGGATCAGCCAGGAAACTTCGTTTAGTTTACAGCCGGGTTCAAAACTGACTATGATACAGGAGCAGGAATATACGAAGCGATCTTCAGCTTTAAGTATAAGCAATAAGTTATTAACAGGTTGTACACCGAATAAATCAAGAAATAGACGGGTTTTGTATTTCAGTGTATGTTTTATTAATATCGGCCAAGCGCTTTCGGTCTAACTTAGACCATCCTCAGGGCTCAGACCTCGTCAAAGGGCACACCTTAACCCTGCCAGTTTGAGAGCAGTCGCCAGCCGTAGCTTCCACACAGAACAAATTGTATACAAATTGTATACAATTTGCCAGTGTTTGCTGTCGTGTCACCGAGTTATGATCAGTTTCTTTACTACCTACTACTGGTCGATGTTTTGTTAACAAGTTTTTTCAAGTATTGGGCACCTGCTGATTGTCGGCTATTTAAGTTATTGGGCCGCTTTGTAACTTTGATAGCTTCCTTTATAACTCTTGTGGACATGTTTTCACATCTCAATATAATTTCTGTTCCTGAGAAGTTAATCTTATGTCCAGTGTTTAACAAATATTGAGCCAGTGCAGAAGAAATTGTCTTTTGCTTGACAACGTTTATATGTCTCTTCTGGTGCTTATTTTACGATTGTTTTACCTACGTAAGATGAGCTGCATTCTCTGCATGGAATGTCGTATACTCCCAGGTTTTCTAAAGGGATTTTTTTCTTTAAGTGTTGGCAGGAGATCTTTTACTTTGCGGTCTGTGTAAAAATGGTTTCAGTGTTGAGTCTCTTGAGAGTTTTTGGGATTTTGCCTGTGGTGCCTTTGACATAAAGAACAAAAGCTTTGGAGCTCCTCTCTTGGCTTTCGCGATTTTCTCGGGGCCAAGCGTTTGGTTTTTAGAGCCTTGTCTACATGTTCTTTTTTGTAACGATTTTTTGTTAGGGCGTCTTGCAGTACGTTCATTTCTTTGTGGTAATTTTTTTGATCTGTAAGAGACTGAGATCTAAACGCAAATGGGCGGGGTGGTGATCGACGTTGAGATATCTGTTGGTGTTAGTGGGTTTTCTGTAAACAGTGTGTGAAGGTTAGCCATGTTTTTTCTTTTTAGTAGGATATCTAGATATGGTAGTTTTCTTTTTTGTTCTATTTCCATGGTGAATTTGATTTTTGGGTGTATACTGTTTATGCGGTTTAGGTTTTTGTAATTTTTTTTCTCCACGTTCTTCTCCATGTTGCTAGATAACGCAGCCACAGTCGTGGTTATTGTGAGAAAATCTCTAAAGCTTTTGTTTTGAAGCCTTTCATATATAAATTAGCTAGTGCAAGAGATAGCAGCGATTCCATAGGGGCTCTCTCGACTTGTTTATATCTCTGGCCTTCATAAGTAAAATAGGTGTTATCCAGGCAGTGTTTACCTAATTCGATGATATATTTTTGCAGATTGTATTTGTTTTCTATTACAGAAAAAGTTTCTTTGACTCGTATTTGCGTGAAAAGTGATGTTACTTCGAAATTAACGAGGAAATCCTTTTGTTGTAGACGTATAGTAAGATTCATAAATTTCTTTATCATATTATGGGTATATCTCAGGTAAAATAATATAAAAATAAGTAAAGCTTGTTTGTTTATTGGCTTGAGGTAATACAGAAATAGTAATCAATTTTCATTATTATTGTTTTATTTGAAAGATTACGTGGGCTCTATTTTATCTGATTTTATTGGGGATATTAGAAAAAATATTTACTCAGTCACGATAAAAACATCTGACTGTACGTTGCTTAGTAACGTTCAATGAGAAAGTAGTTATTTTCTCCTATTCGATTTCAATTCGCTCATTATTTTCAGTTTTATGTAGTGTTTTGCAAAAAAAAGTTTCCTAAAAGTGAACACAAAACTGGAACATGAACGAAATATTTCGTGTTTGGGGATACAACACCATCCAGAGACCGCACAAGAGAAAACCAGGAAAAACTGCAACGGGGCAATTTTAATATACACCAGGAAGACTACGTAACAACGCAAATACCTTTTCAAGGAGACCATGTAAGGAAGAATAGAAATACTGCACCAAAATAGAACAGAGATCTTGACTGGAGAACTACTGAGAGAGACCAACTTCAACATAAAGGAAAAGTCATTGCTACACCTGTTACAGGTGTTGCAGTAGCTCTAATAAAGTCAAGGTTTATCGATAAATTTAGAATCCTACCATTGTCCAGAGAGAACTGTAACTGGAGAAGCATCTGATGTGATTGGAGAAATGCAAGCTGAGCTTCAACTTGGAGGCTAAAATTAAACCATTTGGTGTTAGTTGCTGACATAGAAAAGAGTTTATTTTTGGAATATACTTGATTCGTCAACATAGATTTTCTTTCGATGCTTCTGGCACTGAAGAATTTATTCGACCGAAGTATCGTAATATCGAACCAATCGAAGGCGTTGCCGAACAAACAACTAGAATAAGGGGAAGCACAGAGAAAATCATTTACGGAAGACTGGATGAGAGTTCTGGAAGCCACGACAGGTTAGTTCAACACTTCAATACACCTTGTAAATACATGGTAGCGAACGTAGTAGTCAATTCATATGACACCAAGGCAAACTCCTAAGGTTTCCAGCAAGGTGACAGAGTTTGGTTAAGGAATCCACATGGAAAGAAGGGAAAATTACCTAAGTTGATGACATCATGGGAAGAACGATATACTGTTCTGAAAAGAATCTGTAACGTTATTTATAGAATTCAACGAATTTCCAAGACCAAAAATAAAAATAGTACATCCCAACAGATTGAAACTATACCACGGAGATATCGAAGCTGATCGGAACGATCAGAATTAGGAGGGGGCAGTGTTACCGAGGACTAGGAGAAACTTTTTGATACCACCTCGTATACAAATATTCCGATGTGATGAGTCATCTTTACTATAATGTACTCAAAGGTTATATATATATATATATATATATATATATATATATATATATATATATATATATATATATATATATATCGATGAGTCATATTTCTTAACTTTTATGCTAGTATATTTCTTGTCAGTTCTAGGAAGTTTTATAGGTATATAAATTGGGATAGGATATGAGTTTTAAGATAGTTGTATAATTGTATGTAAATAGTGGCGATATTAAGAATTAGTAATAAGATTGCTGTGATTTAGCTGTGTTAAGAAGTAGTTAATATAAGTATTGGAAGTAGTAGTAGAAGGTGTTGTGTTTTATCCTGTGGACCCAGTGACCGATTTTAGAGAGACAAAATTTTAACAATATTTTACTATTTATTAGAATCTAGGCATTTTTCGTAATATTTTCATTTAATCTAATACATTTTATTTAAAAAAAAATGTGAGAAAAAATAAACCATGTCAGAATTGTCAAAAAATTACTCTACATTACTTACCCTCAAACTCTTCAGAAATTCCATCCACAATAACATCAGTGTAGTTTCCATTTTTGGGCAAATCTTTAAGTTTATAAGGACTAATCATCGTGACATCATGACCAGCTTCCGATAAAGCTTTCATTAATTTAGAGTTTAAAATATAATGACTAAATGCTGGTAATGGAAAAACTCCTAAAATCCTGGCAGAATCTGCACAGTGTGATGCAACAAAAACAAGAAATAGAATTTTATACATTATGTTTACGAAGCGCCAATCTTTGGAATGGGAATAATGTGCGCCTATCTTGCGATGGATAATAACTACTACCGAGATAGAATAGTACTGCTTCTCAACATTAAATTGAACTGAATATATACGAATCTCGATCGTATAGATTACCTACACTTGAAAACAAATACTTAACTGAATTTATGTTATCAGTACATTGTCCAAAGTACACGGATGATACATCAAGATAATTTTTTTTTGTAAAGGTATTTTAACTGTATGTAATTGTTATAAATATTTTACTACGGCGCGAGAAAGAAAAGGAGAGAATTAAAATTAAAATGAAATGCTAAAATTAAATATGCTAAAATGCTTGGATCAGGTGGTTATTTTTTTCGTGTTGATCGCTTTTTCTTTTAGGGCAGTGCCTAGGCTAGCATGCATGAGATTAGGGGGGTTATGTATATCTTCAAACCGCCACATGTTTTAAGCCCGTCGGTAAGAAGAAGCGATGATGTTATCGAAAACAGGAAACAATTAGATTCAAAAATAAAACATCCCGATTCCAGAAATAATTAAAACCTATATATAACAATAAATAAAAAAAATAGGAATTCTGATTTACAAACTATGGGTATTTTAAATTAATCTAAAAGAAATATGTGATTATTTGCCACCTAAATTACAACAAAAAAACAAGAAACAATGAACAATAACATTATTACTAATATGAAATATGACGTCATCTGCGCCAAATGACAAGTCGGTTAGCTTTGCGTCCAGCTTTAGACTGGAAAAGCGACGTTGAATAACTGTATTTTGCTTTCGTTCAAATGTTTACATTTATTTTGAAATAGTAAACTACCTGGTAGGCCGATTAAGACTAAAATTATGTTTATTTAAACCTAATTAAAATTGTTGGATTATTAATATGTGTGTGTATATTAAAATGATGTTTTAAATTACGTAGTGTATACCGTTTACAAGATATTTTAAATGAAATTAAATATAAAATGTCCTGTTATTGCTCTCAGAAAGTCTTAATTGTTCCCAATCACAGGGGAAAAATGAAAGTATACTTTAGAATCGGTAATATCACTGTTTATTATGAAGTTTTAATACCTGAAAGACAGTTTTGTCATTAAATCCAAACACGGCAAGCTGGATAGCCGATGGCCTCTACGAGAGCAATGGTGTGTTATATGCCGGCTCTGGTATGTAACTCTTAGGTGTGATCACTTTCACTACTGTGTACTCAACGAAAAACGAATACAATAAAAACTTTGTTTATCGTTAATATCTGGCAAATGATGCCTTAACACACTTAACTATGGTTTTAGCTGCAAACAGATATAAAAGTAGTATTGTACTCTTAGAAATTCACCACCAAGGCTTGGTCCAGACTCTCTCTACTAACACTTCTAGAAATCTCCATTACTCCAAAGGAAAAAGAAAAAAAATATATTAACTACACTCTTGATAAAAGTGGCAAAAGTTGAGTGTTTGATGCATTTCTAGACACACTTGAAGTTTTTTGTAATACCAGTTTTTGATGTGATAAGTGAATAAACCTTTAGCTTTTTATTTACTATTTATTAACTACTTGATGAAAATAAGGGATTAATTTATTGTAGATATTATTAGTATAAATATTTATAGTTTTTAGTGTAAAATAACAAAACTGTAACACACCTCCCCTCCCTGGAGAAAAGTTTTTTCGAAACTTTTATTAAAAAAAAATTATTATTACAACCAATTTAAAAGTATGGAATATTGGGTCGTTAATGGTCATTATCCGGCGGGTTTGCTTTTAGGTCTTTAGCATGCCAAACCACTAAACTTCTTCCTGACTCATCTGAAATCTCGTAGGACTATGGTGATAAAATTTTAATGATGGTAAGGGGTCCAGCAAATTTAGGTACAAGTTTAGCAGTAAACTGTTTAGCCTAATTCGAGATTACGTAATTTTTCTTCTAAACTTGCTGGTTTAAACTAAAACGATCATCACGACGTCGAAGATTATACCGAGGTTGAGCTTTCTCGTACGCCTTGCGTAGTCATTTGTGAAGGTCGGAGAGTACATTTTCTAGAGCTTGAGATCTATTGTGAAGATCACAGCCTGTTGGATCGCTACTTGTTGGTAAGGAAGAATCTGAAGAAAACTGAATTTCACAATAATATTCAGCAAATAATACGATTATATACACCTGAGCTTTTTGTTTTATTGGGTTTAACACCGCAACATAATTTTGTTATAATCATCTATATATCTATGTGCGTTCTAGCTTCTCATAAGTATAAAGTGGAGCCTAAGACAATGTGTAACTATCTTCAACTGACATACGAATCTTTGTTTCCGGCAGATTGGGGTAAGATCTAAGCAATAATGTTATAATTCAAATTAAATGCGATCTTATACCAACCATCAACAATGCAACTTCCTACAGATATACCATATTGATTGATCTGATCTGCGAACTAAGTGATCTGAGGGCCCTTTAGTTATGAAGCTTACCTAGAGATTCCGTATAGAAGAATTTCCCTTAAACGAGCCCGACTATTGTTATCATCATTTTAAATGAAGTTCTTCAAGTTCTGGAAAGTTTACGCAACCGTCTAAAAGATTGTCGTGGATCTTTAAGAGAATTCAGAATGTTTGGATGATGATGGAAGAAGAATAAGGATTCCGAAGAAAGCGATGTCTACAATGAGACACGGAATTTTGGCCAAAAAATGTGAAATTGGTTTAAAAACCTGGAATTTCAGCTATATAAATTGCTTATCTACAAAACGAAAACCCGTAATCGCCTGACTATTTCTGCTTTCGAATATACGGCTGCCATCTTCGGATCGGTTTCTTTCTTCATATGTGATGTAAATTTGAACTCTCCGAAGGACGTGATGATAAAAGATCGACGGAAGTAACTTTGTGAAGACTAGTTGCTCTTACTAAGAAACAGCTTAAAGTATACTTTCTCCTTTTGTCTTTCACTTTTTGCTTTTCAGCAACTTCTGGAAATGTGAGTTACTCGTTACTTTTATAGAGAATTTGGAACTCTACCCGTATTTAGCGATACACAAATTTTACGATGAAAATGATCGTGCGAACGATGAAGTAATATTATACATATGGGGATTAATTAATATTAACCGTTCGTTTTCTGTATCCTCACGAGGTTGGAACTTCACATTCGAAGATAATGTGTGAAGCTCTTTCGCCCTTTTAATCACATCTTCTACATGTTTGTTCTTTATTAAAGATGCCCGTTGTGTGTAGATATTTTATTAAGCTGCTGTGGCCGGTTATTAGTCCTATCACCTGCCTAATCTATTGTCTGCTCGAACACAAGATTTCGCGACTTAGTTTGCCGGATAGTTTGACTAGCAATATTTTACTGTGAAAATGACTCGCAATGTGATTCTGTTGGGTCTAGTGTTGATGATCTATCAGGACTCCCACTGACGAAGAACAGTCTTAGAAATGCCAAATTTGGTTCTGATCTAACAAATATGCTAGCAGATCCTTGTCTCGTTAGATGTTCTGCTTTTTCATTGCCTAATATACTCTTGTATCCTGGTACCTTGTTGTATTTTGCCAGAGCGATAAGGTTTTGTAAGTAATCTCAGACGTGTTTAAATTTTATATGTTGTTATGGCTTTTTGTGTTGGCCGACTATCGGAGAAGATGAGAACGGTCCTGCTGTAGTAACTCCTTGTCAGATTCTCTTGAAGACAAGAAAAATGTATGCATGTATTTCTGTTCATAGTACAGTGGTATGCTGTCTCAGTGCCTCACTTATATGGACTTTGGGGGTGGCTCCATGTATTTCGGTTCCTGTACTATGGACAGTTTTGTACCTACCTGTAAATCAGACTAGATTGCCTGGCCAACGTCAGATTCTGCTTTTCAGTCAGTCTGGATAGTGTAGGGCCTATCAAAGTTATAGGCTTTTGGCATGGTATCACTGCTTATCTCCAACAATGAGTTCGTAACTATGCCTTTGATGCTGGTGTGTTCGAGGACAAATGCAGTTCAGCAAAGCTTGTTTTATTCCAGTCTATATATCTGTACCCTCCCCGAGATCTTGATTATTATAAAAAGGGGGGTTTCCCTGGCTGCTGTTGTGTACTTCTCATGTGTCTGATGCGCAGGCAGGCCAAGTTTAGTAGTCTCCAAAATGTACCCGCCGCTTGATAATAGATTATTTAAGTATTAAAAGACGAGAAATAGAATTATCTTTGGTTCCCTTGATTTAACAACACTTATTTTTTTGGTTATAATGCTTTAACAATAAAGTGTTTCTCATAAGACTTTTAGATTTAGAAATGTTAATAATTGTTTAGCCCATCTTTTTAAAAATCTGTACTGGTTTCAACATTTACAGGACATTATTTCATATCTCACCCTAATAAATAATTACAGAATAACCTAAAATCATTTTATTCCAGTTAATAATAAAATACGGGGGTTTGTAAATATAATATATCTCAAAATAAGCTAATATGTATATATATATTTTTTTTTAAATTAGGAAACAAATACTGATAATGTAATTATTTAATTTCAGGTATGAATCATAAGCAAAGATAATGATCTCCAACCTGTTTTGGTACGTATCAAGGATTTATTTTTTCGATTTCACAATATTACTAAATAATAATATTAATAACGCGAAAAGATACTTGTACTGACAATTTTTAGGCTGGCTACTGTTATAGCTCACTTAGTTATTTCTGGGGCTCTATACTCAAAATGCAGAATGTGAAGTGAACGGTCACATGTCATAAAAAATGGGAATTTTGTATTTTCGGCGCATTCACATCCTTCTTTGATTGTTGCAAAGTAAACAAAGTATGAAAAGGCTTGGTAAAACGTACGAAAATGAAATGTTATTCGCTTATCATTGATAAATGACATAGGGTAAGCGGTGGTATTACTAAGACATTTCAAATATTGATAATTTTGAAAGATTGCTTTTTTACACTGAAACAATATTTTTTTGTTAATAGTTTGATTTGTTTTATAATAATACCATCAAATGTTATTTAAATTCATATTTTCATCATATAAATTATTGGATAAGTATTTAAATCGAAATTAGATCCACAGTATTAAGAGCAAACTCTCAATAAGAATACGAGCATATATTATTGCGGAGCAAACAAACCCTGGCAATATTTTCAGAACCTCACATCTAGGTAGCTGCCTGCACTCGTGCTAATTGTTAGCTGATAGAATGTAATGCGGATATAATGTATATTTTTGTCTTATTAATTATTTATAGTATTAAACTACCTAAATATTTCTGAATTTCGCAGTAATAAGCGCATAATAGTAGATATTTCCGCGTGATTTGGAGAGTAATAATACATTCATTTTCGTAGTAAAACCAGCAACAATTAAATTATACTATACTTATTCCATTTTTTAATTTGGGTAACATTTTTTTACATAATTAAACTAGAGTATTTACACTTTCTATAAGAAAAGTTGCTATCAAAAGATAGATTAAAAATAAGATTTGTCATAAAGAATTTCGAAAATACTGAATCAACTTCAGTAATACCACCGGTTACCCTACTTGGCGATTCGTATTTTTAAGTACTCGGTGCGTGCTTATGTATATAAGACATTCTGTTTTTGTTTAAACTTTATGATTTTTTTATATATATTTATAATGAATTTAGGTGAAGGAACCCAATTATCAGTGACTTGCAATAGGTGGACGCGAACAATTGAAAATATTACGTCTAAAAATATTATAGCTCGAAGTACTTTTTCACAAATTCGGTTAGCCTTTCGTAACCAAAGAACTTCGAATTTAAATAATTTTTTTAATTAAATGCAAGCTAAAAAAGACAAGCTAACCCGAATTATCACCTAAAACTATGTAACGATAAAAAACATCGAAGAAACAGCTGATAAAATTAAATAATGTAGTGCTCTTTCATACCGGTGCCACAGTGTCTCGTCCAGTACAAGCTAGTGGGACAAAAATATTTTTTTACTTGTTTTAATTGTTTATGTATATTACGCTATTTTAAGAGGAAGGGACTAAAAATCTATGTAGGCAAGTACTATAATGTGTGGTGTGCTGATGGTCTCACCAGTAGACACGTTTGGTCAACATTGACACTGTGTAATGTGGGTGATTGCTCTGTAATTAGCTATGTTTATCTACTCGTTATGCCTATAAGGTACGAGTGTTTTGTTTTTGAGTTATAACGAGAGCTTAGAAAAATAAAAAATCATCAATATGCAAAGAATTGTTTGGTATGTATTTTTTTTTATGTTTTTCTTATTTCTATATTTACACAAATAAAATCAATAAATAATAAAATAACAACATTTGCAATATTTACAGTATTAAACGTACATTAAATGACTAAAGCAATTAAAATAACAACCGTAACTACAACTGCATAATAAAATAAACCATTTTGAAATAATTACAATAAAAAAGTTAACTACAAAAAAATTAATTATCATCGTCAGATGATTCCTCGTCATTACTATCCCAATCTGTACAGTCTGATAAAAAATAATCCTCCTGATTAAATTCGGCAACTGATTATAATTGGGATATTATATTTCGACCTTGTTTCGTAAATAAGTTGAATAGGTAGTATCTCCGCTATGCGTTGAGTCTCACACAATTTTAAAGCAAAACAAACAATTCTACTGCTCTCCCCTCGGGACCTGCATTCCTGGTCTTTTCTAGTCTTCGTATGTGTGCCGAGTCGATCACGTAGTTCCTGTCGTGCGTCAAATTTCGATTTTTTAATCTAGCAAGTACCAGAGTACAATACCGCCGCCTGTTGCGTGTTGTTTATATAAAATAAATAGTGTAATATACCCTAACACAGGAAAAAACGGCGAAGAGGTCATAGCCGTAGTCGTTCCGTTTAATGAGCGATGAATGGCTACAGAAACGTTTTGACATAAGAGAAACAATTGAACGATTTGCAGGCGGCCCAGAATGTTAGTAATATATCTCAAGGGACACAGCCTGGAAGCAGTCGGGACGCTTTATTGAAGTTGGGTGATTTTTCGACTCGCCACTCTTTGTTAAGTAATGAAGATGGCAATATTGAAAATATTACTGGTAAGGGATTTTACACACCATCCTATTGATGGCGCACTAATTCCGTTGTTTTTGATAACAACCTTTTGTGCTTTTGAAGACACAATGATTCTGTTATTTTTGATGACAACCATGTGTGTTTTTGGTAACACACAAATTCCGTGCTACTTCTGTTGTTTTTGATAACAACCTCTTTGTGTTTTTGAAAACACAATAATTTGATTGTTTTTCATAACAATCACGTTTGTTTTTGATGACACACTAATTTCGTTGTTTTTGATGACAACGATATGTGTTTTTGATAACACACAAATATCGTACTACTTCTGTTGTTTTTGATAACAACCTCCTTGTGTTTTTGAAGACACAATAATTCGATTGTTTTTGATAACAATTATGTTTGTGTTTGATGACACACTAATTTCGTATTCCATTTTCCTTTCTTGTTAAAGGATGTTATACGAATTTAGGCCGTTGTTGATAACAGCCTAATTTATGTGTTTTTGATGGCACATTTTTTCCCCCTTTTTTTTGAAGGAGAGGTTATCTGGCCTATTCATCATGAATATCTATAACACTAATGGTGTTCTATATCTTGACTTGGAAAATGAAAAACACAATTCTCGAGACTCGGAAAATATTATTGAGACTAGCAGCCTTACTGAACATGCGAAAAATTTGACAGACTCAAGTTAAGGTGAAGACTTATTGCAATTATTCGGAACTGAACCAGCGCATGATTCTTTAGAGGTATCGCCTGTTCACAACGCCATTATGTCACGTTGGACAGACATTTTAAAAAATGGCCTAATAGATGACATTGAGATGGAATTAATGAAAAGGCATTCAATTTCAGAGAATCTTTGCCCTAAAAGTAACCATATTAAATCCAAAAGTAAATGCTTCTGTATTACCTCCCGTGTTACGTAGGGGTTAATGTCTAACACATAAGCAAGAATATTTAGGGGCGAGCATCTCAGCTATTGGCAATGCAATAACTATTTTGCTAGCCAAGGACAACGGGGAAAGTCGTGAACTTATACATTGCTCAGCGATGCTGGACGCGTGCTTTGTGATTTTCATCACAAAGAGACATTAACACGTAGGGAGTTAATTTTACTCAACTTAAATAAATCGCTTAAGGAAACACTATGTGATGTGCCCGCGAATAAGTTTTTATTTTTGTGGTGAGGCACTAGAAGAAAGGCTCAAAGCTGAAAAAAGTCAAGCCAGAAGCTAAAACCGCCGAAACCTAAGCTAATAGAGAAATTTGTTCAAACCTTAAACACAAGAACTTCATATCGGCCAGCCAAGGAAGTTTGAGTTGGACAGAAGTACCAAAATGCTCCCTATTAATGTCAGAATAATCCTCAGAGGTACAGCCAGCAAGATCATCAAACAAATCAGTTCAAGAGACCGGGTACAACAACTCATAGCAGTTTCGGATAAAAAGTAGGCAAACAGCGACATCATCATCACCAATAACTCATTCTGAAGTTAGTCCTTATGCTGTTATTTTTTGTAAACAAATGGGATAAAATAACATCGAATCAAGTTATTTTATCATGTATCCCTTATTAAAAATTCCAAACAAAAAATTAGTCCTAAAGAACCTAAATGGTCTTTGGCTGAACAGAAGGTAATAAATTACTGTATTCAAAATTTATTGGAAGTAAAAGCTTTAACCCTTGTTCAGCCAAGTAAAAACCAATATTTTTTCAAAAATTTTCTTAGTATCAAAGCCAGATAGCTGCCAAAGGTTAATTTCAAATAATAATTATTTATCGATCTCGTATTTTAAACTTGAAGATCAGAAGACAGTAACGAAAATGATACAAAGAGAAAACTTTATGGCTAGCTTGGAATTAAAAAATACATATTTTTTAATTCCCATTTATAAATTTCATAGAAATGAGGTTGCAGTTTAACAATAAGCTAGATCGGTATAATTATATACTGTTTGGCTTAAATTCTGCACCACTAACTTTTACAAAGTTAATGAAGCCAGTATTATCATATCTTGGAAATAAAGGGCATATTTCCGTTTTATATTTTGACGATTTCTTGTTAATAGGAAATTCCTATGAAGAATGTTTGTATAATATCAAGATCACAATAATAACTTTGAACAGGCTTGGTTTTATTATTAATTTTAATAAGAGCCAATTGATGCCTTCCCAATATGTAAATTATCTGGGTTTTGTGTATAACTCGCTGGACATGACGGTATCTCTTCCAGAGGAAAATATTTTAAAGATAACTGAATTATTAAAGAAATTTGCAGCTCCTAGAAATTGCTACATTCGAGATTATGCTAGATTCATTGAAACGCTAACTTCTGTTTGTCTCGCAGTTAAATATGAGTGGGTTTACACCGAATTGTTTGAACGTCAAACATTTTTATTACTTAAAAATACCTTAGGTAACCTTAATGCTAAAATGAACTTAAGTTCCGACACAAACAGGCCCTAATTGTTGGTTATAGAATATATCAAGCACTAGTGGGTTAAGAGAGAGAGAAAAAAAAATCATATTAACTATTTAGAATTTCAAGCAGCATCTTTAGCATTAAGGTTTTTCGCTAACAACATGTTGAAATGGAATATTTTGTGTCGTGTGGACAACACAACAGTACTTGCGTGTGTGAATCATAAAATATTGTTATTTTTGCATCTAATATAAAATTTAAGGATAACTTTATAGTTGACATAGAATCTCGACTTGAATTATCAAAAAAAAACGGAGTAGAAAATTAATATCATTATTTTTCACCAGATAGTTAAAGAATCTGGGCAGCCAGATATCGATAATTTTGCTACAAGACATAACTTAAAATGCAAGAAGTTTGTATCATAACCAGAGGATCTGGAATGTGTTACTGTAGATGCCTTTATGTTTAATTGGAATAAATTATTCTTTTATGCCTTTCCTCCATTTACAATAATTCTCCGAGTGCTACAAAGAATCAGAAATGACAAAACAAGAGGAATTTTGGGTATACCACTCTGAACCTCTCAGCTTTGTATCTAATGTTCTGTTCAATGCTAGAACAAGAACCTATTATTTTTTCTCCTAATAAAAAATTTCTTTCTTTCAGCGAATTACCACCCACACAATGGAAGAAAATATCTCTGGTGGTCGGAATCTTATCTTACAAGCATTAAAGTTGGTTAACGTACCAGATAAATCCCTAAAAACTTGGTTTGGTATCCAAAACCACCAGTACAATTAAACAGTATGAAGCTGGTCTCAGCAATGGTGGTTTTTTAAGGAGAAATAAAGGTTTAGATTCATTTACGGCTTCTGTTTCAGGGGTTCTAGATTTTCTTACTCTTCAG
Organism: Diaprepes abbreviatus; assembly: GCA_034092305.1. Classification (NCBI taxonomy): domain Eukaryota; kingdom Metazoa; phylum Arthropoda; class Insecta; order Coleoptera; family Curculionidae; genus Diaprepes; species Diaprepes abbreviatus. Next base: position 1,212,061 of record JASJET010000144.1, on the reverse strand, counting down.
TTCAAGAAAGGAGCTTCCTTTGGGAGTCTAAATTCTTATCGGGGGGCATGTGCAAATTTTAGCGAAGTTTACATCAGATTTTAGAATAAGCAGATTTTTCGAAAGGGTCATGCCAGATGAGGCTTCCTTAGAAGAATTAACCTACAAATTAGTAACACTTGTACCACTTGCGACAGGACAGATGGTACAGACTTTAGCTAATATTGATATTAAGGACGTAGTTAAGTTCGACAAAAAGATTGAAATTAAAGTAGCAAGTAGATTAAAGTCTTCACGAATCGGCAGAATCCAACCCCTTCTTGTATTGCCTTTTTACGATCTAGATAAATGGATTTACCCAGCAAGAGCTCTCTTGACGTATTTAGAAAAAACAGCAAAAATAAGAGGAAAATATACTCACTTTTCTATTCCATTATTACATTTAGAAAACCTTATTGCGAGGCCACTTTCCAAACCACAAGTAGATGGTTAAAAATAATTTTAAAAACAACTGGGTTGAGAACTAATCAATTCACACAGTACGCGCCATGCGTCTACTTCAGCTGTAGCCAGAAAAGGTATATCATATGATATAATTCGACTGACTACTTAATTAAGCGCTTTCGCACGATTTTATAATCGACCCATTATTAAATAGAATAATTTGGCCACCTCTGTCCTAAATTATTAATTTATGGACTATAAGTTAAATTACAAATTTATTTTAAGTTATGTTTTGAGTAAAATTGCACCTGCTTAAATAATATTATTTTTTTTTAGATACTATAGAAAGCTAATATATTTTAATCTAAATTAGAAAGTTTAAATTAGGTCACAAGTGTTGATTACAGGATGGGACGTAATCAAAAGCATTCTCAAAAGATCTGTATTCGTGACAATGTGTGACCGAAATCTACGACAGTCTTTATTTTTTGTGTCATGGGAATCTTCGGAAAGCTGTCCATTTGGAATAAGACAAGATGTAATGAATTCTGCACTGTGTACAAGAATCTTATGTACAGTAACCGGCATGCAGTACCACAAATACAGGTCAACGTATAATTTTCTTGTTTCAACGCAAAACTTTTCAAATTCCAAATAATTTTTTTCATATCCTGACAAAGTTCTCAAAATGACATGAACGAATGAACGAAAAAGGGGTGGTTATACTAGACCATCGATGCCTAGGCCTCCATTGGGTCCTTTACATCCCACCATAGTTGCAGGTTATTCGAGGCCGATCTCCTTTGCGAACCCAAGCCGCCTCGTTAGTTTAACTTGCCTAACTACTTCCGATAACAAAACTGTATCTCCGAAATATCTCTGTCTCAGTCCGTTGAGTGCTGGGACTCTCTGAGGACATGGTCAACAGTTTCATCCTCCTCCAAATACCATCTGCGCGTCGGGTCGTCGTTGACAGCGATTCTATGAAGATGACCGCTGAAGTGACAATGACAAGGAGAGAAGGTCCTTAGTACGCCATGCACTAGGCCTAGTTATATGTTCCTTAGCACACCTCATTCCAAGAACTCCCCTCCACGATTCAATAAATTTGCTTTCCAGCAACGATTTCAATTCCTTTTTGCTAATAGCAATTGGAACATGTTTAAAATAACATACAATTTTCGAATAAGACACGTTCAATTCTGTAATTTCGCTGTTCACTTCAGCATTTGAAAAAAATTCTACGAGCTGTGTTTTCATCATTCGTGTTACCAGTCCGGTTTTTGTTTATCTACTATGAGACACATGCGACTTTTAAACGCTTTTTGGATCTCTTGTGAGCATTGCTTCACAATAGCTTTATCATTGTCTCCTCTGACTCTTCACTTTTCTATTTCTAAGCGAAAGCTGATGTAGAGCATGCATTTAAAAGTGAAGATCCATGCATGTAAGTGGATAGACCAATCAAAAGCGTTCTTCGTCAACGGAATAGTTCCTCGACTCCTCAATTATAGTAGACGGAGTGGCATCATAAATATAACACTTTTGTGTTGAACGTGTGTCCGTCAAAGCGTTACACACTTTATCATCAGTCATCGTCAATAACAAATCGTGTCTTACAGAGATTTGAGATCCATTAACTTTGGGTAATGTTGGAAGAAACTGATTAATTTTATCTAAAATTTTAGAAGTTTCTTCTAAAAATTGTCTCCTTGGCAAAAATAAACTTAATAGGACGACAATATAACGTAGAAGAAGGTCATGGATTTTGCCAGATCCCAGTTTCGCCGTCAAGCAACCTCAAGGCGACGAATGAGTACGCGAACCGAAATTTGTCTGTAGCGTTGGTGTTCTCAAATCTGTTTATAAGTACTATGCCCCGAACTTCCATCATAACCCCATTTGCTCACCAACGTATAATATGAACGAGGTAACACACTTCTAATAACTTGAGACTGAACTTCAACTAAACGGTCAATCGTTTTATTGAAAATCGCCTGAATTTCAGCTCTAGATTCAGTCAAAGAAATGTCTCAGAAGGACAACTAGAAGCTTTGAACTTACCTAAACTGTAAAATGACACGTGGGCTGCGATTCTATAAAAGTTTCATCTTTGTTCAGTCTGTAGTAACACATAAGTATGTCACTGTCCTAAAAGAGATAAGGAAAGGGAATGTCAAAAATATGCTTACAGAATCGGGCCTTTGATATCCCACCTTCATTCACCACTTCCTTGTTTGTTTATAGGAATGGCAAGTAGATTTGGAGTCAACCTAATACGTTAACACTTCTTCCGGAGTCAAGTGCCTACATTCTTCAGAACACGTCTTCTTTTTCGAACTTTCACCAACTTCGATTTGTTTTTCCGCACTTCAATGTCTCTTCTTCGGAGTGGCTAATTCTGCGGCTGTAGTTAGCTTACTAGCGGTTCGAATTTCTAAGAGACCGTCTTCTCTCCGTCTCTTTGTTTTTGTTGATGAATCATCAAATTATTTTTTGGTTCGACCTACAAACCGAGCGTCGGATGATGTTGAAGGGCACGGCTAGTTTATACACACATCAATCTCTATTCCGGATTCCTCTAACCAAGTTTTATATTTAATTGAAACCATTTTTTATTAGACTTAGATGAAGTCCACTTTTCACTTAATTTTGGGGGAAGGCTTGCGGTTTTCATTTTAAGCATAAGTAATACTATATTTTCTCACAAATCATCAAAAATGCTACTGATTCTTTCACTTTTCTCATGTTTCAGCCGTTCTTCGAAAAATCTAATTTCGTCATAGTTATGACTCCTTCTGAAACAAAGACAATAATTTTACTTGCGGACCTTTTCGGGGTCTAAAACATGTATGAATATATGTCTGAATATTGGAAATATAACATACAGAAGAATCTAGATGGATATATTTGGATACAAAAAGTTGCAATCATTTAAAGTTTACAATTGAAAAGAAATGTTCAGGATTTCTTTTATAGATTTTCAGACTCACATTATACCAAAAATATACATATTTTTTGCACAAAAATACTTGATAATAGTGTACATATCTTGAATAGAATATTCCATCACAAAAAACTTGTTTCACTTTGCTACCAATTTTAAGAGATATTGTCGTAAGCATGCTAAAAATACAACTGATTTCTAAAGGTAAATCATACTCCTTTAATACTTAACTTTTGACCCTGAAAAGTACTTGAACTAGGGAATTAACGTAATTGGTTCTTGGAATTCGGTACCTGAGGGAGGGGTGGGGGGTGGGGGATTGCTTACAAGTTGGTATCACCAGTTTATGGAAACTAGGTCATGAATTTTTTTCCGCTACCCTGAATTGGACGACAGAGACCCTGTGAAGCGTACCGTGTATAAAACTATAAAAATTTGTTTATACGCACGTTCAATATCTGACTATATACTTATTCAAGAATACTGCATTCATGGTTAGAGAATGGAGTGAAAGTTTAGACCACTGTTCACTTCACGTTTCAGCCTTATAATATTGTATAATCATCCACCACTAAGTAAAATTGAAAGAAAGTTGAGTCAAAGAGTGAGGGTAAAAAATTAAATGATTGTTTGACTTGAATATTCTTACTGTAATTGAAATTAATGAACTTCTTTAAGGATAAAAATACAATATTTTGTAAAGTTTACACCATTTTTTGAGATTAAAAATTATAAATCAAACGACTCATGTGTTAAGGGTGATTTATTAAATGTCAGACATTTCCTAAATATTATGTAAAGAACTCCGTACTTGAGTGAGTCACAAACTAAATCACTTGGTTATAAAAAGGGGTTCTTAAACATTTTCGGTAAACAGCGATTTTTTGATGGAATTCGTAGGGGGCTCCTTTGTGAGTTAGGGTGTTCTCCCTTGGTTAGCATCCTAAAAAGGATGGAACTATCAGTTTTTTTAGATATATCTCCATAAATATTAGTCTGAAATATGCACATTTCTGTTAATAATAAAATGGTGTACAACTTTTATTAAAAACTATTTGGCGTATGTAATTTTATTACTAAGACAGTTAATTTGAATAAACTATAGTTGAAAAATTTACTACAAATAAAAACTGTCCAAATATTGTATAGGTGTAGTAATAAATGATCCTGGCTAGTTTCGTTGCCCAGGAGTTACGTTTCATTTTTTGTTATTGAATTTGTTTAGTTCTTATGGTGAAATAAAAATAAGTCAGGGTTTTTTGTTTAAAAAGCTTCTTAGTGAAGGCAAATTGCTGATAATGGAATAGGAAGGAGTTAAAACCTTGGTCGAGAGAAGTGTTGCAAAAAGACAACAGACTAAACTAGGCGGCATACAGAGGGTCGCCTGTTTTGAGTATTATGGAGGCTATAAAATCGACCCACACTACGGCAATAAAGTGCATTCTTGACCTCCCTCCACTATGTTTAGTGATTCAAGAATGGGGTTTCACCAGTTACTTCACTCAATGCCAACAACACGAATGCTGTTGACAAAAAACAGAACTATAGGAATCAAAATTAGGGGCCCTAAGTTGAAAATGGACACAGAACATATGACCTCGGGCTACCGCTACAATATACCGTTCGAGGACACAATAGTGGATGGAATGGTAAACAAATGAGTTACACCGGAAACACTTTCTGCTACACTTATCTGGTATACCGACAGTTCAAAAATCAATGAGGGTACCGTCGCTGAGATATATTGTTTACAACCAAGGAAAAATACCTGACAGTACTCCAGGCAAAAATATATGTATCTTACAATGTGCAGATGAGATAAAAAGGAGAGTTTACAAAGGGAAGCAAATCTACATTTATTCTGATAGCCAAGCAGCACGAAGCTCCTCAAGGGTCAAAAGGTATCATCTAGATTGGTCGGGGAACATCAGAGTGAACTTACAACTCTAGCAAAGGACAACAGAGTTATGATGCAATGATACCAGGATACGGGGCATACATGGAAATGAAAAAATTGATAAGCTAGCGGGAGCTAGCTTATCATCTCAATATTTTGGTTCAAAACTAGCTTTTGGGGTACCACGGTGTGCGGTACGAGAAGCTGTCAAATACTGGATCAAAAAAGATCACAAGAACCACTGGACAACCTGACAGGGACAGAATCATAGTAAGCTCCTTATTGGGAACCCTAATCTCAAATTAGCAAGGAAACTACTCCAAATGAATAGGAGCCAATTAAAGACAATTACAGGTATAATGACGTAACTCATGGCCGTCAAAGTTCATCTGAATAAAATGAACTTGTATAACGGAAACCTCAGCTGTAGGCTATGTGATTAAGCTAAGGAAACGGTAAAGCAAATTATATGTGACTGTGAATCACTAGATAGAAGGTGACAACAAACCTTCGGGTCAGCAAACTTAGAACCGAGTGAAATACACACTCACTCCTCAGCGGACTTGTACAAATTGGTTCAGGAGGCTAGGCTAACAAAGTGGCTGTAAGTGTAGGGCAAGCACGATAAGCCTATACTGGCCTCAGTGCATCCGGCTTTAGGACGACCCAAGAGAAAAAAAGACATTTTTAATTTACACTGCTTGTTATCAAAAATTATTATAACTACAGCAATGGCTATAATAATCTTTTGTGTCACGAATATTATTTCAAGCGAAGAAATGATGAAGTGATTTGCGAAAAGTATGTGAATTATACAGGGTGTCTTTAAAAGGTCTGTATAAAACTTTAACGCAAATTTCTGAGGCTAAAATATGAGGATCTGCCTAATTTATTTTAGTCAAAAAGTTGATAGTTTATTAAATATAGGGTTGTAAACATATATTTTCAAAAAGTATGAAAATAAAAAAAATTACCATCAAACATCCAAAATTAATTTGAAGGTCATCATTAAAGCGTGCATACTTAAATGACGCAAACTTCGTTAGTAAGCTCCATTCACATCGCGTGATGCGCAAACGAGCTCCTCATTGGCCTAAAGATTTATTCATATACCAAACATGACACGTTTTCAGGGGTCAGAATAACTCTTGATATACATCGGAAAGGTAATGTACAGGGTGAGTCAACGATTGGATGAAGTAGGTTTGTGCCTTTTCGGTGAAATTAACAAAGAAACTATATTTATTGTTTGATACAGTTTATTTTTACGCAGATTTTAAAAATATTTAGGACTCTACAGGGTGAGCCAAAAAACTAGGACAGCATAAAGTTGTATTTTTTTAAATAGAACGTCCTATATACGAATCGTATTTTCGATTTAGCTTATAATTTTAAATCTTTTTTATTAAGGGTTTACTATAACAAAACTTTATAGTTTCTGAGATAATTAAGTTTAAAGAAAAAAAGTCACATTTTCAAGCATCAATTCAATCCTAAATAACGTTTTCAATTTTGTGACAAATATATTCAAATTTGGAATTTAGCAAGGCCAAGGACAAGTTAACATAATTTTTACCTAATATTTGCAATAAAAGCTACAGAGTGTTGAACACATCGGCTCAAATTTGAATAAGTTTAAATGAATAAATATCTTTTTTTTTAAATGGTACACCCTGTATATTTTCATGTTATTTAATAGAGTAATAAAAACCCTAAAAGTTTTGTTCAATATATCCTATACCTATTTATAATAGTTTTTGAGATATTTGAGCTTTTCTTATTTTCCATACTTTTTTACAGAAATAGTCTTCATTATCATAGTAGCCATGGCAAAAACAATGTAAAAAAACATTTTTCCGTGTGTCAAATTTATAACCGCAATCGCTTCTTTTGGTTTTTATGTAGTGTAGTTTGTTTTTTTTTGCATTCATCTTATATTGTAAAATGAATTTTCCAAAGAATGAGTTAATAGATATGATTTATACAATAGGAGAGGCTCAAAAAAATTGCCTTCTTGCTCAAAGAATTTACAAAATGAAGTATCCTTATCGACGCCAGCCTAATACCCATACTTTTCAAAACTTAATGCAAAGATTTGATTCTTCTGGTACTGTTGATTATCCAAAACGTAAAGTGGTCAACAAACCAGTAACTAATGAAGAAAAAGAACTACAAGTATTGTTAAATGTTCAGGAAAATCCTTATATTGGTAGCCGTCAGTTAGCAGCATTATGTGAAACATCACAATCCACCGCTAATCGTACTACCAAGAAATATAGGTATCATCCATATCACATGGAATTACACCAAGAATTGCATGGACAGGATTTTGAAAGTCGTGTAAACTTTTGTCGTACAATAAATGCGGAGATTCAATTAAATCCAAATTTATTATGCAAGGTAATGTTTATTGATGAAGCTACTTTTAGAAGTAACGGTGCCGTAAATAGACGCAACATGCATTATTATGCCACAGAAAACCCATTTTGGATTAGAGAGGTGCAACATTAAAACCACTGGTTTAATGAACCACTAAATGGCCATAGTTACCTGAACTTTCTACAAGAAGAACTACCCCAACTGCTTCAAGGTCTCGATAGGGATGAGCTCGACAGTATGTGGTTCCAGCACGATGGTGCGCCTCCGCATTACCATCGTGAAATTCGTGCGTTTTTGGACCAACGATATCCGCAAAAATGGATTGGACGTGGGGGTTTCATTGAGTGGCCACCAAGGTCTTGCGACATCACCCCATTAGATTTCTTCCTATGGGGTTATATTAAAAATAAGGTGTATGTTAATCCACCAACAACAGTGGAAGGAATGCGAAACAGGATTAGGGATACCTGTAGAACAATAACGCCACTAATTTTGTCCAGGGTCCGAGAAAATCTGCAAAAAAGACTAAATTTGTGCATTTCACAAGAGGGTCGTTTATTCGAACACTTATTAAAAAGAAATAATTAATCTCAGTATTTAATAGGTAATTTTTTTGTTTCAATTTAGTATAAAAGTAAATATGTATTTGCCTTGTCGTTATTGTTGTGTTAATTTTTTCACATTATGTTTAATTAAACTATTGCCGTTGTAATATAACGAATAATGTATTTCATCATATTTAACCACATTCTGTTTGTTTCTGTAGTTTCTTTTTATTATTTTACATGGCTACTATGATAATGAAGACTATTTCTGTAAAAAAGTATGGAAAATAAGAAAAACTGAAATATCTCAAAAACTATTATAAATAGGTATAGGATATATTGAACAAAACTTTTAGGGTTTTTATTACTCTATTAAATAACATGAAAATATACAGGGTGTACCATTTAAAAAAAAAGATATTTATTCATTTACACTTGTTCAAATTTGAGCCGATGTGTTCAACACCTTGTAGCTTTTATTGCAAATATTAGGTAAAAATTATGTTAACTTGTCCTTGGCCTTGCTAAATTCCAAATTTGAATATATTTGTCACAAAATTGAAAACGTTATTTAGGATTGAATTGATGCTTGAAAATGTGACTTTTTTTCTTTAAACTTAATTATCTCAGAAACTATAAAGTTTTGTTATAGTAAACCCTTAATAAAAAAGATTTAAAATTATAAGCTAAATCGAAAATACGATTCGTATATAGGATGTTCTATTTAAAAAAATACAACTTTATGCTGTCCTAGTTTTTTGGCTCACCCTGTAGAATCCTAAATATTTTTAAAATCTGCGTAAAAATAAACTGTATCAAACAATAAATATAGTTTCTTTGTTAATTTCACCGAAAAGGCACAAACCTACTTCATCCAATCGTTGACTCACCCTGTATAAATTTTTATGCATTTCAGACATGAACCTTTTCACATCATATCCCATTTTTAACCCATATAATAAAAGCCCATAAATTTTAACAAAAAAATGTGCCTGGCGAAACGTCAACATAGCTTGCCTATGAAATACGTAGCCAGAAGCACATTGCAAGGTTTTTTAGGAATAAAAAACATAGCACTCATTATATTTACATAAATATTTTTACAAAAGGTATATAATATTTTCATACATCATATCCAATCGTCAGAACGACGATGCAGCGAGCAAAAATGCAGAAAAACAGATGTTTTCATTACAAATATTACTAAAGAACTGATGAGCAAGACACAAAAATCAAGTAGTTTTGTTAAAGTGACATCTTTCTTGATTGGCCAAAAACGATTAACATTGTGCTTATGGTATGAGCCAGTTCATTGGTTAAAAACAGTTTCTGCATTTCCCGCGTAAAAGAAGTATAAAGATAGCACAAAATTCGGCATCAGGATCAGTATTCATTAGTATCATCAGTATTCGAAAAGTACATTTTGGGAAGAAAGAAATCGGAGGAAGAGAGAAGAAAGAAGTTTTCTAGTGGAAGTATTTCATCGAATTTGTCGGATCTCAGGATTATAGCTTATTGTGGATTGTTGTTTTTACGATTTTTTACAAAATAAGTGACCATTAGAAAAGAAATTCGTCATTACTAAAAGAAATTCATAAAAGAGATGACAAATTCAAGAACATTCAATGCTTTTTAGGGCGGCTGAACAGCTAAGAAGACGTACAACACCGACGATCTTTATAGAGGGCTACGTGGCTGAAAAGTGGTAAGTGTTTAAAAATCATTTAAAATAAAGTACCTCCGAGACCACTGGACGAACTAGTAGCTTTCACCGGCCAAAGGTTGGGGCGTCTGAAGACTCTAAATCTAAAAGCACATTAATCGGATTAAATGCGGTGTATTGGGAGTTCCTCTGGTTAAAATAAAAGTGTTTTAAGGTACGATAGGTTTCAATCACCAGAGCCCGGTACACTAAAGTTCGTAAATCCGGCGTTATTCGTGAATGCATACCTGAACTGAGATTGCAATCACGGATCACCGATATAAAGTTCGCGAAATTTATACCATAACTCAGGGCTTTTTCCCGTGGCCCCTCATCATCATTTGATAACATTTTAAGAAGATTCATTTAATTAAACTTTTATTCATACATTTTTTCATTATAAAAGTTTTATTTCGACTCATACCCATACAGTTTTTAGCACAACGCACAAAGTTCTATTAAATTAGACTTTTACCCATAATTTTTTGCATTTCTGTTTCTGTTTAATAAGACTTCTAACCCATACATTTTCTCATCACTTAGAAGATTAATTTAGAATTCTAACCCATACTTTCTCATCAATTTAAAAAGATACGAACTTCTTTGGTCCAAGATAGACAAAGAATTTTCGGACTGAGACTAAAAATCTTTCATCGGATTTCGCGACATTGAATTTTTTATTTTACATTCAAAAAGCAAAAGCTTTTTAGCAAATCCAAAATTTCGGGAACAGAACAAAATAAGAAAATTTTTTCGGATAAATTTGCGGCCAAACTTTTTTCCAAATCGTCAAGTTTCATCGGCATAATTTGGTTAAACAAAAGTTCTCACGTTTTTCGAAAATAGACTGACAGACAATTTTCCCTTTTTTCTTGAATTTTTTCAAATCAAGACGTAGAGTTTTGACCCAAAAAATCTTTTTCTGCAATTATCCAAAGAAAATAATTTCTAGAATTTTTCTGCCTCTTGAACATTCATTAATCATCCCATATCATTAATATATAATCCCATTTCATATTAGCTTTCCTCTCAGACGAGTGCCATTCATTCTTAGCCCATTATCACAGATAAATATTTCCAAATTTCTCCCATTCCACTTGTTTAAATATTATTTCCATTTTTTAAACAAGCAAACATCCATCATGTCAACCGAAGAATTTTCACTCTTCCATTTGTCTCAGAAGAAAGGAAAGGCGGCCTGGGTTTTTTCTAGGTCGGGTGGCTATGGTGGGTCCTCTCCGGCACCGCCTGCGCGGTGACCCGCCTTTCTTTCACAACCCCATGTACAAAACATGAATCAACTTCAAAGAACTCAATCAATGCCCACAATTAGACCCCAAGGTTCACCGCTTCATAAACAAACAGTTGTCTAAACCCTGATCCTGAAGATTTCATGGACGACCACGAAACGATCTCCGAGGTTTCAAATAATGACGCGTCGGTGACAAAACATTCATTCGATAATCCCAGAAGGCATGTTCAAAGGAAAACATATTCATTGCGACCAGCGGATTATGATCATCCATTGCGTTCCTCTGGACATCCCTCATTGCGTTCTCATACTTCAAATCATGCATTCACCCAGATCGATCCAAGTTCTGATATACATCAAGCATATAATGAAGGTCTTGTTCGACACATTGAACCAGAAAGAGAAGCTTACATTCATCAAGAATCATTATACAATGTATATGGCATCACTAACACCGGATTAGAAAATCCAAAACCCAATCATCAATCATATATCCGACATGGCAGCCCTAGGTTAGGAGTAATGCCTAGGAAGATATATCACAGCAACCCATCATACATCCAGACCAATCTTCAACAATACGATATGGCATATATATACCAATGAAACATACCATATCAAACAACAACTTCACTAGCCATAAGATCATCATTTATACGATATGCTAAAGCAATTTTTTTAAAACTTTTTTACAAATATATATTTTAGTAATAGTTTGATTTGCTTTAGATTTGTTACTTTGGGGTTTTTTAGGATGAAAAGTCAAGATCTGATTACAGTCTCGATGTACATTGAAGAGGGCGCCACCAGCAGCACTTCGCCTACATCTGAAGCTTCATAAGTTTTTTGTGCCTCAGTATGTTAAATTTTTAATTAAAAATTCTTATTCCTTGACATTCTTTATCAAAAATAGTGGCACCTAGTAAGAGCAGCGGTTTCTGAGATAATTAAATTTAAATGTTGCATTGTGTATTGAGACTCGTCGTAGTTCCCCTTCACGCTTTATGGAATGTGTTTAAGGGGAAACAAGCCAATAACAAAAATTTTCATAACATCGAGCTAACAATAATAAGTGTCGTCGTTAGTTACGAAAGAGTATTTTAAAACGATTCAATCTCAAACCTTTATCGTTTAATTTTAAAATTGATTTTTAAAATTTTTCACTTCTGTCGAACATTACACTAGTGCAAAAACGATCGATATATTTGTTTATAATGATTACCAAAGAAATGGTCAGGAGTCAGTGAGAGTTTACAAAGAAATATTTCCAAACAGAGTCTGGTCACTAGATATTTAAGTTTGGAACTTGGAGTTTCTGAAGATATAGTAAACAGTACTTTACGAGAACAGGTGTTGCAGCTGTTTGATTTCCAGATTTTTTTAAGCTGACAAAAACTCGCATGTAATAAAAGTTGTTTATTATCAACATGAATTTAAAATTAACATATGGACAGAGATTATTAACAGATTTATTATTGATTTTGTCATTTTACCACCTCGTTTAAATGATTTGAATTATCTAGAACATCTAGTAAATTTGTCAAATTTATTGGATGATGTGGATTTACCTAAGTTGGCGTTGGAAACCAGTTGAAGTTACCGAAAATAATAATTGTCATGTAGTTTCATATTTATTTATTGTAGAAATTTTTGTGTAAAATGGAGTTTTATACCCGGGAACAACAAAATAATAGGTTTATGATTTATAGCGAATATTGTAGATATTGCATGGCTGCAGCAAGAGTATATACCGAGATGTCCTGATAGTCACGCACCCTCTTTTGCCAATTTTCCGCATTAAAAAGATTATCTTAAATATGTAGGTAATGAAGTTGATAATAGTGTTTTTTTGTAAACAAGGAGACTAGGATAAATGTATTCGCGTACAATAAATACAAAAACACCGATCCTTTATAAGAGATTGCTTTACATCTAAATTTTGGTCAACAAAGCCTGAGAAAGATTTTAGAACAACATTGTTTTAAGCAGTGGCGGTTCTTCCTTAGGTTTGCAGGTTTGCGCAACCCCCAAGAAATTAAAATAAAATACTAATAAATATAAGTACAAGTATTTTTTTTTAATTTCTACTGATAATTTAATTGTTAAATTTAAATCAAATTTTTACCTAGATAATACGCGAACACGGTCAGTTATTTAAATAATTTAACTTACTTCACCTAAATATCTTTATTAATTTGTCTGTATTACAGTATTACGCCTGGAAACTTTATCGCTTTGCTGGTGTGCAATTTTAAAGCAATCCAAGCTAATCCATTGGAGCGTATATGGAGTTACCTGTCTTAAGAGTTGGAGATTAATTCCGTCTTATAAGCTTCATGTAGGTTGCAAGTCTACTTGCAAACCTGTGTTTAGTTTGCCGGCAACGTTGCCACACCTTGCTCAATTGAGAGAGATCTCGCTCTTTTTCTTCCTGACTCACTCTCTTCCTCTTCTTTGATAAATCTCACTTGTTTTAATACTTTTGTGGTTGCCACATAAAAATTACAGTTGGTGCAACGAATGAGTTTTTTCAAATGTTTTTCACATACGAAATTTTTTAAACAAGTTTGTTATGTATTTAGTTAGTAAAGCAGTTAATCGTAATAAATTATGTAAGAGTAGTACCGGTAATTTAGTGAAAGATAGCATGTACTGCTATCTACATTCTCTTTTTCTAGCATGTAACTAGCTCAAAGTTCTGAATGTAGTTTCCAGTGGTATAGGCTGGAAGTTTCAACCAAAAAAAAATCTGGCTCATTTAATTAAAATTTCGCAATTTGACAGGAGGGCTCGCTCGAAAAAACATGGGTCTATGAGAACACTGTTTGCCCATTGATTTCGTAGTTGTTAGTTTGTTGTGCGGTACGCTATTTTTTTTTTACTTTTTGGTAAAAATAAAAATTAATTCCGTCCAGAGTTTAATTGCAGAACTATTCTGTGGTCGGATATTAAGTGATAAGGCTGAAATAAAAAGGCCTGGAAGGCCTACTCCGAATTTAAAAATAGAACAACCCGTGTTTAGCAGAAAAAGAACTTTTACTAGGACGTTTAACGCGGACTTTTATAATAAATATACGTAACTTTGTGGTAGTATTGGAGGAGAAACTTCTTGGACAAAAGTAGGTTTTACCGACTTAAATCATTCGGGGGATCGCATTAAAAAGCATATGTTGTCGGCAGAACAATGTTTTGCAATATTTACTTTTTGGGACTGTTAACGTAGCTGCTCAATAAAGCAGAGCTTATCGAAGATATATTGAACTGCACAATGAAAAAGTGAGACACAATCGATACATTTTAAACATTGTAATTAATTGTGTGCGTTTCGGTGGATTTTTCAAATTCGCATTACGAGGGCATGATGAGTCTACCTCTTGCTCTAATCCCGGGGTATTTCGAGGTTTAATTGATTTTAGTGCTGAGTTAGACGGTGCTCTGAAACAACATTTGGAAAAAGCATCTGTATTTAAAGGTACGTCACAAACAATTCAAAATTAAATTTTACAAGCAATGTTTATTTTATGTCAAAAGAAAATTTGTAAAGAAATAAAAGAAGTTGATTACACTATACAACAAATTTTAGTTTATTTTTTGTTCTTGTATAAAACGTGCATTTTTTTGTTAATTTTGGGGCGCTGAACACCAAAATGACAATGAAATTAAAAACTTTGCGCAATTTTCAAGAATAAGTTTTTTAATAACAATACAAATATACCACGTGCATTCTTGCGGCTACGTTGTTTATATATATGGAGATATGACATCACGTATCTCTAAAACTTGAACCAATATTAAAAAGATAAGTTTCGTTTCGGTTTTAGCACCTCAAAAATGGTAAAATTTAGTCGATTTTATTTTAGATATATTTTGGCCATTGTCCAGTGTTATTTGTCTATAATAGCTAACGAAACTAGTGACGTATCAAATATCTTTCAAATGGTAATTATATTTAGATACATTCTATGGGACAAACCTGTTGAGCGATTTTGGGATTTTTTAGTCCCTTTAGAACATGATACGAAAACTTTGAAAGAATTTGAAAAGCACGTCAAAGGTAATAAAAACCCTCATTTCGTAAATATACGATGGTGCATCAGCCATGAGCGGCTCGTCGAATGGGGTCAAGCAATTATGAAAAAAAAAAACTATGAACATGCTGTTTACGTACATTGTTACGCCCATCAATTAAATTTGGTAATTTTAAACGCTGCATCCGCCAATAAAAATGTCCGCATATTTTTTTCCAATTTAGAAGGGATTTATTTTTCAAATAGTTCTCAAAGAACCGCAATACTAGATGATATTGTTAACAAACGCTTACCTCGTTCGGCCCCAACAAGATGGAATTTTAATTCTAGAGCTGTTTGTACCGTACTTAAATACAAAGACAACATTCTATAGACAATGGAAAAAATCCTAGATGACAGTGGAAACGTTAGTACCAAGAACCAATAATCAGGGTATGTCAAAATTTTGAAAAACAAAAGTTTCTTTTCATGGTTAAACTTATTTTGCAGAATAATGCTTCAAGTTGATTTGTCATTTGGTAAGTTTCAAATAAGACAAATTGACGCTGTTATCTCAAATAAAAATATATTATCATTTGAATCAAAATTAACAGAAATTAAAAATAATATTACCTCAACCGAGATTGAGCCATCTCCATCTACTTCAAAACGACGTAAGCTCGATGATTCAGCGAAGTTTTCTTGGGAAGCAAAGGAAGTTTGTGCTATAGTTATTTGTCAAGCAAAAGAACGATTTAGTTTTGCAGGTCATTTGGTAGCAGCCAGTGTTTTTTTTTTCAGAACAGTATGTCGAATATAGTACATGTTTTCTCTAACAAAAATTTAAGGATATGATTAAAATTTACCCCTTTTTTCTCGAAAAAAAAAACTCTGTAACTGTACAGAACTGACTATCATATATGAAACTGAAGAATTTAGATCAATTTCTTGTACTTTATGACTATCTTTCACAAAACATCGGCTAAGTGAGACATTTAGTGAAGTTCTAAAACTTTTAAAAATTTTAATTACTATTCCAATGGCATCGGCTGAAGCAGAATGAATCTTTTCTACCCTTAAACGGATAAACTGGTTTTGACGGAATACTATGAGCCAAGAAAGACTTTCTGCTTTCGCAATGCTTTCTAAAGAAAGGGATCTTATCGAAAGCTTACCTGATTTCAATCAGCGGGTTATTGATAAGTTTGCTAATGCCAAAGATCGGCGTATGGATTTTCTTTATAAATAATTTACTCAGTAAGTTATACGTGCTTCTTGTTTTGACTGCTATATTTTTAAAGTTTACTATCTTCTTTATGTTTAGTTATTTAAAATACACTGCTTTGTTTCATACTAACTCAATTTTTAAAGATTTTTATTTTTCATCCACCGGTGCCTCTGGCAGGTTCTATACATATTTATGTTTTTAATGTACCATTGAAATTGCAACCCTTACTTTTTTAATGTCCCAGCCGCCACTGGTTTTAAGTCTTATAAGAATCAGTTTTATTATCACTTACATGACTTTCTTAGACGGCTTGCATATTTTAATTAGTTTAAAATCAAGAAAAACTACAAGAACGAAACACTGAAATACTGCCCTGGTTAATACCAAAACGCATTGGGTGCGAACAACCGTGGCTTCCGGCTAATACGTAGGACTAGGTGATGACTATCGGGTTGCATCGCGCACGGTCTGGAATGCGTTTCGACCTTAACTTGCTTAAGCATGTAACTTGTTAGTGTAACCTAAAAGTATTTGGGGTTGGGCTTATCCCTTCTGCGGCATACCGTTGCGCTGGTGGCCTTATGGCACGGCTGCTGCTGTAAGCTTGACACCGGTTGGTGTGGACACGCAAGGCTTGACCGGAGCTCATCTTCCCTGGGCTGGTTTCGTCTTTAATTAGACTCATTAGATGTGGAGATTAACACATGACCATCAGTCATTTTGAAAATCGTAAATGATTTTGAGTCTTGAGTCTAGCCGACTACAAGTCTAGCTTCCAGCAGCAGCACACAGTGCTCGTGACTCGGCTCTACTTGCCATCCCCTTCTATGGAATCTTAGCCTATCTAAAGAGTTCGACAAGATCGAAACACATGTGTTTCGTTCTTGTAGTACTCTTCAGATAGGCTAAGAAGCCTATTACACTTACATTATATAGAAGGAGATGTCAAGTAGAGTCGAGTCACGAGCAAGCAAGCACTGTGTGCTGCTGCTGAAAGCTAGACTTGTAGTTAGCTAGACTCAAGACTCCATATCATTTACGACTAAGAAAAACTATTTCATCACAGCATTAGGTTTTCGATTGAATCAAGATTCACCAATCTGGGAATATTTAACGAACCAAATTAACGGATCAAACGAATTAACGTTAAGTGAAGTTCGATCTGGGTTATATGAGGCCTCGTTAAAGTAAATAGGACGTGTGATTTGGCAACAGTGTCGGTTAAATCTGGTGCAGATAAAATTTGGCGATGTCACCTCGTTGCACAAGAACCAGTAAGGAGTGATGCTCCCAACTTGTAGAATATGTATCTTCAAGAGTCTTATTAAATAATTAAATAATTTAGTTATTGTTCAAATTTGTAACGAAGTTACTAAATTTTTGGGCATGAGTATGTTAGCCGGAATTTAATTTATTTACTATACATCCGAAAAATCTGATTCTTGCGGGAAAAGATTGCTTAAAGTTTCAATATTTCCGGTATATAATTAGATTTGCCGCGCCATGCCGGGAAATACGATTTTCCGATGATTTTCAGAGCTTCCGAACATAGTAATCGCGCGTCGTATACAGCAGTATTGTATGCGCGATCACCCCACACCGTCACTCGTCGGCGTAGTGGGAGGTGGGGCCGACTACTTAAACTCGAGCTGACCATTATTCCGCCGAGAACTGCACGTTCTCCACCCGGGTCAACAGTCCCATCGGACTGCCTGTGTCTCCTGCCTGACCGCGCCTTCCTCGTCTAGTAATGTAGGTAAGGCTAGGCTTGTGTGTATATGGTATTTCACCATACACTACCTTCCTTACGTCCTACCCCGTTAATGGCAAGCATTGTCGAGGACCCCTGTAAGTACAGGCAATGTTATGTCATCCTACCGTCAATGCCGAGGATCCTTATAAGTATGGGCAGTGTCGGTTTCTTTCCTAATTTCCTACCGCTATTGGTCGACATTGTCGAGGACCCTTATAAGTACGGGCAATGTCGTTCCATCCTGCTGATGCTGTCGAGGACCCTTACAAGTACGGGCAGCGTCAGTTTCTTTCTTTCTTTCCTACCGTCACTTATACGCACACGCAGTGAATGCTGTCAGTTCTGTTTTTGTTTCCTTATTGACCAGGAATGTGTTTTACCGCCAGATGCCCTCCGATGTTCGTTGATAAGGGCGCTAAACAACTGCTGCCCCGACGTTTATCACCGCCGCCGCGTGTAGAGATCGCCGCCTCCGTGTAGAGACGCCGCTTACCGTCAATCGATGCCGGGTTACTGTTAGATATCGTGTATACTGCCGTCCGTCGAATTTTAGTACGAAGCATCATGAACAGCCTCCGCGGATTTTGGACACGAAGCGCGATAATTTGAGCACGAGCCGTCGTGAATAGCATCGCAATCGTATACTACGAGGTAAAGTGAATAGCGTCGTGAATGATACCGCCGGGTTACCGTACGAGCTACCGTAAACAGCTCTCATAACATACTCTTGCCCTCCAGACCATTTATTCGTTTATATTATTGTCCATCTTAGGTTATAACTTAGTTTCAGGCCATGTTTTTTTTTTTATAAAAGTATGAAATAGAGGATTCAGGATGTTTTAAAACCGTTTGTTTCATTCTCTAGTCCCATTTTTAACATTACAGATAACAATTGGCAGTCGACAGTCAGCACTAATATGCGCAATTGACCCCTGGTTTGCCGTTTCTCCACTGTAACAAGCTGCCCGGTGCATAAGGGGAAAAGTGGGCCCTCGACCACAAGAATGTCGAGGGTGGCGCCCGAGTGGATGTTCTGACCATCGGGCAGTCAAACCGTCGAACAGTTCAGAGAGCAGGGTTTTCCCGATTATAAGTAGATACCGTCAAACCGATACCCCTGCGCTGAGCATTTGACCGATGACTATCTGCACGAGAAATATCCACTGGCCGATGTTCCGCTGCTGTAAACAAAGTAGATCCGTAGAGCACGACTTTGCTCCTCATACGTAAAACGCGTCGCAAATTAGATTAAGAGGATAATTACAAGACAGGTAGTATCTCCGCTCAGCCTTGAGTCTCACACAATTTCGAAGCTAAATAAATAGTCTTTAACGCTTTATGGTCTGCTCCAGTCATCTTCAAAGCCTAATTGTTGCGACGAAGGAGAACGAATTAGGGTAAGAAGAATTTATTTACTTAAACGAGGCCTCATATAATTCAGATCCAAATTTACTTAAGGCAAGTTCGTTTGATTGATTATATTTTGGGCTCATTTTGTAAATAGGAGAAATAGGTAAGTGTTTAAAGCAAATGCAACAAATTAACTAAAACTGTTTATTTCTTGAAGTATGACAATAAATTAGGATCAATATATTTACTATAAAACAAAGTAGCAGCCTAAATCATAAAAAACAAAATAAAATTTTAGCCCAAAGTTTAACTTTATTCCTTAGTCTAAACTGTTTTATTTAGAATAAATTTAAAACATATTAATTTAGTTTTATATTTTACAATCTTACTTAAAACACGACTTAAAATAAATTTATAATTTAACTAGATAGTCCGTAATTTAGAGGCAAAATTGTTATCTTCTATTTTTAATTTACCGATTGTAAAATCGTGTGATTGCCCTCGACCTTGTAGTTCAATCAGCCGTTAATCAGTTTGTATTATATAGTACACTAGAGTCGGGTGATATCTCCAAATGTATCGATAGATACGTATCGAATAAAAATATATTGGTTTGCCGATATATTGGTATAAAAGTATCGATATTTTAAATATGGATAAATTCAGTATAGGTCATATTTTTACTCTTATTTTGTTTTATAGCATCGTCTTCTCAAATGTAACAACAAATTGGTTGTTACATTTACCTGTGAAGGACACTGTTTGCGTGTACTTTCCGTTTGTTATTTAATAAAATATTTCCAAATAATATTTTTCGTATGAGGTATTGTTGAAATAATAATCAGTAACAAACACAGTATCGAAAGTAATAGTCATTGGCCCCTTATTTGAAATAAAATACGGGGAGTAGAGGAGAGAGTTATATATATAATTTTTGGTCAATTTTCATTTTGTTCTATTTCTTCTGAATGTTAAAAAACTTTTGTAAATAAAATGTAATATCCTGTATATTGTGTTATTTTGAGTTACTTACAACATTTGACACAAAATTGCTTCACAACGAGCACTAAAAAACGAAAAATAATTCTAGACATGTTTATATGTAATTGAAATTTTGGCTTGTGCTAAATAAATAAAAACAATCCTTTCACGAAGAAACTACCTACAACTTAAAAATGTAATATAAACAAGATTGTACTTTGTTATTTGTCACATATATTAAATTTTTGGCATTACGGCCGTTTCATAGTAACAACTACATCTTCAGACGCTAGTTGTTACTATGAAATGGTCGTAATACCAAAAATTTAATATTTATGACAAATAACAAAGTTTAATCTTGTTTATATTACATTTTTAAAAGGCATTATTGTCACAAAGTAATGGATGAATCCATTACCTACAACTTACTAATCCTGCAATATATGAACATACATGCATACGTTTGCGTAGTGACCTTATCTGTGATTACCTCTGTTCTGTAGCTAGTTTATAGAGTTAGTTGGTATTTATTTCATTTTATATTAACCATGCTCCAGCTTCAAAAATTTTGAGCTACATATAAATTTTTATGGAATTATTTTTCGCTCTTTAGTGTAATTTTTTTATATTTAATTTTTCGATTTTTAGGTTAATTTTTAACTTATTTCGATTTTACAAACCAAATAGATATGTAATATTCTTTAGATAATCCGCCAAATAAGATTTTAAGGAATTTATTGTAGATACATTTTTTAGTTTGCCCAATGTTATTAAGGAAATTGAACTTTCATAAGTTAATACTAGATCTGTAACCTCGAAAATTTCCTGATACCAATTTTGAAAGAATTTATAAAATGTAAATTTTCCGATATATGGAGTTCGTTAGAAAATAAATTTTAATTGGAAGAGGTACAAAGTATAAAATTATGTATATCGTATTGAAGGTGTTCACAAATTTGAAGAGTATTAAAATCTCTAAGGTCAAAGTACCTTTATTTCTTAAAACACGAAGAAAAGTTATTAGTAAAAGTTATTTAATGTATAAAAACCGATGACGAAATATGTTGTATTAAATTATGGTACTTTTTTTTACAATATTAAATGTCATAAAAATTAAACCATAAATGTTTTATTTAACAACTATAAAACTATTTGTGTCTCGTATTTCTCCCATTGATATATCCGGAATTGCTTCTCTAATCTGGTATTTCAAAAGTCGCATATTAGGTCCTAACAGGGTAGCATAAAATTTTGCTTAAAGTAATCTCATAAGTCCATCGTTATGGGAATGGGACTTCGCGGTCTCCAATGAGTTGGTCCATTCCCGGAAAATGAAAGTAGAATAGGTCAGATGACCATCTAGCTGGAAGTATATAAATTATCTAATCAGAAACGACCACTAGTCCGTTAAATGTTACACCACGCGAAATACTAACTTTTTAGGAGTATTGTCTTCTACAACTTGGTCAGAAGTGTGGGTTGTTATTCGATCATATATTTTGACAATTATAACTTTCCATTAGTTAGACAGGTGTCTTTACGAAAAAAAAAGTATTATTGAATAAATTTCGTTTTTCTTTTTGTTATAGTGGATTATTTTATTTATTATTTTTTAAGATTACAAAATTACTTATAAATATAATTTGCTTTTATTTAAAATTTGCTTTCCCGAGAGCCATTTTTTTTTCTTCGTTTGGAGGCTTTTTAAAAATATTCAACCCATTCTTGTGAAATGACCGTTTTAACATTTTTTTTTGGTTGGTGTAAGATCTGGCGACTTTCCATTGAATTGTCTTGTTTTGTGCAAGCATGAGACATTTTCTCTCAAGCGATAAAATTTAACATAAAATATTTTTTACAGTAGTGTAACATTTTTAAATAATTTTCTGTATATGCAATATGAAGTAAATTTTAACGATCCGAAATGAACAAAATTAAGTAAGAGAAGATTTAAAAAAAAATATGATTTTTTTTTTGAAATTTCTAACTTTTTAGCCTATACAACTTTTAATAATAATTTTCTTTCGCAATTATAAAAGTAATGTATTTTTAGCTTTTTTTATATTTTTCTAATTTATAAACACTCCGTAGTCTTTTCAAGTCGAGCAGGAGTTATTATAAAAAATATTTTTTTTTTCATTTATTCAAAAATAGAAAGTTTTCTCTTGGGGACTCAATCAATCCATGGATAAACTATATTTACGAAAAATTCAAAGTCAGTTAAAAAATTAAGAATGCCAATCATTTTTGTTTCACGAGTTATATCATCTGACTAAATTTTTAATTTGTTTTACTTTTCTTATAACTTTGCTTTAAACCCTTATTTCTACAAAATAATTTTTTGAATAACCATCTAATAGTGAACAAAACAGTAAATACGCTTAAAATTAGGACTCCTAATACGTCTACCATAAAATACTTGTACCAAGGCATTCTTATTCCTGCCACTCTCAAATGAGGTGCACCTTTATGCCTAATGATGTATTCTACCCAATAAACTGCAGTTTCTAGAGGTTTTTGAGGTCTATCGTGGAATAATTTAGATCGTCTCTGGACATTTTCTCTATATTTAGGATTTGTGAGAAGTTCATTCAGTAAAGAACTGAATGTTTTTTCATTAAAATTAGGGTCATTGTAATAAAGTTTTAGAGCGTAACCATCTGCTTCCGCTCTCTCTGCATTCGCGGGCTGATCAGCGTAAACTGGTATGGCTAGGATGGGTATTCCGTGGTAAATTGTTTCTGTTGTACTTAAAAAACCTCCGTGAGTTATAAAGAGCTTGATGTTTGGATGGGCTAAAATAAATGAAAAAAGGTCAATACTTAAATCTGTATCTTAAAAAAAAGGAAAATTTTGGTGTAAATCTAAACAACTTCAAACTTTCAAAAAAAAAAAAAAATTGACAGATTCAGTTGATCACCACGTGTAACAGTAGTACTTTTGTCATTAAAATTAATATTCGTTTGTCGTAGTGATGGATGTAACTGTTGTGTACTTTATGAATAAGTCACCGAAATTATGCCCTCAATGTTTTCTTTTCTTTACACTTGCGCTTTTCAACTGATCTGAATTGACAATGAATAGTTAGAGAGCAAGCGACCTGAATATTTAGACTATTTGCTTGTGTACTAGAAGTGAAAAATAGTGAATATCTAACAACAAAAAACACAAATGACGACTTCTGGTATTACGTTATCACTGCATTTTCTATAGGCCAATCACTAAAAATGTGAAAGGAAAGGATCGAAAAATCATTTATTTGTGTTTGACCTTTGCTCTGACAAAACTTGTAATCTAATCGTCAGACATGTACAAAGATAACCGTTTATATTTCGAAAACAACAAACAAATATATTTATCATTGAAAATTTTCCAATATCGCATTATTTTCGCCTAGCATTCTTTGTGGTAATATTTTGACAGTTATCAAATGGCATCGCAAATCAGTCTTTACAAACCACTAAATACTCTTCTCGTTCATTTCTCAGCCTTCAGAAGCCGAGAGTTGGACACAGGGTCTGTTTAATTCTTCTTAGGCATTTTTCTTGCCAGGGAATCACACCTATTAATTTCACACCGTATGCTTAATATCCTCAATCAGTCTTTACAATATATACTATATTTGAGAACTTCTCAGCGAGTAACGAGACGAACCGCACTTGAAAATGCCAAATGAGATTTTGGCGAAACGTCGTGAAAACGATTTTTTGAACGAACGGATTGAAACCCGGAATAACCAAACTATATATATATATATATATATATATATATATATATATATATATATATATATATATATATACTGTCCACAATGAAAGTATAGTTTTGCATGCGTTTAAACCAATGCGAAACGTATATTTGCCACTGTGATAAGAGTGTCTCCAAAACATAATTTTTGAATGGAACAATCCCCTCTTGAACATTTAATATGACAGTTCTATGTACGAAAAAAAAACAAATCACCTAGTGCCAAATCGGGGCTGTACTGCAAATGACCCATCAATTCCGTGTATTGAGTGCTCAAAAAATCATTTTTTTGAACCGATGTATGAGAGCTCGCATTGTCACGGTTAAAACATCGGTTGGTTTTGCTCAATTTATCAAATACTTCCGGCAAAAAACTGTTTGTCCCCACTATTTAGAATTGACCGATTTACGATTCTTTTGTTGCGGCATGGCAGGTTTTTCTGAAAAAATAGGTGTCCAGGTGCTTCGTGTGCGAACTATTTTTTTTTTTGGTTTTAGCTCATTATGAAAGACCCATACGGTCGACTGCTGTACTTTGAGCTCATATGCATGGATCCAAGACCAGTTACGAATTTATAAAAGTTTTTTGATGTTGTAATCACGTGACACGCGCCTTTCTTTTTGTGAGCGATTGTCAAATTATGCCGAACCCAACGCAAACATAGCTATTTGACAGCCAAATGTTGATGCAATGTTTTACAAATGCCAAAGGTGCCTTAATTTCACGGTATGTCAAATGCCAAGGGTGCCTTAATTTCATGGTATGTCACATAACGATCTTGTATTTTACACACATCATCGAAGTTCTTTTGCAATTCAACTGCTTTTAGACGACCTTCACGAGGCTCGTCTACGAGCGAAGGATAGTCACGATTGAATTTACTGAATTAGTGATATCCAGTGATTTTTGTAGGTGCCTACTCGCTATAAAAGTACTTAAGTTCATCGATGCACTCTTGTTGAGGTGAACCACGCCGAAAACTGCGAAAAATAATCGCTCGAAAATGTTTACTAGTTAATTCCATTCCATCAAGATGAAATTTTGAAGTTACTCTAAACAACACACCTATGTCAAAACATTCTGAGTACGTGTACCGTCTAAAATGTCTAACTTTATATTGAATTTGTCGGAGGGCACCTACCAATGGCAGTGTTGCCAGTTACCGAAATATAAACAGCTACTCTCGTATGTTTCTGCATTTACGAGTAATAATTCTTCTATATGTACAAATTTATGTAATTTATTTATTAATAAAATTTTTCTAAAATCCTTTATTTAAAAGCCTTCGTTAAGTCATAGAAAAATAAAATAAAAACAAATGGCTAGCACCTTTATACTGCCGCAATTAGGAATAGTGAAATTTTAAAATAGCAAAAAAAAATAGATCACTAAGCTATTTGTTCACATCCAATGCTGGATCAAATAATTCTCTTACATGTAAAAACCATGAGTATTACCAAACTAGATATTTTATCACTAACTGAAAGTTTTTGCTGTTTTTGTCATTATCAAAGATAATTATACCATTCTGTTAAAATATTTATTTCTCAATTATTATTTTTTGCGTTGCATTTACTATTTTAAATATATCAAATGCGTTCCAGTTGCTTTAACTTGTATGTATGGAGACGACTGTAAGTGAAGTTAATTCACAAAATAGACATATACATTAAACCAATATTTTTTAATAACACTACGCAACAAATTTTAGTTTTTTCGTTCTGTCTTTTAGGAAAAGAACAATTTTTTTTTTAATTTTATTTTTAACGAAATAATAAAAAATAGATACTTTTACACTTGTAGAGACCCTTAAATACCCTGTACTTTTGCTTTTCTTTTGTGAATTGTTTTTGGGGCATTCCTAATAAGAGTCCAAGAGTAGTCGGCAAGCATGGAAGCATTCCACCTTCCCTGGTACCTTTTCTCCATTGTTGATATGTCCTGATGGAAGCGTTTGCCGTGCTCATCAATTACAACTCCGCAGTTGTCAGGAAGAAGTCCAGATGTGAGTGTTGGAAATGGATCTTTAGTGACATATTGCAACCCATTTTTTGATACGATGACTGCATGTTTTCGACAAGAGTAACGTAATTGTCAGCTTTTTTATTTCCGAAGAAATTAGTGATCACGAGGCGAAAATCATTCCAAGAATTTTTTCCAGTATCTGAAAGAGTGCTGTCAAAATATTTGTCATTCAGAATATTTCAAATCTGTGGCCCAACAAAAATACCTTCTTTAATTCTTGCTTCACTTAGCCTTTCTGACGCAGGTACTGAAAAGCTGGCTGATTTGTATTCAGTGCCTTAACAAAGTTTTTCAATAGGCCCAATTTGATATGCAGTGGTGGCAATAAAATCTTTTTGGGTCTACCAATGGCATATATTATACATTCTTTTCACTTGGTTCTAATGATTGTCGAACGAACCAGTTTTTTCTCTTGTAATGAAGTGCCTTTGCTCGACTATCCCATTCACACAAAAAACAACAAAACTCCGTGTAGCCTATTTGCAACCCAAGTAAATGTGCAATCACCTTTAAGTCGTCACACATCTGCCATTGGTACTCATCGTATTTTATACTTGTCAATAGGTAAAATATTTCTCATATGCAATAGTACTGATTTTAAACTCAATGTTGAAGTGTCTATAAACACTCTCCATTTCTCTTGCTTGAGCCTATATTTAAAGCCGCCAGTAAACCGCTGTTATTACAGAAAACCAAGTTCTTTTCCATGTTAAAAAATGGTGCTAGGCCTTTATGGTGTGTACGAAAAATACATACTGAAACATCGTCTTCTAATAAGTTTCACTGCTGCAATCTTGATCCTGGTACTTCTGCTTAACTTTTTGGAAGTTCTAAGTCTCTCACAACATCGTTTAATTCTGATTGGATTATTTTGCGCGGTTGGCGGTGTAACGTGCTGGATGTGAAATCAGGATCTCTTGATGTTGATGGCATATCTTCTTCTTCAGAAATCATTGTATTGTTATTATCTGATTCGTAGGAGAATGTTTCTGGGGGTTCTGAAATAGGAAGTTCGTCACTATGAGGCACAGGTCTCAAGGCAAATAGTATATTTGGATAGTTGATAACCGACTTTTTCTTCTTGTATATGCCTGTGCCTTGCCCAATATGAGGTATGATGCAGATATAGCAATCATTAACACGATTTGATGGTTCTCTCCAGATCATTGGGACAGCAAACAGATCATTTTTTACTATTTAAGCAGTTTCTCAGATTTGAAGCGCATTAATTACAGCAGATATGTGGCGCCTACGGTTTGTCTTGATCCTCAATATTGCAACTGATATGCCTTTTTCATCAAAGAGGTTATAGACCGCTTCTGAGATGCAAAAGTCACCTTACCACAAACATAACAGAACTGATCTGGATTGTTTATAGACTTTCGAGACATCTATAATCTCAACTTCGTATATGAGGAGTCATCTCTGGAGATCCCCTATGCAGTGTTGCCAAATTGTACAAAATTTCCTTAACTTGGGGAAAACTTATATTTGGCAATTCGCACCCCTCTATTGTTATTACAACATAAATATACCACGTGCATTTTTGCGGGCACATTGTTAATATATAGGAATATATGACATCAGGTATCTCTAAAACATGAACTAATATTAAAAAGATGGGTTTAGTTTCGGTTTTAGCACACCAGAAATGGTAAGATTTAATCGATTTTATTTCAGATACATTTTGGTTGTTGTCCAGTGTAATTAATTTCTCAAAATTAAAAGAGATGCTTGTCTTGAAATTTTTCTGAGAACATTATCTGATCACAAATTCTCAATTAGTACACATTTTGGTTTCAAATACGAAATATACATAGGCTAATTTTCACCTATTTTTACAGTCACTCTTTAAGAGGTCAATTTGTCTGATAAAATAAATGTCAAAATGTTTACTTTATTTTTTAATGGACCAAGTTCATATTTAAATTTAATATAAAGATTATTAGTATTGTAACGAAGGACCAGAAGAGTTTTGATGCGTCTTCGTAGAAATATTATTTTGATGAGTCTTTATAGAAATATTATATCGATGAGTCGTCATTGTTTCTTGTAATTTTTAGATTTGTGTCCTCGTATGTTTTAGCAGATTCTATAGGTATATAAATTGGCATATCATATGAGAAGTTCATGTAGTTTGTATTTCAATATGAAAATGTTAAGTAATTATTAGAGAGTTGTTATTTAAGGAGAGAAAATCGTAACAATTAGTGTCAGAAGTGAGGAATACCACCGGGTTTCTAGAAAATTTTATTGGAAATTAGAAGAGATGGAGAAAAATGAATTTTACTGTTGGATTTATTATTAAGTAAGAAGGTTAATTTTCGAGAAAGTTTTAGAATTGTTTTATTTTAAAGTTCAAAAATATAGCGAAAAACGGACTTTACCATCGAATGTGTCTTTAGAAAAGCGGTTTGGAACCGAACTTTCGACAAAATTTAGAACATTCTATTTGTAAATTGGAAGAGAGAACGAAAAAACGAAGGTCACCATCAAATGATAAATAAACAACAATCAGCTGAAATGGACAGGTTAGGAAAACAGTTTTACCTGTAGATGAATATTCATTACATTTAGCATTTTGCCAAATATCAACTTGATTAATGAAGAAATAAATTAAATCTTTTTTAAAAACAAACAACAAATTTAAATTTATTTATCTTTAACTGAAAAATCATTTAAATTTTGACTTTATTTGAAATTACTTACTACCTTTATTTTAGCATGTAGTCTCCTGACGGTGTTTCTAGACATCAGGTATATGTAGGTAATTTAATACAATTTAAAAATGCTAATGCCAAATTATAGGGGCGCTTTTTTTATCAGCAAGCTCTTAAGCTTTGCGTTCTGATTCGCATCCTCAGCAATTTTATTATTATCTACTATTCCCAATGATGAATAAATTATATTCCTAAATTGTCACCAGCTTAATAAAAAAAATTGTTTGCTTTTATTAGAAATGAAAAATTTTATTCAGTACTCTTTCCGATGTTATGCTTTATATATTTTTATTTTTTATAAAAATATCTGTTTAATTATAACAACTATACAGTCTATTTTCCATGGCTACTAAATAAGGTTGAAAGTGGTGAATTTGACATTTAAATTATTATGACCATTTTTAATTAAAAAAAAAAGTTTTTTCTCCTATTTTATATTTATAAATGTAAATAAATTTAATAGAAACATTTTTATACAATGACAGCGACAATTTAAATCAATTTTATGATTAAAAAATATAACACTAAATAATAATATTTATTTATCCCAAGCGTATATGTTACTGATTCTAGATTTACCAGATGAAGTTTAAATAATTTATAAATATGTGATTTTATATAAATTAAGATATGTAATGTCCAAGAGTACATTTAGGCCACGTCATGAAACTGGGCAAAGAAAATCAAACGGCGGAAATAACAAGGAGAATAGGGCTGGCATGGGCTGCCTTTGGAAAGTTGCAGTACGTATTAAGAGATAGAAACATACCAATCAACCTTAAACGGAAAGTGTATAACACCTGTGTCTTGCCTGTTACTACTTACAGTATGGAAACGATAACACTAACCAAACAAAACGCAAATAGGCTCCGAGTCACTCAACGCTCCATGGAGAGACAAATATTAGGAATCTCATTACGGGATAAAATACGAAATCAAGTAATAAGATCAAGAACCAAAGTAGTTGACGTCATTGAACGTATATTACGACTAAAGTGGCAATGGGCGGGGCACATAACTAGACAACAGCCCGATAGGTGGATGAGTAAATTACTGCAATGGCGACCGCGAGAAACAAACCGAAATCGTGGCAGGCCACAACGCAGATGGGTAGATGATATAAGACAGTTTGCTGGAAAAGACTGACTCCAGAAGGCGAGAGACAGATCCCAGTGGAGGACTATCGGAGAGGCTTATGTCCAGGAGTGGACGTCAATGGGCTGAGAAAGAAGAAGAAGAAGATGTAATAAGGTTTGAGCCTCTGAAGCAATTTTTATTAATATTATTTTTTTAAATCCTTTTTTAATTTCATTTTGAAGACATATATAGAGTTTTATATATAACTGTAAACAAAAATATTAACGATTTTTTTTATAAAATCCGTTAAAGTAATGCCGCCGCTATTCTCCATAAATAAACTTTGTTAAAGTAGTTTTTCTGCATTTTCCATCCCCAACTATAGTTTAAAAATCTATCTGCAAACCGCCATTACTTTCTGTTTTAACTCACTTACCTAAAATATCTTGTTGAGGTAACCAATTCTTTATCATAACATTTGATGGCTTTCCAGGCAAGTCCTCTTCAAACTTCCATAGAACCTTTTGTTTTAATTTTCCAAGAACATTTAGGATTAATTTTTTTCTTTCATCGGACATATCTTTGCTTTTCAAATTGGATCCCATACTGAAATATATAGCACCGTCTTTTGCACTATCTAGAAAATTTTGCAAATCCGTAGGAAGTTTTTGCGGTGGATCAATAAAGTATCCACCGATTTCTACCATATTGGGAACGATTGGTACAGCTTTGTACATGCTGGTGTGTGAATTAAGTAGAACCAACGAAACGTTGGTGAGGAGATCCTCTATAGGAGGAGCACTAGGAAATGCATGATGCATTATTTCTTCATGTTTCGGATGCATATAAAATTTGCTGAGTAGATAATCAAACATATAAAACATTAAATTTTTAACTCTTAAAAAAAATGTCATGTCACCTGAAACTCCCTTAACAAACATATGTGGTACTGTGGATACTGGCTGCGGATTACCAACTGTTGGATTTACCCAATGATTGGGACCTACACTACTTAATGTGATTAACGGACAGCTGTAAATATATGAAAAAACTTTGAGAGCATCGTTAACAAATTGTTCAACAATAACAACGTCGAATTTTTGATTAGATTGAAGTAACTTCTGGACGTTAGGATGATAAAATGTTGCATTAACTTGTCCCATAAATACGTTCATTATTGTCTTCATTCTTGACATAGATTGTGAGTCCGTTTCGAAGAAATTCATCGTCTTGAGGAGCGCTACAAAAAAAGGAAAATAAGTATAGTACTCTTGTTACTGTTAAAAAATCAGATTTTGATGAGATAAGATATATTTTTTAAATAGTTTTCTCTTACATCTATTTTGTAAATATGTCGAAATATATATTTAGAAAAAAAAACCTTGAAGAATTTTTCATTTTATTGAATGGTGTTTACTGACCATCTAATTTAGCGCTAATAGAAGGAAACAACGATTGTCCACCATTTTTAGAAGTTTTTTGTCAAAATATTAAAATAATAGGTTCTCAACCTTTTCTTGAGCACCGCCCACTTCGCAAGAAAAAATAAATCCTCTTCATAGTACGTAGTTGTACCTAATATTAAAATATGGTATCAAATATTTAAAGAACATCGAATTTATTAGAAAATTGATATTAAAATCAATAAGTAATAAAAAAATTTATGAAATGGTTAAGAATGATGAAGTTTTAACAATTTGCTAATATTTTGTTCAAATTTTGATAACAACAGCCGTAAATTGGTACGTTCAGTAGTCGATAGCCAAATTTGGTGAGGGGAATGCGGTTAAAAATTTTTGAAATATCTTTCACAATTCAGGGCAGAGTACTGGTACTGATTTTTGAAGCCAGAACTCTTGGTATCCATTTTTGAATTTTACTTTAAGTTCTACGTTAGTTGTGAATTCTATCAGTTCTTCTAAAATTGATTATTCTGCTGTATCCGCTTTTAAAAAATAATCTAAAACCCAACTCTCCGTGAAAACAATATGAAGAACATTTAAGTATTGGTAATAAGTAAGTAAATCCTTTCCTTTTACAGATTATGCTGATAGACCAATTAATAGAGCAAGAAAAAGTGTTTATTTTGATCCAAATAAATGTATAGATGCCAAGTAGGTTTCATGACTGTAACTTTTGATATGAAATATCAATGCATTTTATGTCTCTAACTTAAATCAACTGGCCATTAAAAAAATATATCGAATAGGGGCAAACAAATGCTATTTTGATGAATTTTTTAAAAATTACAACATCGTTTGCCATTGAATAATATTTGTTTTCCCCGTAAACTTAGCCAGACGGCTTAGGCACTCCCTTTAGCGGACATTTACTCATATATACATTACATATATATTCAAATATCATAAGACTGAACCTCTATGGAATCCAGAAATACAGTACAAATTTAAGTAGAAATGTTATTTATCACAATCGTAAATTGTTAAAGAAGAGGTGATAAATAACATAAATTATTCTTAATATTCATCTTACGATAAGAACTTGGCCGAATAAAATTTTCTATATCATTTTCAAAAAAAAAATCAGATAGACCTCACACCTTTTTTAATCTTTCATCACCGGAACTATAGACCAATTTTCAAAATTATATTATTGTTTGAGATATACCGTTCCATGCTTGAAAATGGACAATATTTTGTCTGGTTTTATAAAGAGGGGGTGGTTCAAAAGAAAGAAAATCGAGAGCGTTCCTGCTTCTTACATGGGCGAGTTTTAAGTTTCAATTTAATATTTTTAGTTATAGAGACAAAAAACGAAATGTTTAGTTCTCAATACAATATAATTATTTGTCTGTAGAAATGAAAGTAAATAAAATGTAATATAAATATATAAGTAAAAATAGCGGAATTTTGTAACAATTGAAAGATAATATTAGGAATACGTGTGAAGCGACAACGCGCGAGCGTCGGCAAGAGATAGAGACAGCTAGCGCAGTAAACGGAGGCAACCTTCAATCATACTCTAGATTTAAACAATAGATTTGTTAGAAGGCTGTTTATGGTCGGTGGGGGAGACGCTTCTTTGATGTTTGACAGACATAAACTTGTTTACTTATCCTTTCTTTCAGTTTAATTGCTTGTCGTGACATTTTTCAGTGTTTTTAAGTGTTAGAAATTACTATAAATGCGAAGTTTACAATTAATATTAATAAAAAGAGGATTTAAAAACTTATTTTTATTGGTAAATATTGTTTACATATTGAAAATAACAATAATAATAATTTAGGCAACCATATATTCATACTTTATGTATTCAGAATTGACGTACCGATTATCATATGGTACTCGTTTATATAATGCAATTAGAAAAGAATAGTATAAAATCAGTATAGGTGTACCAAGACATTAAATATCTACTGTTTATCAACACTTCTTCAAATATAAATAAAAATATTATTACGTTATTCTGCGTTCACGTAACCGGGCCCTAATTCTGACTTTATGCTAATTCTACAGGGGTATGTTCGAAGGAGCCAACTAATAGAAACAAAGACTTCGCTCGTTGGTACTAATAGTTGGTGATTTTGTATATAATTTTCCTGTATTTTGAAAATTCTTGATTTTAATAGGATTGTTTAGTTTCTTCTTTTTGTAACCTTTGATTCGCCAGCGCCATCGAGGTATTGATTAATAAGTATAAGTAGGTGCCACAATACTAGGTACAAAAATCACCATAGATGACGGTAATTATAAGATTGTCTGCGGCTTTTAGAATTCTTGATGTAAAGAAGATTTATTTGTAACTTTTGCTGACTTCATATTCTTAAAGGTATTTCTTCCGTTCTTTCAAGAAACAAAAATTATGCAAACGAAACAGTTTCATAGTTCTGTAGTTATGAGAGATTTTACAAGTCAAATATGGAGAATCTTTACATTTATTACTAAGATCCTTTTTTAAGAAAAGTATTTTTTAAAATAAAGTTATATATCTTAAAAATAGTCCTCAAAAGTTTTGAATTCAGAAATACCTGCTGCATTAGGAACGCGAATGTCGCTGATACTCCCCCCTCCTTTTAACAACTCGCTTTCGCTTACTATTGTGCGATCGCCCTCCTCCCTAAGAGGTTCGAATTCAGAATAATGGACCGCCCCTGCCTGCTGAATTAGGAAACGTGAAATGTTACTGACACTTCCCCCCGTCGGTAACTCGCTTTCGCTTGTCATATTGGACTCTTGTGATATCGCCGCTCCCCCCAGAGAGAGAGGCTGGATCCACTCCTGGTCTAACGTCAAGATTAGTTTTCTTTTAAGCTGAATTTACGTCAATAAAAATTTGCCTTGTGTATTGAACAGGTATTCGGAGTAAATATTTTTGCGATAGATTGTAATTTATTTCTAATCGTCTGCTGTCGGGTGTATATATACATTTACGAAAATTAGTTCATCTGCACAAAAATTTTCGCCACAGACAAGGACACAATGCAGATATTTACTGCTGTTTGCTCGGCTTTAAGCCTACGTAAGTGTTTGGTCACAGACGTTAAAATGGGCAAGTCTTCAAGTTTGTAGGTTTTAAGACTTTAAAACGAGTGGCAACGCTGCACGCGATCCTTTATTTTTCCACCCCTATCAGGAGAGACTTGTAGTCTCAAATACAGCGACCTGACATTTTGCTAACTCATGTAAATGCCAAACTTCGTGAGCGCTTTTCCTATGACGTGTCCGACAAACTTTTCCTCTGACAAAATTTTCGGCGACGGGGCCTTTCGGAACTCTCAATTCGTGAAATTGTCATTTTGACGGTGTATTACAATGCGATACATGTAAGTTTCTTTTTCATTGTAATAGACAGATTTTATGATAAAATCACGAAAAAATGTTTATCCGACAAAAATTATAGTGCGTGCATGGGGTCCGACACCTTTAATATATCGATATGGCGTCATTATGATTCTCGATACATGTAAGTCTGATTTTTGCAACAGTGTTTAATTAATACGTTCAAAACACAGTGGTCAACTTGTCCGACAAAAATCATGGGGCGTACGTGGGGTCCGCCACCCTCAATATGTCAGTATGGCGTCATTAGGTCTCCTGATACATGTTTGTCGGACAAAATTACACATGATATATGAGTGCATTTTTGAGGGAAATTTAGCACTGTCCTAGAAAAATGTCAAGTTTAATCGTCAGTACGACAGGAAAACTGATAAAAAATGATTACAAAAGCATATACTTCTTATTCCACATGTACAGCTAAATAAGCTGTAGATATTGTGAAAAATGTAAGAAACACATATACCCAATGGATAATTTTTATTTATACAATTACTATATGTTGTCAATATAGAGTAATTTCCATCGGAAAAGCTGAGAAATGAGGAATAATATTTTTTTTATTAATACGTATGTTTTCAGCACTCTGTGCGGAAAGTGCGTTTTTCCGCAAGCAAGCGTGCGTATAATAGCTCTTTTTACACGTCGTACTGAAAAATTTTATACGAAACTTGTGTGAAAGTATTTTTCTAAAGGAGTGTGATTGTCACTCTGGTCTAGGAAAATAATTTCGCACTCGTTACGTAATGTACTATTTCAAAATGGGGAAATGAAGATCTTAAAAAATTTTCCAGTTTTCTGTAACATTTTTAAACTTTTCAAATTATTATTTACATTGAAAAATGTTACTTTAATATGTGGGTTTAATCATTTATACTAATACGTTATTAAATAAAAAAAAAACGCCAGTCAACAAGTATTTTTGAATAATAAAAAATGTTGTATGAGATATATAAATATAATAATTTATATAATTATTCAACAATAGAAAAGTAAAAACGTAAATATTTTACCGCGTTTTCCATATTTATTCATTAACAAATGAGTATTTTAACTATTTCAAAAAATATATAATGCAAAAAAAATGTGTACTCCGAGTAATATTGATTACTTATATAGTCTTCTATGCAGGTATTGTCATTATCAGTCAAATTTTGTCAAAGTTTAAAAATGCACCTATACAGTAAAATATATTGCACCGTTATGTAAAATATTAATAGAATACCTGTAGCTTCAGCAATTTCAGATGTAAAAATTTTTTTTAATCCGAGTCATATTCATCACTAATATAGTCTTCGACGCAGGCATCGTCACTATGACTATCGTCATCAAAATTCTACATTCTACCGTACCTGCATAAGAATTTTGCCGCGAAAATTTGAATAAATAAAGTTTCGAATTATGAAATGTTTCAGAACTTATTTTACAGAAAGAATATTAATAATTTGCTCACAATTATTGACTTATTCAACGCAACGAAATTTATTTCTTAATTATTTTCTATAAATTATTTATAACTACTAATTTCATTTTGGAGCAAGTTATTGTGAGTTATAACATCAATAATGAATTTTTAAACGTATTTGAAGTAACAAACAAAATACGACATTGTATTCAGAAATTTGCTATTAAGAAATGAATTGTTAATAAAAAACAATATTTTTTCGCTAAAAAAATATATTTTCATATTCTTTGGGCAATTTTCAGCCAAAAATATCTGTTGTTAATTTTTCGTTCGACGTAATGTTTTGATTGATTGATGAACATTTGAAAAATGAAATTTTTCATCAATTTTGATCTTGAATAACTTTTGAAACAATAAATATTTTTTAATTCCCATACCAGCAATTCATTGTTCAAGTTAAGAACTACAAACTGAGATTAATTGCAATACGAAAATATAATGGTTTTATTGTTTTTTAGCGTTTTAAATAAATAACTTTTCATTATTTATTATCTATGCGTTGCTGTTAGAAACAACGCCTACAAGCACCTTTATTGATTTTTTACAATTTTTTATTTCATTTTTGAGCAGTTGCGATTTATAACATCACTAGTAATAAAATTCTGAAAATTATCTAATTCTTGATTGAAATTTTTGAGAAACGTGTTTTAATTTATTATTGATTTGTCCTACGATTCTTCTCGGACAAATTTTTTTTTGTTATAAATATTTCATTACGGAACGAAAAAAGTAAAAATGGGTCTTACATGTATCAGAAAACATAATGACGTCATATTGACATATTGAGGGTAGCGGACCCCACGTATGCCTCATAATTTTTTTCGGAGAAGTTAACCACTGTGTTTTAGACGTATTAATTAAACACTGTTGCAAAAATCAGACTTACATGTATCGAGAATCATAATGACGTCATATCAGCATATTAAGGGTGTCAGACCCCATGTACGCCCTATGATTTTTGTAGGACAAACATTTTTTCGACGATTTTATCATAAATTCTGTCTATTACAATGAAAAATAAACGTACATGTATCGCATTGTAATACACCATCAAAATGATAATTTCGCGAATTGACAGCCCCGAAAGGCCCCGTCGCCCAAAATTTGGCATTTACATGAGTTGTACTGGAGACTATTGGGACTTACCGATACATAGTGAAGAGTTAAGATTAAAAAATACAGTCCACAATTAGTTTATAATTTTTTACGTAGAGAATGGAAATTTGGTTAAAGTTTTAAAAATTGAGAGATGGGTTTTCATTATAAAATCGTCCAGTAAGTATTTCAATTTACATTTCAATTTTATCTCAGTTCCAAATTTTTCTCGAAAAAGTATAGAGAAAAATAAATTGTCATAAAATTATTAGATAATCTGTTTTACTTACTCTGAAACTCTTCAGCAACCCCATCTAACACCACATCAGTATAGTTTCCGTTTTTGGGTTTATCTTTAAGTTCATAAGGACTAACCATCGTTACATCATTACCAGCTTCAGCCAAAGCTGTCATTAATTTATAGGCTAAAATATAATGACTTTTTCCTGGCATAGGAAAAACTCCTAAAATTTTGGCACAATTTGCACAGTTTAATGCAAAAAAAATTAAAAATATATTTTTATACATCATGTTTATCAAGCAACGACTATACTAATCTTGTGAATGAGAATGATATATGTCTAGCATGCGATAAATAATAATTACTCCCGACATGAAATGATACTCTTTTAAAAAATTAAATTGAACTGAATTGTAAGTCTCGATCTCTGTAAAATAACTCAAAATTGATATGTTATCTCTGTCTCGTAGTTTAACAACGATTTGAAATGAATCATACACAACAAACATTATTATCTCCTAATCGAAAGGAAAACTATATTATAAACACGTGGTTAAAAGTACACAAATGATTATTATAATAAAAGCGCACACGCGTTTGTTACAATATATAATAAAAGCGCATACGGTAGACGCTACCCTTATAAGGGTTATAGACCAGGGCTTATCTGTTTTTAGGTGGATGTGAAATGGAACATGGAGATTTTTTCATGAGAGCTTTCAGAATAACCTGAATAACGATAAATTTGGCATGCGTCATTTCAAAAAGTTGAGCAACATTGTTTTTATTAATAAAAATAATAAATTAACGAAAAAAAAACTTTCTTTTTTCAAAATTTCTCTCATGTAACCTTGAAGCTATTCATTTTAGAGGAAAGTTGAAAAGGAAAAAAAGTTTCATAATTAAATTAGCCATAAGATAGGGTCGGAAATCTCAAAATATATTTCCTTTATTGCAAAGTAGCAATAATTAAAAAAAAAGATAAAAAAAAAGATAAAAAAAACAGTTTTTTTAATCAATTTTTTTCGACCATTTAAATTTCTCAGTAGACCTTCATATTAGAGAAAAAAAAACTTTGTCATGATAAAATAACACGCTAAAATTCGTTAGGATCGAATGAATAGTTTTCGCACAATAATTTTATAATCAAAATATCACGTTAAGGTATTTAAATTTATTTTCGACATATAGTAGGGAACTCAAGTTTTCCAACGCTTTTTTTAGAATCAAAGTCGGATGATTTGGACGTCGTCAGGAACTGTTTAAAGACATTGTTGATATTTTTTGCTTATAACCAAATAGATTGTTTCGGCGGATTTTCATTGGATTTTTTTTGTACTACATGATTTGAAAGTACTTGGAAAGACGCTTCTTTTCGTGAAAAAAATTTCCGTCAATCCGTCAATTGGTTTGCGAGATACAAACTGTCAAAGTTGATAGCCTAATACGGGGAATCTATAAACAATACAGACCTGATTCTTATACCCAAAACTTTGTCCTGCCGACTTCTTTTTTGATACAAATACTTAAATGTTTATGTTATCGGAAAAAGGGGTGGGGAACTCTCATTTTAAAATTGAATTCGAAAATTCAAAATACATATCTGAAAAAAATTTTCATTTTCTCGGCTTCTAATGGAGCGAACCGCGAATAATGAAGCTCTAATATCATAATGCCATGTATCCATCATGCATTCATTTTGTTACGTTATTTATGCATCACACTTACAGCATACTGCACCCTATAGTATTGGACTTTCTAAGCAAATCTTTGTTTATTAATATAATTTAGTATGCTATAGCGATATATATTTACTTTAATTATCAAAATTGTTTAAACAATCATTGTTTAAACAAATTGAAAAAAAATATTTTATTAGTAAAATACAGGTAAAAATAAAATAGTTATTCTTTATAAATTATGTTCAAAAAGTTCAATAAAGCATTCTTAACACTAAATATTATATTACAAACTTTACACATTACATTGAAAAATTTTTTTTCATTCGAATGGGGCTCTCTTAGGCTGTGGAATGTCCGGATCATCATTTTCATTGAAATCTTCGTCATCTAATCGTATATCGATATCGAAACAGACATTTTCTATTTCTGTCAACTTCTGCAAGATCAATTACATTTTTAGAAATTTCTTCTACGTCAATATGTTGGTTTTGTGCATTTTTGCAAGTTTGTCCGTTGCAGTTTAAGCAGTAATCAGTACATTTTAATCCATGCTTAATACAGCCACATAATTTGGAACACTCTTTTATACATTTACAGCTTATTTTTTTTCAATAGACTGGCAACAGTATATCTGTGGTTTCAACTGGTTCCAAACATGATTTCTGCACTTCTCAACCCCAGTCTTTTGGGTCCAGTTCATTATTACCAAGCTATTGCTACACCTGATAGTAAACTCTCTAGCAATGCTGTGCAGCTGCAGATTCTTCGGCGGGAGCTGGGTCAAATTAAAGTTTTTCTTTCTACTTTCCTCTTTAAAACACAAGCATCACAGCTCAATTAAATTTATATTACTGCTTCTTCTGCCACCGTACATTATAGCTATGATTGTTTAGCCCGCATTTTTCATGTCGTATTGGGAAGAATTAGTTTGATTGAAAATTAAAGCTTCTTTCCAACAATTTTGATAATTAAAGTAAATATATATCGTTATAGTATGCTTAATTATACTAATAAATAAAGATTCACTTGGAAAGTCCAATACTATAGGATGCAGTATGCTGTAAGTATGATGTATAAATAACGTCATTTGTTTATAACAAAATGCACGTATGATGGGCACATGGCATTATGATATTTGAGCTCCATTATTCGCGGTACATCGATTTAAAAAATGATCAAAATAGCCATTAGAAAGCGAGAAAATTAAAAATTTTTTCAGATATGTATTTTGAATTTTCGAATTCAGTTTTAAAATGAGAGCTCCCCACCCCTCTTTTTTTAATTTTTCACGCACGTGGGCGATATTCTTTTCATTTTTTTATTAAAGTTTCTGATAACATAAATATTGAAATATTTGTACCAAAAAAGAACTCGGCAAGACAAAGTTTTTGGTTCAAGAATCAGGTCTGTACTGTTTATAGATTCACCGTAATAGACTGTCAACTTTGACAGTTTGTATCTCGGAAACCAATTGACGGATTGGAATTTTTTTTTCACAATTAAAAGCGTCTTTACAAGTACTTTCACACCATATATTGCAAAAAAAATTCAATGAAAATCCGCCGAGATTATCTATTTGTTTATAAGCAAAAATATTAACAATGTCTTTAAACAATTCCTGAAAGCGTTCAAATAATCCAGTTTTGATTCTGAAAAAGGAGAGAAAAACTTGAGTTCCCTACTATATGTCGATAATAAATTTAAATATGTTTACGTTATATTTTGGATTCAAACTTGAAAAATGGTCAATTTTTGTAAACGAAATCGGATTGTTCAAAAACTATCAATTCGATCCTAACAAATTTTAACGTATTATTTTATCATGGCATAAAGTTTTCTTTGCTCTAATATGAAGGTCCTCAGAGAAACTTAAATGGTCGAAAACAATTGATTAAAAAACTGCTTTTTTTACCTTTTTTTTTTTGATTATTGCTATTTTGCAATAAGGGAAACATATTTTGAGATTTCCAACCAACCCGATCTTATGGAAAATTTAATTACAATTTTTTTTTCCTTCTCAACTTTCCTTTAAAATGAATATCTTCAAAGTTACACGAGAGAAAAGTTGAAAAAAGAACTTTTTTTTTCATTTATTTTTTCATTTATATTAATAAAAACAATGTTGCCTAACTTTTTGAAATGACGCATGTGAAATTTATCCTTATCCAGGTTATTCTGAAGGCTCCCATGAAAAAATCCCATGTTCCATTTCACATCCACGAAACCCCGATATTTTACAAATAAGCCCTGGTCTATTATCAAAGATTGTTATGAGCGGTAGCAACATAATAGGACAATAAAATAAAATTTTACCATAGAGCCACTGAAATTTTTATTCTTAAAGTTTAAGTACTTATGGG
The DNA here is from genome assembly GCA_034092305.1 of Diaprepes abbreviatus. Classification (NCBI taxonomy): domain Eukaryota; kingdom Metazoa; phylum Arthropoda; class Insecta; order Coleoptera; family Curculionidae; genus Diaprepes; species Diaprepes abbreviatus. Next base: position 1,170,388 of record JASJET010000144.1, on the reverse strand, counting down.
AACAATTTTATTAAAGCAACAAAAAAATACTACTTTCTTTAATAAGATTTATAATCCAAAATGTTTAAGCTTATATTATATTAGAGAAAATATTTTGAGATCTCAGCAAATTGAAAAAACCGTGTACTAATTATAAGGACAGATGTACTCTTTTCTAACACCGTTTGAAAAAAAAAACAATATCTCAGATTGCAAAAGAATACAAATGATTTAATATTTTCATTACTGTTTCGTTTGTAAAAAAATAGAATTCTCCATTTTTAGTTTTCAATAAAAAGTGAAATATAAACCCCTAGTGTAAATAAATCCCATCACAAGAATTGGCTATGTAAAATACATTCCCATCTTATACCGACAACCTAACGCTCATTTTCCAATATTTGTCTCCCTTTGAAGCGGTCAGTTAAACTACGTTACTTTTAAAAAACTCGATTCGTTTTTATAGCTATAACTAATCTGACAACATTGATAGCCATCGTGAAAGTTCGTGGACCGTCAATTTCAATTTATGCTTTTTTCGGTCGGTTTTGCTGCGGAAAAATAAAAACACGGCCTGTCGTAAGCGTGATGTATTTATAGCGATAGCTATTATAATCTTTGGGCTTGTCATGTTGCGGAAGCTAAAAAATCGTGATTCTAGTACTTATTAATACTTCAACTTATCTTGTTCTTATAGGGAGCGCTGCTAAGTTTTGAACAGGATAAACTGTCAAATAAGCTCTGGTTAGTAAAAGTCAATAAAACATCAATGTACGGGGTATCTCATTTCCGACACTTTTAACGGGTATTGGAATTATTATCAAATATAGAGTGTTACGATTTTCACTTTAGTTTCCTACTTTTTATTGAAACGAAAGATGCCGGTGTCAAATTTGTCATGTTGTCAGGGTGATTTTGAAAATCTTCGTTTTTAGACTTATGTCGTTTTTCCGTTATAAGTTAATTTATCAAAAAGAAAATACTGATTTTTACAGAGTTTTTACGTAGAGCTCAGTGGCGTAGTAAGTTTTTTTTTCTAAAAAGTTTAGTTTTTGAGATATTAACCAAACTCATGATTTTTTAAATAGGACTCCCTGTATATTATTTTATATATTGATTATTAAATAAAATAATTTTTTACGCAGGTGTTTTTATTTTATTTTCTATTTATTTTGCATTTACACTGACCATTTATGATAATTATGGAAAGTATGATAGTATCTTTTTTATACAAAGCAATGAAAGTCCCCAAGGAGTTTCTGAATTAAATTTGAATTGGTAATGTATTGGAACCGTTATCATTGAAATAACTTCTTATCTAGCGATCGTTTTTAACACGGATCTTTTATTCTGCGGCGACCCAAAACATACGTTAAAGAAGACAGGACGAGAAAAGAAACAAATATGTTATTTGCAGTAGCAACAACTTCATCATCTTGTAGAAAATAGAGGAATAATTTGGTGTAGCAAAATCTGACGTTATTAATACCATCCATATAAATTTAAAATAGGGCAACATTTACACACCGGAGATGATGAGCGCCGAGTAACCTTTTGTCAATCGTATTTAGAACAAATCCGAACCAATGATTCTTTTGGCAGATTTATTATTTGGCCTGACGAATGTTATTTTTCAAGTGCAAGAATTTTTCATCGTCACTACACGAGGCATTTTTCCACATAATATCACCCATAAGGGCACTTCAGGATGTATGAAGCGAGTCTCACAGCAAATTATTCCAAAATTGCTCGAAAATGTTCCATTGGCCCATTTCCATTCCACTTATTTTCTATAAAACGGTACCCCGAGAAACAATTCTGGGCTGTTAAAGCCATTTCTGGACAATAACATTCTTCAAAAATGAATAAATACCAGTGGGCCAGTGAGATGGCCGCCACAATCTCCTTATCTTTCCGTTTGGATTTTTTTTTGTGGGGTTTTATGCAAAATCAATTGTATAAGATACGACATGAATCTATAGCAGTGGTTTTTAGTCCCAGTGTTTCTTTTTGTTTTTGTTACTTTAGTTTTATGAAATAATGTTGTTCTTGTTTCTTTGCAATCAAATTTCAATATGGTTTTATAATAACAGTGTTGTTTAAAGTAAAACATGTGATAATAATTAAGTGTTTACAATTGAAAATATAGAAAAACGCAACAATATATATTTGATAATAATTCCAATACCCCCTAAAAGTGTCGAAAATGGGACACCCCGTACATAACTACATAAAATATAATGAAATACTGATAATTTTCCATATTGCAATTTTTGTTGCTAAGAGAGCTATACGATTAAAATTTTGCCAATGTTTATTTAATGACGATTTATATTATGATTAAAAAATAAGGGCTAAGGCATAGGGACTCTAGTTCTATATAAAAAATATTAATTTTGATAATAGTAGACATGTCTGTTTATGCTATTGAACCTAGATTTTCCTTACAATTCCAGCACACGTGAACTCTAGATCACCACAACCATGTGCTGAGAGAAGAATGTCACGACGCGTATATACCCATATTTTTTGGTGACATGTCAAAAAAGCAGAGTTGGCCAAAATACAAAATTAAGCAAGATTAGACCTACAAACAAAAATAAAATGGCCCAGAGACAAATCAGAAATACCATAAAGAAAAGGTGTAATTTATTTGCCAAAAACGCACCTTTAAATTGACGTCGGTTTTCCTGAAAGGGAAATTTAGGAAAGCAGATGGAACTGACGCTCTTGATAGTTGGCTACGGAAAGTTTACTATAATCATACGTTAAAAAACTACGGCTATGACATATGCAGCGGTTCACCTTCCGACGTCCATAGGTTAGTCATGCGTTAGATCTACCGGTGACTTTCAATAAAGATGTACCCAGGTTTTCGCTATGTGAATAATTAATGACCACGCGAAACGGAACCAATAAGAATTATGGAAAAAATGAGAATATAGAATACTTCTTCTGACTACGTAATATACTACAAAATTTATATATGTATACATCAACATGTGAAAATTATGATTGTATTATATATAGAATAATATATTTTTTTTTAAATTGAAGCGACTTCTTAAAGTGCGCTAAAAAGTGAAAAATAACTATAAATTTTTATATGAAATTGAAATTTTTGAAGTCGGCGCCAAAGTAATACCTGACAAAATGTGATTCGCATAAACAGATTAAAAATACTGTATTTGTAATTGCTTTCTTACCATAATTTGTTTAAAGCGGTAGCTATTTATTTCATATAGAAATAATTTGGCGTTAACTTCAAAAATTTCAATTTCATATAAAAATTTATAGTTATTTTTCACTTTTTAGCGCACTTTTAGAAGTCGGTTCAAATTTTTTATAAAAATATTATTTTTAGATTTTTAGTTTTGAATTCATTATGATATCCACAAATTATTTGAACCAAGTCCTAATCGAGACTACCTCGCAATGACTCCAAGGTGACAAAAAAGTATCCATTTAATCCAAAGTTGTAAATCACCTTTAAACAAAAATCCCCCGATACTGATTTTAGACAAAATCGAGAGATGTAGAATCTTTAATCCGCCAGCTTGGATCCGCCATATTTAATTTTTTTTTAAATAATTTCAGATTCGTAATGTGTGACCCCGAAAACTCCCCGATATCAATTTTGAAAAAAAAAATCGGACAAAATAAATTTTTTATCCGCCATATTGAATTTTTTAAAAATAATTTGAGAATCGTTATGTGCTACTTCGAAAACTCTTCCATACCAATTTTGGAGAAAATTGGTCAAAATTGATTTTTTCCGTCCGCCTTATTGGATCCGCCATATTGATTTTTTTAAAAATAATTTTAGAGTCGTTATGTGCGGACCCGAAAACTTCTCCACATCAGTTCTGGCAAAAATCGGGCAAAATTAAATTTTTTTGACCGCGATATTGGATCCGCTATATTCACCTCGAAAATTCCCCCATACCAATTTTCGACAAAATCGGACAAAATTTATTTTTTTTGGCCGGCATATTGTCAGCGCCATCTTGGATTTTACTGCACCAATTGCGTCCAAAAAAATATGGGAACTTCCTGAACATAACCTAAAAAATTTCATTCAAATCGGTGCCACCGTTCCGGATTAATCAGTGTACATACATAAATATATATATATATATATATATATATATATATATATATATATATATATATACATATATATACGCGACGAATTGAGATCCTCCTTCTTTTAGAAGTCGGTTAAAAAATATATCAAACCAAGAACTACGTAAATTTTCTACAGGTTTAAAGAATCTTAGTGAGAGCTAAGTAAAAAGTTTCTTTTAATCTTTTTAGTACATTTCAAATAAAAGTGTTTTAATTGAATAATTTAATTTTGACACCTTGAGTCCTAAGTTTTAGATCGCACAGACAAAATTCTAAAAGACTATAATATTATGTTACACACGAGCATATTCCACACGAAGAAAATGGCCGGAATCTAGTGTAGTTCTAATTTTTTAGTGGTAAGTAGTGAGGATATGTATATTTAAGTTCACCCCAATTCCTTAATTTGATATTTGCCCTATCCTCTTGACCTTGACAAGATGAGTTGTATTTGACATTTCTAATATACACAGATACTGATTTTTACATAAAGGTAGGAGCTGCTTTAGACCTAGGGCTGCAAATGTTTCGAAAATCTAAAATAATGAATTTTTGAAATTAAATGTATCTCAGTCTTTCTTACTCTTATTAAAAGATTTTTTTTAGTTTCACTGCTATCCACCATCAAATCTTGTAATTGAATTTTTATTCACTTTATTCGATCAAGCTGAAGTTAAGTCCACGTATTAAAATCGAGTGAAAATGCAATAACTGACATTGGACTTATATTTTAACTTTGAATTTCTAATTAGGAACTCCCATTTTTTATTGCAGAAATGGAATGTAGGGAAAATTCTCCGTCCAATGATATAAATATGTAACATGTTTTTTACATTTAGAGGTCATTTGAAGGTTAATCGCACTGGTCTGACAGAAAAACGCAAAAAGGCTAGAAACTAGACTGTTAAATCACAAGAGACCTAAGTTTCTTTGTGTCAAAAGGACTTAACGTATATGACCTTAAAACTGACCTTGTTCTTACATTTTAAAGCCATTTCAAGGTCAATTTTATTTTTTCGAATAAAAAACCGTATTTTTAAATGCTTTCTTTAGTTTCACTGCTATCGACTGACAATCAAATTTTATAATAGAATTTTAATTCACGTCCGATAATTTCGTTAAGCTAAAATTTGGTAGACATATATAAATCCGATGACAATGCAATATTATGATGCCATTGAGATGGACTGATGATGGAGATGGAATGTGGCTACAGGATCTCCGTTTTTGCGAACATAGTCCTACCAATTTTGGGTTCGTTAGATGCGTCTCGATAACAACTCTGGTTTTAGTTATATCCAAGGTCACGGAAACTGCGCAATGCTGAATGGAGACCCATCGGATGTAGACTAGTTTAGTTGGTCTTCCCACTCAAGTGAAAGTTGGTAGCGCACCGAGAAATAAATGACATTAGGGTGGTCAAACATGATGTATCGCGAGCGCTGCACTCTCCCACTCAAGTCAAGATTTGTAGGGCGTCGTACGTCTTAAAAACTAAAAAGTGAAGAAAAACATAAATAAAAAATTATGTTTAAGGGAAACGATATTATTTTCATGAAAGTCACGAATTAAACGGAATAAAATAAGTTTCTGTATAAGAACATGGTAAAAAAATATACGAAAAATAATGATATATAATTTGTGATATTTTAGATTACTAGTTTAATCGTTTATTTTGATAATAAAATCGTCGACGCTCTAATAGGTTTTAATTTGAAAAACTCTTACCCGCATGTGACTCCAAAATCAAAATACAGTTAGGAATTGATATCAAAGTTTGAGTCATACAAACAAGCGCCCGCAATTTTGTAACCAAAATAAATTATACAGCTATACAAAAAATGTGGTCATGATTGTTGTTGGGCTGCTGAGAGTTATGTTGAAAGTCATTTGTTGCTCAAATCCGAGTCGAAGTCAGAATTGGCACATCATATCAGGATTTTTGAGATATTTAAGGTCATGTATTTGAAAAATATTATTTTGTCTACTTTTAAAGTTATGTGCAGGAAGTACAAAATTTTTTGTATTTTTTTTCTAGTTGCATTATTTAATATACCACCTTTCAGAATAAGGCCTTGAGCGGTCACTTACGTTTTTTCTTACAAAGATACGGCCATTTTAAGTAGAAGTTAGTAGGTGTTTAGAGACCAATCTTGCTTTTTTGCAAATTTCGGTCCGCCAGCTTGAATCCACTATCTTAAAAATAAAAATTTCTATTTTCTGATGTAATATTCGTGATCAGCGACTCCAAAAACCTATAAATGAAATTTTTTGGATACGAATATATTTTTTTTTGGAAATTTTGATGCACCATTTTAAATCCGACACCTTGGAAATGAAAATTTCATTTTTTTTTTGATATTCGTACAAAGCCAACCCAAAAGCCCAAAATATAAATTTTGGAAAGATACCGCTCATTAGCTTATTTTGAAGGGTGAGAGTAGTATTAAATGATGATGATACTAGAAAAAAAGGCCAAAAGCATTTTGTGAATAGTAACTGTGATGCGTTATTCGTAAGGGAGCAAGTCGTGCTCTACGATTCTACTTTGTTTACGGTAGCGAAACATCGGTCATCGGTCAAATGCTCAGCGCAGGGGTATCGGTTTGGCAGTATCTACTTACAATCGGGATATCCTTGCTCTCTGAACTGTTCAACGGTTTGACTGCCGATAGTCAAAACATCCACTCGGTGGTCGATTCTCGGGCGCTACCCTCGGGATTAATGTAGTCGAGGGTTCACTTATGCACCGGGCTGCCTGTTACAGTAGAGTAACGACAAGCCAGGGGTCAACTGTGCGTATTAGTGCTGGCTGCCGGCTGACAATTGTTACTTGAAATGTTAAAAAATGGGAACTAGGTAATGAAACAAACGGTTTTAAAACATCCTATATCCTGTATTCCATACTTTTATAAAGATATGGCCTAAAACTAACTTACAACCTAAGATGTACTACGAAATAACCATTTAAACGGCTATGTTATGAGCGCTGTTCACGGTAGCTCATACTCGTTGGTAGCGGTAGACGGTATCCCTGCGGTATCATTCATGACGCTATTCACATTACCTCGTACTACCCATTTGCGACGCTATTCTCGACTCCTTGTACTTAAATTCTCGGCGTTTCGTGTTTAAAATCCGCGGACGCTGTTCACGGTGCTTCGTACTAAAAATTAGACCAACGACGGTATACGCGATATGCCTTACAGTAATTCGGTATTGAGCGGCAGTAGGTAACGTCTCTATACGCGGATAAACGTCGGGGCGGCAGTTTTTAAGCGCCCTTATCAACGGACATCGGTGGGCACCCGGCGGTAAAACACATTCCTGGTCATTACGGAAACAAAATAAAACTAACGGTATGTGGCGGTAGGTAGAAACCGACGCTGCCCGTACTTGTAAGGGTCTTCGACAGCGTCAGTAGGATGGAACGACATTGTCCGTACTTACAAGGGTCCTCGACAATATCGACCAATAGCGGTAGGAAAGGAACCGACACTGCCCGTACTTACAAGGGTTGTCGCTAGTGATGATAGGATGACACAACATAGCCCGTACTTACAAGGGTCCTCGATAATGCTGGTCATTAGCGGGGAATGAAGGGAGTGGATGGTGAAACACCATATACATACAAGCCTAGCCTCAGCTACATTGCTAGATCAGGAAAGCGCGGTCCGGCGAGCGGCTCAGGCAGTCCGTTGGGACTGTTGACCTGGGTGGAGAACGTGCAGTTCTCAGCAAATTAATGGTCACCTCGAACTTAATTAGCCGGCCCGAGCTCCCACTACCCCGACGAGTGATGGCGTGGGGTGATCACGCATATAATACTGCTATATACGGCGCGCGCATATCGCATTTCCCGGCATGGCGAGGCAAATTTAATTATATACCTGCAATATTGAAACTTTAAACAATCTTTTTCCGCAAGAATCAGATTTTTCGGATGTATAGTAAATAAATTAAATCCCGGTGAACATACTCATGCCTCAATATTTAGTAACTTCGTTACATAACAGTAGTTTTTTACTCTTACATCTGTTTTATTTCAATTTGAAATTTCGCAGGAGATTGTATGCATCTCGTTATCTATTAGTATCGATCTCATCTAGGGTCACGATTTTACTAGGTTGCCTTATTAGCATCCTTTATCGATTTTCGTGCCAGTAAATTAATTATTTGTTTGTGTTGCAGTTTTTGGGTAGATAATATTGAATTTTGGGAATAACTCGTGTCTAATATTTTTCTAATATTTAGGACCGTGGTCTCAAAAATCTCTTCAAAGATGCTTATTTAAAAGTCTAATTTTGACATCTTGTTCTATTTTATTTGATTTGAGAAGGCTACACCAAATTTAGGTAACTATATTCTATACTTTTCGTTATAATCGTTTAGTTCAATAAATTAAATTATTCCCGTCTTATGCACACCCTAATCCCCCAAAAATGTAAAACGTTTTTTTTTTGTTTTAGCGGCCGGCTTTATTCTACTTTCTTAAAACTTTATTTTTTTTTCTTCACGATTTATTCGTTTTCCTAAAGATGTATTCGCTTTTCTTTAGAACTCACCTATATCCCTTCTCTTCAAAATATATTTTACCTTCAAAGTTTAGCCTGTTCTTTAAAGTAGTAGCTACACGATTACTCTAATGTTGTAGCTACATGTTTCTAAATATAGTAGATTCGTCTTTAATAGAGACAATATACAATTCATCGATATTAACTACGTTTGCTAGCGAATGTGTTGCATCTGTTTTTCTTTTAGCCACATATACCAACTATAAATGGTTAATTTTTCGATGAATTTATAGAAATATTAAAACTCCCAATGTACTGTGCTGTTTTCATGCTTATTTTTTTTTATCCGAGATCATCCTTTGGTGACTGTAGTCTAAAATCGAGGATTTACAAACAGATAAGTAGCTGTATTGTTTAAATTTGTAAAGAGAAAACGTAATACAAATATGTAAAGGAAATTGCAATTTTCATTGACAAATAACATCACTTTTGTTTTGTTATATTTTAGTTACAAGTAGCATTTATTATTATTAAATTAAAATTCATAGTTGATATATATATATATATATATATATATATATATATATATATATATATATATATATATATATATATAATATAGGTTTTCGGGCATCCCGTGTATGTGCTAAGTCCCTCTCAGGACTGTAAGGCAGCTGCGTTTCGGTGAAATCTCATTCACCATTTTCAAAGCTCACTGTATGGCGTCTACGAGCGAACTGACGCCTGCGACTCCGGTGTTGTCGGTACCGTGTGCGCGTCAGACGTGTTCGTTTTCCGAATGGTTCCGAACCAGGTGGCGTGATTTGCTGCGCGTCATCGGCCCTGTTGCCAGTGTTTGTGGTTGCGTTGCCGAGTTGTAATCTCTTTCGTTACTAAGTGGTACTGGTTGATGTTTTGTAAGCAGATTTTTCCAAGTATTAGGTACACGTTGGCTATCATCTCTGCTATTTAAGTTGTTGGGCCTCTTTGCAATTTCAATAGCCTCCCATATAACCCTTGTGGACAGGTTTTCACATCTCGATAGCATTTTTGTTCCCGAGACATTTATCTTATATCTTGTGTTTAACTGTGATGACACATTCGTTATCTGGCAACATGGGGAAGAAAATCTTAAAAGTTTCTTGGAACACATAAACAGTATACATCCCAAAATTAAATTCACCGTGAAGACAGAACAAGAAAGAGAACTACCGTTTCTGGATATCCTACTGAAAAGAAAAGAGGATGGCTTGCTTTCGCACACTGTCTACAGAAAGAGCCCACTCACACCAACAGGTACCTCAACGCCGATTCACATCACCACCCCGCCCAAATATTTGCAGTAGTGAAATCACTTGCGTTTCGATCGCAGTCCCTTACCGATCCAGAAAATTATCACAAAGAGATGAACATACTGAAGGAAACCCTAACAAAGGACGGTTATAAAAAGGAACATATAGACAAGGTTCTAAAAAACAAACACTTGGTCCCAAAAAATCGCGAAAACCAAGAGAATAGCTCCAAGGCTTTTGTTCCTTATGTAAGAAGCACCACATACAAGATCGCAAGAATTCTCAGGAGACACAACATTGAAACCATTTTCACCACAGACCGTAAAGTAAAAGATCTCTTGCCAACACCTAAAGAAAGAATCCCTCTAGAAAACCAGGGAGTGTACGAAATTCCATGCGGAGAATGCAGCTTATCTTACGTAGGCCAAACTAACCGTAAGATAAGCGCCAGAAGAGACGAACATATAAACGCTGTCAAGCAAAAAACAACTTCTTCTGCTCTGGCCCAACACTGGTTAAACACAGGACATAAGATAAATTTCTCGGGAACAAAAATGCTATCGAGATGTGAAAACCTGTCCACAAGGGTTATAAGGGAGGCTATTGAAATTGCAAAGAGGCCCAACAACTTAAATAGCAGAGATGATAGCCAACGTGTACCTAATACTTGGAAAAATCTGCTTACAAAACATCAACCAGTACCACTTAGTAACGAAAGAGATTACAACTCGGCAACGCAACCACAAACACTGGCAACAGCGCCGATGACGCGCAGCAGGTCACGCCACCTGGTTCGGAACCATTCGGAAAACGAACACGTCCGATGCGCACACGGTACCGACAACACCGGAATCGCAGGCGTCAGTTCGCTCGTAGACGCCATTCAGTGAGCTTTGAAAATGGTGAATGAGATTTCACCGGAACGTCAGCTGCCTTACAATCCTGAGAGGGACTTAGCACATACACGGGATGCCCGAAAACCTTCGATTACACATCACACCCGTGAGAATATCCGACATAACATATATATATATATATATATATATATATATATATATATATATATATATATATATATATATATATGAAGTAAAATGCGAAAACAGTGAATGCAAACTTCGCTCCATCATATCCTTTCTGTGTTAGAGGTTGCACAGTTAGAATAAATTGTAATAAAACACAATTCATCCTATTCCACCACCATCGAGATGGTGGCCTACCTGTACCACCATACCGAGAAGAAAGTCAAAGCTTACCCTCCCCGCCACAGTGATACGGCAGAGATACATGTTTCGTCTCTCACTAGACTCATCAGGGTACCGACATGCACCTGGCTGTGCAAAGGACAGATCGGAAAGAAGCATGCAACACTGAACGCGGCTTCGCCGACCTCTCGTCGGATGGCTTATATATGTTTATACGGCTTTCACGGATTCCTCCGTGTGAGATGCATTAGCAGTGGTTATATCCACATTATGCTGTTGTAGTGCTGAAATCACATTCAGCAAACGTACAACTATATGCAACTCCGTAACACAGAAAGGATATGATGGAGTGAAGTTTGCATTCACTTTTTGCGCATTTTACTTCACTTATTTACGGAGTTGCATATAGTTGTACGTTTGCTGAATGTGATTTCAGCACTACAACAGCATAATGTGGATATAACCACTGCTAATGCATCTCATACGAAAGAATCCGTGAAAGCCGTATAAACATATATATATATATATATATATATATATATATATATATATATATATATATATATATATATATATCTTGAATTTTATTTGGATAACCTGAAGCAAGAGTAGATCTCTAGAGACAAAATCTTCAGGGAATTACCATTTTATCAATTTTAAGCTGCAAATGGCGCTTTCAATTTGATCTTTCATTGGGAACAACTTCAAGAAGTGCTGTTTTGCATTTTACAGCAAGCGTATCGTTAAATTTCGCTCATTTATAATTTCTACGACAACAAGAGCTAGCAGACTCAGGCACTGTGGATTTTTCAAAATATGAAAATTAACAACTTTACATAATACACTTTACTAACTTATTATCATTCAATAAATAAGTATTTAGGTCTATACCATCCCATAGAGACTTTCGAAAGTAGTTAAAAAAACATTTTTCCAGTATATAAACTCAAATATCACAAAATCCTGACGTAATGGGCCTATTTTGACCTCGATTCGGATTGTACGCAGCAAATTTCGTAGATCTTTGTTATCAAACTGATAATCTAAAATGTAGATCTATTCTATATCACTATTTTTCTCATATTTCTTTATAGAAAGTTATTTTGTACTGTTTGATGCACACCTTTAATTAATATAAAATCGTTTCGCTTTTTTTATATTTATTTTATAAACATTTTACATAACAGTAGTTCTTTTTAAGGTAATTATATTTGATAGACTTTCTTAACTATTTCGCTATGACTTCTAATTGACAAATTTTCAAGTACAACGTGGCTTTCCTTGTAAGGTACTTCACATCCTCAACAGGTAACTTTTCAGCTACAGCCAGAACGATATATAAAAATTCATTTCTGACAATAAAACAAAAAATTGCCATCGGGCGGTAAATATGAAACGTAACTACAAAAATCAATTTTCACTTATGTCGTCCATCCTAACAAAACTAATAAAAATTATGAATATATCTGGAATGGAGTGATATTCAATAATAATATTGTTTTGTATATCCAGTCTTACAATTTGTTAATTTTAATCTAGCACAGATATACTTTTACAGCCGGATTCACTAACATGGTTTAAATTTAAAGTCGCCCTAAATTAACAGCAGAGGGCTTAAACTGACAAGAGCAACAACAATAAGTCAAGCAAGTTTTAAACCCTAAAAATACAAGAATAAAAAAATCATTTTGTTTTACTACTGAACCAGCATAAATGGAGAACTTTGTTTATTTTCGAGATACAGCTATTTTTTTAGATATTTCAAGACTTTATCGTAAGGTTCTTATCCTTAGTATCCCTATATAAGCGTTTTTTTGTTGACATATGTAATATAAATTATGACAATCTCATAAGCAAAATAAAACTGCCCGACTATAAGATTTAAATTTCGTAGCAACTAGATCGCGTTTAAATCTTCAATCTTTTTAGTGGATCTGGCTGTTATTAGAGTTTTACATCAAGCCTACAGATGCAATAACCTGTTGACAGATCACAAATTGGTGATTTCCAATGAGCAGTTCTTTAACAGCTTCACAGTCGAGACTATAAGGTAGTTAAAATGCGTACTGAGAAAGGCTCAGAGTGCGAATCAGAGATAATAGTTTCCAACCTTTCCTTTAACGGTCTTACACAGGAAACCTAATTTTTAGATGAATTCAAATATCTTAAAAATTCTTTCTTTATATTTTTATTTTTAAAATTCAAAGATATAAATACAAATGAATGTAGTACCCAGTAATAATAAATACGACGTAATAAAAAAAATCTCAATTTGAATAAGATGAATATTACCAAAATTTATGCTAATTATCACTAATGTGCATTTCATTTCAGTCACTGAGGAAGATCGGATAAGTTATGCCCATTATTTGTTTAAGATGTACGGTTTACATTAACCCTTATTCAATTTTTTAATTTGTTTTGATTTTTTCATGACCTTGCTTTAAATCTTTATTTCTACTAAATAGTTTCTTAAATAAGCGCCTAAGAATATACAAAACAATAACTATGCTTAGCGTTAAGACTCCTAATACGTCAACCATAAAATATTGATACAAAGGCATTCTTATTCCTGCCACTCTCAAATGAGGTGCACCTCTATGCCTAATCACGTATTCTACCCAATAAACCGCAGTTTCAAGAGGTTTTTGAGGCCTATCGTGGAATAATTTAGATCGTCTCTGGACATTTTCTCTATATTTTGGATTTGTTAGAAGCTCGTTCAGTAAAGAACTGAAAGTTTCTTCATTGAAATTGGGGTCATGGTAGTTAAGTTTTAGGCCATAACCGCCGGCTACTGCTCTTTCTGCATTGGCAGGCTGATCAGCGAACACTGGTAAGGCTAGGATAGGTACTCCATGGTAAACTGTTTCTGTGGTACTTAAAAGACCTCCATGAGTTATAAAGAGCTTGATATTTGGATGGGCTAAAATAAATACAAAAAATTCATTATTCGAATCTATATTTATAAAAAATTGGAAAATGTTCTCACAAATTCCAATAAATTTTTATTGCTTTTTTGGGTTATACAAAAAAAATGAAGAAAAAAAAACAATTGTTATAAATTAACTATGTTAAATGACTAATCAAATTTAAAGATACTTGAAAAAATATAAATTAAAATAAGTAACTAAGCTAAGGAAAACAATCCTCTCAATAATATGAAATCATTATGAATTACAAATGTACCTGATGAACTAAACTGGAAATTGAAGATTCTCCCATGGATGTCTCAATCCTCATAATTTATGTTAGAGACTTTGAAAATTTCGAAAATCGCTATGGTTATTAATAATACTTTAAGAAAATAATACCAGATTCATCAAAAAGTTAAAATAGTGCATAAATTTAACAAGAAAAATTTACTAATTATAACTTTTCAAAAAACATATGATAAATGTAATGTTCTAAAAAAGAAACGGTTGACAATTTCAGTGGGACACTACTTGTTGCTTTAACTATAATGTCTGAAATACCGTCAACTTGCATAACATTAATCGTTTGCAGCTAACTTTGGCCCACATGCAAAAAATAAATAAATTATATTATAATTTACAAAAATTGAAACACAATTTCAAAAGTAACGCGCAAATAATTAGTTTCACCGGCAAACAGTTGAGTTAGTTCACATTTTTACCACCATCACAGTGCTGTTATAGTTATCAATCAGCTGACTTCATAATAGGTGGAATGATTTAAAGTTTTGTTAAGTAATTTTTTTACATTTACGGTATCACATAAAAAGAGTATTATGCATTATTTTACAATTTAAAACAGCTGTTTTAGTTTTAGTGCAACTTTGTCCCAAGATTTGAGGTTAGTTTATCCCGGGCCAAAGTTAACCACAATAAAATGTTTAGGTTACTATGTTTATTATAGTTTCTTAGTTATTATTTTTACACGCAATATAGTTTTCGAAAAGTTTGCAACCCGAGAACATTATTATTTATTGTCTCAGTACGTATTGCTTTGAAACCCGAAAAAACGTATCGATTCCAGAGCCTAGGTGAATGACACGTCCGAAAAGTAGGAAGAGTGTTTAGAAGCTATTAAATCTCGTTCAATGAGTTAGCGTATTGCTACTAAGAGGTTTAATATTCCCAGGTCCACAATTAAAAATAAACCGTGTATTTTCAAAGGCAAAAGAATTAACGTTGGTACATACATTTAACATATATACATCGCATTATCAAATTGCCTGATCAAGGAATTCATGTGGTTCACACTGACTTCCGGATGGCTGTCAAAAGCGACTTAGACAAAAAAAGGTGTACGTGTAACAGTTTTCAAAGATAATCCTCTCGGTTAGGATTGGACACAATCATTTCTAAAGTATCATAATCTATTGGTACGAATATGTTCAAACATTTAGAGTGTCCGAGCGGAAATTGGTATTAAAGAAATAAATAATTATGTGGATCATCAAGGTAAAACTATTGAAGATATTCCGCCATTTGAACCTGGAATTATGACGAGATAAACCTTGGTGATGACCTTGGCAGCAAAAAAATAATATGCAAAAAATAAGCCAAATACGTGGAAAAAATTTGTAATTTTAACAAAAGTTCAACCGTAATATTTTGCGGCAACGTAGAGGGAAAAAACTTGCATCGTATATTGTCTATTGGGCGGAGAATATCTGGTCAACATTGACTGAGAATGGCCCTGAACATACTCACTATAACTGCTTAAAAAGTGAATGGTTTGACGGAGTCGTCTTTGAAGACTGGTTTTTATTTCATTAAGTTACACATGAAGATCGCCCGTAATTTTAATAGGAGATAACCTATGATCATACGTTAAACGTACTTCAGCTATGCGAGTAGCACAACATTTAACTGCTTACCACCAAATACCACTCACCTAACATAGCCATGGGACGTTGCATTTTTTTCTGTCACATCACTTGAAAATCAATTATAACGCTGGATCGTGGTTTGTTGAGTCTCGTGTAAATATCGGGCTGTTACTCCTCGATGGTCGGATAATAATTCCGATTTGACACGGTCTAAACCCAAGAACCATGATTTTCCTCTTGACCAAAGCCGTGAAAGCTTTCGTTCTTTAACAGCTTCTAAGTATTTCTTAGAATTTTTTCATTTTTTAAAAAAATTGGCTTAGTTTTTGAGACATATACCGTGTTATAAATAATTGTTGAATGAAATTTTAACTAACGACCGGCATTATTCTTTATACATTATCTTTATTTCCTATAATCGGTTTCTAGTATATCAATTCCCAACTGTAACTTAATGACATATCTGCAAACCACCCCTATTCTCTAAACTAACAACTTACCCAAAACATCTTGTTGGGGTAACCATTTCCTTATCATTACATTTGAGGGCTTTCCTGGCAAGTCTTCTTCGAACTTCCAAAGAACCTTTTGTTTCAATTTTCCAAGAACATTAAGGATTATTTTTTTTCTTTCGTCTGACATATCTTTGCTTTTCAAATTAGATCCCATACTGAAGTATATTGCTCCATCTTTTGCACTATCGAGAAAGTTTTGTAAATCTGTAGGGAGCTTTTTGGGTGGATCAATAAAATAGCCACCGATTTCTATCATATTGGGAACTATTGGAACAGCTGTGTGTATGCTTGTATGCGAGTTAAGTAGAACCAAAGAGACGTTGGTGAAAAGATCATATAGAGGAGGCGCATCAAGAAATGCATGATGCAGTAGTTCTTCATGCTTCGGATGTACGTAATATTTGTTGACTAGATATTCAAATGTATAAAGCATTACATTTTTAGCTCTCATAAAAAGTGTCATGTCACCTGAGTAGTGTCTAGCAAAAATATGTGGTACCGTGGACACCGGTTGTGGGTTACCAACGGTTGGATTTACCCATGAACTAGGACCTACAGTACTTAATGTAATCAACGGGCAGTTATAAACATACGAAAATACTTTAAGTGCTTCGTTGCCAAATTGTTCCATTATAACGACGTCGAATTTTTTATTAGACTGAAGTAACTTCTGGACGTTAGGATGGTTAAATGTCGAATTGACATGTCCTATAAATGTATTTGTCATCGTCTTCATTTTTTGCAGTGGAGATTTTAAATCTACTTCGAAGAGTTTTATATCTATAAGGGCGGCTAAAAAAAAGTAGGATTAGTAAAATACCGATCCATTTAAATGGCAGTATTTCATTAGATAAACCATTTCGTCAGCTATATATATTTTTAAGTATTTATTATATTTTTGTTATATGAATATTGAATACTCTTTTATGTGTAGCTATTTAACGCCAATTTAGAATTATGAAAGCAAAACATTCTTTAGAAACAGAAAATATTTCGAAGAATTTTCTATTAATTTGAATGGAGTTCATCAGCCATTTTGGATATTTCTGTTTGATGGGGATTTATGACATACTGAGTTACAGGCGAATAATTCTGCCGTTGTTAAGCAAGATGTTATAGGATTATTATTCATAACTGAGGTAATGGTAATAATAATCAAAAGAATATATATATATATATATATATATATATATATATATATATATATATATATATATATATATAATGGTAATAATAATCAAAAGAATATATATATATATATATATATATATATATATATATATATATATATATATATATATATATATATATATATATGTAGGGTGTTTGGTACGTCGATAGAAAGTTTGGAAGAGGTAATAGAGAATGTCATTTTGAATAATTTATGCCATATATGCCTTAATACAAAAATTCACGGTTATCGAGTTACAGCACATTTTATAATTTTTCGATTTTCTGGCTGATTGAAAATGTAATTTTTGTGTACTCGTATAATTTTTCGGTTTGAAATATTTTTTTTTCTTATTCTTTGGCCATACACAACAATAAGAAAACTAAAATTAAAATAACACACAGAAAACTGAGCACTCAAAAATTTTATCTATCTACGAAAATTCAAGTTTCATCCTTAGATTTGGGTGATGTTTTTTCTAACAGTGAGAAAAATAAGTGCATTCAATTTATTTTAAAAGCAACTTTATTGAATATCCTTTACAGTGGTTTATCGAAACCCGTATCAATAAAATATTAAATCCATTAAATTCAGGGAATATATTCAGATTAATGAAATTAACAATTTTTTCTATTTATTTTCACTTTCCTAAAATTACCAAAATCACATTAAGTATTATTTTATATGTTTTGTTCGAAATGTGAGCCATTATTTCTAATACATTTTTGGGCCCTTTTTCTCACTTGGGTGGTATTACGCCTAGTCTCATTTCTTCCCTAAGTGTGAAACCTGCTTCATTACTTCTTTCAATTAGTTTATTACGGTCCATTATTTCAACGTTATAGACAAGTTCTTTCATATGTCCCCAGATGTAAAAATCTATAGGCGTTAAGTCTGGGGACCTCGCAGGCCACAATATGGGACCGTGTCTTCCGGTCCAACGATTAGGGAATGTTTTATTTAAAAAATCTCTTACCTCAAGCCGATAATGTGCTTGACATCCATCGTTCTGGAAAATTATTCTGTCTATTACGTTTAATGGTATTTCATCCACGATGTTCGGCATTTCATTTCGTAAAAACGGTAAGTAATTGTCTCCGTTTAAATGTTCAGGAAAGAAATATGGCCCAATGCAAGTTTTTTCGGTTACCGCTGTCCATACATTTACACTGAATTTCTGTTGGAAGAATATTTTTTTTTCATATGCGGATTCTCATCAGCCCAATAATGCAGATTGTGGAAGTTGGTGATTCCGTCTCGAGAAAATTTCGATTCATCGGACCATAAAAAACTTTTTAAGAAAAGTCCATCTTCCATATCAGCATTTAACAAATAACGGCAGAACTGAACTCTTCGTGCTGGATCATCTTCTTCAAGGCCTTGAACCGGGGTGTAATGAAATGGATGTTTTCCTTCAACTTTCAAAACGTTCCACACTTTTCAAGTAAACAAATTAAGTTGATTAGCTACCTTTATAGTACTGTGGTTGGATCTGCATCAAATGAATCCAAAATTTGTTGTTCTACTTCGACAGCATGTCTGTCTGCATGCTCTCTTTCTCTGAAATGAAGATTACCGGTTTCACAAATACGGCGATATGTGTTAATAAAAACTTGTACATTGGGAACTCTTCTTCTAGGAAATCGATCTCGGTATAGTCGTTGAGCTGCAGCTGCATTGCCGTCTGCTCTACATGAAAATTTTATCAGCGTATTCTAAATTGGAAAAAGTAGCCATTGTTTTGTGAACTAGGCAATTTTAAATTTTGGAAGTGAACACTGAATTGGTATAAAACACAACGAGAAGATGTGTGCGATCAGCACTAAAGTCGATATCGTATGTATGGCTGGCTAAAAAAACTGGTTGTTTATATTGGTGTTTTTACTTTCTTTATGTTTATTTTAGAAATAACAATTACCGGCCTGGTGAACAGAAACACAAAAATTAATCTTTTAGACGTTCAGAACATCCAGTGCAATACATTAAATATTTTGTATTTTAATTAAATAAAGAAAAAGTGAATAGAGAAAATTATTAATTTCGTTAATATGAATATCTTCTCTGAATTTAATGTACTTAATATTTTATTGATACGAGTTTCGATAAACCACTGTAAAGATAATTCAATAAAGTTATTTTTAAAATAAATTGAATGCATTTATTTATCTCACTATTAGAAAAAACCTCACTCAAATCTAAAACGAATGCACAGTTTTCTGTGTGTTATTTTAATTTTAGTCCTCTTGTTGTTATCATAGTATATGAACCAAAGAATAAGAAAATAAATATTTCAAACCGAAAAATTATACTAGTATCATAAAAATTACATTTTCAATCACCAATGGCCAGAAAACCGAAAAATTATAAAATGTGCTGTAACTCGACACCCATGCATTTTTGTTCTAAGGCATATGTGGCATAAATTATTCAAAATGATATTCTCTATCACCTCTTCCAAACTTTCTATCGATGTACCAAACACCATATATATATATATATATATATATATATATATATATATATATATATATATATATATATAAAATTGTTCAACAAGAAATGCTTCATAAAGACCGTCGTGCTTTGCTCTCGTTAGGAATAAAAAGCACTACTTCAGATTGCAAGAAACTTCCAGAAAAAGCTGGAAATTTTTTTCATAGGTAGTGTACCGCCATCTGTAGACCGGTTTGGAACTCATTGATTCTCGTCGGTACGCAGCAGGCATGTACCTCTCACCATAAGAAACTCTTGAGCAACTTATATGATACTAAACAAAAGGTTCAATACAAGCTGCGTCATTTCCCGGAACATGAAAATTTCTTTCGAGATCTATTTAAATAAATGGTGAAACATATACTTGCACGTGATATATATATATATATATATATATATATATATATATATATATATATATATATATATATATATATATATATATATATATATTTGACTTAAGGGTAGTAGTGGGAATAGGGGGCTCCTAGTTGACCCCCCCACCACTTTTTTGATTGGTCAGCCAAGAATGACCTTGTTTCTGATTGGCTGCCCAAGTTCGCCCCCTATTCCGATTGGTTTCATAAACTCCGCCTCTTTTTGCTCCACCTCCTACCTCCTTCCTAACCACCACAGTAGTTGGAGGGGAGCTGGTAGCAGTTGGAGGGGAGCTGGTATTTTAAAGGACTGAATCTGAGCGAGCTACATTCATTTACAACTAGTCTTAAGCTTATATAGAAGATTCACCACTAATAAAGAACAGTGTTAAATTAAAAATAAGTGGTAGTTATGAACAGTGATTTGCAAAATGAAATAATCAAATTAGGTAAACAGTTTACTAAACTTCAAAATTCCGAATTAAAGAATGCAATGCTAAGGAAAACACACCCCGAGTGGGCACAGGTATATTATGAGACTGCCTTCCAATACCAATTAGCTGCAGAAGCCTGTTTAAATTATAGAAAAACCCAAAATTTGCCGAAGTTCTTTCATGAAATAAAGAAAATAGGATTCAGTTACTTTTTAAGGATATTGAAGGATTATATAAAAGATCCTGATATATTAAAAGAAATCGTGGAAGAGGAAGAGAGAGATAAAGAGATATTGAGAAACAGGGAGGTTTTAGTGTAGGATTTATTATGGAATTATTAATAAGAGAAATGTATGAAGAGTTTTTGATGTCCGCAGCCTGTTCCGAGTTTTATGCATATGAAGGTCAAGAAAGTGAAGCGCAGAATATTATATTGTTTTTAAATTATATGGAACATGCGGAATTATGTTTACTAGCAGCTAAATGTTGTAGCGAATATTTAAAAAATAAAAATATAGATATTTTAATATGTAAACTTCAAGAACTAGGATTAAATAATAATATTTCATGTATTAAAACAATGTTAGAAAATAAAACACATAATTTGTAATCAAGTCTTTTATTACATAAAAAAATTGTTGTAAAGGTAATAAACATTTGATAATGCACATACACATGGTATTTTTTGATGATAAAAGCAGCAAGGATCCATTTTCTTTAGGGTGGGTTGTTCATCAATCTCGATAACTGGTTTCATGGAATACTTCTTTACGAAATCTGCCTTTTCTTCCCCTTTTACATAAACATAGTCTACCTTAGCGCTTAAATCTCTTATGATATCTCCACATTTGTGTAATGGTGTAAATCCTTCACACCATTCAATGCAATGGTAATTTTTTATTAACCACAGAGCTTGTTTGTGTAAATAGGATGGTAAATGACCCATCGGAAATGGAGCTTTGAAAATAAAATGACTTGTCTTTTGCCCATCGTACGCTGCTAATTCCTTTACAATAAATTTATTATTTTCAATTTTGAATCCTTGAAGATCTAGAATAAGTTTCATATTTTCAAATATTTGAATTTCTTGATCATTTCTACTTTTAATTGATATTCACTTATTTGTTTTTTTAATTTCTGCAACTGAAGTTGAAAATCTAATACTCGAACTGAAATCTCGTAAGACATTATATAAATGAAGAATTCTGGTTTGGCTACGTTAATAAATATCAAAATTGACGCGTGCGCTCTTAAGCGTAAGTAGCGGTTTGTTTAAAAAGAGTATTTTATCTTAAGGAAATTGTATTACAACTGTTTCACAATTTTTGTTAATGGATTGTAACTGAAAACTTTATCATGAATTATAACACAATATGCCGCTGTTTTAGGGGGAATTTTTTCCTTGGTTTCAAATTCAATTCTCATGGTTACTGGACCTGTTTGTAGTAAATCTCTTTGATGTGAACAATTAATGTAAACTATAGGAGCATTTTCTTTAAATTCTTTCGGATTAAAAATTGGTTCCACTGGAGAGTTATAATACCCTTGACGAAAGTCTGTAAACATTTCATACAGAGTAGCAAATTTATTATTTTCAAAATCAAGTTGAAGATCGTTGTAAGGATATCTTTCTGAATTTAAAAAGACATTCATATTTCTTAAATTACAATGATCAAATTTACTCATATCCATTTTTAGATTACCACGTCTATTTTTCTGAAAAGCAATTAGAACATGACGTGGCGTTTCGACTTTTGTAGATGTTTTTACGGGCCAGTTGTGCCTCGTAGTTTCCAATAACTCTGGATATTCAACTAATTCCCAGCTTCGGAAGGTTATTAGTATATCACTATTTTTGTCAATAATTTTGGTAAGTGCTAATTCTTGCGGAATCGCTACAGTAAGATGAGGAACTCTCCAACACAACTTGGTAATTTTAACTTTGGGTTTTTCATCTTCATTACTGGATAATAATGCATTTGTATCATCATTACTTCTTATTAGAATAAGTTCTTGTTGTGAATTAAGAATAATCTTATTATAATCTTCAAAAAATCCTGAATACATCTTTAATGGTATACATAATGAAACATTACCTTTGTCATCAGTCATAATTTTTTCTTTAGATTTTGTTTTCGGATACCAACCGGCATTTTCCAATTTAGCACTTTCATTTTGATTAAATGAAATATATCCCTTAAGAGTTGAAGTTATACCAATATCCCGAACGGAGTCAATAGTAACACCATTTAAAATATAGCGTAATTCTTTAAATAAAAATGCCGGAGCATTATTAATTAAAACAGTATTAGCTAAAGGGGAATCATCTTCTTTAGTTACTTGCAATTCCACATAAATTTCACTTTTGCAAGGTAAAGGATATTTTCCTGTTTGTTGCAAAGCAATTCTGATTTCATCATTTGGTCCGAGTTTTGTAGGATTAAAAGGATCGAAAGAAAGAATTTCCCAGCTTAATATTGATTCATCAACCAATACATTTTCTCTTACATTTAAATAATCCATTTTTATTTAAGTTTAAAACCCAAACTTTGAAGAAATTTTCTATTAGAAGGTGTTAACCTTTGGAAGTTTGATTTCCTACTAAAGGAAGTTGGTTTCTTTCTTGTCTTATTAATGTTTTTATTATTAAATTTTCTAGTAAAGTTTGCAGATTTATTGTTATATAATATTACCATCTTTAATCTACTTTTTTAAGATGTAGTCTGATGGTTATGGTTTCTTCTCTAAAATTAACCAAATCACCTTCCTGATCTATTATTTTAATGGCTATTTTGTCAATTACTTTAACGGTGACTGGGAAATATATGACGTTTTGAGGTGACTCAATTATTTTGAACCCTGGAGCAACGCTCGGGAAAAATTGGTGTATTATATGAACAGGTTTCCCGTTTAAATATGATCCCTCTGCAATACTGCAGTCTATATTTATTGAATTTACTTTAATTATTTCCGCGGGAAAATCTGATATATGTTCAATGTTGGCTTCCAATCGCCCATTTTTAAACCCTAATAATTTACCAATAGTTCCTTCACGAAAAGTTATGGGGGCTGAACATTTAAGATGTGTACGTAAAGTATTATTATTTGCATAAAGACTAAAACTAATTTTATCCTCATCCAAGTGTTTTTTTAAAAAATCTTTTATGTCTTCTAATTCGTAGCTACCTGGGGGTATAGCTATTTCTAAATTTTCATCATGAATTAATACATTATTCCCAACATCAATATTGGGAATTGCATTAAAAGTTTCGAAATTTACAAGACCGATAACATATTCAACATCTTCATCTAAATATATTGGAGGATGTAACTCTGATGTTAAAATAGCGGAATTGCCGCTAAGAACAAAACTATATGACATTTTACTTTAAAAATATGTTTAATAATAAACTAAAATTAGGTGTTACATATGGTTATAAAGAAATTTTAGACACAATTGACCACAATTTGTTTTGTTAAAGTTTTGATAACTGTTATAATTATAATTAACAATATTATTATTTTGGTCGCTATAAAAATATTTAATTAATTCAGAAGGGGGTCGCAAATTACCATAACTATCAAAATATATTATGTTTTTTCCTTTTTTTGTATATGCTATCCAGTGAGTACCAACACCACTGTGATTATCTAGATTGACAATTGCACTTTCAATTAACTTTATCTTTTTTGGTAATTTATCCCTCATAAAAATACCACGAAAGTTGGGAATTTGTAAATATTTAGCGTATTTAAGTAAATCGTAATTTGTAAGTGCTTTTCGAGGTATATGTTTTAGCAGTTTTTTGAATAAGGTTTCAAGTATAATCCACATCCTGTTTTATAGGGTTTTAAATAAAGTCCACTTCCTTTTTTTCCTACCGCAATGGACTCCATCATTTGATTGTGTCGTTTAGATTCTTCTAATTTCGCTTTGGCTGCTTTTGCATCATTTACTGCTTTAGCAATACCTGCAGCCCCTCCTCCAAGAGCACCAAGAGCAGACAAACCAGCAAATAAAGGTATAAGTGGAAGAAATCCGCCAGTCTTTGGGATTGGAATTACCCTTTTCTTTGGAGGTAACACTTTACCAGTTTTTTTAATAACTTTTAAAGCAGTTTGAATACTTTCATTTAGGTCTTTAAAACGTTTCCCCTTAATTCCTTTTCTAGCTTTTGAAATTACCTGAGATAATGATAGTCCTCGTCCTTTTCGAGTTTTTCGCTTGAACTTTCTTCTCGTTCGAAGTCCCATACCTAATTTTCTTTTAATTTTCATAGCACCAGTAATTCCTAGTGCAGCAGTTTTTTCCCCAAAACTAGAATCTTTAGCTTTGAACCTTGATAAAGCTTTGTCAGCTAATACTTTATCAGCTAAATGCCTTCTTTTTATATCATTTGATTGTGAGTAAGCAATATCGTGTTCTTTACAAGCCTCATCCAATAAATTTATACCTTTATCACCTCTTGACAATCGTTTTTCCAATTTTGTTCCAGGTCCACAAAAATTATAACCAGGAATATGCAATTCAAAGGGTAATTTATTTATTAATGAGTTTACTAAACCACTTCCTTTCCTTTTGCTGTTTGTCTTGTAAATGATTCGTTTATTATGTGATGGAAACATTATATATAGTTGCAATCCTAGTGATAACTAACCAGTTACATCACAATACTGAATATTAATAGTTTGTTTTATATATAAAATGAGAGTTGAGAAACAACCATACTCTATAACAATTAAGGATCATGAAAGTTCAGTGAATGGTTTTAGAAAACATGGAAAACTGTTTGAGGGAAATAGTAAAAGAGGGTTAATTATTGGCCCGTCAGGCTGTGGCAAAACCAATGTTATTATTAGTTTGATTGAAGATCCGAATGGTTTGCGATTTGAAAATCTGTATGTTTATTCAAAATCCTTATATCAACCAAAGTATAAATATTTGAGAACACTTTTTAAACCTTTGAAAAAAATTGGATACTATGAATCTGAAAATGAAGAAACAATTGTTTCACCAAAACAAGTTAAACCAAACTCTATAATAATATTTGATGATATAGTGTGTTGTAATCAGAATGTTGTAAAGGACTATTTTTGTTTCGGAAGACACAAAAATACTGATTGTTTTTATTTATGTCAAACATATTCTTCTATTCCGAAACAATTAATTCGTGACAATGCAAATTTAATTGTTATATTTCAACAAGATCGAACAAACTTAAAACATATTTATGATGATCATGTTAATGTTGATATGTCATTAAACCAATTTAATGAGTTGTGCTTAATATGTTGGAAAGATAAATTTGGATTTTTAGTAATAGACAAAGACTCTAATGTGAAATCTGGCCGATATCGAAAAGGATTTGATTCATATATTTACTTATAAAAATAAACGTTTGATGGTAAATTATACCAATCATGGATGAACGTTTAGCAAGAGAGTTAGTTAAATCAAGAAAAGCTGTTAAACAAAAATATCAGAGTTTAAAAAATGCGGAATTTGAGGCGCAAACTAAATTGGAGGAAACATATAAACCGATAACTCAACCCTTACAAGAATTAATTTCAACGATTGGTAAAATTGAACCTGTTGAAATAAAGGAAGAGCTACACACACCAATTAAAAAAATTTATGAAACACCACAGAAAAGATCAATTCAAACACTAACACCAAAGAGAAAATTACAATATGGAACATCAACACCAGAAAAAAGAAAGACGGGAAAAACTCCACTCCTTCCTACAGAAATACCATCGATTATTGACTGGGACGCGAGTTTAGCTTCAGCAAGTCAAATGCCATCTATACAACAAACAAGTATTATTGCAGAAACAAACCCTTCTTCAGGTTCACACTCCACAATAGGAAATCTTTCAGATATACTGGAACAAACACGGCAAACAGTTAGAACATTTGTTGATACAGATTTATATATAGAATATTTATTAGGATTTGATGAATTACCTCGCCAATATATTGATAGCGGTGTAAAAGATGTTGAACATGAGTTTGATCACCAATATGGAATAGTTCATGATTTGGAAACCGAGAAATTCTTTTTGGGTTTAACTCAAAAACCTGTCGAAATTATTGGTAAAAACATCAAAATTGAAGGAATAACCTATACAGGTACACCAGGTTTATATGAGTTATTATTTAAAAAAGAACCAATAGGGTATAAAAAACAAGATTTGGAAAATTATATGGATATTTTAAAAAGAACCAATGCATACCGTAGAAATAATGATCCAAATGAGCAGGTGCAGGGGAATGGATCACATAAATATATTTCTATAATAGGACCTTATTTGCAAAGCAAAGGAATTACAAAAACTAAAACTCTAAATCCCGAATCTCAACAAGCAGTCCAGGGATTTTTTGAAAGACGCAAAGCTCCATATAGAGAAAGTCGAGTGTCTTCAAAAAAAACCGGATTTGGTATAACTTTAAAAGTTAATAAACCTAATACAGATTACATATATTGGGATAATGTAAACGAACTTGTTGAGAGACTTCGACTATTGGTAGCATCCATGCTTGCGGGACACACTGGTCATAACAATGAAATTATTTCTATTATTGAAGAACTAAGAGAAGCGAATATTATTATATAAAAGGACATAATAGATACTTTTAAACATTTCTAAAATGACCATCGATAAATTTGGTCGTCATATTTCAAAAAAATCTGCTCTAAACACATTATTATCACTAGAAAATAAAATATTATCAAATGTTGAAGAGAAAATAATAAAAATTTTTAAAAGCGATGTCAAATATATTGAAAACAAATTAATTCAAAATTTAGATCCCGGGTTGAAAAGCGATGTTAATAATTTAAATAAGAGAATAAATGAATATGATAACAATATACAAAATATTGCAAAAAAGATTAAGTTATTTGAGGATAAAGTTATTCCTGAATATAATGACAAGATAATTAATTTGAAAAATACTGTTGATGGAAATGATGATGTAGTAGAAAAATTTTCTCAGAAAGTTTCTAAATATGCAAATGACTTTGACGTAGTGAAGTTAAAATATGATAAAGTTGATGATTTTGAAAATGAAATAAAAAATGAAATTACATCAATTAAATCAATAATTAAGGATACTTCAGCAATTGACAATGTCAAGAACAGTATTTCCAAGGAAATTACATCAAAGTTTCAAAATTTTACTAATTTGCTTAATGATAGAGTAGCAGAAGAAGTAAGGAATTTTAAGAAAATACATGACGTTATGGATAAAAATACACAAAATCTTGAAAAATCAATGAACACTCATTTCCTAATTCACAAAAAAGATACCGACAAAGTTAATGAATTTAAAGAACAAATTAAAGAATTTGAAATTAAAATCAATGCATATAAATCAAATTTACAATATTTAGAAGACAAATTGAAGGAGGATTTTCAAAACGAAAATGAAAAAATTGAAACAAAATTCAAAGATCAAATTACAAAAGATAATGAAAAAATCGAGGATATACTAAAGCAATTAAACAATCTGAAAACCAAATCTGAAACGTCTTTTGACGAGGGAAATTTTACAAAGGCAATCGATGAGAAATTACAAAAAGAATTAGAATCCTTACTAGAAGTAGTGCAAGCTATAATAGAAGTTTCTAAAAAGGATGTATTAATTAAAATTAAAAATAATAGTTCAAAAATCGAGGAGACTTCTTTACTCATAAAAGAACTTGAAACATCTTATACAGATATACTACACAAAGCTGAAAAGACAGCGTCAGACATAAAAAATATAGAAAAAAAAATTGTGAAAATGACATTAGATATTACAAATGCAGAATTTCAATTAGGAAAAGATATAAAAAATCTAGAAGATAAATTAACAAAAGAAATAAAATCTTTAAACGAATTAGTTCAAAGAGCTGCTGAAGTTTCTAGAAAAGAATTTAATGATACAATGAATTATGCAAGAGAAGAAATGAATTCAACATTAGGTGGTTTCAAAAAAGATTATACGTTATCAAATGTTCTTTTGGAAACTAAATTTAATGTAAAAATGTCTGATCTTAATAACAACATCACCCAAATAAATTCGTCAATAAAAGAAATTAGAAATGAAAATAACAAATCATTTGAAACAATGGAAAATAAATTTAATGTAAAAATTTCTGATCTTACTAACAACATCACCCAAATAAATTCGTCAATAAAAGAAATTATAAATGAAAATAAAAAATCATTTGAAGCAATGGAAAATAAAATTAAAGAACTTACTAAAAAAAACTGAGATGATTTTTTTTATATTTTACAACATCAGCGATAAAGGGCTTTTATAAACGGTTTAGAAGGAGGTAAAGTTATTTGTGGGATTTATTTTCGAGAGTAAGGTATAAATTAATAATGAGTAAAATTAAGCAAGACGTTGTAAATGAATTACATAAACCGGCGAGAAGGCGATATAGAAGGAGACGAACAATTGTAAAAGGGCTTAATGATCTATTTCAAGCTGATCTGATAGAAATGCAGCCATATGCGAAATTTAATAGGGGTTTAAGATATATTTTAATGGTAATAAATGTGTTTTCTAAATTTGTATGGGCAGAACCTGTAAAATCCAAAACTGGTAAAGATGTAGCAGCTGCAATGAAAAAAATTCTATTAACTTTAAAAACTCCCCCAACAAATCTGAATACTGATCAGGGTAAAGAATTCTTTAATCAAGACTTTCAGAAACTTATGGAGCAGTTCAAAATTAATCATTACAACACATTTTCTAATATGAAAGCTAGTATTGTAGAGAGAGTAAATAGAACGATAAAAAACAAAATGTGGAAAAAGTTTAGTTTACTAGGTAATTATAAATGGATCAGCTTTCTTAAAGAAATAATTACAGAATACAATAATACTAAGCATTCAACAATCGGAAAAAAACCAAACGAAGTTAACAAAAAGAATGAAATGGAAATCTTGAAATCAGCTTATACTCATAGGAAAACTGTGGATCCCAGATCACCAAAATTTCGTGTCAGTGATAGAGTACGAATAAGCAAGATTCGCGAACAATTTTCTAAAGGTTACACGCCCAACTGGTCAAACGAAATTTTTCAAATAAAAAAAATCCAGCTTACTAATCCAACAACGTATTTGATTCAAGATGGAAATGGGATAGATATTCAAGGAGGTTTCTATGAAGAAGAACTTCAAAAAGTAAGACACCCAAATGTATATCTGGTGGAAAAAGTGTTAAGAAAGAAAGGAAACAAAGTATTTGTAAAATGGTTAGGATTAGATAAATCTTATAACTCTTGGATCTTCAAGAGAGATGTGATGTAATAGTAATTAATGCTGTAATAATAATTGATGTTTGTAATAAAAAAAAAATGATTTTTTATATATATTTGTTTTATTTAAAAATAAGCTTATTACATAAACATTTTTTTAAATACAATATTCCTATAATCAGAGTCTAATATGGGATTTAAAATTTCTTCAGTCAATTTAATCCTTCTTCTAAAATGTTTTTGATTTATAAACTCTTCAGAAGTCATACGAGCTTTTCTGTAGGCGAAGTTCCAAGCAACCATCAGATGAATTTGGTTTCTTGATTCATCAATAGATACTGTCTTCTTCATAATAGTGCTTAGACTTTAATTTTTGTTCTAGTTCTTCGGGATGATTCAACAGCAGTTCCAGCATGGAGCACACATTTTCACTATTTAGATTTTGTTTTGGAGAAAGGACATTATATATTTTGTCAAAAGAATCTCCGTCGTAAAAATTGTTATTTCTAAAAACGTTGAAATAACGTCGAAAGTTTTGTTTTTGTAAAACATTTAGTCTATATTCTATAAGTGGAATTTGTTCCCATAGTCTGCACACAGTTTCATTTCCATAGTAAATAAAATCACAGCTTTTCACAATCTTCACTATTGGTAATTCACCAATCTTTTCAAAATGAATAGATAAATTTTGCAAATATATCGGTTCATTGAAAACATTTGGTGAAAACATATAATTTGTTATAACTCCTTGATATTGCAATAAGTTCTTCCAATCATCTTCATTTAATATCACAGACTGACCATTTTTACCACCAAGTTCAATGCATGGTAGAAAATCACTTTCCACCCACAAACCAATCACAGCATATTTAGAGTTAGAATTATTTAAATTATATTTTGTAGAATTTATAATTGTTTTTTTTATTTTCTTTTTTAATGGTGAATTTTCAAATATATTTTTACTCTGATTACTGAACATTTTAAATGATGTATTTCAAAAACTAACTGGCTATCTGCTTGCTCTCAAAAAACTAACTATCAATCCGTTTGCTCCTAAATTTTATACATTTTCCCTCTCCTCTCAAGTGGAGGGGTAAACTTATTTTCCCTCTCCATTTAAGAGGAGGGGATAAACTTTAAATGTCTTTATACTAACGAGAATCAATAAAAAACAAAATTTATATTATTTTTTTAACATTTATTAAATATTTTTATAGATATTTTTTCATGAAATACAATAAAATTAAACATGTAGAAATAAATATTGCTGCTGTAAATATAATAACAAATATATAACAACAGACACAATGACAAGATTCTTCTTTTTTATTATTGAAAGGAATCCAATCTGAATATTGTAATGGTTTGTTTGTCATGGAATATTTAATTTTTATGTATGTATTTTCACACAAAGCAGAATCAGTTACATTATAGGTAAAAAAGTGTGAATTTCCAACAAGATATGTCATTTTCATCTGTTTGTAGCAGTCGGTTTCATTTTTGAGGGCATTTATACATATATCAGCCCTAACTGTATTAGGAATGTAATTTACATATATCACATTTCCAACAAGGGAAACTAAAACTATTAAAGATGCAGCAGTCATTGTTGTAATATTACTAACAAATAATGGTATTTCTATACAATATATATGTTTTTGGATTCAGTTCCCCCTCCAACTTTTAAAGCTTCAAAAACGACTTACATAATTTATCATCATATAAAATGATGTCTTTATAAAGATGAAAAATTACTTGGAGTAGTTAATTCTAATCGCGGTTTTTTATTTTTAGATCCATTTTCGTTTCCAGAACTTAAAAAAGTTAGAGTATCATACATCATTTTCATATCTTTATCAAAAAAATCTGTTTCCAAAATATCCTTATGTCCCCATGCAAGAGTTTTTGTGGAATTTGGTATACAATATCTTTTATCATCATGAGTTGTTAATGCCAATTTATTTAACAAATTAGTGTATATATTATGCATATCTGACTTGAATACATACATGGTGCAGAATATTTTGTCACCTTTCTCAACAACATCTTTATAATCTGATAATGTTAATTGATTTTTTATACATGATCTACTAACGCCTTTTGCTTTTTTATCTACACTATTTTTGGATTTTATACAATATGCTTTAGCACCAGTTCCATAAAAACTTTCAATGGGAATCCCTTTGTACTCATCTTTAAATTTACCAACAACTGATGTTGTAATAGGCATGCAATGAATATTTTGTTCAGAAAAATTAGAAGTATCAAATTTATCCAGATTTAGCTTCATATCTTCATAAAAGTTTTGGGTCTGAACTTCAAGAATTAAGGAATCAGTATCCGTATATAATAAATTTAAATTATTACCATATTTTACTTTTAAATACCCATAATAAAAATTATACATTACAGTTTTTGCAATATCCAGAATACTCATCCCAACATAAATTGGTTTATTGTATTCAATGCAAACCTGTTGAAGTTGAAGAGCAACTAGATTTTCAGAGAAAATTTTAAAATCCTTTAATTGAGGTTTAGAAATAAGTTTTTCGGCACTAAATTTATTACCCTGTCTTTCCCATTGAGATACTAATTTAATATCTGCTCGCCTATCAACATTTTCCATGGTTTTACCGAAAATTGAATTATTTGCCAATTTATAACAATTTTTATCAAATTTATTTTTAGATAAATTTCGTAAATTTGTATTTAAATCTATATATTCCGCTAACCATGGTGATTGTGTAAACTTAACTGCTCTGTGTATTTTTATGATTTTGAGTCCAAATTGTAGACATTGTTTCAGATATCGGTAGTGAATGATATAGTTATATTTATTATGTAAGTTTGGAATTAATTTTGAGTGGTTTGAAATTGGTGGTGTATATTGTTCAGGACAAAATGGGAAATCATTATGACTATCATGTAAATAATTTGGATATTCTAAATCAACTTCAAATATGTATCCTATAGATGATGTATCTGAAAGTTCGGATATATTTAAAGTTTCTATTTCGAGCTTAGGTACCCAAGCAAAATTTTTTTCAGGCAAATATTGTTTCATAGCATAACCATACAAATTTGTGGCGTCTAAGTAAGCGATATATGTTGTAGGTCTTTCAGGATTAAAATTTTCTAAGAATGGATTATTTGCTTCAGATTTGCGTTTGGAACAAGTGCTAACCCCACCACGAACACCTTTTTTGAAAAAATGAAGCATATCTGGTTCCGTTAATAATTCTAATTCTACATTAGTTAATTTCATCATTGCATCCCAGCACATAGAAGGGCTAGTGACATAATTAACAGGATCTAACTTATAGGTTTTAATACATGTGGATCTATAATTTTCAAAAACATCAGCCAAAAGTAAAACATCTGATTTTAAGTAAATATCGGAATAAGCCCCTATTGTAGAACACTTAAATAGATTCCACACTTCTACAGCACGACTGTAGTCTTGAGGAGAGATATTTTCATCGGTTAAGTTATTATAAAATTTATCAATCAATGGTAGAGATTTCTCATTTAATTTTTCGTTGGAATCTATGTAAGAGTATGGAAATACCCCTTTTTGTCTAATGTATCGAAATTCATCAGCATTTGAGAAAAACTTTTTAATTTCAAAACATTGTGAATCTTGTAGAGTTTGTGATAGTGACTCTAAAGACTCTGGGAGAAATTGAAAAGAATCTATAAAGCGTAGTCGCAAAGCAACTGGTTTCCGCTTTTCTGACACATCAACGAAAATTTCCTTACTAAAAGAAATATACTTTTCTTTATTTTGAGCTATAACACTAATATTTTCTTTATTATAGCAAAGCGATTTAATAAATAGGTGAGAATCATAGTTTTTTAAATTATGCAATACTATTGGTATATATTTTGGAGGTTTAAAATGCAAATTACATATTGAGTGGGCGGCTCCTCGATATTTACCTGTAATATGACAATGATCCCTACACTTTATGAAATTTCCTTTTGAAAAAGGTTTTTCACATACATAACAAATGCTAGAATTTTCATATTCAATCTGTTCCACAGATGATAAATCTTTCAATGGTACTTGATATTTTAAATATTTTTTATAAATTTCTTTTACATCATTTTCAATGTATTCAATAAATTTTATAGCACAATCTGTACCTCTATAAAGTTTAAGACACACAACATTCTCATCAAATGATGATTTAATATAATAAGCAAATGAATAGGGTATATGTTCAGCAGTTTTAATAGTATATGAGGTTGTCGAATCAGGTGTAGATTGTTGGCACTCAATGTTTTTCAAATAACATTCAAAATCGGCATAAATAACAAAAGGAGATTTATACTGTTTCTGAATATTTTGAAACTTTAATATATTTGCAGGAATATAATTGCCAAATTTATCCAAAATCAAATTATCTGAAGGAAGCTCAATTCGAACAAAACTACAATCACGTTCTAAATGTGTGTTAAGTTTTTCATATGTTCCAAAATATTGAAGGCATCCATCACATAAGTATTTTTTTATTTTCTTTTTTGATAATTGTTTGGATACCAAGCAACCTAAATCCTTTATCCAACAGTAGTGGTTATTTCCATCATCAGAACTTATTAAAAGCAAATTAATATGTAATTTTTTCTTTTCATTATTATAATGTAAAGGACCGACAATCTCATATACCTTTTTATTATCCCTTAAAAATTTTTCAACTCCATATACATTTATGGACAAATTATTTTTTTCCTCAAACTTTTTTATATCTAATAATTTTACTGGAAATTCAATACCTGTAAAATCGAAAGCGTCTCTGAAGTCTGGATATGATGAGGTCTTTCGAGGATTACCGGTTGGCTGGTATGCTGCTGAAACCACTGCCCAGGCGAAACAGCAATTGTCCTCATTCATCACATTCACTATTGATTTAGAAAAGTGATGCATCTTAATGTAGGAGGAGGCATTCAATGGGTTGTACTTATTGATGTTGACTTCCAAATGCAGAATTCTTTGTAGAGCCCACCCTGTAATAGGAATTAAAAAATTAGTTCTGAATAATATTTGTTAGAGATGTACAAGTGATATTAAGAAAACTTAGCTCTTGAGATTAAGAAAACTTAGCTCTTGAGATTAAATAATTACCTGAGTCTCTTTCCGGCAATTCATCTGCTTTGGTTTCAATAATCTTGAATAAATCATCGTAAAGCTGTTGTAGATCAGTTGTATGGGTTACAATGAAGAACGGTGTATTAAATGACTTAATTGAAGTAGAGGTTAAAGTTGGAGAATAATATATTCCAAATAATTCCAAATTTACTTTAGCACATGTAAATTCCTGTTGATGCTGGCGTATTAATGTTTGCACTTTATTACCAACATCTTGCTGAAACTTTTTGATGTCGATGTGATAATTCTGCGAATATATTCTGTAGGAAGCTATTCGACATTTAAATGCACTCCTGATAATGTCAATTCCATTTCCATATTTTATGCAGCTCCTGTTTTTATGAATATTTGTCCTCAAGTGTGTGCTCCAGGAATTAGATTTGACATTTACTTCACAATCTTGGCAAAATCGCATTGGAGGTCTTGAAAGTAGTTCATCAACTGAAACAATTATTATTTTTTAATTCCTCTGTAAACCTTTATTAATAATAAAAAGAAAAATTAAAAGGAAAATTATAGCTAAATATGTTATAAAAAAATACTTACGATTAATTATATAATCT
Organism: Diaprepes abbreviatus; assembly: GCA_034092305.1. Lineage (NCBI taxonomy): Eukaryota > Metazoa > Arthropoda > Insecta > Coleoptera > Curculionidae > Diaprepes > Diaprepes abbreviatus. Next base: position 1,134,513 of record JASJET010000144.1, on the reverse strand, counting down.
TCCAAGTTAAAGGTGTTTTCGTTATTAACAACATTTTCTCGAAGGTGGCGTACAATATGTGATTTTCTTTTAAATTCTCTTAAGCAGTGTGTGCAAAGGAGAGTCATTTTAAAATGGAATCGGTTAGGGCCGTGTCGCTTTTAAATAAATACAATTTCGATCTATCAAGACCCAATGACATAGAATAATTAGCAATTTTTTCAGCTCGCGCAATTTAGAAAACTTTTGGATTTACTTTTGAATTAACTTTTGGATTCACTTTTTAATTTGAAGAAAAACATGGATTTTTTTTAAAAAATATATTTCCCAAATTTAAAAGAAGATCGCCTTGTCGTTGAATACAATTTTTAACGTCTTTTAAAGTCGAATTAGATAAATTATTACATATATTATCTAAGTTTAAATAGGAATAAACCATTGACTTAAATCTAGATGTGGCACACCTTGTTTCATTCCTATTTAAGCTCGGCTTAGTTTTCTTATGTAGAAACTTATCTAATTCTCCAATAGCGACTTTATTTGTTGGATTGATTTTCGGAGCTGTTGTTACAGCGACTGGTAAAGAATTTTTTGAAATTTGTGCCCCTAAAGTTTGGGAACTAGAAATATCACCGTCCAATTTTGACTTTTTTAAATCTGAACAATCATTTGTTTCTGATAAAGAACGTTTTTTGGGTAAATTTTTTTCAATTAAATTTTCAGAACTTTGTTCTAAATTTAGGCCAGAAGGATTTTTCAAAAATTGATTTTGATTACAGGAAGAAATTAAGGGACATTGAGGCTGCTCATCTTCAAAATTTTCAGTATAAGTATATACCTCAATGTCCCCCACAATTTCGCCACAACTCAAATCAAAAACATCTACCGAATTTACTGAATTTCTGGTATAGCCAAATTTGGATGGTTGTTCAAACCCCTGAATAAAATTTTGATCCAACCCTTCAATTAAATTTTGATCCAACACTTTAATAAAATTATGCTGAGCTTTGGCTGAGACGTTTATAACAGTCTCAACGCTGTCGTTGGAATCCTCTGATGAATCTGACGATGCATCTGAAATTGGCGAATAGTGGGGGCGATAAACCTCTTCCATATTATTTTTCGAAAAACCCCCAATGCCAATCCTCTTATCATTATTTAAAGCTCCCTCGTTACCAACCCCATTATTATTATTGTTTAAAACCCCCTTATTATTTTGTTCCTCACAGCTCTCAAAAGTCTCCTGATATTCCACATCACCCTTAATTAAATTTTGCCCTGAGCTATTTTCACAAATTTCACCCCCTTCTAATATATCTAAAAGTTGTTCCAAATTATATCCCTCATTTATTTCAGAATTGTTAATTAAATTTTTCCTTAATATATCATTATTTAAATCATCGAAATTAATTGTTTCAAGAGGTTCTTGAGGAATATCAGGGATAATAGATTCATCCAAAACTTTTAAGAGCTGTGTCAAAATATCGCTTTCACCAATTTCGGAAGAATCGCCAGATTCAGATGAATTGTTAAATGTATTAATATCAATTTCCCTAAATTTAATATCTAGCTCCTCGTCGCTTAGCCCACAAAATGAACAATCAATCAAATCATGCACAAGGCAAGCGTCGTTTAAATCGAAGGCTGTTAAGTCGATGTTTTCAATTTTTACATTTAAAAATGACATTTTAAATTATAAATTAAAAAATAAAAAAATTATGAATCAATAAAAAAATCAAAAAATCAATAAAAAATCAAAAAAAATCCACAAAAATGAAAAATCAACAAAAATCAAAAATTGGCTTTTAGAAGATTAAGTAAAAATGAATGAAAATCCAAAGTATTAAGTCAAAAATATTAAATCAAAAATATTAAATCAAAAATATCAAATCAAAAATATGAAATCAACAATACAAACCAAATAAAAATTAATATGTCACTACGTCACACAATTCGAAATAAATCGGACTATCTAGATATATTCACAACAGATTCGATAATTTTACAAGCGTACGCTAATAGCGAGATGTAAACTGAAGAGACGCTTCGTACCCAGCCGCCTTTTAAAGCAGCCAAGAGCCTGGTACCGGCTGGTACGGCGTGGCACTGCATGGTACGACGGGAACCGTGAGACCGTGAACTCGAGAGAGGTCGTTCAACGGTTGTAAGTTGTTTTGTTCTTAAGAAAATGACGAGTAAAGAGGAGAAGAAGAAAAAAAAAAAAAAAGTTGTTTTTGGAATAATATAAAAAACAGTTTTTTTTTTTTTTTTTTTTTTAATTTTTTAATTTTTTTTTTTTTTTTTTAATTTTTTAATTTTTTTTTTTTTTTTTTTTTTTTTTTTTCGTTTTTTATATTATTCCAAAAACAACTTTTTTTTTTTCTTCTTCTCCTCTACTCGTCTTTTTCTTAAGAACAAAACAACTTACGACCGTTGAACGACCTCTCTCGAGTTCACGCTATCTTTGCCTTCTTCTTCTTCTCATTCTTCGGACTGGTTTTGCCGCTGGAGGTAGGAAAAGTGGTATTTCAGTATTGTATATAAGGATTTACAGCGTCTTGACTTAGCATTCATTAAGTTTAAAGTCTCAAAATGAGTACGTTCATAATTATAACACTACAAGAATTTCTGGGATTCTTGGAAAATCAAATTAATCTGATGGATCGTCAGAGTCCAAATTCCGAGAACACGGTGATGTGGCCGCCACCATCAGAGGCTGACTATTTAGATGAAGAATTTATCCACATGTTTGAGCCAGACCTGGATCCCGAGCCTATCGCCTTTGATTGGGATCCAGACCGAGCAATGGATCTTCAACCTTTGATGATGGAGCAACAGCCTATGGAAGAAGATCGGCCACAACCTATGGCAGAGCAGCAGCAGCAACAACAGCAGCAGGAGCAGCAGCGGGAGCAGCAGCGGGAGCAGCAGCGGGAGCAGCAGCGGGAGCAGCCACAACAACAGCAGCAACAACAGCAGCAGCAGCAGGAGCAGCCACAACCACAGCAACAACAGCAGCAGCGAAGGCAGAGTTACCCTCGAAAGTGCAAGAGGCCACAGCAGCAACAGCAACATCAACAGCATCAGGAGCAGCCACAACAACAGCAGCAGCAGCGAAGGCAGAGTTACCCTCGAAAATGCAAGAGGCCACAGCAGCAACAGCAACATCAACAGCAACATCAACAGCATCAGGAGCAGCCACAACAACAGCAGCAGCAGCGAAGGCAGAGTTACCCTCGAAAATGCAAGAGGCCAATAAATTATAAATTATAAATTGGCCTCTTGCAGAGCAGCAACCTCTGGCAGACAACAACAACAACCGATGGCAAAGCAGCAACCTATGGCAGACAACAGCAACCTCTGGCATGCAGCAGCAACCTCTGGCATGCAGCAGCAACCTCTGGCAGACAGCAGCAATTGGCAACCCAAAATGGTATAAATTATAAATATGTATTTATGTATATATGTATATTTGTATTTTGGATATAGGAATAATAAAAAACAAAGTCGTTGAAGAAAATATTTTATTTTTTTCTATTTCTTATACAGAATCACACCTAATAACCAAGTTTCTTTAACTTGAAAGAATTATTATGAATAGGATGAATATAATTTTTTTTACAAGCACAGTAATGAAAACTAGGTTTTTTTTTTAACATGGAAGAATAAATCATAGTCTGTTGTCAGGGAATTAAACCTAATTGTTCTTTATCTTATATATAAAATCTTATTTAAATGCCTTAGTTGACATTTTAAACTTAATATTAAAAAATACTAGGGTGAATGAATAAATTCAAGTGCAGTATCAAATTCATTTATTTAAAATTCAATTTATCGATAGGATTGATTGTGCATATTATGTAGAAAAAATTATTCTACACTGAAAGAACAAAATCATTAGTTCTTCGAATCTTAATATAAACAAATTTCTATTTATTTAGATGGCACCCTTATATTTATTTAACTTAAACTTAATATATATCTTATAACTTATATCTTATAACTTATATCTTACAACTTATATTTTATATGAAATCTTATTTAAATTAGTTGACATTTTAAACTTAATATTCAAAAACTACTAGGGTGCATGAATAAATTCAAGTGGAGTATCAAATTCATTTATTTAAATTTGATTTATCGGTAGGGTTGTTGTGCATATTATTTGAAAAGAATTATTCTACACTGAAAGAACAAATTATAATTTCTTTCAATGGGAATAAATACAAATTCTTATTTATTCACATCATTCCCTTATATTTATTTACATCATTCCCTTATATTTATTTACATAGTTTCTTATATTTATTTAACTTAGCAGAACAAAATCTAAATTCTTATAAAATATTTTAAACTTAAACTTAATATTAAAAACGCCATAGTGCATGAATAAGTGCAAGTGAAATAAATTTATTTAAAATTTGATTTTTCAATTAGATGGTTTTGCATATTCTTTAGTTCTGGTTTGTTACATATTATACATGCTTGTGAAGGAGTTGTTATGAATAAATCGTTTTCACACGTGTTGCATTGCAGATCTTTTTCGCAACATATAAAGGATCGTTTATAGTGGCTATTAACAAAATTATTTTTCCCATTTGGGCAATTTAGAGCATGTATATAGTAACATTCACAACATAAATTATATGCACCGCCAGAAGATGAAATAATTACGACATAAGATTGAAAAACGCACACTTCTCGCGTAAGGTAATTTGGTGTTAATGTATCACTTGCATTTATTTTTGCCACTTTCACGAGCCCCTCTTCTCCACACCCGTTTGGAACGCCATTATCCTCTATCCCATCATCTTCTTCATCTTCATCGTCGTCTTCGAAATTATTTCGATCAATAGTGATCAGAGAATCCTGTCTTGCGTGAAACTTTCCTCTTCCAGCCAAGTTAAAATGAGTTGTTTCATCTTTGTACATTGACTGGATCGTTTCATCGCAAGCAGAATCTAAATATACATGTGTCTGATCCATTTCGAAGACTGTCCGATGAAACTCGATTCACTTGTTCACACTATTTTTTAATTTTACAACACTTTTTTATTGATAATGGTGGGCCGTCTATGTGGTGTTGATATATTGGATAGTGTTTAAAACACGGCAAATTTAGCTGCAATTCTTCGTCACTTCTATAATTTTCCGGCAACCTGTTCCAAATTTGTTGTAAACTAAGTGAATCGACGAATGTTTTCAAGTAGTTGATGGGAAAGAAGGCCAAGTCTTGATCTTCAAAATCGGTAAGATTTTTTCCGTTATTTTGGTAGGAAATTATTACTTGGCCTACACGTTCAATGAGTTGCTGTTGTTGTTGTTGTTGGTCGCTATTTGACATCGCGCACGAATGACTGAAGTTCGCTCAGATTCGATGGTTTAAAATACCAGCTCCCCTCCAACTGCTACCAGCTCCCCTCCAACTACTGTGGTGGTTAGGAAGGAGGTAGGAGGTGGAGCAAAAAGAGGCGGAGTTTATGAAACCAATCGGAATAGGGGGCGAACTTGGGCAGCCAATCAGAAACAAGGTCATTCTTGGCTGACCAATCAAAAAAGTGGTGGGGGGGTCAACTAGGAGCCCCCTATTCCCACTACTAAGGGTCATTAAATTTCTTTAGTGTTAGGGTACATGTGAATTTAGTTTAATGTACAGAAGTTAAAATATCTTTCCAGTTACTCTATTGAAATTTAAGATACCATTTAATCAAATTTAATGTACAACGAACTGATATTTCAATGAATTGCTTTAAATTTAAAGCAAATGTAAATTATTAACGATTTTTGGTATAAAATCATTAAATTTAATGTACGAATGAACGTTAAACCTGCATTAAATTTAAGGTTATTTTTAACGGTGTATTACTTACCCTGAAACTCTTCAGCAATTCCATTCAAAACAACATCAGTATAGTTTCCGTTTTTTGGCAAATCTTTAAGTTTATAAGGACTAATCATCGTGACATCATGACCAGCTTCCGCTAAGGCTTTCATTAATTTAGAGTCTAAAATATAATGACTAATTCCTGGCATTGGAAAAATTCCTAAAATACTGGCAGCATTTACACAATTTGATGCAACAAAAACAAAAAATATAATTTTATACATCATGTTCATAAAGCGTCAACCTTGAAATAATGCCTGCCTAACATGCGTTAGATAATAATTACTACCGAGAGCATAGCACTGCTCCTCAATTTCAAATTGCACTAAATACGAGTATAACCAAGTCTAGTTCCCCCTCCAAAAAACTATTTTTATGTACGCATATATTTTACTTTTATCCAGCAGGAAAACTATATTATTAGTACGTGGTTTAAAGTACGCAAATGGTACAGCAAGCTTATTTTTTTTTGTAAAGGTGATTAAAGCTGTTTTATCTGTATGTAATTGATACAAAAATATTCAGAAAATAATGCCATGTTATATACCTCAGTTTAATAACCCAACGCATTATCAATATTTTCATTTATGTATCCATGTGTGTTCTAGCTTTTTATAAGTACAAGGTGGTGCCTAATACAATGAAAAGAGTACATAACTATCTCCAAGAGGGATACGAACCTTTGGATCCCACATATTGGGGTATAATTAATGACTCATTAATCACAATGCTTTGACATATGAACAATAATTAAAATGACCAGACTGAATTACAGTTTTTTGTTAATATTTTTTAATGGGAATAATCTGTCCAAAGGGTGAATTGCTGGGGAACTTTAGTGCATTCATGCTGTGAACTTTGTAGGGTTGTTGTTTGAAATTATTGTACAGTTCGGGATATTTTAGGTTACTGTACAGGGTGAGTCAACGATTGGATGAAGTAGGTTTGTGCCTTTTCGGTGAAATTAACAAAGAAACTATATTTATTGTTTGATACAGTTTATTTTTACGCAGATTTTAAAAATATTTAGGACTCTACAGGGTGAGCCAAAAAACTAGGACAGCATAAAGTTGTATTTTTTAAAATAGAACACCCTATATACGAATCGTATTTAGCTTAGAATTTTAAATCTTTTTTATTAAGGGTTTACTATAACAAAACTTTATAGTCTCTGAGATAATTAAGTTTAAAGAAAAAAAGTCACATTTTCAAGCATCAATTCAATCCTAAATAACGTTTTCAATTTTATGAGAAATATATTCAAATTTGGAATTTAGCAAGGCCAAGGACAAGTTAACATAATTTTTATCTAATATTTGCAATAAAAGCTACAGGGTGTTGAACACATCGGCTCAAATTTGAACAAGTTTAAATGAATAAATATCTTTTTTTTTTAAATGGTACATCCTGTATATTTTCATGTTATTTAATAGAGTAATAAAAACCCTAAAAGTTTTGTTCAATATATCCTATACCTATTTATAATAGTTTTTGAGATATTTCAGTTTTTCTTATTTTCCATACTTTTTTACAGAAATAGTTTTCATTATCATAGTAGCCATGTAAAATAATAAAAAGAAACTACAGAAACAAACAGAATGTGGTTAAATATAATGAAATACATTATTCGTTATATTACAACGGCAATAGTTTAATTAAACATAATGTGAAAAAATTAACACAACAATAACGACAAGGCAAATACATATTTACTTTTATACTAAATTGAAACAAAAAAATTACCTATCAAATACTGAGATTAATTATTTCTTTTTAATAAGTGTTCGAATAAACGACCCTCTTGTGCAATGCACAAATTTAGTCTTTTTTGCAGATTTTCTCGGACCCTGGACAAAATTAGTGGCGTTATTGTTCTACAGGTATCCCTAATCCTGTTTCGCACATCTTCCACTGTTGTTGGTGGATTAACATACACCTTATTTTTAATATAACCCCATAGGGAGAAATCTTAATGGGGTGATGTCGCAAGACCTTGGTGGCCACTCAATGAAACCCCACGTCTAATCCATTTTTGCGGATATCGTTGGTCCAAAAACGCACGAACTTCACGATGGTAATGCGGAGGCGCACCATCGTGATGGAACCACATACTGTCGAGCTCATCCCTATCGAGACCTTGAAGCAGTTGGGGTAGTTCTTCTTGTAGAAAGTTCAGGTAACTATGGCCATTTAGTGGTTCATTAAAAAAGTGGGGTCCAATAATTCGATTATGATGAATACCACACCAAACATTTAATGACCAGTGGTTTTGATGTTGCACCTCTCTAATCCAAAATGGGTTTTCTGTGGCATAATAATGCATGTTGCGTCTACTTACGGCACCGTTACTTATAAAAGTAGCTTCATCACTAAACATTACCTTGCATAATAAATTTGGATTTAATTGAATCTCCGCATTTATTGTACGACAAAAGTTTACACGACTTTCAAAATCCTGTCCATGCAATTCTTGGTGTAATTCCATGTGATATGGATGATACCTATATTTCTTGGTAGTACGATTAGCGGTGGATTGTGATGTTTCACATAATGCTGCTAACTGACGGCTACCAATATAAGGATTTTCCTGAACATTTAACAATACTTGTAGTTCTTTTTCTTCATTAGTTACTGGTTTGTTGACCACTTTACGTTTTGGATAATCAACAGTACCAGAAGAATCAAATCTTTGCATTAAGTTTTGAAAAGTATGGGTATTAGGCTGGCGTCGATCAGGATACTTCATTTTGTAAATTCTTTGAGCAAGAAGGCAATTTTTTTGAGCCTCTCCTATTGTATAAATCATATCTATTAACTCATTCTTTGGAAAATTCATTTTACAATATAAGATGAATGCAAAAAAAACCAAACTACACTACATAAAAACCAAAAGAAGCGATTGCGGTTATAAATTTGACACACAGAAAAATGTTCTTTTACATTGTTTTTGCCATGGCTACTATGATAATGAAGACTATTTCTGTAAAAAAGTATGGAAAATAAGAAAAACTGAAATATCTCAAAAACTATTATAAATAAGTATAGGATATATTGAACAAAACTTTTAGGGTTTTTATTACTCTATTAAATAACATGAAAATATACAGGGTGTACCATTTAAAAAAAAAGATATTTATTCTGTTAAACTTGTTCAAATTTGAGCCGATATGTTCAACACCCTGTAGCTTTTATTGCAAATATTAGGTAAAAATTATGTTAACTTGTCCTTATCCTTGCTAAATTCCAAATTTGAATATATTTGTCACAAAATTGAAAACGTTATTTAGGATTGAATTGATGCTTGAAAATGTGACTTTTTTTCTTTAAACTTAATTATCTCAGAAACTATAAAGTTTTGTTATAGTAAACCCTTAATAAAAAAGATTTAAAATTATAAGCTAAATCGAAAATACGATTCGTATATAGGGTGTTCTATTTTAAAAAATACAACTTTATACTGTCCTAGTTTTTTGGCTCACCCTGTAGAGTCCTAAATATTTTTAAAATCTGCGTAAAAATAAACTGTATCAAATAATAAATATAGTTTCTTTGTTAATTTCACCGAAAAGGCACAAACCTACTTCATCCAATCGTTGACTCACCCTGTACTATATTTACTATAATTAAAAGAAGTTTGTTACCCACAGTAAAAATTATTCAGCCACGATTATTAGGGATTTGGATCATTAAATTGTCGACGTTTTGCTTTCTTTGAAATCATTCAATGCTCTATAATAACAGAGACAACTATACATAAATTTATAGTAGTAAAAAAATAATACATATATATATATATATATATATATATATATATATATATATTTAAACAGATCAAAATAATAGGTAGTTTATTAACTAAAGTAAAAGGGAGTGATGATAGTTTAAAAAAATATATAGTATCCTTTGCTCTCAATGCCATGGTATATATATATATATATATATATATATATATATATATATATATATATATATATATATATATATATACATATATATATATATATATATATATATATATATATATATATATATATATATATATATATATATATATATATTTATGTATATACAGTGTGATCAGTAAAGTCCGCATCATATGGAATTTTTTTTATTAATAGCTCTATTCGAAATTTGACTTTGGCAACAATTTCTGCTTCGATCCAGATGAAAATCAACCAAAAAAATAATAGTCACGTGCTCACAGCTTGGTATTTATTAATATTTGCCGGATAAAAAAAATTGAGTTTGTGACTTTATTATCTATATGTGACCGAAGTGACCGACAAAAGTATCAGTTTAAACACCTCTATCCGACAAAAAATATTTATTTTTTTGATCTGCACGATAGCGTACATCAATCATGTAAGGTATTATTTTATTTACAGTGTACATATATATATATATATATATATATATATATATATATATATATCCGAAAAATGACGACAGCGCTGTTTCGTCCTAATATGGAACTCGTCAGGCCATTGCATTCGGTACAAACCATCATCTCGTATCTGTGTCCTATAAACAGATTTCACGGTTGAAAAATAGTAAATAAGATACAGTGGCGACATCTCGAAGGTTCACTCAATAACACAAGAATAACACAAATCAGCAATGTTATATAAAACTGCCAACACGCAACAGCTCTCTTAGGGAGATGGTCGGTGAAATACTTTACTTAAACTGTTGAATTCAAAGTTTGTTTGGTTGCCGACGCCGGATAATGCGACCTCTATCCTTAGAGTAACAAGTTTCGTGTGGTCTGACGAGTCCCATATTAGGATGAAACTGCGCTGTTTTCATTTTTCGGACCCGGAGTTTTTCCATGTTTTTTTGGTGTTCTCCGCACTTTTTAGCATGATAGTAATATTCATCAACGGTCTTTATTCGCATAGCCGAGAATTTTTTATTTTATTTTAAAATAATACGGACGATAACTTCTCCCTTTATATATATATTTAGCTTATAGACCTCTAACTTGGAAGTTGAGGGTATTTAAACCGATCTGCCTATAATTTACTAGTATCGTACGGTGTTGTCACGTTATCCAACTTTTCAGCGATCTATTAATAGTGATTCAGAAATATGGAAATAATTCCGCCTAAATGGCAACACCGTACACATTTTGTTGCAGCAGTTGGAAATCCCGAGTACACATTTGGTTGCAAGCAGTTGGAAATCCCGAGTCATCAATGACCGTAAAAGGGCCCGATTGGTTTATTGCTACAATCCTTAAATTGTACGAAAAGGATAGCTTATTTAAGTAAAGTAAGAAATATCACGTTTTCAGTGCAGCGTAGTAAAATGAACTATAAAAAATATTGAATTTCAAATACATACAACTGGATAATAAAATATAACAAATAATAAAATTGAAATAGATATAAAAGATATTTTTGACAAAAGAGTATGAGGGGCCTAAAGCCGCCACATATATATATATATATATATATATATATATATATATATATATATATATATATATATATATATATAGGTACGTGTGTGTGTACACTGCAAAAAACTTGAACGAGGATCTGTGCGAATACTTTAGACTACTCTCAGTTACGACGCAATAAATGATTCTTCATTCATTATTACTATTTAATATCTGATAAGCATTTTTTTCTTTCTCAATTGTTGACGTATTTATAATAATTTATCAATTAGAATTTGTGATCTAAAAAAAAATTGAAATTAAATATCTAATGTTTATTTTTAGTTATTTTCAAAAAAGTTGATAAGCATGGAATATTATTAAACTTTAATTTATCATTTTACATTTTAATTTTATCGCTTTACAAAGTACACAGTAAGAATTCAAAAATAATATAAATCATTATTAGACTTTTCGGTGCTGTAATCTTCAGTTTGCGTAGACGTACTGAAAGACAATATCTCGAAACTTTGAAAGCTGTCATGTGCGGTAGAAACGGAAATAATCAGGCAGCTGTCAAAAAGAGTACGCCCACGCCAAATTCAGATATTTTCAGAAACATATTTTTACACAAAAAAATAATTTTCATGATATGAAGATCAGGGGCGGATCCAGCCTCAATCTTTGGGGGGGGGGGGGGGGCGGTAATATCACAAAAGTACAGTATGGCAAGCGAAAGAAAGTTCCCGACGGGCGGGGGGATATATCAGCAATATTTCCTTTTCTAGTGTAAAAGGCAGGGTCGGGTCTATTTTTCTGAATTTGAAGTTTTTGGAGAGGGGGGGGGGCGATCATAACAAAAAACAAGTTGTCGACAGGGGGGGAGGATGGGGGGAGCACACATTCCTAGTATAATAGGCAGAATAGTGTCTATTTTCTTGAAGTTAAAGCTCTTGTGGGGAGTGGCTATCGCAAGAAAAACAAGTTGTTAACGGGAGGGGAGTGCTAGCAGCATACACATTCCTATACTCTTGTCAAGAACTAGAGAGAGTAATAAAACTGTTACCGAAACCTTCAACTTACCTGCTCCAGTGCCGCAGGTAACTGAGAATTGTCGTGAATCTGATTATATTTAATTATATTTAAACATTATAAGGTTTTATAAATTTACTGCAACAATAGAGTTTCTAATAGTTCAATTTAATTTCTGTCAGTGAGCAAAGTACACCTTAGTACGCTCTTAGTGATTTATCTTGTTTGTGATTGTTTTTATATATTATGAGATTAGTGAGATACCCAAAAGATATGGCTTCCACATCTATATTTATTTCAAAATCGTTAAACCAGGGCATTTTTTCTCCAACAAAAGACTTATTACGATAAATGTTTATGATGCATTAAAATATCAATATCTAGATAATAATGTTAAAGGTTCTATTGAGATGTGTTCCAATATGACAGGAGTTGGAAAATCGACTATATACCGAATACTGAAGAAGAAAAAAACGACTGGAATTGTTAGTACTCCCAAGCCACATTCGATCACAGGCAGACGAAAAATCTCGTTCGAAGAACAGATGTGAACTGCAATAAAAGGAGTTGTACATAAATTTTATTATGAGAAGCAGATCCCAACCGTCGACAAAATTCTAACTAAAACCAGTGAAGATCGGGACTTACCTGAAATTAAAACCACTGAGCTCTGGAAATTGCTCAGAGAACTTAAATTTTGCTGGGAAAAACCAGATAGGAAATCTGTTCTTATAGATCGCCCAGAAAATGTCCGTTGGAGAAGAAAATATCTCTCTCAAGTAAAAGGTAGAAATAACAGAACTTACAAAATTAATAATTTAACTGAACTTTCAGACGATTTTTTTGAACAAAGTTAATGTAGAAAATTGGGAAAAATTCATATAATAAAATAATAAAAGAAAATGAGCAAACTCGATCTCATAATCGGTGAGATAGAGGAACCAATTATAATTAATTTGAGTGAAGATAGCTTCACTGACTTTTATTATGAATTAGATACGTAATGTTTACCAGCCTAAAAACAATTTATTATTTAAATTTTCTGTAACATATAAAAATTAATTACATTAGAATCCCTTTTTATTGTCTAATTGTAATTCTGCAGATGGTTTAAGAAATAAATAAACTGAAACGTCAAATCTCCTAAAAATGTTTTTAATTGATAATTAGATGACCAATAGCCCCAAAAAAATTTAAATATATATGGACGAATTTATTTTTTTATATATGTTTAACTTTTTGTGTTTTTGACAATGGGTATTTTGTAAGTATTTAAATTATAACTTAGAATTTTTTAAGAGAAAAAGGCTACGTTTTAGTCTGAATGTGCCCAAAAAGATTTCTATGCCAAAATTAAAAGTAATAAAAATACAGTCGTGATTTGTATTAAATATGATATTTCTAATGTATGTGAATTATTAAGACATCATAAGAAATAAAATAATATTTTTATTTTAAGTTTATTACCCAAATAATGTTCTATGCCATAAATACTTAGTGATAAAATAAACCTTCTTCCGACGCCTATGACAAGGATTAAAATCCTTTTTAACACTTCACACATCCAAATATCTATTGTTATCCAACCCAAATAGTCTATTATTATAGACCGGTATTTTTGATTATAAAATTTCTAACCCATTCTCATGAAAAATATATGTGTCTAACAGATTTTGCCAAACACACCGGACTAAAAAACACAGGTAGTTGGCGAAGAAAAGAATGGTAAAAAATGATTTATTATTCTCTCTAGTTCTTGAATAAACTATAGTATAAGAGGCAAAGTCGGGTCTATTTTCCTGAACTTAACGCTCTTAGGGAGGGGGGCGATCGCCCCCACCGCCCCCCCCCCCCCTTGGATCCGCGCCTGATGAATATTATATATAGTTGAATAAAATAATATTTCATTAGTTAAATGATTTTTTGTAAAAAATAACAGTTGAAACTGTAGGTCATTTTTTTACACAAAAATTGTTTGAATAATGGAATCTTATTTTAATAAACTGTCTATAGCTGTCATATTTTTACAATTATTTTTCTGTGTCAATAACTTTTTCTGAACGCATTTGATTTCGCGCTTTTAAGGTGTACTTCTCTCAGAGCACACACAGAGCTAGTATAATATATATGTGCGAGCGCAATGTCGCATGTATATATCATTTTAATGAAAAAGGTAAGGTTTTTTTGTCGGGCAACTCGTTAATCGTATTCTCTTGTCTTTTCAAAAACCAAAAAACTACAAACAAATGTTATTAATGAATACTGTGCTGTCATGAGAGCGACGACTTCAATACGCCGGACTGGAAAAATCGGAAACAGTATTTTGTTGGACAATATTATTGGCGGCTTTAAATTATTTTTAACGTACAATTCTGAAAAAATTAACTTGTTATCAGTAAATCTCCAAAATTCATCAAATCGTCATGTTGTCAGTGGTGAACAACCCATTATAAACCACAATTTTTGTCGGACAATTTTTTACGTTTTTTGTTTAATAACCGAACGCCTACAATTCGAAAAAATGTTATATTTATAAATCTTCTTACGTCGGGAAACGGACGTATTATGGAAAAAATTAGAAAGCGAATAAACCGATTACGAGAATTTTCGCAAAGGAAAAAGTTGTCGGTCTACTTATAATTAAGCTACGCACGAAGTTACAAAAGTATATTAATGATTCTTCTTATATGCAGCCGGACTCCTATACTGTTATGAGTACATTACTTTTTGATATCACGAGTTTAAAATATTTTTTATGGTTATTAAATTTTTATGGCAAATTTATACCAAATATAAGCACTAAATTCCACCCTCTCTGGCACTGCGGTGGATTACAAATGGAAACTTTTAATAAAATTAAAAATGAATTAGCAGCTTCTTCAATACTATTGGTTTACTATAATCCAACTTTACCTATAACTTTATCTTGCGATGCAAGTTCGTATGCTTAGGGGGTGTTGTATCTCACACCTATCTCAATGGCGACGTGTGCTCTACTGCATCCGAATCGCGCACTTTTGATCGGAAAATCTTATAGTCAGTTAGATAGATAAAGAGGGGGTAGCTATTATTTTTTGTTTGAAAAATTTCATTTCTAACTATTTGGTAATACTTTTAGGTGACAATGAGGCCTTAATAAACATTTTGTGCCCGGAAAAGAGAATACCTATTTATGCTTCCAACAGGTTGGAAAGACGGAGTATTAATTTGAGCACCTATCATTATGATGTTATATAAAGTCAGAAAAAATATTACTCACGCTTTATCTCGTTTACCACTAAGGACTAGAAAGGAGAATAAAATTTTTATAAAAAAATTGAACCGACTTCTAAATGTGCGCTAAAAAGTTAAAAATAACTATACATTTTTATATGAAATTGAAATTTTTGAACTCGGCGCCAAACTAATATCTGACAAAATGTAATTTGCATAAGCAGATTAAAAATACTTTATTTGTAATTTCATTTAGAAATAGTTTGGCGCCGACTTTAAAAATTTCAATTTCATATAAAAATTTATAGTTGTTTTTCACTTTTTAACGCAGTTTTAGAAGTCGATTCAACTTTTTTTTATAAAAATTTTGTTTTTCGATTTTTAGTATTGAATTCATTATGATATACATAAATTATTTGAACAAAGTACTAATCGATATTAGTGTACCGCGCAATGACTCCAAGGTGGCAAAAAAGTACCGTTTTATCCAAAGTGGCAAATCACTCCAAGATGGCAAAAAAGTATCAGTTTTATCCAAAGTTGTAAATCACCCTAAAATGAACCCCTAAAAATTTTTTGATTCTTAGAGTACCAGTGAAATTGTGTCAAGCAAATATTTATTCTGTCATAGTGAATCCACTATCTCAAATTTCAAATTAATTTTAGATTGTTAATATTGGCCCCAAAACATTCCAATATCGATATTTATAGAACCTGAGACGTAAATTTATTAACCTTATATATATATATATATATATGTATATATATATATATATATATATATATATATATATATATATAGGATTAGTAAACAACCTAATAGTTGTAAAAAATTATCTTCATATTCAATACCAAATCTGAAAAAATGCGATATAGGTAGAATTTTTAAACGACATTGGATCCGCCATATTGAATTTCAAAAAAAAAAATTTAACGTCTTATCTGCGATATTGAATCCGCCAAATTGAGTTTTTCAAACAAAACTTTAAATTCGTAATTAACACTAATATAAATCCCCAATACTGATTTTGGACAAAATCGAGAGATCAAGAGTCTTTAATCCTCTACTTTGATCCGCCATATTTAATTTTTTTTTTCAATAGTTACAGATTCGTAATGTGCGATCCCAAAAACTCCTCCATACCAATTTTGAAAAAATCGTACAAAATTAATATTTTATCCGCCTTCTTGGATATGCCATTTTTACTTTTTTAGAAATAATTTTAGATTTGTTATGTGCGACCCCGAAAACTCCCCGTACCAATTTTGGAGAAAATCGGACAAAATTGATTTTTTTGTCCGTCGTATTAGATCCACCATATTAAATTTTTTAAAAATATTTTGGGTTCGCTATGTGCGACCCCGAAAACTCTCCCACACAAATTTTGGAAAAAATCGGACAAAATTAAATTTTTTTATCCGTCATATTAAGATTTTTAAAAATAATTTCAGATTCGTTGTGTATGACCCGAAAAATTCCCCCATACCGAGAATATCGGACAAAATTAACATTTTTGGCCGCGACATTGTTAGCGTCATCTTGGATTTAACAGCATCAATATCGTCCAAAAAAATATGGGACCACCGTAGTAATCTCCTGAACATAACGTAAAAAATTTCATTCAAATCGGTGCAGCTGTTCCGGGGTAATCGATGTATATACATAAAAAAATACATAGTCGACCAAACCTCCTTCTTTTAGTAGTCGGTAAAAAATTCTATTATTCTCACATATTTTACTTAGGAAAAACTTTATCTCTTGGTTATATTGCTTTATGTACATAAAAAGATCCAATTTTATATATTATTTTTAGTTACTGTTTACGAGCATGGCCAGAAAGGATTATTTTAAACGGGATTAGGTACACCTAGAACATGGATTCATATTATGAGGGTATAGGGTAATAGTACCTCAGAAATTAAAGTCACATTTACTTAAGATACTTCGTTTAAGTCACATGTGAATCACTAACTGTAAAGCTGTTGCTCGTTTCTATTTTTTGTTGTACAAAATAAATGCAGATATTGAAAAGTTATGTAAAGAATTTCTTACTTGTAATTCATTATTTTTAAATTCTGCAAAAGTACCACCACATCCATGGTTTATGAAAATACACCCTGATTTACTAACATGGTTTAAAACCGCCCTTAATTGACAGCAAAGGGCTTAAATTGACGAGAGCAACAATAAGTCAAGCTAGTTTTTAACCTTTATAATACGAGCGTAAAAAAATCATTTTGTTTTATTACTCAACCGGCAAAAATGGAAAATTCTCCTTATTTTCGGTTTACAACTACATATTTTCCTTATACACTTCAAGGCTTATTGTAAGGTTCTCCTCAATGTCCCTGCATAAACGTTTATTTGTTAACATATTTAATATAAATTATGGCAATAACATAAGCTAGGAAAAACTGATCTACTGGAAGATTTAAATTTCATGGCAACTAGATTGGGTTTAATTTTTAAATCTTCTTAGTGAATCTGGCTGTAAATATTTAATAAAAATTGATTCTTATTGTAAACGGCCAGCTGTATTTAAAACAAATTAAACATCGACAATGCAATGATCAAGCAGAAAATTTTGTTACAACATTTAAAATATCTCAAAAAAAGCTGTGGAAGATAAAAAAAAATATTGACATGTTGTTAGCAAGATTTTTATTTGACTATCAAAATACGCCGCACGTTGTAACTGGTGTTAGTCCAGACCAGTTAATGTTTAAAAGAAATTTGCTTGTACGTAACTTAAAAGATCACATCAAAAATAAAATTGAAGAACAAAAAAATAATTTTGGCGGTACATCTAAGTACTTTGACATGAGAGAAAGTTTCTTTTTTATTTTACAAATGTACAAAGCTCTAGAGGGGCAGAGGCAACAATAATAGGTCAGGAAGGATCAGATATTTATTATATAAAATCTAGGGAAGGGGGAGAATATAGATGTCATTGAAACAAGATAAAGCTTTTATTTAAATTGGCAACGTAGAATTATCTACGGTGAGTTCAGAAAGTCAAGGAGATATTTTAGTTTCTTCCAATTCCGCAATGGTTGATAATGACACAAAAAAAAATACGCTTTTACTAAAGAAACCTATTCCTGATTCTAATTTTTTTAGACGTTATTACAGAAAATGATGCTTAAAATTTTTCCATACGTTTTAGGCAGCCTTGTAAATTATCACAGAACAACCCAAAATAATTTTGATTTAGTTAATATTAAAATATAAGTGTTTGTGAATATATCTCAAAATAAGCTAATATATATTTTTTAAATTAGAAAAGGTATACTGATAATTTATTTTTTAATTTCAGGTATGAATCATTGGCAAAGATAATGTAAAATTGTTGAGGATCTCCAACCTATTTTGGTACGTATTAAAGATTTATTTAATCGATACCACAACAGTAACAAATAATAGTTTACATTAATAAGCGAAAAGTTATTTGTAAAAAGTAATTTGCAAATCAATTACTGTGATACCTTCCTCAATTGTTTCTGCGTCCCTATCATCAAACTCGGAAATGTGAAGTGAATAAAAACATGTCATGAAAAATGGCGTTTTTAAATTCTTGGCGCAGTCATCATTCACTTCTCTCTTTGCTTGTTGGAAAGGAGGTAAACTATGAAAAGAGTTGGGGAAAATTGCGAAAATGAAATGTCCGCCAATTGTAGTTAAATGACATACTTAACGATTCGTATTGTTTTGATACTCGGTGCGTACTTATAAATATAAGGCGTTGTGTTTTTAGTGAAACTTTATGATTTTATTTATTTATAATCATAATGAATTTAGACCATAGATAAAATATTTATTAGATTCGCAAAGTTTAATCCTAAAAACGGCAAATTTACGACAATAAAATGTAAAGATCGTAGATCAGATGTCGGCATGCGCACTAAAAAATGATTAGGTGACCATCGACAGGACCGAACTTCGAAAATCTATTTAGTTAGTTCAATTAGTCATAAATGGTGTCTAAATTAAGCAAGTTATCAAAGTTGCAACCATGGTTGCAATCTTTAGTAAAAAAGTCGGTGTCATGTAACTTTCTTGTTCTGGGAGTCACATCATATGGGCACAAATAATATCTGAAGCAGAAGGGAATAACCCGGTCTGTGTCTACCGATGGGAGTTAGTTTATTCATTTCTTATACTGTGAAAGTAAAATTGTGAAGAAAATGTATCTTACTAATTCTCTAATGTATTGTTTCCGTCTGTGTGCGTTAACTTTCTTGTTGTAGGGTGGGAGTGAATAATTAACATTTTTAAGGTCCGTCAATTTATTCTCTAATTATTAAAAAATGATGACCTTCTTTTCCTTATCTTTTTTTTTCATTTTTTAAGACAATATTGATACGAAATGGG
Organism: Diaprepes abbreviatus; assembly: GCA_034092305.1. Taxonomy (NCBI): domain Eukaryota; kingdom Metazoa; phylum Arthropoda; class Insecta; order Coleoptera; family Curculionidae; genus Diaprepes; species Diaprepes abbreviatus. The sequence continues at coordinate 1,114,653 of JASJET010000144.1, read as the reverse complement.
TTTGTCAACGGATATGCAGGATTTAAAAATAATTTTATATAATAATATTTTTCTGTCGTAATGGTGAACGGAGCATATATTTTCTTATCGCATTAATTTTTTCGACAAAATGATGAAAATGTTATTTGAAATAAAATAAATGAACAATGTCATTGCTGGGGGTGAATATACCAACAAAAGAAATTCACATTTGTCTAACTTATTTCGTAATATTTTGCTTTTATTAACATATTAATGAATTTTTAATTTGACGATTTCAAAGTGGGGATTGCCATGACAACATGAATCATCACAATTTCATAAAATGAGTACGGACACAACTAATCTGAATTTAGTTCCAAAACAAGTATTAATAATGAACAACGCTTTTTAACGTCATGTCCTCAATCTTCAAACATACAAAATAATAAATCATAGAATGGCTGCAGAACAAAAAAAAACATTTGAGCTGAGTGGAAATATCGGTTAAATATAAGGTGGATGAAGTTATGGAAGAATATGGACATTGTGCAAATTAGCAACTGGAAAAAAGTCGTTGGCAATTTGAAAAAATAATGCAAAAAGAGCTTAGAAATTATGGAGCCAATAGCCGATTCTGACTAAAATATAAATTTTGTATTGAAATATTTTATGTATATAAGAAAATAATAATGCATTATAATTATTGTAAATTATATATGTATGTTTTAAAATATTCCAACTTCATTTTGAGGATGTATGTTTTTATTTATGTAAGTAATGTAATTGAAGGAGAAATTGTAGCATTTCTTGACGTATTGATGAATGTACTTTTTTCATATGATAGAATAAACTATTCTATGCTTAAAAGTTCAGTTTATCTTTTGGTAATCATTTGGAAAGTGCTAAGAATATATCATACTACATGTTTTGGAAATTTAATGTTACACGAAAACACTATAAATCCAAAAACGTTGTAAAGCAACACTATTTTTTACCCTATAGAGAAAAAGGAAAATAAAACAAATTAAATATGTACACATTCCATTATATTAAATAAAAATAAAAAAACAAATAAAATAAATCACTTAAAACGCTATAAATTCGTTTAAATTGCACGCAACTCACAAAGCAAAAATAAACACAAAAATGGCGTTGAGCCGATACTGTGCTGTTTACGGATGGCGCTACGAAACAACCGATCGATAATAGGAAGTCGCTTATGCGCATGCCCTTATCTGATCAACGTCCAAAAATATGACTGGCGCCCGATGTGCAGAAATGTATTTTTTCGCCCATGGTTTGCCATTTTTTGGCCTTAGCAGCCGACAAGAGTAGGGGTCCATAGTAGAGGTCAGTGATTTAGATGAAGTACTTTTGGATAACCAAGTTATCAAAAATTAACAATAGTTGTGTGTAGCAGTCTTTGTACAATTAAAAATATTACGTTTTAAACTATTATAGTTCAGAGTATTTTTTTACAAATTTGATTGGCATGCGAACTTCGAATTCTCTTTATCCTAATAATTTTTGGATTAAATTCAAATAACATCGAAGAAACAGCTGCTAAAATGCTATTTTTATACCGGCGTGCCGTGCATAAAACTATAGAAATTTGTTTATTGGCGCGTTCAATACCTGGCAGTATTGCTTATTTAAGAATACTGCATTCACTGTCAAAGTATGGAGTGGAAGTTGAGATCACTGTTCATTTTAGTTTTTCGGGGATAGGAATCCTTCAGTATTGCATAATCATTCACCAATAAGTAAAGTTGAAAGGAAAATGGGTTGATAAATGTGGGTAAAATTTGAAGGATTGTTTGACTTCAATATTCTAACTGTGATTAAAATTAATGAGACTGTTCGGAATAAAGAATTTAATTCTTTTTGTAAAAGTTACGCTATTTTGTGAGATTAATAATTATAAGTCTGAGGACTCATGTGTACTTGGCGATTTATTTCATCTGATTTTTTATTTACGTACGGATATATTCTAAGTAGCTTTTACCCGCGACTTCATACGTGTGGTGGGTGGCATCAGACATCGTAGTGGGTATAACCAATCAACCATGATTCTATCTCGAAAATAGTAATTTCTTGCAAATTTTCGTTTTTTATTTTACACCCTATGGGATGAATTTACAAAAAATGTGGCACAATAAATTTTTCTTTCCAACCAAAAACCTATATATTAATTTTTAGATTCCTAACTACCAAAATAAAGAACTTTTATACAAACTTTTATTTCCTATTTTCCCTTCTTAAAAGATAAATTTTAAAAAAGAATGTTATAGTAAACATTTTTTTCTAACCATAAGCATATACAGGGTTATTCACCCTATACGTCACGGACTATTGCGGCTAAAATACGTGACTTTCAAAAAGTTTTACTTTTGGGATATATGGGGGTCTAATATAGTTACTTTTTAAAATTATTTTCTTATTATACTGGGTGTCCCAAAACCTCTGAAAGTATCAAAGTTTTTTTTTTTTTTAAATAGAACCACCTGCATATTATTGCATTTTTGGATTCTCCGATCAAAATAAGTGCCTATTTCAATAAGGTTTGTAGTACCTAAACCTTAAGGGTTTTTAAATAATTTGAATTTTGACAAATTATAACCTAATTTTCATGTTTTAAATACCTAAGATGTATTTCAGTTATGTACTCGAAATTTACAGTCAAGTATAACAATAAATCATATTTTATATCCTAATTATAATAAACTTGCTATATTATACAGGGTATCCAAAAATTTAAACTAATCAATTAGGTGGCTATAACTTGATTAATTTAAATAGAATGCTATACTTTTTAACTTACCAGAAAATGTACCTTTTAAATACCTATTGAATAAGGATATTCTATAGTTAAGTCCTCGCGTTTTCACAAAATACGCCAAATAATCGTTTTCTGCATCATTTTTTGTTTTTTGAATAGAAGTTCTAATGTATCTAGTTGCCTATGGCATTTGGAAATGACCAGTAATTTACAACTATAAGTATAATAATCAGAAATATCTTCCAACAGGCTATAACAGCAAAAATGTTAATAACATATTGACGATATCACAAAATACATGTTCGAAATGTCGACCATCCATTTCTAAACACTTACATATTCTTTTTTCGAAACCGCTGCTAACTCTGGACAACATTTGCGGGGTTACAGTTTGAAAAGCATCTCATATGCGTACTTTAATATCTTGTGGTGTTGTTAGGAGCGCATTGTAGACAATTCCTTTTATGTATCCCCATAAAAAGAAATCTGATGGAGTTAAGTCCGGAAATCTGGGCAGACAATTTTGAAATCCGTCTCTCCCAATCCACCTTTTTTGAAAGTTGACATTTAAAAATTGCCGAAACTCGCAATGATAGTGAGGCGGAGCTCCACCCATTCGAAGTCACATAGTTGTTCTAATATTTAAAAGGGCATCTTCTAACACTGGAAGTTGGTATAAAAGAATATTACGAAACACTAAATCATTTAAAGGTCCTTCAAAAATGTAGGGTCCAATTAAGTATGGACCCAGTATTCCTCCCCACACATTAACCGACCACCTATTCTAGTTTCTCATAACTCTATATTCATGCGGATTTGAATCAGAATAGTAATGAAAAATGTGTCTATTCACGAAACCAGTGTTATGAAAAGTACAACACGTTATCAAAAAAGTATTCATTTTCTGCCACTTTACCTAACACCCATAAGCAGAATTCAGTTCGGTTGTAAAAATCATTTTCGTGAAGCTCTTGACAATGCTGGATTTTGTAAGGATGGAATCTGTATTTGTTAAGAATCCTTGAAACACTTGCTAAGCTAATGTTAGTATTTTTAGATATATTATTCTGACTAATATGGGGATTTTCGATCACTGAATCAAGTACAGTAAAAACATTTTCTTCATCCTCAGTGACAGGTTTTCTTATAACAGGTTTTTTATAACTGATACTTCCACTTTTCCGAAACTGGTTTAATAGTCTCATAAAAACGGCTGATTTAGGATGGTTTCTTTCAGGAAACCTTTGACCATACGCTCGAGAAGCCAACAAACAATTTTGATGACATTATCCAAGGATAAAAATCATATAAATAAGCTCTTTCTTTGGATAAATCTTCATTTTGACAAAGCAATAACACAACAATATTCAAATAATTCAATTCATTAAATGAAGTTTCACAGTTACAAAAAATAAGACCGCTATTATAGCAACAGGCTTTGCAAACTAAACTGACAGGTTAAATGAACTATCTAACGTTTCTAAATGCGATAGGCAACTCGATACATTGGAACGATTATTTGGCGTATTCCGTGAAAACGTGAAGATTTAGCTATAGAACACCCTTCTTCCATTCGACAGGTATTTAAAAGGTACATTTTCTGGTAAGTAATAATCTTAACGTGATATTTTGGACTCACATAAACTTTAAAAATTATCAATTTTTGTAAACGAAATCGGATTGCAAAATTATTGTGCAAAAACTATCGACTCGATCCTAACGAATTTTAGCGTGATATTTTATCATGGCATAAAGTTTTCTTTGCTCTTCGGTCTTCAGAGAAATTTAAATGGTCGAAAAAATTTGATTAAAAAACTTCTTTTTTTAACGTTTTTTTTTTAATTATTGCTATTTTGCAATAAGGGACATATATTTTGAGATTTACCTGTCTTATGGCAAATTTAATTATAAACCTTTTTTCCTCTTCCACTTTCCTTTAAAATGAATACCTTCGAAGTTACACGAGAGAAAATTTGAAAAAAAAAAACAATTTTTTTTTCGTTAATGTTAAATTTTTAATAATAAAAACAGTGTTGCCCAACTTTTTGAAATGACGCATATCAAAATTATCGTTACTCAGGTTATTCTGAAGGCGCTCATACAAAAATCTCCATGTTCCATTTCACATCCACGAAACCCCGATATTTTATAGATAAGTCCTGGTCTAATATAGTTTTGTTAGATTGAATCGTTTGACAATTCTCTTTTGTAACTAATCACGATACTTATTGTTAGCTCGTTACTATGAAAATCTTTATAGATGTTGGCGTGTTGGCCCTTAACATGTTTCAAATTTCATGGACTAGTCCTAAGCGTAAATAAAAAACAAACGGGAATGAAGGGCTACGACGAGTCTCAGTTCGTAACAAAACATTTACAGCCACATTCACTAAGGTTTAAGACCGAGACCTGATCTAGTTGCCATAGAAGTTAGACCTACTAGTTGACCAGTTTTATTTTGTTTATAATAATGCTAAAATTTGTATTATATACGTCAACAAGTAAACGCTTATATAGGAGAATTAGGGATAAAAATCTGCAAATACTAACTAATGCTTTTACCATGTAGCAAATGTAAAATATTACATTTTTGTAGTGATTAATTGAGTATGATATGGGCAAGATGTCCAAAATATCTCGGTATACGGAAAATTTTTATCAATAATGAATATTTACGATTTGGTTGTTTCAAATTTCTAATGCTCTGTTCCTGAGTGATGTTTTGCAAAAACCTCGTCTGGGGTAGTTTAATGACCTTATATATGTAGTTGATGTATTGAGTAATATTGCTTGTTATTTTGTATTGTTATATTATACTACAGCTTTTGCGATCTACTTTGTAAACTTCCTCTGTTCTTATTCTAATGCCAGCCGCATCCTGTTAATTAATTAATTCTTTGCCTTGCCTATTTCTTTGAACACGATGATGTATTTAGGGTTTTAGATGCCATCTTAACTGGAATGGAAGCTAATATTTTTCAAAAAAGTCCCCACTAACGGTAGGCTTCGGTTGATAGAAGAATATTACATATTTACACAATCAAACGGCCCAATTGGAACTGAAAAAGGCAACTTAGATGAAGCATTTTCTTGTTACTTATCCGTCGAGTTCAAAGAAAGTCTCACTCAATATATCCACTATATAAAATACACACACTTACTGTTTTTTGAATTTTGAAATGATATTGTTTATTGCTTACCGTAAGATTTGATTATTTCTCATTGAATTTTTTTCTTATATGCAAGTATTGCATTTCAAGCTTCAAAAAAATTTTTTTCATTTTAATCAAATATTATATTTTAGTTCGTTTTTTGTTTTTGTGAACTTTTACGATTACAAATTAATTTCTTAAATAATATTTTAATACTGTACAGGATAACTAGAACTAAAAGTATTATAACAAGTATTATATCTACCATGAAGTACTTATACCAGGGCATTCTCACCCCAGCCACTCTTAAATGATGTGCGCCTTTATGTCTAATAATATATTCTACCCAATAGACGGCAGCTTCCATAGGCTTTTGAGGTCTATCGTGGTATAATCTTGATCGTAACTGCGCATTCTCTCTGTATTTTGGATTGTAAAGAACCTCGTTGAGTAAGGCACCAAATTTTTCTTCACTGAAATCGGGATCATGGTAACTAAGTTGTACACCATAACCACTGGCTACCGCCCCAGCTGCGTTTAGAGGTTGATCACCAAATACGGGAATGGCAAATATGGGTATCCCATGATAGATTGTTTCTGTGATACTTAGCATACCACCGTGGGTTATAAAGAGTTTAATGTTCGGATGGGCTGAAATAAATTAAAAATTAAACTGAGACAAAATCGTAACAACTGTCTAAAAAGTTTATAATGAACTGCGACTGAGAAAGATTTGTTGTCCTTTGGATTTCTTTATTGTGTAAACTATAATCTACACATTTCAGTTTATTATCATCAGGGTAGCTATTCTCGTTCTTGAGAGAACAATTATCTTGATGGAAAGTGGGCGTGGTTCTCACGAAAAAGTAAGAAACCGTATTCTGGTAATTTTAAACGATGGTCATATCCATCAAATCATGAGAGAATTTGTTCTACTAGTCCGAACTAAGAGAACGGCGAGATTTTGAGTGAACGATACTGTCATTCCCGTCATTATGTGTTATTTTTAGGTCATAAAAGTGTAAGAAAATTCAAGATCGTTTTGAAATTAAAATATTGTAATTTTTGTAAAATATTTTTGTTACCAAATATACATTTATAAAATGGGTATTGAGGAAGTAATTGAACCATGATGGACCAAAGGATGTCAAATTAGCGGAAAAAAAGTGGCAAATTATAATCGTCGATTTCTACCACGGTTGGGTCGATTTGGAGGTTTAAATGATTCGGAATTCGCAAGGCTGTTTGGGTAAGTACCTATTATATAAATATTTGTGAAATTTGGCGGATTCTACTTCGTTTAATTTATTTTACCGGCTTGGTAAAAATCTGTGAAGATATCTTGTACTAGAAATTTCTAGAATTCTCAGGGCTTGGAAGAAGGCAACATCATCTTTGCCAGTCATGGTAATATTTTATTATTATAAAATTAGCATATACAAGACCAGTAAGTCATAATGATTTTTTTCTTGGTTGGATTATACATATTTGTAATATATTACCTGCTTTAGTTACTGTTAAAAAATTTGGAGGATGTTAAGCTAATATTAATTTTCCTTTTTACATTTAGGTGCCCATATTGATATAATTTTATTAAAATATTAATATTTGTAGGTTCGTAGATTTTTTGTGACTGGCAGCTACCACGAAATTACTGGATTGAATGTGTTTCTGGAACTAGTCAGTCAGGAAGTGTCAGGAAGAAAAACCCAGATGCTTTAAACAGAGAAGATGCTATTTCAGAGTGTATCTAATTGCTATAAAATTTAAATGAATTATGAGCTTGTCTATCTAGGTAATTTTCTGTTAAATTCTAAATTATAAACAGCTAGCAGTAATATGTATTTTACAAACTTAAAAATGATATACAATTTGTTTTTTTTAAAGAATGCTACATTTCCTTGTAGTACCCATGATTCCTATATTTGAAATGAATCTAATATTTGCAGTTTAATGGAAATGATCTATAGAAAAAACTTAGAAGATTTATTCTTCCTCATTGGAGATTCGGGTAAATTAATTGTACAATAAACTGATAATTTGTTATTAATTTAGAATATATTTAAATATAGACAGGAAAGTGAACAAAGTTTGATTTTTTCAGGGCTTCTTTTAAGGCCATGGCCTTTGGGAGATGTTTCACAACTGGGAACACCAGAGGAAAGATTTAATATCTGTTCATTGCGGAGTACCGTTGAAAGATGTTATGAGGTCTAGAAGAATAGATTTAGATGTTTTCCAAAAGATAGATTGATAATAACTTTTTATTATCGAAAATGTTCATCAAGAACAAGAGATACACCCTGACCTACAAGAAGCAAGACACTATCAGTAACTACTTTAGGAAAAATTAATAATTTTACTATTAGCGTAATATTATGTACGTATACGAAGTATGCAAAATGTATTTTATTGATGAAATAAATTGTTACGGATTTCATTTTGTTTACTTTATTTGTAGGGAATATAAAAAATAACATTTTTACAAAAATAAGGAAAATTTTTCTTTTCTTAACCCAGTAGAAAAGCTAAATTTGTATTTTATGAAATGAAAATGTTAATTTTATTTCTCGTATCCTTTACATTTTTGACGGTGATACTAATTTCATGCATAACGGAAATTTTTCCAGTAAAATATTTCGATTTGTGTTTTTACATATTTATTTTTTTCTCTATAAAACTGTATTTCTAATTCTTCTCTCTTATTAAGAATATTAAATAGATTATAAATTTTAATTATATTTATTTTAAATTCGAAAATTTGCTTGCTAAGTAGGGTTATGTCCATATTCATATTCTTTTTTAGGGTTAAATGCACTATTTATATGGTTACATACACTATAGACGTTTGGCAACATAGCTTACTAGATTTTGTTTCCGACTCCCATCATATCATACGAGAATACGGTAATACACGACCGAGAGAATAACCGTGGGATGGGATTGTCCCTATTCTCTCAAGAGAATGATCACTTCCTATGAAGAACCAGAATAGCTACCCAGAGGTGGCTTGTTTAATTAGGTAAAACTAATTTATACAATAGGGTGATTAACTTTTTTTAATACAAAATAATATTGATTATATAACATCTTGCATGCACGTCGCAGCTGTGCAATATATAATCATAAGAAAGCAGCTAATTCTTTGAAAAATATGGGGTAAGTTGGAGCAATTCGGTAATAATTACTTTTAATATTACTAAATATGTGTTACAAATTTCTATACCTCTACATTTTTTTATTTAAATTAAAACAGTTTAAGAATAAATATGTTTGTAGATATTTACTTATTTTTGATTAAGTTGAAAATTTTCATTACTGAATAAGGCGAAATTTTATGCGGGTCACAAGAGATAGATAGATATGATTTTTTCAGTTAAATTTTAGCCAATAATTTAAATAACGATTTTTTTGTAATATAATTTCTAAATATAAGCTGTTTTCCAAGATAAGTCTGACAGGATTTGTGCATTTTAAAACGATACTTAAAAACCCAGCTTTGGTTGTTCTAAAATTGTATAAAAAGCAAATTGGTTTTATGACACGTGTCTCATATGTATTAAAAATAGGAAAAATAAAACTGGTTTAAGTAGACAACGACAGCTTTAAATTGAAAAGTGCAATAAAGAGTCAAGTAAGTTTTGAAGTTACAGCAATAAAAAAAATTATTTTTGTTTTTTACCAAATCGACAAAAATGACGATTTTTGATTCCACAAACTGATAAGATTTCGTCCACCCTCAGATTGGATTTTTAACTCATTGAAAAGTACTTAATTTTTTCTATAAAACTGTGTGAAACAATAATGCAAAAAACAATGTTATGTACCTAAAAAAAATTAAAAATACTTTTTTAATAACATTTAAAAAATTTGACAACAAAATTTTAGATAAATCAAACTAATAATAACACCACTCCATAAGACTGCATTTCCTATTGTAAAAATTTTATATTATAATTACAAATTCCATAATCACACTAAAATTTAAAATGTCTACCATTTTTTTCAGTACACTGCTAATATTTTTTTGAAATGGCTCTGATTACACGATAATTGGTATATCGATTTATATTACCAAAAATATTGCGAGTTCTCTGTTCAAGAACTTTTCTGCTTTCAGGCCAATCAAATTTGTATGCATCATTTTTCACATATCTTCATAAATAAAAGTCTAAAGGTGTTGGAGACTTAGCAGGTCAGCGCAAAGGATCATTGTGGGAAAATATTTTTCACCAAAACTTTCCGTTTAAAATATTTGTGATTCCCTGATATTACGTGGGAGGTAACCGTCTTGGTGAAACCACAAATAACACTAGAAAACACCCAAAATTTATCTAAAATAAAATCGACTAAACCATTTTTGTGGTAAAACCGAAACTAAACTTATATATTTAATATTAGTTCAAGTTTTAGAGATACGTGATGTCATGCCTCTCTATATATTAACAACGTAATCGCAAGAATGCAAGTGATATATTTGTATTGTTATAATAATAGAGCGGTGGGACGTTCCCAAATCTACGTTTTTCCCATGTTAAGTAAATTTTGCATAACCTGGCAACACCGCATGGGGGATATCCAGGGATAAACTCTAGATACGGAGTCTCAACGTCCAAGGGCTTAAAATAAGGTAGATACAATGATTTCTTTAGAAGAAGATATACCATCAACATCAAGAGATTCTGATTTAACATCCAGCACGTTATACCGCCAACCGCACAAAATAACTCCATCAGAATAAAACGACCTTGTGAGAGACTTAGAACTTCCAAAAAGTAAAGCAGAGGTACTAGGATCAAGATAGCAGCAGTGGAACTTATTATAAGACGATGTTTCAGTATGCGTTTTTCGTAAACGCCATAAAGGCTAAGCACAATTTTTTAACATGGAAAAGAACTTCGTTTTCTGAAATAATATCAGCGATTTATCAGCGGCTTTAAATACAAACTACAGCCAAAGAAATGGAGATTGTTTTGGGGCACGTCAACATTGGGTTTAAAGTACTATTAAATATAGGAAATATTTTACCGTCTATTCCTGTTGAATATGCAGTTTACATGAAAGAAACATACGACAATATGAAGTACCTATTGACGAGTATAAAATACGATGAGCACCAATGGCAGATCTGTGGTGACTTATAGGTGCTTGCGCTTTTACTTGGGTTGCAGTTAGACTACACCAAATTTTGCTGTTTTTTTATGTGAATGGGACAGTCGGGCAAAGGCGCTTTATTACAAGAGAAAAGACTGGTCCGTTCGACAATCATTATAGTCAGGTGAAAACAAGGAACAATATGTGTCATTGGTAGACCCCAAAAAAATTTTGTTACTGCCACTACCTGTCAAATTGGGCCTAATGTTAAGTCACTGAAAATAGATGAGTCAGCTTTTTGTACCTGCGTCGGAAATTCCCAAGGCTAAGTGAAGCAAAAATTAAAGAAGGTATTTTTGTAGGGCCACACACGAAATATTCTAAAAGACAAACAAAAATGCTTGAAATGACTTTGGCCTTGTGGTCATTAATTTCTTCGGAAATAAGAAAGCTCACAATTAAGTTACTCTTGTTGAAAATATATTGTCATCGTATCAAAAGATGAGTTGCAATATGTCTCTAAAGATTCATTTCCTACACTCACATCTGGACTTTTTTCCTGACAACTGCGGAGCTGTAAGTGATGAGCACAGCGAACGCTTCCATCAGGATATATTAACAATGGAGAAAAGGTACTAGGGAAAGTGTAATGCTTCCATGCTTGCAGACTACTGTTGGATTCTATTAGAGATGCTCCCGAAACAATTCAGAAAATAAAAAATAGGATATTTAGTGTCTCTATAAGTGTAAAGCTATGTATTATTATGTTAAAAATAAAAACTTGTTCTTGAAAATTGCAACTAAATTTTTAATTTCATTCTCATTTTTGTGTTCAGCACTCCAAAATTAACAAAAATGCAGTTTTCACAAAAGATACAACAAATAAACTAAAATTTGTTGCTTAGTATTAACAAACTGATCATTTGGCAGAACTTCTCGAATGGCGGGAATAATATGATTTTAGAATTTTTGACCTGTCAATGTTTGATCACAAATAAATGGACCGATCAGAAAATTTGCTAAAAATAATAGTATAAAAAAAGATAAATCGTAGTTATAACAATATTAATAAATTTATTTTGAAGATAAATATTCAAAGCATTTTCCAAAAATGTCAATCTTTTAAACCCAAGTAAGATATTTCTTACTGATTATTCCGTACCACACATTAAAACCAAATCGTACAATCTTCATGGTTCGATTAATTGCGGATTTTTATTCAAAACTCCGCAGTTACTGAAATATTTCATCTGTTATTAAAACTTTATTGAAAAAGCAAGATTTTCTAGACATTTCCCAATTACAAAAAACAATTATTCTGTCAAAATGACCTTGAAGTCCTATAATTGTTGGTTTATAAGGATGATATTTCGTAACTTTTAAAACATAGGTCTCATCGCATTTCTTTAATTTCTGATGTAACAGTCTAGCATATCAAACTTTTTTTCCTTTGCAAAATTTAAAGCCATTGTAAAAATATTTAATATAACGTTAAAAAGCGCATTTAAAAACATACATAAAAGTTGGATTTATGACAAAGTAAAGAATTTCATTTTTTTCAGGTTCAAATCCTACTAAACAAAAATATTACAATAACCGAATCAATGAATTAGCTTGACTTAATTTTTAAGTTTCTTATTAGGATTTTTTATTACTTTTGGAAGATTTTTCACCTAAAGTAAACTAAGGATAAGGAAACATTGTTATTAATTTGAATTTATTCTTAAGTAAAAGAATTAGTTTTTCAGTGTTGTTAAATATTTTTATAAAAAAAATATTTTTAGTTATTTTTAGGTTGTAACGTTGTTTTTTGTATTTCAGTATTTCACATAGTTTTATAGAAAAAATTTAGTACTTTTCGGTAAGTAAAAAATCCAGTATAGCGGTAATAAGGAAAAACAAAGCTGATGATGGTTCCAAAAAACCGAAACGGTGTAACTAAAATTTGACTAAGTAGACATATTTCGCTTAAAAAGTGGCCATACAAAAGTGTTTACAGATTTAAAAAATATTGGAAAATAAAAGTTATAGCCAATCTGAGACAATGAAAGATTTTACTTCTTTTGAATATCTTAAAAACGCAACAAACCAGAGCCCATTCACAAGCACCAAAACCTACTGATTGCCTAAAACTATCTTTGCATCCCTTATAGTTTTCGAGATTGCAATGCTGTCATCACCAGTTTGAAACACATTGTATAATAGTTGAAATTACTTCAAAACCTGTTTAAATTTATGTAGATATCTTTTTACATCTCTAAAATATTGTCACTTGAAATTTACTAGTTTGGCGTAATCACCTTTCAACTGCCAACCGTCCAGTCTTGGACAGATTAGTTTCTTTTTTAACCGAATTCTGAAAGAAGGAGTTTCTCAATTCGTCGACTATGTATCTTTTTTTATGTATGTACACACTCCGAAACGGCTACACCGATTTGAATGAAATATTTTACGTTATGTTCAGGAGGTTGCTGTAGTGGTCCCATATTTTTTTGGACGAAATTGGTGCAGTAAAATCCAAGATGACGCTGACAACATGGCGGCCAAAAAAATTAATTTTGTCGAATTTTCTCCAAAATTGGTATGGGGGAATTTTCTGGGTTGTACACAACGAATTTGAAATTATTTTTGAAAAATTTAATATTGCTGATCCAATATGGCGGACAAAAAAAAATGTCGGATTTTCTCCAAAATTGGCGTGGGGAAGTTTTCGGGGCGCTCATAACGAATCCAAAATATTTTTTAAAAAATTTAATATGGCGGATAAAAAAATCTATTTTGTCCGATTTTCTTCAAAATTGGTACAAGAGAGTTCTCGGGGATGCACATGATAAATATAAAATTATTTTTACAAAATTTAATATGGCGGATCCAATATAGCGGACGAAAAAATCAATTTTGTCCTATATTCTCCAAAATTGGTATGGAGAATATTCGGGGTCGCACATAACGAAGCTGAAATTATATTTAAAAAGTTTAATATGGCGTATCCAATATGGGGGATAAAAAGTTAATTTTGTCCGTTTTTTTTTTCAAAATTGATATGGGGGAGTTTTGGGACCGCACATTACGAATCTTGCATTATTTTAAAGAATTAAATATGGGGGATCCAAGATGGCGGATTAATGATTCTACATCTCTCGATTTTGTCTAAAATCAGTATTGGGGGATTTTAGTTATCTGGCGGATTCAATATGGTGTCTCCAAAACTGATATTCTTGCGGATGTAAATTATGAATTTAATAGTTTTTTTTCAGAATTCAATATGGCAAATGCAATAGAGCGTACTAAAAATTTTACATTGTTCGATTTTGTTCTAATGCGAGACTGAATCGTTTTTGAGGATGTAAATAGCGAATATAAAATTATTTTAAGAAAATCTAATATGACGGTCTAGAAATTTTTTTCTGGATTTCATCCAAAATTGGTACTAGGAAGCTTTAAAGGTTTTATATTTATATTAGACTAGCGACCCGAATCGGCTTCGCACGGGTGCAATACTGATACTAAATACACTACAGAAAAACTGTGACTATTTATTTTATTTTTACAACAATTATTACATCGGCCTCCGACGCGCTATTTATAGGCACGCTGCCGCCGCCCCGGTCGGCCAGTACCGCCGCAAGCGCTACTTCCCGCAATTTTAAATCTGTAATATCTTCGAAAATATTCATTTAAATCTTGTGCTGTAAAGGACCATATAGATCTATATTAAATCAACAATGTATTTAAGCTATTTAATTGGATAAGGATTAATGCTGTATTGGTTAAAATCGCTTCAAAATTTGCCATTATTTGTCGTAAAAAGTAAATGACAAAAAAATGTTATTGTGGGATATCCATGAGAGATAGACATATACCATCGCGGAGTTTTCTGTAGACCTTTTCAATGTGTACAAATAATTAGTACATTATTTTGATAAATCTCGTAGGGTTCAGCCTGCGTTTGCAATGTAAGCGGAAAAAAATATGATAATTAACGACATCACATTAGAAACCTCAAAAATAACAGTATTTCTCCACTATTTAATGGATGTTATTATACATATAAACCTTCCTCTTGAATCACTCTATCTATTGAAAAAAACCGCATCAAAATCCGGTGCGTAGTTTTAAAGATTTAAGCATACAAAGGGACATAGGGACAGAGAAAGCGACTTTGTTTTATACTATGTAGTGATTAAGGCGTTAAATTTATTTTTTTGAAATTCAATATGACGGATCCAATATGTTGGGTTAAAAATTTTTCCGTATTCGCATTTTCTCAGATTTAATATTAAGGGGTTTTCGGGGTTCTGTATTATAAATATGAAGTTAATTTTTTAAAATTATTAGGTTGATAAGATATGAAGGACTGAAAATTTTACATTATTCAATTTTGTCTAAAATTGATATTGCGGGGTTCTTGTGGCGTACACAAACTAAATATGCAGTGTAAATTAAATTGGGCTAAGAAATTTACGTCTCAACTTCTTAGAAGGTTTTTGAGGCATATATTACCAATCAAAAATTAATTTGAACTTTAAAATAGTGGATTTAATATGACAGACTAAATATTTGTTTGACATAATTTTATTGGTATTTGGAGAACTCTAAGAATCAAAGAATTTTTATTGGTTCATTTTAGGGTGATTTACAACTTTGGATGAAATGGGTACTTTTTGCCACCTTGGGGCCATTGCGAGGACTCTAATCTCGACTAGTACTTAGTTCAAATAATTTATGGATGTCATAATGAATTCAAAACTAATAAAATTTTTATAAAAAAATTGAACACACTTCTAAAAGTATGCTAAAAAGTGAAAAATAACTATAAATTTCTATATGAAATTGAAATTTTTAAAGTCGGCGCCAAACTTTTACTTGACAAAGTGAGATTCGCATAAACAGATTAACAATACTTTATTTGTAATTGCTTTCTTACCAAAATTTGTATATATTAGTAGTTATTTGTTTCATTTAAAAATAATCGTCCAGATCGAGTTTTTAAAAAAATATTTTAAATTCGTAATTAACACTAACAAATGTCCCCCGATACTGATTTTCGACAAAATCGAGAGATGTAGAATCTTTAATCCACCATCTAGGATCCGCCATATTTATTTTTTTTTAGTAATGTCAGATTCGTAATGTGCGATCCCAAAAACTCCCCCATATCAATTTTGAAAAAAATCGGCCAAAATTTATTTTTTATCCGCCATATTGGATAAGCCATATTGAATTTTTTTAAAATAATTTCAGATTCGTTATGTAGGACCCCAAAAACTCCCTTATGCCAATTTTGGAGAAAATCGAACAAAATTGATGTTTTCTTCCTCCATATTGGATCCGCCATATTGAATTTTTTTAAAATGATTTTAGATTTGTTATGTGCGACCCCAAAAACTCTCCCACACCAATTTTGGTGAAAATCGGACAAAATTAAATTTTCTTGTCCACTATATTGAATTTTTTAAAAATAATTTCAGATTGGTTGGGTACAATCTCGAAAATTCCTCCATACCAATTTTGGAGAAAATTGAATAAAATTAATTTTTTTAATCGCCATATTGTCAGCGCCATCTTTGATTCTAGTGCACCAATTTCGTCCAAAAAAATATTTGACCACCGCAGCAACTTCCTGAACATAACGTAAAAAATTTCATTCAAATCGGTGCTGCCGTTCCGGAGTAATCCGTGTACAAAACATACATAGTCGACGAATTGAGAACCTCCTTCTTTTAGAAGTAGGTTAAAAATTGAAAAATAAAAAAAATTGAACCGACATCTAAAAGTGCGCTAAAAAATAAAAAATAACTATACATTTTTATATAAAATCGAAATTTTTGAAGTCGACGCCAAATTATTTCAGATTGAAACAAATATCTACTAATATATACAAATTACTAACTACAAATAAAGTATTTTTAATTAGTTTTTTCGAATTATATTTTGTCAGGTATTAGTTTGGCGCCGACTTCAAAATTTTCAATTTCATATAAAAATTTATAGTTATTTTTCACTTCTTAGCCCACATTTAGAAGTCGGTTCAATTTTCTTTATAAAAATTTTATCAAGAAAGTTGTTTTTTCGCCCTGACTATTTTATAGTGTAGGGGTCAGGTGATCCGCAGCAGCTCCTATAATTTATATGGACCCATCCAAGTTTTTTTTTTATGTATTTTGATCCTGAACAATAATTGTTAGAGTAGAAGTTCGCCCGGGTGGGGATTAGATTATTATAAACAAATAATTATTTAAATTTTTAAAAATGCGTTTCTGAGATAATTGATATTAAACAGTTAAAAAATGTGATATTTGCGATTTTTAAATGCTTTTGACTAAATGAACTTTTTTCAATCTTCTTGACAGCGACCGAAAGTTCAAATCAGCATCTACAAGTTACAATGCCATACGAAAAAGTTACATCTTAATTGCTTATTTCGGCTTTAAACAAATGGCTTTCGGAGTACTTAATACATCATAACCCAAAGAAGCCTTCAATATAAGTTTTCCGCATTGTACTAGATGGAACCTAAAAAACATATTTTATTCGATAATTTGATTGTTATTAAATAGGAAAATGTCAATTCTAGAAGTAGTTCCACTAACAATGAGATTTTTACCGTTGTCTTATTCTAGATGCATTGATTATGTGAAGATGGTTTTAAGTTTGTATACATGTAATTAATGAAATAAATAAAATCCAAATTTATTTTAGATTGTGTATTATTACATGTTTGTTTTTTCATGCACCAACAAAATTTGCAGCAAGGTATGCCCTAGTCATTGTATTGACATGCTTCCGTACTCAGGGGCCGATCCAACATCTCTCTTTTGGGGGGGGGGGTGATATTACAAAAGTACAGTATGGTGAGTGAAAGCAAGTTGTCGACGGGGTGGGAAGGACGCCAGGAGCATTCACATTCTTAATGT
This sequence comes from Diaprepes abbreviatus, assembly GCA_034092305.1. Lineage (NCBI taxonomy): Eukaryota > Metazoa > Arthropoda > Insecta > Coleoptera > Curculionidae > Diaprepes > Diaprepes abbreviatus. Next base: position 1,096,750 of record JASJET010000144.1, on the reverse strand, counting down.
AGGAGGCTGGATCAGGTCTATTTTTGTAAATTTGAAGCTCTTTGCGGGCGAGCGATCGCAAATGAGAGCGAGTTGTCCGCCGGGGGGGGGGGGGGGATGCCAGTAGCCTTTGCAATTTCTGTTTTTATGGACAACATTAACTAAAATTTCCTTTTTCCATTTTTATCTATTGTCAATTAAAGTTTAAGTCAAAAAAGATTAAATGAATAACAAGTAGAATACACACCCAATTATATATATATATATATATATATATATATATATATATATATATATATATATATATATATATATATATATATATATATTGTAGTTAATAAAAAAAAAAGTCTGATCAGATTTTTATATTTTATTAAGAGAATAAAAATGACTTGAAAATTTATTTTTGTGTGTTATTTCATATAGGCCCTGTCCCACATAATATTAGGTAATAAAAAAGAGTGAATAATCCACTAAAACTACGCAATAGCAATAGTTGTAAATATTTTTTGATAATATTTACAAGTATGCTAAAACATGGTTTGGTTTAAGAAGTTAAGGTTCTGTCGCCAGAACTTCTAATACTTTGCATCTCAATATTGTATGTTTTTATAATAAAAAAAACATAAAATATTGGTTACAAAGTATTATAACCAACTAAAACTACGATCAAAGTATTTTGTGGTCCTGAAAAGGACCGTTTGGTTGTAAAAACATGCGACTCTTTATTGTGTTGTGGAGTCGCACGGCCCGTCATCATCAACGGCGGTGGTGGCGGTGCTGTCCTCAGCATATTCGATTATGAACCGCCAAAGTTCATCCCATCTGGGATCGTCCGACTCCCACTCGAGACAATTCTCTGTGGTAGAATCTACCACAGGGCATTGGATAGGTCGCTGTTCACTCGCAGACGTGTTGAACTAAAATTATTGTAATAAGTGTTGGTGGTCGTATATATAGAGACAAATTAATGGTGGGGGGTGAAAACAAATGTCGTATTACGTATTGAGACCAAAAGTTGTTTGTGCTCTCAAATACGAACGAACGATTTAGCTGGGTTCCACCAGCACCTAAACTTTTAATACTTTGTATCTAATATTGTATATTCTATACATACAATATTAGTAACAAAGTACTAATATGTGCTAAAACTACGATCAAAGTATTTTGTGGTCCTGAAAAGGACCGTTGTTGTATGCCCTTAAAAAGGGCCAGGGAGAGTGTGGGGTTTATGGTGCCCCATCCTCGCTGGTCGACCACCAGCTTGACGAATCGCAGGGGCCCTGCGGATCGTCGGGTGTCGGTGATGCTGGAATTTCCAGCACCGCATCTTCCGTCGAGTCCGGCTCTGGCTGCGGCGACGGAGTTTCGAGTCTTTGTAAGACCCAATCGCCCGCATCGTTTAATTCCACTAGACCCGGATCGTGGTCATACACTAGCGGAATCGGCTCATCCAAGTCGTCCCAACGTAGGACGTCAATTTCAAAATCCACCTCTTCGTCGTCGAAGACTTGAAGGTCTCCAACGTTGTCGGCGACGGTGTCATCACTAAAGATGGATGAGCCTCTGCTGGCGGGTCTTTCTTCCTCCATGTTCATCGTATGAGAGTTGATGAATATATGACTGTGTAACTGGCCCAGTCTCATATATATAGAACTACCCCCACCCCGCCAACGGATTCTAAATGTTGTGTATTGGTGAGAGCTTATAGAATTATTGATTTTTTCAAAAACTTTAAATAAGGAATTAGATTTGTTTTTTTTTTGTTTAGACAATAAGACTTATTCTTAATATTTTGTGAAGAATACATTACAAAAAAAAAAATAAATAATAGAAACCTTGTTTGGACTGTTAATATTTTCGTAGGTTCTCAAGCGTATAACTTGGCACTTAAGCTACGAGACAAATCGTCGTTAAACGAATATCTCGCCCCATAAGTGACGATTACTAAACTACGATCAAAATATAATGTGGTCCTGAAAAGGACCGTTTTTGTGGCCCTAAAAGGACCTGGGGGGAGGGTGGGGTGCCTACCGTGGAGTAATACCCAACGATATTAACACCGACCTAGGTGCAGCCCTTGGTCTTCTCATTGGCGGCACCGTCGCCGTCGCTGGTGGTGTCGGTAGTAGTGAACATAACCCGATTCGCTCGATCCCCCCACTCCTCGACCTTGACCTTGACCTTGCTTCACCCCTCTTTGGCCCCGCCCACATGTCCTTGTCATTGACCTTGAAAGTGCACGTGTGCTTTGGCCTTGGCCTTGTGTTCAAGGTTGTGTGTGTGACCTTGACCTTGACCTTGGTCGAGACGACCTTGACTTTGTTGAAGGTCATCTTGGGTGTGTGACCTTGAAGTAGTTATTTGTGCATTGTAATAGTGTGGGATGATCTTGAAATGATTTTGACCTTGCAAATTGTTCTATAAATTGTGTGAGTCTACTTGCATTCATTCAGTGTGAAATGTCAGATACGGAACTATCTAAAGAAAAAATTATAGAGCAAGTCGGCAGAGTAATTTGTTTATATCAGAGTAATTTAAAAAGTTTGTGTGATTTTGAAGAGAAGGATCTAGCATTTTTTCCTCTCGAATATTTAAAAACTTGCGTTGATACGCTGAGTTTACGGCAAATTTGGGATAAGCTGCCAGCGTCATATCGGTGTAACAAGGAACTACAGTTAAGCTTACCCTGTTACATTCACTATGAACAAATATATCGTCATCATATAGATGGGCCACCACCAGCAATAAAAAAGTGTCGTGAATGTAAAAATGAGTGAATAATATGAATAGTGCTTTGCAAGAGACAGTAAAAAAATTGGGCGATGAGTTCACTGAAACGGCTAATAATTATTTCAATGATGCAATGAAAAGTCGAGCAGAATGGGCGTCGCGCTATTGTGATTTGGCTTATGAATATGAAAAGGCTGCGAATGCATGTCGTAAATATTGCAGCAAAACAATAAATTTACAAGACTTTGTTCGTGAGATAAAAAAGTTGGGGTTTAGTGACTGTTTGGAAAAACTGATTAGGTTCATTGCAGATCCGGTTGTGTTAGATGAAATTAGAGTGTAGGACTTAAGTTTAACGTAGTAGTAGTTAATATGGAAAGTTTAGTGCGAGAAATGTACGAGGAATTTCTAATTTCTGCAGCCTGTTCGGAATTTTACGCATACGAAATGCAAGATTCGGAGGCTCAGGACTTTAGTGTATTTTTTAAGTATATGGACCATGCCGAAGTGTGTCTTTTAGCTAGTATAGTTTGTAAGAATTTTCTTAGATATAAAAACAAACAATTATTATTGAACAAATTAAGGAAATTAGGTTTAGGTGATAATGTTAAACGCATAGAAGAATGGCAGAAAAAAATCAATGAATAAAGTACATAAAATGTAGTTATTTGTTTCATTATATTTTGTCCTTGAAGTTATCCTTATACCAATTTAAATGTGTGACGTCATTTGACCTTGAATACTCCTCCCACTATTTCTATCGTTAAGCTACCCCCACCATTGTTACAATTCGACCTTGAAACCCCGCTATAAAGGTTCGTGGGAGAAGAAGTGACTTCAAACAGTCGCAGATATCAGTGGCATAAACATCAAATATTGTGTTCGTGTAGTGTTCTGAAAGTGCTTTTATATTCACGGTAATTTTTGGATTTATATACCATTTTTTTCAATAATGAGTATTGCAAAAGAAACTCTAGATGAAATTAATGAAATGTTTAGCAAAGATTTCGAGGTTTTAGAGAAAAAAAAGGTTACCGAAATGATTGTAGGCAAAGTGTATAAAATTGTAAAGATGGTTTCAATGACTACACGATTTGGTAAAACTCTTTTAGTGGCTTTGCACGATGACGGTGATAATAGCACATTTGAGACTTTTTTACCAAAACGTGTGGCCGAAACACTACCTGACGATATTGTAGATATTATGAGTAAAACTAAAGATAAATACACTCTAACTTATTTGGGGCAGGGCACTAGAGTTTTTGGAAACAATACTCGAACATTATTACGTTTTGGCTCATTGGAGTAAATTGTATGTAAATTGTTTGAAAAAAAGGATGTAATTAAATTTAAAATATAGTTGCACATGTCAGAATACTTACGCGTGTTCATTATTTCTGTTAAAGATGTCTGCTGATGCGACGACGACGACGACGACCGCCAACGAATGTGTAGATAGATACATATTTTGGTTGGGGAGAGAATTAAGAAATAGGGCTCACGATATGTTAGATAGCGTAAATGATTGGTCGCATATTGATGTAACCAAAGATCAATATAAGAACGAGATCAGGGATACAATCAATTTTATGGCTGGGGCACACTTGTGCGACAAATTTTTATATGGTTCCATAGACATGGATACATTTTGTGCTGAAATGGTTGAAGAAGAATTAAAAGAATACCTCGTCAATATTCCACATTTACCAGGTGAGCTTGCTGCAAAATATGAATTGGTTTCTGCAACAGCAACAGCCCAAGACGTTGACGATCGAAATAGTGTCGGATGGGATAGAATTTTGAGCAACGAAAACGAAGACATGGAAAACTAATTTTTTATAATTTTTGTATTTGTGCAATTAAATAACTGTAAATAAATATCTGTTACAATCACAGTTTTATTTTATTTCTTTTATAAACATACCAACCCAGTAGATCATAGTCAGTGTTTCTTTTTCTCAGCTGAAATATTTAATATAAGTAGGGCAAATAAAAATAAAATAGTTTAGTAAAGATTGAAAATGAGTCGAGGAAACAACACAATTGATAAATTTGGTCGTCAGAAATATAATGAAAAATATCATATATTATCTGGGCCACAAGGGATTGGTTTTAAACTTACAGCGGATGGGCAGTATGATATGGGTGGAAAAATCATAACCAACTTAGGCGAACCTAAAGATGATGACGATGCTGTGACAAAACACTTTGTTAATAGAAAGTTTTACAATTTTGCAGTTGTAATATGTGACATATTTAACAAGGATGTCCTCCCCATGATATACAAAAATAATAGTGAGCTTAAAACAAAAATTGAAGTTATGCAGAAAATACTCTATCATCAGCCTTTAAATGACTCATTAAGCGCACTGTCGTACGACTCGACTTCAAAAAAAATCTAAAAAAAGCAGGTTAAAGAATAGGAGAACGCACTCCAAGTGGCATAGCCTTGAAGATAACGTCGTAGTCGTCGGTGAATTGGACCTTCCCTCCAAGAATATTGAAATGTTATTTATGTGTATGATGTTTTATTGTCATTGTTTTTAATAATGAAGATTGAAATAAAAAACTTTATTTTACAATATATTGTTTATTTATTTTACATTTTAAATAAAAAATATAGTCATACAATATGTTATTTAAACAATATTAGCTTTATCTATCCAAGAGTTGAAGTGGTTGGGAAATCCTAGCCATTTGACAAATAATTGTTCGATGTGATTTTTCTTGCGTTGTCTAAGGACCTTTTCTACTAGATAAACGTCAGGACTGCTTGTTTTTTGTAGTTCTGATTCGTAAAAACACCCTCTTATAGGCTGACCTTCTAACGATTCCAACAAGTAAGTAGGTGGATTTGTAACGTTAACTTTTACAACTTTAAACAATTCGGTTGACCAAGAGGGCGTATATCCTTTCTCGAATAAGCTTTTGTACTTGCTAATACGCACAATGTCACCCATGGAAAACTTAAATTTTTTAGGTACAATTTTTAAATAATCATATGCTTTAATATGTGTTTATTCTTGCACGTCTGCAGGCTTCATTCCAATGGTGCGATGTTTCGAATGGTTATAGGTTTTTGTTACTGCCGATAATATATGTATCCATTTGTAAGATCCTCTTGTCGAGAATTGTTTATATAAATTATTTTTTAAAGTCCTTATGACTCGCTCAACAATTGCAGCTTTCTTTGTGCTGTAAGTGGAATAATGATTTATATTATATTTTTTCATCAGGGCTTGAAAGTTTGTATTATAGAACTCCTTTCCTTGATCACTTTGCAGATTTGTTGGTGTATATGATGCCTCTTCAATGATGCTTTTCATCGCATTAGTAACTTCTATACCAGTCTTGTTTTTTATGGCTTTGGTATAGACAAATTTCGAGTAACAATTTATACAGACCAAAATATAACGATAACCATCGTTTTCATCAGCATACTGTTGCATTTCAGCCAAATCAATTTGCCACAAATCTCTGTATCCTTTTATTATCGTGCGCCGTCTTACAAAATTTTTTCTAGCCGTTCTATGTAGTTCATTAACAATCTTGATTTTTTCTAGACTAGGCTCCATATTATTAGTAATACTAAAGGTTTCAGATCGAAGGAAGAACTGAATAATATCATTAAATATTGAGCTTAATATATTATATCTTCTTCTCGTAATTCCTCTATGATTGACATAATTTCATTTTCGTGTCCAGTGTGACCGGCCATTTTGGAACTCCACAACAAACGTAAACGATCCACCAACTCTTTAGCTTTGTTCCAGTAGACATATTGAAATTTTTTCGAAGATAATTTCTTTTTTGTGGGTAACTGTAGTTTTTCCGAGAGATTTTTTCTTGTAATAGTACCACCTAATTTTGTGCCCATTATCAGAGGTTTAATAATTCGTAAATATTTGTTCCATCTGGTCTCCCGTAAACAATCACTTTTTTTAAAATTGTTGTAGACAGCACTCGTTGATTCCAAAATTTCCTTGTACGTTGAAAGTACATTATCACTTAATTGTTGTTGTTCCTTGCCTACACTTGGGGGTGTTTTAAGAAATAACAAATCATAAAGTGCCGGTGATCCACCATATTCTGCAATATTTTTCCCTTTTTTGTATAAGACAATATTTCCATTTCGAAAACGCACCTCTAAATTACCAATAAAATTTTTGTTATGATCTGTTTTTGAACCAAAACGTACACCATATACAGTATCGTATAGAGATGGTTTCGAACGTAATCCTTTCAGGTGTGCGTTTAAAGTATCGGAAGTTGTGGTGTCAGCGGATGCGAGAGATGTATTAGTTGATGTCGAGGGTGTATCAAACACCGATTGGCTAATATCTTCTTTTGAAATGCGATGCTGCTGCTGCTGCTGAATAGGCGTGGAGGTTTGAAAGGAATGTGTAGGTTGGGGAAAACCTGATATTTGAGTCGACTGCACTGATGTACTGAGACTATGTGGCTTTGTAGCTGGATAATGTTGTTGCTGTTGTTGTTGTTGTTGTTGATGTTGTTGTTGCTGCTGCTGCTGACGTTGCTTAACCACATCAGATATAGTTGTCAACGGCTTAGAAATGGGTTCGTAAAACTTTTCCAATTCCACAACATTAAACTCTTTAGCCGCTTTAATTTGTTTAAATTTTTTTCTGACGGCATTGGTAGCTTCCACTAGTTTACGTTTTAAGTCGATCGCATTATTCATGATGTTAACAAAGGACGTTTCAACAATCAAATGAGCATTTTCTCTTATTATTACAGTAATATATAGCTATCAAATCCTTTGCGGTATCTTCCCGATTTCACATCACTGTCTTTATCAATTACTAAAAATCCATACTTATTATCCCAACATTTTGAGCACATTTCCTGAAATTGAGTAAAAGTTAGATCCGGTGAAACGTGGTCGGAAAATATGTGTTTCATATTCAACTCATCTTGTTTAAACATAATAATAAAATTGGCGTTGTCTCGCACAAGCTGTTTAGGCACTCGCGAATATGTTTGCGCTAGGTAAAAGGAGTCGATATTTTTATGACGTCCCATGCTAAAGTACGATCTTATAACATCTTGTTTTTCACATATAACATCATCAAAGATAAATATAGAGTTTGGTTTTGCATCGGACGGTACCACAATATTACTGGAATCACTAAAGGCATAGTAGCCTAAACCTTTGATGGGCGCTAAAATTTTCCTTAAATACTCATATTTCGGTTGATACAGAGATTTCGAGTAAATATAGACATTTTCGAAACGTAGCCCAAGGGGGTGTGTAAGCAGCGAAATCATGACATTAGTTTTTCCACAATTGGATGGACCAATTAACAGGCCGCGAATAGAGGAAGGAAGTAGAGGACCGTGTCTCTTCATTATCTTCTTTTCAAATCCAAGTCAGACTTTTTCATCGAGATTGTCAATAGGAAGTTTTTGTTTAAGATCGATAACGCGCATCTTAGGAAAATTTGATATTTTATAGGCAATTTTTCACAAAAACTGTCATTCAGATGCCGAGCGTCAAACGAAGTGGACGGTCTCACGTTTCCAACAAAACTGGATACGGTATTGTGAATTCGTTAATAAATAAATTACCATTCGAGGTACACATTCCTGGTTATCAATATTGCGGACCCGGAACAAAAGTAATAAAACGTGTAACAAGAGGTGATCCAGGCATTAATCCTTTGGATGCCGCATGCAAAAAACACGATTTAGCCTATTTACATAATAAAGACAACATAAGTGCGAGACATCGAGCGGATTACGAGCTCGAACAAAGTGCTTGGAATAGAGTAAAATCGAAAGATTCCAGTTTAGGTGAAAAAACAGCAGCTTGGTTAGTTACAAACATTATGAAAGGAAAACAACGTTTTGGTATGGGTGTACCATCATCATTATCAACAAAAAAAACATCTAGTAAAGGCACGCGTCATACAAAAAGGAAAGGTGTTAATAAAAATCGACATGTTCGGAAAGCCAGTTTCGGAACAGCTATTCGACAAGCAGTTCGAAGGGAATTATTAAAAGCCGGAAGTAAAAATGTGCTGGAAAAAAATGTCATGAATGCATCTAAAATAGCTCTGTCGGCAGCACGTAGATCGGTAAAAGCGGCAGGTGGCAAAAGGAAGGTTCGTACACCGAGAATAATACCGATTCCTAAAACTGGTGGAATATTACCATTAATACCAATTTTTGCCGGGTTATCAGCTTTGGGTTCATTAGCCGGTGGGGCAGCGGGAATTGTGCGCGCCATAAAAGCAGTAAAAAAAAGCAGCGAAGATAAAACCGGTGCCGGCCTGTATTTAAAATCGAAAGGAAATGGTTTGTTTCTAAACCCATATCGTAAAGGTATGGGATTATTTTTAAATCGTAGATCAAAAAACTAATTGAATCCCTACCTCGAAGACCACTATCTAACATCGATATAGAAAAATATGCCAAAAAGAAAAGAATAGGACACTTTCGAGGCGTTTATATGAGGGATTTATTACCTAGACAAGGTCCTCGACGTTACGAAGCAGCAATAGTGAATTTGGATAGTACGCGTGGTGCAGGGACTCATTGGGTAGCTTATAGAAAAAATAATTCTAAAGTAACATATTATGACAGCTTCGGCGATTTACCCCCACCGATCGAATTGGTACGACATCTACAAACGGGATCGGAACCATCAAAAATTATTTACTATACCTACGATCGTCAGCAGGATTTTGGAACAGTCTGGTGTGGACATTTGTGCTTAAAGTTTCTTGTCGAATCATCAGCGTAAAAGATGTCATCATCATCATCGTCACCATTAACACCGCAAATGGATCGCAATAACTATACTAAAATGTTGCAATCACTGAAAGCATTTCATCTAGCCGGTGGATTAAGGAAAATGACCGTGAAACAGTTAGAAAACATGCCCAAGGAAGTGATGATTGCATTAACCCCAAATGAAATTCCATTCGTTTGGGAAAAGTTGCCCGAGCACCTTAAAAGCAATATCGATATATTAAAATATCAGTGCGGTTGCAAACATTATTTCAGCAGCAGCAGCAATTTAAACGAGGTTACGTCTGATGAGGATCTTACAGCTAGAAAAATATTTTGTTGTTATTGCAAAATCAGCGATGTGCGCATAAAAGCAGAAAATAGCATAAAAACATCACTATCTAATGCAGTGAGAAAAGGTGTGAAGATGAATCTTTTTAAATGTTGCCGCTAAGAATAAAACCGAGATGTGTGATGTTTTAATGGTTAGTCATGTCTTATACGTTCACACTAACAGGACACTCGAGCGTCTTAAGCGCCGATTTTTATCCACCAGTCGAATTAAATAGAGAAAACAAATATGGTCTGGCATTGCTGGGATTTTACACATACAATTCAATTTTTAATGTGGACGAAAGCAACAATAAGTTTGCCTACATGAAGGAGGGTTACACCACCGAGTCGATACAATTGCAGATTCCACCTGGGGCCTATGAAATAGATGAGATAGGTAAAGCTATGTTGGAGGCTTTGAGGATTTCAACTGAAGAAAAGAACGATGGAATCTTTTACTTGGTTGCTAATAATAATACGCTGAAATGTGAACTGAAATCCCAATATACTATAGATTTCCGGGGAGAGGCGAGTATCGGTAAAATGTTAGGATTTAATCATACAGTGTTAAAAAGAGACAAAAAGCACGAATCAACCGAGATGGTGGAAATAATGAAAGTACGCATCATACGCGTAGATTGTAATATAATTTCCGGAGCATATATGAATTCGGTGGAAGGTCATACCTTGTTCGAATTCGATATCGACGTGGAGCCCGGTTACAAAATCAGTAAAGAACCACAAAATAATATTTATATGCCGTTAATGCCGGCAGGACGTCAGTTTATCGACAACATTACTCTTCGCATCTTGGACGATAGCGGTGATCTAATCAATTTTCAAGGCGAGAAAATAATCGTGAAATTGGAACTGAAGAAACTTTCATAGAAATGGGTTTTTGCTTCAATCGTCAATTGTGTGTGCTGTCGACTAAGATGGGGGAACCGCCGAAACATAATAAAAGTAAAAGAAGAGTTAACGTCAAGGTTAGTCGTCGTCCAGACGTTAGATCACAAACATCTCAACAGTTATCTGCCGAAGACTATAAATTTTTAAAATCAATCGGTCTTAAAGTGCGAAAATGATTTCCACCACCAGCGATAAAATAGAGGTTTTCTCCGAGCCCATCTTGGACAATTCCATTATTAGTCTAGAAGAGCATACGTATAAACCATACGGATCTCCATCATTCAACAATTCGGATGAAGTCCGTATCCCCATTAATTTTCAAGATATTATACTGGATATCGCCGAAAGTTACATATATATCGAAGGAAAATTTAAACCCATAGACGCAACGAAAAGATGTTTTTTATCAAATAATGCCCTCGCATTTTTGTTCGATGAAATTCGCTACGAGATGGGAGGTGAACAGGTCGCCGTGGTTCGTAAACCTGGAGTTACGACGACATTAAAAACCATGGTTTCATTCGGAAGTTTGCAACAAAGATCTCTCATGACGTGCGGATGGGGTCTCGACGAAGCAAACCAAGATATCGTAGACACGGCAAGTAACGTATTCTCCGGGAAATTACCCTTAAAATATCTTATGGGATTCGCCGAAGATTACGCAAAAGGTGTTTTCAACGTAAAACAAGAGCTTATTATGATTATAGCTCGCACTTTTACCAATTGTTACGTCGGCGAAGTAGAGGCAGAAATTAGTATCGACAAAATCGAATGGAAAATTCGTCACATCATTCCAGACGACAAGCAAAAATTGAAAATACTGTCTCGCATTAATAAAGGAGGAAACAATGCCAGTATTCAAATGGCATATCGTAAATGGGATCTGTACGAATTACCAGCTTTAAGGCAAACATCTTCCGACGTGTGGGCCTTGAGAACGAGTACAAGTCTGGAAAGACCGCGCTATATAATCGTCGGGTTTCAAGACAGCAATAATTGCGACAAGAAAGAAAAAAACGCAACCCAGTTTACCCACGCCGACGTATGCGACATTAGACTGTATCTGAATTCAACCGTTTATCCATACGAAAGATGGAATTTAGATTTCGCCAAGAAACTGTACGCAGCAGCCTATTACAATTACGAAAACTTCCAAAGCAGCTACTACGGGCGCGAGATAAACGATCCGATGATAACGTTCGCGGAATATATGAAAAACCCCGTTTTTATTATCAATTGCAGTCATCAACCAGAGGCGCTTAACTCATCGACAGTGGATGTAAAATTGGAGTTCCAAACGAGAAAGAATAAATTCCCCAAAGACACTAAAGTGTACGCATTAGTTATTCACGACTCATTTTTTAGTTATAATGTATTAAACGGTTCGGTGACCAATAAATCTATATTTTAATGTATCTATTATATGTAACACAAAATAATGTTCTTGAATCAATAAATTTGTAATGAGTGAAGTAGTAGTTTTATATTTATTTGAAACCCAACCAAAAAAAAAAAAGCTGGCGGAAAAGCCCGCTCTTTAAGAAAAGAGTACGGGAATTTAGAAAATGGTGGTTTATTAAGTGGAAAAAAGAGCTTAAATAACACAAGAAAAAATTTTTAAGGCAAAATATGAAAACAACGATTTAGAAAATTTGTAGGAAAGTAACGGTTAGGAATAGGGAAAAAAGTTATAAGAAAAAATTATAGAGGAAATCGAGTACTATAAGCAAGCATTTTTCTCGATAGTAAAAACGTAAAAAAAAAATTTTTCAAAAAAAAATTGAAAAATGGTGAATGCGCGCCAAAGTTGAAGTTTTGGAGCAAAATGATATTAGGAAATTAGAAAGAGAATTTTTTTCTACATATGGTAGTACTTTTCAAAATTCGGAAAGATGAAATTTGAATAAAAGGGTTATAGAAAGTTAGTAATTTGAATTCTTTAAAGCGCTGTAGCTCGGGAACCGTTCAAGATAGAGAAAAAATAAAAGCACTTTAATTACCTACAATTTTGAGTAGAATACAATGGTGAAAAAAAATTTTGGAAAATCTTAAAAATGACAAAAAATTTAGATGAAAAATTGAAATTCTTGAGTTGGGAGGCTAGGGCCGCCGAACGGGAGTATGTGGAAGTTGTAGGGGAGGGTTTTTTTTTTTTTTTTTTTTTTTTTTTTTTTTTTCCGTTGGTGGGGTGGGGGTAGTTCTATATATATGAGACTGGGTCAGTTACACAGTCATATATTCATCAACCCTCATACGATGAACATGGAGGAAGAAAGACCCGCCAGCCGAGGCTCATCCATCTTTAGTGATGACACCGTAGCCGACAACGTTGGAGACCTGCAAGTCTTCGACGACGACGACGAGGTGGATTTTGAAATTGACGTCCTACGTTGGGACGACTTGGATGAGCCGATTCCGCTAGTATATGACCATGATCCGGGTCTAGTGGAATTAGACGACGCGGGTGATTGGGTCTTACAAAGACTCGAAACTCCGTCGCCGCAGCCAGAGCCGGACTCGACGGAAGATGCGGTGCTGGAAATTCCAGCATCACCAACACCCGACGACCCACAAGGCCCCTGCGATTCGTCAAGCTGGTGGTCGACCAGCGAGGATGGGGCACCATAAGCCCCACACTCTCCCTGGCCCTTTTTAAGGGCACACAACAACGGTCCTTTTCAGGACCACAAAATACTTTGATCGTAGTTTTAGTACATATTAGTACTTTGTTACTAATATTGTATGTATAGAATATACAATATTAGATACAAAGTATTAAAACTTTAAGTGCTGGTGGAACCCAGCTAAATCGTTCGTTCGTATTTGAGACCACAAACAACTTTTGGTCTCAATACGTAATACGACATTTGTTTTCACCCCCCACCATTAATTTGTCTCTATATATACGACCACCAATACTTATTACAATCATTTTAGTTCAACATGTCAGCGACTCAACAACAACAACAACAACAACCCATCCAATGCCCTGTGGTAGATTCTACCACAGAGAATTGTTTGGAGTGGGAGCCGAACGATCCTAGATGGGATGAACTTTGGCGGTTCATCATCGAATACACAGAGGACAGCACCGACACCCCCGCTGATGATGACGGGCCGTGCGACTCCACAACTCAATAAAAGAGTCGCATGTTTTACAACCAAACGGTCCTTTTCAGGACCACAAAATAATTTGATCGTAGTTTTAGTTGGTTATAATACTTTGTAACCAATATTTTATGTTTTTTTTCATAAAAACATACAATATTGAGATACAAAGTATTAGAAGTTCTGGCGACAGAACCTTAACTTCATAAACCGAACCATGTTTTAGCATACTTGTAAATATTATCAGAAAATATTTACAATTATTGCTATTGCGTAGTTTTAGTGGATTATTCACTCTTTTTTTTTTATTACCTAATATTATGTGGGACAGGGCCTATATGAAATAACACACAAAAATAAATTTTCAAGTCATTTTTATTCTCATTATAAAATATAAAAAATTTGATCAAACACTTTTTTATTAACTACATTATATATATATATATATATATATATATATATATATATATATATATATATATATATATATATATATATATATATATATATATATATATATATATATTTACAAACTTAATACTATAAATTAAAAGCTAATATCTACAACTACCTAACACCTACTACATAATTTATTAAAGTCCTCTAATTGTCTTTTTAACCGCGCAGATTTCACCTTTTTTATCTCTAATTGTCTTTCAAGTTCTATAATGTCACTGGCACACTCGTTCACTTCATTCACTAAGCGTTTTTTCATGGCGTAAATGTCTGTCAATTTGGTCTTCTGAGAGTTGGTGAAGTCTTCGACCCACTCCGGTTGTGATGGCTCGGAAGAAGACGCGGTTTTATTTGGTGAAGACGATGACGACGACGACGACGACGAAGCAGCGGAAACTTCATCGCCTTCAAAACAACGCTTAAACCGCTTCTTCATGGGTTTCCGGCACCCCAATATCGGCGACAGGGGCGCTGGCGCTGGGGAAGACTTCACCTCCGACACTATTTCATTCTCTACGCTGGCCGGTGTTGGTGGCGTTGGTGGTGTTGGTCCATCGGGGCCTTCTATGACTTCCACTTCTACTGACAATGGCTCTTGCGGTGCTGTTTTTAGGAAGTCGGGTAATGGAACAGGGGTGGAGGGACGCTTAAAGTTAAACTTTTTCTTCTTCCCTTGTCCCACACCTTTAATCGCCGAATAAAATGTTTTTTTATCGGCGATTTCCGACTTCCGCATAGTCAAGAGCTTTTGCAGTTTTGAAGCTTTCGGAGAAGATTCCCTAGGCCGCGATGCTTTTCGCACAACCACATCACTAATCACATTTATCTTTGGCTCCTTCTCCTCCGTCCAGCATTCCAGGAATTGCGCTGCCGACTGAACTAACTCCTCGTCGCGACCATCGTTGAGGGCTCGGTCTTCGGCATCTTCATGCTCCACGCCATTCCAGTTCTCGAACACCCCCGGACTTAACACTTCTAAACCACTCATGTTATCCAGCATGCCTTGCTGTGAACCGCAGCTCACGTCAAGAGCATCTAAAAGAGACCGTACACTAGACATTTTCGATATTCAAACTCACACAATTAACTTTTTCTTAGCACTGTACTGTTTGCTGTTCTGACGAACTGTGAAGAGCTCGAGCCAGCAAGTCTGCTTTTATGCCCATTTCCCCCACTACACCACCTTTATTCCTTTTGTTCGATGCATTAAGTATAATATTTAAACTTGTCAGATGCAAGGCCAAGGCCAAGGCCGACGTAACCGGCAATACCAGGGTCGTTTTCAAGGTTGTAATTTTCATGGATTTTTTTTTTTTTGCCCCTGTCAAGGTTATTTTAAAGAAGCATATAAATATAGTACTAAACTTGTTAGATGCGAGGCCAAGGCCAAGGTCAAAGTACCCGTCAATGTCAGGGTCGTTTTCGAGGTTGTAATTTTCAAGGATTTTTTTTGGTCCTGTCAAGGTTATTTTAAAAAGTAATACATAATTAGAGTACCGCGATTGAAAAGTACAACATATTCAAACATCATGTTGCCAACTGATGAACAACCTAGTGAAGCAGCCAAAACATACAGTCATATACCAAAAGCTTTTTATTTAACTTGTCATCATTGTAAAAGACTAGGTATCTGCTGGCGAAATGATCTTACGTACGACTTCAACTACATTGACCTTTTCAGGGTTAAATTTGTACAATGCGGCTTTTGTGGACTAGTTTACTACCAGTTCAAGGACATTAATGAACGTGCCATCCAGAGAAGAAATTGGGTCATAGAAGAAGCTTACCTGTACAGAAGAAATTAACATGTATTTTATTTCTTAATTTTTAATTTTTTTGTTTGTTATTTTTTTATTTTTTTTAATAATAAAAAGTAAACTCAATCTTTTGTTATATTTTAATTTTTTTTTCAATAAAACAATAGTAAAATGAATCTGTATGTGTATTTATTAAACATCACCTAAAATACGTTTTGCAATCCATATTTTTCTGCAGAGTCCGTTTATTAATGAAATAGAACCATATATTAGGGTGAAATCTAATGGTTTCAAATCAGTCTCACATAACAATGTCAGAAGTAAACACTATTGATAAGTTCGGTCGCAAAAGAAAATTTAAGGATTTTAACTTTATGCGAGGTCCTTCAGGAATAGGTTTTAAACTTACACCTAATGGAGATTACGACATGGGAAGCAAAAGATTGTGCTATTTAGCAGAACCTCTTGAAGGAGACGATGCGACCACACGAAATTATGTTGATAATAACCTTGCTCAGTGTGTGCAAGATACGCAGAAAGCTTTACATGACTCAACAATTGTTATTAAAGATATATTCAGAAACCAACTTGAAGGTTACGTACGCAAGAAATTAATTGAAACCGGTCAAGAACTTAGAGGATACATTGATGATACTGTTATTGCAATATATGAACTTAGGCAAGACGAACTGCGTGATGAACTTAACTCTAGAATGTTGAAAATTGAAAAGACTATGGAGGATCTTGTCAGCAAACCTGTTTCACATTAAACATTTACTCGTAGACCTGTGCGTTTAATTTACTATTAGACAAATTTTTCAACAATAACTTTTACAGTTTGTTATTTGTCGACACTTCATTATATTTATAATTTTAAAATAAAGGTTCAATAAAAAAGCAATCAAGTAATGAATACATGTTTTTTATTTAAAAAAAAAAAAAAAAAAAAAAATTACAATACTATCGTTACATATTAATGTTGTATGTTTAATAGAAATAATAAAAACAATACAAATAATGAAATATGTATTTTCCAGATTACGTGCTGTCCTGACTTAGAAATGATTCCAACACGGTGACTAAATTTGCTAAGTTTTCTTCCGGGTCTGTTTTGTAAAAATCTATGTCTGCATGCCCCCAAGGTAGAGTTTTGGTTGAACTGGGAATTACATAACGTTTATCATCGCTATGTGACAATGCTACTTTATTTATTATGTTGGTATAAATGTTATGTAATTCACTTCTAAATGTCTTCATCTTTCTTAATATCAAACCACCCCGTTCAACAATTCTTTGGTAGTCTTCCTGATGAAGGTCTTTCTCGATAACACATTTTTTGATACCTTTGGCTTTTTTTAATTCATTATTAATGGACTTTACATAATAAGCCTTCGCGCCGGTACCATAAAAACTTATTATCGGATCACCAGGAAACTCATCTTTCATTCTACCAACTACAGAATTACTTTTAATTATGTTGAAATTATTAATTTCGGGGTAATTTGATGTATCGAATTTTTCGGGGTTTTCTGATATAGTTTGATAAAAGTTTTCCGTATACACTTTTAATATAAGCGAGTCAGTATCGGTGTAAAGTAACGAAGCATCATCGCCAAACTTGGATTTAATAAAATTATAATAAAAATCGTATATTACAGTCTTTGATATATCTAATATGGAAAAACCGATATAAATTGGTTTATTGTACAATATTTTAACTTTATTCATATGTATAGCAACAAAGTTCTCGGTAAATATCGAGCTACTATTGAAATTGGGGCGGGATATTAGTGCTCTAGCTCCATTTCTGCCTACACTGTTCTCCCAATGTGTTACTAATTTTATATCCTTTCGATTTTCCACATTTTCCATAGTTTTACCAAATATCGCGTTATTTTTTAATTTAAAAGTGTCCTTCGCAAATTTTGTGGTGGCCTTGTTACGTAAATTGGTATTAAAATCAATATACGATTTTAGCCATTTTGATTGCTCAAACTGTAATACTCGATGGGTTTGCATTACCACTAAGCCGTTGGCGATGGCTTGTTTTAAAGTTCTATAGTGTACAATGTATTTTTTTTTATCTTGTAAATTAGGAATTAATTTCGGTAATTTAGCGTTTTCTGTTGGCGGTATGATATTTTCTACTAGAAATGGAAGATCAGAATGTGCATCATGCAACTCAGTCGGATAATGCACATCCACTTCCAAAACGTAGCCATGTAAACTATCATCACCAACAGCCATAATATTTAAATCCAGAATTTCGCGCTCGCTTAACCATCGAAAACCACCATATGGTAATGCTTGTGACATACTATGACCATATAGATTTGTAGCATCAAGGTATGTTATAAATGAAGAAGGTTTTGTTGGGTCATAGTCTGGTAAAAAAATATTATTAGCGATGTGCTTCCTTTCTGTACACTGGCTTATGCCGCCGCGTATACCTTTCTTAAAAAAATGTATCATGTCTATATCAGTTAAGAGCTCTAACTCTACCTTAGTCATACGTAGCATACAATCAAATGATAAACTTGGAAGGGTATAGTAATGTGCTGGATCAAGTTTATCGAATTTTAAACAATTATTCCGAAATTGCTCAAAAACATCACACAATAGCAACACATCTGATTTTAAATACACGTCCGAATAGTCCCCCAAAGTTTTACACCCAAACAAACGCCATACTTCTTTTGCTCTTCTATAGCTTTCATCGCTAATATGTTCTTCCCGTAAATTATCATAAAATTCATCTTTACTTGGAAGACATGTATTTTCCATTTTTTCTATACAGTCAATAAAGCTATAGGGAAAAACACCCTTTTGACGCATCAAATTAAATTGGTTGATATTTGAAAAATGTTTCCGCGTTTCAATAAAATCGTCGTCGTTTAAACCGCTGCCTAAATTTTCCAAAGACGTTGACAGAAATTTAAAACTATCAATAAATCGCAACTTTAAATATTTCCTCTTGACTTTTCCACATTTACTATCAAAATAATCGTGCACATAAATGCTTTTGGTAAATGATATGTACTTTTCCTTACTTTGAGCCAAAACACCAATTTTATCCCCATATTTACATAACTCTTTTATAAATAAATGGCTGTCGTAGCCGCTTAAGTTATGAAATATGATAGGGATAAAAGAGGGTAATTTATAATTTAAATTACAAACGGAATGTGCAGCACCAAATCTTTTTGCACCAGTTATGTGACAGTGGTCTCGTACTTTAATCTCACCCTCTTCAAAAGGGCCTTCACATATACCACATATTTTAGCATCATTAAACTCCCTTTTTTCTTCAGGCGTTAACGGTTTCATAGGCTTAATGTCTTTTAAATATGTGTTGTATAGAGCCCTTAAATCACACTCGATACGATCCACAAAGACTTGAGCTGCATTATTCCCCCGAAATAGCTCAAATTTCGAAAGTGAGTCGTCAAAAGAGCATTTAATTAAATAAGCAAAAGAATATGGTTCATGTTTAAAACTTTTTACAGTGTAAGAATTTTGTGGGTTTGGTTGTACCGTTTCAATGGGTTTTAAAACAGATTCGAAATCTGCATAAACCACGAATGGAACGCGCATTTGCTTTTCTATACCCTCGAATTTTAAAATATTTTCCGGCACACTCTTTCCAAATTTATCGATTTTTAAATCCACTGAGGGTGTTTGCGTGAAAATGTGGTTACAATCGTAGCTTTGATGTAAAGTTAAAGCTGACGGTGTACTAAAATAAATGAGGCAACCATCACAGAAATATATTTTATGTTGTTGACAACTAATTTGACTTGAAACTAAACGTGATAAATCCCGAATGCAACAATAATGACTCTTTGAACAAGTCGTATCACAAAAATGTTCACCGCCATCTTTACTACTACAGTCTTTTGTAATTAACAATAAATTTACATGCCTATCCAACTTTTTTGACGCATACCTCAGTGGACCAATAACTTCATGTATTACTTCATTATTTTCATATTTAGATTCCAGACCGTATACGTTAATTGATATGTTGTTCATTTCCTCAAATTTTTTAATGTCACGTAATTTTACTGGAAAATCCATACCTGTTACATTTAGCACTCTAGAAAAATGGGGGTAGGATGTCTTCTGTGAAGGCTCTGCTGTTGGAGGAAACAATGCTGATGTTACAGCCCACGCAAAGCAAAATTCGTCCTGGTTAATCACATTGACGACAGCTCCTTTCTTTTCAATAGAACACGGCAACTTGATGTATGATGAGCCACCCATAGGCATATACTTGTTGATACCAACTTCCAAGTATAAAATTCGCACAAGAGCCCATCCTATAACAAGAAAAATAATATATAAAAATCAGTTTAATATATCGGGTTTTGATTTTTCCATACCTGAATCTTTCTCCTGGAACTCTGTCGCCTGCGTTTTTATTAATTCGGTGAAAGAATGGTAAACGGCATCCAAATCACTTTCTACACTAATTATTTGATTAGCAGTGTTGAAGGATTTTTCACTGAATATTTCTTGTGATGGAAGCATGTACTCGCCAACAGCTGTCATGTTAACTTTTAAAGCATGATGCACACGCAATAAATTATTAACAAGTTCCACCACCTTGGATTTAATGTCTGCAAAGAACATTACGTAATCGGAATGCTCCATATCACTGCTAACCCGATAGGTTGCAATTCTCCTTTTGAAGGCACATTCAACGAGTTGCACACCATGACATACCGGCAAACATGAATTATTTTTATGTTGTTGTGTTCGTTTATGCACCGACATATGATTTATTGGAACATCTACATTACATGTAGCGCAATTAATTAGCGGAATCGTCGATGTATACTCTTCAATTCGGAGCCGTTTTCCTCCAGGCACTTCATTAAATCTCGCCGCACACGATTCTCTTTGATGACGTCTCATATTATAAATATTAGTAAACTTAGAACCGCAATTTTCACAAACATATGCCATGATTTGTCAAATATTAACACATGTACTACCTATACAAGTCAGAGCCAACTGATGAATGAAACTGCCCCATACCTTATATAAAACCATTCAAGGTCACCCCCAACCACGTAACATATCTTCAAGGTCACACACCCAAGATGACCTTCAACAAAGACAAGGTCGTCTCGACCAAGGTCAAGGTCAAGGTCACACACACAACCTTGAACACAAGGCCAAGGCCAAAGCACACGTGCACTTTCAAGGTCAATGACAAGGACATGTGGGCGGGGCCAAAGAGGGGTGAAGCAAGGTCAAGGTCAAGGTCGAGGAGTGGGGGGATCGAGCGAATCGGGTTATGTTCACTACTGTCGGTGTTGCGGGTGGTGCCGAAGGTGCTGCTCCTGGTGCGGTACCCCCGCACTCCTCACACTTGCATAGTTTGCCGGGCACGAATGGCCTGACAATGCCAATAATCTTCTTTGGTGTATCTTCCATCTTGACGGTCGAATGTGTAATGATGAAATAATTCTAATACCGGCCTCTATATATATTCAAAAAGTTGGAGGGGGTAAGGTGGAGTGCATATATGCATTATATATAAGTTTGAGAATAATATGATTTTATAACTCACCGTATCTCTGTTATGGACACAAACTACCCCCCTCCACTTTTCTAGCATATAGTAATAGACTTTCTCTACATTTTTTTCAAATAAATTTTGTTGATATTTCTAACCATCACTTTGCTAAATGGCGGGGGGGCGGGAGGGCATAGACAACCAGGAGAAGGGGCGGATTTATAAAAAACCTCTACAACTTTCCAAACCTTCCCCTACAAGTTTCCGATACTCCTATGAGACCGTCGAACTTCCTTTCTATAGATTTTTGGAATTTTTTAGTCTATATTTTCTTTATTTTCAAATTTTTCAAATTTTTTTTTTCACCATTGTATTCTCCTCAAAATTCTAGGTAATTAAAGTGCTTTTGTAGAAAAAAATTCACTCTTTAATTTACCAATACCGTTTTTCTCTAAATCTTCAACTTTAGCGCGTATTCAGCATTTTCGAAAAAAAAAAATTATAATTTTTCTTTACACCATCGCATTCTCCTCAAAATTTTGGTCTATCGAAGTGCTTTTATTTTTTTTCTATCTTGAATGGTTCCCGAGCTACAGCGCTTTAAAAAATCCAATTTACTAACTTACTATAACCCTTTTCTTCAAATTTCATCTTTCCGAATTTTGAAAAATACTGCCATATGTAGAAAAAAATTCTTTTCTAATTTCCTAATATTATTTTGCTCTAAATCTTCAACTTTAGCGCGCATTCACCATTTTTCAATTTTTTTTTTGAAAAAAATTATTTTTTTACGTTTTTACTATCGGGAAAAATGCCTACTTATAGTACTCGATTGAAATGCTTTCAGTGATTGCAACATTTTAGTATAGTTATTGCGATCCATTTGCGGTGTTAATGGTGACGATGATGATGACATCTTTTACGCTGATGATTCGACAAGAAACTTTAAGCACAAATGTCCACACCAGACTTCCAAAATCCTGTTGACGATCGTATGTATAGTAAATAATTTTTGATGGTTCCGATCCCGTTTGTAGATATCGTACCAATTCGATCGGTGAGGGTAAATCGCCGAAGCTGTCATAATATGTTACTTTAGAATTATTTTTTCTATAAGCTACCCAATGAGTCCCTGCACCACGCGTACTATCCAAATTCACTATTGCTGCTTCGTAACGTCGAGAACCTTGTCTAGGTAATGAATCCCTCATATAAACGCCTCGAAAGTGTCCTATTCTTTTCTTTTTGGCATATTTTTCTATATCGATGTTAGATAGTGGTCTTCGAGGTAGGGATTCAATTAGTTTTTTGATCTACGATTTAAAAATAATCCCATACCTTTACGATATGGCTTTAGAAACAAACCATTTCCTTTCGATTTTAAATACAGGCCGGCACCGGTTTTATCTTCGCTGCTTTTTTTTACAGCTTTTATAGCGCGCACAATTCCCGCTGCCCCACCGGCTAATGAACCCAAAGCTGATAACCCGGCAAAAATTGGTATTAATGGTAATATTCCACCAGTTTTTGGAATCGGTATTATTCTCGGTGTACGAACCTTCCTTTTGCCAGCTGCCGCTTTTACCGATCTACGTGCTGCCAACAGAGCTATTTTAGATGCATTCATGACATTTTTTTCCAACACATTTTTACTTCCGGCTTTTAATAATTCCTTTCGAACTGCTTGTCGAATAGCTGTTCCGAAACTGACTTTCCGAACATGTCGACTTTTATTAACACCTTTCCTTTTTTTTATGACGTGTGCCTTTACTAGATGTTTTTTTTGTTGATAATGATGATGGTACACCCATACCAAAACGTTGTTTTCCTTTCATAATGTTTGTAACTAACTAAGCTGCTGTTTTTTCACCTAAACTGGAATCTTTCGATTTTACTCTATTCCAAGCACTTTGTTCGAGCTCGTAATCCGCTCGATGTCTCGCACTTATGTTGTCTTTATTATGTAAATAAGCTAAATCGTGTTTTTTGCATGTGGCATCCAAAGGATTAATGCCTGGATCACCTCTTGTTACACGTTTTATTACTTTTGTTCCGGGTCCGCAATATTAATAACCAGGAATGTGTACCTCGAATGGTAATTTATTTATTAACGAATTCACAATACCGTGTCCAGTTTTATTGGAAACGTGAGACCGTCCACTTCGTTTGACGCTCGGCATCTGAATGACAGTTTTTGTGAAAAATTGCCTATAAAATATCAAATTTTCCTAAGATGCGCGTTATCGATCTTAAACAAAAACTTCCTATTGACAATCTTGATGAAAAAGTCGGACTTGGATTTGAAAAGAAGATAATGAAGAGACACGGTCCTCTACTTCCTTCCTCTATTCGCGGCCTGTTAATTGGTCCATCCAATTGTGGAAAAATTAATGTCATGATTTCGCTGCTTACACACCCCCTTGGGCTACGTTTCGAAAATGTCTATATTTACTCGAAATCTCTGTATCAACCGAAATATGAGTATTTAAGGAAAATTTTAGCACCCATCAAAGGTTTAGGCTACTCTGCCTTTAGTGATTCCAGTAATATTGTGGAACCGTCCGATGCAAAACCAAACTCTATATTTATCTTTGATGATGTTATATGTGAAAAACAAGATGTTATAAGATCGTACTTTAGCATGGGACGTCATAAAAATATCGACTCCTTTTACCTAGCGCAAACATATTCGCGAGTGCCTAAACAGCTTGTGCGAGACAACGCCAATTTTATTATTATGTTTAAACAAGATGAGTTGAATATGAAACACATATTTTCCGACCACGTTTCACCGAATCTAACTTTTACTCAATTTCAAGAAATGTGCTCAAAATGTTGGGATAATAAGTATGGATTTTTAGTAATTGATAAAGACAGTGATGTGAAACGGGGAAGATACCGCAAAGGATTTGATAACTATATATTACTGTAATAATAAGAGAAAACACTCATTTGATTGTTGAAACGTCCTTTGTTAACATCATGAATAATGCGATCGACTTAAAACGTAAACTAGTGGAAGCTACCAATGCCGTCAGAAAAAAATTTAAACAAATTAAAGCGGCTAAAGAATTTAATGTTGTGGAATTGGAAAAGTTTTACGAATCCATTTCTAAGCCGTTGACAACTATATCTGATGTGGTTAAGCAACGTCAGCAGCAGCAGCAGCAGCAGCAGCAACAACAACAACAACAACAACAACAACAACAACAGCAACAACATTATCCAGCTACAAAGTCACATAGTCCCAGTACATCAGTGCAGTCGACTCAAATATCAGGTTTTCCCCAACCTACACATTCCTTTCAAACCTCCACACCTATTCAGCAGCAGCAGCAGCATCGCATTTCAAAAGAAGATATTAGTCAATCGGTGTTTGATACACCCTCGACATCAACTAATACATCTCTCGCATCCGCTGACACCACAACTTCCGATACGTTAAACGCACACCTGAAAGGATTACGTTCGAAACCATCTCTATACGATACTGTATATAGTGTACGTTTTGGTTCAAAAACAGATTATAATAAAAATTTTATTGGTAATTTAGAGGTGCGTTTTCGAAATGGAAATATTGTCTTATACAAAAAAGGGAAAAATATTGCAGAATATGGTGGATCACCGGCACTTTATGATTTGTTATTTCTTAAAACACCCCCAAGTGTAGGCAAGGAACAACAATTAAGTGATAATGCACTTTCAACGTATAAGGAAATTTTGGAATCAACGAGTGCTGTCTACAACAATTTTAAAAAAAGTGATGGTTTACGGGAGACCAGATGGAACAAATATTTACGAATTATTAAACCTCTGATAATGGGCACAAAATTAGGCGGTACTATTACAAGAAAAAATCTCTCTGAAAAACTACAGTTACCCACAAAAAAGAAATTATCTTCGAAAAAATTTCAATATGTCTATTGGAACAAAGCTAAAGAGTTGGTGGATCGTTTACGTTTGTTGTGGAGTTCCAAAATGGCCGGTCACACTGGACACGAAAATGAAATTATGTCAATCATAGAGGAATTACGAGAAGAAGATATAATATATTAAGCTCAATATTTATTGATATTATTCAGTTCTTCCTTCGATCTGAAACCTTTAATATTACTAATAATATGGAGCCCAGTCTAGAAAAAATCAAGGTTGTTAATGAACTACATAGAACGGCTAGAAAAAATTTTGTAAGACGGCGCACGATAATAAAATGATACAGAGATTTGTGGCAAATTGATTTGACTGAAATGCAACAGTATGCTGATGAAAACGATGGTTATCGTTATATTTTGGTCTGTATAAATTGTTACTCTAAATTTGTCTATACCAAAGCCATAAAAAACAAGACTGGTATAGAAGTTACTAATGCGATGAAAAGCATCATTGAAGAGGCATCATATACACCAACAAATCTGCAAAGTGATCAAGGAAAGGAGTTCTATAATACAAACTTTCAAGCCCTGATGAAAAAATATAATATAATCATTATTCCACTTACAGCACAAAGAAAGCTGCAATTGTTGAGCGAGGCATAAGGACTTTAAAAAATAATTTATATAAACAATTCTCGACAAGAGGATCTTACAAATGGTTACATATATTATCGGCAGTAACAAAAACCTATAACCATTCGAAACATCGCACCATTGGAATGAAGCCTGCAGACGTTCAAGAAAAAACACAAATTAAAGCATACGATTATTTAAAAATTGTACCTAAAAAATTTAAGTTTTCCATGGGTGACATTGTGCGTATTAGCAAGTACAAAAGCTTATTCGAGAAAGGATATACGCCCTCTTGGTCAACCGAATTGTTTAAAGTTAACGTTACAAATCCACCTACTTACTTGTTGGAATCGTTAGAAGGTCAGCCTATAAGAGGGTGTTTTTACGAATCAGAACTACAAAAAACAAGCAATCCTGGCGTTTATCTAGTAGAAAAGGTCCTTAGACAACGTAAGAAAAATCACATCGATCAATTATTTGTCAAATGGCTAGGATTTCCCAACCACTTCAACTCTTGGATAGATAAAGCTAATATTGTTTAAATAACATATTGTATGACTATATTTTTAATTTAAAATGTAAAATAAATAAACAATATATTGTAAAATAAAGTTTTTTATTTCAGTCTTCATCATTAAAAACAATGACAATAAAACATCATACACATAAATAACATTTCAATATTCTTGGAGGGAAGGTCCAATTCACCGACGACTACGACGTTATCTTCAAGGCTATGCCACTAAGAGTGCGTTCTCCTATTCTTTAACCTTCTTTCCCTTTTTTAGATTTTTTTTGAAGTCGAGCCGTACGACAGTGCGCTTAATGAGTCATTTAAAAGCTGATGATAGAGTATTTTCTGAATAACTTCAATTTTTGTTTTAAGCTCATTATTATTTTGGTATATCATTTGGAGGACATCCTTGTTAAATATGTCACATATTACAACTGCAAAATTGTAAAACTTTCTATTAACAAAGTGTTTTGTCACAGCATCGTCATCATCTTTAGGTTCGCCTAAGTTGGTTATGATTTTTCCACCCATATCATACTGCCCATCCGCTGTAAGTTTAAAACCAATCCCTTGTGGCCCAGATAATATATGATATTTTTTATTACATTTCTGACGACCAAATTTATCAATTGTGTTGTTTCCTCGACTCATTTTCAATCTTTACTAAACTATTTTATTTTTATTTGCCCTACTTATATTAAATATTTCAGCTGAGAAAAAGAAACACTGACTATGATCTACTGGGTTGGTATGTTTATAAAAGAAATAAAACAAATCTGTGATTGTAACAGATATTTATTTACAGTTATTTAATTGCACAAATACAAAAATTATAAAAAATTAATTTTCCATGTCTTCATTTTCGTTGCTCAAAATTCTATCCCATCCGACACTATTTCGATCGTCAACGTCTTGGGCTGTTGCTGTTGCAGAAACCAATTCATATTTTGCAGCAAGCTCACCTGGTAAATGTGGAATATTGACGAGGTATTCTTTTAAATCTTCTTCAACCATTTCAGCACAAAATGTATCCATGTCTATGGAACCATATAAAAATTTATCGCACAAGTGTGCCCCAGCTATAAAATTGATTGCATCCTGATCTCGTTCTTATATTGATCTTTGGTTGCATCAATATGCGACCAATCATTTACGCTATCTAACATATCGTGACCCATATTTCTTAATTCTCTCACCAACCAAAATATGTATCTATCTACACATTCGTTGGCGGTCGTCGTCGTCGCATCAGCAGACATCTTTAACAGAAATAATGAACACGCGTAAGTATTCTGACATGTGCAACTATATTTTAAATTTAATTACATCCTTTTTTTCAAACAATTTACATACAATTTACTCCAATGAGCCAAAACGTAATAATGTTCGAGTATTGTTTCCAAAAACTCTAGTGCCCTGCCCCAAATAAGTTAGAGTGTATTTACCTTTAGTTTTACTCATAATATCTACAATATCGTCAGATAGTGTTTCGGCCACACGTTTTGGCAAAAAAGTCTCAAATGTGCTATTATCACCGTCATCGTGTAAAGCCACTAAAAGAGTTTCACCAAATCGTGTAATCATTGAAACCATCTTTACAATTTTATACACTTTGCATACAATCATTTCGGTAACCTTTTTTCTCTCTAAAACCTCGAAATCTTTGCTGAACATTTCATTAATTTCATCTAGAGTTTCTTTTGCAATACTCATTATTGAAAAAATGGTATATAAATCCAAAAATTACCGTGAATATAAAAGCACTTTCAGAACACTACACGAACACAATATTTGATGTTTATGCCACTGATATCTGCGTAGTTCATCGTCAACTACGGACACGAGCACTTGAAGATGCCAAATGAGACTTTGGCGAAACGTCTGCAAATTCCAACTATGGAAATAGCTAACGAACGGATGTATTCCCGGATAAACACAAACTCATATATATATATATATATATATATATATATATATATATATATATATATATATATATATATATATATATACCAGTTAGATATAAAGTTTATAGCTATTCTACATATTTGTTATACACACTGAAATGTTCTATTCTTCTTCTTCAAGTGCCATATCAGGTCCCCCTGACGTTGGCAATTACATTGGCAAGTCTTTTATAGTCCTGCGCTAGCTGGAACAGTTCCCCCGCGCTACGTATACCATTCACGAATTCTATTAGTTCGTCTTAAACACCTATCAAGTATATTGGTTGTCGGACTTGCATTGTCTTTGTTTTTATTTATTTTTACGACGTTTCGATTAGATTGTATCTCTAATCATTATCAAATATAAACTGAATGTTTTGTCTTAAGACTAAGAGCTTATATGGGGACTGTGTACACTGAAGCGCAAAGTTTCACTTCACTGTAAACACCTCAATGATGTTACATAGCAGTGGTTGTCCAAGATTAGGTATCTCAACACTCGGTTTACTGAAGATTCCATTATTGTTTTTAATGTAAGCTGCTTCTATAAATTTTCTTTTTTTTTTTCATGTTGGGTCCATATATATTGCCGCAGCCTCAGACCATATTATATGGTGTTGTTTATCCCAGGCGTATTCTGCAATATCTTATCTCGACATTTCTCCTTTTTGTGTATGAGTTTTATGTTCCTTAATTCTAACTTCTAGTGGTCGTTTGGTTTCTCTAATATACGTTTCACCATACTCACATGGAACTTTGTAAACACATTCTTTTTTATCGGTACTTTTTGGTTTTGTTTTTGTTAAATGAACTCTAAGTGTATTTCCTGATTTAAGTGCTATTTTTATATTATAACTACTGACAATTCGTCTTATTTTCTCCGAAGTTACCTTAATGTACGGAATTGTGAAGAAGGAGTGTGTTTCTTGCTGTCCAGTGTTCGTTGTTCTAAAGTTATTTATAACATCGTCAATTAGTTTTAAAGGATAACTATTCTGTTGTAAATCAGATTTAATATTTGCTACCTCTTTTTTCAATGAATCGGCATGATTGCATATAGATATAGCGCAATTATAGAGGTTGGGTATAATTCGCCGTTTTGTTATAGCAGAAAGATTAGAACTTTGCTTAAGATATTGTCCAGTATGTGTTGGCTTTCTGTATACTGGAGTTTTAATAGTTTCGTTTGAGCGATTCACCATGACATCTAGGAAAGGCAATTGATCATTTCCTCTTTTTCCATGGTAAACTTATTAGTCATCTAAGCTTTGATGTGGAAAGTCTGTATACTAATGTACCATTAGGGGAATCACTAGACATGATCAAAACTAGACTTTCAAATGATACTACTTTATCAAATCGAACCACGTTACCACTGGACGGGATGATGGATCTTTTGGAGTGTTGCCTGCGTAGTGCTTACTTTCAAGTAAAGGACAGGTTCTACGCTCAGGACGATGAGCTTCCGATAGGTTTTTCACTCTCTCCAGTCATCGCCAATATTTATATGGAATGGTTCGAAACTCATGCCATAGAAACGGCAATAGTAAAACCGAAAGTCTGGTTGAGATATGTCGATGATACCTTCATCGTATGGAAGGGCAATGATCAAGAACTTAATGATTTCTTGAAACATCTAAATAACATTCAACCTACAATTAAGTTTACCATGGAAAAAGAGGTAAATAATCAACTACATTTCCTAGATATCATGGTGAATCGCTCAAACGAAATTATTAAAATTTCAGTATACAGAAAGCCAACACATACTGGACAATATCTTAATCATAGTTCTAATCATTCTGCTGTAACAAAACGGGGAATTATACGCAACACAATAATGCTGATTCATTGAAAAAATAGGTAGCAAATATTAAATCCGATTTACAACAGAATGGTTATCCTTTAAAACTAATTGACGATGTCGTAAATAAATTTAGAACCACGATCACTGGACAGCAAGAAACACATTCCTTCTTCACAATTCCGTACATTAAGGGAACTTCGGAGAAAATAAGACGAATTGCCAGTAGTTATAATATAAAAACAGCTTTTAAATCAGGAAACACACGTAGAGCTCATTTAACAAAAACAAAACCAAAAAGTATCGATAAGAAAGAATGTGTTTACAAAGTTTCATGTGAATGTGGTGAAATGTATATTGGAGAAACCAAACGACCACTAGAAGTTAGAATTAAGGAACATAACACTCATACACAAAAAGGGGAACCGTCGAGTTAGATATTGCAGAACACGCCTGGGATAAGCAACACCACATAAAATGGTCTGAGGCTGCGGCAATATACATGGAACCCAACATGAAAAAAAGAAAATTTATAGAAGCAGCTTACATTAAAAACAATAATGGAATGTGAAGTGAAACTTTGCGCTTCCGTAGACACAGTCCCTATATAAGTCCTAAGACAAAACATCCAGTTTATACTTGATAATGATTAGAGATACAACTTAATCGAAACGTCGTAAAAATAAATAAAAATAAAGACAATGCAAGTCCGACAACCACATTTTAGTTTTTGTTTGGACTTACAATTCTAATGTGAACGTCATACGCTAAATAAAACTAAATAAATAAATTTCAATCTTTATTGCTGTTTTGACGAGATCTATCACCTTTCAAAATATTTGGTATAAGATAATGTTTTCAGTATGTTTTTCTGGACAACTGGTATCAATAAAATTCTTATATACTTTTAATAAACTTTATTTTAAATATAATCTTTAAAATGTCAACTTTTCAACGTTTTAAAATAATTTGAAGGTCTTAACAAATATCTGAAAATAAGAGCCAGTTTTGTTGTTTTTGGAAGCAATTAATGTAGTTGAAGGTAGACAAAATGCATACGCGACACTTCCGTAAGAGCCTTCTCTAGTATTGCCAAATTTGATGCAATTTTATTAACCAAATAACTACCAAATTCTGTATTGCACTGAATCCATATAGCGGGCTTACGTGAATTTATGATATTTTGCAGCAGATTGCAGTATATTTTCAGAGCTTTACTTACTTAGTAGTCGCCTTGGTATTCAGAATATTTTTTTGGGAGACATCCTGCTTGGTGATGCGAAGAAGGGTTGATTTGTTAGTTTTTTGATTCTTTTTGTTTTAAAGAAAATTTTAATTTTTTACAACAAAAATTTTATAACACACAATATATAAAAGTTTTTATATTGTCTTTTAGGACTTGATTAGACTCTCTAAGATTAAGTTTAGATTTACAAAAATTTTGGAAAACAAGTGACCATACCACTCAGAATATTATTTTGATGGTTTGAATTACTGGCCACTCTGAACTAAACAAATTAATTTTTTTTTATATTAGAGCTGTTATAAAAACCTCACTTGTTGAGATTTAATGAGGCCACAAGTATTTCTTTCCAGCTACATTTATGTAATTCATGACCTTTAACAGTAATTTTAAAACTCATTTATGAGCATCTTAAAACAACAGTATTTCGATAATACCGTCATGATTTCGAATGAAAAGTCGTATTGTTTTTTTTTTAACAATTTTATACCCATTTCAATACTTGGTAGGATTTTCAGTTAGTTTTAATTTTCTTTTGAGAAGAATGCTTATTTTTATGAAATAATTTTCTAAATAATAATTTAAGCGTATAGAAAATAACGAAAGGGCTTAATACTAAGACTGCTATAACATCTACCATGAAGTATTTATACCAAGGCATTCGTATACCGGCTACCCTTAAGTGGAGTGCCCCTTTATGTCTGATAACATATTCCACCCAATACACAGCATTTTTCATCGGTGTTTGAGGTCTGTCGTGGAAAAGTTTCGACCGTCTTTGAGCATTTTCCTTGTATTGTGGATTTTCTAAGACTTGATTGAGTAGAGCACTTAAACGTTCTTCGGTAAAATTTGGATCATTATATTCCAGTTTAAGTCCATAACCTCCCTCCACCGCCTTATCCGCATTAATGGGTTGGTCAGCAAAAACTGGAAGGGCAAGTATTGGTACTCCGTGATAAATTGTTTCAGTGGTACTTAAGAGACCTCCATGAGTTATGAAAAGTTTAATGTTGGGGTGTGCTAAAATATACAAAATTGTATTAAAACGTGTAAAATAATGCAGTGAAATATTTTTCACTTTTTATTGTTACAGCTTTAAATCTTTTTTAACCGACTTCTAAAAAAAGGGGGTTCTCAATTCATCGACTATGTATTTTTTTATGTATGTATACCGATTACTCCGGAACGGCGGCACCGATTTGAATGAAATTTTTTACGTTATGTTCAGAAAGTTGCTGCGGTGGTCCCATATTTTTTTGGACGAAATTGGTGCAGTAAAATCCAAGATGGCGCTTACAATATGGCGACCAAAAAATTTAATTTTGTCCGATATTCTCCAAAATTGGTGTGGGAAAGTTTTTGGGGGCGCACATAATAGATCCAATATATTTAAAAAAAAATCAATATGGCGGATCCAATATAGCGGAAAAAATCAATTTTGTCCGATTTTCTCCAAAATTGGTACGGAGGAAATTTCGGCATCACACATGACGAATCTAAAATTATTTTTAAAAAATTCAATATAGTGTACCCAATATGGCGGATAAAAAATTAATTTTGTTCGATTTTTTCAAAATTGATTACGAATCTGACAGTATTTAAAAAAAAAATTTGGCAAATCCAAGATAGTGGATTAAAAAAGATTCTACATCTCTCGATTGTGTCTAAAATCAGTATTGGGGGATTTTTGTTAGTGTTAATTACCAATTTAAAACATGTTTTGAAAAACTCAATCGGGCGAATAAAATATTGCATCTTAAAAAGTTTACATTTTTTGATTTTCTCCAAAACTGCTATAGGAGGTTCTTGAGGGTGTAAATTATGAATTTAATAGCATTATTTCAGGAGTCAATAGGGCGGATTAAAAATTTTACATTTTTCAATTTTGTCCAAATCTGGGACTGAATCGTTATTAAGGATGTAAATAGCGAATATAAAATTATTTTCTAATTCAATATGTCAGATGCAATATGACGGTCTAGAAATTTTAAATTTCTAGATTTCATCCAAAATTGGTACTAGGGGGCTTTGAAGGGTTTAAATTTAGATTAGATTAGAGAGTTGAAAATTTTACCTTATTCCCATTTTTTCAGATTTGATATTAGGGTGTTTTCGGGGTCGTGTTTTACGAATATGAAGTAAATTTTTTACAACTATTAGATTGATAAGATATAATATGAAGAACTGAAAATTTTATACTTTCCGATTTTGTTTGAAATTGATATTGCGGGTTCTTGGGGCATATACAATCTCAATACGCAGTATAAAATATATCGAGCTAGGAAATTTATGTCTCAGATTCTTTAAATATCGATATTGGAAGGTTTTGGCGCCTATATTACCAATCTAAAATTAATTTGAAATTTAAGACAGTGAATTTACTATGACACACTAAATATTTGTTTGATATAGGTATTTAGAGAACTCTAAGAATCAAAGAATCTTTAGTGGTTCATTTGAGGGTCATTTACAACTTTGGATAAAATGGGTACTTTTTTGCCTTGGAGTCATTGTGAAGTACAATAATCTCGATTAGTACTTAGTCCAAATAATTTATGGATATCACAATGAATTCAAAACTAAAAATCGAAACATAAAATTTTTATAAAAAAAATTGAACCGACTTCTGAAAGTCCGCTAGAAAGTGAAAAATAACTATAAATTTTTTTATGATAAAGTATTTTTAATCTGTTTATGCGAATCACATTTTCCCATGTATTAGTTTGGCGCCGACTTTAAAAATTTCAATTTCATATAAAAATTTATAGTTATTTTTCACTTTTTGGCGCACTTTTAGAGGTCGGTTCAATTTTTTTTTATAAAAATTTTACTTATCCAGTTTGTTTCGACCACTTATATTTCTCTGAGGACTTTCACATTTGGGCAAAAAAAAAACTTTACGGTATGATAAAACAAACCAAATTTCGTTAAAATCAGCTTTATAGTTTTTTTCACAATAATTTTGCATTTTAGTCTTTTTCCAAAAAATGGAAATTATTTCAAAGATTGAGCCTTTAATATGAAATTTACATACTTGAAATTTATTCACGTTTACTGGATATTTTAGGCTTTCCAACGCTTTTTTGGAAATTAAAATCAGATCATTAGGTCCTCCTTAAAAATATTTAAAATTATCGACAATTTTTTTTGCTTATAAACAAATTGAATAACTCTGCGACCTTTTTTACATAGTTTTTAGGAAATTATCTTGTTATTTTTATTTATACTTTACGAATAAAGCAATTTCAGAACAATTTTTTAAAATTTATTTATTTGCTTAAGCTACGATTGTTTGAACCATTTTAGAGATTACAATTAAATGCATTTATATTAAGTAAGTTAAAATATATAAATTAGCAATTTCTTTTTTTAAAACTACATTTCAAAAAGAGTACAGTATGCGCTGCATACAATGCATAAATTACGTAATTTGTTTTTAACAAAATGAATGCATAATGAATACTTGGTGTAGTGATATTTGAACTCCTCTCTTCACATGACATCGATTAAAATAAAGTGAACGAAATTGCTGCATTAAAAGCCGATATAATGACATTTTTTTTTGCACCTATGTATGCTGAACCTGCAGATTCAAGTTGGGAGCGAAAGCTTCCCACTCCTTTTTTGTCATTTTTCACGCGCTCATTCATCTTGCCGATAACGTAAATATGTGAACATTTTTGTCCGAAAAGTAGTCGAAAAGACGAAGTGAATGGGTCAAGAATTAGCCCTCAATTGTTTATACATTTACCCTAAAAGCCTAGCAACTTTGACAGCTTGTATCTTGGAAACCAATTAACATAATTTACATATTTTTTTAAAGTACCTACTCTAAAATTATATTGTCAAAAAAAATTTTTAAAAATTGACAGAAATACTCAATTTGTTTAAAAGCAAAAAAACTGTCGATAATTTTAAACAATTCCTGAGGAAGCCCTAATGATAAAATTTTAATTAAAAAGAAATTTTCATATTTAAGATTCAATCAAATTTGAAAAATTTTCCTTTTTTTGTAAAAAAATTGGATTGCAGAATTATTGGGCAAAAACTTTAGAACCGATTTTAATGAAATTTGGCATGCTATTTTATAATAGGAAAAAGGTTTTTAGAGAATGATTTAGTTACATATCTACTGTGCGCACAAAATGTGTTATTTTTTGCAAATCATAAGCAACAATAACTTACCTAATATATCTTGTTGGGGTAACCATTTCCTTATCATTATATTTGATGGCTTTTCAGGTAAGTCTTCTTCAAACTTCCAAAGAACTTTTTGTTTTAATTTTCCAAGAACATTAAGAATTATTTTCTTTTTTGCTTCGGGCATATCTTTGCTCTTTAAATTAGACCCCATACTAAAGTAAATAACTCCATCTTTTGCACTATCTAAAAATTCTTGCAAATCCTGTGGTAGTTTTTCAGGCGGATCAATAAAATATCCGCCAATTTCCACCATATTAGGAACTATTGGTACAGATTTAAGTGTGCTTACGTGTGAGTTTAATAGAACTATAGAGACGTTGGTGTAAAGATCATAGAGAGGCGGAGCATCAGGGACAACTTGATGCATCAATGTTTCATGCATTGGGTGTATGTAGTATTTGGTAACGAGATAATCAAGTAAATATATTAGTAAATTTTTAGCCCTATCGATTAAAGATTCGGACGAAAAGTTTGTATTAAACAGATGAGGTACGTACGCAACAGGTTGAGGATTTCCAACTAATGGATTAATCCAAACGTTCGGACCCATACTGCTTAAAATTATTAATGGACAATTGTAAATATAAGAAAAAACTTTGAGGCCATCGTTCATCAGTTGCTCTGTAATAACAGCGTCGAATTTTTCATTCGATTGAAGTAATTTTTTTACACCTGAATTGGTAAAGGTTGAATTGACCATTCCAAGAGTCATTGCTACTACCATTTTAAATGTTTCCAACGGAGATTTTTTTGAATCTGTTTGGAAGAGATTTGTTGTCATTTCCTTTTCTGAAAATAAAAAGAAAAACGATAATAACACAAGTCTATTAAAATCAAAAAATTTTGACTTTTTCATCTTTTTAAGAGAGTTAAATGTAGTTTGTGGTAAATTTTTGATTTCTGATTAGAAATCTGGACGCTTAGTCTTCTTATCAGGCCAATTTTTGGCGAATTAAGAAGAAAAAGCGCACAGGGAAAATTAGATCTCTAGTATTTTTCTATTTGCTGAAACCAAGAACTAGTATATTACAATTTTCCCCATTATACTCAATGTATCCCCTTTATGATCGCCTGAAAGACAAATTTAATATATATTACTGCAATTATTCTGTTGTCAAATCGTTTATTTACAATTATCTGTAACTGAGTTATAGGCTGTAGGCTACTTATTGTACTGTCTGTATTATGTATATGGCTTTAGGATTTATGTTTTCTTTTTTCAATCTAATAATAGGGGGAGGGGGTCCTGTAGAGCAGTGCAAATAAATAAATAAATAAATAAATAAATAAAAATATCTCAAGTTTTAATCGAGATATCTTCACAAAATAAAGTTTAAATTACTCGTTATTTGAAACGAAGGAAAACAATTGTACCTCTACGCATATCGCATCTTTTTTTCTAAAGGTAAAATTGCAGTTCATTCATGTATTTAAATTCTAATAATTATGAAATTAAATTGAATTCTTTAAAAATATTTTTTTTCTGAATAACATAAGCTACCAAAGTTGACTTGTTTCAGAGTTTCGAAAGAGGCTGATAAAAATGAGTGAATGACCCCAAATCCTTTTTTTATATCTCAAGTTCAAATCGAGATATCTTCACAAAACAAAGTGGAAATTATTTGTTATTTAAAATGAAGTAAGTCTATGATCGTTTCATCATATTCTTACTTATTGTTTATTACAGTAAAAATTTTCGTTATTTTACGATTTACAACCCCTAATGCTGCAATACGTTCTGTATAATATTGTACTGGGTAAATAAATATTATGTAGGTTTTACAATAACACATACGTTTATAAATTATCGTAATTCACGTCAAATAGGTGATTTCCAGCTATATTATTAACTAAAACAAAAAATAGTTTGTAGCTAGCTTTCCATAATTTCATGCCGATATTGGCATCTTATTTTATTTTTAAATATATTATTGACATTTTCTCTCATTTTGCAAGGTAATTGTTAATTGTGAGAAAAAAAAATATGAATCGAATTGAAGTTTATCCTGAAATAATTTTGCTTCATTTCAGATTAAAAATAAATTGCATCTTATTTTTGTGAATGTTTCTCTATTAGATCTTTAGATATTAAATAGCAGTATTTCTTTCTTACTATTTTTTTGAAAACCCTGAGACGCAAGTTTAGTTTATAATATGGACCATTATAAATATTTTTTAGAAATTTCTATTAGCTTTTGTATTGTTTATTTTCATTAAAACATGGAATTTCAAAATTAAAATAAATAGATTAAATGCAGTCTAACCCCAACAAAAAATAAGTTATGATATCCGCGTAGGTGAGCATAGTTTCACTCAATTTCACATAATAAGTCATTTATATTTCGTTTTGAGATTAGAATCTGGGATCTAAAAAAATAAGTATTTTGGGTTACTCACGCGCTTTTATTAATTATTTTCAAAAAATCTGCAACATATCAATTTAGTCATCTATGTTGTTCATAAAAAATATTTTAAAAGAATTTTCAAATATCATAATCATAATCATAATTTTTAGAATTAAAATACGCGAAGGAAGTGCAGGTTTACCCTTATAAAAAATAAGGGGTCATATCCGCCAGTTGGAACCACCATAGTTTTGCGTCGTTTTAAATAACAAGTAATTTTCATTTTGTTTCGTGAAGATATCTCGATTAGAACTTCATTTTTATAGATATAGTCAGAAAATATATCAATTTGTGTCCGGTAGCTGTAAAACGCAACTGATTTTTTGTTAAATATTGTTATGGAAAAGATGATATTCAACCGGTTGATATTAATAACGATTGTAAGCTATCAAAAATAATTGCTAATTTTATCGGATTGTCCATTCCTCATTTGTAAGCTATCAAAAATAATTGTTAAATTTATCGGGTTGTCCAATGCTTATCTCGATAATTGCTTTAGAAGATCTTCAGCTTCTCTGCTGACAGACTTTGGTGCCAATATTTTAAAGGTACAGAGGCAGCTAGAGTAGAAATCAGACTTAGTAGCTAAACGATATGTACAAAATTCAATAGAAATTAAGTAGAAGATTATTACCGACATTCTGGGTGAAACGAACGAAGGTTTTCGAACTCGCATTGCAGTAATTTCCATTGTTACAACTTCTACTTCTCTGTCATTAGGAACTAACTTAATCAGTTGTTAAATTTGTGTTATATACATTTATAATTAGAAGTGAGACTACCCTCTGTGGCATAATTCAAAGAGGACTTGAATACACTAGGGAATGGTGCCAGATGATGGGACTAAACATCAACACCGCCAAGATCACCCTAATAGCATTCACAAGGAAAAGAAACCCTAATCTGAAAACCATCAAAATGGATGAGAATGTTACTGAATGGAAGTCAGTGGTTAATTATCTGGGACTGACCCTAGATAACAAAGTCCTCTGGAACAGGCACGAAGAAGAAGTAATAAACAAGGCTACAAAGGCCTTGATAGTCTGCAAAAACTTTGCGGGAAAAAGATGGGGCACAAAAATCCTGCAGAGGATGTACACTGCAATAGTGAGACCAATCATCACAGTGATATGGAGCAAAGGAACTAGTCTGACTAATACGACAGCTAACCTCTCGAAAGTTCAAAGACTGGCCTGTGCATGTATAACTGGGGCAATGAAAACCTGCCCAACGGCCGCCATGGAAGTAATCCTAAACCTCACAGCTCTACATATACGTCTAGAGAATATGGCGAAGAGGACAATTTATAGGATGATGAGAGATGATATCATAAAAAGAAGATCCAATCTCTTATCCAGAAACCAACAAATCTGGGACATGCCTTAAGCAACTCGAATTTGTGAAAAAATTCAGCACAAAGTTGAGTCACAAAAGGGAAGGGGACAGAAACACCATTGAAAAACTCGACAAGAAATCCATTATATGGTTTACAGATGGTTCCAAAATAACGGAGAAAACTGAAATAGGAGTGTACGGACCCGACACCAGACATTGCGAAAGCTTGGGTAAGTCACCAAGCATTTTCCAGGCAGAAATACATTCCATTAGGCTATGTATTTAATTCTACAAGGAAAAAACTATCACGGCCCAGAGATCATTATTTCGGATAGTCAAGCAGCCATCGGTGCGCTGAGCTCCCAAGTTATCAGCTCCAAGATGGTCTGGGAATATCTAGAGGAATTAAATGATTTAAGTAAGACTAAAAAAGTTACCCTCATGTGGGTACTGGGACATAACGGGATAGAGAGGAATGAAATAATAGACAGGCTCGCGAGAAAAGGGGTTGAGAAACCATTTCTGGATTCAGAGCCTTTTTATGGTATCAGTAGCAGCGTAATGCTGGAAAAACTAAAGATAGAAGAAGAAAGCAGGATATCCAATTATTGGACGGAGCTACAAGGATTGAAATAAGCGAAGATACTTCTTGGGAACTACAAGAAACTCGTACTGGTAGAAAGAGGAGAGGGCAGATTCCGTGAGGAGGAGGACGAAACCTCCATTCATATTTTTTTAGAGTGTGGCGCTTTAGAAAACCCTAGGATGCGGTTCTTGGGAACACGGCAAATCGAAGAAGAGGATCTACCCACTTCGAAGCCGTTCAAGGTTCTTGAGGGAAATAGGACTGGAGGAACTGTTCTAGCCGATAAGGTATCTCTTACGACTTGGCAGCAGTAGGGGGGCACAATAGATCTACCAGGTCGCAGTGTACAACTCTAAGCACATACATACTTAATTAAAAATGTTAACTAATTTTTAATTTAGTACATATTTTGACTGATGTTATCATCATAAGTACATTGTATTTACTACCTTTTAAAAATAGTTAAAATAAATATTCGTTATTTATTTTAATTTCTTATTTACCTAGGTAGTGCTGAAGGACTTATTTCATAATCAGTTGGGAGAATTTTTCTATTTCACAATTAGTTAAGAAAAGTTAGTTGTTTTACCGCCAGATTTAAAAAATGTCACTTGATAAATCAAAATAAAAAAGATGACTTTTCATTTGTCCATAGACTAATTCCGATGATATCTGGGAAAATCTCACCTAACAACTCTGTTCTATCTGATAAGCAGGGGCGTTTAGTGTTATTTAATCGTACCTTAACTCTTCTGGTATGAATTGTGACATAACTGGTGGCGTTCAGTTCGTTTTTTGTCATTGAACCAGTGAATGACCTGTTTTAAAGCATATTGTCACAAAAAATGTTTCACCTGTTTAATACGTCATTGTCACGTTTGCTTTTTAGTGTGAGTCCCGTATGATTAAAACGTCTCAACATGATACTTGTTGTAGATCGACGGTCAACAAATGGATAATATAACTCTGATAATTCCTCATCTAATAAACCTCATGCTCGTACTGCCTTGTGTTTCCTGCTCAATTCATGTTTAACATTTTTAAGAGTGACAACAGAAATTATGTACAGTATACTCACAGCCTCCCATTCAAATACTGGGCAAGCGTAGATCACATCACTGAATATTATATTGTAATTGAATCTTATGGTGCTCTTGAGCAAGTAACGTGGGAACCTACTTATACATATGTGTGAATATGCTCCTTCATTTTATTTTGCATAATAAACTATAATTTTGATGCAATTTGAAGGTTTCTTTTTTGTATATGGATACTAATAGTAATGGTGTAGATGTGTGTGAAACTGCACTTAAAGGTAATCGGATTCTTAAAAATAACTTATCAGTTTTTGTGAAATTTGATAATAATGAATTTTGATTGCTTTACGCTCGGGGTGAATTACTTTAAATCTTGGCAATATATTTGAAGATACACAAATTAAACTTACCTGACAATACATTATCTAAAACTATTTCGGTATAGGTTCCATTTTTCGGAGGTTTTTTCATTTCATAAGGTGTTATCATTGTGACATCATGACCTGCTTCTGCCAAACCTTTCATCAATTTTGCAGCTAAGATATAATGACTCATTCCGGGATTTGGAAAAATACCTAAAATTTTGGCACTCTCAGCCCATGTTAACGCTGCTAAAATAAAAAATACGTTCTTAAACAGCATGTTTATGTTCAGTGGTATAGAAACTAACTATGATAGTAACACAAGTGTTATTTACTTTAATTAAACCCGTATCTATGTTTTTATATAACTGATTATCAAATATTTTCGATTATATTTAGACGCCGACTTAATTTTAATAAGTATTTATTAGTTTGTGGCCAAATGTGACATTATACCAATTTTATTTGTTAATTTTAACTCGAAAACCATGACATGAATATCACAAGAGACACTTTTTGTTTAGAATCGGCTGAAGAATACAAAAATATTTTTTATTTTACAACAAAAACTTTTAAATTATTAACAATTTTTTCCTTAAAACAAATTACATATATATATATATATATATATATATATATATATATATATATATATATATATTGTTACATTTCGCCGATTTCATTGAAAATCATTCCATGATCATTGTGAAAAAAATAATTCTTTTTCGTTAAATATATTATTCTAGAACCCAAAAAAGTGTATACATATTTTGCCATTTTGCAAAAAAATCATATTCAACGAAGTTATCGAGATTTTAAACTTGAGGTTAGAGCTTTTGCAGTGAAGAAAAATGAAAGTAATTTTTCTCACTTAATTAATGTTTCAAGAATCATAGTTTTAAAAAAAATTTGAAAACTAAAAAATTTTCAAAATTAACTGAACGTTTTTTTTTAAAACGACCGCCATTCGGGGCTGTCGTTTATCAAAAAAAAAGGAAATGCAATTTTTTCAAAACTACATTATTTTTTTTTATGAATTTTTTTCGAGGATTCTTTGTTATATGCTTTTTCAACTACAATTGTTTTCATGGGTGCTAAAATGTAGGGGGAGACACAATAATTCTTTTTCTTTTTTCAATGACCAAATTCCATTTCAAATCACGAAATAAGCTAAAATATTTCATTGTAGCTTTGCGAAAAAATCTTTTTCAACGAAATTATTGAAACTTTTAAGTTGAAATTAGTGCTTGCAATGAAGAAAAACACAGCCATTGTTTTTTTCAAAATATTATATTTTTATCACTAATTTAATTTTCTCTTTT
This sequence comes from Diaprepes abbreviatus, assembly GCA_034092305.1. Lineage (NCBI taxonomy): Eukaryota > Metazoa > Arthropoda > Insecta > Coleoptera > Curculionidae > Diaprepes > Diaprepes abbreviatus. Next base: position 1,053,933 of record JASJET010000144.1, on the reverse strand, counting down.
GATTGAGGTTACGTGAGTTATAAACTTAAAAACACATTTGAAAGCCGAAAAATTTTCAAGTTTACAAAATGGTGGCTGTTTCTCGATACAAAATCAAATTTTTTTTACGGTTACCTGTTATATGCTTCACTATATAATAATTATTTGCCATTTTTTTATGTAATTTATTTACCAAAAAAAGCTTCTTATGATTATCAAAAAAGTAGAATAATATGAGCAACTATTTGCAAGTATTAATTAGTTTACGAATTCGATTTTATGTGCAATTTCAACATGTTAAAGTTGTATATAAAATCGACTTGGTAAATAATTTGCTACTTGCAAATATTTGCTCATATTATTCTACTTTTTTGATAATCGTGCGAAATCGTATTTGGCAAATAAACTATATGAAAAAATTATAAAAATAATAATTATATAAAGTAACATATAACAGGCAACCGTAAAAAAAATCTTTGATTTTGTTTCGAGAAACGGCCGCCATTTTGTTAATTTTGAAAATTTTTCGGCTTTCAAATTTTTGCTTTGAAATTTTTGCTTTATGTTACCTCAGTAAAAGAAAAAATGAAATTTCGTCGATTAGTAATAAAAATATAAAATTTTGAATCAAACAGTGGATGTATTTTTCTTCACTGCACACGCACTAATCTCAACTTATCTCGATAACTTCGGTAAAAATGATTTTTTCGAAAATGGCAAAATACCTGAACCTTTTCTTATTTTCCGTAATTTATATATTTCATGGAGAAAGTTTTTTTTTCTGAAAAAATCTCATTGCATGATTTGCAGTGTAATCGATCAATATAAAAAGAAAAAAATATTATGTCTTCCCCTGGGTTTGGTACCCATGAAAACAATTGTAATTGATGAAGCATATAACTAAGAATTCTTGAAAAAAATTCATTAAAAAAAATGTAGTTGTTAAGAAAATCGCGTTTCTTTTCCGAAAAACGACCGCCATTTTGTTAGTTTTGAAAAATTTCCAATTTTCAAATTTTTTTCTAAAAGTTTATGATTCATGTGACCTTAATCAAATAAGAAAACTAAATGACGTCAATTAGTCATACATATACAATTTTTGAATATAAAAAAACTTTCAATTTTCTTTAATGCAAAAGCTCTAAGCTCAACTTTAAAATCTCGATAATTTTATTGACAATGATCTTTTCGCAAAACGACAAAATACGTAATATATTTCACGGAGAAAGTATTTAATTTTTTTGACTATTTTCACTGCATGATTTTGAATGAAATCGGTCATATATAGTTTCCTTTGTAGTATTTTATTGTTTTCTACTCTACTCTTACAAGTCGAAGATCACTGCCGTTATTGGTGATTTATTACTGTCACATCTTTATCTGCAAAGCGAAGATCGGTCAGGATATATTCTATTAAATTTTTTGTTTTCCCATCTAGAACTCATCCATATATATTTTTCTTGTGCTTTCTCGTAAAAATATCCTATTTGAATATAACTAGTTTTCCATCATAAAATTTAAGAGCATTTCTCTCCTTTGGTTTCTAAAGTCGTACTCTCCAATATATTTCTTTGTTTCTTCATTTTTCGTACCAATAATGGCATTAAAGACTGTTGCTCTCAGGTCATATCATCTCTCATTTTGGAGACTTTTTTTTAAAGTAAAGATAAAAGTGACAAATCAGCTCATGTCCACATCTAACGAAATATTAATTTGCATGGGGCTGTAAAAAACAGCATTTTTTATATCTACGTATTATTTCAGCTATCTGAGAAACAAAGTAAGTAAAATGCCCTTGTACTAATATGTACTTAAATTTGCGTTGTTCCTTAAATTTCAAAATTGTAGATTCTGTTTCTAGATATAATATTTTTTATGCATCTAATAATGAGATTACCAAATATTGTGCAATTTAATTATTTGTCAACTTTCAGAAAATTTCGAACATTCGTAATTTGCTTAAATTACTTATATTTCTCCTGTCCACTTAATTCCAACGATAATATATTTCAAACACGTTAAACAGCTGCTATTTATAAATAATTTAGTGCTTTTTTATTTATTATATTATTCGAGACCAGAGAAGTGAACCAGTGAACGCTACTGAGACTCCATTTATTAATTCAAAAAAAAAAAAAATCAATGAGAAAGTAACTCCTTCACAGTACAATTTTGTCATGACAATTTTCATCTTCTTTTTCTTCTTCTTCTTCGGCTATTATGTGATATGTCGTAGATCGACAATAATTTGTCTGTTACATGGTTACACTATAACTAGGACTCCCTCTTCAGCCTATCTAAATATAATTAAGTTCCGAATATCATGGAACCAAGAGTGTTGTTTTTGACTTCTCCTCCATCTGCCATCAATTTTTTCCCACAGAGTTACTTTGGGTATGGAGCAGCGAGGTTCCCTTAGTATATGTTCTAGATATGACACTTTGAGTTATTTTACAGCAGGGTTTCCCAAGGCGTCGTTTGCAAACCCTAGTGGTTTGCGAGCTATATAAATGGGATGCGCAAAAAAATATTGTAAAGTAAATTTAACATTGCAAGTCGTTACATCGCTGGAAAACGCACGAAAGAACAAGAATAACGTCTGCCCATATATAAAGTCACATCATTCTTATAATGATTTCGAAAATACAAATGAGTTAGTGGAAATGCATAGTATGTACATAATTATTGGTAGTGTAAACGAGTTAACTGATTTCTTCTTTTGTAAATAAATTACAACAAATACCCAAACTTTACAAATCGTACTTACGCACGTCGAAAGTGAAACTAAATAAATTTTGCTACGTAAATATATCATGAATCGTTGGTTAAAAAAAGTCTGACGAAACGCTGGACGAACAATCAGTTGTTTCTTCTACTTCAGTTCCTGATTTGCAACCAACACAAGATGGCAGTTATAGTGAGCTACCGTCTCGCCCGACTGAAAGTAAAGAAAAAATAGACGAACTGAGTGAGAACAATGGAAAGAAATGAAAATATGATAGTGACTATATACAAAATGGTTTTTTTGTTATCGGGAAGGAGTCACAACCTAAACAGCTTTGTGTAATCTGTAATGAAATCTTTGCCAATAGCAGTTTAAAATCATCTCTTGTGAGACAAGGCACCCGGATCACAAGGATAAACCTGTTGAGTATTTTAAAAGAAAATTAGCAGGTAATAAAATGTCTAGTGTATCTTCTTTTCTAACAGATTTTAATTAAGATATTAAAATAGCTCTGGAGGAATCATTTCGAGTTAGTGACAGAATTACAAGATCTGGACAAACACACACAGTGGCAGAAAATTTGATTGGACCGTTTGCTAAAGACATCCCGAATGTTTGGAAAAAAAGGAGCAAAAAAAATTGATTTTGTTCGCTTATCAAATAACACAGTGTCGCGGAAAATTAATGATGTAGAAGTGAACTTTTAAAAAGGATAAAATTGAATTATTTTGGTATTCAGCTTGACGAGCCGACCGGTGCATCATTGTTTGTATATGCTAGATATATTTTTAAGGATTCCAGTCAAGAAGATATATTATTTGCAAAACCACTAAATGACTATTTAAAAAATTAAAATTGGTGGTTTTGGTTGGCTGTGTGCACTGGTGGTGCAAAATCAATGACTGAAATATTTTCTGGTCCTGTGGTGCAGGTAAGAAGATCAAACGAGAATGTTGAATGAAATCATTGCTATATTCATAGACAAGCACTGATATGTAAGCGCGTTCCTGCAGAGTTATCCAGTACTTTAAGCGGCGCTAAAAAATTGTAAGTTTAATAAGTTCTCCTGCTACAAACTCTTGTCTATTCCGTGCGCATTGTGAGGACTTTCGAAGCCTTTAGGTTTTTTACTTTATTTATATAGAAGTTAGATAGCTTTCTCGTGACAAGGTTTTGACCCATTTGTTTGAATTGAAGTCTGAAATTCAAGCATTGATCATCCATTCCATTTGTCGTCTTGTGAAACTGCAGAAACTTGCACAGTCGACATTTTTTCTGAATTAAATATTGAAGATCACTTTTTAATAAATTTTTGGCTCAGTGTAAGAAATGATATCCTGTTTTGACGGAAAAGCCACTAAAGTTTAATTCGCTTTTGTAGAACATATCAATGTGGGAAAGGATTTTCAACATAAACTTACCTGAAAGTTAAGTACAGAAACAAGTTAAATGTTTAACCTGATCTAAGTCTCAAACTTTCAGACATCGAAGCAAATTTTGAATGTCTTTGTTACACCAAAAAGACACAAATATCTCCTTGAGGTTATTTTTCAAGTTTTGTATTATTATATTAATTCTTTTTTGTACGTTAAGCTATCACTTTAGTTTTAATAATTTTTGGCTGTAAATATTTTACTATTATGTTTTAAGTTTTCGTTATAAACTGTTATTCAATATGGAAAATAACTTTTAATAACCCAATTTAACTGTTTCATTTGTTGTTCCTTATAACTACACAGGGGTTCGTAAAAAAAGGTTGGGAACCGCTGATTTACAGTATCTATTAGTTGTCTTCCTATGCCAGCTCGTCGTAGAACTTCATCATTCATTATGCGAGCAGTGCCGGGAAGACACAGCAGTCCACGGAGTGTCCACAATTGAAAAGCTGCAATTCAGTGTCCTAGTTTTATTTGATCAAGTTTCGATACCATATAGTACAACAGGCCGTACGTGATATTGAACAACACTTTTTCGAGCGTGTAATAGTACATTTCTCTAATATATTGTCAAAATAAGCAAATTTTTCGACACTTTAGACATTTTCCTCATTGATGCTAAGAGGAGTGATATACTGATGTTTACTAATCATTGTAATTTTTGTTTTGGTGGTATTGATATGTACCAGAACTATTTACCGCACTCGTTGAGTTTTTTTTTATATTGATTTTAGGTTGTTAGCGAAAACTGCAGCATCATCTGTATAGCCTATATAGCACATATTATTTATTGGAATGCCATTAACTTTGATACTTCGCATTTCATTTTCTATAGCGATCTGAAATATCTTCATAATGTAGATAATAAATAGAACAGATGACAGTACATATCCCTGTAGGACTACTTTTAGTATACCGAAGGTCTTTGTTGACAAATCGCCATAAATTTTATATTAGCTAACTGTTGGCAACAGAGTTTTTTTATTATTCTAATATCTTTATCATCTGTACTGATCTCCTATAATTTTTTATCATCTGTACTAATTTCCTATAATAAGTTCGTTCTTTATCTTGTCAAAAGCTTTTTATTAGTCAATAAGCAGATGGAAATCTTGCCTTTGGTCATAGATTTTTCCACAAGTAATTTCATGGAGAAGAGAACTTCTCTGGTTTCAAGCTCCTTGATATAGCCACTCACATCTTCACATTTTTTGTATATTCTTCAATAAATTACCCGAAAGAACGTTTTAAGCTCGTGGCTCATCAAGTTTATAAGTCTGTAGTCTTCGAAGTTTTTGGGGTTTGTTTCCTTTCGAACGACAACAAACGTATACTTTAACTAATCTATTGGGATTTACCCAGAGCCATATGTCACATTAAAGATATATGTAAGGTGTTTAATACTGACTTCCTTTAAAACTTCTGCCTATATATCGTCATGATATAAATTTTAACCATTCCTCAAACAGTTTATTGCATATCTGATTTCAGACTCAAGAATTTTTGTACCACTTTTATTTCTGGACTACTCATATTTTTGGATCACTCGTTTTTAGCAGTATTTATACTTTGAACTCTGAACAAAGTCTCCTCGTAATTATATCAATTTTCGTTTAATTTCATGGTATAAAAAATCGTTTCTTATTAATGACAATGCCTTCTTCTATTTGATCCAGTTATTTATTTTCCCTTTCTTTAAAAATTAAAGGATTCTTGCAACTGATGGAGTCATTTAGCCTATTCACCTTATTCTCGAGTCAGTGTGCTTTTAGATTCCCCATTTTTCTTTTGATATTATGATTTATTTCTTTATATTTACCCTTCTAGTTTTTAACAAGCTAACTTTCAGCCAACTGCTTCAATGTTTGTTGTCAGCGTAATCCAGATCCCATCAGCTGCGATTTCTTGACTAGGGTTCTTTAATTGACAAATCTTGTCTATTGAGTTTTCATGTTCTCCTATGCTGAGGGCTGTTTTAATTCGTGAATAGCATATTTTTTGGATCAACACCTTGTTGCTAGTAGTTTACATTAAAAGTACCAACGAGTTATGATCTAAGACGATGTTTGCTTCTCGGTAGGTTCCAACACGTGTGACGCTATTCTGATATCTTCGGTTGATCAAAATGAAATCAATTGGGATGCGTACAATATTTTTTGTTCCATTTTGGTATTGATAACCAAATTTTCATAACGACAGAACTGAGTTAGCGTTTCACTTAATTTATTTCTGTCACCTTACTCAAATTCCCTCGTTACACCTTCTACAGTCCCGCTAGTGATCTTTGCGTTCAGATTATTCATCAGAATATTGATAGCTTTCATATTATCGATTTATAATACAAGCACTTTCCTAAATCAAGCAAAATGGCAACCCCTGGCAAAAAAAATCCAAACAAGAATAATTCTTCTACCAATAAGTCAACTGCCACATCTCGGTAAAATTTTCGAAAAAATTCTTTCTGTACATAACTCGCTTTATTGTTAAAAATGATTACATTTCAAAAATACAATTGCAGTAAGGCAGGAGATCATATGTGCAGAATTAACATATCTTGATTTTAGAGATTCTCTCTATTTATCGAATAGGAATGAGGTTGTGGCAACCAACGATTTTCAATCCAAGCAGAAATATCTTACACTACTCACTATGGATCTACAGTTAAATGCTCATGACTGTTGTATGCATCTACTCGCGGATGGCATATAGTTTTATATTAGTTACAAAGCAGATATTTTGCTACAAGGAATTTATTTTATCATCTACCATCTAAATAGATCTCACAAGAGATTGTTCTGTTTTGATTGCATGAAATTTCGGGAGATGGCGCAGCTTGTATCAAATTTTTTATTTAGTTTCATACCAATGATTTGGAAACCGGCCTGCAGTTGGCATTACACTACCAGTGGGAAAAGTTTCCATCTTTTTCTGGTAGTTTCTTCCAATCTAAAGTAATGCTTTTGATTCCTGTCTAAAACAAAGCACGCAATTCCTTATAATATAAAGTTTTTCAGTTGGTTTTACCTAAATATGCATTTATAACTTATAATAGTTTAAAATACAAAGTTGTGAAATATTATTATTTTTAGAATTGTTACTCATTTATTTCAAAAACCTTAAAATATAGAAACTTTAAATTTAGTACGATGATTAAAACCTGTAAGTACTTACTTCACATTGTAAGACTTATCAATCCATTTTTTAAGAGTTATTATTGTATTTTTTTCTAATTTGGTGCTTATCTAATAATTATTTTTATACGCAGCACGGGTTAATTTGAAGGTGATTTAATACAAAACCACGTTCCTTCGTAACTTTTCTCTATACATCGCAAATCTTTTAATATACAGGGTGTCTCTAAAAGGTTTGTACAAAACGCTATCGCACATTCCTGAAGCTAAAATATGAGGTTCTAGCTCAATTGCCCTTAGTTCAAAAGTTAATAGTTGCCGAAAAACAGGGTGTTAAAAATCAGAATTTCAGTAAGAAATAAATGAAATGTATCTGCCGTATTTAAATAGTTGCTTATGTTATACTCCTTTCATGCAGAGAAAAAAGAAGTAATATATAGAAACAGTTTATTTCCTGCAAATACAACTCTGGTCTTCTCTCCATATGCGTTTCGACCACCTTATGGTCTCGTCAGTGGAACTGTATGGAACCGAGGGCAACACTCGCAGGAAACAACATCTATTTAAAATATAAATTCCGATACATGTCGGCAGGATATTAAAAACCTGTCGACTTCGATGTCAGGCTGAAAAATATCGCCGGTCAAAACTACATCTATGCATTTACCGGAGTAAAACTAAATGAAATCTACATCTGCCGTGTTTAAATACTTGCCTATATGTTATTCTCCTTTCAGGAAAAGGAAAAGGAAATAATAATTAGATTTCATTTATTTCTTACTGAAATTTTGATTTTTAAAATTTCGCACTACTCCGGTAGATGTTTCGATATTTTTCGATCTAACATTGAAGTTAGCAGGTTTTTCATATCCTGCCATCATGTATCGGAATTATATGTTATATAACAAATGTTTCTTGCGAATGTTGCTCTCGGTTTGGTGTGACTCCACTGACGTGATCGAATTGCATATGGAGAGAGGACTAGAGATGTATTTGCAGGAAATAAACTGTTCCTATATACTTTTTCCTTTTTCTCTGCCTGGAAGGAGAATAACAAATAGGCAACCACAGGTCGTTAAAGTTATAATTTTTTAATTTCTTTGTAAATATTTATTTTAATAACAGCTTAATTTCCACTAAATTAATTACTTTGGATTTTTTAAGATGATAAATCTAGATCTGATTACAAACTTTTCTGTGCCTTGGTAAATTAAATTGCGAATCAAAAGTTCTTATTTTTCGATATATTGTATCGAAGAAAGTTATACCTAGTAGATGTCTCTCTGAGATAATCGAATTTAAATGTTTTATTGCGTTCTGAGACTCGCCGTAGCCCCGCTTTACACTTAATCCAGGCTTAGTACTGGTTCAAGAAATTTGAAGCAAGCTTGAGGGTCAACAGACCAACAACAATAAAAATTTACATAACAGCGAGCCAACAATGATAATAATGCAAGACTTAATTAATTTCGAAGCACAATAAAAATTACACTCAAGGTCAATAGCAGAAAAATTTTGTTTATTTAATTTTTTAATTAAATTCTAAGTAAATGTTCAAAATAACCTTTTTATGTAATAAAGATGAATTCTACGGAGAAAGTTGAACTGCACGCTTTTCATCATCCCTGCATCTATTCTAAAGTGTTTACTCAATTCTGTATGCATGTCCACAGTTCTTCTTTGGTGTTTACAGTTCTACAGTATACCATCCATTTAAGAATTCCCCATAAAGAGTAAACTATTGGTGTTAAATCCGGCAAACGCGGTGGCCAATTTGCCAATTTGAAGAATGATTTCTTTTGCCGACCCACTGATTTTGAAAATTTTAATTTAAATGATTTCTAACATTGAATCTGAAGTGTGGGGGTAAACCGTCGTGCATGTAGAAAATAATCCAATAAATATGATAAACTTACTAGGTGTTCTAGGTAATTCAAAGTATTTAAGCAAGGTTGTAAAACGGCTGGACCAATAATAAATCTGCCAGTGATCCCTATCCACACGTTAATTTTATATTTATATTGATAATGCATAACTTTGCACTTAATTTTCTACTGTATATAGAAAAAATAAGATACTTAATAATTCATAGCAAACCCCTTCCCAAAAAACCTAACGCCATTTCTAAATCATATTTGTGCGGTTATAAGAGAATTCCTATTTTAAAACCGGGACTGGTAATATTTCACCTGTAATTTTTTTATTATTTTTATATAAAACACATGGATTTTTTAAAATACTTGCTTTAAAAGAAGACGAGAAAAAATCCTTAAATTCACTTATCGGTGGTATCAGTGTTTCTGTTTTACTTTCGATATTTCTTCAGAATTTAATGTGATTACTATTAAAATTAGTAGAGGGGGGGGGAGAGAGAGATGGAAGAAAAATATCGCAAAAGGAATTTAAAGGGACATATAAAGTCGGATTCTCTTTAAACCATCTTCACTGCGTTTGTTATTAAATATAGGAGAATTTTGGTATAAACACCATAAAACAGTTCTTTGAAGTCTAACTCATATTTTGTTTTAATAGTACTTTTAAGAAGGAATTCTTAGAAGATACCTGGTAGCTGAATAGGATATACATATATATATATATATATATATACATATATATATATATATATATATATATATATATATATATATATATATATGTTATGTCGGATATTCTCACGGGTGTGATGTGTAATCGAAGGTTTTCGGGCATCCCGTGTATGTGCTGAGTCCCTCTCAGGACTGTAAGGCAGCTGACGTTTCGGTGAAATCTCATTCACCATTTTCAAAGCTCACTGTATGGCGTCTACGAGCGAACGGGATGCCCGAAAACCTTCAATTACATAAATATATATATATATATATATATATATATATATATATATATATATATATATATATATATATATATATATATATATATATATATATATATATATATGAAGTAAAATGCGAACAGTAAATACAACACAATTTATCCTATTCCACCACCATCGAGATGATGGCCTACCTGTACCACCATACCGAGAAGAAAGTCAAAACTTACCCTCCCCGCCACAGTGATACGACAGAGGTACATGTTTCGTCTCTACTAGACTCATCAGGGTACCGACATGCACCTGGCTGTGCAAAGGACAGATCGGAAGGAAGCATGCAAATACTGAACGCGGCTTCGCCGACCTCCCGCCGGATGGCGTATATATGTTTATGCGGCTTTCACGGATTCCTTCGTGTGAGATGCAATAGCAGTACAGTGGATATATCCATATTATGCCATTGTGTTCGCATTTTACTTCATTCATACGCGGAGCTGCATATAGTTGTACGTTTGCTGAATGTGATTTCAGCACTACAACGGCATAATGTGGATATATCCACTGCTATTGCATCTCACACGGAGGAATTCGTGAAAGCCGCATAAACATATATACGCCATCCGGCGGGAGATAATACATTGATTCAAATAATTTAAGTAAGTATGTAAACTGTACATACTTTGTTTATGTCATTGTTATCAAAAATATAAAAATCTTATATATGTTTTTCAATTATAATTTTTATAATCGATGTTCAAAAAAATCATTGTAGAAAAAGCGTTTTTTTGTAATGTTGTACTGTGAATAATCTGAGAAACTGACAAAAATATATTTAAAAAATAGCTTTCTTGAAATAAATATGTCTCTATCGTAACAAAGAAATTTACAGAACAATTCCGTATACTGTTGCATTGTTATTTACAAAAGTGCAAAAATATCGTGACAAAATAAAACAAAAAAAAAATCAAAATAGCTAGGAAAACTCCAATAGTTGTACATATTTTAACAATTTCAACAAACTTTATCATTAGAAGAGGCCGATGGAATATAGCATATGGATCAAAAATTAACAACTGTAATTGGGGACCAGTTTTCAGATCAATAATATGAAAGAAACTCAAGTTTTTGCATTAGTATCAGATTCCTTTAAAAAATTGGGAATACATCTTTGTAGATGATATGTCCCGTTATACAAGAGGTATAAAAAAGGAATAGAAAATATTGAAATTTCATACTCCATGGCTGTCACAATTTTCCCGTTTCTTTATCATCGAGGCTGGACGGCATATATCCAGAGTTCCTTTTGCATTTGGGTAAATAGGCATAACTGTGGCTCACTCGCTTCTTTGCCAAGATGTTACAAGGAGGGAATATACCAAGGGCATTTAAAGAAACGAAAACTATTGCCTTTTTGATATCGGGAAAACTAAATAACAAACTCGAAAGCTGTCGCCTAATAGCATAATAAAGTGTATACTATAAGCTCTCCTATATAACAGAACCAATTCCAGAATCTTGGAATACATACCTATAGAACAGACACGCTTTAGACCTGGTAGAAGCTGCTCTGATTGCGTATTTTTACTCCCAAGTTATATAGAGGCAGGCTTTGAGAGATAACCTAAAGCCTGTGTCGCATTCATTGATTCAATCGCTGCTTATAACACAGTATGGAAGCAGGGTATTCTCTATATACTCTTTCGCGTCATTCCCGGCTAGCTCAGTCTGTGGCTTATGGACAACATATTAAGTCACAATAGCCAGCACAAGAAGAAATAAGAAAAAAAGAAACAATGACCTGGCTCAGGGATCAGTACTAGCCTCACTCCTGTTGAGCTTGTATATCGTGGACATGTGTGAAACAAAAATCTAAAAATTTGGATATACTGATGATCGGGCTATAGTAACCAGAAGAAGATTCGTAGAGGGAACTGAGCTCTTACGTCTGACCTAGACACTCTAGGATATTTTTTTTCAAATGAAAGTTGCAGCCAAACATAAATAAAACAAAAGTGCTTCCATTTTAACAATAAAATGACGAGTAGAGAACTAACTGTGATATACGGAAACATAATATTCACCTAAAACACCTACAGGATATCCCAGACAAAACACTTCTCTTCAAGCTGCACCTCACAAAAACTGCAGCAAAATTTAAAACTCTGAAGAACATCATACAAAAACTGGTAGGTACATCATGGGGTCTGATCTTCGCTGCAACTGAGCCCCTGTGTGGCTAAACAGTATGCAGACGAGGATGGTAAATATGCAACTAAACTATACCATACATTTAATGTTTAGAATAATCAAATCTCCCCTACAGCGTGGCTTCCTATACAGTCTCATATCTTGTCGCCTGAGAGAGCATAAAACCATAATCACAAATCTGCAACTAGTGGAGCACGCGGGGTGCATTTGGTCTCTCATGCTCAAGGCTTTGTTCTCTGAAAATGACAGAACAACTCTTAGCCAATAATTATGACCATATACACGAATGGAGGAAAGAATGGAGCCATACTAAACTTCACGAGGTCATCATTCCATTTTTAGACTAGATTGGTCTGCACTAAACAGAATTAAAACCAGTCACGGTAAATGCGCAGATGCTTTTTATCAATGGGATAAGATACTCTTGCTCGAGTGCTGAGTGACAAACGGTACGCTACATTATACAGGAAAGCCCCTTGAGAGCGTATGGAGGAGACCTAAAGATTTTCTGTGTCCAGCGCCAGCGTCAATTGAATATGTACACCAGTTAGATATATGAGATTTATATATATATATATATATATATATATATATATATATATATATATATATATATATATGTATATATATATATTAAATATAAACACTTTCACGATCTATGTATTTGGAAAAGTTATTTTGTTCTCCTTACGACCGTTAAGAAAGCGGACAGACAGTAAATTCTCTGCGAATTCCACTCTGGTTCTCTCTCCATGCTAGTTTCGACCACCTAATGGTCTCATCAATAGAACTGTAATGAACCGAAGACAAAATGCACAGAAAACAACTGTCTACTTAAAATTCTCATATCGTAAAATATCGGCAGGATATTACCCGCAGAACTTGATGCCGGATTGTTATCTTAAACAGTACAAACGAACATCTGAATATACCCCGGAGCGGTACGAAATTATTACAAATAAACACTTTCACGGTCTATGTATTTGGAAATGTTATTTTATTCTCCTTACTACCATTAACACTAAAATATTTCGATTAGTTCATCTTAATTACCAAGTGGACTTGTCCTTTACTCATTGTATATCTTATTCCTTTTGTGTCTTGCAATTGTAATGTGAACGTCTTACGCCAAATAAAACTAAATTAATAGATATCAACCTTTAGTGCTGTTTTGATGGGATCTATCATCTTCCAAAACATTTGATATAAGATAATGTTTCAAGTATATTGTTCTGGATATTAATAAAATTCATGTATATTTTTAACAAACTTTATTTTAAAAATAATCTTTAAAATTTTAACACATCAAAGTTTTCAACACGTTTAAGGGCCTCAACAATCATCTGAAAATTAAAGCTAGATTTGTTGCTTTAAGAAATGAACTAGGAATGGAAAAGCCTTCTCTAGTAACGCCAAATCTGATGCATTTTATTTACCAGTAACCACCAAATTCCTTAGTGTACTGAATCCACATAGCTGATTTACATCTATTTATGATATCTATAAGCTGCAGATTCCAGAGCTTTACTTAATTAGTAGTCGTTTTGGTATTCAGAATATTTTTATGAATGATATCCTGCTTGGTGCTAAGAAGGGTCAATTTAGTAATTTTTTGATTTTTTTTTATTTCAGAGGAAAATTTTATTTTTGAACAACAAAAATTTTATCTCAATTATTATATAAAAATTTTTATATTGATTTTAGAACTTGATAAGTAAATCCAAGCTAAAGTTTTGTTCCTTCAAAATTTTTAGAAAACAAGTGTAACAACTCAGATTATTATTTTAGTGGTTTAAATTATTGGCCACTTTGAACTAAACAAACTAATTTTTTAGTCTGCTAGACCTAGGCTTTGTTGAGCTTTAATTTGGTCCTTAGTGTTCTTTTCAAGCTACATATATGTAATTCATGGTCTTTAAAAGTAATTTCAATACTCATTTATGAGCATCGTAAATAAAAACCAACGGTATTTCGATAATACCGCCATGACTTCGAATGAAAAATCATGCTGTTTTCATAAAACAATTTTTTAGCCATTTCAATACTTGATAGGCTTTTCAGTTTGTTTTAATTTTCTTTGGACCAGAAAGTCTAATTCCACGAAATAATTTTGCAAATAATAATTTAAGCGAATAGAAAGTAACGAAAGAACCTATTACTAAGACTGCTATAACATCTACCATGAAGTATTTGTACCAAGGCATTCGTACACCGGCTACCCTTAAGTGAGGTGCCCCTTTATGTCTAATTACATATTCCACCCAATACACTGCGTTTTTCATCGGTTCTTGAGGTCTGTCGTGGAAAACTTTCGACCGTCTTTGAGCATTTTCCTTGTATTTTGGATTTTCCATGACTTCATTGAGTAGAGCACTTAAACGTTCTTCGCTAAAACTTGGATCATTGTAATCCAGTTTAAGTCCATAACCTCCCTCCACTGCTTTATCCGCATTGGCGGGTTGGTCTGCAAAAACTGGGATGGCAAGTATGGGTACCCCATGATAAATTGTTTCAGTGGTACTTAGAAGACCCCCATGAGTTATGAAAAGCTTGATGTTGGGATGTGCTAAAATATACAAAATTATGATAAAACGTATAAAATAATGCAGTAAAAATAATGTGTTTTGCTTTTCATTGTTTCATGTTATTTTTTTTTAATACTGGGCAACCTTTATTAAAAATCCAGTGTACACTTACTACAGCCAAGTTGTTAGGTAAAGATGGTAATAATTCAAATTTTTATTAAACTGTATTAAGTGATTTTTTTAAGTTAATTTTATTAGATTGTAGTAAACTATATCTTCGTGCAATAAATAATTAATATAAGATTTGTGGAAAGAACTTTATATCACTATTTTTCTAAATTTAACGAGTTAATCAAGTTTTGACTCATAAAAATACAAGAATAGGAAAATCGATTTCTTTTACTACCAATCCGGCAAAAAAGGAAATTTTATTTATATTAGAGAAGCTATTTTAGTTCTCAACCATCTGAGGAAACTTTATTCTATAAGGATTGACGTACTGTGTTCTAATATGGTTAGGGACAAAGTACAAAAGGTGGAAGCTTTTTCCACGGCAGTGCACCGCCACCTGCAGACCAGCTTTGAACTCATTGGTTCTCTCCAGCATTGGGTAAGCAAGCGCATCTAAACATAAGAAAAGCGAATCCTTTAAGCAGCTTATATTAGCAAACATTTAAAGTCTAATATAAGCAGCACCATCTCCCTGCATTTGGCACAATCTGAATATTGAATCTAGCACAGATTTTATATACCTGCATCGCACCTGTACCCTGGATTGTAGGTGGCAATGCACTACTTTGGGAGAGGTTTCCAACTATTCTTCGTATTTCGTTGCAATCTAAGACAGTACTTTGTTTCTAACCATATTGGGACAAAGTACGTCTGCCCTTGTAGTATAAGATTTTTTTAGTTGATTGAGAAGTAAAATAGTTTCTCCAATATAAATATATTTATATACCCAACTCTAAGTATATTGTATTCACTCTTGGTATATAGGTACCTATTTCTGTTACTGCTTCCCAGGCTTTACAAACCTTTATTCTAAAGTTTTCTACGTAAAAGTTTGCTGATTGACATATATACGAAAAATTTTAACCATATCATAAGCAAAACAAAATTGGTCGACTAGAATATTTAACTTCCATGGCTGGTTTAAAAATTAAATTGGTTTTGTGAATCTAGTTTTTAAATATTTTACAAATGACGGTTATTTAACATTTTAAATTTCTTATCTTAGCCAATAATTATGACTACATACACGAATGGAGGGAAGAATGGAGTCATACTAAACCTCACGAGGTCACTATTCCATTTTTGGACTAGATCACAAGACATGGTCTGCACTAAACATAATTAAAACCAGTCATTGTAAATGGGCAAATGCTTTTTATAAATCGAGTAATATACTCTTCCTCGAGTGCTAATATGGAGCTGAGTGACAAACGATGCGCCACATTGTACAGGAATACCCCCTGAGAGCGTATGAAGAAGACCCTAAAGATTTTCCAATATAAATGTACTTATACACCCAACTGTAAGTATATTGTGTTCACCGTTGATGTATAGATACACATTCCTGTTACTGCTTCCCAGGCTTTATTTACAAATTTTTATCTTTTCTACGTAAAGGTTGCTGGTTAACATAAATAAGAAAAATTTTAACAATATTATAAGCAAAACAAAATTGGTCGACTAGAATATCTAACTTCCATGGCCGGTTTAAAATTTAAATTTGTTTTGTGAATCTGGTTTTTAAATATTTTACAAATGACAGTTATTTAACATTATGAATTTCTGAATAATTATGACTACATTCACGAATGAAGGGAAGCTGTTTAACAGATGGTTATTTCATATTTTGAATTTTTGATCTTAGGTTCGAAAACTTTTTATAAAATCGATGAAAGTCAGTTTTTATGATTTTTACAAAAAATATAGATATAACAATAAATATGGGATAATGATTAACTTTAAGAAGTTTGCCATCGATGCCCCAGAATATCTGCAATCTAAGGGCATGGTTTATTTTGGGATGGTTTAGTATAATTAAGTAATAACTGAAATTACTCTACAGGGTCCTAATAATTTCATAAGGATAGTATTTCTATTTCATAAACGGTAAGACATAGAAAGGGAAAAATATGGAAAAAGGTAGCGTTATTTAGACATCTATTATGTCGTCCTATAAATTAAAAATATTCTATTTCGTTTGTTTCTAAAATTTTGAAAATATTTAAGATCTCCGATTTAGTTTTTATTTATTTTTGAAAATAATATGTGAAGAAAAAATGTACAATTCTCCATAAAAAGATAATTGACCCAGATAAAGAAATTGACTTATTTAAAAATATTCTTTTAGTCACAGATTTTAAGATATCCTTTACAATTTTTCTCTTTTCTATGGACCCCATGTTTGAACTTCATATCATATTAATTAAAATTTCATTTCTAGCTGAGTGCAATATATCGACTTTATTATGTCAAGAAGTATAAGAAAACAGCAAATAAACATCTAAACAGTAAACATTTTCTGCGAATTTATCGAGTTACTATTGCATAAAATTAAGTTGCCTTGAAAATGAAATACTGATTTTTCACATTACTATGAAGAAAATTTAAAATTTAGTACAAATTTAGAAGATACCCAAATTTATTAACAAGTAAATACATAATAAAATTTGATCATTGAAAAATTGTCCAAAGTAATACCAAATTTAAGATCAAACTTAAGAAACGCCAAATGAAAAACTTTCACATTATTTAAATATCTTGTTCAAAAGTAATCTAAGGATTGAGGGTGACCACTAAACCATTAGTCCCAATCTACTTGTGTTCAAAAAATCTCAGGCAATCAAAAGATTTTTAGGGTCTTAAACTCCACTATCTTGCTGCAAAATACGGGTGTCTCTAAAAGCCGAAGTCATTCTTTGTGAGAATTCCTTAATAATATTTATTTTACTATAGTAAACTTTATTTTTCAGAATCTCTCATAGAAAATAATCTAAAGAAATGAGGCACCACTAGATTAATATAATAAATTAATTTGCACAAAATATTTAAAAAATTGGAAGCACATTCAGTTTAAATATGATCTTTAATGAGAGCTGGCGTCGGTAAAATAATAAGTTATTTTTTTCTGCAATGCCTTAAATATTTTACTAATTCTTGAACAGAGAAGCCAAATGTCTTCGCACTCCCTCCAGGGACTATTGACTCATACCAGTTATACAAAAATACCAAAAGTATGAAGCTATATGGGAACCCTTTACATGTTGTCAGGTCCTAGGTGGCGTGGTCATCTGTCAACAGAAATGAGTGCTGCGGTGTTGGAATATGATAGAAGCGTCCGTTAACTAGACCGGTACTGCCAAAAATTAATTCATTTAAAAAAGTGAGTGTCATGTTCAAGGGTGGATCCAGCCTCTCTCTTGGGGGGGGGGGGCGGTGATATCACAAGTGTACAGTATGACAAGCGAAAGCAAGTTGACGACGAGGGGGAAACACTAGCAACATTTCCATTTCTAGTGTAAAAGACAGGGTTAGGTCTATTTTTCTGCCAGGGAGGAGATACCAGCAGCATACATATTCCTAATATAAGCGGAAAAAATCAGGTCTATTTTTCTGAACTGAAAGCTTATGAGGAGGGCGATCGCAAGAAAAAACAAGTTGTTGACTATGAAAGGGGGGGGGGAGGAATGCCAGCAGCGTACATATTCCTAGTATAAGAGGAAAAATCGGGTCTATTTTACTGAACTCAATGCTCTTAGAAGGGACGATCGCAAGAAAAAACACATTGACGACGGGGAGGGGGGGGGGGAGATGCCAACAGTATACATATTCTTAGTATAAGACAAAAATGTCTGGTCTATTTTTCTAAACTCAAAATTCTTTGGGGGGGGGGGCGATCGCAAGAAAAAATAGGTTATCGACGAGGGGGGAAGATTCCAGCAGCCTACATATTCCTAGTATAAAAGGAAAAATCGGGTGTATTTTCCTGAACTCAAAGCTCTTTGAGGGGGGGGGGGCGATCGCCTTCCACCGCCACCCCTGGATCCGCGCCTGGTCATGTTAGACATCATGAACAATCAGCTCTTACCAGTTTATGTTTCAGATGTCTACACTCTAAAGTCCTTGCATATGACCATATATTGTGCCCCAATTGCAATAGCTAGAACTTTAGAAATTAAAGTTACAACAGAGCGCCGATCAGCAAGAACAGAACCCAAGGCATTACCATAAAAAAGACGTCTAAATAAGAAAATTGAAAATTTTTGAAAATATACAGCTGATGGAGTACATCAGGGGCACAAGAACAGGTAAACTGCAAAGACGAGTTGAAGAAATTATGAATCGTGTCCGATACCATTCGCAACAAGGTCCAGTAAATGATACTGTTCAGCAATGTCTTGATACGCTAAAACAGAACCTCTCTGTTATCGCATGACGGTTAAAGAGATACAAGACCAGTAATAACCGAAAACGAGACAATCCGCTGTTCCAACGATCAGAGAAGACTTTCTACCTTAATCTAAACTCTCCACCTAATATGACAGTTAATAGATATTCCAGTAGAGAGCAGGTAGAAGAGTTCTGGGGAAACAAACTTTCACACCCGCCAATTGTAACATCGCAGCCGGCTGGATCAACGAAGAACACCAAATCTGCGAATATTACAGCCAGATGCAGTTTGAGCCATTTACTACAAAGGAAATTTCAGGAATAATCAACGAATCGCATAACTGGAAAGCTCTAGGTCTCTACGGGATCCAGAACTACTAGCTCTAGAAGTTCTAGGATATGTACCATCAGCTGACTTATCTGATTAACGATGTTTTTCTTAACTCAGCAAGAATGCCATTGTTCTTGACTGAAGCTATTACGTATCTCTTGCCAAAGGACCGACGCAATACATGACTCAGATAAGTATAGGCCAATCACCTGCCTTCCCACATTATATAATGTAATCACCTCCTGCTTGACTCAACACATCTATGCACATGGTGAACAAAATACCATCATCGCAACTCACAGAGAGGATGCACTAGGGGAGCAATAGGATGCAACGAACAATTGATTGTTGACTCTATCGTATGTAACCAAGCCTGTACCAACCGAAAAAATCTCTTTGCTGCCTACGTGGATTATAAGAAGGCCTTCGACTTAACACATGAGTTACTCAAAACTATATTGAAAATGTAGAAGGTTGATAATCATTTTGTTTCCTTTTTAGAAGACATCACGTCAACCTGGAGAATTAGGATCCAATTGCAAGTGCCATCCAGCGATACCATCGAAACTAATACAATCTCAATACAAATGTGAATATTTCAAGGCAATTCAACAAGCCCATTGTTGTTCTTCCTTACAATGAACCCACTGTCATACGGTTTGGACTCACCCAGATACGGCTTTAGTATTAGAAATAACTACGAAGAGGTAGTGAATCATCTTCTATACATGGATGATCTTACACTGATGGCTGCTACCAAAAACCAGCTGAAGCAAACGCTCAAAATTGCGCAGGAGTTATCCGGGGATATCGGAATGCAATTTGAACTTAACAAGTTCCGTATTTTGAACATCGTTAAAGGAAAGATACAACCAAGAGCATTTGAGATGCAAAACGGTGAAGCTATAGCTGCAATGGAAACAGAACAAACATACAAATACCTAGGTGTGAAATGGGCTAAACGAATTGAGCATCGCACTATGAAGGCCGAATTGACAACCGAATTTGTCAGGAGGGTAAGACGGGTGTTACGAACTAGTCTAAATAGTTAAAATGCGTTTAATGCCTCTGGAGATCTTAAGTCAAACATCAAGTATAAGAGATGTATGTATTTTCGAGATCAACGTAATTTATCAAATATCCTCATTTTTGTCCAAGAAATGGCAAAACTGCGATAAACTCAAGAGGTTAAACCCTAGATTGGGAACTATCAGCTAGATGAGACAAGACTGGCAATTAAAACCTATCAATAAGCCAAGAATTATGCGCTGATAAGGCTATTTAAAGCAGTTTGGGAGTTCATCTTGTTCGTCTTATTAGTCACGAGGAAGGTATCCCAACTTGACGCCTCCGATTTCAATAATTCTGTGATATATTGTAAGCCACGATGAAATAAGAGACCAGAGATTTTTTATCTGCAGAAAAACACTTTGAGGTTGTAAAATCTGCCCCCAAATTTCACCCTCAAAAATGGATTTTCCAATATATCTCATATTTCAATTGAAATTTTGCAATTAGACAAATTGCGTATTACTTCTGATGGTAATGTGAAACTAACTGATGCATTTCCGACCATAAAGGTTGCAACCTTTTTTTTTTATTGAAAAGTTTACGTTTTTGTGTCTATTTGGATAAAAAAAACTGAAATGAGCTAAAGAAAATTAGAAAAAATATATTTATTAATTGAATATAAAAATTAAGATGACTACTTATTTTCTTAAACTACTTTAAACGAAAAATTACATCCCACAAAGATTTCTCAATATGCTTCAGCTTCTGACTAATATTTTGCAAATAATCAAATTGCATCTTACTTTTAACGCAAAATTAAACTATCTGGTGCAATTTGGACCGTAAGAATTGCAGCCCCTCATTTTTATTTTAAAAATTCAAACTCATTTATGTTTATTTCTATAAAAAAATTCGAAATGAGCTCTAAATGTTTTAAACAGGTATTTTTACTGAATGAATACAAAAATGAAGTTGTTCTTTTCAAGATAATGTTTCGTAACCCTTGTCGTATTAACCGATGATGAGTGTGTTTTTATTTTGTCAATTTCAATTTACCGAATTTTAGATAATTTTTTTCAAGGGTCTCTTTTAACTACCTTTCGCGATTTTTACCATTTTTCAATTCTAACGAGACGTCACTGCATCTCGCCATTATTCGGTATTTTTTGACCCATCTCCGAGAATATGGACCTATTTACCGGATTTATTAGATTAATTTTATCCTTCAAGAAACGTGGAAGTTCGTCTCCGTCGGGATTAATTTATTTTAAGAATTTTTTTTTCAATTATTTGTGTAAAACCGAAGTTTTAACACAAATCAGGGGTTGTTGGTGAAGTCCCGCCAAACCTCCCGACTAGAATAAAAACTCTAGCCGCCTCACCTTTCTTCTCGCTCACCGGGATAGAAGAGGAATGAGTGAAGCTCAAGAGATAACGAAAATTAATTAAATTTTATTTTCTCAAAGGAACACTTCCAAGGAATGAGCCAATTAGGAAGAGGTTATCAAGTAACACTCGTCCTTGACTCTTAGTTAACTTTTTATTCACTGTTTTTTTTTTTTTTAATCAGTACTGTTTTCCGCAAGTCAAGTTCGGGATAATTTTCTCTCCACTGTCACGTTCGGTATTCATAACTTTATAGCCAACACAAAGTTGACTATTAGTCGCAGTGTCAATATCAGGTTCTCTCCACTTTGTCACGTTCTGGTAATAATGTTTAAAAGTCAGGACGCGTCAGTTCAGTAACTCGTACGCGCCACTGACCTCGTCTTTTTATCGACGGTGTCAATATCAGGAATAAGATACGTGCACGATCTATATTCTCTGTAGAATTTTATGTTGTCAAAGACAACCCACTTTAAGAACCACGAGCTGCCTAAAAAATAGAACAGTCAACGTGGCCCCCGAGAGCTAAGCTCGATCGGAAAAAGGACAAGTTGACTCTAAGAGAGCAACTCGAAATGTCCTTAATTACGCCGCTGTCTTCTCGCTTTTATAGCAGTGGTGACGTCGCATTCGGAATTAGGGAAAGCACCGAATCAAACCGCCGCCGTGCCGTTTATTCTCTGGGTTTCCCCGTCTCGCCAGAATTGTAGTTGTAGCACTGTCTGCCGTATTATTCAGATTATTTTGCTTAAGGAGTTTTGGGGCAATATTAAATCTAAAATTTAATATTTTTTTTTGTAAAATAAGCGTGTATTCACAACACCCTCTGTGACGGAAATTTTATCCCCCGAAAAAAGTTCCTTGGTATGTTTCAGGTTCTAATTTTTTGCCAATAACTATATGGTGTATTACTTTAAATGGGACAAGTAAACTGGCTGAACCCATTTTGACCATAAGGATTGCAACCCTTACGGTTCAAATTGCATCAAATAGTTTAGGTTTGCGTTAAAAGTAACATGCAATATGATTATTTGCAAAATATCAGTCTGAAGTTGAGATATATTGACAAACATTTTTGGAGGGTAATTTTTCGTACAAGAGTCAACTTTATTTTGTGTATTCAATTAATGAATATATTTTTTCTAATCTCATTAGCTCATTTGATTTTTTAATCCAAATAAACACAAAAAATGTAGATTTTTCAATGTAAAAATAGGGGTTGTAACCCTTATGATCAAAGCTGCATCAGTTAGTTGCACATTAACAGCAGAAGTAATACGCAATTTGTTTCATTGCAAAATTCCTATAAGAACCTGATATATATTGGATATATTTTCAAGGGTGAATTTTGGCGGAAGTTTCACCCCCCCTAAAGTGTTTATCTGCAGACAAAAAAATCCTTTGTACCCTGTTTCATCGTGGTCTACAATATATTAAAAAATTATTAAGATTGGAGGCGTCGAGGTGGGACACAAATTTTTTATTATAAAAAATAAGGATTTCAACCTTTATGGTCAAATCTGCATCAGTTAGTTTCACATTAACATCAGAAGTAATGCGCAATTTTTTTCTTCTTGGAAACTGTTTATTTTTTAACTTCGATCCCATGGATACTTTTAATATATTTCAAATTTTTTACTCAATCCCAAGGTTTGAGATCTCCAAAGGACGATTTTCTCATAATTCTTCTTTGGTTATTCACTTTGATCACTAATATCTCAAAAAACTGCTCATTTTCGAGCTTCATGTCTATACAGTCTTTCAATCTACATTGTATTTACGACTTATTCCTAAATTTTGAGTCAATTAAACTCATGTTTTGTGCAAGGTCGATTTTAATCATCAGAAGTAAAAGAATTTTTAGCTTAATCTAATGGTATAAAATTAAATTGATGTCCATAAGAAAAGCACAAATTGTTTAGCCTATCTCTAAAATTAAAAAGATAGAATATTTGTTATAATGCAATTTTATTTATTACCTGATTATGCAAAATTTTATTTTTTTTCCTACATTATTATTTCGAAAAATAAAAAAAATAATCGGTGATTTTTAATATTTTCAAAATATTTCGGACACAAATGAAATTTTCCCAGTTATAAAACGACATATTTAAGAAGTCTAGTTAATGTAACTTTTTTTATAATTTTATCAACTTTTTATCTCCTACCCTGATTCTCTGCTGCCTCGTAAATTGTAGTCACAAATCTATACGAATATTATTCAACAATTTCTTACAAAGAGTGCTCACCTATGGTGTAATAGTAATTATTGTTGAAATTTATTTGGCACAGCGCCTGCCTTGATCGCAGAAACGACTTTATAAATAAAATCACTCTGCAGTGATGACTTACCCAATATATCTTGTTGGGGTAACCATTTTCTTATCATTACATTTGATGGCTTTTCAGGCAAGTCTTCTTCAAACTTCCAAAGGACCTTTTGTTTCAATCTTCCAAGAACATTCAGAATTATTTTCTTTTTTGCTTCGGGCATATCTTTGCTTTTTAAATTGGATCCCATACTAAAGTAAATAACGCCATCTTTTGCACCATCTAAAAATTCTTGCAAATCTTTGGGAAGTTTTTCAGGCGGATCAATAAAGTATCCGCCAATTTCCACCATATTAGGAACTACTGGGACAGATTTAAGAGTGCTTACATGTGAGTTTAATAGAATTAGGGAGACGTTGGTGTAAAGATCAAAGAGGGACGGAGCATCAGGAACAACTTGATGGAGCAATGTATCATGCATTGGGTGCATGTAGTATCTGGTAGTAAGATAGTCAAATAAATAAAATAGTAAATTTTTGGCTCTATCGATTAAAGAATCGGGCGAAAAGTGTTGATTAAACAGATGAGGTACGTACGATACAGGTTGGGGATTTCCAACTAGTGGATTAACCCAGACGTTTGGACCCATACTACTTAAAATTATTAATGGACAATTGTAAATATAAGAAAAAACTTTGAGAGCATCGTTCATAAATTGTTCTGTAATAACGGCGTCGAATTTTTCATTCGACTGAAGTAATTTTTTTACACCTGGATTTGTAAAGGTTGCATTCGCCATTCCAAGTGTCATTGCTACTATTCCTTTCAACGTTTCCAAAGGAGATTGTGATTCCATTTGAAAGAGATTTCCTGCCGTATTCTTTGCTGAAAATAAAAAAAAAAGAAGCGATTATAACACAGGTCTATTGTGGTTAAAAAATTTCAACTTTTTCATCTTTTTAAAAGAGTTAAAAGTAGTTTTTGCTAAATTTTTGGTTGCTGATTAGAAATCTGGATTTCCAATCTTGTTATTAGGCCAATTTTCTTGAAAATAATTAAGGAAAAATCACTTCTGGTACTTTTATAAGTTCCAAAAGGTACAGAGATCTACATTAACTGAAACTGAAGGGTCAGATTCCTAGTTTTTTGCATAAATGCAAAAATTATTTAGCAGAAATTTTCAGTAAAATGCGTGCTGTAAGTTTTAATGCTGTTGTACACATCACTATTCAAGTTCTACTGAATTGACCATCAACGGATATTTGCTTACCATTACCAAGCTTCGTAACCTGTGTCTATGAGACGTAGTACAAATGGTAGCGCTGCTTCGTCTTCATTCTCTTCTTTTTTTTTTCTTCTGTAAGTGCCATACCCAATTCGGGCGTTGGTGACGGATACTGGTTTTAGAGATTATATGGCCTGCACTAACCTAACGATCTGCCATACTAGAGAATTGTATTCAACACATTGGTTTCTTCTACGCAATTGTGTAGTATGGGCTCAAATATTTGATGTGTAATATGATTTTTTTAGTTTAGTCATATGCCAGCTCACTAGCGTATTTGTGACATATTTCTATATATATTATGATTCATAATATATATGAAGTATAATCTAGAGTAATATACTTTGCTTACCATTATTATTATTATTACTATTATTAATGCATTTTGTAAAAAAACGTTTAGTAATCTTTTTATGACATCAGCAAAATAAGCTAGCTATTATTATTTCAGCTTTTGTTGTTTTTTTTTTAATAAATCTATTAATATTATGTGATCTATTTCTGCAGCTACTTTAAACTAGATCTTTTCCACTGTAGAGATATCAGCTTTTTCCCCACTTCAAAGTGGGTGGCGCCTTTTGTATCTACTATAGTTATTTTCTTAATGCGCAAATTTATGGTGTGATAAGTGGTGAAATAGTACCACAGGTACGAAAAAGATACCCCAATTTAAGTTTTCTGATTGTTTTTTTATTCAATTTCTTTGAGCTTTTCGAGAGAGAAAATAAAGTTTCAATATTTTTTGTGTTATAGTTAACGATTTTTTTAACATTAAAAGTTGGTACCCAATAATTTTTAAATTTTTTCCTGTATACAACGTGACATTATTAAACACTATTTTTGTTTTAATTACACTGAACAACAGCCAGAATGTATATAAAATAAAGTTGACTAAATCTTACCACTTTTGGTGTGCTAAAACCGATATTAAACTTATCTTTCTAATATTGGTTCAAGTTTTAGAGATACGTGATGTCATCTCTCCCTATATATTAACAATATAACTGCAAGAATACACGTGATATATTTCTATTGTTTTTAAGAAACTTGTTCTTGAAACTTGCAACTAAGTTTTTAATTTCAATGTCATTTGTGTGTTCAGCACTCCAAAATTAACAAAAAAATGCACTTTTTATAAAAGATACAACAAATAAACTAAAATTTGTTGCGTAGTGTTATTAATATACTTGGAGGTCTCTATTTAACGTGAATCATATTAATTTATAACCTTATGTGTTTATTCAAAACTAAGATAATTTTTATTTACACAGTAGAATTTTTTAAACAATATATTGCAGCATGAGGGAATGTTAACTGTAAAATACCGAAAATCTTTATTACCCTTATAAATAAGTAATAAAATTTTTATAAAAAAAATTGAACCGACTTCTAAAACTGCGCTAAAAAGTGAAAAATAACTGTAAATTTCTATATGAAATTGAAATTTTTAAAGTCGGCGCCAAACTAATACCTGACAAAATGGGATTCGAATAAACAGATTAACAATACTTTATTTGTAATTGCTTTCTTACTATAGTTTGTATATATTAGTAGTTATTTATTTCATTTAGAAATAATTTAGCACCGACAAATAATTTTTTTAAGATATCTTGATTAGAACTTGAGATATAAAAAAAGGAATCGAAGTGACCCACCCATTTTTCTTATTTTTTTTTTGAAACTTTGATGAAAATGTTATTCACTTCAGATTCTTCACTTTAAATATAAAAAAGTATTTTTATTTATAACTTTTTTTCGAGAACTCTGATATACGTCAGTTTTAGTCACATATGTTATCCTTAAATATATATATATATATATATATATATATATATATATATATATATATATATATATATATATATATATATATATATATATATATAATCGAAGGTTTTCGGGCATCCCGTGTATGTGCTGAGTCCCTCTCAGGACTGTAAGGCAGCTGACGTTTCGGTGAAATCTCATTCACCATTTTCAAAGCTCACTGTATGGCGTCTACGAGCGAACTGAGTTCGATTACACATCACACCCGTGAGAATATCCGACATAACATATATATATATATATATATATATATATATATATATATATATATATATAATGTCTCCCATGACGAATTGCCGATCAATTTCTCCAAAAATATGCTCCGGAAAATTTTAAATTTTAAAATTTAGCAGTTTACTGAAGTCGGTAGAGGCAAATTCTTTCAAAATGGTAGCACTTCCGATTATACCACAAGTAGATGCCTTTTGCCTATTTTAAATGGAATACCGTATATGTTATTTCACTTTTAGATTCTACGCAAAATTATAGACACATTTATTAATGAATAATGTTATCTTATGATCACTCAATAAATGATCGAAGTCTCGAGGTAGTAAATAATACTCAATCTAAAAGCAAATAATAAAAAAAATGTTTTTGAAAAAGCTTGTCATGACAGGCGAAACGTAAAACAGTCTTTGATGTCACAATAGAAGAAAAAACCTATACCCAAGAAATTAAAAAATTATATTATTGAATGGTTAAAGAAGAAATATATATATATATATATATATATATATATATATATATATATATATATATATATATATATATACACACATGTGTGTGTATATGTGCCTCTATTTTATCTTGCATAATAAAATATAATTTTGATGAAATTCGATGGTTTCTTTTGTGTCTGTGGATAATGACTGTAATAATGGAGATGTGTGTGTGAAACTGCACTTAAAACCAATCACATTTTCAAAAATTACTTAATGATTATTAGTTTTTGTGAAATTTGATTGACACTAAATTTCAATTGCTTTACGCACAGAGCAGATTACCTGAAATCTAAGCAACGTATTTAAAAATATACTAAATTGAACTTACCTTGAGGAGATTGCAATACATCGTCCAAAACTATCTCGGTATAGGTTCCATTTTTCGGAAGTTTTTTCATTTCATACGGCGTTATCATTGTAACATTATGACCTGCTTCTGCCAATCCTTTCATCAATTTTGAACCTAAGATATAATGACTTATTCCGGGATTTGGAAAAATACCTAAAATTTTGGCACTTTCAGCCCACGTTAACGCTGTAAAAATAAAAAATGCGTTTTTAAACAGCATTTTTTTTAATGGTATAGAAACTAACTACGATAGTAATACAAGGTTTATTTACTTTAGTTAAACCCAAATCGATGTTTTTATAGGCCCGATTATCATTATTTTCGGTTATCTTTAGACGTCGACTTAAATTTTATTTTTTAGTGTGTGGCCAAATGTGACATTATAATGATTTTATTTATTAATTGTTAAGAATAGAATAGTACTGATTGAGTTTTGGTCAGAAATCCACTAATAGCGGCTTAACTTGTGGGCTGGTAAATTATTTTGGTGTAAGAGCCAACTGTTGCGCCACATTTTTGGTGGTTTTTGCTTATGGCGTCACACAAATGATGCATAACGAGGTAATTATTTGGAATAGTAGAAACATCGAAATTTCCAAATTTTTCGATGATTTTTTACATTCCCCGATTTTTCGGCCGTAACATATGAATATGAATTTTTTTTCGCTATTTTGCTTCCAAAGTTTTTTTTTTTAATTTCACCGTTATAACTTGTATTTGCCGATCATTACCTTTGGCAACTTTTAGTAAAATTTCCAAACAGAACATATTTAATAATTTTTTTAACATAAATTACAGAAGAAACGGCGGAAAAATGCGATTTTTCCATAAAAAGTAAGAAGACCGTTGGTTCATCTTTAGATCTGTTTTTTTGGGGGCGTTGTGTGATTTACGGTGATATTGCCACGTTGACATGGATCTTAAATTTCTTTAGGATGGAAAACTTGGTAGTTCAAATGCAATTACTTGTGCCTATTACAGCATTGTAACATTAAATTTGGGTAAACATGCAAAATAGGAGTGCCATACACAGATCGTTCGGCTCAAAAACCAAGATCAAACCTGCACTAACCTGAACTGACCTGAACTAAACCAAATTAGATTTTACAAAATAATTTAGTTCAGGTCAGTTCGGGTTTGATCTTGGTTTTTAGGCCAACGTAGCTTGCCGAACGATCCGTTTATGATTGGCATTCCAATTCTGCAAGTTTACCAACATTTTATTCTACAATACTGGAATGATTACAATTGCATTTGAACTATCAAATTTTCATCTTAATGAAATTTAAAATCCACGTCAACGTAGCAATATCGCATAGTAAATAACAAAATTCCTGGCCTATGAAATCATATGTTTCGATCTAAATCGTGAACATGCCTCAAAAAAAAGATCAATAGACAAGCCAACGATCTTCTTACTTTTTATGGAAAATTTGCTTTTTTCCGTCATTTCGTATGTATATTTTGTTAAAAATATGATTAAATATTCTGTTGGGTTTACAAATTTTTCTACAAGTGACCAAAATTTAGAAGATCGAAAAATACAGGTTATATTAGTGAAAGTGAAAATTTTTTTCTGGGAAAAACCACGCAAGATACCGAAAAAAAACTTCATATGTGTATTCTACGACCCAAAAATAGGAGATATGTAAAAATCATCGAAAATTCGGAAAATTCATTCTCTCTATTAGTCCGAATAATTAAGAAAACGATGAACGTTACATTGATTTTTGACGTAATTCGTAAATAACCCCTAGAATAAAAAGACATAGCGCTGATTTGTGATGGCATTACATCAACACATTATTATATGCTTTTAATTGGATTTAGTTGCTTTTTTTAAATTTCAAGTTTACTTATGAATTTTGGATGATGGTTAACAACATAGATTATGTAACAAACACTACTTTGCTTGAAATCTTTTAAGTTGTTTTCTTTTAAATTTGTTAAGGTGAATTTTAATATAAATAATATTTAACATTAAACAATAAAACTTTACAGTTTTCGTATTATTTCGTATATTAAAAGTTCAGGTATTCAAACATTTACGAATTAACTAGGTACTAGTACACAATCATTTTGCTCAAGCAATTATCCTCATGGTCACTTAGTTTTTTATTGATTAAAATATATGAAACAATAACTATTTTAACTACATGATCTCAGGGTTAATGCAGTGCACCTCTGGTTAAGTTTATTATGAGATTAAAATAATTATTAACAATAAGTTCTTTATCATATATCAGTGAATTTTTACCATAATTGAATCTTAGTTTCTTTAAATCAATGTGGTTGCAATATTCTTACAAAAAGGCAACATGGGCTTTTCTGGTTTTAGGTTGTCCATATCAAATTCTTCACTATAAATATTCTATCCACAATTTTATTAGAAGTCTTCAATACTATTTTGTTTGTTATATTTTTGTTAAAATTTTGTAAGTCCTGAATCACAAAAGGATTTAAATTTTCATTGCCATTTTTACATTTTCTATTTCCAAGCTAAATGGTTACAAATATGGTAAATTTAAAGAGAAACCAAATGTTGGTAACATGTTGTGTTCTATATCATTTATTTTTTTAAGAGCTGCGAAACGTGAAAACTCTTTTCTCTAGTAAAAAAATCGGAATATGTAAATGTCAGATAAGGTTTTCAGTTCAGTCAGGCAATGAAAATATATCAAACAATCAATAGTCATAAGTAAAGTTTATAATTCATCCAAACTATTTAACAAGAAGTGATTTTGAAAAAAAAAATCTCTATCTCGGTTTCCGTCAGTCATAATGAGCTATATATATATATATATATATATATATATATATATATATATATATATATATACATATTTTTTAAATGTGTGTTTTCCCCAGCTTTCGAATACTACGAATTTAGTTAAAATACTTAGCATTCAAAATAACCATACTATCTTATTTATTTATAATTTTGTTGTACT
Organism: Diaprepes abbreviatus; assembly: GCA_034092305.1. NCBI lineage: Eukaryota > Metazoa > Arthropoda > Insecta > Coleoptera > Curculionidae > Diaprepes > Diaprepes abbreviatus. Next base: position 1,022,583 of record JASJET010000144.1, on the reverse strand, counting down.
TTTTGCACAATTGATATTACAAAACTTGGTAATTCTTTTTTAGGGACCATTATTGCAAAATATTCATACCGTAGGAGAGTTTAAGTAATTTCCTTACAATCTAGTGCCCAATATCTATAAGGTATCTTACAAGGATTTAAAATAGTAGTTAAAGTTGTACGAATAAACTCAAAAGTATCAAACTGCTTTCGTCAAGGGTATAGCCAGCGTCAAAACCTTGCAAACCTTGCAGATACTACGCAATGTTGTCAGATATAGTTTTTCGTTTCGTTGTTATTTTTTTAAATTTATTTCAGAATATACTAATGAAGCATAAGGTTCTCTGGCACAATTGTTTATGTTGTTACCGAAAAATTATAGGAAACAATATAAAGGAAATAATAGTTTCATAGCGTCCTTTTTTTTCAGATAGTTGTTAACAATTCATAACAAAAATCAGTGTGAAGATAACCTCAAAAAAATACTAATTTTAGGTATGTGTTATTGACTACTTTAATACAGCAATAAGCACGTTACAAAAATAAAACTTTTTCCAAGCTCGTCCATTCTTCAAAAATTTGTGATATTCTGACAATATTATGGGAGTTGCTGCAAGACCCAATTATTGAAGTTATTACAGAACCAAAGATCGTCGACCATGATGCCTTGGAGAAATTTCTTTTCAGCTTGGAGTCCATTTCGATGATTGTTGCGATGTTTCCATGTTAAGCTCGTATATCCATATGTGATCATTGATAATAATGAGAGACAGATTAGTTATTAACAATGAATAATTAAGTCCAGAGCAACTAGCTAGAATCGATAATTTAATCGAAGATAGGTGATCTTAAACTTATCACTGAACTGATAAATTTTAATCTAACATGGTCATTGCAAACTCAAAGGAATTTAGGGGTAGCTCCCTCATTCAGATTTGGAATGTCCTGTACTACGAGTGTCTCTTCGTTTTGGAACATGAGTTGTACATTATATTTAGGGCATCGGCCAAAAATGTTTGATAATAAAATTATTTCGTTTCTGACGTTTGTTAAATGTTATTTATATATATATATATATATATATATATATATATATATATATATATATATATATATATATATATATATATATTTCGGCTGTGTCCTCGGATTTGAAAATATATTAAATTCAACCTTTTTGTTATTAATTTTATTAAAATTTTAAAATAGTTTGTCAAGAAACCGATATTTTGTATTGCTGTATTACCAACTAATGCAAAATTAAAGGCTTTTTAATTTTTTTACGATTCATACTGAATCACTGATTTTAATGGGGCTGTTTAAACATTTTTACAAATCTTAGTGATTGTTTCCAAAATATATATTCAAAGGATTGTCACTATCGAATTAAAGACACTGCGTTCCTAGCTATTTGAAAGAAATATAACTACCTTCATAGATATTGATTTAGCAGTATATACCAGTGGTTTTTAAACTGTGACACTGAATTTTCTTCTAAACATTAAGAAGATCAGTTAATGAGTCGTAGAAATTCTTGTCGGCGAACATGATTTACTGACGATACATGCGTTTAGTTGAATTCTGTCGTATTTGCCTGTAATTCGCATATATTTGGTCATAGCGAACTTATACTTAAATGTTTAAAATGATGTAACAAAAATAGTAGATAATACTTTTTATGTTTTGACAAATAATAAATCATTAGGTTTGCGAACTATAAGAATATTATAGTTTTTAAATAAATACCGAAAACCTTGTTTATCTTGTCCTGCTTTAGAATTTTCAGTCATAGTTCTATCTATTCTAATGAAATTCTTCATATTTTAATGACACGCGACTAATGCGTAATACATCTGAGTGCTAGGCAAAAAAACGTTTGGTAGCTACTGGTCTATATCATAAAACCTTTAGCGATCAATTGGTAACATAAGTTATTTTTATATTGTTTTTAATAGAACATGAAACAGGTTTACGTTAAAGTACCATTAAACCAGTAAGACATTCCTTATCTTCAGGTAAATAAAAATTAAATGTGGCAAAAGAAGTTTTCCTTACGTTTCAATGGACAGTTTTGAAAAACTTTCTAAATATCAAATTATGTACCGTTTCTTCTCCAATGATAAGGAATAAAATACAATAACTTACACTCTCAGATTTTGAGGTGAGTTTATAAAATCTCGTTTAGGTAACTTAATTTTTATAGCATTTTTTTTTTATTTGTCATCTTCTATCCTGAACTGGATATATACCTCTTTACTTGATCTTTATCGGTCCCTGTTTTGTACTTTTTTACCAAATACAGATCAGCAAGATTCTTCAAGGAATGACACCACCATGTCTGTAATCTACATCTGCCTTTCTTTCCGGTGTAAGTTCACCAGGTCTTCTTGCTTGGTGTCCTGCAAATTTATCAGATTGGTAATCATTTCAGCTATATACGTCTTTCGTTCTACTTCTTGCCTAGTCATTTTTCATCCTGTCTTTCAATAAGATATCCAATATTGATTTTAATAATAACCCTCTGTGTTACCCTGAAATTTGATTTTATTTCTCTTGTTAGCGTATAAGTTGTGCTCTAGATGCTAAGACTGGTAATAAGCACTGATGAAAAAGTTTCAATCTTAACTGTGACAATATTTTTGCTTCTTCTTCTTTCATTTCTTCTTATAAGTTGTCAAAAGTTTATATATATATATATATATATATATATATATATATATATATATATATATATATATATATATATACATTTATTATTTTTTGTTTGTAAGTAAAATATTTAGATTTTCTTCCCACATAACTTTAGTCTTGTTAAAATTCATTTGCAGTCTGATTTGCTTTATCTGTTCCTTTAGCTCAACAATCATAATCTTTAAATCCTCATTGTTATTTGTAATAAGCATTCCGTCATCTCTGAGTTTTAAATTATTTGATCGATCACCTTTTACTTCTACGTCTTTGTGAGTTCTTTGAACATTTCTACGAGTGCAAGGTTGAATAATTTAATGAAATGGTATCTTCTTATCATATTCTTCTTTCAATTTGTATTTTTCTTTATCTGTGTGCAACCTATTGTTGATGTTGCTTTTTATAACTGTTGATAAGCAAAGTTTTTTTTTATCGATCGGACGCGCTGTCAAAGTTCATAAAGGCCATACGTATCGAAAGACTATATTTCTTTACTTTCTCTAATATAATAATGAGACGAAGTAAGTGAGTATATAGACAGAATTCTCTTCTAAACCCAGCTTGTTCGAACCGATGATTGGTGTCAAAGTTACTTGTTATTCTGTCTCAAATTATCCTTGTAAACAATTTTAAAAAATGAAATGGCAAACTTATGTGATGGCAATTCTGTGAGTTATTCCATACATATTACGTATCATATCTTGAATAGTAGTACCGTTAAAGCATTATTCCAGTTTTCAGGTTTTCTTTGTCCTTGGAGGAATTCTTTATATATTAGTTTTTGAAACATTTCGGCAAGAATAACATTTATCCGTTATTCTATCGCAAATTATTCTTGTACACAATTTAATAAAATGAAAAAGCAAACTTATGGGGATGGCAATTCTGTAGGTTATCACCGTCTCCTGTAGAAAAATAGTACCATTAACGCGCTATTTAGGTGTTCTTTATCCTTGGAATTCCTTTTCTATTATTTTCAGTTTTGGAAACATTGGGGCAAGAATATTATCATTTTCTGTTGTTTTGATATTTTTAAAGTGACGTTGAGTATGTTGCAGGGTTGTTGCGGATGCAAAAATTTAGACATCCACGGATGCGGATGCAGATTATTAGAGTCATATCCGCGGATGCGAATGCAGACACAAATAAATGAAAATCGAATTAATATAATTTTATTTAATCATTTTCATAAAACTGGCACAGTGTTTAGTTATATTTACTATTAGCATTTTAAGCCTAGCTAGTTTTATAATAGAAAAGGAGACATTGTTTAATAATTAAATTTAAAAATTGGGAATTATATTTGATAAAAAGTAAAATTCCAGTATTTTTCGCCTCTAGCCTGTTTCTTAGCGGATCATAAAGTAATCCTGCTCCACTAAATAGTTTCTCACTGGGAAGACTGGCTGGTGGAGCTGATAAATATCTGCGAACTAATCTGGAGAGAGATTTAAGCTCGCCATGGTTAACTTTCTACCAGTCAAGTGGATTTTCATCCAAATCCAGTCTTTTCTTATTGCAATAAATAACTAATTCCTTTCGGAGAAGAGCATCGCGGCTACTGTTGTCAGGTGTTCCTTCGCCTTCATCTTCACTCGATGAATCTGACATCATGGCAAGATCGCTTTTTAGACAAGTTATATTAGCCATACGAGACGTTTCTAGTTCTGGGTCGAAGAAATCTCTCATTCTTCTTTTTGTTTTGTTTTTTCAAAATTTGGGGACGATGTAGGAGAAACAGTGGCAACAGGACCATTTGCCATCTTTAATTTTTCATCTTTTATTTTTTCTTCGATCACTAGTTTGAAAAAATTATGCTTATAGCGAGGGTCTAAGTACCTTGCAATTCATAGAAATTCTTATCTTCCAAAGAAGGAAATTTCTCTGAAAATAGTGTTTTCAGATTGGAGACTGCCAGCCTAATAGCGTCAGAATTCAGTGGCTTTTTCAAAAGGTTTAAGTACTTCAAGACAGCATTCTATGGTTTTCTACTCTTCTGGCAAAATTGATTCAATGTTATTTTCATTAGCGTAAATACTTAACGAATCGTTTATTAAAAAAAAAACGGTCAACCATGTGGAATGTGCTACTCCAGCGCGTTACACAATCCTGGAATACTTTAAGATGCGGTTGATTCAGTCTGTCCTGAATCCTTTAACGTTCTTTTTGAGCAATGGTTGAATGGTTTAAATGAGTTGAAATTTTCTTACATTTTTGTTTAACGTCCTTTAAGTTTTCCTGCCATTGTAAACCACTTCGAATAACAATTTGCATCTTGTGAACAGTGCAATCCAAGTCAATGCAAGCCTTTTCATATTAGAGCTTTCATCTCGTATTATGTAATGCACTTTTTCGTTTGAAATATTTCATTCAACAAGCATTGTATGAAATTTTTCTGCAATTAGGTCACCAGTATGACGGTCATCAAAAGTCTCGCATTTTTAACCGACTTCTAAAAGAAGGAGGTTCTCAATTCGTCGACTATGTATTTTTTTTTTATGTATGTACACCGATTACTCCGGAACGGCTGCACCGATTTGAATGAAATTTTTTACGTTATGTAAAGGAAGTTGCTGCAGTGGTCCCATATTTTTTTAGATGAAATTGGTGCAGTAAAATCCAAGATGGCGCTTACAATATGGCGGCCAAAAAAAATAATTTTGTCCAATTTTCTCCAAAATTCGTATGGAGGAATCTTCGGGGTTGTACCCAACGAATCTGAAATTATTTTTAAAAAATTCAAAATGGCGGATCCAACATGGCGGACAAAAAAATTTAATTTAGTCCGATTTTCTCCAAAATTGGTATAGGAGAGTTTTTGAGGTTGCACATAACGAATCTGATATTATTTTTAAAAAATTCAATATGGCGGATCCAATATGGCCGACAAAAAAATTAATTTTGTGCGATTTTCTCCAAAATTGGTACGGGGGAGTTTTCGGAGTCGCATATGACAAATCTAAAATAATTTTTAACAAAATTCAATATGGCGGATCCAATATGGTAAACGGAAAAATCAATTTTGTCCTATTTTCTCCAAAATTGGTATGGGGAAGTTTTCGGGGCTTCACATAAATAATCTGAAATTATTTTTAAAAAATTCAATATGGCGGACAAACAAAATCAATTTTGTTCGATTTTCACCAAAATTGGTACGGGAGAGTTTTCGGGGTCACATATGACGAATCTAAAATTATTTAAAAAAAATTCAATATGGCGTATCCAATATGGTGGATAAAAAATTAATTTATTTTCTTTAAATATCGATATTGGAAGGTTTTGGGGCCTATATTTCCAATCTAAAATTAATTTGAAATTTAAGATAGTGGATTTTCAATGACAGACTAAATATTCGTTTGACCCAATTTGATTGGTATTTGGAAAACTCTAAGAACTAATGAATTTTTAGTGGTTCATTTTAGGGTGATTTACAACTTTGGATAAAATGGGTACTTTTTGCCAGTTTGGAGTTATTGCGAGGTACACTAATCTCGATTAGTACTTAGTTCAAATAATTTATGAATGTCATAATGAATTCTAAAACTAAAAATAGAAAAATAAAATTTTTATTAAAAAATTGAACCGACTTCTAAAAGTGCGCTAAAAAGTGAAAAATAACCATAAATTTTTTTATGAAATTGAACTTTTTGAAGTCAGCGCCAAATTATTTGTCACGAAATAAATAACTACTAATATATACAAATTATTGTAAGAAAGCAAATACAAATAAAGTATTTTTAATCTGTTTATGCAAATCACCTTTTGTCAGGTATTAGTTTGGCGCCGACTTCAAAAAGTTCAATTTCATATAAAAATTTATGGTTATTTTTCACTTTTTAGCGCACTTTTAGAAGTCGGTTCAATTTTTTAATAAAAATTTTATAACACAATTGATGATCGTTCGAAATTTCCTGATATCCGTGACAAGGAAAGAAACACTTGAGCTGGGATCCGTCTAAATATCAGAAGTAAACGACATTTCCCCATATTTTTCAATCAGTTCTTTAACTTTTCCAGAAACTTTTCCGTACAGTTCCTTCAACATAAAATCAGTAAAAAAGCTACGTCCTCTAATGTTATATTTTGATGCTATTTCTTGTATAAGGCTGCGAAATCTAAGTCCCTCCACAAAATTGAACGGTAAATTTCAAAGCGCTATCATACCTCCAATAAGTTTATCAATCTATTTGAATTAGTCTTGTTAGTATCCCAGTTTTTTTCTCTTTGTACTATTTCCTCTAACGACAGCTGTTTCCTTGCTTCTTGTAACGGATAACGATCGACTAAAACAAAATACAATCAAATTTGTACGATATTGTCACCAATGTGTGGCTTCCCATTGGTCAGATAGCGAATCAAAGTAGCACCTAGCAAACGTGCCCGAGGCACGTGCCACTCTGGTCCCGCCCACTTTCTTGACATGTCGCTCGTTACTTGCTCCATATCTGCATTCGCAAAAATTCCGCATTAATTTAATGCGGATGCGAATGCAGATACGGATGTCTGAATTAATGCGAATAATCTGCATCTGCGGATGCGGATGCAAATATCCGTAATACCCCTGGTATATTGTATTCGTTAGATATAGATGTTTGGTGCTTCGCCCACAGCTTCATTTAACACTGGCTTCTTTATCTTTGAACTGTAGAGTATTTTAGAGTGATCTTCTATTACACTTAGTATGTTATTTAAATTTAGTTTTTTGTTACCGATTATCAGTTTTCTATCAGTTTCCCCAGACAGGTAGGCAATTTTTTCATAGTTTTCTTTACTTCTTTGTGCTGTTGTTCTCCTGGAACATCATTTTCCTTTTTTCCATCTGGTGTTTTGTTTTATCTGAAATCTGAAACTATCCTTAACTTTAGAAGACCTTTCTGGTAATGCCGAGGTGAGGATTGAAGTAATCTCCTCCAAATCTTGACTGCTTCCTCTGTTCTTATTGAGTTCTCTATAGAATTAATATTTATGGTCTTCTTTATTGTCTCTAAGTATCAACACTGTATTTTTTGCTTTGCATATGCAGAGTGTTTCCAAATAAGTGTGAAAAATTTTAGAGTTATTCTTGTGCTAATTTTAAGCATAAAAGTTCATATAAACATATGTGCGATAATGCTTAGTTTTTAATATACAGGGTGTTACATTTTATTATTATTTTTAGTTTTTTAAATTTATATAATTTCTTTTTAAAGATAATTCAGTCAAATTTGGGACACATAACACTTTTTACAGTTCTCATAAAAAAATTGTTAGATGAAATAATATACAGAGTGGTACTTTTTTCCGAGTCTGTAAAATTTTACCCTCTCCAATTTTTCAGATAGCTTTCCAATCTCACTGTGAAACTTTTTTGTCTCTCCAATTAAGTTCTGTAGGGGTGGTTTATCAAGTGGCGAAAATATGTAGTAGGCTGTTGTCAAATAAGTTCACGCCTAATTTGTCATATTGTTTTTTGTTATAATGTGTTATAATTTCTGTGGTTAAGTGTGATTGATTTTATGTAGTAAAAAAAATAGTAAAAATGGCAGAGCTTACAAATGTAGAAATGCCAGATATATATTTTGTTTTTGGTCGTGCTAATGGAAATGCAATAAAAGCTCAATAGATTTATGAAAAATTATATCCACAACGTAGGTTACCTCATCATAACACATTTCTACACTTCTAAAACGCACTTCTGATTGTGGACATCCTCGGGAGATAAGAACCGTAGCGCTAGAGGAAGATGATCTTAATTTAATAGTAGAATCTACTTAAATAAGTACGAGAAAAATTACCAATAGATTAAATATATGCTATTCCACAGTATTCCGCATTTTAAAAGAACACCAATTGTATCCCTACCAGGTCTAGCGAGTTCAGGCGCTTTTACCTCGAGACTTTTTGCCACGTGTAGTTTTTTGCCCGTGGATACTTCAAATGATCGCCCAATTTCCCCGTTTTTATCTCGTATTTTGTTTAGTGATGAGGCAAACTTTTCAAGAGAACCCAAAAGAAATTTTCACAATAATCACTTTTGGGCTGAAGAACATCTGCATGCATTTCTTGCAGCTAATTCTCAACATCAGTATAGATTTGTATCATAGGTGATTATCTAATTGGCCCATATATCCTTCCATTAAGATTAAATAGTCACCAATACTGTCACTTTCTTGAGGAAGAGTTACCTAACCTTCTTGAAGAGGTTCCTTTTCAAATAAGACAAGAATTTTTATGGCTTAAGCATGATGGCGCTCCAACACATTTCAGTATTAATGTACACCGAAGACAGGTTAGCAACGGCCTTTGGCAACGCTGTCGATTTCCACCATTGGTGCATAATTAAATGTACGAAAACTAAATGTCTTAATTAAATAAATAAATTTATTTGCATTTTGGAAGATAAATATGGGAAGCATTTATATAAAATCACTTGCGCGTCTGTCTGTATGTTTTTATTAAAAATTTGTTAACACACATTTTACACATATCCACAAGTGTGATTGAGCTCAAATTTTGCAGGTATGTATAGTCCCGATGACAATACAATAATATAAGTGCGTCTGTCCGTCTGTCTGTCTGTATGTAATAAGATTTTGTTATATATTTTAAAGAATATTTCACTCGTCCGATTGGGCTGAAGAATGCTACGACATTTCAGTGTGTCTGTAAGATACATTTCACTCACTCCCATGCGGAATCTGTATATAATACACAAGTACGATAGAGCTGATAATTTTATGGTATTCGTAGTCCCGTTAACAATGCAATTTTGTGACGGAAACAAAACTTTGAATCAAAAATAAATTAAGGAGATGATTCAAAGTCAAAAAATACAAATAATTTTTGGAGCAGCGAAAAAAAATCATAATTTCATTTAAAGAAGAGTATCGTTGCTGGGAATTTTATTAGTTACTATGACTTTTCAGCTATTTTTGTTATAAAATAGCAAAGGCTGACATAAACAAATTTAGAAAAAGATCTAAATTTAAGAAATACAAAAAATATGCTGGAGCGACGATGGAAAAATCATTGTATAATGTAAAAGCAGAGCGTTTCTGGGAGTTTTAATACTTCAAAAAGAAGATAATATGTGCCTCAACATAGCATAAACAATTTAAGGACGGGGATCCAAATTTAAGAAATACAAAAAATATATAGAAGCGACGATGAAAAAATCATTGTATAATGTAAAAAGTGAGCGTTGCTGGGAGTTTTATTACTTAAAAGGGGAGATACCATGTTGCTTAAGCTATTTTAGTCATAAAGAAAAAAAGGCCGACATAAAGAAGTTCAGAAAGGGGATTCCAATTTAAGAAATACAAGAAATATGTTGGCGCGACGATGAAAAAATCATCGTATAATGTAAAAGGACAGCGTTGCTGGGAGTTTTATTACTCCAAAAAGAAGATAATATGTGCCTCAACATATCCATGTTATTATATAGCAAAAGCCGGCATAAATAATTTAAGGACGGGGATCCAAATTTTAGAAATATAAAAAATATATAGAAGCGACGATGAAAAAATCATTGTATAATGTAAAAAGTGAGCGTTGCTGGGAGTTTTATTACTTAAAAGGGGAGATACTATGTTCTTTAAGCTATTTTCGTCATAGAGAAAAAAAAGCCGACATAAAGAAGTTTAGAAAGGGGATTCTAATTTAAGAAATACAAGAAATATGTTGGCGCGACGATGAATAAATCATCGTATAATGTAAAAGGACAGCGTTGCTGGGAGTTTTCAAAGGGAAGGTACTATATGTCCTAAGATATTTAAGTTATAAAATAGCAAAAGCCGGCATAAACAATTTAAGGACGGGGATCCAAATTTAAGAAATACAAAAAATATATAGAAGCGACGATGAAAAAATCATTGTATAATGTAGGAAGTGAGCGTTGCTCGGAGTTTTATTACTTAAAAGGGGAGATACTATGTTCCTAAAACTAATTTAGTCATCAAGTAAAAAAAGCCGACATAAAGACGTTCAGAAAGGGGATTCCAATTTAAGAAATACAAGAAATATGTTGGCGCGACGATGAAAAAATCATCGTATAATGTAAAAGGACAGCGTTGCTGGGAGTTTTATTACTTAAAAAAGAAGATACTATGTGTCTCAAGATATCCATGTTATAAAATAGCAAAAGCCGACATAAAAAAATTCAGAAAGAAGATCCAAATTTAAGAAATACAAAAAATATGTAGAAGCGACGATGGAAAAATAATTGTATAATCAAAATACGGAGCGTTGCTGGGAGTTTTATTACTTATAAAGGGAGATTTTATGTCCGTTAAGCTACTAATGTTATAAAATGCAAAAAGCCGACATAAATAAATTCGGACGGAAGGTCTAAATTTAAGAAGCATAAAAAATATTCTGAAGCGAAGATGAAAAAATCATCGTATAATGTAAAAGGACAGCGCTGCTGGGAGTTTTATTACTTCAAAAAGAAGATACTATGTGCCTCAAGATATTCATGTTATTAAATAGCAAAAGCCGGCATGAACAATTTAAGGACGGGGATCCAAATTTTAGAAATACAAAAAATATATAGAAGCGACGATGAAAAAATCATTGTGTAATGTAAAAAGTGAGCGTTGCTGGGAGTTTTATTACTTAAAAAGGGAGATATCATGTTCTTTAAGCTATTTTGGTCATAAAGAAAAAAAGGCCGACATAAAGAAGTTCAGAAAGGGGATTCCAATTTAAGAAATACAAGAAATATGTTGGCGCGACGAAGAAAAAATCATCGTAATATGTAAAAGGACAGCGTTGCTGGGAGTTTTATTACTCCAAAAAGAAGATAATATGTGCCTCAACATATCCATGTTATTATATAGCAAAAGCCGGCATAAACAATTTAAGGACGGGGATCCAAATTTAAGAAATACAAAAAATATATAGAAGCGACGATGAAAAAATCATTGTATAATGTAAAAAGTGAGCGTTGTTGGGAGTTTTATTACTTAAAAGGGGAGATACTATGTTCCTTAAACTAATTTAGTCATCAAGTAAATAAAGCCGACATAAAGACGTTCAGAAAGGGGATTCAAATTTAAGAAATACAAGAAATATGTTGGCGCGACGATGAAAAAATCATCGTATAATGTAAAAGGACAGCGTTGCTGGGAGTTTTATTAATTCAAAGGGAAGGTACTATGTGTCCTAAGATATTTAAGTTATAAAATAGCAAAAGCCGACATAAAAAAATTCAGAAAGAAGATCTAAATTTAAGAAATACAAAAAATATGTAGAAGCGACGATGAAAAAATAATTGTATAATCAAAAAACGGAGCGTTGCTGGGAGTTTTATTACTTAAATAGGGAAATACTTTGTCCGTTAAGCTACTTATGTTATAAAATGCAAAAAGCCGACATAAATAAATTCGGACAGAAGGTCTAAATTCAAGAAGCATAAAAAATATTCTGAAGCGAAGATGAAAAAATCATCGTATAATGTAAAAGGACAGCGTTGCTGGGAGTTTTATTACTTAAAAAAGAAGATAATATGTGCCTCAACATATCCGTGTTATTATATAGCAAAAGCCGGCATAAACAATTTAAGGACGGGGATCCAAATTTTCGAAATACAAAAAATATATAGAAGCGACGATGAAAAAATCATTGTGTAATGTAAAAAGTGAGCGTTGCTGGGAGTTTTATTACTTAAACGGGGAGATACCATGTTGCTTAAGCTATTTTAGTCATAAAGAAAAAAAGGCCGACATAAAGAAGTTCAGAAAGGGGATTCTAATTTAAGAAATACAAGAAATATGTTGGCGCGACGATGAAAAATTCATCGTATAATGTAAAAGGACAGCGTTGCTGGGAGTTTTATTACTCCAAAAAGAAGATAATATGTGTCTCAACATATCCATGTTATTATATAGCAAAAGCCGGCATAAATAATTTAAGGACGGAGATCCAAATTTTAGAAATACAAAAAATATATAGAAGCGACGATGAAAAAATCATTGAATAATGTAAAAAGTGAGCGTTGCTGAGAGTTTTATTACTTAAGAGGGGAGATACTATATTCTTTAAGCTATTTTAGTCATAGAGAAAAAAAGGCCGACATAAAAAAGTTCAGAAAGGGGATTCTAATTTAAGAAATACAAGAAATATGTTGGCGCGACGATGAAAAAATCATCGTATAATGTAAGAGGACAGCGTTGCTGGGAGTTTTATTACTCCAAAAAGAAGATAATACGTGTCTCAACATATCCATGTTATTATATAGCAAAAGCCGGCATAAATAATTTAAGGACGGGGATCAAAATTTAAGAAATACAAAAAATATATAGAAGCGACGATGAAAAAATAATTGTATAATGTAGAAAGTGAGCGTTGCTGGGAGTTTTATTACTTAAAAGGGGAGTAACTATGTTCCTTAAACTAATTTAATCATCAAGTAAAAAAAGCCGACATAAAGACGTTCAGAAAGGGGATTCAAATTAAAGAAATACAAGAAATATGTTGACGCGACGATGAAAAAATCATCGTAATATGTAAAAGGACAGCGTTGCTGGGAGTTTTATTACTTAAAAAAGAAGATACTATGTGCCTCAAGATATCCATGTTATTATATAGCAAAAGCCGGCATAAACAATTTAAGGACGGGGATCCAAATTTTCGAAATACAAAAAATATATAGAAACGACGATGAAAAAAACATTGTATAATGTAAAAAGTGAGCGTTGCTGGGAGTTTTATTACTTAAAAGGGGAGATATCATGTTCTTTAAGCTATTTTAGTCATAAAGAAAAAAAGGCCGACATAAAGAAGTTCAGAAAGGGGATTCTAATTTAAGAAATACAAGAAATATGTTGGCGCGACGATGAAAAAAATCATCGTATAATGTAAAAGGACAGCGTTGCTGGGAGTTTTATTACTTCAAAAAGAATATACTATGTGTCTCAAGATATCCACGTTATAAAATAGCAAAAGCCGACATAAAAAAATTCAGAAAGAAAATCCAAATTTAAGAAATACAAAAAATATGTAGAAGCGACGATGGAAAAATAATTGTATAATCAAAAAACGGAGCGTTGCTGGGAGTTTTATTACTTAAAAAGGGAAATACTTTGTCCGTTAAGCTACCTATGTTATAAAATGCAAAAAGCCGACATAAATAAATTCGGACAGAAGGTCTAAATTTAAGAAGCATAAAAAATATTCAGAAGCGAAGATGAAAAAATCATCCTATAATGTAAAAGGACAGCGTTGCTGGGAGTTTTATTACTTCAAAAAGAAGGTAATATGTGCCTCAACATATCCGTGTTATTATATAGCAAAAGCCGGCATAAACAATTTAAGGACGGGGATCCAAATTTAAGAAATACAAAAAATATATAGAAGCGACGATGAAAAAATCATTGTATAATGTAGAAAGTGAGCGTTGCTGGGAGTTTTATTACTTAAAAGGGGAGATACTATGTTCCTTAAACTAATTTAGTCATCAAGTAAACAAAGCCGACGTAAAGACGTTCAGAAAGGAGATTCAAATTTAAGAAATACAAGAAATATATTGGCGTGACGATGAAAAAATCATCGTATAATGTAAAAGGATAGCGTTGCTGGGAGTTTTATTACTCCAAAGAGAAGATAATATGTGCCTCAAGATATTCATGTTATTATATAGCAAAAGCCGGCATAAACAATTTAAGGATGGGGATCCAAATTTAAGAAATACAAAAAATATATAGAAGAACGATGAAAAAATCATTGTATAATGTAAAAATTGAGCGTTGCTGGGCGTTTTATTGCTTAAAAGGGGAGATACCATGTTCTTTAAGCTATTTTAGTCATAGAGAAAAAAAGGCCGACATAAAGAAGTTCAGAAAGGGGATTCTAATTTAAGAAATACAAGAAATATGTTGGCGCGACGATGAATAAATCATCGTATAATGTAAAAGCACAGCGTTGCTGGGAGTTTTATTAATTCAAAGGGAAGGTACTATGTGTCCTAAGATATTTAAGTTATAAAATAGCAAAAGCCGGCATAAACAATTTAAGGACGGGGATCCAAATTTAAGAAATTAAAAAAATATATAGAGGCGACGATGAAAAAATCATTGTATAATGTAGAAATTGAGCGTTGCTGGGAGTTTTATTACCTTAAAGGGGAGTAACTATGTTCCTAAAACTAATTTAGTCATCAAGTAAAAAAAGCCGACATAAAGACGTTCAGAAAGGGGATTCTAATTTAAGAAATACAAGAAATATGTTGGCGCGACGATGAAAAAATCATCGTATAATGTAAGAGGACAGCGTTGCTGGGAGTTTTATTACTCCAAAAAGAAGATAATACGTGTCTCAACATATCCATGTTATTATATAGCAAAAGCCGGCATAAATAATTTAAGGACGGGGATCAAAATTTAAGAAATACAAAAAATATATAGAAGCGACGATGAAAAAATAATTGTATAATGTAGAAAGTGAGCGTTGCTGGGAGTTTTATTACTTAAAAGGGGAGTAACTATGTTCCTTAAACTAATTTAATCATCAAGTAAAAAAAGCCGACACAAAGACGTTCAGAAAGGGGATTCAAATTTAAGAAATACAAGAAATATGTTGACGCGACGATGAAAAAATCATCGTAATATGTAAAAGGACAGCGTTGCTGGGAGTTTTATTACTTAAAAAAGAAGATACTATGTGCCTCAAGATATCCATGTTATTATATAGCAAAAGCCGGCATAAACAATTTAAGGACGGGGATCCAAATTTTCGAAATACAAAAAATATATAGAAGCGACGATGAAAAAAACATTGTATAATGTAAAAAGTGAGCGTTGCTGGGAGTTTTATTACTTAAAAGGGGAGATATCATGTTCTTTAAGCTATTTTAGTCATAAAGAAAAAAAGGCCGACATAAAGAAGTTCAGAAAGGGGATTCTAATTTAAGAAATACAAGAAATATGTTGGCGCGACGATGAAAAAAATCATCGTATAATGTAAAAGGACAGCGTTGCTGGGAGTTTTATTACTTCAAAAAGAATATACTATGTGTCTCAAGATATCCACGTTATAAAATAGCAAAAGCCGACATAAAAAAATTCAGAAAGAAAATCCAAATTTAAGAAATACAAAAAATATGTAGAAGCGACGATGGAAAAATAATTGTATAATCAAAAAACGGAGCGTTGCTGGGAGTTTTATTACTTAAAAAGGGAAATACTTTGTCCGTTAAGCTACCTATGTTATAAAATGCAAAAAGCCGACATAAATAAATTCGGACAGAAGGTCTAAATTTAAGAAGCATAAAAAATATTCAGAAGCGAAGATGAAAAAATCATCGTATAATGTAAAAGGACAGCGTTGCTGGGAGTTTTATTACTTCAAAAAGAAGGTAATATGTGCCTCAACATATCCGTGTTATTATATAGCAAAAGCCGGCATAAACAATTTAAGGACGGGGATCCAAATTTAAGAAATACAAAAAATATATAGAAGCGACGATGAAAAAATCATTGTATAATGTAGAAAGTGAGCGTTGCTGGAAGTTTTATTACTTAAAAGGGGAGATACTATGTTCCTTAAACTAATTTAGTCATCAAGTAAACAAAGCCGACGTAAAGACGTTCAGAAAGGAGATTCAAATTTAAGAAATACAAGAAATATATTGGCGTGACGATGAAAAAATCATCGTATAATGTAAAAGGATAGCGTTGCTGGGAGTTTTATTACTCCAAAGAGAAGATAATATGTGCCTCAAGATATTCATGTTATTATATAGCAAAAGCCGGCATAAACAATTTAAGGATGGGGATCCAAATTTAAGAAATACAAAAAATATATAGAGGCGACGATGAAAAAATCATTGTATAATGTAGAAATTGAGCGTTGCTGGGAGTTTTATTACCTTAAAGGGGAGTAACTATGTTCCTAAAACTAATTTAGTCATCAAGTAAAAAAAGCCGACATAAAGACGTTCAGAAAGGGGATTCTAATTTAAGAAATACAAGAAATATGTTGGCGCGACGATGAAAAAATTATCGTATAATGTAAAAGGACAGCGTTGCTGGGAGTTTTATTACTTCAAAAAGAAGATACTATGTGCCACAAGATATTCATGTTATTATATAGCAAAAGCCGGCATGAACAATTTAAGGACGGGGATCCAAATTTTAGAAATACAAAAAATATATAGAAGCTACGACGAAAAAATCATTGTGTAATGTAAAAAGTGAGCGTTGCTGGGAGTTTTATTACTTAAAAGGGGAGATATCATGTTCTTTAAGCTATTTTAGTCATAAAGAAAAAAAGGCCGACATAAAGAAGTTCAGAAAGGGGATCCTAATTTAAGAAATACAAGAAATATGTTGGCGCGACGATGAAAAAATCATCGTATAATGTAAAAGGACAGCGTTGCTGGGAGTTTTATTACTTCAAAAAGAAGATACTATGTGTCTCAAGATATCCACGTTATAAAATAGCTAAAGCCGACATAAAAAAATTCAGAAAGAAGATCCAAATTTAAGAAATACAAAAAATATGTAGAAGCGACGATGGAAAAATAATTGCATAATCAAAAAACGGAGCGTTGCTGGGAGTTTTATTACCTAAAAAGGGAAATACTTTGTCCGTTAAGCTACTTATGTTATAAAATGCAAAAAGCCGACATAAATAAATTCGGACAGAAGGTCTAAATTTAAAAAGCATAAAAAATATTCAGAAGCGAAGATGAATAAATAATCGTATAATGTAAAAGGACAGCGTTGCTGGGAGTTTTATTACTTCAAAAAGAAGATACTATGTGCCTCAAGATATTCATGTTATTAAATAGCAAAAGCCGGCATGAACAATTTAAGGACGGGGATCCAAATTTAAGAAATACAAAAAATATATAGAAGCGACGATGAAAAAATCATTGTATAATGTAGAAAGTGAGCGTTGCTGGGAGTTTTATTACTTAAAAGGAGAGATACCATGTTTTTTAAGCTATTTTAGTCATAAAGAAAAAAAGGCCGACATAAAGAAGTTCAGAAATGGGATTCCAATTTAAGAAATACAAGAAATATGTTGGCGCGACGAAGAAAAAATCATCGTAATATGTAAAAGGACAGCGTTGCTGGGAGTTTTATTACTCCTAAAAGAAGATAATATGTGCCTCAACATATCCATGTTATTATATAGCAAAAGCCGGCATAAACAATTTAAGGACGGGGATCCAAAGTTAAGAAATACAAAAAATATATAGAAGCGACGATGAAAAAATCATTGCCTAATGTAAAAACTGAGCGTTGCTGGGAGTTTTATTACTTAAAAGGGGAGATACTATGTTCCTTAAACTAATTTAGTCATCAAGTAAATAAAGCCGACATAAAGACGTTCAGAAAGGGGATTCTAATTTAAGAAATACAAGAAATATGTTGGCGCGACGATGAAAAAATCATCGTATAATGTAAAAGGACAGCGTTGCTGGGAGTTTTATTACTTCAAAAAGAAGACACTATATGCCTCAAGATATTCATGTTATTATATAGCAAAAGCCGGCATGAACAATTTAAGGACAGGGATCCAAATTTTAGAAATACAAAAAATATATAGAAGCGACGATGAAAAAATCATTGTATAATGTAAAAAGTGAGCGTTGCTGGGAGTTTTATTACTTAAAAAGGGAGATACTATGTTCTTTGAGCTATTTTAGTCATAGAGAAAAAAAGGCCGACATAAAGAAGTTCAGAAAGGGGATTCAAATTTAAGAAATACAAGAAATATGTTGACGCGACGATGAAAAAATCATCGTAATATGTAAAAGGACAGCGTTGCTGGGAGTTTTATTACTTAAAAAAGAAGATACTATGTGCCTCAAGATATCCATGTTATTATATAGCAAAAGCCGGCATAAACAATTTAAGGACGGGGATCCAAATTTTCGAAATACAAAAAATATATAGAAGCGACGATGAAAAAATCATTGTATAATGTAAAAAGTGAGCGTTGCTGGGAGTTTTATTACTTAAAAGGGGAGATATCATGTTCTTTAAGCTATTTTAGTCATAAAGAAAAAAAGGCCGACATAAAGAAGTTCAGAAAGGGGATTCTAATTTAAGAAATACAAGAAATATGTTGGCGCGACGATGAAAAAATCATCGTATAATGTAAAAGGACAGCGTTGCTGGGAGTTTTATTACTTCAAAAAGAAGATACTATGTGTCTCAAGATATCCACGTTATAAAATAGCAAAAGCCGACATAAAAAAATTCAGAAAGAAAATCCAAATTTAAGAAATACAAAAAATATGTAGACGCGACGATGGAAAAATAATTGTATAATCAAAAAACGGAGCGTTGCTGGGAGTTTTATTACTTAAAAAGGGAAATACTTTGTCCGTTAAGCTACCTATGTTATAAAATGCAAAAAGCCGACATAAATAAATTCGGACAGAACGTCTAAATTTAAGAAGAATAAAAAATATTCAGAAGCGAAGATGAAAAAATCATCGTATAATGTAAAAGGGCAGCGTTGCTGGGAGTTTTATTACTTCAGAAAGAAGATAATATGTGCCTCAACATATCCGTGTTATTATATAGCAAAAGCCGGCATAAACAATTTAACGACGGGGATCCAAATTTAAGAAATACAAAAAATATATAGAAGCGACGATGAAAAAATCATTGTATAATGTAGAAAGTGAGCGTTGCTGGGAGTTTTATTACTTAAAAGGAGAGATACCATGTTTTTTAAGCTATTTTAGTTATAGAGAAAAAAAGGCCGACATAAAGAAGTTCAGAAAGGAGATTCAAATTTAAGAAATACAAGAAATATGTTAGCGCGACGATGAAAAAATCATCGTATAATGTAAAAGGACAGCGTTGCTGGGAGTTTTATTAATTCAAAGGGAAGGAACCATGTGTCCTAAGATATTTAAGTTATAAAATAGCAAAAGCCGACATAAAAAAATTCAGAAAGAAGATCTAAATTTAAGAAATACAAAAAATATGTAGAAGCGACGATGAAAAAGTAATTGTATAATCAAAAAACGGAGCGTTGCTGGGAGTTTTATTACTTAAATAGGGAAATACTTTGTCTGTTAAGCTACTTATGTTATAAAATGCAAAAAGCCGACATAAATAAATTCGGACAGAAGGTCTAAATTCAAGAAGCATAAAAAATATTCTGAAGGGAAGATGAAAAAATCATCGTATAATGTAAAAGGACAGCGTTGCTGGGAGTTTTATTACTTCAAAAAGAAGATAATATGTGCCTCAACATATCCGTGTTATTATATAGCAAAAGCCGGTATAAACAATTTAAGGACGGGGATCCAAATTTTCGAAATTCAAAAAATATATAGAAGCGACGAAGAAAAAATCATTGTGTAATGTAAAAAGTGAGCGTTGCTGGGAGTTTTATTACTTAAACGGGGAGATACCATGTTGCTTAAGCTATTTTAGTCATAAAGAAAAAAAGGCCGACATAAAGAAGTTCAGAAAGGGGATTCTAATTTAAGAAATACAAGAAATATGTTGGCGCGACGATGAAAAAATCATCGTATAATGTAAAAGGACAGCGTTGCTGGGAGTTTTATTACTCCAAAAAGAAGATAATATGTGTCTCAACATATCCATGTTATTATATAGCAAAAGCCGGCATAAATAATTTAAGGACGGGGATCCAAATTTTAGAAATACAAAAAATATATAGAAGCGACGATGAAAAAATCATTGAATAATGTAAAAAGTGAGCGTTGCTGGGATTTTTATTACTTAAAAGGGGAGATACTATGTTCTTTAAGCTATTTTAGTCATAGAGAAAAAAAGACCGACATAAAGAAGTTCAGAAAGGGGATTCTAATTTAAGAAATACAAGAAATATGTTGGCGCGACGATGAAAAAATCATCGTATAATGTAAAAGGACAGCGTTGCTGGGAGTTTTATTACTCCAAAAAGAAGATAATATGTGTCACAACATATCCTTGTTATTATATAGCAAAAGCCGGCATAAATAATTTAAGGACGGGGATCCAAATTTTAGAAATACAAAAAATATATAGAAGCGACGATGAAAAAATCATTGAATAATGTAAAAAGTGAGCGTTGCTGGGAGTTTTATTACTTAAAAGGGGAGATATCATGTTCTTTAAGCTATTTTAGTCATAAAGAAAAAAAGGCCGACATAAAGAAGTTCAGAAAGGGGATCCTAATTTAAGAAATACAAGAAATATGTTGGCGCGACGATGAAAAAATCATCGTATAATGTAAAAGGACAGCGTTGCTGTTAGTTTTATTACTTCAAAAAGAAGATACTATGTGTCTCAAGATATCCACGTTATAAAATAGCAAAAGCCGACATAAAAAAATTCAGAAAGAAGATCCAAATTAAAGAAATACAAAAAATATGTAGAAGCGACGATGGAAAAATAATTGTATAATCAAAAAACGGAGCGCTGCTGGGAGTTTTATTACCTAAAAAGGGAAATACTTTGTCCGTTAAGCTACTTATGTTATAAAATGCAAAAAACCGACATAAATAAATTCGGACAGAAGGTCTAAATTCAAGAAGCATAAAAAATATTCAGAAGCGAAGATGAATAAATAATCGTATAATGTAAAAGGACAGCGTTGCTGGGAGTTTTATTACTTCAAAAAGAAGATAATATGTGCCTCAACATATCCGTGTTATTATATAGCATAAGCCGGAATAAACAATTTAAGGACGGGGATCCAAATTTAAGAAATACAAAAAATATATAGAAGCGACGATGAAAAAATCATTGTATAATGTAGAAAGTGAGCGTTGCTGGGAGTTTTATTACTTAAAAGGGGAGATACTATGTTCCTTAAACTAATTTAGTCATCAAGTAAAAAAAGCCGACATAAAGACGTTCAGAAAGGAGATTCTAATTTAAGAAATACAAGAAATATGTTGGCGCGACGTTGAAAAAAATCATCGTATAATGTAAAAGGACAGCGTTGCTGGGAGTTTTATTACTCCAAAAAGAAGATAATGTGTGTCTCAACATATCCATGTTATTATATAGCAAAAGCCGGCATAAATAATTTAAGGACGGGGATCCAAATTTTAGAAATACAAAAAATATATAGAAGCGACGATGAAAAAATCATTGTATAATGTAAAAAGTGAGCGTTGCTGGGAGTTTTATTACTTAAAAGGAGAGATACCATGTTCCTTAAGCTATTTTAGTCATAAAGAAAAAAAGGCCGAAGTAAAGAAGTTCAGAAAGGGGATTCTAATTTAAGAAATACAAGAAATATGTTGGGGCGACGATGAAAAAATCATCGTTAAATGTAAAAGGACAGCGTTGCTGGGAGTTTTATTAATTCAAAGGGAAGGTACTATGTGTCCTAAGATATTTAAGTTATAAAATAGCAAAAGTCTGGAGTAAACAATTTAACGACGGGGATCCAAATTTAAGAAATACCAAAAATATATAGAAGCGATGATGAAAAAATCATTGTATAATGTAAAAAGTGAGCGTTGCTGGGAGTTTTATTAATTAAAAGGAGAGATACCATGTTCTTT
Source organism: Diaprepes abbreviatus (assembly GCA_034092305.1). Taxonomy (NCBI): domain Eukaryota; kingdom Metazoa; phylum Arthropoda; class Insecta; order Coleoptera; family Curculionidae; genus Diaprepes; species Diaprepes abbreviatus. Next base: position 1,000,446 of record JASJET010000144.1, on the reverse strand, counting down.
AAGCTATTTTAGTCATAAAGAAAAAAAGGCCGAAGTAAAGAAGTTCAGAAAGGGGATTCAAATTTAAGAAATACAAGAAATATGTTTGCGCGACAATGAAAAAATCATCGTTAAATGTAAAAGGACAGCGTTGCTGGGAGCTTCATTAATTCAAAGGGAAGGTACTATATGTCCTAAGATATTTAAGTTATAAAAAATAGCAAAAGCTGGAGTAAACAATTTAACGACGGGGATCCAAATTTAAGAAATACCAAAAATATATAGAAGCGATGATGAAAAAATCATTGTATAATGTAAAAAGTGATCGTTGCTGGGAGTTTTATTACTTAAAAGGGGAGATGCTATGTTCCTTAAACTAATTTAGTCATCAAGTAAAAAAAGTCGACATAAAGACGTTCAGAAAGGGGATTCTAATTTAAGAAATACAAGAAAAATGTTGGCGCGACGATGAAAAAATCATCGTATAATGTAAAAGGACAGCGTTGCTGGGAGTTTTATTACTTCAAAAAGAAGATACTATGTGCCTCAAGATATCTGTGTTACAATATAGCAAAAGCCGGCATAAACAAATTCAGAAATAAGATCCAAATTTAAGAAATACAAAAAATATGTAGAAGCGACGATGGAAAATTAATTGTATAATGAAAAAACAGAGCGTTGCTGGGAGTGTTATTACTTAAAAAAGGAGATACTATGTCCGTTAAGCTACTTATGTTATAAAATGGAAAAGCCGACATAAATAAATTCGGACAGAAGATCTAAATTTAAGAATAATAAAAAATATTCTGAAGCGAAGATGGATAAATCATTGTATAATGTGAAAGTTGAGCGTTGCTGGGAGCTTTATTACTTAAAAGAGGAAATACGATGTTTCTTAAGCCATTTTAGTTATCGAATGAAAAAGGCCGAAATAAAGAAATTCAGAATAAGGATTTTGATTAATGAAATATAAAAAATATGTAAAAGGGACGATGAAAATATCATTGTATAATGTAAAACTAGAGCATTGCTAGGAGTTTTGTTATTTAAAAAGGAGATACCACCTATCTTAAGCTATTTTAGTTATAAAGTAAAAAAGGCCGACATATAGAAACTCAGAAAGAGGATTCTAATTTAAGAATTTAAAATTATGTTGGAGCGACGATGAAAAAATGTTTGTTTAATATAAAAACTGAGTGTTGCTGGAAGTTTTATTACTTCAAAGAGAAGATACTATTTGCCTTAATATATTTATGTTATAAAATAACAAAAGCCGTCATAAACAAATTCATAGAGAAAATTCAAATTTAAGAAATACAAAATATGGTCTGTATGTCGAATGGGATTTAATTGTGTCAAGAAATCATTTACTTTTTGATCTTTACCCTTCTCTACGTTCAAAGCATCATCTCAAGCAGATTTTCGGTTAAACTGTTGCTGTTTGTATGGCATAGGTTTCGAACCATCACACTGAGAACCCATCGTTGTCAATTTTATAAGCATTATTTAAAATTTGGAAAATTTTAAATTGTAAAATTTTTTAACTAGATCGGGTTTTCAAAATTAATTGGAAATATATTGAATACACGAAAGGTTAAATTGGAAAATAAGGCTTGTATGCAGTTTTTGCTTGTTACATTTTTAAGATATTTTAAGAATATTTCAAAAAATAATTGTAAATTATCTACTTAGGACAATTTTTTACAACTCAAAAAATAATTCTAAACCAATTTTTGAGGCAAACGTCTTTAGTAAGATTCCTCTCACATTATTTCGACTTTCTTAATCTGTATTTACCGTGTTTTTTTCTTATTGGTGCTATATTCCATCATATTAAGTCATCAAAATGTTTACCATATCAATGATAATCTTACGCAGCAACACGATTTATATATAATTTTGGGAATAAAAAAGAGCTTTCTATAAATCGAACAATATACACTACAGAATATTATTTATGTAACAAGTAAATACCATTTTTATATATATTTAAATGGACACCTACATGCGGAATCAATTATAATTATTCAATTTATAATATAATAACAAAATAAATAATATTTGCTGGTGTTCAATTGTGAGGTGTCGGCTAGTTCATCGAAAAATTATGTATTTTTTTTATTTAATATTGAGGAGAGGTAAAATTGAATATGACGCTTACTGATAGAAAGTAGTGGATGATAGTTCCAGAAAACCGAAATATAACTGAAATTTAAATACAGAAGAGCATTTGGCGTAAAAATTATTATGGAAATATTTTAATATGAAACATATCAATTTATTCAAAATATTTCAAAAACCCGAACAGCTAAAACTCCTCCATGAGCATCATCAAATTACCTATAAAATTTTCTAAAACTCTCTAATTGATTTCTATCTCCTATGGTTTTCGAGATCCTAAAAATGTATGTACATTACTTATTTGAAATGCCCCACATAATCGTAATTTTAAAAGAAGACATATTTTTTAAAAGATAATTTGTACGGAAATTAATTACTAATAACATTGCCATATTTATCAATCGTCATTTTACTTAGCTAAAGATTCTCCTGGCGAGGTTTAAAAAATTTTGATGTGAATAATTCGCCTTCATTTAATCTATATGTATATTTATATCTAAAAGAAAATTGTGAACTTTATAGTCATAAAAACCTCCAAATGGAACGACTGTCGGCAAGACAGTAAATATTGACATCAAAGGGTATACCGCCCTAGTAACACGGATTTTATTGGGAGAAAGCGTGTTAATAATAGATGAAATAAGCCGCAAATAAGTTTTTCTGCAATTAAAAGTGGCATTCATCCGAAATAAGATAATTAAATATATTATTTTGAATGGAATTCAATCCGTTAAAAAATTAATAGAATATATTTTTCCATTTTTAGGAGCAAGAGGTCAGTCATAGACTATAAATTTACAGAATTTTGAAGTAAATTTCATCAAATCAAATAAATTTTTTATCAATTTTAAAATTATTTCAAAATAAAACTGATATGTCACAAATTATCAATTTTTGATAATTATGTAATATAATAGGAATATATCCACAGGACTTTGCTGAATGTAGGCCACCATTTACAAAATGGTATATGTATCACAAAGTCAACAATTTTTGCTTAATCATAACCACAATGAAATTTTCCAGTGTCTAATATTTTATCTCTCCAACGAAAAAAAATGGGGTATTGTGCGAATAAGAACTGGAGAACACAAAATTTTTTTACCTTGTTACTAAAAAACTGGCCCATGGCAAACCAAAATATATTTTTATTTGGAAAGCACTAGCAGATTTGCGCAGGCTTTGCATAATAAACCGAATTAATAAAATTGCTATGCCTCGCATTCCATGTGGTCTAGGTAGAAAGAGCTACAGCATAAATCGATGCATGCTAGGGCACATATTTCGTTATTGTCATAACATAGAAATTCTAATCTGTACTAAAAGGCAATAAAATATATATAATAATTTACACTATTCAGTGAATTTTTCATCGTCGCTTCACCATATTTTTTGTATTTCTTAAATTTGGATCTTCTTTCTGAATTTGTTATTCTGGATTTTGCTATTTTATAACATAGATATCTTGAGGCACATAATATCTTCTTTTCGAAGTAATAAAACTCCCCGCAACGCTGTCCTTTTACATTATACAATGATTTTTCCATCGTCATCTCCACATATTTTTTGAATTTCTTAAATTTGGATCTACTTTCTGAATTTGTTTATGCCGCTTTTTGCTATCTTGTAACATGGATATCTTGGGGCACATAGTATCTTCTTTTTGAAGTAATAAAACTACCAGCAACGCTGTTTTTTTACATTATACGATGATTTTTTTATCGTCTCGCCAACATATTTCCTATATATCTTAAATTTGAATCCCCTTTCTGAACGTCTTTACGTCGGCCTTTTTTACTTTATGACTAAATTAGTTTTAGGAACATAGTATCTCCCCTTTTAAGTAATAAAACTCCCAGCAACGCTCACTTTTTACATTATACAATGATTTTTTCATCGTCGCTTCTATATATTTTTTGTATTTCTAAAATTTAGATCCCCGTCCTTAAATTGTTTATTCCGGCTTTTGCTATATAATAACATGGATATCTTGAGGCACATAGTATCTTCTTTTTGAAGTAATAAAACTCCCAGCAACGCTGTACTTTTACATTATACGATGATTTTTTCATTCTCACGCCAACATATTTCTTGTATTTCTTACATTAGAATCCCCTTTCTGAACTTCTTTATGTCGGCCTTTTTTTCTTTATGACTAAAATAGCTTAAAGAACATGGTGTCTCCACTTTTAAGTAATAAAACTCTCAGCAACGCTCCGCTTTTATATTATACAATGATTTGTTCATCTTAGCTTCAGAATATTATTTGTATTTCTTAAATTTAGAACTTCTGTCCGAATTTATTTATGTCGGCTTTTTCCATTTTATAACATAAGTAACTTAACGGACATAGTATCTCCCTTTTTAAGTAATAAAACTCCCAGCAACGCACTGTTTTTTGATTATACAATTATTTTGCCATCGTCGCTTCTACATATTTTTTGTATTTTTTAAATTTGGATCTTCTTTCTGAAATTACTTATGCCGGCTTTTGCTATATTATAACATGGATAACTTGAGGCATATAGTATCTTCTCTTTGAAGAAATAAAACTCCCAGCAATGCCGTCCTTTTACATTATACGATGATTTTTTCATCGTCGCGACAACATATTTCTTGTATTTCTTAAATTAGAATCCCCTTTCTGAACGTCTTTATATCGGCCATTTTTTCTTTATGACTAATATAGCTTAAGTAACATGGTATCTCCCCTTTAAAGTAATAAAACTCCCAGCAACGCTCACTTTTTACATTATACAATGATTTTTTCATAGTCGCTTCCATATATTTTTTGTATTTCTTAAATTTGGATCCCTTTCCTTAAATTGTTTATGCCGGCTTTTGCTATTTTATAACTTAAATATCTTAGGACACATAGCACCTTCCCTTTGAATTAATAAAACTCCCAGCAACGCTGTCGTTTTACATTATACGATGATTTATTCATCGTCGCGCGAACATATTTCTTGTATTTCTTAAATTAGAATCCCCTTTCTGAACTTCTTTATGTCGGCCTTTTTTTCTCTATGACTAAAATAGCTCAAAGAACATAGTATCTCCCCTTTTAAGTAATAAAACTCCCAGCAACGCTCACTTTTTACATTATACAATGATTTTTTCATCGTCGCTTCTACATATTTTTTGTATTTCTTAAATTTAGATCTTCTTTCTGAATTTTTTTATATCGGCTTTTGCTATTTTATAACTTAAATATCTTAGGACACATAGTACCTTCCCTTTGGATTAATAAAACTCCCAGCAACGCTGTCCTTTTACATTATACGATGATTTTTTCATCGTCGCGCCAACATATTTCTTGTATTTCTTAAATTAGAATCCCCTTTCTGAACGTCTTTATGTCGGCTTTATTTACTTGATGACTAAATTAATTTAAGGAACATAGTATCTCCCCTTTTAAGTAATAAAACTCCCAGCAACGCTCAGTTTTTACATTATGCAATGATTTTTTCATCGTTGCTTCTATATATTTTTTGTATTTCTTAACTTTGGATCCCCGTCCTTAAATTGTTTATGCCGGCTTTTGCTATATAATAACATGGATATGTTGAAGCATATATTATCTTCTTTTTGGAGTAATAAAACTCCCAGCAACGCTGTCCTTTTACATATTACGATGATTTTTTCTTCGTCGCGCCAACATATTTCTTGTATTTCTTAAATTGGAATCCCATTTCTGAACTTCTTTATGTCGGCCTTTTTTTCTTTATGACTAAAATAGCTTAAAAAACATGGTATCTCTCCTTTTAAGTAATAAAACTCCCAGCAACGCTCACTTTCTACATTATACAATGATTTTTTCATCGTCGCTTCTATATATTTTTTGTATTTCTTAAATTTGGATCCCCGTCCTTAAATTGTTCATGCCGGCTTTTGCTATTTAATAACATGAATATCTTGAGGCACATAGTATCTTCTTTTTGAAGTAATAAAACTCCCAGCAACGCTGTCCTTTTACATTATACGATTATTTATTCATCTTCGCTTCTGAATATTTTTTATGCTTCTTAAATTTAGACCTTCTGTCCGAATTTATTTATGTCGGCTTTTTGCATTTTATAACATAAGTAGCTTAACGGACAAAGTATTTCCCTTTTTAGGTAATAAAACTCCCAGCAACGCTCCGTTTTTTGATTATGCAATTATTTTTCCATCGTCGCTTCTACATATTATTTGTATTTCTTAAATTTGGATCTTCTTTCTGAATTTTTTTATGTCGGCTTTTGCTATTTTATAACGTGGATATCTTGAGACACATAGTATCTTCTTTTTGAAGTAATAAAACTCCCAGCAACGCTGTCCTTTTACATTATACGATGATTTTTTCATCGTCGCGCCAACATATTTCTTGTATTTCTTAAATTAGGATCCCCTTTCTGAACTTCTTTATGTCGGCCTTTTTTTCTTTATGACTAAAATAGCTTAAAGAACATGATATCTCCCCTTTTAAGTAATAAAACTCCCAGCAACGCTCATTTTTTACATTACACAATGATTTTTTCGTCGTAGCTTCTATATATTTTTTGTATTTCTAAAATTTGGATCCCCGTCCTTAAATTGTTCATGCCGGCTTTTGCTATATAATAACATGAATATCTTGAGGCACATAGTATCTTCTTTTTGAAGTAATAAAACTCCCAGCAACGCTGTCCTTTTACATTATACGATAATTTTTTCATCGTCGCGCCAACATTTTTCTTGTATTTCTTAAATTAGAATCCCCTTTCTGAACGTCTTTATGTCGGCTTTTTTTACTTGATGACTAAATTAGTTTTAGGAACATAGTTACTCCCCTTTAAGGTAATAAAACTCCCAGCAACGCTCACTTTCTACATTATACAATGATTTTTTCATCGTCGCCTCTATATATTTTTTTAATTTCTTAAATTTGGATCCCCGTCCTTAAATTGTTTATGCCGGCTTTTGCTATTTTATAACTTAAATATCTTAGGACACATAGTACCTTCCCTTTGAATTAATGAAACTCCCAGCAACGCTGTGCTTTTACATTATACGATGATTTATTCATCGTCGCGCCAACATATTTCTTGTATTTCTTAAATTAGAATCCCCTTTCTGAACTTCTTTATGTCGGCCTTTTTTTCTCTATGACTAAAATAGCTTAAAGAACATGGTATCTCCCCTTTTAAGCAATAAAACGCCCAGCAACGCTCAATTTTTACATTATACAATGATTTTTTCATCGTTCTTCTATATATTTTTTGTATTTCTTAAATTTGGATCCCCATCCTTAAATTGTTTATGCCGGCTTTTGCTATATAATAACATGAATATCTTGAGGCACATATTATCTTCTCTTTGGAGTAATAAAACTCCCAGCAACGCTATCCTTTTACATTATACGATGATTTTTTCATCGTCGCGCCAATATATTTCTTGTATTTCTTAAATTTGAATCTCCTTTCTGAACGTCTTTACGTCGGCTTTTTTTACTTGATGACTAAATTAGTTTAAGGAACATAGTATCTCCCCTTTTAAGTAATAAAACTCCCAGCAACGCTCACTTTCTACATTATACAATGATTTTTTCATCGTCGCTTCTATATATTTTTTGTATTTCTTAAATTTGGATCCCCGTCCTTAAATTGTTTATGCCGGCTTTTGCTATATAATAACACGGATATGTTGAGGCACATATTACCTTCTTTTTGAAGTAATAAAACTCCCAGCAACGCTGTCCTTTTACATTATACGATGATTTTTTCATCGTCGCGCCAACATATTTCTTGTATTTCTTAAATTAGAATCCCCTTTCTGAACTTCTTTATGTCGGTCTTTTTTTCTCTATGACTAAAATAGCTTAAAGAACATAGTATCTCCCCTTTTAAGTAATAAAAATCCCAGCAACGCTCACTTTTTACATTATTCAATGATTTTTTCATCGTCGCTTCTATATATTTTTTGTATTTCTAAAATTTGGATCCCCGTCCTTAAATTATTTATGCCGGCTTTTGCTATATAATAACATGGATATGTTGAGACACATATTATCTTCTTTTTGGAGTAATAAAACTCCCAGCAACGCTGTCCTTTTACATTATACGATGATTTTTTCATCGTCGCGCCAACATATTTCTTGTATTTCTTAAATTAGAATCCCCTTTCTGAACTTCTTTATGTCGGCCTTTTTTTCTTTATGACTAAAATAGCTTAAGCAACATGGTATCTCCCCGTTTAAGTAATAAAACTCCCAGCAACGCTCACTTTTTACATTACACAATGATTTTTTCTTCGTCGCTTCTATATATTTTTTGAATTTCGAAAATTTGGATCCCCGTCCTTAAATTGTTTATACCGGCTTTTGCTATATAATAACACGGATATGTTGAGGCACATATTATCTTCTTTTTGAAGTAATAAAACTCCCAGCAACGCTGTCCTTTTACATTATACGATGATTTTTTCATCTTCCCTTCAGAATATTTTTTATGCTTCTTGAATTTAGACCTTCTGTCCGAATTTATTTATGTCGGCTTTTTGCATTTTATAACATAAGTAGCTTAACAGACAAAGTATTTCCCTATTTAAGTAATAAAACTCCCAGCAACGCTCCGTTTTTTGATTATACAATTACTTTTTCATCGTCGCTTCTACATATTTTTTGTATTTCTTAAATTTAGATCTTCTTTCTGAATTTTTTTATGTCGGCTTTTGCTATTTTATAACTTAAATATCTTAGGACACATGGTTCCTTCCCTTTGAATTAATAAAACTCCCAGCAACGCTGTCCTTTTACATTATACGATGATTTTTTCATCGTCGCGCTAACATATTTCTTGTATTTCTTAAATTTGAATCTCCTTTCTGAACTTCTTTATGTCGGCCTTTTTTTCTCTATAACTAAAATAGCTTAAAAAACATGGTATCTCTCCTTTTAAGTAATAAAACTCCCAGCAACGCTCACTTTCTACATTATACAATGATTTTTTCATCGTCGCTTCTATATATTTTTTGTATTTCTTAAATTTGGATCCCCGTCGTTAAATTGTTTATGCCGGCTTTTGCTATATAATAACACGGATATGTTGAGGCACATATTATCTTCTTTCTGAAGTAATAAAACTCCCAGCAACGCTGCCCTTTTACATTATACGATGATTTTTTCATCTTCGCTTCTGAATATTTTTTATTCTTCTTAAATTTAGACGTTCTGTCCGAATTTATTTATGTCGGCTTTTTGCATTTTATAACATAGGTAGCTTAACGGACAAAGTATTTCCCTTTTTAAGTAATAAAACTCCCAGCAACGCTCCGTTTTTTGATTATACAATTATTTTTCCATCGTCGCTTCTACATATTTTTTGTATTTCTTAAATTTGGATTTTCTTTCTGAATTTTTTTATGTCGGCTTTTGCTATTTTATAACGTGGATATCTTGAGACACATAGTATATTCTTTTTGAAGTAATAAAACTCCCAGTAACGCTGTCCTTTTACATTATACGATGATTTTTTTCATCGTCGCGCCAACATATTTCTTGTATTTCTTAAATTAGAATCCCCTTTCTGAACTTCTTTATGTCGACCTTTTTTTCTTTATGACTAAAATAGCTTAAAGAACATGATATCTCCCCTTTTAAGTAATAAAACTCCCAGCAACGCTCACTTTTTACATTATACAATGATTTTTTCATCGTCGCTTCTATATATTTTTTGTATTTCGAAAATTTGGATCCCCGTCCTTAAATTGTTTATGCCGGCTTTTGCTATATAATAACATGGATATCTTGAGGCACATAGTATCTTCTTTTTTAAGTAATAAAACTCCCAGCAACGCTGTCCTTTTACATATTACGATGATTTTTTCATCGTCGCGTCAACATATTTCTTGTATTTCTTAAATTTGAATCCCCTTTCTGAACGTCTTTATGTCGGCTTTTTTTACTTGATGATTAAATTAGTTTAAGGAACATAGTTACTCCCTTTTTAAGTAATAAAACTCCCAGCAACGCTCACTTTCTACATTATACAATTATTTTTTCATCGTCGCTTCTATATATTTTTTGTATTTCTTAAATTTTGATCCCCGTCCTTAAATTATTTATGCCGGCTTTTGCTATATAATAACATGAATATGTTGAGACACATATTATCTTCTTTTTGGAGTAATAAAACTCCCAGCAACGCTGTCCTCTTACATTATACGATGATTTTTTCATCGTCGCGCCAACATATTTCTTGTATTTCTTAAATTAGAATCCCCTTTCTGAACTTTTTTATGTCGGCCTTTTTTTCTCTATGACTAAAATAGCTTAAAGAATATAGTATCTCCCCTCTTAAGTAATAAAACTCTCAGCAACGCTCACTTTTTACATTATTCAATGATTTTTTCATCGTCGCTTCTATATATTTTTTGTATTTCTAAAATTTGGATCTCCGTCCTTAAATTATTTATGCCGGCTTTTGCTATATAATAACATGGATATGTTGAGACACATATTATCTTCTTTTTGGAGTAATAAAACTCCCAGCAACGCTGTCCTTTTACATTATACGATGAATTTTTCATCGTCGCGCCAACATATTTCTTGTATTTCTTAAATTAGAATCCCCTTTCTGAACTTCTTTATGTCGGCCTTTTTTTCTTTATGACTAAAATAGCTTAAGCAACATGGTATCTCCCCGTTTAAGTAATAAAACTCCCAGCAACGCTCACTTTTTACATTACACAATGATTTTTTCATCGTCGCTTCTATATATTTTTTGTATTTCGAAAATTTGGATCCCCGTCCTTAAATTGTTTATGCCGGCTTTTGCTATATAATAACACGAATATGTTGAGGCACATATTATCTTCTTTTTTAAGTAATAAAACTCCCAGCAACGCTGTCCTTTTACATTATACGATGATTTTTTCATCTTCGCTTCAGAATATTTTTTATACTTCTTGAATTTAGACCTTCTGTCCGAATTTATTTATGTCGGCTTTTTGCATTTTATAACATAAGTAGCTTAATGGACAAAGTATTTCCCTATTTAAGTAATAAAACTCCCAGCAACGCTCCGTTTTTTGATTATACAATTATTTTTTCATCGTCGCTTCTACATATTTTTTGTATTTCTTAAATTTAGATCTTCTTTCTGAATTTTTTTATGTCGGCTTTTGCTATTTTATAACTTAAATATCTTAGGACACATAGTACCTTCCCTTTGAATTAATAAAACTCCCAGCAACGCTGTCCTTTTACATTATCCGATGATTTTTTCATCGTCGCGCCAACATATTTCTTGTATTTCTTAAATTAGAATCCCCTTTCTGAACGTCTTTATGTCGGCTTTATTTACTTGATGACTAAATTAGTTTAAGGAACATAGTATCTCCCCTTTTAAGTAATAAAACTCCCAGCAACGCTCACTTTTTACATTATACAATGATTTTTTCATCGTCGCTTCTATATATTTTTTGTATTTCTTAAATTTGGATCCCCGTCCTTAAATTGTTTATGCCGGCTTTTGCTATATAATAACATGGATATGTTGAGGCACATATTATCTTCTTTTTGGAGTAATAAAACTCCCAGCAACGCTGTCCTTTTACATATTACGATGATTTTTTCTTCGTCGCGCCAACATATTTCTTGTATTTCTTAAATTGGAATCCCCTTTCTGAACTTCTTTATGTCGGCCTTTTTTTTTTATGACCAAAATAGCTTAAAGAACATGATATCTCCCTTTTTAAGTAATAAAACTCCCAGCAACGCTCACTTTTTACATTACACAATGATTTTTTCATCGTCGCTTCTATATATTTTTTGTATTTCTAAAATTTGGATCCCCGTCCTTAAATTGTTCATGCCGGCTTTTGCTATTTAATAACATGAATATCTTGAGGCACATAGTATCTTCTTTTTGAAGTAATAAAACTCCCAGCAGCGCTGTCCTTTTACATTATACGATGATTTTTTCATCTTCGCTTCAGAATATTTTTTATGCTTCTTAAATTTAGACCTTCCGTCCGAATTTATTTATGTCGGCTTTTTGCATTTTATAACATTAGTAGCTTAACGGACATAAAATCTCCCTTTATAAGTAATAAAACTCCCAGCAACGCTCCGTATTTTGATTATACAATTATTTTTCCATCGTCGCTTCTACATATTTTTTGTATTTCTTAAATTTGGATCTTCTTTCTGAATTTTTTTATGTCGGCTTTTGCTATTTTATAACATGGATATCTTGAGACACATAGTATCTTCTTTTTTAAGTAATAAAACTCCCAGCAACGCTGTCCTTTTACATTATACGATGATTTTTTCATCGTCGCGCCAACATATTTCTTGTATTTCTTAAATTTGAATCCCCTTTCTGAACGTCTTTATGTCGGCTTTTTTTACTTGATGACTAAATTAGTTTTAGGAACATAGTATCTCCCCTTTTAAGTAATAAAACTCCGAGCAACGCTCACTTCCTACATTATACAATGATTTTTTCATCGTCGCTTCTATATATTTTTTGTATTTCTTAAATTTTGATCCCCGTCCTTAAATTATTTATGCCGGCTTTTGCTATATAATAACATGGATATGTTGAGACACATATTATCTTCTTTTTGGAGTAATAAAACTCCCAGCAACGCTGTCCTTTTACATTATACGATGATTTATTCATCGTCGCGCCAACATATTTCTTGTATTTCTTAAATTAGAATCCCCTTTCTAAACTTCTTTATGTCGGCCTTTTTTTCTCTATGACGAAAATAGCTTAAAGAACATAGTATCTCCCCTTTTAAGTAATAAAACTCCCAGCAACGCTCACTTTTTACATTATACAATGATTTTTTCATCGTCGCTTCTATATATTTTTTATATTTCTAAAATTTGTATCCCCGTCCTTAAATTATTTATGCCGGCTTTTGCTATATAATAACATGGATATGTTGAGGCACATATTATCTTCTTTTTGGAGTAATAAAACTCCCAGCAACGCTGTCCTTTTACATTATACGATGATTTTTTCATCGTCGCGCCAACATATTTCTTGTATTTCTTAAATTAGAATCCCCTTTCTGAACTTCTTTATGTCGGCCTTTTTTTCTTTATGACTAAAATAGCTTAAGCAACATGGTATCTCCCCTTTTAAGTAATAAAACTCCCAGCAACGCTCACTTTTTACATTATACAATGATTTTTTCATCGTCGCTTCTATATATTTTTTGTATTTCTTAAATTTGGATCCCCGTCCTTAAATTGTTTATGCTATGTTGAGGCACATATTATCTTCTTTTTGAAGTATTAAAACTCCCAGAAACGCTCTGCTTTTACATTATACAATGATTTTTCCATCGTCGCTCCAGCATATTTTTTGTATTTCTTAAATTTAGATCTTTTTCTAAATTTGTTTATGTCAGCCTTTGCTATTTTATAACAAAAATAGCTGAAAAGTCATAGTAACTAATAAAATTCCCAGCCACGATACTCTTCTTTAAATGAAATTATGATTTTTTTTCGCTGCTCCAAAAATTATTTGTATTTCTTGACTTTCAATCATCTCCTTAATTTATTTTTGATTCAAAGTTTTGTTTCCGTCACAAAATTGCATTGTTAACGGGACTACGAATACCATAAAATTATCAGCTCTATCGTACTTGTGTATTATATACAGATTCCGCATGGGAGTGAGTGAAATGTATCTTACAGACACACTGAAATGTCGTAGCATTCTTCAGCCCAATCGGACGAGTGAAATATTCTTTAAAATATATAACAAAATCTTATTACATACAGACAGACAGACGGACAGACGCACTTATATTATTGTATTGTCATCGGGACTATACATACCTGCAAAATTTGAGCTCAATCACACTTGTGGATATGTGTAAAATGTGTGTTAACAAATTTTTAATAAAAACATACAGACAGACGCGCAAGTGATTTTATATAAATGCTTCCCATATTTATCTTCCAAAATGCAAATAAATTTATTTATTTAATTAAGACATTTAGTTTTCGTACATTTAATTATGCACCAATGGTGGAAATCGACAGCGTTGCCAAAGGCCGTTGCTAACCTGTCTTCGGTTTAATGTACGCCGTCATTTGGATGTTTGCATCTGGGGTTTCCTTTAATCTTTGGTTTTTGCATCTCCTGTTGAAGATTTGAGAAATCGCATTATTGTGTATTGCGAAAGGATAAGAAATAAGACGATGTTCGGATTCTTGCATTATGGCTGAGGGTGGTAATTTTCAATATTTCTTGTAAAATCTGTTATCAATATTTTGCCACTGTTGTTCAAATTCTTTTATTATTATGTTGCATTTTTTTCTTAGTTCCTGTTGGTTAAAACAAATATGAATGAAAATTGATTAAAACAAATAGGTTAGGATTTGTTACTGATGTATTTTCTTTTTTTTTTGTGGAAAAACCATTGATTTTTAGAGGAAAACTTAAGAAACAAAAAAGGTTCACAATAAGATCAGAAAGCTAACTGAGTAATCAAATCGAGTTAGTGGTGCACGAAAAAAAAGTTCAAGAGGGTAAAATTTTACAGACCCAGAAAAAAATACCACTCTGTATATTATTTCACATAATAACAATTTTTTTATGAGAAGTGTAAAAAGTGTTATGCGTCCCAAATTTTACTTATTTATCTTTAAAATAAAATGATATAAATTTAAAAAACCAAAATAATTATAAAATTTAACATCCTGTATCTTAAAAACTTAAAAGCATTATCGGATATATGTTTATATGTACTTTTATGCTAAAACTAGCTCAAGAATAAATCTTTAAAATTTTCGTACACCCTGCTCTTGAATATAGCTGGTTCATCATCACAAAATTGATCAGCATTTCTCCCCTTCGGCATCTAAAGTCGTATTTCCCAATATATTTCTACCAATAATGGGATTAAAATCTGTTACTCCTAAATCGCATCATCTCTCATTTTTGAGACCAAAACTAGCTATCAAGAAGTTGCGATTTTACCTATTTTTTTTATTCTTTTTTGGGTTTTTTAAAGTACGGACAAAAAAGACGTATTAGCTCATATCCACACCTAACTAAATATCAATTTAATTTACATGGGACTGTAAAAACAGAATTATATATATACAGGTCTGGAAAATCAAGAACAGAAACTCGACGTTTCTTAAGTATGATAAAGACAATACTATATTATTCATCAAATCAGAATGAGACAGAAGATAATGCATCGTAAGCATCGACATACGTGTAAATTACCAGTTTGGCCCTCGGATGAGGGGTAATACAATGCTGGCGCGGTGAGAGCGGGCGGCCACATACGCCACGCCCTAGCACAATAAGAGGATTCCAAGTTATTTGCTTTCATTCGGCCGTCGAAGCGTAAGTATCGAGTGTTGGTATTTCCGTGTTTCGAGTCAAATTTTTTTATTTAAAATGGTAGTTTATTCCACGGAACAAAAAGTACAGATTATTAATGTGGAATATTATTCTGGTAAAAGTATACATGAGATAATCGGCAGATTTGCATTTACGTACGAAAATCATCCTATTCCTTCAAAATCTAGAATTTCAGAAATTATTAAAAAATTTGAGACAACCAGTTGTCTAAAAATTTGTAAAAAATGCACTGATAACAATGAGGAGCAATCGGTTCCTCAAATTACTGAAGAACGAGCAAATCGGGGAGACTGACGTTTGTAGTTTAGCAGAAATTAATTTTCCTTGCAATAGTACCGTAATTGCCTAAGAAGTTGATATGAACGCTCGAACAGTTCGGAATATTTTAAAGCTAATAGAGATATAACCTCTGAAGTTTTGGCAAATACGCGAACCATATTTTACAATAGACTGGGTTATTGTCTCGCTCAAAGTGGAGGCCTGTTAGAACACCTCTTGTAGACTTTTAGGTGTTTTTGTTGATTTAAATTGAATTTAACTATTTGTTTATTTATTTACAATTACTGGACGTGTTACTTTTACTTTTTACCAGAATAAAAGTTTATTTTTGAGAATGATTTTTAATTTTAAAGTGGTCTATTAGCTTATTTACTTAGAAATTACCGTTGCGTTTCACTAGTATTTTTATTAGAATAAATGTTTATTTTGTGACAGAAATATCAATTTTCTTTACGCTCAACACCCAACAAAAACTAATTTTTTTGTATTTCGACCATTAGATGTATTTAAAACAATCAATGTATCAAATAGTCATTAAATATTCCAAATTCCGTCGATAACGTTATAAGTTTAGACGAAAAGTAAATACACCCTCTCATTCGTTTCAAGGTACTACTCGTTTTCGTCTCGCCCGGAATTTAGCGGGGGTAATATTGCGGTAGGCGTTCCCTACGATCTTCTGTCGAACTATCTTAAAGAAGTTAGACGGGCTCAGTGGGTTAGAATTTGAGAAACGGCCAAAATAATTTCTAGTTAAGAAATTTAAAATAGAAGTTTGGTTATAGTAACGTTTCTATTAAACCTCGGTAATATGAACGGCCAGTCTTTTCTTTCTAAAGTTTCGTCTCAGGTTAAAGGCAACAGTGTTGTGGTTGCGTCGCGCCCAGTTATATTTGTGCGCCGCTCTTCTTTTTGACATTGAATTGTCGAGAAACAAATATCAACGATTACAAAATTGAGCTAAACAGAAAGGCAGTAATATATTTTCGCCGTACTCTGGTGTGTAAAATACAAAAAAAGCACATGATATGTATCTCACTTTTACTAAATCAAAAGCCGAGGTTAAATTCCAGGGCTTACTGGATCATACAGTGGATCGAATTTTATTGCTTAAAATTAGACGCCCTTGAACAAATCGATAAATTAGATTTGTAGATATGAGTTTCATTTGCAAATGCTGCCTCGATGGAACGTCAGGTCAGAGCCACTACAAAATGAAATTCACTGATCCTACTATTTCTGATACAAACTTATTCCTAACCTCTCTTATTCCACTTCAATTAGCAGGTATTAACACGCAAACTTAACAAGAACAGATTGTGTTGTACAATTCCAAACCCTCGTCTACTATGAATTGCGGGCCTCTGAAATTTGAATTTATTAAGAAAAACCGAACAAAAGTCTTTAACGAAAATAGAAAATTATGAACTCGAACCAGACAACTTGCACCATATAATAGAGTTTTCTTTGCCAGTACAGTACAACTTATCTATGACGATGATAGATGGCTAGGTGAATGCTTTGGCTGGAGCGAAATCGGTCCAATGTTGTTACGTCTGTCAAACAACATCTCAGTTCAACAACATTGATACTGTGTCTCAGTAAATACAGAGTATTTCAAGCTACAGCCATTATAACAAGAGTAAAGCGAAAACTGATCCTCCGGTTTCCCGTCATTTTGCAAACTATTGGAAGCGGACATTAAACTGCAATAGAGAAGTTTTGGGAATACAAACTTCAAACAGCAAGATTATTCTTCAAAGGATATTCTTGGTACAACATTCCAACAGGAATCCACAAATGACTTACTTGATTGACCAGACATCACTTGCAATATTATCGATAGGTAAACTATCGAAAGATACACAAAAATCAACGGACAAGTTGATAAGAAACTATCGTCTAGACTTTGCCCGAAAATCTTCTCGAAAAAAAATATGGAGGATGTGTTCCAAAACTTTTGGCGTCGATGGATCCTTACACTGTTTTTGACATAATAAGGATTCGGATAACAATTCATACGTATTGGAGAATGAGAAAAGAGCTGTTAACAAAGAAGGCAGTGATTAAAAAGTTCTTTTTATTGTTTTTATTACAGTCGTATTATTTATTCATTTATATGAATCAATAAATATTATATTACTTACAAATTATTTGCATTGATATTTATTAAGAAGTCTTAAGCATAGAGGAAAAAGCACTTTCGCCTTTTAAACGATTATCGATATCCATGTATTTATTATTATAGTATTATATTTAAAATGTACCTTGAAGTCAAGCGCAATATTTTATTCATGGAAATACAATTATTCTTTTTATTTTATTTTTAAAGCGTTGGACCACATTAGACTTTTTCGAATTTATTTTCATGATTTTAAAGTTTCAGTCTGCGATTTTTATTTTTAATATCAAATTCGTGCTTTCGACCCACTGTGTTTTGACGACCCGAAACCAGCAAAAAGTCCTTGTCCGACGCCATTTTTGATAGATCTCAGGAAGCAAGCTACGATACAACAGTATGCTTTATTTCACTTCTTCAACATGGCTAAACGGGTTGTCCGTCGCTTTTTGTTACGTTCCCTTTTTTTAAGAGGTTCTGTTCTCGACTTTCCACACCTGTATATATATATATATATATATATATATATATATATATATATATATATATATATATATGTATATATATAATAATTTAGCTATCTGCACTTGTACTAATATGTATTAAAGTTTATACATTCCTTAAACTACAATATTGTAGAATGTGTTACTAGATAACATATCCCTTAGGCATCTAATAATGGTATTACAAAACATTGCACAATTTAATTACTTATTTGTCAACTTTCAGAATATTTTCAACATTCGTAATTTTTTGTTGAAAGCTTAGTTCACTTGTATTGTTCATGTCTATTTGCAATAACTCCAACGACAACATATTCATTATAAATAATTTACGGCTTTTTTATTGGTTGGTGGAACTATTCATAGCATCATTTTAGTCAAATTCGAATTCAATTCTTTCTAAATTTAACTAATGAGGAACGGGATTGAAATCAAATTGAAAAATTGTTATATTAACGAGTAAAATAATGATTGTTGACTTCAATTGTCTTTTTAGTATGCAGCTTAGGCAACTTAGAACTCAGTCAACATTATATCAAAATATATACAATCGAAAAAAATTTATTATTCAATAATTCGTTACACACCACGTTGTACTAGTCTTTGGCCCATACAAAACTACCGAGTACCAGTGGCTGATTTTGCATATATTAATGCTTGGCACCATGTTTAACCTTACGACGTATACTCTTTTTACTAACTTTGTATACTCTCGAATTAAAAAAATACACTCAAATTAAAAATATAATTAAATACACGAACAAAATGATATAATCAGTGATTATTTAAGGATGTCACCGATGATTTTTAAAACAATTAAAATGTTTTAAAAATGAAAATTTATAACTACAGGATCTCGTGATTTGAAACTAACGTAATAGGGTTTTACGCTAAGGCTTCAAGTATAATTAAATGAATAAACAAATAAATAATAATTTAAATATTTTTTTTTATTCCTCAAACATGCAAATATATCATTTGTCGTTTGTTTACTTATATTTTGGTCGTATGCGTTAAGAAGTTATGATTTTATAAATGCTATTAAATATCCACGAAACAGTACTACAATCATTTGAAATCCTACCCTATAATTACTATATACTATATTTACTAAAAAAAATAATTAACTTACGTTTTTGTACAAATTGAACTCATAAAAATTTTCATATCGGAACACTGATACACAGCAGCCAGTAGTATGCGCCAATCACTTGCATATGCACGCCAACCACTGGTCACAGTATATTTTTGTGTACTAATGAATAACTCTCGTAATTTTTAATATAAATAATATTTTTTGTCATTATGTGATGTCAGGAGACATCAGTAAATGTATCCAATATTATAGTATAACTTTTCCGATATAGAAAAATTACTTAAATCCATCGTTATCACCCTAACAAGACAGTTAATTTTCTTAGCCAAATGTTTAAGATTCACATGCATATGATCGTTACTGTAAGCTCACTATTTTGAAAATAACGTAATTTATTAATTTCTCAAATAATATATGGCGTTTTCCGCATATTCAATATATGTAGCTCTGGTTGAAAATCTTGGTTCTTGGGTTTAAACCGTGTTAAATTGGTAATGTTGTCTGACGTTTCGCCTATGATTGCACGAGGCGTTTTTAGGAATCTTTACCCACGAGATTAGAACACTGAATGACCATCGAGGAGCAACAGCCAGGTATTTATACCCAACTGGTGTTCTGCGAACCGTGATCCAGCGTTACAACCGATTTCCACTTGTGATGTAGACTGTAATCTGCATCTTTCTTAATATTATTTGGATATTTACAAATTTCGATTGATTCCCTAATTTTACGTTTAAAGAAACCAGACACTGATTCTAGCACCTTAGTTTCTTTTACGTTAAAAAAAATACTAGTGTTCAGCTATTGCAGATTGTACAATTTGTTTCTTTTTTATACATCTTTCAGGTTCTTTAAGCCTAGTACATATAGACCGTCTTGTTCCACCTACATACGCTTTACCACAAGAGCAAGGTATCTTTTAAACGCCTTCTGTCTGAAGTGGTATTGGTGACTTCAAACATTGTCCCACTTTTTTGCATGTGTTGAAAATTGTTCGAATGTTTGATTTTCAGAGCAATCTGGTAATTTTGTCGGTGGTTCTGTAAGGTAAGACAACACTGTCCACAGGGGGTACATTTATGACATTTTGTTGAGGAATTGGGTTGTTTTTATATTTAATAATAGAACCCTCTCAGAGTATTAGTCAGTTTTCCTGTTTTTAATTTCAGTGATTGTTCGTCACATATTGAAAGAGCTCTATGTACCAAAGAGTTTATGGCGGATTGTTTTTGAGAAAGATGATGGTTTCTTGTACACAGAATGTCCTAGTTTGCCATTATGTTTTCTTTGTACTAATACATCGAGAAAGGGAAGGGCACCCATTGATTCAGTTTTCATAGTGAATTTTTTGCTAAAGTGTTGTTGGTTCAGATGATCCAGGAAATTATGGAAGTTTTCTACGTTATGTGGCCAAACTACAAACGTATCATCTATATATCTGCACCAATATTTAGGTTTTAGAGAAGCAGATGACAAAGCATTTTCTTCGAAAGCTTACATGAAAATGTTAGCTACCACAGGTGACGGCGGAGATTCTAATGGCCACTTCCGAATCGGAAATCAGACGTGCTTTAATTGATTCTAATAGGGTGGAGTCCATGTTATTATTTCGTAATATGTCCGATTGTAACACTGGATCACAGTTGGCTGAGCACCAGTTGGGTATAAATGCCGGATAGTTGCTCCTCGACGATCCCTGAAGATGCCTGGTGCAATCGTAGGTGAGATGTCGGACAACAGTTCCAATTTGACACGGTCTAAATCCAAGAACTATAATTTTCAACTTGACCAAAGCCGTGAAAGCATTTATTATTTATATGTAGCTCTAGTTTATCGGTGTGGATTCACAATACAATTTTTTTTTAGAGCTTATAAATATAAAAAATAGACGTAAGTGTCAGCCACTGGGTAGGTATCGCTTACTGGGACAGTCACCTTATGCAAGACTTATGGAAGCATAAAAATAGCTTTCTTTGATTTGATAAAAAATTTTCCAGTCTAAGATCACAAATTCAAAATGTTAAATAACCGTCTTCTGTAAAATATTCAAAAACCAGATTCACTAAACAGACTTAAATTTTTGACCGGCCATGCAATTTAGATATTCTAAGGGATCAATTTTGTTTTGCTTATGTTATTGTTATAATTTTTCATATATATGTCAACCAGCAAACATTTACTTACAAAACTTTAGGATAAAAATTAGTATATAAAGCTTGGGAAGCAGTAACAGAAACAGGTTATCTATAGACCAACCGTGAATGCAATAATATACTTACTCTCTGGTGTATGATACATATATATTGGAGAAACTATTTTACTTCTCAACTACTTGAAAAACCTTATATTACAAGGACAGATGTACTTTGTTTTAACATAGTTAGAGATAAAGTAATATCTTAGAATGCAGCCTCTCCCATAGTAGTGCACCGCCACTTACAATACAATATGCAGGAAGCGATACAGGTATATATAATTTCTACGAGACTAAATATTCAGATTGCGTGAAATGCAAGGAGATGGTTCTGCTTAGATTAGACTTAATATTTTGTCTGATATAAGTTGCTTAAAGGATTCGATTTTCTTATGTTTAGATGCGCTTGCCTTCCCTGGACTGCAGGTGGCGGTGAATTAAAATGGAAGAAGCTTCCATCCTTTCTTAATATTTCGTTTCAATTTAAGATAGTACTTTGCCCTTAACCATATTAAAACAGAGTACCTATAACATAAAGTTTTCTCAATTGGTTAATAACTAAAATAGTTTCTCTAATATAAATAAATAGTTATCTCCTGAAATTAAACAAAATTCCCCTTTTTGCCGCTTCTCACAAAACTTAGTAATCGCATATTTATTATTTGTTGGTCATCATTCTATGTGCCATGGAGACATCTGATGGATGTCAACTAGATCGCAAGACATGGTTCGTACTAAACAAAATTAAAACCAGTCATGGTACATGCGCTGATGCTCTTTATCAATGGAATAAGATACTCTTTCTCGAGTGCGACTGTGGAGCTGAGCGACAAACGATAGGCCACACTATACAGGAATGTTTCCTGGGGGCTTATTATATACAACAGTTATAATATATATATATATATATATATATATATATATATATATATATATATATATATATATATATATCAACTAAACCGAAAGGTCTAAGGCACTTTTGTTGGGCTGCAGTCAAAAGGATGGCAGAAAAAAAAACTTTTTTGTTAGTCTTTCGAGACATTTTATTCTCTTCATCAGGACTTCTACAAAAGAGACAGTAACCTTTCTTAAAACGATTTATCATGAAATAAAAATAAAGAGAAAGAACTACCAAAGTGAGCATGTATAAAAAACCAGGTTTTGTTCAACAGAAACAGTCATCATGCCCTTGACACTGGGATTACATATTATAAAAATAAATATTCTAAAATGCAAAATTTTTTTTGAAAATCTAATTTCAAGCACTTGGACGCTGTTGAAACGATGTTTTAAAATTAACGAATGAAATTTAGAACTGACTGTTGGCGTTCTGGGGGCGGAGGTAACAGTTGTTGAAAAGTATTATATTATTACATGAAAAGTAGATAAAGGATAGAGATTATGACTTACTTTTGTCGTAACTGTGACAGTGTAATATAATTTAGAAATAAAGAAAAACACCCAATTGGACAAGTGTAATAACAATAATCAGAACAGTGACTAAACGGTATCTAACTGAAAAGACTGAACTGTGGGGGACCGATTTTCACTGCTGCCTAATTGTAGCAAATAATTATATATTATGTTGAGGTTTTCTATGTCTCGTCTTTTGTTCATGGAAAGTGGCTCGTTATTTATGAGAGTCCTTTCTAGGAAGATTGTTTTAGGAAAGTTATTTTCTTTACTAAAATTTTCGGTCTCTCAAAGTTCATCATATGACCCTTATTTTAAACATACCCAGCAAGAGCACAAGAAAGCATTTCTCTATTATAATCGCTCTTTTGGCATCTTATTCTACCTGAAAGGTTTCTGGAAGTTTGACCTATATATACTTGGTCACAATTAATACATGGAATCTTATAAACAATGTTCCATTTTTTTAGAGACAGGTGTTTTGGTTCTAGAGTAAAATAGTGCGATTGTTTTAATTTGTTTATTAGCAATTTTAAAGGAGATTCCCTTTTAAAAAACTTTTTTTTAGTAATTGGAAGCTATCATTTCTAAAGTAAAGTGAGTGAGTTTAATTTCTGTCTTCATTCCGGATATGAGGTTAGTTTTCATTTTTGAAGGATAAGATTGGAAATTTATTAACCTGTATAAATAAATGGATTTTCGGTACCACCTGGTTATTAAAAGGTTTGTTTCTGTGCGTGTTACCAATATGTCCAGGAATGGTATACTTTGTGATGAATCCTCCTTTTCAACTGTAAATTGGAGATGGAAGTTGTATGAGTTAAACATCTCCAAGGTTTCATCTATTCTATGTATCGGATGGTCAAGATGGAGATCGTCCACGTATCTCTTAACAAAAGGGATTTAAAACGGAAGGTATTGTAAGCAGTCTTCAATAAGATCATCTAAAACATAATTTACTAGTATTGGTGATAATTCACTTCCTATAGGGGTTCCAAAAAATCTGCTTATAGTAGATGTTACCAAAAACAAAATAATTGTTTAATTAGGTGCGGAGTTTGCCTTTCTTGATTTCTGAATTACATTACGCTGTGACAGTTACGACAAACCGAAGTCATAATTTCTCTCTTTTATCTACTTTTCATGTAATAACATAATACTTTTCAAGAACTGTTACCTCCGACCCCAGAACGATCACCAGTTTTTGGGCAGTGTATACTATATCTATGGGAAGAGGCTTTTAGCGCCAACTGTCAGTTGTCAATTTCATTCCTTAATTTTAAAATGACGTTTCAATAGCATCCTCGTACTAAAAATTAGGTTCGCAAATAAGTTAAAGAATTTTTGCCTTTTAGAATATTTATTTTTATATGTAATCCCAGTGTAAAGTGCATAATAACTGTTTCTGTTGAACAAAACTTGATTTCCTATACATATTCACTTTGGCAAATCTTCTTCTGTATTTATATTTCATGATAAATAGAATTAAGGAAGATTATTTTCTCTTTTGTAGAAGTTCTGATGAAGAGAATAAGATTTCTCGAAAGCTAGGCTAACAGAAAAAGAGTGTTCTTTTCTAGCCAACCATCCTTTTGATTGAAACTCCACAAAAGTGCCTTAAACTTTTCGGTCTAGTTGGCTTTTTCTTAACTAGTCCAGTCAAACTTCATCGCTGTTTTGATGAGATTTATCACATTTCAAAATATTTGGTATAAGATAATGTATTTATGTATACTTTTAACAATCTTTATTTTAAAAATAATATTTAAATCTTCAACTTGTCAACGTTTTACACTAATTTAAAGGCCTCACCAATCATTTGAAAATTAAAGCCAGTTTTGTTGCTTTCGAAAGGAACGTAGCCGAAGTTAGAAAAAACGTATACGCCACACTTCTGAATGTAAAAACCTTCTTTAATATTGCTAAATTTGATGCAATTTTGTTAATCAGTTAACTCCTCAATTCCTTAATGGACTGAATCTACATAGCAGATTTACGTCTGTTTATGATATCTATATGCTGCAGGTTGCAGTATATTTTTAGGTCCTTAGTTACTTAGTAGTCGTTTTGGTATTCAGAATATTTTTGTGGATGGTGCGAAGAAAGGTTAATTTGGTGGTTTTTTGATTTTTATGAAAATATTTAATTTTGTACAACAAAAACTTTATCTAACCACAATAAACAAGAGTGTCTGAGATTTTCCTGTATTGTCTTTTAGGACTTAATTACTCTATCTAAGTTAAGATTTTGTTTTACAAAAATTTTCAGGAAACAAGTGGCTTTGCTCACTCAGATTATTATTTTGATGGTTTAAATTACTGGCTACTCTGAACTAAACAAATTAATTTCTTGGTCTACTAGAGCTTGGCTATATTTTAAAAACATAACTTGTTGAGATTTAATTTGACCACAAATGTTTCTTTCTAGATTCATTTACGTAATTCGTAACCATTAACAGTAATTTTATAACTAATTTATGAGTATCTTGGCAAAACGATAGTATTTCAATAACACCGCCATGACTTCAAATGAAAAGTCATATTGTTTTCTTAACATCATTTTTTCCCCATTTCAATACTTGATAGAATTTTCAGTTTGTTTTAATATTCTTTGGACAAGAACGCCTATTTTTATGAAATAATTTTCTGAATAATAATTTAAGTGCACTGAAAATAATTAAAGGGCTTAATACTAAGAGTGCTATAACATCTACCATGAAATATTTGTACCAAGGCATTCGAACACCGGCTACCCTTAAGTGGGGTGCCCCTTTATGTCTGATGACATATTCCACCCAATACACAGCATTTTTCATCGGTGTTTGTGGTCTGTCATGGAAAACTTTCGACCGCCTTTGAGCATTTTCCCTGTATTGTGGATTTTCTAAGACGTCACTGAGTAGAGCACTTAAACGTTCTTCAGTAAAATTTGGATCATTATATTCCAGTTTAAGTCCATAACCTCCCTCCACCGCCTTATCCGCATTGATGGGTTGGTCTGCAAAAACTGGGATGGCAAGTATGGGTACTCCATGATAAATTGTTTCAGTGGTACTTAGAAGACCTCCATGAGTTATGAAAAGTTTGATGTTGGGATGTGCTAAAATATACAAAATTTTATTATAACGTGTAAAATAATGCTGTTAAAATAATGTGTTTTTCTTTTCATTGTTACAGCTTTAATTCTTATTTTGTTAATACTGGGCATCCTTTATCAAAAGGCCGGTGTACACTTACTAGAACCAATTTATTAAATAATAAAATAATATTAATAATGTAGGTACATTGGTTACTCTGGAACGGCAACGTTGATTTAATTGAAATTTTTTGCATTATTTTCAGAAAGTTGGTGCGATGGTTCCATATATCACTTTGGCCGAATTTGGTTCGGTAAAGTTTAAGATGGCGTTGATAATATGGCGGACAAAAAAATTAATTTTGTCCGATTTTCTCCAAAATTGGTATGGGGGAGTTTTTGGGATCGTATACAACGAATCTTAAATTATTTTAAAAAATTCAACATGGAAGACTAAACATTTACATATCTCGATTTTGTCCATAATTGGTATAGGGGGTTTTGAGGGTGTAGTTTACAATTTAAAATTATTTTTAATAAATTGAATATGGCGGATCGGACATGACTAAAAATTTTACTTCTCTTAATTTTATCCAGAATTGGTATAGGGGGTTTTTGAAGGTGTAAGATATGAATTTAAAACTATTTTTAGAAAATCCAATATGGCGGATCCAATATGACGGACCAAAAATTTAACATCTCTCGATTTTGATCGACACTCGTTTAGAGGGGTTTTTAAGGATGTAAATTACGAATTTAAAATTACTTTTCAAGAATTCTATGTTGCAGATCCAATATGGCGGACTAAAAATTTAACATCTCTCGATTTTGTTCCAAACTGCTACTGGGAAGTTTCTGGGTGTATGTTAACAAATTTAAAATTGTTTTTAGAAAAATCAGTACGGCAGATGCAATATGGCGGTCTAGAAATTTTACATTTCTGGATTGTATCCAAAATCTGTACTACTGGTTTTTCGAGGGTATAGATTGAGATTCAATTAAAAGTTGTACTTTTTTTTGGAAATTTAATATGGCGGGTTGAAATTTTACATGATTCCCATTTTTTAAAAATTAATATTAGGGGGTTACGAATCTGAAGCTAAGTTTGATTGGGGCCACATATTGCGGATCTTAAATTAATTTCTCAATGTGCAATATAAAATATGTTGAACTAAAAAATTTAGATGTCTCAAGTTCTTTCAATATCGATATTGGGGAATTTTGGAGGCCTAGGTTACCAATCTAAAATTAAGTTCTTAAAATTTAAGGTACTGGATGTATGTGCTACAGCAGACTAAATATTTATTTGGTACAATTTTATTCAAAACTGGTATTCAGAGAGTTCTCAGAATCAAAGAATTTTTTGTTGTTCAGTTTAGTGTGGTCTACATGGTAGATAAGCTGGGTGGAAACTCAATTCAATTCAATATTGAGTTAATACCCTCAGTATAGGTCTAGAAACTGTTACAAAACATTCCTAATTTCAATAAATTGCTGTAAAAAAATGTTTGCAACTTTTTCGTTGTTCTTGAACCAATAACGATGAACAACAGCCAAAATGTATCTCAAATAAAATCTACTAAATCTTACCATTTTGGTGTGCTAAAACTGAAACTATACTTATCTTTTTAATATAAGTTCAAGTTTTAAAGGTACGCGATGTCATGTCTCCCTATATATTAACAGTGCAACCGCAAGAATGCACATGATATATTTGTATTGTCATAAAAATAAAGGGGTACGTCATTGCCAAATCTACGTTTCTCCAAGGGTTTTTTTGCACAACTGGGCAACACCGCATGGGGGATCCCCATTTACTAATTCCCGACCCTCTTAAAATAAGAGAGATAGCCGTTTGAACCTATGTATATCGACTTTTAAGTCTACTTGGTACCAAACAGCCCATGTACACAAAAAAATGGCAAATGCTACTATTGCGAATGTTATGGAATCGAATAGAAAATTCTAGAATATTCTCTATAAAAATAGAAGCCGTATTTGGATATATAAGCAACTATAAAGCGGAAGGGTTAATCAATCGAAGTTAGTGAATCGAATCGAATAGTTGAGATTATAAGATGTCTCGACAGTGTGTAAACAATCCAGATCACTTCCGTTATGTTTGTGGTGAATAATATAACAAATAATAATAATATAGGGGATCAAGATAAAAAGTGGGCGCCACATATTTGCTGGAATGCATATGCTTCAAGTCTGAGAAGCTGGCTAAATAGTAAAAACGATCTATGCAATTTGATGTCGCAATGACCTGAAGAGAGAGCCTCCAAATTATGTTAATGATTTCTGTTT
This sequence comes from Diaprepes abbreviatus, assembly GCA_034092305.1. NCBI lineage: Eukaryota > Metazoa > Arthropoda > Insecta > Coleoptera > Curculionidae > Diaprepes > Diaprepes abbreviatus. Next base: position 971,993 of record JASJET010000144.1, on the reverse strand, counting down.
CTGCATGATATCTCGTGTTGGGAAGACACAGGTATATCCTAGAAGAAAATGTCGGTTATCAACCATCCAAATATACTATTTGCCTTGAGACCTGTGCCTCATAGTGACGAACTTCCTATTCTAAAACCCCCAGAAACATTCACTTACGAATCAGATAATTACAATACAACGATTTCTCAAGAAGAAGATATGCCGTCTACATCAAGAAATCTTGATTTTACACTCACATTATACCGCCAACCGCATACAATAACCCAATCAGAATTAATCGATCTTGTGAGAGACTTAGAGACTTAAAACTTCCAAAAAGTAAAGCAAAGTTACTAGGATAAAGATTGCAGCAATGAAACTTATTAGAAGACGATGTTTCAATATGTGTTTCTTGTAAACACCATAAAGGCCTAGCGCCATTTTTTAACATGGAAAAAAACTTTTTGTAAAACATTAGCGGTTTATTGGCGACTTTAAATAAAGACTACAACCCAGAAGAATGGAGATTGTTTATAGACAGTTTAATATTGAGTTCAAAAGCAGTACTATTGCATATGGGAAATATTCATATTCCTGTTGGATATGCAGTTCACATGAAAGAATCATACGACAATATAAAGTACCTATTGACAATTATAAAATACGATGAGCACCAATGGCAGATCTCTGGCGACTTAAAGGTGATTGCACTTTTACTTAGGCTGCAGCTAGGCTAAACCAAAGATTATTATAGCTAACGCTAAGCTATTATAATCTTTGGCAACACCAAGTTTTGCTGTTTTATGTGTAAATGGGACAGTCGGGCAAAGGCACTTCATTACAAGAGAAAAGACTGGTCCATTCGATAATCATTACTCCCAGGTGAAAAGAATGTGCAACATATGCCATTAGTAGACCCCAACAGATTTTGTTGCCACTATTGGATATCAAATTGGACCTAATGAAAAACTTTGTTAAGGCACTGAATACAGCTGGGTCAGCTTTTCACTTCCTGCGTCAGAAATTCCCAAAGCTAAATGAAGCAAAAATTAAAGAGGGTATTTTTGTTGGGCCACAAATTCCAAATATTTTGAAAGACAAACATTTTGACAACACTCTATCAGATGTTGAAAAAAATGGTTGGAATGATTTTCACTTCGCGGTTACTAATATCTTCGAAAATAAAAAAGCTGGCAATTATGTTACTCTTGTTGAAAATATGCTGTCATCATATGAAAAAATGGGTTGCAATATGTGTCTTAAGATCTATTTCCTACACTCACATCTGGACTTTTTTTCTGACAACTGAGGAACTGTAAGAGATGAGCATGGCGACCGCTTCCATCAGGACATATCAACAATGGAGAAAAGGTACCAGGGAAAGTAGAATGATTCCATGACTACTGTTGGACTCTTGTTAAAAAATGCTCCAGAAACAATTTACAAAAGAAAAGCAAAAAGACAGGATATTTAGTGTCTTTACAAGCGTAAAAGTGTGTATTTTTTATTACTTTGTTAAAAATTAAATTAAAAAAACTTGTTCCTAAAAATTGCAACTAAGCTTTTAATTTCAGTGTTATTTTTGTGTTTAGCGTCCCAAAGTTAACAAAAAAAATGCACTTTTCATACAAGATATAACAAATGAACTAAAAATTGAGTACTGTAATTAAATTTCGTGGTTTGGCTAGAAAATGTCATAAAAAATAGGTTAACCAAAGAAAATTTATTGATTTCTTGAATCTTGCTTGTAGACACTACGTTTTCGAACTAGCTTTAGTAGCTGCATTCTCATTACGTTTAGGAACTTGTTCTGGCCCAGAATATCGTATTTTTAAACGATTTAAAAATGCGTGTGGTAGTTCAATAAGCTCAATTTTTTAAACGGCATAACTGGTCTAGAAGTTGCGAAAAAGTTGAAAAGTAAAATCGATTAAATTAACGAATTGGCCTCAATTATGCTACGTATTTCTCAACTTCGGAACGACTACAAGAAGCTGTTTGAACTTGTTTTAATTTTCACAGGTTTCATTAAAAACTTGACGTTTCTCTCTCTCTCTCTCTCTGTAGCTTTACAACCCTTCGTGGGTCCTCGCTGCATCCACGACCTGCCTCCATTTGCTTCGGTCCATCATGTCGTTACTCCAATCTCGTACTCCCAGTACATTTAAATCTTTTGTGATGTTATCCCTCCATCTTAGTCTGGGCCTACCTAAGGGTCTCTGTCCGGTCGGGTTCTCTTCCCATATTCGTTTGATGAGACGTTCGTCATGGGCCCTATGAACATGTCCTGCCCACCTAAGTCTTTGGGCTTTTATTTCGTTAATCTGTCTGGCTGATCATACAAGCTCTTTAATTCTTCATTTGTTCGGATGCGGTATTGTCCCGTTGTTTCATCTACTCTAGGCCCATATATTTTTCTTAATATCTTGCGTTCGAAACGTCTTAATAACAATTCGTTCTGTTTTGTGATGGTCCAGGTTTCTGAACCATATGACGTTTAGGTTCTCAAAATGTTTCTTTTTCGAAATGAAATCTTTTGGCAAAATCGGAGAAAGAATCAGTTAAGCGAATTTATGTTATTATAGCATCAGTTTACGTATTTAGTACAATTCACTATTTATGATTCAAGCACCCCAGAATGATTTGATGTTTTTCTTCTTCTAAGAGTTCGAAAGGTTGAAAATATTGTAAATGGAACTATTAAAAATTTTTATTTACAATTATGGCCTCTTGTGGAAGAAAATATTTCTCTCTGTTTATCTGACGATCAAGTTCCATTTTCAACAAAAAATTAATTGCCAAAATGTGAACTGCCGCTAATAATAAAGAACATTCAAAACACTTGAGAGGAAAAGGAGAGAGGTGCGAGGAACCACAGATATTGGGAAAATTAAAGATCATAAACTGAAGAATTTAGTGACAGTATATGGGTATTGATTTTATGAAATATTTGGCTTTGTAAATGCTTCTTGCTTGCAACCAAATATCAGAAAATGGACCACTAATGAAAATTATAAAAAATTAATGCGCTAGTGCGAATTTAAGAGTCGTGAAAGACATCGCAGAATGGGAGTGGCTCTTGTACAGTACAATCATCACCTTACCACCAAACAAAGCAACAACAAGCTTTGTTTTTAACAGTTAGCCAGCACCGAAAAAGTTACCAGATGTAAGAAAATGTACTGGCATGAACTTCGGAGATAATTAGATATTGTGATCATTATTGGACATCGAAAAGTTGTACAATTTTTAACACTGTAAAATTCGGTGTTGTGTATCACGAAATCAATAAATTATTTTTCGTTAACATATTTTTTTTTACTTTCTAGCCAAACCGCGAAACTCAATTAATTCTTCAAGAATAATGAAAAAATAATGCAGAATACAAATTATTGAAGTAATAGCACAATTACAAGCTCCTACTAGAACAGTGAAAATATTAAAAATTTTTATCGGATTTTTTTTACGCAACTATTGAGAGTGAAAATCTTTTTATTATAGTATTATTGCTTTCAGACCTATATTGAAGGTCTTTACTGAATTTAAGATTTAAAAAATTATGATAAATATCATTTATTAATTTAGCAATACTGGTTAATTAATAATTTGTTATTAACGTAAAAAATTTATTTGACTTTGTGGTATTCAGCGATGCCACGTGTGAATTTCAGCCGTTTAAATCGATATTTGTAAAAAATAAACGTTTTTCTTTATGGAAATGTATTTCAGGAATGTGATTTAGCTACATTAAACAATTTCTTTGTCGATTATCGATTTTTTTAAATTTTGAGGATTTTTTTTCGATGCGTTTAAAGATTTCGACACATAGCATATAAATTTTCAAACTTTCTTTTGATCACCCTAATGCACATCTATCGTGTAATATTAATTACCGTTGAAATTTATTTGTCGCTGAACTTGCCTTGATCGCAGAAAGCCTAGCGATTTTTCGAATACATTTTTGAGAATCTGATATGCACGTTATTTTAGTTTAATTTTAAGTGCCTTACGCATTATTTTTCACAAACTGTAGGAAGTGATGACTTACCCAATATATCTTGTTGGGGTAACCATTTCCTTATCATTATATTTGATGGTTTTTCAGGCAAATCTTCTTCAAACTTCCAAAGAACCTTTTGTTTCAATTTTCCAAGAACATTAAGGATTATTTTCTTTTTTGCTTCGGGCATATCTTTAAATTGGACCCCATACTAAAGTAAATAACGCCATCTTTTGCACTATCTAAAAATTCTTGCAAATCTTGAGGTAGTTTTTCAGGCGGATCAATAAAGTATCCGCCAATTTCCACCATATTAGGAACTACTGGGACAGATTTAAGTGTGCTTACATGTGAGTTTAATAGAATTAGGGAGACGTTGGTGTAAAGATCATAGAGAGGCGGAGCGTCAGGAACAACTTGATGCATCAATGTTTCATGCATTGGGTGTATGTAATATTTGGTAGCAAGATAGTCAAATGAATAAAATAGTAAATTTTTGGCTCTATCGATTAAAGAATCGGGCGAAAAGTTTTGATTAAACAGATGAGGTACGTATGAAACAGGTTGGGGATTTCCAACTAATGGATTAACCCAAACGTTCGGACCCATACTACTTAAAACTATTAATGGACAATTGTAAATATAAGAAAAAACTTTGAGGGCATCGTTCATAAATTGCTCTGTAATAACAGCGTCGAATCTTTCATTCGATTGAAGTAATTTCTTTACATCTGGATTGTTAAAGGTTGAATTGACTATTCCAAGGGCCATTGCTGTTACTCCTTTAAACGTTTCCAAGGGAGATTGTAATCTCATTTGGAAGAGATTTGCTGTCATATTCTTTGCTGAAAATAAAATAGAAACGATTATGACATAGTTCTATTATATACATAGTATGTCTGAAAAGTTTCCGAACTAATTTTCTACACTCGGTACAAGTAGCGTCATCTCTCGTTCAACTAAGGAAGCTTGTAGTACAAATCCTGACGAGTATATGTGTAAAATTTTAGGGCTCTCGGTCACATCATTTTCAATTAGTATGCAGTTGCGTGCTGTGTGTTCATGGTACTTTGTACAAGTTCGCGAGATGGAACAAAGAAGAAGTTTTATGTTCGGATTAACAAATCTTTTCATGAAACTTTTTCTATGATTCAACAAGCTGTATTTCGTACTACAACATTCAGGTTGTGGAAGCGCTTTAAAGATCAATGATATTGTGGCAGCAAAAATCGGACGTCAAGACGATGCTCATCGCATTTTTCGACTCGAAGGGCATTATTCATCACGAATTCCTTCCGAACGGGCAAAATGTGGATATTACATTCTATGTGGAAGTAATGAAATGTTTGGTACATCATATCCGTCAAATCCGGCCCAACTACCGCGATCCGGGAAGTTGTATGATAATGCGTCATCGCACACCGCAACACTATTGAAGCATTATTACGCCCCAAATCAGATCACCTCCCTAATTATCTGACTTGGCTCTAGCAGACTATAATTTATTTCCCAAACTCAAGATGAAGATGAAAAGCCACTTTTACAACGATATTCCGGCGATTCAACCAGCTTGTACTGAGCAAATCAAGGTGATTCCACGAAATGATTTCTTTAGAGCCATTGATCAACTTTACGAGCGCTACAACGAGTGTGTAACTAAGCAAGGGTTTGATGTACAGACCTTATGTAAATAAATTCATTTCTCTTTTATGATGTGTTCTTATTTAACTCAGTTCAAGAATTTTTCAGGCATACTGTGTATTTATCATCTTTTCAAGGGAATTAAAGGTAGTTTTTGGTTGCCTATTGGGAATTTGGACCCAAAATCTTCTTACTAGGTCAATTTTTTTGATAATAATGAACAAAAGAGTACTTTTGGTACTTTGATAACTTCCAAAAGGTACTGTTAGAGAAATCTACGTTGATTGAAACTAAAGGGTCAGACTTCTAGTTTTTAATATAAATGAAAAAATTCTCGAGCAAAAATTTTCAATAAAATGCGTGCTGTAAGATTTTATGCTATTGTACACATCACTATCCCATTTCTGCTGGAGTTAGCATCATGGTGATGAATACTGGTTTTAGTGCCTAAAAACTATATCCTGAAATTTGTATATGGTGTATATCAACCTCTAATCTGCCATACAAGGGAATTCTGCTCCACGTGATGATTTCTTCCACGCGATTGTGTCGTGTAGTGTTACAATGGCTTAAAATGAACCGGAAATGCGATTTGATGTCTATATTTTTTAATTTTTCTGGCATGTTAGGGAAATTTTACTTTCAAATTCGTAATCAGCTACCAAAATAATAATTAGAGAGCAAATCTATGAGAGAAAATGCTATCGAATAGTGGTATCGTAAAATTTCTTCAAATTCACGCAAGGTTAAAAAAAAGTGTTTATTGAAATATGACTTCCAATAGATAAATATGATTTTTTTCTTTTTTATTTCTAATCTAGTATTTGATAGTCAAGTACTCATCTACCAACTAATTTTGAGTAAAATATTCAAAGAAACACTAGACTCAAAAATGAAAAAAATTTATATGATTTCGATCTCTCAAGATATATAAGGTGAGCCATTTTCATCTATAGATCCAAATATCTTTTAAAATATTTCATTTACAAAAAGATACTTCAGAGAAAAATTGTCAATTTTCAAGGTCATTTGAGGGTCAAGTCCATTTTTTAAACTGGAAACTCTAATTTTTTATTGCAGAAATGAAACACCGAGAAAATTTCCTATCCACCGATATGAATAACATAAGGGGTAAATTCAGATCTAGAGGTCATCTGAAGGTCAAATATCCGCATTCCTTGAATGAACCAAAAATTCGGAAAGTGTGATGGAGAAAAACCTTTTCTACAATAATTTCTGGAAATCAAACCGTGTATGTTAAGGTGACCCTAAATTTGACCTTGACTTTGACGGTCATATCAAGGTCGTGATAACTTTTTAACCTTGACCTTGAAATGACCTGGAAGGATAAGGTCAAGGTGTTTCATAATCAAATATTAAATAATCCCGAAGTGGTTAGATATTGGGGAATGTTGAAAGTTTAGGGAAAATTCGAATACTGGGGATTGGGATGCGAGTGAAAAATTTTTCCTTGGGAATGACCCTCAGTGACCCTATCTTGAACCTTACGAGTCATCTACACCGTGAAAATGCTAAAAATCCGCTAAACTAGGACAGCTGGAAGACTCAAACCATAAGGGAAAATAAATAAGAACGACTTGATTCAATTGAAAATTGTTTGGGGGAATAACAAACGTTGAAGGTGCCTTCAACAAGTGGATAAAATGAAAAGTGTAAGTGACCTAGACCATCTTCACCTTCGGGTAAATTTTCAAGCTCAGTGCAGGTTCGTTTTCTTTTTATGGAAATTCCTATTTTTGACATCACATTCGAAAAGAGCGGGTAATTTCACGTCAGAAACGGTATTTTAAACTATTTAATAAGCACCAAAAAATTTTCTTGATGAATTTTTGTGGCTTTCTGAGCATATTAAATGTTAAAGGTGCCTTCAACAAGTATTAGATCTAACGCACAAATTTTGACGGCCTTAATAGAATTGACCTTGAAGCCTATTTTCAAGGTCATTGATTTCATTTTCGTGGTAATTTTTTTGAATAAAGAATGTGCAAAAATTATTTATTTTCCCTTATCGTTTGAATTCTTCAAGTTGTCCTAGTTTGGCGGCTTTTTCGCAGTTTCACATTGTGGATGTCCGTCAGGTCCAAAACGGGTCACTAGGGTCATTTTCAAAAGTAAAAATTTTTTACTCTTATCTAAACCCCCAGGGCCCTAATTTTCCCCTAAGCCTTGAACAATCCCCAATATCCTGTTATTTGAATTTTTTGATATATGACCTTGAAATGACCTTGACCTTGGCTTTCAAGGTCATTTCAAGTTCATATTTGATTGTAAAATTTTTCGCTATCTCCATTTTTGGGGTCAAAAGTATGGGTTCATGTTAAAAAAATTATCATGATCTTGATATGACCTTCAAGATCCAAATCAAATTTAAGGTCACCCTAGCATACACAGATTAATTTCCAGAATCTTTTGTAGAAAAGTTTATCTTCATCACTTTTAGTTTCCAAATTATTGATTCATTTAAGATAAAAGGACATTTGACCTTGAAATGACCTATAGATGTGATTTCATTTCTATAATAAAAATATGGGGATTTTCATTCAAAAAATCCACTTTGACCTCCAAATAACCATGAAAATTGACTTCAAATTCAAGGTCATTAATACAGATAAATGAGCCATTCTCTCCTTGACAATTTTTATCTGAGCCATTTTTTTAAATGGAGTATTTTAAAAGATATTTGGATCTATAATTTAAAATTGCTCATTCTGTATATTTTTACTCAAAATATATGAAAGCCTTTACGACTCTGTATATTTTACAAAATAAGAATTACTATAATTAAAGTAAGAATAAAAAAAACTTTTCTTCCATCAAGATTTATACTCTTGTGGATGCATTTAACTCATTCCATGACAGACTCCAATTTACCATAGAATTGGAAAAAGAAAACAGTGTCCCATTTTTAGACACAAAAGTAACTCGAACGTCGGGCAATAGGATAATTCTTGATTGGTATATGGAACCGACTGCATCCGGTAGATTTTTGAATTATTTCTCAAATCATCCAAAAACTTAAAAATTTAACACCGTTATCACCATGAAAAACAGGATTGTCCATACTAGCGATGAAACTTTTATAAAGGATAATTTGAGGAAGCTTTTTAACATCTTCTTAAATAATGGTTATCCCAGACACATCCTCAACAAACTAATATACAACTCCAACATATACCAGGGCCCAATTGAAGAATCGCCAATATAATATAAATCTAAAAAGTTACCATTCTTAGACAAACTCACACAACCCATTACGTCATTGTTTAAAAGTTTTCCTGAGATAAAAATAGCTAATTACAACATAACAAAAACTGGTAACTTATTCTCTAAAGTTAAAGACAGAACACCGCTGTTAATGAACAATAATGTAATTTATAAGATGTCTTGTTTGGGTTGCCAGGGTTGTTACGTGAGTCAAACTAGACAGTGGCTCAGATAGCGGGTTACCCAACACAAAAGCGATTGCCGATTGGAAAAAAATACGTGTGCTGTGGTTGAATACTATTTAAATACAGGTCATCACTTTGACTATAAAAACATAAAAATTTTAGAACATCTAGACAATTATAAAAGTCGTCTATTCCTAGAAATGTATCATATTAAAAAAACAAAAAAAAACACCATAAACCACAAATCTGATACTAACCAACTTAGCAACATCTACTGTAATATTTTAAATTTAATCTAATCTGTATATATTACCTTAAAAGAAAAAAAAATTGTTATCAGAAAGAACCCTTTTTCATCTCGTTAATAATAGTGATGTATCACTGTATAAAAATACAAACCTAAATGTTTATTGGATGTTTACGCTTCATACGATGTTGAGTGTGTTAGGGTTGATTTCGTAGAGGGAAACTCTAATTTGTAAGTATTTTAATTACATATTAGTTTTGTTTAACCATTTGTTAACTACCTGTGTTTGTTTGATTTTTAGTTTTTTACTCCAGAAGAACATATGAAATAAATGTCGAAATATTGAGTATTAAAAAGAAAATGAGTTAATTATTTATCCTACAGACCGCAACCCGATAAACTCCTTCCAAAATTATTAAGGTACGGTCGGTAACAAAAAAGATAGATATATATATATATATATATATATATATATATATATATATATATATATATATATATATATACATATACATATATATGTGTGTGTGTTCAAGGGTTAGAATCAGACATGGTCAAGATAATTTTTTTTAATGGAAAACCCTATTTTTTTCTGGCAAACTTACAAATAAAAAAAAAATTTCGTCTAGGTGATTTTTTGACATACGCAATATTTGAGTCTTAAATGGGCCATAAAGTTTTAGAATTTAGTAATTTATAGCCCATTTATGGCTAAGATACTGCGTAAATCGAAAGATCATCCAGATGTGACAGAAAAGAGTGTATTTAATACACATGTATGAATATATAAGCCATATAACACACTTCCACAGGAATTGTTCCTTAATTCAAAGAAATTTTTTAGAATAGAACTAGATCATCCACATTTCATAGTTGGTTGCTTCAAGAACAGTCCGTTTCAAAATAATTGGCGATATTTTACTCCAAGTGCAGTGGTTGTTTCTTGGATAGTTAGTGATTTTTTTATATTAGGTGCAGTGATTGTTTCTTGGACGGTCCTGTTCAGGATAGTTCACGAGCATTCAAATTTGGTGCATGGTTGCTTCACCAACAGTCCTTTTCAGGATAGTTGGTGATCTTTTAAAGTAGGTGCAGTGATTGTATCTTGGACGGTTCTTTGCAGGATTGTTTACAAGCATTCACATTTGGTGGGCGATTGCTTTACCAACAGTCCTTTTCAGGATAGTTGGCGATATTCTATTGCAGGTGTAGTGATTGTTTTTTAGACGATACTTCTCAGGATAGTTCATACTTGGTGGGTCATTGCTTTACCAACAGTCCTTTTCAGGATAGTTATTGATCTTTTTATTTATGGTACAGTAATTATTGTTTTGGTAATTCCCTCGTCATTTATTCCTTTCTAGTATCTTTAATAGAATATGGCAAACCGTTTGCACTGTTACATTTGTAATAATCGGTTTCCTCTTAGAACAATGTCTCGTAATGATGGAGAGGAAAATACTGCGAAACGGAACGTAACTATTCAAAGACGTGATACTTTTAACAGACTTCCCTTGGAAGTGACAAATATGACTAGAATATGTATAAATTGCAATTAGTCGATTCGTGAGGAAATTCTAGCGATTGAAGAAGATCCAAGTCGCTTACCATTAAATGTTGTGACACAAACTAGAAACAGTATATGCCTTATATGCAACGCTGAAAATAACCTTCAACGTCTGTTAAATGCATCTAAATCTAGTATCTACATTTCAAGAAACATATATTTTCCTGAGAATGTTAAATCATGTCGATATCATTGAGATGATCGAGGTTTTTGCTACCACCATTCTTACTTGATGACTAGAACAACTTGACAGATGAGTATTGCGAATGTTTCTTTCCTATATCAAAAGAACAACTTCATAAATTATTTGCTTACTGTGATCCAGTTCCTCGTTATATATGTGTTGGTAAAAAGAAATATTAATGTTTTTGTGTAAAATGCGACAAGGGCTTTTAGATGAATTTCTAAGCAGTATATTCCAATATTCAAGCAGGGAAGCAACAATTTTAGCTATGATACCGTTAGAAAATTTCTGATGCAGCGATTTTTACCTGCTAATCTTGGATTTGATGCCTTTAGGCGGGAAAATTATATTGCCCAGATATGTAACTGAATTCACCAGTGAATTGTACAACCCTGATCCTCATACTCTAAGAGTAATTGCAATTATAGATGGCATTTATATTTACATATCGAAAAGTACCAATTACAGAGCACTTCGACAATCATATTCTGCTCACAAAGAACGTCACTTAATCAAACCGATATTGATAATTGCGCCTAATGGCTGGATTTTTTATATTCAAGGTCCACACTTTTCTGATTATAAGAACTATGATGCTACCATCTTGGAAAACGAATTTCAGCGCGATGAAGATAGATTGAGGGAGTGATTTCAAGATGATGATGTTATTATTGTTGACAGAGGTTACCGGGATGCCATCCCAGTGATAAAACAATTGGGCATTAATTGACAAATGCCAAGAGCAAACGCGTCACGGCGTGTTACAAAATCAAGATGGGTAGTAGAAGTGGGAAGTGGACACCTTAGATCAATATTTAAAACCTTCCAGCAAACTATACAAATTCAGTAACCGAATGGCTGGTGCAATTATAAACAAATATCGCCCTCTTATTTTGATGGAAAGACCCAATGTTGAAACGTTTATTTGAAAGAAGCAAGAAACCAAATGTTGTACAGGCACGTGTAGAAGCTGAGGGTCTTCACACGAGAAATACACAAAGGTAGGTTTGTTTGAATGCTGGACAAATATGGGACTTCCCAATTTTAACAATTAAACAATGAGATACATAATATTTGGCATATATCAAGTGAAGCTGGCCCCTTCATATGTGAAAGTAAAGAAAAGTTCCAGCTGGAAATGTTACGATATTAAAGTGGACTTCCTGAGCTAGGTTTCATGAGAGTTCGTGTTTTTTCTCGATATTCTACCATACATCAGCTTTGGATAGCATATGAACAAATTAATGAGGAAAATGAACAAATGAAGGTTCATGAAGATGAAGTTGAAAATCATATCCTAGGCTATTATTGTTCGTGTGCACAGATTACGAGCATTAGATGGTTTTTGGGATATGCACAACATCAAGAAAATGTCAAATATCTATCTAAAGGACTAATCGAGATCGTACTAAATGCAGGAAATAGATCACTCTAGTAAAATAAATAAGCAATCAACTACGGTATTCAATTGAGAGTTCGAACTCCTATGATAATTTTAGAAAATAATCAGCCCTTTTAAGAGCTACATGATGTATAAAATCCGATCGCGCAACCTCCACGAGGTATACATCGTGTAACGTTGATGCAGGCGGTTCATAGCTTACATGTGAAAATCCAGTGTTAGAATTTAGTGACCTTACGGCCCACTTATATCGTAAATATTGCGTAAATTGAAAAATTACCCAAATGTATTATCCATTTCTGCTATAAACAATGGAGTTTTCTGTTTCAAGAAATCATCTTGACCATGGGTGTCCTTGACCCTCGCCTCAAGATTATGGTTAAGTTCACCATCGGTGGTCATTTTGACTGTAAGCTAAACTCTTCACCTAACATCGCAGATAATAGATATCCCAATAGAGAACAGGTAGGAGAGTTCTGGGGAAGTCAACTTTCCACACTTGCCAGTTGTAACATCACAGCCGGCAGGATCAATGAAGAACAAATAATCTGATAAGACTATAGCCAGATGCAGTTTGACCCATTTACAACCGAGAAAATCTCAGGAAAAATCAAGGAATTCCATAACTGGAAAGCTCCAAGCCTCGACAGCGTCCGGAACTAATAACTCAAGAGGTTCTGGTGTATGTATCATTAACTGACTAATTTTAATAATGATGTTTTTCTTAACCCAGCAAAAATGCCATTGTTCCTGATAGAAGGTATTACGTATCTTTTGCCAAAGGACTAACATAGCACACATGACCCAACTAAGTATAAGCCAATCATCTGCCTTTCCGTACATTGTGAACAAAATAACATCATCGCAACTCAACAGAAAAGATGCACCAAAGGAGCAATGGGATGTAAGGAGCAATTTATTATTGACTCTGTCATGTGTAACCAAGCCTGTATCAATCGAAGAAGCCTCTTTGCTGCTTACGTGGATTATAAGAGGGCCTTCGACTTAGTGCCACATGAGTAGTTCACAACTATATTGAGAATGTATAGCGATGATATTTATTTTGTTTCCTTTTTAGAACGCATTATGTCAACCTGAAGAACTAGGATCCAAGTGCAAGTGTCCTTCAACGAAACCATCGAAACTAATACAATCCCAATACGAACGGGAATATATAAAGGCGATTAAGCCCCTTGTTGTTCTGTTTTGCAATAAACCCACTTTCACGCCGTTTGAATTCCACCAGATACGGTTTTCATATTAGAAATAACAACGAAGAGGTAGTAAGATTGAATCTTCTTCTATACATGAATGATCTTAAACTGATTGCCCATTCTCGAATACCATAATAAACATTTTTAATCATTATTCATTCCTTTAACGTCAATTTGCTATTTTTTTTTTTGTAAACTCACCACTAGGTGAAGGTTTGTTAATATTCATATTTTGCCACAAATATATACAACAAATATACATTATAAAATTACAATAAATTTATTTTACATTACACAATATCTATATACAACGAAAAGATAGTAATTAGAATGTGAACACTCAGAATTTATCCATGAATCAATAATAAATCAATAAAGTATTCAAACAATGCGAAAACCCAGTGGAGACGCTTATTTTAAAGTTCATTCGCGATAAGAAACCAAGTGCATGTTGGTTGGCAACACCGTGCTATTTTAAATACGATTGGCTGATTACTACTTAAATCCCGCGAAATATGACAACAATGTGTTTTAAGCTTTTTGTCCTTGCCTTGTTAATAGAGCTGCAAAGTTTTAAATCATTTATAGTTGCATGAGATGTTCATTCGACAGCTTCATCGCTTTGGTGATCGGTATTAAATGAGTTACTGTCATAAATTATGGACTTTAGCTATAAATCTTGACTGATTTACGCACAGAGCGGATTACTTGAAATCTTGGTAACGTATTTGAAGATATACAAATGAAACTTACCCGGCAATACATTGTCCAAAACTATCTCGGTATAGGTTCCATTTTTCGGAGTGTTTTTCATTTCATAAGGCGTTATCATTGTAACATCATTACCTGCTTCTGCCAATCCTTTCATTAATTTTGAACCTAGAATATAATGACTTATTCCAGGATTTGGAAAAATACCTAAAATTTTGGCACTCTCAGCCCATGTTAACGCTGCAAAAATAAAAAATACGCTCTTAAACAGCATATTTCATTTCAATGGAACAGAAACTAACTATGATAGTGACACAAGGGTTATTTACTTTAGTTAAACCCATATATATGCTTTTATATAGCTGATTATCAAAATTTTCGATTATCTTTAGACGCCGACTTAAATTTCAATAAGTATTTATTAATATGTGGCCAAATGTGACATTATACTGATTTTATATAAAAAAAAAAAATTGATAAAGATAGGTTCATATTGACGGAGTTTTGGCAAGTAATCCATTTACAGCGAGTTTTTCGTGTGATGGTGAATTATTGTAATGTAAGAGCTAACGGTTGTGTCACATTTGTGCCCATTTTTTGCGTATGGCCTCACGCAAACGGCGCATAACGACTGAATAATTCTGCATTTTCGGAAAGAATTATTGGTGAACCACACGTTGATAATTTAAGAAAACAGCGAACATGATATTGATTTATCACTTATATTGACGTTTCGCCAATAACTCCTAGAATACAATGATAGAGCGCTGATTTATGACGTCACTACCCAGCGGCCGTTAAATCAACAAATTATTAACTGCTTGTTTTAAATTTATATTTAAGTAAATGTATTTACTTATTCAAACAGTATCTACAGCTTAAGTTATTTATAGATATCAATCTTAATAACCACTCATTTAAATATCAGCACTATATTAGAATTAAATTATACATACTGATAGAGCCTAATGTAAAAGAATTTATGTTTAACAATCGATATAAATTGACTTAAGCTGGTAGGATCCAAGTCCACATCTACAACAAACTTATTAAATAGTTAGCACATTCTATATATCGGCAAATTTTTATATGTTTTCTTCCTGGAAAATTTTAAGTAAAACATGTTTTTGTTCCTTGTACTTCTATTATTTATAGAAAAAGGAAGTTGAGTAACTATATGAAAACAATTAATATAATCATTTCAAATTTTGAATAGATACACAAGTTATACTTTAATCCTATGATTTTCAAGCAACAATTTATAAAAAAAGGCTTAACAACCGCATATGATAATTAAACCCGTCGTCTTGTACGAGTCAGCTAATTATTAATTTGCATAGGACTGTAAAAAACATCATTTTTTATATTTATGCATTATTCCAGCTCTCTGAATAACAAAGCAAGTAAAATGCACCTGTACTATAATATGTACTAAAATTTAAACATTCTTTAAATTGCGATATTGTAGAATCGGTTACTAGAAAATATATATGCATTGTTATGCATTTAATAATGATAATACAAAACGTTGCGCAATTTAATTACACTAAGCAACAAATTTTAGTTTATTTATTGTATCTTGTATGAAAATTGAATTTTTTTTGTTAAACTTGTGACGCTGAACTCAAAAATGACAGTGAAATTAAAAACTTAGTTGCAATTTTCAAGAACAGGCTTTTTTTTTTAATTTTATTTTTAATAAAATAATAAAAAATACATATCTTTACACTTGTAGAGACATTAAATATCCTGTCCTTTTGCTTTTTTTTGTGAATTGTTTCTGGAGCATCTCTAACAAGAATCCAACAGTAGTCTACAAGCCTGGAAGCATTCCAATTTCCCTGGTACCTTTTCTCCATTGTTGATATATCCTGATGGAAGCGTTTTTCGTGTTTATCACTTACAGCTTCGCAGTTCTTAGGAAAAAAGTCCAGTGCAGGAAATGGATCTTTGAAGACATATTGCAACCCATTTTTAACCGACTTCTAAAAGAAGGAGGTTCTCAATTCGTCGACTATGTATGTTTTTTTTATGTATGTACACCGATTTCTCCGGAACGGCTGCACCGATTTGAATGAAATTTTTTGCGTTGTGTTCAGGAAGTTGCCGCGGTGGTCCCATATTTTTTTAGATGAAATTGGTGCAGTAAAATCCAAGATGGCGCTTACAATATGGCGGCCAAAAAAATTAATTTTGTCCGATTTTCTCCAAAATTGGTATGGAGAAATTTTCGGGGTTATACCCAACGAATCTGAAATTATTTTAAAAAAATTCAAAATGGCGGATCCAATATGGCGGATAAAAAAATTTAATTTTGCCCGATTTTCTCCAAAATTGGTATCGGGGAGTTTTCGAGGTCGTGTATAACGAATCCAAAATGTTTTTAGAAAATTCAATATGGTGGACCCAATATGGCGGACAACAAAATCCATTTTGTCCAATTTTCTCCAAAATTGGTTCGGGCGAGTTCTCGGGGTCGCACATGACGAATCTAAAATTATTTTTAAAAAATTCAATATGGCGGATCCAATATGGCCGACGAAAAAATTAATTTTGTCCGATTTTCTCCAAAATTGGTATGGGAGAGTTTTCGGGGTCTCACATAACGAATCTCAGATTATTTTTAAAAAATTCAATATGGCGGACAAAAAATCAATTTTATCCGATTTTCCTCAAAATTGGTACAGGGAAGTTTTCGGGGTCGTACATGACGAATCTAAAATTATTTTTAAAAAATGCAATATGGCGGTATCCGGTATGGTGGATAAAAAATTAATTTTGTTAGTTTTTTTCAAAATTGATATGGGGGAGTTTTTGGGATAGCACATTACGAATTTGATATTATTAAAAAAAAATTAAATATGGCGGATCTAAGATGGCGGATTAAAGATTCTACATCTCTCGATTTTGTCTAAAGTCAGTATTGGGAGATTTTTGTTAGTGTTAATTACGAAACTAAAATATTTTTTGAACAACTCAATCTGGCGGATTCAATATGATGTCCTTAAAATTTTACGTTTTTCGACTTTCTCCAAAACTGATATAGAGGGTTCTTGAGGGAGTAAAATAGGAATTTAATAGTATTTTTTCTGGATTCAATATGGCGAACGCATAATAGCTGACTAAAAATTTTACATTTTTCTATTTTGTTCAAATGTGGAACTGAATCGTTTTTGAGGATATAAATAGCTAATATTAAACTATTTTAAGAAAATCTAATATGTCAGATACAATATGACCTTTTAGAAATTTTAAATTTCTGGATTTCATTTAAAATTGATACTAGCGGGCTTGGAGGGTGTAGATTTAGATTAGATGAAGGCGTTAAAATTATTTTTTTGAAATTAAATTTGGCGGATCCAATATGGTGGGTTGAAAATTTTACCTTATTCGTATTATTTCAGCTTTGATATTAAGGGGTTGGGGGGTGGTGTATTACGAATATGAAGGTTAATTTTTTACAACTATTGGGTTGATAAGATACGATATAAGGGACTAAATTTAACATTTTTCGGTTTTATCTAAAATTGATATTGCGGGGTTCTTGGGGCGAATACAAACTTAATATGCAATACAAAATATATTGGGCTAAGAAATTTACGTTTCAAATTCTTTAAATATCCATATTGGAACGTTTAGGGGCCTATATTACCAATCTAAAATTAATTTGAAATTTAAGATAGTGGATTTACTATGACAGACTAAATATTTTTTTAACATAATTTAAGAATTTTTTGTGGTTCATTTAGGGAGATTTACAATTCTGGATAAAATGGGTAATTTTTTATCCCCTTGGAGTCATTGCGGGGAACACTAATCTCGATTAGCATTTAGTTCAAATAATTTATGAATATCATAATGAATTGAAAACTAAAAATCGAAAAATAAAATTTTTATAAAAAAATTGAACCGACTTCTAAAAGTGCTCTAAAAAGCGAAAAATAACTATAAATTTTTATATGAAATTGAAATTTTTGAAGTCGGCGCCAAGTTCTTTCTTAATGAAATAAATAACCACTAATATATACAAATTATGGTAAGAAAGCAATTACAAATAAAGTATTTTTAATCTGTTTATGCGAATCACATTTTGACAGGTATTAGTTTGGCGCCGACTTCAAATATTTCAATTTTCTTATAAAAATTTATAGTTATTTTTCGCTTTTTAGCGCACTTTTAGAATTTTTTTATAAAAATTTTATTTGATACGATGACGGCATATTTTCAACAAGAGTAACGTAATTGTCAGCTTTTTTTATTTCCGAAGATATTAGTGACCACGAGGCGAAAGCCATTCCAAACATTTTTGCAATATCTGATAGAGTGCTGTCAAAATGTGTGCCTTTTAGAATATGTCGAATCTGTGGCCCATCAAAAATACCTTCTTTAATTTTTGCTTCCCTTAGTCTTGGGAATTTCTGGCGCAGGTACTGAAAAGCTGGCTCATCTGTATTTAGTGCCTTAACAAAGTTTTTCATTAGGCCGAATTTGATATACAGTGGTGGCAACAAAATCTTTTTGGGGTCTATCAATGGTATATGTTGTACATTCTTTTCACCTGGCTCTAATGATTGTCGAACGGATCAGTCTTGTCTCTTTTAATGAAGCAAAATTTTGTGTAGACTAGCTGCAATCTAAGTAAAAGTGCAATCACCTTTAAGTCGCCAGAGATCTGCCATTGGTGCTCATCGTATTTTATACTTGTCAATATACAAATATTGTCATATGATTCTTTCATGTGAACTGCAACAGGAATAGACGGCAAAATATTTCCCATATGCAATAATACTGCTTTTAAACTCAATGTTGAACTGTCTATAAACAATCTCGATTTCTCTGGCTTGTAGTTTAGATTTAAAGCCGCCAATAAACCGCTAATGTTATTGCAGAAAACCAAGTTCTTTTCCATGTGAGAAATAGTGCTAGGCCTTTATGCGTTTACGAAAAACACATACTGAAACATCGTCTTCTTATAAGTTCCACTGCTGCAAAATACACACATCTACTTCTTTAGATTTATTTAGTGAATTTTACCCCATTTGAACCTGACATGATAGGGGTTAACGGACCTCAGATTTGGATTCAGGGCGTCTAATTACATAAGAATAAAATAGTCTGGTCAAATAGGCATTCAATTTTTTTTGTAAACCTGTGTTATTCAATCAGATTCACTAACAAGGTTTACAATTTAGACTCGATATAGTTGCCATGGAAGTTCGATCTTCTAGTTGGCCCGTTTTGTTTTTCCTATGATATTGTTATAATTTAAACTGACATATGTCAACAAATGGATTTTTATATTGAGATATTAATGTTACAGAAATAGTTGTCTCTACAAAATAAACAAAATTCTCCATATTGGCCGGTTTAGTAATAAAAACAAACGATTTTCTTATCTTTGTGTTGTTCAAGATTCAAAATTTGTTTGACTTATTATTGTACTTATCGATTGAAACTCTGTTTTGTCAACTCTGACTTGTTTTATTGTTTTACTGTAAATTAGGAGGATTATTTTTAACTAACATAAGAACAAATGGAGGTTATCAATTCGACGTGTATTTTTTTTTAATGTTTGTTCTCATTCAGTGAGATATTTTGATGAAACTTTCAGAATATTTTAATTGGTTCTCGGTGGTGGTTTCATAAAAATATTTTCAAGATAGGTTTATTCCAAAGGGGCTAAAAACTGAAAAAATCTGTTGGCTGGCGAAGTTTCTAACAAAATTTATTCGTATATAAATTTTAATAGGAGTGAGATATTTTGACAAAATTTTCAGCATATTCCAGGAAGGAGTTCAGTGGGATGATTTCATAAAATATTTTCAATAGATGTTTATTGCAATGAGGTAGACAACTGGAAAATCTTTAAAAAAATGTTGTTATGGAAAATTTTTTTTGACTTCATTTGTGTGTAACTTTTCATAGGAATAAGATATTTTAATGAAATTTACAACATATTCTGGGTAGTTTTCCAGAATAGTTCCATAAAAATATTTTATAAACTTACTTTCCTGTCGGTGTTTGTCTGTTCGTTACAAATTTTCTATTCGATTTTAAACTAACTTCCCGATGAGCTAGAGACTTGAAATTTTAAATAAAGCTCAGAACTGGATGACAGTGCAATATTAACTCACTTTCTTGTCCGCCTGATTATTTGTCCGTTCGGCACGGCAAGTTCAGAAGTCGGAGAGTTTACCAAATTCCTTCTTCCAATCCTAAAACCATTACAAAGAAATACATCGTCCTGGATCAAGAACCCGCAATATTTCACGCATGAAATAGGACTGTACCTAGAAGACCTTTTTATTAGCTTTAACATGGAAAGAATATACACCAACATTTCAGTTAAGGAGTCACTATAGATTATAGGGAAGAAACTTGAAGAAAACCAGACCTTAGCAGAAAGAATATCTCTTCCACCACATGCCATTATAGACTCGAATGTTGTTTGACCAGTTCTCATTTTCATGAAAAGGAAAAATTCTTTATCCAGAATGATGGACTTCCAATGGAATCGTCACTCTCACCGGTAGTTACAAACATTTTCATTGAATGGTTTAAGATCTTTGTAATTGAATCCACAAATGCAAAACCGAAATTATAATTTAGGACACCTTCATTATCTGAAATGAAAACAAGAAGAACCAAAAACTTCAAAACTTCCAACCATTAAACTAACCATGAAGAAAGAAGTATAAAATAAATAACTATTCTTAGATGTTTTGGTTTAAACAATTGGCAGGCAAATTGGAACCTCAGTTTACAGAAAATCCCCACTCACAGGAAAGTACTTAAACTATTCATCCACTCAACAACACCAAACTTGCTGAAAGAAATATATCATGTTAAAAGTGGCCAGACACCCAACGGATACCCAGTAAATCTGATGGCTAAGATTTTGGAACAGCGCAGAAATAGGCCAAGATCGGCAAAATACGATAAACGAAAACCAGTGTTGGTAATCCTCTAGGTTAGAGGCATTTTGGAAAAAGTTAGAAGAATAGGAAAACGACAGTACATACTAGTGAGAGTGCTGCTAAATCTGATTAAGACAACAAACCTGTTCACCTAGATTAAATATAACGAACAACACAATAAGTCTTAAGGCTGTAGTATAAGGGCTTCTCAACACTGTCCTGCTATGTCATTTAATTAATCTAGTTTCCAGCCAATTTGACGAAATCTGTAATTTGTAAGTATATTAATAAACATGCAATTGCCATATCTATCAATGTGTTTTTTCCCCATTTTTCTAAAATAAAAAAATAGCTGCAAAATCAATATTGCACCATTCTATAAATACGTACTATTTACAAATAGAACCACTTAAATGAGTCACTTGATTTCGTTTTATCAGATCAACGCTACATTCTCAGTCCTAATTTAATTCGCTGCTGTCACATTCTTGTTTCTTAGAAATTTTGAATTTGGTATCATTTATATTCCGATAATATTAGGGTTGAGTGGTTATGGCGCGTCAAAAACTCCTATGACCTTGAAAAATACAAGTTAGACTTTTGTTGGAAAACATTCTCAATGGCAAATAAAATTTATAACACATAAGGGAAAATAGTTTATTGTTTTTTTAGATTTCCCTCTCCTTACAATTATTATAATTTGTCTTGTTTTATTTCATGCTAAACACTCAATATATCGGTTGAACCATTTTAATCTATATATTCAAATATCTTTTAAAATACTCCATTTAATGGAAGACAGAAGGGGTCATTTATCTGCACTAATGATCTTGACATTGAGGTCAATTTTCAACGTTATTCAAAGGTCAAAGTGATTTTTTAAAATGAAAACCCCCATTTTTTATTACAGAAATAAAAGGCTGAGTAAATTTTTTAGTCAACGGTATGAATAACAAAAGTAGTAAAATCACATCAAGAGGTGAATGAACCAATAATTTGGAAAATAAAAGTGATAAAAAAACTTTTCTACAAAAGTTTCTGGAAATCAAGCCGTGTATATTAAGGTAACTATAAATTAGACCTTTGCATTGACTTTGAAGGTCAGATCAAGGTTACGATAACTTTTTAAATGGAAACCCATACTTTTGATCTCGACAATGAAGATAGCAGAAAATTTTACGATCGGATATTATCCTTGAGATCACCTCGAAGTTCAAGATTATGGCCATTTCATTTCCTTTAGAAATGACTTTCAGTGACCTCCTTTGAACCTTACGGGTCATCCACAACGTGAAACTGCTAAAAATCCACTAAAGTAGGACAGCTAGAATATTGTTTCCGGGAATAACAAGTTTTTTTGACGAATTTTAGTAGTTTTCTGAGCATATTAAATGTTGACGGTGCCTTCAACAAATACTAGATGAAATGCACACGTATTGACGTCTTTGACAAGCCTATTTTCAAGGTCATTGAAATTCGAGGTATTTTTTTTCTAAATCTTGAAAGTGCAAGAATTTTTTTGTTTCCCCTATTCTTCCAGCTGTCCTAGTTTGGCGCATTTTTCGCCGTTTCACATTGTGGATGTCCCGCAATGTCTAAGAGCCACTCAAGGTTAGTTTCGAAAGTAAAAATTTTTCACTTTCATCTAAATCCCCAGTGCTCTAATTTTCTTCTAAGCGTTAAACAATCCCAAATATCTTGTCATTTTGCAATTTTTTGATATTTGACATTCAAATGACCTTAACCTTGACCTAAAATTTTCCCCTATGTTCATTTTCGGGGTCAAAATTGTTGAGTCGCATTAAAAAAATTATCACGACCTTGATATGATCTTTCAGGTCAAGATCAAATTTAAGATCACCTTAATAGACACAGTTTTTTATTCATGACTATTTCAGATGGCAACCCTAAGCCTCGGTTAAAAAATTAATTTCCTTAAATGGAGGATAGCGGATTTACTATAACAGACTAAATATTTGTTTGGTACAGTTTCATTCAAAACTGGTATTTGAAAAATTTCTCAGAATCATTTTTTTGTTGATCAATTTAGTGTGGACTACAGCTACAGATAAAATGGGTACATTTATGCGACACTAGAAACTCAGATCAATTCAAAAGAATATATCGAAAAATAAAATTTTTAGAAAAGAATTTAACCAAAAAAAGGGCTAAAGAGCGAGAAATAAAATAAAATTTAAATTTTTAAAGTCGGCGTAGAATTCTTACTAAATGAATTAACTTACTAATAACATCGTGATACATAAAAGCTACGTTAAAAAAGCAATTACAAATAAAGTATTTCTCAGTCTTTTTGTATGAATCACATTTTGTCAAGTATTAATTTATCGCTGACTTTAGAAATCTGTTCAGTTCTTTTATAAAAATTTTATTATCGTTTATTGTTTAAGAAATAGCAATGCTATCGTTATGAAACAGTTGGAACCCCATATGGTGCTTCTATACCGAATCTTGCATATTAACATCTAAACATGTTTTTCCATTTGACCGCCTGTTAAATGTAAAATCTGTTTTTTGAACATCGTGGAATTTGATTCTCTTAATCTTTATCGTATAATGATAAGTGCGTAAGTTTTATTTATGTATCTGCTTAACTAGTCATTACTCTTAGATTGTGTAAGTCCCTTGTTGATTGTTGGTTCGAGACAACGCACAGTTATGTTGATTAAAATTTTATTTTTTACTTTTATTTCTTTACAATGTGTAAAGAGTGCAAATATTTTGGGTATTTTTCCTATGGGTGGAATAAGTCATTATATTTTAGCTTCCAAATTGATGAAAGGCTTAGCGCAAGCAGGCCATGAAGTTACTATGATAAGCCCTTATAAACTTAAAGATCCTCCAAAGAATGGAAAATATATAGATATAATTTTGGAAGGATTTGAGGAGGAATTTAAAAGTAAGTATAATGTAAATTATTTGAAAATTGTCATTAAATTTATTTAGTTTCTAAGCCCTTCTGAAAAGGCCGAGTAAAGAATTTGGGATATGCAAATATTTTTTTATCATCAAAAGATATTAAATTAATTATTCAAAAGATTTTAAACATAAAAATTTTCTTGAATTTTATTTCCCAACTTTTGAATGTGCAAATCATGAATTTAAAATTATTTTGAAAAAATTTAATATGGTGAGTAACATGTAACATATCTCAAAATTTTGTACAAAATTGGTTAGGAGGATTTTAAGGGTGTAAACTACGAATATAAAATTATTTTTAAAAAAATATAGCGGACTAAAAATCTCTTGATTTTGTTCAAAATTTGTTTATGGAGATTTTCTGAGAATGAAAAAAAGCAATTTAAAATTATTTTGTACTGGGTCGTTTTTAAGGGTGTAGATTAAAAATAGATTAATAGTTTAAATTTATTTAGGGTTGAAAACTTTACATTATTCTCATTTTTTCAAAGTTAATATTAGGGAGTTATGAATGTGAAGTTTAGTTTTTATAATTTAATATGGCAGATATAATATGGGAGACTAAAATTTTACATTTTTATCTAGATGGGTATTAAGGGCTTGGCAGGACGTATACTACGGATCACGGATTAAATAAATTTCTTCAAGCTAAATATGCAGCGAAAAATATGTCATATTAAAAAATTTACATACCTCAAGTTCTTTAAATATCGGCGTTGGAAGGTTTTGAGCGCTTAGGTTACGAATCTAAAATTAATTTCTTAAAATTTATGATAGCGGGTTTATTATTGAAATAAATATAAACTGATATTTGAGAAATTTTCAAAATCAAAGAAAGTTTGTTGTTAAATTTACTATCGATAAAATGGGTATATTTTTGCGACCTTAGAAACCTAGCCTTATTCAAAACTAAAACTCGAGAATTAAAATTTTAATAAAAAAGTTAAACCGACCTCTACACAAGCGCTAAAAAATGAAAAATAAAAATTTTTATATGAAATTAAAACTTTTGAAGTCGGTAGCAAATTTTTACTAAATAAATACAAAACTACACTTTAAGAAGGAAACGCTTAAATTGAATGTAAATGTACTGGAAGCAAATTTCACAAACGTTTATTAAATGCATCTAATGCGTTAAATTTAATAATTTACATTAATCTAACTTAATCTATTCCATTAAATCTAATGTAATCATACATTAAATTTAAAGTTTGGTCATTAGTTTTTAAGGTGACTATATACATTAAATATACAGCCAGTATTTATTGAATTTAAGTTATGTTATTACATATTTAATGCACCAACATTAATATGAGTTCAAAAAATTCTGAAACTACCAGGAAAAGGTGGAAATTTTTTCCATAGATAGAGGACCGGTTTCGAACTCATTCATTCCCGTTAGAACGGCGCAGATATGTATACTTCACCATATGAAAACTGAGTCCTTTAAGCAACTTGTATCATACTAAACAAAACGGCCAATACGAGTTGCGCGATCTTCCTCAATCTTATGCAATGTACGTTATCGAATATTAAATAATAATGTAAATTCCTTTAGTATTAGAATATATGTGAATTAATTTTAATGTACAGATGTTGAAATATCTTTTCAGTTACTTTATGGTATCTTAACCATTTAATCAAATTTAATGTACAACGAACTGATATTTGAATTAATTTCTTTAAATTCAAATTATATGTAAGTTATATTAATTTATTGTAGTATGGACATTAAAATAGGCATTAAATTTTAGGTTATTTTTAACAGTGTACTAACACGACATATATACAAGTTACGGTAAGAAAGCACTTACAAATAAAGGATATCTTAATATTTTATGTGAATTATATTTTATGTAATAATTTTTCGCTTTCCGGTGTTTTTTTAGGAGCTGGTTCGGTTACTTATTTTTTTTTGTTACTATGTAGAATTGCCTTCCCAAGTATCCTAATGCGTTATTCGAACACCTAGTATTTATGCAAATGAACAATATTTCATACTACTCCTTGGAAAATAGACTTTCGTCAGTAACAAAAATGTAACATTGTTTTTTTTTTTTACTGGAATGTGTTCATTTCGGCATCCTTTAAAACATATCTGAATGGTAACTCTGAAAGACCTGTGCAAAAAAAATGGTCACGATTTTCGGTTTTTTGAGTTTATCTCGAAAAATAAAAGTTGCATCGAAAAATGTTTCAAACAGTAGAGAATTAAAAAATCTATCTATTCATATAATATAAGTTATAAGTGACGCTACCGGTTATCGAGATATACTTTCTTTTCGACAAAACTTACGGTTTTTGTTTTTTAAAAAAAGTCATTTATTAACAAATTATAGATTTAAAATTTAACATAAATATAAGTATTATCATTCTAAAACAGAATGTCAAACCTGGAATATGTGAGTTTTTTGTTTTCCGAGAAATTCGAGGTCAAAGTTGAAAATTCAACCTGAATTTTCCGCTTTCCTAATGAAGATACAGTGCTCAATTTTAATGGAAATTGTTTGTATTGTTTTATATTTTGAGAATCTATAAAAAAAAATTTTTTTTCAATCGTGGGCTGAGAAATTTTGCAAAAACCAATTTTTGCATCAAAAAAATTGCGATACCTTTTCACTTAATAATACCTATATTTACGTTAAATTTTAAATTGATAATTTATTAATAAATGCTTTTTGTTTAAACAAAACCGTAAATTTTGTCGAAAATTGAAATATTTTTCGATACAACTTTTACTTTTCGAGATAAGCTCAAAAAACCGAAAATCGTGACCATATTTGGTTTGCCATTTTTTTTTCACAGGTCTTTCAGAGTTATCATCGAGATGTGTTTTATAGAATGCCGAAATGAACACATTCCAGCAAAAAAAAACAATGTTACATTTTTGTTAACAAAACAGCTCTTTTTTGATCTAAGTTCCATGAAGTATACTATTCATTTATAATCTTTAAATTTCAATTATTATCATTTTAATGGTTGTGTTTAGTGTATGTAGTTCTCTTTCCAGTGGTGAAATTTTTAGTTAATAACATGATTACATATTCAGCTACCAATACGCCTTTCGCCACTCTTTTTCATTGCTATCTCATGATTTCAAATCATGTGTTGGCTATTTCGGAATTTGTCTTTACGAAGGCGATAGAACTGCGCACTCAGTATCCCTAGTTTTCATTCTGTACACCGATTTGAATTAATTTTTCTGGTGTTGTTTTTAGGAAGTTGCTATATTTTGGCTGAAATTCAATTAAGTCCAAGAACGCATTTATAGTATGACGTAAAAAATTTTCATTCCCCGATTTTCCCAAAATTTGGTATGGATCGAATTTTATATTTTATTTATTTCCAAAATAAAAAAAAAACATGTATTAAGTAGAAATTTTTTACATGTTTAGTCACTTGATGGAAAAGGCTCTATGATTGATGGCACCTCACAGAAGTAAATACACAGAATATCAGCTTACTGATACGCGATTTTATCAATTTCTAGTGTTATCAAGTGATTTTTTAGTTAACTACTGATATATTTATTGCGAATCTTTTAAAGTTTATTTTCCAAATTAGGTTATTAAAAACATCAGAGTAGAAAAAAATTTGGTGTATTCCGACAACACTAACTTTTCCGTAGCACATACGCTTATAACTGGACTTTTCTTTAAAAATAATCCTAATTTTTATGCTTGTAACTTACTTATTCAAAGAAATTACTCAAGAACCATGTCAAAAACTTGAGTGAATAGGTTATGCCAATAATAAGTTTGCCGTCATTATAAATAATTTCTTATCCTTTCATTCTAACCCATAAAAGAATAATAGTGTCTTTGTCAAATAATTTGAGCTCTATATGGGTTTTGTATTTCCTTTTGTAACAGCTCAGCCGTAACATATTATGGTAACATAAAAATTGAATATATTCACATTAAATCCATGGGAAAAAACTCTTTTCTGGCGTTCTTATGGACGTCACTTATGGCATATACCATTTATAAACGATTTTATAACGACAAAAAACTCAATCTCAATCTCAATAAATCAAACATACAATCGTTTAACATTTACTGTGATGTGACGTCACGCGCATCACGTGACTCGCTCTATTATTGAAATTGCGTTTCGACTCGCTTTTTTACCATTCATGCTTTTAAAAAGATTTTCACCGAAAGAACGACAGATCTCCATTAAATATTTATCTAGTGTAGCATTAAATATCCTATTCGCTTCAAAATTGGTATTCAGAGGATTCTTACTTAATTTAGTATATATTCCAATAATTTGAATAAAATGAGTGTTTCGCAACCTTGTACATGTTTATAAGTGCACTACATAATATCGGTACCTACACTGTTATAAACTACCTTAAATTTAATGCAAATTTATTGCCATTTTTACGTTAAATTTAATAATTATGCATCAAAAATGGTCAATAATTTATATTTACTTTGAATTTACAGCAATTCATTCAAATATCAATTCGTTGTACATTAAATTTAATTAAATGATATCTTAAATTTCAATAAAGTAACTGAAAAGATATTCTGATTTCTGTATATTAAATTTAATTCACACGTACCTTAACATTAACGGAATTTACATTAATATTCATGGTACATTGCATGAGATTCCGGGAGATGGCGCAACTTATATTGAACTTTTTGTTTAGTATGATATAAGTTGCTTAAAGGACTCAATTTTCTTATATTGAGGTGGACATGTCTGCTTCGTACTGACGGAAATCAATGAGTTCGTAAAAGGTCTAGATGGCGGACACTACCTATGGGATAGAGGTGGGAAAAACGGACTTTTTGGTGATTCGGACCGTTTGGATCACTAATTTTAAAGATCCGGTCAAAGAACCGTTTCTCGTCAAGAATTCCAAAGTTTGAACGACTTTCCCATTTCATATTTTTAATATATAATTTTTGGAATAGTACACCATCGATAATTACATTTCGATCATTTTTTTATATAAAATCCAATTACAAGCCTCATTAATTTAAATATATACATATATATATATATATATATATATATATATATATATATATATATATATATATATATATGTATAAAATGAAATGTAATTATCGATGGTGTACTATATATATATATATATATATATATATATATATATATATATATATATTAAGCTTAAATTTAACTTCTATTACAATTTAGGAGATAAAATAAAAAGGTGAATGGGACATTTAAGGTGCATTTTAAACAAATAGTAATATTGCGCCTCTCTTATTTAACTGCATATATTAATATTTGAGCATTCACCATCTCATATGAATTATCGAAAAAAACTGTGTTTAGCATAATTTTACGACCATCGGAAAAAATTGGGTCAAGTGTGAATTATGTTTTAAGCAAAATAGGTGACTACCGAAAATTTGGCTAGACATCTTAAAAGTAAGCATCCAGTAGTGACTACTTGAGCCACAAGAAATAACGTACAGTAATGCAGCGCCAGAAAATCAACTAAATTTAGAAATCTGTTTGCCTGATACTAATATGGACCGATCAGAACAATCGTCGACAAGTATTTCAAAATTGTAAAGCAGTCATAACTTTAATTTTTGCTTTAATAATAAAAATTAAAATCATGTTTTTATTATTGTCACTTTTCCGAGAAACTTAATTTATGTTTAAAAAAATCGGTTTTAAATAAATTCTTTATCTTTTGTTAATAATTTTTAATTAAAAACCAACCTTTTTTGTTCTAGGATTAAAAACCCAAAATTATAATTGATCGTCATTTTTACAATTCTACAATTTCTGTCACTGTTTTAAGAGCCAGAACAAAAAATATACGGAAAAACAGGCTTCTCGATATGCCTACATCATATCACTAAATTATCATTTTCAGCAAAATAATATATGTACCTACTTTAACAATCGTAACAATTAATTTGATAAAAGGACCACCTTTTAAATGCTGTACTTTGTGAAAAGTAATAAAAATTTATAAATATTTACCAATCACATAAAAAATCGGTTTTCAAGTTATAAAGCCAGAGTCCACAGATAGGCTATAGAAGAAAATTTATTTTTTGTACTTGTCAAACTACTACTAAAATTGTCGTTGATAACCTGTATACTACGGAGCAAATATTATAACAAAATTACTTATTTAGCGTTTAACATATCTTCTACACAACTTAAAAAATAAAAAAATCCCTCTCCAGTTCAATTTTGGGACATTGTATATCAACTCAAAGCTTATATTATTTATGGACAGACTATTGAGACTGGAAAGCATTTTTCTTGAAAAAAAGGAATTTTTATTATTATTACATTTTAAATTACATCCAATTTCCCCAAAATTGCAATTGAATATCCCTATGATACGCAATTAAATTTAAACAAGCGAGAATCGGCCTATAGGGCTAAAAAAAATTTAATCACCTTCCTAATTCATATTTTAACTACCGAAATACTATATTCGTAAGTATATATTCTAGAAACGTCCTAAAGAAACATAATCTAGAGAGCAATCCTAAATCCTTGTACTGCACGGCCATTGCCTTTAACATATTTACTGTTCCTGCAATTATTAATCGAACGAAATGATGTTCGCCAGCGGATCTGAAACATCAGTGACCCATCGTACTATACCGAACCGAATGTTCGAAAGATACAAAGACCCGTAAGAGACAAAACGAACACCGTCCGATTAAAACAGTTCAAAGGATCTCGGCTCATTGTAAGTCCGATGTAACATATGACCAGTCGGAGGGTGAACTTTCGTACTGTCCGAGTCCGATATTTTAAATTTTAGTGATCCGGATCTTTCGAACTGTAAACTGATCCGGGTAAAAAGACCGGGTTTTTCAAGTCCGACCTACCTCTACTATGGAAAAAATGTTCACTTTTTCCTGGTAGTTTCAGAATTTCTTCAACTCATATTAACGTTGGTGAATTAAATATGTGATAATATATCTTAAATTTAATGAACACTGTCTTTTAATGTACATAGTTACCTTAAAAGTAATGATCTAATTTTAAATTTAATGTATGATTACATTAAATTTAATGGAATAAATTAATCTAGATTAACGTAAATTATTAAATTTAATGCATTACATTAAATGCATTTAATAAACGTTTGTGGAATTTGCTTCCAGCACATTGACATTAAATTGAATGCATTTCCTTTTTACAGTGTAGTTATTTAAATAATTTATAGATGTTAAGATAAGTTGAAGTTTAAATTAAACTAAAAATCACAGCAATATTTATATATATATATATATATATATATATATATATATATATATATATATATATATATATATATATATCAGTTTGGCGCCGACTTTAAAGTTTTCAAGTACCTTTACAAGTTTTATAGTTATTTTTCATTGTTAAGCGTTTTTTAAGAAGGTATAAAAAAAAAATGTGACAGGCACCAAAGATAAGGATAGAAGTCGAAGTCACATCTAATTTTCCTTCACTATCTCGTTTGAGTATGTATGAGGTTATTCGATTAAACTGATGATCTCCTATATAGAATCCCAGCTCAACTGCCACGTGGCCAGTAATTATTAAATGACTTTTATGAATTGTGGTTTACTGATTTTTTAACATACTTATAAATTGGGAAACAAGATTTTTTACTTACTAACTGGATAAATTATAATAAAATTATTTATTTTCTAATGAAAATTATTCAAATTATTTAAGTTGTATTATATTGCACAACATTAAATAATAACTAAACTAATTCTAGGCTGCGTTGCTGACGGAGATAATGCTTGATAGTACGGAGGCAAGCGATTTTCAACTAAATACGAATGCTTACTTTGTTTATTCTTATAGTTTCTATAGTTAATTTACAATAATTTGTATAACGCTATCGAACAAACTTACATTCCCCAAATGTTGTCTTACGTGAAACTTTGCTCGTACGTAGTATATTGAAAAATATTGAGGTTAGAAAACATTTTTTCAAGTTTAACCCTTTCAAGGGATTGTAATATGGTACAAGTACACCCTGTAAAATAATTATAGGGCTGATTAATAACATAAGTTCATTGATCCTAGTTTATGCATAGTTTGTAATATTTCAACATCTACATAAATTGCAAACGATGTAACAGACACCACTATCGAAAGCAGAGTAATAAACTAGACGTTAACTGAGCAATATCTTTTTAATTTTTCAAACGAACCTATAGAAGACATAATTTATTACATATATATATATATATATATATATATATATATATATATATATATATATATGTACAGTGTGTTCCACGACGATCTGCCGCTGTCGCTTTTTTGAAAAATAAGATTTGCAAAATTTTTTAAATTTGGCTGTGTAAAAATGTCGATGGGGTAATTCAGCTAAAATATTTTCAAGATAATGACACTTTTAGTTATAATGGAAGTTGATGCTTTCTTGCTTATTTTAAATGTAATACTCTATATGTTATTTTGTTTTTCGATTCTACGCAAAATTATAGATATATTTTATATATAATATCCCAAAACGTATGTCTAACTGTTTTTCACATACTTTAAGTTTTGTCAGAAATAGCGTTTGTAGGCCTTAGCATAACTTTCTTTTATGTGAAAGCCTTTATTATTTAATTTGGGTTGGTTTCCTTCTAGATGACGATCTACTTTAGTGGATTATGTTGATATTTTGATATTAAATTAATCCGGGGTAAGTAAGAGTCATTTTTTTAACGTAAACCCCTATTTTTATAATGTTGCCGTATTTAGTATTAAAAATAAAGGTAACTTTATCTACTCCAAAAACTTGTAATTTTTGAAATATTGACAATATAATATTTTTATATGGTTGAAATGCTAAACAGTTTATCTACACACATTGTTAAAAATAATCTTAAATTTAATGCAAATTTAATGTCCATTTTACATTAAATTTAATGATTTTGTACCTAAAATCGTGAATAATTAACATTTACTTTAAATCTAAAGCAATTCATTCAAATATACGTTCGTTGTTCATTAAATTTGATTAAATGATATCTCAAATTTTAATAGAGTAACTGAAAAGATATTTCAACTTTCTGCACATTAACATTAATTTACACGTACCTTAACATTAACGGAATTTACATTAATATTCATAGTACATTGCATGAGATTCCAGGAGATGGCGCAACTTGTATTGAACTTTTTATTTAGTATAATATAAGTTGCTTAAAGGATTCAATTTTCATATGATGAGGTTTACATGTCTGCTGGTACTGACGGAAACTAATGAGTTCGAAACCAGTCTACAGATGACGGTACACTACCTATGAGAAAAATTTCCACCGTTTCCTTGTAGCAGAATTTTTGGAGCTCATATTAGTGTTGATGCATTAAATATGTAATAATATACCTTAAATTCAATGAACAGTTACTGTATATTTAATATATAAAGTCACCTTAAAAAATATTTGTCAAAACTTAAAATTTAATGTATGATTATATTAGATTTACTGGAACATATTATTAAATTTAATGCATTATATTAAATGTACTTAATAAACGTTTATGAAATTTGCTTCCAGCACATTTACCTTAAATTTAATGCATTTCCTTTTTACAGTGCAAGGAAACAACTTACTTTAACAAATGTTCAAAAGTTCCACCCTGAACTTTTTTGTATCTTCCTAATTAGTTCGTCATGAGTGGCTGCTCTAATTGAATCGGGAAATAAATTTTCGAACGTGTTCCTTGCCCCTGCCTCCATCGTCACTGGATTATAATAAACGATGTTGGCAATCCACTTATCATAAAATGTTGCTTGTAAGAAGATGATAACTGAAAGTGTTCTATGTGGTGGGGCGCCATCATGTTAGTAAAAAAATTTGCTTGTGTTTCGCCGGAGCTAAATTGCTTAAACATTGATTGTCTAACTCTTTTAGAATATTTAAGTCAATAATATATATAATTTAAAATTGCACTTTTTTCGGCAAATGAGTATCTCTTAAGTGTTGACCCAAAGATTTTTAATAAGGGTGGAAGTTGTGTTTCAACAAAATTTTATGTATTGAGCTCTACTACTATCACTAAGAATGGGTTTCCTTTTATACATTTTTGCTTTAACGGTGCCAACATTTTTTAATTTTCTAGTATTCGTTTAACACTGTTCCTTAATGGTATTTATTTATCTGGATATCTATCAGCAAATTAATGTCTGGCATGTTCTTGATAAAATTTTGTTACTTTTCCCATAGATAATAAACAAATTTAAATAATCTTTGTGCGTATAATTTAATCACCCTTGCATGATTTTTAATATTAATTGTCATATGGCAAGAAATTGAGCCATTTCTGTAGTGCTCTATTATTTTCTTTTGTCTCATTTCGCCGTCATGACCAACTCATAACAAAATTAAAAAGCCGTATAGAGTTTTTACAATACACAAATGTTAAATTGTCAATATTTCAAAATTACAAACATTATAAAAATGGGGGGTTTTCTGATAAAAAAATTGACTTTTAACGATTTTTTAACGTTAGTTCTTGGCCACCCTGTATTTATTTATTATCAAAATAACACCACAGTACACTAAGGTAGATTTCCTTCTAGAACCCAGCCAATTAAATAATAAAGGGTTTCATATAGGAGAAATTGATAGTTACGTTTAGGCTTGCAAATGCCATTTTTGACATAAAATTGAAAATATATCAAAAACAGTTGGACTTAGGTATAGGATATTATACATGAAATATGTCTATAATTTTGCGGAGAATCTAGGTATGAAATAACATATAAGGTGTTTAATTTAAAATAAGGAAGAAGGTAATATTTTAGCCGAATTGCCTCCATCGACTTTAGTAAACTGCCAAATTTTAAAATTTTTCCAAAGTCTCTTTTCCGAGAAATCGATCGCACCATTGGGATATAAATCTCTACAAGATTAAATATTCAGATATCATGGAATGCTGGAATATGGCGCTGCTTGTATTAGATTTTATATTTTGTCTAATTTATGTTGCATAAAGGAGTCGCTTTTTCTTTGTTTAGGTGGACTTCTCTACCTTATACTGACAAAAATCAATAAGTTCGAAACCGTCTGCAGATGGTGGTGCACTCTCGCGGAAGAGGCATCCATCCTGAGATAGTGCTTTGTTTTAAATCGTGTTAGAAGAGTACGTTTCTCCTTATAGTATAAGTTTTTTTCAGTTGGTTGAGAACTAAAATATGTTACCGTTATAGAAATGAATTTTATTTTGATATCAACTAATATTTCTCATAATATGCATTTTTATTTTTCAGCAAAACTTGCCAAATTCAATCTTTTTGAATTTGATTTAAAAAATCCTATAGAACAGTTGAATTCCATGACAGAGATGATGCTGACCCAGGAAAATAAAACAATTTATGACAGAAATGTCAGAAAATTACTCCAGTCCAATCAAACATTTGATGTAGTTATCACAGAACAGTTTATGAACGATGCTCTTAAAGTTTTTGCACATATTTATAAATGCCCTTTTATTGCTTTAAGTAGCATGGGACCAAGCTCGTGGATTAATTCCCTAGTTGGCAATCCTAATCCAGTTTCAACTGTTCCTAACATGTTAATTGAAGAATTTTCACCGGATTCAATAACTGACAGAATAAAAAATACTCTTTTAAACGTAATAAACTTCTTTGCTACTTTTTACTACATGCTTCCCAAACATGAAAAAGTCATGCTTGACGCATTCCCCGATGCTCCTCCATTGTACGATTTATATACTAATGTATCTCTAATTTTACTTAATTCACATACTAGTTTCTATTCCGCTGTACCAGTGGTTCCTAATATGGTGGAAATTGGGGGATACTTTATTGATCCACCTCAAAAACTTCCAAAAGATTTACAAGATTTCCTAGATAATGCAAAAGATGGTGCTGTTTACTTTAGCATGGGATCAAATCTGAGGAGTAAGGATATGCCCGAAGAAAAAAAGAAAATAATTCTCAATATTTTTGGAAAATTGAAACAAAAGGTTCTCTGGAAATTTGAAGAAGACTTACCTGGAAAGCCAGCAAATGTAATGATAAAGAAATGGTTACCTCAGCAAGATATTTTAGGTAAGATTTGTTTATCCATGTAGCATTATTGAATGTATAGGCGCCATTTTTGAGTTTCCACGATGTCGTGCGCTCGGTTTGATTATGTATCTTTGCAATCCAGTGATGGATCCCGTTAGCTATCGCATGCGACTTCGTCTCACAAGTAACATTACCAATGATCTAGATGAAACTGTGCATACTTACGGAAAACTGAAAAATATTAAATACCCGCTTTTTATAATTTTGTCAGAATGCTTTTTTTGAGTGAAAACCATCCTTGTAAAACGCAAATATCTTTAGAAATGAGTTATCATTCTAGGATTAATATACCAAGAGTATAAAAGACAATGAAATATGTTTTCAAAAAACATGGAAATCATATTTTTATTACACCCCAAAAACTATTTTGTTTTAGGAAAGCACGCGTAAATGGGCTACAACTCTTTAAACATGATTTCCTTTTTCAAAAATATTAGACTGAGTTATTTGTAAGTAAGGTCACCTTATTTTTGCGTTTTCTCTTAAAACGAGGGACAAAATCGTTGACACTATGATTACCAAAAAAAGTTTTGACATAATAGTTTTCATTTGCATTCGTTAAAGAAAAATATCTTGGATGAGGTTAAAATCAACAATATAGGTTTAAACTATTTAAAGGACGTTTCCTACCCCTAAAAAGCGTTTTAAGAAAAATCACGTTTTTAATATTCTACAAGTGTATAGAGTTTCATTTAGGTCGGTGCATGTGGTGGTAAATGTTAGTTTGTGTTCTAAAAAAGATCCTGTGATAAAATTTTGGTCAAGAGACCGCGTTTTAGTTTCATAACTTATTCATTTTTAAAGATATCAACGAATAAAAATTAAATTTTTATTAACTTTTTTAAGTTTAAGAATATTGAGAATGAAAATGAGTAAATAGATTTGGAACATACAACGAAAGAGGGTAGATTCTTCATAAATATCTGCTGCATCACAACTTTTTTGCAATGAATATTTTCTTCTGTAAAGGCCCATAACGAAAATGGACAAACAAGCCCAAACAACACTACTAAGAATGAAATAGACTTTATAATTTCACATGAAAGCGATATTGTGAACGACGTAACGATGTTGATTAGTTTAACAAACGGGAGTGACCACCAAATAATGTGAGCAAAGAGTTCAATAAATATAAAAAATAAACGATATAAACTTATTAAAATAATATGAAAACACAGGTAAAAATCACTTAAGACCTAAGCAGGATATCAACAATATATTAAGTTTCAATTAACATCCACAGAAAAGCACACCGACAAAAGCATTGACGAACTCAACACACTCATTACGAAGGCTATTAAAACTGCAGGAGATACATTTTAAACGAAAACAAATCCCATGGCGGAAAATCTTAGTAACCAAACCGAAAATTTAATGGAAAGAACGACAGAAATGACTGATTATTATTCAAGGAATGCCTCAGAAATTGGAGAATTAAATAGAGACATTTCAAACTTATTAAGAAAATACAGAAGAACTTATAACACCAAGGAAATCAGTAGAGTAATAAATGGAAATAAGGGTACAAGCGTCCTAGGAAGATCTTGTTCCGAAGATAAGAAAAGCATAAACAAGTGTCAAAATCTAAAATGAACAAATAACATCTAAGAAAATGGAAATCCTCAAATTTGTGGAACCGTTTTACTTAGAACTGTCCTGGGATAAAACCATGCGATAATATAACAAAAACTTCCCTAAAGTACAAAATCAAGAATCACAAGCAATTCCAGAAGTTATCTTGGACGAATTCAGAAAAGCTTTACAAGATACGAAAAATAATAAAGCGCCAGGAAACGATGATATAACGATAGAATCCATTAAAACTGGCGGAATTTCTTTGCACAATGATATTTGCAAAGTTAGTGCTTTTTTAATAAATGAGACAACACGTTCTCAGTCGGATAGAAGCTATAAGAATCCTCCATAAAAGAAGACATACGAGACGTACTCGTATCACCGTTTAAAATAATTACTGTCTAATAAGTCTCCTTTCGCATGTTTACAAGGATTATCACAAAAAGAATAACAAACAAGCTTGACTACTATTAGTTTAAAGAACAAGCAGTCTTTCGAAAAGGATTTGATACTAATGACCCCCTCTAAGACGTTAAGAATATTATCGAAATCCATGCAGAATACAATAAATCGCTGATATTTTTTGACTACGAGAAGGCCTTCGACTCTATAAGCCAAGAAAATATACTTCAATCTCTGACGAGGACACCTATAGACCATAGATACACTAAATCATTACAGATATATGCTAAAAGGCAAAAGTTTAGAGCCCACGAACATTCTCCCGATTTCAATATTGATTGATGAGTGCATCAGGGTGATCGTATAGTTGCTTTTACGAACCTCTTAGAATATATGTTGAGGAAACTGTAATTTCGTAAGGCTAAATGCGTTGTCAAATTCAGTGGTCAATATATTTAAGCTAGAAGGATACAAGTGAGTTCCTATAAGTATTTGGGTTATGAAATGCTCAAGAGGAAATCAGACATGCGAGATGTAAAGACGAATGACTGGTTACGGCAACGTTCGGAAAGCTTTAAAACAAATATCCTGACTTGTCAAAAGAGAAAAATCTTGGACCCATACATACTATCTGTGCTTACCTATGGAGTTAAAACATTAACTCATAACAGGAAAACTGTGAAACAAGTATTTATTACCCATAGGAAAGTGGAAAGGTCAGTGTTAGGCCTTTCACTCAAAAACTCAGTTGAGAACATCAGAATCAAGCATATGTGCAAAGTGACTGATGGTGTGGAGCATATAGCAACCTTAAAATGTAACTGGGCTGGTAATTTTTCAAAAAATCAAAATTTCAGTAAGAAATAAGGACATTTATCTGCCGTATTTCAATACACGTTTCGACCACTTCATTGTCTCGTCAGTGGAGCTGAGAGCATCAGAGTGGTATTTGTAGGAAATAAACTGTTTGTATATATCCTTTCCTTCTCTCTGCCTGAAAGGTGAATACATATATAACAACTGTTTAAATACGGCAGATAGATTTCTTACTGAAATTTTAATTTTTTAAAAAATTGCTCACTACTCCGGTGATTCATAGATATCGTTCGACTGGCGATATTTTTCAGTCTGACATCGAGGTTGGTAGGTGACAGGTTTGCATATTCTACCGACCTACCTTGGAATCTATATTTCATATATCAGTTATTTCCTGCGAATCGTGCTCTCGGTCTGATACAGCTCCACTGACGAGACCATGAGGTGGTCGAAACACGTATGGAGGGAGGACCAGAGTGGTATTTGCAGAAAATAAACTCTTTGTATTTCTTCTTTCCTTTTCTCTGCCTGAAAGGAAAATACATATATAACAACTATGGGCTGGTCACGTTGCAACTGGCTGTGTGATGATAATGATGAAGAATGAAAATGGTTCGCCAGAATGACTTTAATTTAGAACAAAAATACATATATATATATATATATATATATATATATATATATATATATATATATATATATATATATATATATGTATTTTTGTTCTAAATTAAAGTCATTCTGGCGAACCATTTTCATTCTTCATCATTATCATCACACAGCCAGTTGCAACGTGACCAGCCCATAGTTGTTATATATGTATTTTCCTTTCAGGCAGAGAAAAGGAAAGAAGAAATACAAAGAGTTTATTTTCTGCAAATACCACTCTGGTCCTCCCTCCATACGTGTTTCGACCACCTCATGGTCTCGTCAGTGGAGCTGTATCAGACCGAGAGCACGATTCGCAGGAAATAACTGATATATGAAATATAGATTCCAAGGTAGGTCGGTAGAATATGCAAACCTGTCACCTACCAACCTCGATGTCAGACTGAAAAATATCGCCAGTCGAACGATATCTATGAATCACCGGAGTAGTGAGCAATTTTTTAAAAAATTAAAATTTCAGTAAGAAATCTATCTGCCGTATTTAAACAGTTGTTATATATGTATTCACCTTTCAGGCAGAGAGAAGGAAAGGATATATACAAACAGTTTATTTCCTACAAATACCACTCTGATGCTCTCAGCTCCACTGACGAGACAATGAAGTGGTCGAAACGTGTATTGAAATACGGCAGATAAATGTCCTTATTTCTTACTGAAATTTTGATTTTTTGAAAAATTACCAGCCCAGTTACATTTTAAGGTTGCTATATGCTCCACACCATCAGTCACTTTGCACATATGCTTGATTCTGATGTTCTCAACTGAGTTTTTGAGTGAAAGGCCTAACACTGACCTTTCCACTTTCCTATGGGTAATAAATACTTGTTTCACAGTTTTCCTGTTATGAGTTAATGTTTTAACTCCATAGGTAAGCACAGATAGTATGTATGGGTCCAAGATTTTTCTCTTTTGACAAGTCAGGATATTTGTTTTAAAGCTTTCCGAACGTTGCCGTAACCAGTCATTCGTCTTTACATCTCGCATGTCTGATTTCCTCTTGAGCATTTCATAACCCAAATACTTATAGGAACTCACTTGTATCCTTCTAGCTTAAATATATTGACCACTGAATTTGACAACGCATTTAGCCTTACGAAATTACAGTTTCCTCAACATATATTCTAAGAGGTTCGTAAAAGCAACTATACGATCACCCTGATGCACTCATCAATCAATATTGAAATCGGGAGAATGTTCGTGGGCTCTAAACTTTTGCCTTTTAGCATATATCTGTAATGATTTAGTGTATCTATGGTCTATAGGTGTCCTCGTCAGAGATTGAAGTATATTTTCTTGGCTTATAGAGTCGAAGGCCTTCTCGTAGTCAAAAAATATCAGCGATTTATTGTATTCTGCATGGATTTCGATAATATTCTTAACGTCTTAGAGGGGGTCATTAGTATCAAATC
Organism: Diaprepes abbreviatus; assembly: GCA_034092305.1. NCBI lineage: Eukaryota > Metazoa > Arthropoda > Insecta > Coleoptera > Curculionidae > Diaprepes > Diaprepes abbreviatus. The sequence goes on along the minus strand of JASJET010000144.1, from coordinate 930,849 downwards.
CTTTTCGAAAGACTGCTTGTTCTTTAAACTAATAGTAGTCAAGCTTGTTTGTTATTCTTTTTGTGATAATCCTTGTAAACATGCGAAAGGAGACTTATTAGACAGTAATTATTTTAAACGGTGATACGAGTACGTCTCGTATGTCTTCTTTTATGGAGGATTCTTATAGCTTCTATCCGACTGAGAACGTGTTGTCTCATTTATTAAAAAAGCACTAACTTTGCAAATATCATTGTGCAAAGAAATTCCGCCAGTTTTAATGGATTCTATCGTTATATCATCGTTTCCTGGCGCTTTATTATTTTTCGTATCTTGTAAAGCTTTTCTGAATTCGTCCAAGATAACTTCTGGAATTGCTTGTGATTCTTGATTTTGTACTTTAGGGAAGTTTTTGTTATATTATCGCATGGTTTTATCCCAGGACAGTTCTAAGTAAAACGGTTCCACAAATTTGAGGATTTCCATTTTCTTAGATGTTATTTGTTCATTTTAGATTTTGACACTTGTTTATGCTTTTCTTATCTTCGGAACAAGATCTTCCTAGGACGCTTGTACCCTTATTTCCATTTATTACTCTACTGATTTCCTTGGTGTTATAAGTTCTTCTGTATTTTCTTAATAAGTTTGAAATGTCTCTATTTAATTCTCCAATTTCTGAGGCATATATATATAAATATGTAGATAAGTTTTTGTCCGTGTAATTTAAAATAAAATAGAATAAAATATTGGCGAAGCGGACGTGAAAATTTGTCAATCTACATGATTCTCGTATTAAAAAGTGCGGAGCACTCCAAAGTATGGAATAACTCCGGGTCCGACAGATGGCGACAGCGCTGTTTCGTCCTAATATGGGACTCGTCAGGCCACCGCAGTCGGTACAAACCATCATCTCGCCTTTGCATCGTATAAGCCATACTTATAATCAAAATACGGCAAATAAGACGACAAAGGCGACATCTCGATGGTCCACTTGATAATACAAGAACCATACAGATTAACAAAGTTTGTAAGAGAACCGTCATATGGTGGCGCGACGGTGAATTAAAACAGAAATATGTAAAATCGAGTACACGAAACGCGCTGCCCAAAAGATAGGGGTCGCATTTTTCGGTACTGGCAAGCAAGCATACCGCTATTTAAGCAGCCTAAGCCACGTGCCGCACCAAACGATCCCACCATGAGAGCATCGTTTAGCGTGTTTCAAAGCCAAACAAGTAAATAAATATGTAGATAAGTTTTTGTCCGTGTAATTTAAAATAAAATAGAATAAAATATTGGCGAAGCGGACGTGATTTACATATTTCTGTTTTAATTCACCGTCGCGCCACCATATGACGGTTCTCTTACAAACTTTGTTAATCTGTATGGTTCTTGTATTATCAAGTGGACCATCGAGATGTCGCCTTTGTCGTCTTATTTGCCGTATTTTGATTATAAGTATGGCTTATACGATGCAAAGGCGAGATGATGGTTTGTACCGACTGCGGTGGCCTGACGAGTCCCATATTAAGACGAAACAGCGCTGTCGCCATCTGTCGGACCCGGAGTTATTCCATACTTTGGAGTGCTCCGCACTTTTTAATACGAGAATCATGTAGATTGACAAATTTTCACGTCCGCTTCGCCAATATTTTATTCTATTTTATTTTAAATTACACGGACAAAAACTTATCTACAGATTTATTTACTTGTTTGGCTTTGAAACACGCTAAACGATGCTCTCATGGTGGGATCGTTTGGTGCGGCACGTGGCTTAGGCTGCTTAAATAGCGGTATGCTTGCTTGCCAGTACCGAAAAATGCGACCCCTATCTTTTGGGCAGCGCGTTTCGTGTACTCGATTTTACATATTTCTGTTTTAATTCACCGTCGCGCCACCATATGACGGTTCTCTTACAAACTTTGTTAATCTGTATGGTTCTTGTATTATCAAGTGGACCATCGAGATGTCGCCTTTGTCGTCTTATTTGCCGTATTTTGATTATAAGTATGGCTTATACGATGCAAAGGCGAGATGATGGTTTGTACCGACTGCGGTGGCCTGACGAGTCCCATATTAGGACGAAACAGCGCTGTCGCCATCTGTCGGACCCGGAGTTATTCCATACTTTGGAGTGCTCCGCACTTTTTAATACGAGAATCATGTAGATTGACAAATTTTCACGTCCGCTTCGCCAATATTTTATTCTATTTTATTTTAAATTACACGGACAAAAACTTATCTACATATTTATTTACTTGTTTGGCTTTGAAACACGCTAAACGATGCTCTCATGGTGGGATCGTTTGGTGCGGCACGTGGCTTAGGCTGCTTAAATAGCGGTATGCTTGCTTGCCAGTACCGAAAAATGCGACCCCTATCTTTTGGGCAGCGCGTTTCGTGTACTCGATTTTACATATTTCTGTTTTAATTCACCGTCGCGCCACCATATGACGGTTCTCTTACAAACTTTGTTAATCTGTATGGTTCTTGTATTATCAAGTGGACCATCGAGATGTCGCCTTTGTCGTCTTATTTGCCGTATTTTGATTATAAGTATGGCTTATACGATGCAAAGGCGAGATGATGGTTTGTACCGACTGCGGTGGCCTGACGAGTCCCATATTAGGACGAAACAGCGCTGTCGCCATCTGTCGGACCCGGAGTTATTCCATACTTTGGAGTGCTCCGCACTTTTTAATACGAGAATCATGTAGATTGACAAATTTTCACGTCCGCTTCGCCAATATTTTATTCTATTTTATTATACATATATATATATATATATATATATATATATATATATATATATATATATATATATATATATATAGTGACTCAAATAACTAAGGGTCTTAAGTAGTTATTATCCTTTTTTATTTTGTTGTCAGTATTGTGAATGCAAAATCTTATATTTTACAAACCGCCCATATTCTGCTTAACATTGGCTACTTTTTATAACTAGCTATTCTGTTATAGTGTTGCGCCTTCTAAATGAAACATAATTCAGAAATACTATTTGAGAAAATATTACAATATGAGATATGGCCTGATATTGCAATTGAAACAACGTTCTTTTTTTTGAGGCATAAAATGGACGGTTTTTAAAAGATATTTTATTCACAATGAACTTTTATCTTTTTACTCTATTTTAACTCAGTATAAAAATATAAACAGTTCGGTTCTTAAAAGTGTTATCAGGAGTTATTAATTATATTTAACTTTTTTCTATTTTAGCTCATCCAAATATCAAGCTATTTATCACTCACGGAGGCCTGCTAAGTACCACTGAAACAATCTATCATGGAGTACCCATTCTTGCTATCCCAGTCTATGGTGATCAACCTGCAAATGCGCAAAGGGCAGTCAAAAGTGGTTTTGGACTTAAACTTGGATACAATGATCCAGATTTTACAGAACAAAAATTAGGTTCTTTAGTTAATGAATTGTTAAATAACCCACAATATAAGGAAAATGCTCAAAGACGATCAAATCTTTATCACGACAGACCACAAAAGCCCATGGAAACTGCAGTTTATTGGGTAGAATATGTCATTAGACATAAAGGAGCACCTCATTTAAGAGTAGCCGGTATACGAATGCCGTGGTACCAGTACTTTATGGTAGACGTACTAGCGGTTTTAGTACTAAGTATTCTGATTGTCTTGTACAGCTTTAAATTTCTGTTTAAAAAACTACTTTGTAAAACTAAGAACTCCACCAAACTAAAGACGAACTGATAATTAACTAATGTTTTGTAACATGAAAGAAGATGAACTTTTAAGTCATTACAGGACTAGAATTTCAGCAAGTAAATATACCTGTTTGAAATTATTGTTCACAGTAAGGGAGAAAGGGACTCTATGTCAGTTGTAGATTTTGGAGAAGGGCAAATTAAAATGTTCCTCTTGCAAAATAATATTAATTTAGTAATATAGTTAAGAGGAAAGTATGATATAAGGATAAAATTTACTTAGCGCTTATTATTTTGATTTTATATATGTGTACATTTTCAGCAAATTGATGTACAAATTGTCGAAAAGGGGTTTGTAAGAGTCAGATCCATCAAGTTTAATCATATATTCGAAACGTGTCGTTGGCTAGTCATTGATTAATGACAATGTGTAGTTGCAAATATACAGTCAGTATATTGATTGAGGTTGCTCTGTCGAATTGTCGATATCTGCTTTATATACACACAAAAAGTCTTTGTAATAAATTTAAATAGGTATAAAATACTTGAACAAATTGTTCTCCAGCTCGTATTCTAGAAAGTATGTCCAAAATCTGCAGTTGTTTTAATATTGAATAACATTAGGTGCCTCACAGGTCCAAGGCAATTTCTGTGTAACTAGTTGAGAGCTTGGCTGTAAAATGCCGACTCGAGTCTCTCCAAATTGCTTTTTTGTCTTACATGAAACTAAATGTCAAATTAGTTTCCATATTTTTTTTAAACAAGTCTTTGTTTTGTTGAAATGGGCCATTTCCCTCCACATGGTGGAAATACAAATGTATTTGCCAAATATAATTTACTTTTCTTCCAATATTTAACAGAACGCTGAGCGTCCATGCATTTTAGGAAAAGTAATGTTGTTAATTATCCATGTCATAAATAATATCTGTAACTACATGCAAATGTCGAATCACCTATCAAATCCATTTTTCTAATCACAGGTTGTTTTATTTTTGGTTGGAATAGGTTTTACTTGCAAAATTTTGCATGTTTTCAAGCTGATTTAGTTATAATGATTTACAATGGTAAACATATAAACATTAAAAATGCTGTAATGTTGCATGCTGCATTTTAGAAAATGACGGCTACCAATCGTTTTTTAGTTATTATTTTATTCACTATAATTTCATGTGTAAAAGTATTAATAAAGAATTTGCAAAATTTCATTTCATTTATTTGACGTAACAATAGTCATCTTTTTGAGTAATAGTATTTGATGTCCAACTAGTTAATATAGTTCTGACATGTGATAGGGAGATAAATGAGTATGTTAGATCATTAGCCACTAATGCGCAAAAATGCATTTCCTGTATGATTTGATGTAGAGACTTTGAAGGCTAGTCAAAGATGTATCTATCAGCATAATTTGTATCGGTTTATCTGGATAGTTGAAAATAAGGGAAACAAAATATGTTTGATATGTACTGAAATAAACATTTATCTGAATAAATGTTGTTTTTGTTTTTAATTTTTAAAAGTAATAATTTATTTACCAGACGTCAAACTAGTATATGTAATTTTTATCCTCAAAATGAGGTGATTGTGACATTTAGTGTTTCTAGATATCAGCCGGCCGGAGGATATTCAGAATGATGGTGGTAATTCATGGTTCCTTAGGCTTCAATTTTTTTTGGGCATAACTTTTTATTAAACAATTAAGTTGTGAAAAAACTGTTATCTTGAGTTGTAGAAAAGCTATTTTTTTAGAAAAAAAGTTTTAAACAAAAGTTGTGGCTTAGAAATACCTACAAAATAAAAAAGGGGCACCAAAATCGGCCTATTTCTTCATTAGTTATTACAAGAAAACTTGCTAAAATGGCTATTTTTTCAATTGTTAATAAACAATAGAAAAACAGATTGTATTTACTTCATATTGCAGCAAAAGAAGCCTCTTGTAGTATAAAATAAGCATCCAAAATTTCAAGTAAAAATATTCAAATCGTGTTTGCATAGTAAATTTGTTTATAACTTTTGGAGTTGTGTTTAATTGTTTATTTTCAGCGATCGGGAGATCCTAGGGCGATCTGTGGGTATGCAGATCACATTATAACGCTTATACTAGTAATATCAAAAAAGAACGAAATGAAATATTGATGTTAGATCATGGAAATAGATTAATTAATTTAGCGGTCATTTTTTGTTATAAATAAATAAAGGGTGTTTTTTATAGAGTTATAGAACTTTTAAATGGAATAAAACAAAGATGAATTTTTTAAATTAACATGAAATTTACTTTATTCGAAAGATAACCTTCTGGCATTATAATTTAAATATGACTTCTGGCATATGACTGCCACGGCTGGCTCGGACGTAGTCTAATCTGGAGGTCCAATTTTCGATGACTTTTTCCAACATTTGTGGCCGCATATCGGCACTAACGCGGCGAATGTTGTCCTCTAAGTGATCAATCGTTTCGGGCTTATCGGCGTAGATTAGCGACTTCACATATCCCCACAGAAAATAGTCTAGCGGCGTTAAGTCGGACGATCTTGGAGGCCAATTCACGGGTCTGAAACGTGAAACTATGCGGTTACCAAACATTTCCTTCAATTAATCAATTGTGGCACGAGCTGTGTGACATGTTGCGCCGTCTTGTTGAAACCACAGCTCCTGCACATCATAGTTGTTCAATTGATGAACGAAAAAGTCTGTAATCATGGCTCTATAGCGGTCACCATTGACTGTAACGTCCTGACCAGCATCGTTCTTAAAGAAGTACGGACCAATGATTCCACCAGCCCATAAAGCACACCAAACAGTCAGTTTTTCTGGATGTAACGGTATCTCAACATACACTTGAGGATTATCATCACTTCAAATACGGCAGTTTTGTTTATTGACGTAACCATTCAAATAAAAGTGAGCTTCATCGCTAAACAAAATTCGCTTATGAAAATCGGGATCAATGGCAATCTTGTTTTGGGCCCATTCACCGAATCTTCGCCTTGCTAGGTGATCGTGTGGCTTCAATTCTGGCACAACTTGGATTTTATAAGCAAGCAAACCAAGATCTTTCAGCAAAATCTTCCATAAAGTGAATGGACACATATCCAATTCCTGTGCACGATGGCGGATAGACTGATTCGGGTCTTCCACTACGCTACGCTCTACAGCAGCAATGACTTCTTCTGTACGCACTGTACGACGTCTCTGTGGATGCGTATTATCATTTAGAGTAAACGTGGTGCGAAAACGTTCCATAGTTAATCGAATTAATTGTTCTGATGGACGATTATGTTGACCGTAAAATGGACGTAGTGCGCGATACGTATTTCGAACAGAACCATGATTTTCAAAATAAAACTGGACAATTTGGAAGCGTTGTTCAGGCGTCAGTCTATTCATGTTGAAATGCCAAACCAAACTAAACATAAATCACTTGACAGCTGATAAAATGGCCGCCAGTTAAAAAAGTGTTGCCAACTTAAAGTTCTATCCCTCTATAAAAAACACCCTTTAGAATACCGCTTCGGCAAATACCGATAACTGGAAGTGATAGTTGATATTTTTGCACGAATCTAAAAAAAAAATACATGATGGGCGATTTGAGAACCTCCTTCTTTTAAAAGTCGGTTAAAAAAAGTTTGTACGACCAATAGAAGCCGAGATAGAGGTTAAAAAAATCACTTTGGCGTTGTTTATTAACACTAAAGAATTATTTTAGCAGGAATTCACAGGGCATTGCCCAAACTATCGTATATGGAAGTCTTCGACTCAATTATTTGAAAATTGTTGCTTAATAAATTTTAATACTCTGTATCTTAAAACCTAAACACTATCAGATATAGGTTTATATGAACTTTTAGGCTTAAAATTAGCTCAAGAATAACGCGTTAAAATTTTTTGCATTTATTTGGAAACACCCTGTATGGTCCTGAAATAAATGTTACCTTTTTTTACGTCATTGTCAAATTAATGAGAAAAATCTATAAACTTTTAAAAAAAAAACATGACATTATAAAATTTTTAATATTTTCCCATCATCAAACCCACTAAATAATTAATATTTTATACAGGGTGCGTTTTGCAGACATACAAATTTAATAAAATTCAAAACTCATTTATCACATGGGTCAATTAGATAATCGCCTATGACACCAATCCATACATTTAATGAAAACTGATGTTGATAATTCGCTTCAAGAAATGCATGTGCATTTTCTTGAGGTCAAATGTGATTATGGTGAAAATTTCTTATGAATTCCCTTGAAAAGTTTGCCTCCTCAGTAAACAAAATACAAGATAAAAAAAAGGGAGATTGGGCGATCATTTGAAATATCCACTGTCAAAAAACTATATGCGAGAAAAAGTTTCGAGGTAAAAGCGACTGCACTCGCTAGATATGATAGAGATATTGGTGTTCTTTTAAGATCCGGAATACTATGTAATTGCTTATATTTAATATATTGGCAAGTTTTCTTGTACTTGTTTTAGGAGATTCTTTTATATTAAGAACAGGTTCCTTTAGCGCTACTGTTCTTCTCTCCCGAGGACGTCCACAAGTGGAAGTTCGTTTTAGAAAGGTACAATTTTCGCGTAAGATCTGATGAAGACGACCAAATATGTTATGATGAGGTAACCTACGTTATGGATATAGTTTCTTATGAATTCCCTTGAAAAGTTTGCCTCCTTAGTAA